>JBAJHW010000001.1:351394303-352734887 GCA_037013535.1 Intellagama lesueurii | reverse complement strand
ATCTGTCCCCTGTCCAGCTCCCTGATTTGGCTGCTTTCGGGACTGCCTCTTTGCCTCGGCCTGCTGGACAAGAGTCTCTTCAAACTGGGAGAGGCCGTGATGCACCGCCTGCCTCCAGGCTGAACGCTCAGAGGTCAGGGTTTCCCATCTGTGGAGGTCCATTCCTAAGGCCTTCAGATCCCGCTTGCAGATCTCCTTGTATCGCAGCTGTGGTCTCCCTCTGGGGCACTTTCCCTGCACTAATTCTCCATACAGGAGATCTTTTGGAATCCGACCATCAGCCATTCTCACGACATGCCCGAGCCAACATAGACATCGCTGTTTCAGTAATGTATACATGCTCCATATCCAGATTGTGGGCTGAGCTGCTGAGGACCAGAAGGTCTGATCCAGCTTCAGGGCTCTGCACTCTTGCCTGTGTGGAAAAGTGCAGAATGGCCCATGGAGGTGGTGGCCCTTTAGCCCCCAGCTCATGTGGTCATGCCCCTTCATAGATTGCTGCCTTGTCGTGGCGAAGGGGCTTGAGTCATTCAGAGAAGCTATGGGCTATGCCGTGCAGGGACACCCAAGACGAACAGGTCATAGTGGAGAGTTCTGACTCAACGCGATCCACCTGGAGCAGGAACTGGCAAGCCACTCCAGTATCCTTGCCAAGAAAACTCCATGGACAGAAACAAAAGGCTAAAAGATATGATGCTGGAAGATGAGCCCCTCAGGTCGGAAGGCGTCCAACATGCTACTGAGGAAGAGCGGAGGACAAGTACAAGTAGCTCCAGAGCTAATGAAGTGGCTAGGCCAAAGCCGAAAGGACGCTCAGCTGCGGACGCGCCTGGAAGTGAAAGGAAAGTCCGATGCTGCAAAGAAAAATACTGCATAGGAACCTGGAATGTAAGGTCTATGAACCTTGGTAAGCTGGATGTGGTCAAACAGGAGATGGCAAGAATAAACATTGACATCCTGGGCGTCAGTGAACTAAAATGGACAGGAATGGGCGAATTCAATTCAGACGATTATCATATCTACTATTGTGGGCAAGAATCCTGTAGAAGAAATGGAGTAGCCCTCATAGACAACAAAAAGAGTGGGAAAAGCTGTACTGGGATATGATCTCAAAAATGATAGAATGATTTCAATACAGACCTTTCAACATCACAGTAATCCACGTCTATGCACCAACCACCGATGCTGAAGAGGCTGAAATTGACCAATTCTATGAAGACTTACAACACCTTCTAGAACTGACACCAAAGAAAGATGTTCTTGTCATTATAGGGGACTGGAATGCTAAAGCAGGGAGTCAAGAGATAAAAGGAACAACAGGGAAGTTTGGCCTTGGAGTTCAAAAAGAAGCAGGGCAAAGGCTAATAGAGTTTTGTCAAGAGAACAAGCTGGTCATCACAAACACTCTTCTCCAACAACACAGGAGGCGACTCTACACATGGACATCACCAGATGGGCAATACCGAATACAGTCAGCAAAAACAAGACCTGGAGCTGATTGTGGTTCTGATCATCAGCTTCTTATAGCAAAACTCAAGCTTAAACTGAAGAAAGTAGGAAAAACCACTGGGCTAGTCAGGTATAATCTAAACCAAATCCCTTATGAATACACAGTGGAAGTGAAGAACAGATTTAAGGAACTAGATTTGGTGGACAGAGTGCCTGAAGAACTATGGATGGAGGCTCGTAACATTGTACAGGAAGCAGCAACTATAAAACCATCCCAAAGAAAAGGAAATGCAAGTAAGCAAAGTGGTTGTCCAACGAGGCCTTACAAATAGCAGAGAAGAGAAGGGAAACAAAATGCAAGGGAGATAGGGAAAGTTACAGAAAATGGAATGCTGACTTCGAAAGAATAGCAAGGAGAGACAAGAGGGCCTTCTTAAACGAACAGTGCAAAGAAATAGAGGGAAATAATAGAAAGGGAAAAACCAGAGATCTGTTCAAGAAAACTGGAGATATTAAAGGAACCTTTTGTGCAAAGATGGACATGATAAAGGACAAAAATGGTAGGGACCTCACAGAAGCAGAAGACATCAAGAAGAGGTGGCAAGAATACACAGAAGAATTATACCAGAAAGATCTGGATGTCCCGGACAACCCAGATAGTGTGGTTGCTGACCTTGAGCCAGACATCCTGGAGAGCGAAGTCAAGTGGGCCTTAGAAAGCATGGCTAATAACAAGGCCAGTGGAGGTGATGGCATTCCAGTGGAACTATTTAAAATCTTAAAAGATGACGATGTTAAGGTGCTACACTCAATATGCCAGCAAGTTTGGAAAACTCAGCAGTGGCCAGAGGATTGGAAAAGATCAGTCTACATCCCAATCCCAAAGAAGGGCAGTGCCAAAGAATGCTCCAAGTACCGTACAATTGCACTCATTTCACGCGCTAGCAAGGTTATGCTCAAAATCCTCCAAGGTAGGCTTCAGCAGTATGTGGACCGAGAACTCCCAGAAGTACAAGCTGGATTTCGAAGGGGCAGAGGAACTAGAGACCAAATTGCTATCATGCGCTGGATTATGGAGAAAGCCAGAGAGTTCCAGAAAAACATCTACTTCTGCTTCATTGACTATGCAAAAGCCTCTGACTGTGTGGACCACAGAAAACTATGGCAAGTTCTTAAAGAAATGGGAGTGCCTGACCACCTTATCTATCTCCTGAGAAATCTATATGTGGGACAGGAAGCAACAGTCAGAACTGGATATGGAACAACTGATGGGTTCAAAATTGGGAAAGGAGTACGACAAGGCTGTATATTGTCTCCCTGCTTATTTAACTTCTATGCAGAATACATCATGCGAAAGTCTGGACTGGAGGAATCCCAAGCCGGAATCAAGATTGCCGGAAGAAATATCAACAACCTCAGATATGCAGATGATACCACTCTGATGGCAGAAAGTGAGGAGGAATTAAATAACCTCTTAATGAGGGTGAAAGAGGAGAGTGCAAAAAATGGTCTGAAGCTCAACATCAAAAAAACTAAGATCATGGCCACTGGTCCCATCACCTCCTGGCAAATAGAAGGGGAAGATATGGAGGCAGTGACAGATTTTACTTTCTGGGGCTCCATGATCACTGCAGATGGTGACAGCAGCCACGAAATTAAAAGACACCTGCTTCTTGGGAGGAAAGCGATGACAAACCTAGACAGCATCTTAAAAAGCAGAGACATCACCTTGCCGACAAAGGTCCGCATAGTGAAAGCTATGGTTTTTCCAGTAGCGATATATGGAAGTGAGAGCTGGACCATAAAGAAGGCTGACCAACATGAATTTGACCCAACTCCGGGAGGCAGTGGAAGACAGGAGGGCCTGGCGTGCTCTGGTCCATGGGGTCACGAAGTCGGACACGACTTAACGACTAAACAACAACAACAACATGTGGTCATTTGCTCCCTCAGAAGCCCCATTCTCCACACCCACACCCCCACACCTCCAGCCAGGACTCTTAGCTGCATCCCTCCATCTCCCTCCCCCCCAGCAAGGATTACCTGCAAAGGCTTCTTCGGCCTCCCTAGACCCCCCCCCCCGTCTATCCACAAGGGTGGGGGCAGGGTGTCCCTCATCAGAAAGGTAGGCAGGCGGGGGGGCGGGTCATCCTCACAGCCCAGAGCTGAAGCAAGAATACGTTTTTATGGTGACGGATGGGAGCAGCCCGCACAATGGCCGGCCATTAAATGATGGAGATGGACGGACAGGGGTGGGGGGGGTGGGCTCATTTACATCAGGGCAGGGGGTGTGGGTGTGGGACGAGCGCAAGTCGCCAGTCCAGCAGGGCAAGGGCAGCAATGGAAAAGTCTGCTGCGCGCACGCACGCACACAGCCCTCATGGGGTCCTCACGAGCTCTCCGTGGCATCCTGTGCTTGTCCAGTGGCTTTGAGTTTAAAAGCTTGTGTTGGAGGTTTGGGGGAGTCAAGCAGGAGCCCCAGCAAAACCTGGCCATTGCACCCTTGCTGGTGAAGCTGCCACACTCGGAGGGGGCCCTACAGAACCGGTCTGAAGTAAATGGGGCAGGGCTGGATTTTGGGGGAACCCTGGTTTCATTGGCCAGTGACTCCTTTGCAGGTCACGCCTTCAAAACTTTGGCATAGGTTTTGAAGGGATACGAAGTTTTGGGGTTCACAGATAATCCAGGGGGCTGCAAGAGAGTCGTGGAGGCCACTAGGACATGGCTGTGGGCTGAGAGGACAGGTCACGCCAGGCCATGTGGGGGGGGGTTCTCCCTGGCCCCGATCCCTTGTTGTCCTAAAGGCCTCTCCCTCATTGAACAGCCGGATCCGAAAGAGGCCCTGATGGCGCTCACCCTCAGAGCGTGCCGGCCGTATGGGGGGGCGTCTGCTCCGGGCAAATCTCTCCCGTTGGCGGGACCATCTCTACTCTGTGCCATTTGGGAAAGGGGGGCACAGCTAACTGGCAGAGGTGCTGTCGCAATGAGGCCCGTGTGGGCATCCTTAACACGGACTCCATGGGCATCCAGGCCTGCCTGAACAATAGCAGGCAGGAGGAAGGGGGGGGGAGGATCACGCCACAACCCCTGGGGGGAGCCCAAGGGGCAGAATGAGAACGCTGGGGGGGGGGGGGAGCGAGCATGGGGGTCTTTCCCATGGATGTGAAAAGCATCAGCTCCCAAGGGGTGGGGGCAGGGAGATCCCACTCCCCAGGAAGACTCGGGCGTCTTCTCACCTCTCCTTCTCTTCCCGGACTGCCTGTCCCTACAGTTGTCTCAACGAGCCACAGGGTGTGTGTATGTGTGTGTGTGGTGTGTCTCCTCCATGGTGCCATCAGAAGAGACAAGGCGTGGGGGGGGGGAGAGCTGGGAGGGAAGGGCTCGCTGGGCAGCTGCATCTCCCCCGCCGCCCTTTCCCATACCCGGGCAATGCCTGCTTGAAATGCCTCCAGGTATGTTAAGATCTGTGGCCCTGTGGACTTCCCCCCGAGCCCCCCACCCACACTTCTCCCAGAAAAAAAAACATGATGAAGTGCAAATCTTGGATTACTCCAGGACTGTCCCTTATTGGGGGGGGGGGGGAGCAGGGAAACGACACCTGCCCCAACTTTGAACATCCCACCAGGCGAAGGCTAGGATCTGATGGGAGACCCAAACAAGAGTAGACCCATTGAATCGGTTGCTGAACGGCCAGGCGACACTCGTTTCAGTCCAGTTGGTCCACCAGGTCGACTCTCGTAGGAACGAACGGCCGCAGACTGGCCCAGTTCCCTCCTGTTCCTGGAGGGGGGGGTCTCCTCCGCTGGAACAAGGGACCGAGTCTGCCTGAAGCCAAGGCCATGTGAAGGAAGGCCCGCTTTTAGCAGACTGCCCCCTCCCCAGAGGACCTGGGCTAGCAGACTGCTTTAAAACACTTTGGGGGCGGGGGGGCCCAGCAGAGGCCATGAGGGGCTGGCCGGCCATGGCTCACCCTAGCCCAGCAGTGAAGGAAGATCCGTGCCCCCCACCCCCACCCCGTGGCTACTAGCTATAAGCAGAGCATCCCCCTCCTTCTCCTCCCGTCCAGGGGGGAGGTCATGCCATAGCTCCTGGCAAAGGTGGCCACCTCACTTGGGGGGAGCCCTTGACCTCTGACCCCCAGTGTCAGGCAGCATTAGTTGATCCCCATCTCTCTCCCCACACACCACAAAACCAAGGAGAAAATGAGGCAGTCCTAGTTCCCACCTTCCCAAGTTGCTCCCACTGTACAACTCAGCTCACCTTTGTAGGCTGCACCCCACACTGCCCCCCCTGAAAGAGAGGGGGGTGCCCCCACATAGGTCTTGGCCCACTTGTAGTCCTTTCCTGCATGCCCAAGCTGTGTAGCCGTGTAGGGTTTCCTGCTTCGGGGGGTGGGGGGGGCGGGTCTCGATGACCCCTGGGGTCCATCTCAGCTCTACAGTGCTCAGATTGTGCCCCCAGGTCTTTAATCCCACACTCTGTGCATGGCTGAGGTGGAGCGAGTGGAACAATCGGCAGCCCTGGCAGGATCCTTCTGCTTCTCCCTGACAGCTTGCTTGCTTTATGCGCATCAGAGCCCCGCACAGTTTAAAGTCATGGGTATATATGAAATACACTGTAGGCAATATTAAAAAACATATCAAAATGTTAAGACTATTTTTGACCAGAAGGAGGCTACTTCAATGCCATTATCTCAGCCCTTTGCTAGATCTTCTTTTCTACGTGTGGTAGGGCATAAATGGGTTTGTCAGCGATGACAAACCTAGACAGCATCATAAAAAGCAGAGACATCACCTTGCCGACAAAGGTCCGCATAGTCAAAGCTATGGTTTTTCCAGTAGCGATATATGGAAGTGAGAGCTGGACCATAAAGAAGGCTGACCGCCGAAGAATTGATGCTTTTGAATTGTGGTGCTGGAGGAGACTCTTGAGAGTCCCCTGGACTGCAAGGAGATCAAACCTATCCATTCTGAAGGAAATCAACCCTGAGTGCTCCCTGGAAGGACAGATCCTGAAGCTGAGGCTCCAATACTTTGGCCATCTCATGAGAAGAGAAGACTCCCTGGAAAAGACCCTGATGTTGGGAAAGTGTGAGGGCAAGAGGAGAAGGGGACGACAGAGGACGAGATGGCTGGACAGGGTCATCAAAGCGACCAACATGAATTTGACCCAACTCCGGGAGGCAGTGGAAGACAGGAGGGCCTGGCGTGCTCTGGTCCGTGGGGTCACGAAGAGTCGGACACGACTAAACGACTAAACAACAACAGCAAGGGCATAAATGGCATGCACCCTAAGTGCTGCATGGATTTAATTTATCCACAGACAGAACATTTGTCCTGCATCCAAATAGCCCCATTGTACTTGCTTATTCTTTGATATTCCCACTTCACATTGAAGTCTTTTAAGTGACTTCCAGATGGTCCAGCCGAAGTCTTGTCCTGGGTGGGAGACACTATATAAAAATAATAGAACTGCAGGGCGGGAAGGGACCCTCTGGATCATCGGGTCCAGCCCCCCGTCAAGGAGGCGCAGTGGGGAATCGAACTCCCAACCTCTGACCTAAACCACTGTGCCGTCCAGCAGTCCTCTTCGGCATTCATCCGTTCCGCAAGGTGCACTGTTTTTGTTCTCCATAGGTTTAGCCTGGCCTTTTCTGGTTCAAAATGTAGAGCTTGAGAAATATGTCGGAGACCTTTCCTTGATTTGAGCCGGCGTCTAGAGGGCTGGCGTGCACGAAGTGGATGGGTTTGGAGCGGAATCCCCTTATTTCTTTCATTCTTTGCTAGCACCTCCCGAGGAGCAATGCCAGCCAAATAGTAGACGTTTTCAGTGGGGAGAGGTTCCAGGCCGCCAGCAATCATCCCAATCAGCCTGCTGGTGCCCTTTGAACCTGGGAGGCAATCCGTGGGTGCCTGCAGGTGATGCCAGGCCTGTGTTGCCCCTTGCTGCCACCCTCCCTCCGAGAGTCTCCTGGGAAGCAGAAGGGTCCCCTGGCCCCTGCCTGCCTTTTTGCCCTTGATTCCGGCGACAGCGGAAGGAAGGGGGCAGCTTGGCCCTGCTTCCTGGGGACACAAAGAGCCCCCCAGGGGGCTGTGCAGGGCCCAGGGGGTGTCCCCTTGGGGGCTCAGGCCACCTGCTCTCTCTGCTCTGCGATGGTTGAGTTCAGGATGGAGGCCCCCGCGTTTCATCCCCACATGAAGGAAATAAACAGAGGGTGCCATGAAGAACCCTCGGTGGTCAGGGCCAGCGGGGTCTGGCGGCGGCAGGAGCCTCCAATGGGTGGCAGCGGGGAAGGTGGGGCGGGGTGGGCAAGCAGCCTCAGGAACGCCTGCACGCTTCCGGATTCTGGGACTGGTGGTGGTGGGAGACCCATGGCTAGAGGTGATGGTGGGAGGAAGAGTCCCCCTCTCTCTGCTTTCAGAAACTGGTGCCCCCTCCCCCCCGGCTGCCCCTTCAGCTGGAAGACTGTCCTAGCTGGGAGGGCTCTGCGCACCCCCGAGGCCAGAGAGAAGCCCCCTAAGCACCAGCCAGGACCGCCGGGCGGGCCATCCTTCAGCACAGCCCCTCTGGACGCGGCCAGACCTTCTTCTTCCCCTAAGGCCACCACTGCCTGGGCCCCACGGGGCAGGCGACGTCATGCCCAGGAATGCCACCTGGCGCAACGGGTGCCTCCAGACCCACCGCAGTCTCTTGGCCTGACGTCCCTGCCTGAAGGTTTGGCCATAAAGGTGCACTCTTGGATCGGAGGAAGTGGACCTGTTCCACAAAAGAGTCGACCTTTGGTCTAGATGGGCGGGATAGAAATCCAATAAATAAACAAACAAACAAACAAAAGGTCGTAGGGCCCGGTGGCATTTAGCCTTGAAGGTGCCGCAGCGTCTTGGTCTTCTCTCTCTTTGGGCTTCTGTTTCTCTTTTTTCTTTTGTTTTGTTTGGTGTTTCTGTTTTTGGCCCCCCCCCCTTGTTGATAGCCCCCCCCCCCCAGGTGCTTCAAGAGGTGAAGATCACAGAGCTGGGAGCTGCCAAGGAAAAAGAGAGGCCGGTGCCCTGGAAGTGCCCACGGAGGCCTTGAGCAGAGGGGCCAACTCATGGGGGTGGCCCTTGGCCGGACCCGAAGCATTTGCCACCCGGAACACCATGGAGTTGGCACCCCGGAGGCGCTGGCTGCTGCCCGCGTGCGAGGGGCAAGGAGCACCCCTGCGGGAGGCGGCGTCAGCAGGGCTGAGGAGGAGCCAAGGCGGGCGCGTGGGCCCGGCAGCAGCAGCAGTAGCAGCGAGGAAACCAGCGCTCCAGATGGGCCCCCTGCCCTCATTCCTGGAGGCTGCTGAGGCAGCTCGGTACCAGCCACGCTGCCGGCGTCCTCAATATTTCATGTTTGTTCGCAACCTGTCAAAACGGAAAGCAATGTGGCATCTGCTGAGGAGAGGCCGCCGCCCACGTGCGCCTCCCTCTCCTCCACGTGACTGTGGATGGTGGCCCAGTGGCGGAGGCACGGTGGGGCTCGGCGTGTGGCCGCAGCTGCAGTGGCCATGGAGTGGAGCATGCAATGGGCACCCACCCAGAAGGGCTGGAACATCGCTCGAAGGGTCTCGCCTGGACCCCATGCCTCGTCCGCTGCCTACGGGGCTGCCGCTGGCCCACCAGGGCCTCTGGTTCTGCTCCCCTTCCCTCACTGGCCACGGAAGCCACCACTTCCCTGCAGGCCTGGAAGGCAACCCAAGGGACTGCCTTGGCCCAGTGAAACGGCCTCCCTGTACATTTGTGTGTCCGCGCAAGGCATCTGCTGGAAGCAGCCGGGAAGGTTAAGAAGACCATCCACGCTGTTCAGCGGCACAATCAGGCAGAGTTTGGAAACGCTCCTGCCCTGAACCTCCCCCCCCCCCCCAAGGGTCGCTTGGGCAAGTTTTGGTCCCAAAACAGGAACTTTGAAGGGCAGCCCCGTGAAGCGTGCGGGTGGGAGCCCTGGAGCCGTCGAACACCGGGAGGCACTCCCTTGCCCAGCAAAAATGAAGAGCAGGGACTCCCCCCATTTCTCTTTCACCCAAAGGTGGGCAGCCCCAGCCTCTTGATGACCCTCGAGCCTCTCCAGGGACCCTGCCGAAGCCCAGCGAGGGGGTGCCCAAGGGTCAAGGGAAGAGAATGCGAGACACGGAAGGAGAGGCAAGCTGCTCCCTGAGCCCTCCTCTTTAGACCCCTGGAACAAGGGAGGGAAACCTCAGCGTACACCCCGCAGGCACTTTTCCACTCAGTCGTGATGGAAGTCAGGACGGAACAAAAATGGAACAAGGGACTTGGCCTGCTTTAAAGACCAGCAAGTTTGATTTGGCTCATGGTTTCCTGGCCCGCGGCCCACTTTTCCAGGTGCTTCAGTCTGGAGGTATAGATGGATGGGCGGAGAATACCTCCAGCAACAAAGAGGACAATCCCTCTCAATGCTGGGAACATGTTTTGCACTGGTGACTGGCTTGCGGGCTTCCCTCCAGGGTCTGGCTAGCCCCCCCCCCATGGGGGGGGCATGCAAGGGCTGGGCTGGAGAGGATGCTGCAGGTCTGACCCACTTTCACGTCTGTTCTGATGCCTCCCCCCACTTCTGCAGCCAAAGTCCCAGGGAGCCCCCCCATTTCCTGTTTCTTAGCCTCACATGGGTTCCTGCCATGCTTCAGCCCCCCAAAAATGAGGGGGCTATTTCCCAGGGCAACCCCCCCCCCGACTTTCTCTCGCTTCCACATGTGCAGCAATTGGGAACCAACCTGGAGCACATTCCATGGCATGATGGCCCGTTTGCACAGCAGAGTTTTATTTCTTTAAAATATTTTTTACCCTTCTGCCATTCTCCTTGAAAAGGACCCACGACGGCTTACGACATTGAAAGACACTCTTTTGCAGACAGAGGTGAACGAGAAAAGGCTGGGCAGGGGGTGAAGGAGGAAAGGGGTGTGTGGTTGGTCCCTGCCAGCTCCTCTGGGTTATCAGCTGCCCACCCTCACCCCCGGCTTCACCAATGCCAAAATTATCCTCTCTTCCATATTCACAGACTTCCGACCTGATCTTCCTCCTCTGGCATCTGGCTTGGCTTGCTTTGCTGAAGCATCTGCGGCAATTTTTAATTTTTTTGACCAGAGGTGTGTTTGTATGTGGGACTCTCGGACGGTTGCATGGGAGAGGCGGACACCACCATCCCCTGGCTGCCGTTACGGTCCTCTGGACCACTGATGATTTGGCTGGAAGGAGCACCTGTAACCCTACTCCCCTCTTAGGGGAGAGCAAGCCCTGCCCCTGGGCAGCCACCTCTTCCGTGCCACCGAGAGATGGCCCAAAGCCACAATGCTGTGAAAATGTGGGGGGTTACCCAGGGAATTGGCTGGGCGACCGGCAGGAGAAAGAGCGTGCCCACCCTCGCAGGGCACGGTGGCCACAAAGCTCACTCGGACGACTCTCCAAGAGGAGGAGACGGACCAACAGCCAAGGTCTCCCGGCCAGGAGCCAATCTGCACACATGCACAGGCAAGCCTTTCTCCGTCACCGGCCGAAGGGTCCTGGAAGAGGAGGGGGGACAACGGCGCCGCTGGGAGCTGCAGGAGGCAGTCCTTGGAACCAGCCTCTCCCTTGTTGCACCCCCTGCTTGTGGGGTAAGGAGGCAGGGCCCACCCTCTGGGGTCCTTGGCTCTAGTGCCCTGCAGCGGAGAGCGACCGGCTGGCTTTCTCCCCGGCCTCTGGTCACCTATGAGCAGCACCCTCAGGGCCTGAGCCAACGGATGGCATGTGCCGCTGGATAAGACGCGCTCCTTCGGCAGCTGCACGGTGCCGGTTCTGCTGCAGAGCTAGAGATACCGCCTCAACTTCCACATGCTTTTAAAAATATACTCGGGACTTTTGCTGGAGGCTTGTGCCGAAGTAGGAGGCTGCCTCTTGGATTCCTTGCTTTAGCAGAAAAATTCAGCATCCTGTTTCCGCTGAATCCCAGGGCTGGTGCTTAGCCATCTGTGTTCCTGCTGTGACCTGAAAGAGGGCCCTCCGTAGACGGCGGGACCAGGGGCAGGCGGGCAGGTGGTGGTGAAAGAACAGAGGCCTGGCACCAGACTCCTCCAGGCACCAGGTGCTGATGCTCCAACACAAGGAAGCATCTCCCATGTGCCTCACTTTTGAGTAGCAGAGAGCCTTTGGCTGACCACGGATGAGGGCCCCGGAGTTGTGGGAAGACGGCCTGAAGAGGGGCGGGGGTGCCCAGAAGACAGGCAGAGCCTGGACGGCCACTTGTCAGAGAGGTTTTGGTGTGGATTCCCCCAGGGTTGGGCTCCGTGAGCCTTCCGGGGGTTGTTTTCAGCTGCACAGTCCTGCGATCCTGCAGGGCCCGTCATCGCTCAGAGCGCCATGGAGGAACACAGAGCCACTGCCTTATTCCTGGCCAGGCGGCCGGCCCCGTCTGGTTCACTCACTGTCCGCTCTGACACTCAGCCGTGGCTCTCCTCAGTTTCAAGCAGAGCAGTTTGGCCCAGCTGTACCTGGAGCTGCTGCCACAGACTGAACGTGGCAGTGTCCACGGGCAGCCCTTCGTGCTGTTCAAGATGGACGGATGGCATGGGACATGCACTGCAGCCAGCCAGCCAGCCCTTCTCTCGCTGGCACCATGCAAACCAGACCTTTGACCCCGGGGCAGCAGCGGAGCCCTCTCGGATTAGCGCCACGGTGCCCTTTGACCTCTCCCTTTGCTGCCTTGTCCAATGCCCCCCCCGCCCGCCCCCGCTCTTCCCAGCCCTGAGAGACAAGCTGAGAAACTGCCCGGCCTTTATCTGCTTCCCAGGGTTGATAAGGATGGCCAACGGCCCCATCGGGCTGGTCTCCTTGGGCAATGACCGTGGCCCAGGCAGGGGCCGGACAGCCGGAGCCCCAGGAACCTCCAACACCAGCTTCCCCTCAGTGGGCAGAGGAGATGCCTTCACACACACACACACTCACACACCCCATCCCCAGATAGAGGGCAGGTGTTCCCAGAGAGTGGCTTCAGACAGAGCTGTGGACTGGGACGGCCTTCCGGTTCCCCTTGCAGCTCTTAGCGTTGGGAGGTAGTGCAGAAGAACATGCACTTGGCCGGGGGGGGGGGGAATTCCCTTTCTGCCCCCCCCCCCCAAGAGGGCTTGTGGCTCATGAGTCTGGCAACCCCCTGGCCCTTCTCCGCAACCACTGCCAGACCAGATGGTAGGCATGGCCCAAGGCTGGAAGCCACGTGGCAACTCCTGTGGTTTCTTTGTTCCAGTTACGTGCCGTCAAGTCGTCTCCCACACAGTGACCCCCCACGGATGAGCAATCGGCAAGATGTTCTGTCCTCAGCTGTCCTGCTCAGCTCCTGCAAAGCCAAGCCTGGGGCTTCCTTTAGTCCGTCAACCCATCTCGTATTGGGTCTTCCTCTTTTCCTGCTGCCTTCCACCTTTCTCAGCATCATGTTTTTTTCCAGAGAATCCTGCCTTCTCAGGAGGTGCCCAGAGTAGGATAGCCTCAGCTTCAACATTTTTGCCTCCAAAGATAGTTCAGGCTTGATTTGTTCTAGGACCCACTGGTTCATCTTTCTGGCAGTCCATGGTACCCCCAAAGCTCTCCTCCAGCACTACAAGAAGCTTTTATCCCCCCCTGATCAGCTTTCTTGTCCGTCTTTCACACCCATCCATACACGGTGATTGGAAATTCAAGCGTGCGGATGATCTTGGCCTTGGTCTCCAGGGATACTTCCTTACACTAATCAGGGGCAAACCACCATTGGGTGTGCAGTCCAGGGATCATCTGTGCCCACCCACTCACGAAATGGGTGCCACCCCTGATGCCAGAGTGACCAATCCCTGGTGTGATGCTCTGGTGAATCCTCCGTCAGCCCGACTGAGCCACGAAGCAAGGAGGACTTCTGAACACAAAACACGTGGCAGAAATAAAAAGTCCAGTCACCCTGGTTTGTTCCCCTGCTCCCCCAAAGACAGGACCCTGGGAATTATCCCCCCCCTCCAGCCATCTTCGGAGGGCGCGTGACCTTTCACCTCCCCAGGCCACGACTGACCTCCCTGACACCCTAGGAGGCTTTTGGCCCGGACACGACTTCCTTGCCCCTCTTGGCCTGCCTCCTCATTAGGCGCTGCCACGTGCTCAGAGACATCACTGTTGGCGGGGGGCGGTTGAGCGCTTTGTGGCTTCTCCTAATTATCCTGCTTGGAGAGAAGAGGAGCCCCCGGAGCCAGCGCGCTCTGGAGCCAGGCTGGGCTGCCCTTCCGGCTGACCTAAAGCCACCGGGCATGACTGGCAGACACCGCGGTTTGCCTAGGAGCAAGGAACAAGGCAGCCCCGCGCCCAGCCAGGCAGGGGCTACCGGGGCCCCCAAGGCAGCCTCGCAGGCGAGGAGGGTAACAGCCTGCCCCAGACCCAGGAGCCTCACTGGAGAGCTGCCTCCCAGGGCCTAGAGAGAGGAGGGCCAGGAAACGCCAGAGGACCTGCCCTCCCGGGGACGACGGGCAGGGCACAAAACCTCCGGACGGGTCCGTGCATGCCATTCCCCCCCCCCGCCCACCTGTGTCCTCTGCTGGCCCCTCCTCCCTGATATGCCGAGTGACCACAGGAGATCAGGGCCTCACCCTGGCTCATGACCCTTTCGCACAGGGTCACCCCCAGACAACCTGTTCACACCTGTGAACGCAGTTAACCTGAGAAGGAAGGGCGATCAACAGGTGACCTACCTGTAATTGTAGTTCTTCGAGTGGACCTCTGTGATTCACACTATAGGTAATCCGCGCCTGCGCAGAGCCTCGTCGGAATATTCTAGAGCTTCTGCGGTAGCAAAAAGATACGTTAGCGTAGACCCCTCCCCCCCTGGTATATGTACCTTCGTGCCAGGCTCTCCCTTCAGTCAGGTCAACCGCCGCATACAAGGAACAGGGCGTGACAGAGGGGAGGGCGGGTTGGGACGTGTGAATCCCAGAGGTCCACTCGAAGAACTACAATTACAGGTGAGTAACCTGTCGTTCTTCTTCGTGGCCTCTGTGCTTCACACTCTGGGTGACTAACAAGCTGTCTTACCCGGAGGAGGGTGTCACACCAAGGTAGATGATAACAGAGCACGCCCCAAAGCAGCATCAGATTTCTGCCGAACGTCCAATCTGTAGTGATTGATAAATGTGGACGGCTGTGACCATGTGGCAGAGGCGCAGACATCGGGTAGGGAGACACCCCAAAGAAACGCCGTAGAAGTCGCCAACGCCCTGGTGGAATGAGGGCGGATACGTACTCTGTGGCGCTGGAGCTCGAGCGAGCTGATAAGCCAGCTGGATGGTAGACGCAGCAACCCACTTGGATATTCTCTGCGAGGTGACTTGGGAGACCCTTAGCAGGAAGTTGATAGCTGACAAAAAGTCGAGCTGAGCATCTGAAAGATTTAGTGCGGGCTACGTAGAAAGCCAGAGCCCGTCTTACATCCAATGTATGGAGAATCCTTTCTTGAGGAGTAGATGGAGACGGAAAGAAAGACGGAAAAACCAAAGGTTGGGACAGGTGAAACAGGGAGACCACTTTGGGTAGAAAATATATATCTACAAAAAGTCTAACCTTATCTGGGGCGGGGTTTTAGCTTTAAATAAGTGCTACCAGAAGCTTGCGCCGTTAGGCTAGAATTTCTCTGATTTTATTTTTTAGACTCTAACTTGGTAAATGGGAAAGACAAATAGGAGTGCATACACCTGGGGGGAGCAGGGAAGTTTTAGGGGGAGGATCAGACTTCCTCTCTTTTTAACTCACTGACCAATCAGTCGAGATGGAGAGCACAGGATCTGTTGCAGTCACTTGTAACACCTGTGGCATGTTTGTTTTCTTGCCAAATGAGGTGCCTGGGTACAAATGCTCTAAGTGTAAGTTGGTGGTCCTCTTGGAAGACAAGGTCCAGCAGCTGGAGGCCTGTGTTTCTAATCTCTGCACTATTAGGGAGCAGCCCGGGTAGGTGGGGCTCATTAGCCTTGGAAGGCAGCCCATCTAGGAGAAGGAAAACTCCGATTTCAAACCTCCACTGCCTTGTGGCTATATCCACCAGTGGAAAAGGCTTCAGGAGTTAACCTCGAGGCAAAATCTGGAGCCTGGAGGTAGTTCATGTCGTTCTGGCAACTCCTGCGACGTTGCTGGAACCCATTGTATTGGCTCTTGCCTTTCCATTGGACTATTTCAGTGATGTGGAGAGGGAGGATTGGCTGCTTGAGTAACTCGTGCTCTGGAGAGGACACTCCAGCTTCGCATACAGTGTCGAAACAACACGGGAAGTAGCAGTTACTGGTTATGAGTCTTTGCTCGATTGGCGTAGAGCATGACGCCAGGGGCTACTTCTGACGGTGGGAGAGGTCATTGCACCTCACTAGGTAGCTACCGCCTGCCCCCAGCCAGTAAGGTGCTGCCTCGCCATGGTCTGTTAACCTCACGGGGTGCGTGGGGTTTAGGGTGAAAGCCGACAAGCAGATCGATAACCCTGCACCATGCAACAATCATAAGAAAACTTCTGCCCTAAAGTTGGGCACCTGGAATGTTCAGACAATGACCCCTGGCTTTTCTGACGACCTGCAGGAAATAGATGACGTGCGCAAGACAGCTGTCATCGACATGGAACTGAGTAGACTGCAGATGGACATTGTTGCCCTGCAAGAGACGAGATTGCCAGGCATGGGATCTGTCAAAGAAAAAAGTTTCTCATTCTTCTGGCAGGGAAAACCATTGAATGAGACCAGGGAATATGGTGTTGGCTTTGCGGTCAGAAATACTCTGCTGAGATCCATTGTTCCACCTACTGTGGGGAGTGAAAGAATCCTGTCTCTGCAGCTCCACTCATCAGCGGGACCGGTCACCCTCATTAGTGCATATGCACCAACACTGTCGTCCACAACAGAAGTCAAAGACAAATTCTACAACGATCTGGCAGCTACTATCAAAAAACTCCCCAAGAGAAAGCCGCTGTTCATTCTCGGAGACTTTAACGCTAGAGTTGGTGCTGATCACAATTCTTGGCCCACTTGTCTAGGCCGTTTTGGCATTGGGAAGATGAACGAAAATGGCCAACACTTGCTGGAGTTTTGCTGTTATTATGGTCTTTGTGTCAGCAAGACGTTCTTTAATACGAAGCCTCAACACAGAGTTTCCTGGAGACATCCAAGATCGAAGCATTGGCATCAGCTCGATTTGATCCTCACTAGACACTCTAGCCTTCCCAGTATTACGATCACACGCAGTTATCAGGGTGCTGATTGCAATACTGATCACTCCCTGGTGTGTAGTAGAGTAAAACTGCAAACAAAGAGATTGTATCACACGAGAAAGGAAGGAAGACCACGTATTGACATCAGCAAGACTCGCGATCAAAGAAAAGTGGAGGAATTTGCCCAAGTGCTTGAGGAAACCCTTCCAGGCCTGGCTGATGTAAATGCACCTGAACGATGGGAACATTTCAAGAACGCTGTTTATAAAACTGCCTTGTCCACATTTGGCAAGAAGACCAAAAAGACAGCAGACTGGTTCGAAGCCCATTTGGAGGAGTTGATGCCAGCCATCGAGGATAAGAGGAGAGCTCTAGCAGCATACAAAGCCTGTCCTAGTGAGTACAACTTGCAGGCTCTTCGACTTGCTCATAGCAAAGTCCAACAGGCTGCCAGGAAATGTTCTAACAATTTTTGGCTTCAGCTCTGCTCTCAGATACAGATAGCAGCGGACACAGGTAACATCAAGGGAATGTATGACGTTATCAAGCAGGCTTTAGGTCCAACACAGAAGAAATCTGCTTCTTTGAAGTCTGCTACAGGCGTGATCATCCAGGACCGAGCACAGCAGATGGACTGCTGGGTGCAGCACTACTCTGAGCTATATTCCAGAGAGAATGTAGTAACTGAAGAGGCATTAAATAATATCGAGTGCCTACCTGTCTTGGAAGAGTTGGACAGCGAACCAACTTTTGCAGAAATAAAAGCGGCCTTGGATTCCCTCGCCTCCAGCAAGGCACCTGGGAAGGATAACATCCCTGCTGAAGTGCTGAAGTGCTGTAAAGAGATCATCACCACCGAGCTGTATGAAATCTTTTGTCTTTGCTGGAGGGAAGGTGGAGTACCACAGGACATGAAGGATGCAAACATCGTCACATTGTACAAGAACAAAGGAGACAGGGGCGACTGCAATAACTACCATGGCATCTCTCTTCTCAGCGTTGTAGGGAAGCTGCTTGCCCGTGTTGTGCTGAAGAGGCTCCAGGTGCTTGCAGACAGAGTCTATCAAGAATCACAGTGTGGATTTCGAGCTAATAGATCCACCACTGACATGGTATTCTCCCTCAGACAGTTGCAGGAGAAATGCAGGGAACAACAACAGCCACTCTTTGTGGCCTTCATAGATCTCACAAAGGCCTTTGATTTGGTTAGCAGGGATGGCCTTTTTAAAATACTTCCCAAGACTGGATGTCCACCTCGACTCCTTAACATCATCAGGTCCTTTCATGAGGAAATGAAGGGCACTGTAGTTTTTGATGGCTCAACATCAGATCCCTTTGACATCCGATGCGGAGTGAAACAGGGCTGTGTCCTCGCGCCGACCCTGTTTGGGATATTTTTTGCTATCATGCTGAAGCACGCCTTTGGAACTGCAACAGAAGGTGTCTATCTCCGGACTAGATCAGACGGAAAGCTCTTTAATCTCTCTAGATTGAGAGCGAAGACCAAAGTCCAGCTGAAATGCATGCAGGACTTCCTCTTCGCCGATGATGCAGCCGTTGTTGCCCATTCTGCTGAAGACCTCGAACAACACATGAATCATTTTAGCAAGGCCTGCCAAGACTTTGGATTAACAATCAGCCTGAAGAAAACACAAGTCATGGGCCAGGGCGTGGACTCACCTCCCTCTATTACCATCTCCACACAAGAATTGGAGGTTGTTCATGACTTTGTGTACCTTGGCTCAACGATCTCTGACACTCTCTCCCTAGATGTTGAGCTGGACAAACGCATTGGCAAAGCAGCTACCATGTTCTATAGACTCACAAAGAGAGTATGGCTTAATAAGAAGCTGACGGCAGAGCCTGTGTCCTGAGCACACTCCTGTACTGCAGTGATTCCTGGACCCTTTGTGCACAGCAGGAGAGGAAGCTGAACACGTTCCATATGTGTTGTCTCTGACGCATTTTTGGTATCACCTGGCAGGACAAAGTTCAAAATAGTGTAGTCCTAGAATGAGCTGGAATTTTTAGCATGTACACATTACTGAAACAGCGACGTCTACATTGGCTCAGGCATGTCATGAGAATGGCTGACGGTCGGATTCCAGAAGCTCTCCTGTATGGAGAATTAGTGCAGGGAAAGCGCCCCAGAGGGAGACCACAGCTGCGATACAAGGATATCTGCAAGCGGGATCTGAAGGCCTTAGGAATGGGCCTCAACAGATGGGAAACCTTGACCTCTGAGCGCTCAGCCTGGAGGCAGGCGGTGCATCATGGCATCTCCCATTTTGAAGAGACCCTTGTCCAGCAGGCCGAGGCCAAGAGGCAGTCCTGAACCCAGCAAAATCAGGGAGCTGGAGAGGGGACAGATTGTATTTGTCTTCAGTGTGGAAGGGATGGTCACTCTTGAATTGGCCTTCTCAGCCACACTAGACGCTGTTCCAAGTCCTCCATACAGAGCACGTTACCATAGTCTCTCGAGACTGAAGGATGCCTAATCTAATGGGCCGGCACTTGAGGCCTGGAACCATGGTCAGATGGCTCGGCCTTGGACCTGGAGTCGATCGACTGTTGATCAATATTGATGTCGAGCGGTTGGTCCTTAAAGTATTGGTGTTGACACCGAGCTGTCGATGTTGAGGGGGCGTCAATACCGAGGCTGTTGGTGTCAAGAGAGCTGTCGAGGTGGTAAAGGCGTCGATGGACCACATTGTATTAGGGTGGAATAGACAGATGCCGGTGACGCCGAGCAGGATGAGCGCTCGCGGTCCTCCTGATGGACAGGGAAATAGAAACTTGCCAGTGCTGCAAACGTGCCCAGAGCCGAGGAATATTGATCAGCTTGCCTGGGTCTCTTAGGCACCGGCAGAGGAGAGGTGCCGGGTAGTCCTGGGCAATCATGGTAATAAGATTGTCTCGACACAGGAGACAACATGCTGTGGCAGCGCTGCCGGACCAGGAAAAAAGAGAGGTTACCTACCTGTAACCATGGTTCTTCTAGTGGTCCTCTGTGAATCCACACAATTGGGTTGTTCTGCACCTGCGCTGAACCTCTCAGAAGTTTCTAGAGCTTAAAGACACATGATTAGTGGGACGTTCCCCCGTGGAGCGCATGCTCCGCCCATCACTGATCCCCTCAGTTCCTGTGAAAATCCGTCGCTATCAAAGAGCTATTTCAAAGTACAACATGATGGACAGAGGGGAGGATGGGTGGGATGTGTGGATTCACAGAGGACCACTCGAAGAACCATGGTTACAGGTAGGTAACCTCTCTTTCTTCTTTGTGGCCTCTGTGAATGCACACAATGGGGTGATTGGCAAGCTGACTTACCGGATGGTGGGACATTACGGTAGAAAGGATGCCAAAACAGCTCTGCCAAAATCAGCATCATTCTGTGCCCTGACATCGAGACGGTAATGTCTGACAAAGGTCGATGGAGTAGACCATGTCACTGCATGGCAGATGTGAGGGAGTTCAATCCCACACTGGAAGGCAGTAGATGTTGACAGCGCTCTGGTAGAATGGGCCTTTAAATGTTCAGGAGGTGTATTGCCCATTAACTCATACGCCAATGAGATGGTTTGGACAATCCATCTAGAAATAGATTGAGGCGAAGCTGGAGCTCCTTTATGAGGGCCGTGAAAACATAGAAAAAGTCTTTGTGATTTTCTGAATGATTTGGTCCTGTCAATGTAAAAAGCCAGAGAGCGTCTTATGTCAAGTGTATGGAGCATGCGCTCGAGAGGTGTTGACGGAGATAGAAATAGGGTAGGTAGAATTATCAGTTGATTGAGGTGAAATTCAGATACAACTTTAGGTAAGAAGGACACATCAAAATAAAGAGTGACCTTATCTGGATGGAACTGAAGGAAGGGTGAATCGGATTGGAGGTCACCTTGTCTTTTTTCTTCTTAGAAGAGTCTAGAGACCGAGTTGAGGCCTTCGACATCGACACGCATTTCGATTTTGAAGTGGACTTCGACTTCTCCTTATGATGAGGAGAAGGAGTTGCGGGGCTGGATGCAGGCATGGGTGGATCTTGCCGATCTGGTTGAGGGTCTGGAGATCGTGCAGACTCCATAGCGACCAGAGGTAGATTAAAAGATTTTTCCCAGAGATAAGACCTCAATCTTCGTAAACGCAATTTTAGCGCTGGTTTAGTTAGCCTTTTACACTCGGAGCAGGAGTGTGTAGGATGTTGTTCTCCAAGGCAGAAGAGGCAACAGTCGTGGCCATCGGATAGCAGGATTTTATTTGCGCATAGAATGCACCGCTTGAAAGGCCCAGGGGCCCCCATAAAAGAGCGGGAAACAGGAGGGAAAAAATAGTCATGGGGGGATCGGCAAAACGCGGGCAGAGAAAAAACTGGAATAAACTCACAGGGGAAACGTCGAATAAAGAAAGATGATTGAAAGGAAATTTGAAGTAAATAAACGATGATTCGATAGGAAGTATAGATTCAATAGATCGCTCTAGTCTCCGAAACAGGTATAGCCAACACGGCAGAAAAAAGGAACTGAGGGGATCAGTGATGGGCGGAGCATGCGCTCCACGGGGGAACATCCCACTAATCATGTGTCTTTAAGCTCTAGAAACTTCTGAGAGGTTCAGCGCAGGCGCAGAACAACCCAGTTGTGTAGATTCACAGAGGCTACGAAGAAGAACAACTGGTCGATAGTGTTTGGCGGACTTCTCCGTTGGGCACCAATCAGGACAAGTGGAATCCCGATGATGGTGCTGAGTGTGATCTCTTTCCACGCGAGAAGGCAAGTGGATGCTCTTATAGGCTTGGTGTCTTTGTTGATGTGCCGGAGGCTGAGGTGGTACACCTACTGGGGCAGAGTAAGGCATAGTTTCTGGTTGCGTTTCAGCGCCATGGATGTCTGGCGAGACAATTTGTGAAGACTCACTGGGAGAGCCTGAGGATTGTTGCAGGCTATCAGGAGAACCCGTGAGTTGATGAACACACTGTTCCCAATCAGGAGACTGCGATGGTGATGGTTGATGAGGTGGAAGTGCCTCCTCATCTGAAAGAGAACCAACGCAGATTAGGTCTCCGGACTCCGGTGGCTGTGGAGTCGGGGAAGTGGTTTTGGAAGCCTTCAATTTTGAAGACTTAGCCTTCTTCGGAGGCGGCAGTTCTGGTGCTGAGGAAGTATCAATGGACGGTTTTCTCTTAGAGGTTGTTTTTGATGTCGAGGGTTTTAGCGTTGACTGCTTAGGCTTGTGAACCTGCATGACGGTCGAGTTCGGGGGCACAGCCAGTTCTCGGTGATCCGAGCGAGATGGAGTAGCCGAAGGATGTTGTGTTGTTGCTTCGGAAACAGCTTTGTCCGTAGCTTTTGCGTGGGAGATGGACTTGCAGGCAGATAGGGCCATAGGCTTAGCAGGCTGGAGAGATTGCTCCCAAAGCCGAAGCTTGAGCCTTGGAGGCCGGCTGCGAACTGCATGCTTAAAAGTTTTTGTAGCGAGGACACGTGGAAGTTTGATGAGCCTCACCGAGGCAAAAAAGACATTTAGCGTGGCCGTCGGAGAGTGGGATTTTGTTATCGCAGGCCACGCAGCGTTTAAACGGGCCTGAAGAGGCCTTGAACCAAAGAACGGTTTGAAAAGAAGAAACGGGGGGGGGGGGGGGGCAGTGTTTTGGCCCTAAGGCTGGAGCGTACTTTTTTTTTAATAATAGGTTTATAATTGGTAGAGAAAGAAGATTTTAAATAAAAGTTCAATAACTTTCCTTTCTTTCACTTTCAGGTTCCGGAAGAAGCACGATCGAGGCTCTTCAACGCAGCAGTTGAAGAAAAACTGAAGGGAGAGCCTGGCACCAAGGTATATATACCAGGGGGGAGGGGGTCTACGCTAATGTATCTTTTTGCTACCGCAGAAGCTCTAGAATGTTCCGACAAGGTTCTGTGCATGCATGGATTACCCATAGTGTGATTCGCAGAGGCCACGAAGAAGAACTACGAGATACCCATTCATCCCCGACAAGGGTCGTGCCGAATCACCACACAGAACACGGGCAGAAAGCTGTTCTCGCGCTGGGATCCTGCTCTAGAACTGGGCGCCGGCTCCTGCCCTTGGCAAAGCAGGCAGCTGCTCTGAACCCGAATGCTGAGAGAAAAGCAGGATGTAAAGCAAACTGAGAAATGTAACTGGTCACCCTCATCATAACTCTTGTTGGCCGAGGAAGGAGATCAGAGTTAGGAAGAAGTCCTCCCAGAAAGCCTCCGCTTTCATTTTCATTTCCGGACATGGGGCTTCACGGGGATTCTAGAGGGATCTCTCTGGGGGACAGGCTATCCATCCTTCGGAGAGTCTCAGCCTCCAGGAGGCTTCACCGTCCTGTGACCTGCCACCCACCATGGGGCGTTTTTCCTTGCGCACCGATGGCTCCCCAAGTGGGGGGGGGGGGAGATGCAGTTGCCTTTCTGATAGTGGCGTGTGTACGTCCGCGCGCAAGTACACAGACGCATCTGACAGAAGAGGAGGTTCTGCGCCCTCACCTCTCCAGCCTGGCCCCCCCGACCTGGGGAAGGTTTATCCCGGGCATTTTCATCACGCACTGCGGGAGACTGGCCTGTGGAGTCTCAGCCCGTGGCTGCCTCCTCTTCCTCCGGGCTTTGCCCTGCTGGGTGAACCAAGGAGGTTACCCCCTTGGGGCAGCTCAGCGGAGGGCAGAGAAGCCAGCCAGGTGCCCCCCCTTTCAGCAGGCTTTGCCTTGGCGTCTGACCCCTTCCTTACCCCTGGCTTATGGGGTATTGGTGATGGGATGGGGAGAGGGGCTCGGGCTGAGCATCCCTAGTTGCCCCCCAGCTCCAGTTGCTCTGAGGCTGTGCTGTGGGTCCAAGAAGCTGTGGCAGCTGGGATGGGGGTCCCAGTAGTCCTGCAAGCAGGAGGTCTGTGGAAAGTGTACGGAGGGCATCCCTTGCTGGGTGGGTGGGTGGGGGTCAGCTCACGCTGGAGGAATGCCCGCCATGCAATCACTCTGTCGCTGCCCCCTTGCTTTCTAGTCCTTCCCCCCCTGCAGTGTTCCCTATCATTCAGGGAAAGGGGGCAGGTTCTGGAGGAGAGGAGTCAGGCTCTTCTCTCAGGGGAACCCACCGCCTGCACTCCTCAATAACAGACCACGTCCCCTCCTTGGATTTGGGGCCCTGGGGGCTCAGCCTCAGGACCCACCTCCGCCCTTGCCCGCCGTCCAGCCAGACATTCAAGACGCCCTCAAGTCCGGACGGATACTAGTCGTTTATTAAATATTTGGCAGATGAGAAAACATGGCTTCCAGTTTACAGCTTTCTATTAGATGTGTTCCCAACATGTACAGAATCTCCCAGATATTTTAAACAATTTTTAAATGAAAACATTTACACTCACACCCAGGCACCTCATTCAGACTTGGAAAGGTCTGCATTTGCACTCACACGCACAGAGAAAGAGAGAGAGAGAGAGAAGGGCCGGGGGAATCGTTGTCAACTGGAACTATTACAAACCCCCTCGCTGTTGGTGTTCAGCCAGGACAAAGCGAGGTTTCCAGCCGAGGTCCTCAGCCTTTCCAGGAGGACCACAGTGAGCCTGGGTCCAGGGTCCTTGGCCGGAACCGCAAGGACGGAGACGGGAGGGATGGGGGGCACCGTTTCGGCTGCGGGGCTGGCCCCACGCTGGCTACCCATCGGGCTGGCCTGTTGCCAGGCAGGCGGGGGGAGGGGGGGCTGGTTCCTTTAACTTTGGGGTCAGTCCCTTTGGCTGCTGTTTTTAAGGCCTGCGCTGGGCATGATTTGACTGAAAGCGGTGGGGCCAAGGAGGAGGACTTGATCGAGCCCACTTGGTTTTGATTCCTGTTTCAAGAGCTGGCCGCTGAACGAGAAGGACCTCTGATCGGACCCAGTCCTGCCCCGGCCTTGGCCTGAAAGGGGCCCAAGAGCCCACACCGCCCTCCGCCAGGTGCCCCCGCGCAGGTGCTTGGACACTGGTTTGGAGGGGGCAAGCGGTGGTCACTCCTGAGGCTGGGGCTCCATCTGTCTGACGGGGGTGACGGTCCGCACAGCAGCTGGGAGTCCCGAGGGCAACCCGCGGGGCTTGATGGCTTCCCTGCTGCAGCTGAGCACACAAGGGGGTGGGACACTCCAGGTGGCGGGTCCGGAGCTCAAGCACAGGCACCCGAGTCTAGAGTTTTAGGGCTTCACAAACGACTGCTGGAGCTTCTAAGAAGATTCCTCCGCCTGTGAGTTGGACAGGATGCTCTCAAGAGAGAGAGAGAGAGCTCTGCCAAAGGGCATTGAGAAGGTCCAGCCGGTCACCTGTGGCCCCAGGAGGCTTTTAAAACTCTCTCTCTCTCTCTCACACACACACACACACACACACACACACACACACACACGTGTGTGTGTGTTCCCCTGCCAGCTCTGACTGCCTGACGCTTCCCCAGAATATGGGGTGAAGCCAAGGCAGACTCTCTGGCGGGTGCAGCCCCCCCCCTTGCGCTTTCCCTCTCCTTTCTCAAGTGCATGGCCTCCCACCACCACGCAAGCAGACTCCCCCCTCCTTCCCCAGGCAGAAAAAGGGCCTTGGCCGGGGTTGAGCAAAAGAAGGCAGGTCTGTGAGCGCTGCACGCACGTACATACACACACACACACACACACACACACACACAGAAACAGGTACCTGGTGGACTTTGGGTGGTGGAATATCTCAGCGGGAGACCATTCTGCTGTACAAAGATGGGGCTGAGAGGTACCCTTGTGAAACCCCGAATGAAATGAACCAGCCTTGGCCGACCGCACGGGAGTCTTCTGGGGCTGCTGCTCTCCTTCTGTGCAGAGAAGGGTCCCTGTGGGGTCAGGACGGTCTCTCTCTTGCCCTCGACTGCCCACCCTCTGGCCAGGCTGCCCCGTTGGGCTACACCGGCTCTCTACCAGCACAGTGTGACTCCCTGACAAGCCAACCGGCCCTGGCCCCCAGCCCAACAGAAGCAAGCTGGGCCTTGGCTGATGCCGCAGCAGAACCCCTGCCCAGCACGCGGTCCGGGCTGTGCTGCCCCAGGAAGGGCGTCCCCAGGCAAGCCTGCCTTTGGGCAAGGAAGCTGGTGCCAGAGGTCCCCGGTGGGGCGGTGTGTGGCTGAGGAGGCCCTGATGGGCCATGCTGAGCGAGGGGCGGCGTGGGGAGGGTTCACGGAGGGAGGCTCGGCTTTGGAGATGCCGCTCTTTGAAAAGTGTCCTTGCCGAAACGGAGATGAGGCTGTTCCCAATTACTAGCACTGGAACACCTATGGAAACAGGACATGCAAACCTAAGGAGATGCCCCCCCTCCCACCCCCCACCCCAGGAAAGCCACTCTGTCTGCTGGAAGGAGGCTGCTTCCCCGATACGTTGTGATCATCACAGCTTCACAATGGCGGATGTGTCGGCTGGAACATGTCTCTTTGGAAGGATGCGGAGACATCCCGGGAAGAAGAGATCGCACCTCGTTACCTGCACCAAGAGACAGAGCAACCCGTCAGGCGCCTCACAGGAAACCCACCACCCGTCCCAGTTGAACAGCCAGCTTGGTCCCCTGCCAAGAAGCCCGGAACCCGCTGGGCAGCCGGCCGGGCCATGGAGTGCCTTCGACCCGGCTGCCCTTTGCCCCACAGGCAAACCAGGGGGTGAAGGTCTCCCAGGGCGGAGTTCAAGGCCCAGAGGAATGGAGAGGCGCACAGGTGTACAGTCCTGTTTTAGCAGATCACTGAAGTCCAGGCCTCTCCCGCTTGGGCTAGAAGCCTGAAAACTCAGCTCATATTTTATTTTTTATTAGATTTATATCCTGTACACACTGGTCCGCACTTAACATTTTTCCCCAGTGGCTGCAGTAAGCACGACCCTGCAGGGTCAGAAGAGGGGCACCTGTCTTATTGTGCAGACTTGGATGCGGTTAGAGTGAGGGTGTGGGTTTGGGCAGGAAAAAGGCTACAAACGGACACCCTCCCCAGTAAAAAGCCAGGCGGGCAGGCTGGCCATGAGGCACCAGCCGAGACGTTGCCGCTCGCTCCTTGCCAGGGGGAAGAGAGTCCATCTCCAGGAAAACCAGGCCTTGATTCCTAGACAGTATGCGTCTCAGGCAGATCTTATGCTCTCCATCAAACAAATGCCTAGACTTCCAACGGAAAGAGAGCAGATGCATGACCTGTAAAGACATCTGCACCTCGTACGGTATCAGTTTGCAGGCGTAACCAGGAGGATGACAAGTCTGCTTTTCAGCTATTGAAGTCTAGTGTTTATGTTGGCTTAGTGATGGAGAATGCGATTTTTTAGAGGCAGCTCCTTCTACAGATAAACGTTTTTCATTCTTTTCATTGTTTAACAAACAATTGTTATAGTCATATCACGTACATCTAACAGAGTTTAATATTACACTTTGAACAGGCTCACTCCTTCTGTTTTGATAAACAACTCATTTATACATTAAGATTAATTCATTTTAATTTTTCTTAAGCTTTTGTATGCCAAGCACACTCTTCCTCTGAAGTATGCTTGGACACACAAAAGCTTATGAAAAATAAAAACTAGTTAGATTTTTCGGTGCTGCAGAACTTCTGCTTTCTCTTCTGCTACAACAGAGTAGCAGGACTACTTAAATTCTACTGGGATGTCAGAATCACTGGAAACATCTCTTAGAAATACAAAATATTTATTGATAAGTGCAAAAGCACCAAAAAAAAAAAAAAAAAAAAAAAAACCATGGAAAAGGAGTTTGGTTCAAGCCAGAAGGAAATTTGAGTGGGATCTGCGCCATGGGTTCTTTTTAAGGAGAAAGGCCAGATAAAAATATTTTAAATAAATAAATAAGTAAAAGTAAAGGAAGCACGTCTTGCTGCTTCATGCCCAGGACAAACTTGATCCCTTTAACCCCAAAGGCATGCTTTTGGTTAAAAATCCAGGGGCAAGCCCTCTACTGTCGCTCTGCGGGGTCCGCACGGCAAACATTTCCCCTTTGACAGAACTGTAGACACAACACTGGCTACCCACCACTAGAGATGGGCACGAACCAGTTTGTCTCAGTTCATCCCAGTTCGTTAAGGCGGCAGGCAGTACAGGGGCTGCTGCTCCCCCTCCCCGCCTTCTCTGGCTCAATCACCCACTCCCCAGTCCCAGCTGACTTGCTTTTCCCGCCTCCTCGGCTAATCTCCCAGTCACAGGCAAGAGCACAGACTTCTCTGCACCGCCCTTTGGTCTGAGTGGCAGGTCAGCCGAGAAGGAGGGGGCAGAGAAGCCTGAGCTCCTTGCCAGGACTGGAAGATCAGTTGAGGAGGGGCAGGAAGCTCACCGGCTGGGCCTGGTGAGGGGCTGGCGGAGCCGGAGGAGGCGGGGCAGGGGGGCACCAGCACCTGCGCAGCCGCCTTGATGAACTGGCACGACTCGGTTTGTGCCCATCTCTACCCACCACCCCAAGCAGGAAGGGAGGGCCTCGAGGCTTACTTGAATTGCTGGCCAGTTCAGGTTCTTCCATTTAACCTGTAAGAAAACAGAAAGAGAGAGCAAAGACCGAGAAAGAAGCTGGTCAGAAGCGATCCCGTGGCAGCCACCGTGGCCAGGTCCTCCTGTCTCATTTTGATGGCTGAATGACCTGCCCTTGAATCAAGCCCTCAGTGTGGCTTCTGGCCAAAGGTGGTTTGAACAAGAAGAACAAATACAGGAACTGATAGTAAGAATACTCGGAACTGAAGAAATCAATATGTTAATAGACTAGCTGAATCTAAAAAATAAAAAAAAGAGAAAAAGGAGCACTGGGAAACTTGGTGGTCACTAAATATATGATCACAAAATAGTTAGAATGGTAGGCTGATATACAATCATAGTATAGGAAGAGTTATTTTTAAATACTAGATAAATATTAACAGCTACATAATTAATAATTAGAATTACAAAATATAGGTCTGAATTTGGATTTTCCTTATACAGTCAACCCTCGATTTACGAACTTAATCCGTTCCGGAAGGACGTTCTTAAGTCGAAAAGTTCGTAAGTCGAATAAGCATTTCCCATAGGAATGCATTGAAAACCAATTAATCCGTTCCGGCTGTTTTTGGTTCTTAGGTCGAGGGGCGGTTTGTAAGTCGAACCATTAGTTCCCATAGGAACTAATGCAAAGCCGGTTAATCCGTTCCTACCACTAGGGGCAGAATTTTTTTTCATTTTTTTTCCTTTTAACCTAAGATGACTTAGGGTTTTTTTTTCGGTTCGTAACTCGAAATAAAGTTCGCAAGTCGAGGCTATATTTTTTCTATCAGAGCGGTTCGTAAGTCGAAAAGTTCGCAACTAGGGCCGTTCGTAAGTCGAGGGTTGACTGTATATTGTATATATTCTCGTATGTTATCTGGAACTACTCTTAGAAGGGATTATCTACAATTATTATGAAAATAATGATTTATATTGTGTTTGTTCAAATCCACCCCCCCCAAATGTATCCTTGTCCCAGTTACCCCCCTACCCTGCCCTACCCTTGTAAAGAAGAAAATAATAAAAAATTAAAAAACAACAAGAACAAAAAGCAAAGAGCAGCCAGAACCCTAAAAATAACCCATCAGAGGACGTCCTGGAAGTCTCAAGCACAGATGTTCTCTCTCCCCCAACATGATTGGGGGGGCATGTTGCAAAATGAGTCGCCGTGCGAGAGGAATTCCTCCCTGTGCCCGGGCACGGATGGGATTCATCCTCTACGAAGAGGCCTCTGGGCCCAGCAATGCAATGATTCTGCTCCAGACCTCTTGTTTGATTCCCCCAAAAGCGGCATTTATGCCAACGGGAAAAGACCTTTAATGGGGAGAATCAACGCAGGCAGCAGGGCAGTCCTGCTTGCCTCTTACTGACTCCTGCCAAACACTCGAGAGAGGGGAGGGGAGGTGGCGCTGGCTGGGTGCTTACCTCGGTCCTTCCCATTTTGCATCTTGTCTTCTTCCTCTTCACCTCCTTCCTCTCCTCCTTCAAGAGAAAAAGCAGAGGGCCATGAGGACAAATAGGGCTGGGCTCGAAGGGAAGCCAGGGGCCTCTGGGCTCTGCTTCTAGGAAAAGAGCCGAAGAGATACCAGGGCTGCCCCTTCCATGGGCGCCGGACTCTGCTGCAGGGGGGGGGGGGAGGGGGGCACATGCTAATACTGAAGCTGAACAGCTCAGAGCTTCAGCCAGCAAGGAGGACTACGATCCTCCCAGCTAGAATCTGGATCCTGCAGGTCGGGAGAACAGATGGGCAGTCCTGCCAAAGGGACTCTTAGCCAACTTCCTTATTCCTCCTGAGCCACAAACGAGAGCACCGTGCCATGGATAGTCTGCTGGACTAGGGCTCAGAGGTGGGGGTTCAAATCCCTGCCTGGCCATGGAAGCTCACGCGGGGTGGCGGCAATGAGAAAGCTCTCCTTGAATATCTGGTATCTTTTGAAAACTCTAGAGGTGTTTCCGTGAGTCGGAAGCACCTTGACAGCAAAGAACCACCACCGATGACAGAAAACGGCCACCAAGTCTCCCTGCAGAGCACACGCAGCTCTTGGGGAGCCCCTCCCTTGCCGCACAGGGGTGTGTGTGGATGCCTAGGAGGCAGCTGGGAGGGGCAGGATGGGAGGACGCATCGAGCCAAGGGGCTGGAAGGAGGCTCAGGAAGACCAGAGAAAACAGTCCCCGAAGGCAGGAAGGCAGGAAGGAAGAGGAGAGGAGAGGTGTCTTCCCCAAGTGGAAGGCACACAGCACTGTCGGCGGAGAGGGGGGCTCCACCGCCCTACCACGCAGAGAGGCGTGACGGCAGGATGGTTGGGGCACACCAGAGGCAACCTGCCTGGCTGCTGGCAGTGATCCCTGGGAGACAGAGAGACCGCTGGAGCATCGGCTTGGGAGCATGGAAGGGGCCGGGGCACGCTGGCCTCTAGCTGGAAGTTGCGCTACCCTACACTCCTGAGTCCCTCTGCCTTCTGAAGGGGGCTGAAGAGAGCCCACCTTTGGCTGGCTTCCCCGACGAAGCCGTCTCGTCAGGCCATGAAGCCCATACAGCTTTTTCCCAGCTGTATGGGCTTCATGGCCTGCAGGCCAAACCGGCTTGGGGGCCAGGCTCAGCAAGGTAATGGTGGTGGTGGGGGGGGAGGAAGCCCACTCAGGACGGGGCTCCTTTGCTCCTAAAGCGCCTGGCCGATGGATCCCGCCTCCAGCTGCTTCCCTTGGTTTACACCTATGAGAGGCCCTCAGACCTTTTCCGGGGTCCCCCAGTCCCCCAGCCTGCATCTCGTCACGGGAGGAGGCTGGAGTTTACCTCCTCTGTCATCTCCCTTGCAAAGCAGACGGTGCCCCGCAAGACAGCCGGCTCCAGCGGCTGCAGGCAGGACAAGGCCAGCTCGTCACAACTTACAACTTTGTTATGACCCTAGACTTTGCACCGTCCTGGGGTGGGGGCAGGGGGGGGGCGGGAACACTTTGCCAAGACGACCCCACCCAAAGGGTACTCCCCCACAGCTGCCTCTTTCAGGTCTCTCTCTTTTGCCAAGGAGGTCATGGTGGAAATGCTCTGAGCGTCTGACACCGAAGGGGAGCCCAAGAAGCTCTGATTCCAATTATGATCCCAATTCCAAACTGCAAGGTCGGAAGGGAGACGAGGCTGCTGTCTCACTTGGGGGGCAAACAGGGTGGAGGGGTCAGGCGCCTGGATCTGCCTCCCTGGGGATTGGGGGGGCTGCAGCTATTCCACACTTACCATTCCAGCACCCCTGATTCACCCTCTACACCCTCTCCCCCAGAATTTAAATAATGCCCCCCAAAAAGGCCCATCAGCCCGCTCCCCCCTCGCATTAATGCCTCTGTGGGGCACAATCATCTTTGGGGAAAACCTCCCCCCCCCCGTCTTGTTTTAAGCCCAAGGGGGTCTTGGCAGTAGACCTGCATTTTGCCCACTTCTGACCCCCAATGGGAGAATGTACACCTGAGGCGTCTGTGGCAAGCACCTATGCAATTGGTGTGTGTGTGTGTGTGTGTGTGGTGGGGGTCTTCTCTGGGGTTGCCGGGGGTGGGGGTGGGTGGGGAGAAACAGACTTTCCTACGCCTTGGCTCAGTTGACCACCGCTGCCTGCCCGCCTGCAGTCCACTCGGTCTTTGGGCAGACTGGGCACCTGGCTTCGGGTGAACCCTCCCCGCCGGCGGCCCTGGGCCCTGGCCTTTGGCCACCTCCCGCCCCTCCCGCCTACCTGAATGAAGCTCCTTCACCAGGGAGGACATTGTGTTGGTAATGGAATCGGCTGCTACCAGCAGGTCGTTGCGCAGGTTTCTCCGGGTTCCTGGGGAGAAAGCGGAAGAGAAGGTATACGGAGGAAGAACGGGGCCCGAACCTGGCAAGCAGGCAAGCAAACAGCTTTTCAAAACCAGCGGTGCGTGGCGCTGCCTCCCCCAGCGATGGAGAGTCTGACGGTTGGACCGTAACCCACTACTCCCCAAGGACTCCATCCATTCCACCCGGGGAATCGGATCCCAACCCCCGAGGCGAGGCTGCAACGGCGGGCCGGGGCAAGCGTGCCAGCCTCTCCCCAGGCTGCGGGGAGGAGCCGGCCATGTTTCCTAGTCTCAAAGCCTGTCTGGTCTCCATCCCAGCTGGCCGCACACCTCTTGGTCGGAACCGTGCGGCCAGTGAGATCCACACCGAGCAGGAATGGACCCAAGGCTCAGAGGAAGGCCTCCGTTTCCAGAAAAGACGTCAGGGCCATTTGGTGCTTGCCCTCATGCCTCCTCCTCCTCCAAGGTGCTCCGAAGGGCATGTTCTTCTGTTACGCAGGAGGGCCCTTCCTCAACTCCCTCGGAGCCCGCTTGGGAGAGCAGGCCAACTCTCCGCCTGCTTGCTCCTCTCTGGCCCACGGAGCGTGGCTGTTAATGAATGCCAACTGTACTAACTGGCTTAAGCAGGGAATGAGTAACTGTGGAGGAAAGCAAAGGACGTCTCTGAAGGGCTTTCCTCACTTCTCCTGCCTCTCTGGCCTCTGGGCATCCAGGGGAGGGGGGGCAGGAACAGGTGGCAAGGAAAAATGCCCCACGTCTCCTGCAGCCGAGGGCACCAGAGGACAGCAGCCTCAACGTCAGGACCACACAAAAGCAGGGATGGATGCCTTTGTGGCATCTCAGGAAACCGGGATGCTCTCCATTCCAGTGTTGACAGAAGCCCCTGCCGAGGACTCAAAAGTCCAACTGGCAGAGCCCATGGAGACCGTTCCCGGCCCCACATCGCCTCTTCCGTTTCCTACTGTGATGACCCCTGCTCCTGCGTCCTGGCTGTTGGGATGGGTGAAGAGATCCCGAGATAAGAGGAAGGTTGAGCCACGTTTAGTCCTTGGCCTGAGCAAGGTTTGGGTAGAGCGTGACCTGAGCACTAAAACACCAACAACGTTGGACCAATGAACGTTTTGGGCTTAAACCTCACTGGTACCCCCACCAGGCCTGACTCACTGAATCAACAGGACTGACTAAATGGGTGACTCCTCGCCTTTGAGCAGGTCATTTAATGGGTCTACGGGAGCGAGGACTAGCCCTTGAGGTGGCCTCTCCGTCTCCTGGCCAGGTACAGACGCAAAGGGGACTGGCGTGGCTGCGGCAGCGGTCCTGGGGCTCCCCGCCGCCTCACCTCGTGCAAAGGCTTCCTGAACATCACCACCGACACCAGCGAGGGAATCTTGGGGCCCGTGTGTCGGGGTGGAGCCAGCAGAAGTGGACCGGACTGGCATGGGCATCGAGCGGCTGCTCCCGTGGGTGGGGGGACGTGGGTGGCGAACTGGCGGCCTGGGCCTGCAGATAAAGAAACAAACAGGGAGGCCAGCTGAGTCCCCAGAGCCTTGAGCGGCTTTTCCAAAAGAGAAAAGGGGATGACGGTCAGGAATCACCCCCCCCCCCCAGGCTTCACGCAGGGTGACAGCCGTCTATGACATGTACGTGCAGCTGGCAAGGAGGGAAGGAAGGAATCAAGATAGACAGAGAAGGAAGGAAGGAAGGAAGGAAGGAAGGAAGGAAGGAAGGAAGGAAGGAAGGAAGGAAGGAAGGAAGGAAGGAAGGAAGGAAGGAAGGAAGGAAGGAAAATATAGAAGGAAGAAAGGAACTCCTAAAAACCTTGGCTCTTGACGAAGCTACCTTACTTCTGGGTGGCGGTACTGCCCCCCAGCGCATGCTGATCTGCCACTGCTGCCACCGCCGCAACCCCTGCCAGCTTAAGGCCTGCCTATTAACTGGAAAGCCTCCCAGCAGCTGGACCTTGAACCCTATGGCTACAAAGGCTCTTAGTTCTTAGCAAAAGCACTGTAAAAGCAAGTTGACTTTGGTGACCTGGAAGCAGACAGCAGAATCTTCAGCAGACTTGAACTGATGGTGAAAAGTGACAAGGGAGAAGGGTGGGAAGTGACACCGTCATTTCCCTGGAGAGGTCAGAAGGCCTGTTTGGGGCCAGTTTATTTCAGTAAGACACTGCTGAGAACGGCCGTCCTCCACCGCTCCTGTACTAACCCAAGAAGGGATACCATTTAAACCTAAAATCTTTTGGACAGAGCATGGCATGATGGTTGCCACAGAGGTGCAAAAGCAACAACCACATGGCAACACAGTAAAGCTAGTCACTATGCATCAGGTAGGACATGGTAGCCAGCTGCTAGCCATACCATGAAAAAAAAAAGGGGGGGGGGATCCAACAGAGACTTCTGGAAGGGGACACCAGGCGCAGGTGGCTGTGTGCTGGCTGCACGAGGGAACAGAGCCCTGGGCATGAGCAGCACTTATAACAGGTGGGAGAAGTAGCTCTGACTCCCCAGGCTCTCTCGCTCTCTCTGAGATAAACATGCACACACACTCACGTGCAGAGCAGAAATCTCCCATGACAGATGAGTGAGCTGTCATTGCCTAAAACTCAAAGGACTTGGGAGTCACCTAGTTAAATGGAGCAGCCGATAAATCGGTTGTGTTTCTTCCCATTCTTCCTCACCTATGCCCTGCCCCAAACCCATAAATCTGCTGTTGCAATGAAGCGTGCCCCCCCCCTTCCAAGCCACCACTCGTAGCCCATGCCTGGGGAAATACCTGCGCCAGGCTCTTCCCTACAAGCTGCCTCCCGCCTCCCTTCCTCTGGCCTTCTGGCCCCTGGACAGCCGGAAAGCAGCAAACCAGAATAACTCGGGAGATGCTGTGTCGTCAGGTAGCAGAGCCCGCTTCGAGGGTGAGAGCGGAGAGGAGCTCACTCTGAACGGAAAGCCACAACTGTGCTCGGGCCTTGGCCACTCACCCCGATCCCTCCCTGTGCTATGAGCGACAGAGTGTGTGGGTTCCAGCACCCCAGGCCTAAAAAGAAGATGGAGACTTGCAAGGGGGAGACAGGATGGTGAGCCTAATGCAAACCTGCAAGAGTTAATTTTCTGTATCCGCAAGAAACTGCATACCTGGATGGAAGTTCTAAGGAAAAAGAGGAATTTGGACTTGTTGGTCCAGACAAGAAAAGGGAAGCAGGATGGCTGGAAGCGGGTGTGTGGTAACAAAAGCAAACTGTACACGTGAAGGAAGCATTCCTGCATGGCAGCCACAGACCGTACATGCCCAGGATGCCCCCTGCTTGCTTATGCCCACCCACAGCCCACCAGGAAGATGCCCGACAAGCAGGATGACCCAGGAAGAGACGGTGGGCTTTGATCAGCGTGGCAACGTTGCTCCCATCACTCTTACCGAAGGACTGATCAACCATCAGGGAAGAGTCGGAGTGTGTGAGTATAGTGTGCACGTGAAGTGTGAAAAGAGGCCTCTTGATACCTTTGTCTTATGTTTCAAATGAATGAAAGCAATAATAATAATAATGAATAGTGTTTGAACCAAAAGTTTGGTGGATGGTCTTCTTGTCAGTAGTCTGGCTGGGGTCTCTCTCCTCTCCTGGTCCCTCTCCCCAGGATATAAAGAACATAAATCCCTCAGGTAACACCTGTGGCACAAGGAGTCTGAACCGGAGACCGATGGAACGCCGGCCTCACCAAAGACACCCCCCCCGGCCCCACAACTCATGGGACACTGAGTCCCAAACTGACCGAGGGGCCTGGGTGGGCTCCCGGCAGCCCTTTGTCTGGCTGAATGAAGTGAAATTGGGGGCAGCTACCCTTCCTGGGGCAGTGGAAGACAGGAGGGCCAGGCGTGCTCTGGTCCATGGGGTCACAAAGAGTCGGACATGACTAAACGACTAAACAACAACCCTTCTCAGGGTTCTATAAAACTGAACTGAGGCACAACAGACAGCAACACGCACAAATGTTGAGTAGCCATCTCACTCTTTCCCTTCAGAGGATGAGGGTTCTCACCCTGTGAGAGGGAGAGCCCCACAGCGAAGATCCCAGGGACTTGCAAGTTCACTCTAAATCTCCCGTACCTTCTTAATTTTAACATCCAGAGGGACGATGAACCAGAGACCCCGGCCTTTTGGGTCTGTTCCTGCTCTGAGCCAAGCCAGAAGCGGGGGCTTCGACAGAGGAGGGGAAGGGGCGTTGGCCCCCCGTCCCTGCCCGACCAGGCAGCCCCCACCAAGCCACCCACCCACCGCCTCTCCTCCGAGGCCTTTGGTCTTTGCTGAGGCTGCCGCCCACCTCTTTCCGCTGCGGGAAGACACGCGGTGGCTGACGCACCCGCCCGGCTTCAGAGGGTTTCGTCTCCTCTCCACCCACCCCATCCTGACAGATCAAGAGCGCTAAAGAACCCAAACGCTTCACTTGTCCCCTGATACAGGGGACACCCCCCCCCCAACTTTGCCTTGGGTTCCTGCTTGTGGAGCGCCTGGCTACGTTTTCTTCCTGCGCTCGCTGTCACTCTTGAAGAATCCTCACGGGATAAGGTCCCCTGGCACGCCCAGGTGGGCCGAGAGCCACCCAAGCGCCTCCTTTGGGTTCTGCCACCTTCCACCCCACCCACCCACCCCCGGGGCCGCTCAGGGACCTGGCTCGGTCTGCCTGCCATGGGGCTGCGCTGGGGCAAGGCCGAGGCCCCTTCCCCACCTCTGTGCCACCCCTAATTTGCTGTGTGGCGGCAGACCCTGCTCGTGTGTCTCTCTCATGTGCTCTGCTTACGCACGGCCGGCCGGCGCGAAGCGCTCACAGCTGTCTATGGCTGAATGCTTGTGACTAATACCATAATTGCCCCATTAAAAATTTACAGCCCCTGCACATCCTCAGCTTGTGTCGTGTCATCATCCGGCCCCTCTCTCCTCCGTCTTAGTTTTTAGAAGCCACCCCCTACCTTTGAACTACATCGGCTACTATGGAAACCGTGCCGTCACAGGCAGGGAACGAGGGTGGTGGCGGCGGCAGTGCCATGGGGTTGGGGGGGGCGGGCGGGCGGGAGAGGAGCGCCACTTGAGGAATGCCACCAGCAAGGCCAGGAGGGTGGCCTTGGAAGGCCTTCCTCGAGCGGGGCCATGGCAGGCACCTCTTCCCCATGCCCTGGCGTGCAACCCCATGTGCCATGGGTGCATGTGTATGCGTGTGCATGGGGGGGGGGGGGAAATAAAAGGTGTTACTCCTTTCCCCAGCCCCCAATTGGCCTCTAAGCCTGCAAGAGTTTTTCAGGGGTTGATCAGGAACTGGATCCGACCCCATTCCAGGCAACTTCTGTCCGGGCAGGGGTTGCGCCCTCGGCAGCTCCAGGAACGCCCAGGGAACGCCTCGCATCCCAATCAGAGACGGAGGTCCGTGTTCCAGAAACGGAAAGGCACTCTCTGTGTGCTTTGTCCTTCTTTGGAACCGTGTGACACACACACACAAACAGCTCCTTTCTGGACCTCCGTTATAAATCATTATCATCATCTTAGAACTCCTGAGCTGGAGAGGACCCTATGGATCACCCCACGTCCAGCCCCGTCGAGGAGACACCAAGGGGGAATCGAACTCCCAACCTCTGGCTCCACAGCTGGACGGTCAATGGGGAAAGCCAGAGGAGCCCTTCCGGGTGCTGCTCCCGCCGCCTCCAGTCCCCGAGCACTTCTCCAGCGCGACACCAGCTCAGCCCCAAAGGCCCCGGGTGCTCCCGCCTCTCTCTGCAGGGCCCCGTTCTGAAGCTTGGCTCTCGCCCGCCAGGCTCGGAGGCCTGCCTGCGGGGCTCCCTGGACCGGTCCTGCATCCTGCGCTTTTCCTCTGGGGCTGGCGCAGAAGCCTCAGGAGACCCGAGCGAAGCAGAAAGGGTCGGTCGCAGGAGGCCACCCTCCTGTCCTGGGTGTAGGAAGAGACAGACCCTCCTTGCCCTGCCAAGGGAAAACCCTTCAGCCCTCCCGCTTTGTTTCTCGATAACCCGAAAGGGAAGTGCCCCTCTGCAAGAAACCCCACACAATCACCAACAGCCGTTCCACATAAGCATCAAGGTAGAACGTCCACAGTATCAGAGTGAAAAGGGGAGTCCTACACAACCAGACAGCACCCGCAAGGACGACGACGGGGAAAGGGCCGTTATTTTCACCAGCCGCTGGCCGGGCCCTTCGGCCCCCTGGAAGCCTCGCCCACCCCCGACCGGGGAGAGGCTCCTGCCCGTCCAGGGTCCTCACCCACCACACCCTGTGCAAGAGGGTGGCTCGGTGGGGCACATCGGAGGGCCAGAGGGGACACGTGTGGCCGTGAGCAGCTGGACGGGGGAAGAGGTCGCCGTCCGTCAATGGCCAAGGGCCCCTCCTCCCGCCTGGGGCTGGTTCCTAGGAGGCACCAAAGTTCTTGAGGCTGGCAGGAGAAGAGAGTCAAAGGCAGAGGCGCCACATGGCTTTCCACACAACCCGTTTAGAACTCCTGGGGCCTCTGCAGAATTTCATCTTCCTTGGCCAGACGCAAGAGCTGCCCGCTCAGAGGCGGCGTCCCTCTGCCTTTTGAACGCCCTTCTCCTCCTCTGACTCGGGGGTCCTGCCGCCCAAGCCCCTGGCAGAGTTAACAGCCAAAGAAGACGATCTGGAGAGGGAGGTTCAGCTGCTTATGGCCCCCAATTCCCACTGCATGTCTAGCAAGCAAATGCTCTCTCTTAAGCTCTCTCTCTCTCTCTCTCTTACACACACACAGAGAGAGACCCTGCACAGGAGAATATTCACACGTGCATCAAGACCTTGAGCTCTAGATCTGGAGCCGCCAGTGGGAGCTCTCCTTCCCTGGCAGAGGGGGCCCTCGCTGCGGCTGAGTCTGAGACGGAAGGCCACCAACCAGCCAGGACCAGTTCCAGCCCCCGCTGGGGAAAGCCCTGAGAAAAACAAGGCACCTCTTGGGCCTCTCGATGCAAGAGACGCAAGGCAGCGCTGGCGGGTGGCCTGGGTGACCCTCGCCTTCCTGCCCCACCTCCGAGTTCTACGCTCACCCGCGTCTGCCCCCTCGTTGACACCCAGGGATGCGAGGCTCCAGGAGGAAAGGGCCCATGTCCGGAAAGGGCCCCACACCCAGAAACCTGACTCCTGGCACGGTTAGCAGAAGAGCAGCTGATGCCACACACAAGATCCTCTTGCCCCAGCTGCCCCCCTTCCCCTTCAAGCAGGGGGGGGGCCCCCACGCGGTTCCATTGTGGCACGGAGTGCTCCACAAGAGGGGAGGGGGGGAACCAGGACGAACTTGGCCCCACAGCGGAAGGCGAAAGCTATACACTGCTCCTGGACGCCGTGAGCAGCAGTGGCAGCAGCAGCATGAAAAAGCCAGTTTCAAGGGCTCGGGGAAGAGGCGGAGAGGGGTGGCCTTTCCATCCCCGACAGTCACGGCTGGAACCAAGGGGTCCAGATTAGAAGGAAGGAGACTGAGCGTGAACACAAAGAGGAAGACTTCCCTGCCGGCGAGAGCGGCTCACCAGCGGAACGGACTGCCCGAGGAGGTGGTGGTGGATTCCCCGCTAGGGGAGATGCTGAACGAGAGCACGGGGGTCATCTTCGCCATGGCTAAGAGGGGGGCTGGCCTGGATGGCCCCGAGGGCCCCTTCCACGTCTCTTGGGTCCTAAGGGCAGGGTCTCTTTTCCAAGACGAGTTAAGGGTGGGGCGGAGGAGAGGGAAACGGCCACTCCATCGGATGAAGGACGCCACCAACGCCTTCCACAAGACGAGAGATCTTTATAGGCTCGTGTGGCAGGCGAGAACCCCAAGGGCAAGCGGCAGCGTGGCCTGCAAACGGTGGCAGAAAGAGGTGCCCTCTCAGTGTGGCACAGGTACCCGGCAGAGGAGTGGCCATTGGGCAAAACTGCCCACAAAGCGAAAGGCAGAGGCGGGCTGGCCTGCTCCCCTTCCGAAGACGAGGGGGGCTCCCTTTTACGAGAGACACGGCTTGCCTGCCAAAAGGTTCGGCGGAGCTTCTGCCAACGTGTGACTTCAGTTCCTGACGGGAGGCCAAACAAACGCCACTCCTCTGCCGTGGGATGAAGTCAGAAGAGAAATTCCATCACTACGGAGCACTTCCCAAAACAGCAGGGGGAAAGCGAGAGAGAGCAAAGCCCAGCTGGGGTGTTCTGATGGAGGGAAAAAACAAAGAGGGCGGGGGAGAGAGGCTGAAAGAAACCCTCACGTGCTCTCGCTCTCTCTGTGTTTTCTTTCTCTTCATTCCACCCTGTTAAACCCGTGCAGGATAAGGCCCGAGGCAGTTTGACTGCCAAGGAGACAGGAAATCCCAACACAGCCCTCTTCCATTCAAGAACACGGAGTACAATCCACTCTGGGAGAAGGAACCAGGCTGGGCGCTGCTTAGTTCAAGGGGACACGGTGCCATATGGCCTGTCAGAGAGAGGGGCGCTCAGCACCTCAGGGGTGAGGGTGGGAAGTCTGACCGGCAGTCCTTTAAAAATGAGCAGCATGATGTGGGTTCTGCCCAACCATGGCTACAGGCTCCCCCCCGCCTCCCCCGAAACTTCACAGAAACCCTTTTCTTCCACGGCCGGGTGCCAAGCAAGACAAGGAAGCCAGACCCGGAGAATGGAAACATGTGAAGAGGATGGGTTGGCTCGCTCCCACCACATTCCAAGTAATTGAAGAACAGAAAACACGCTGGGATGTCAAACTAAAAATAAAAGGCCCCCCCCCCCCCATTCCATTCTTTCAGGCTTGTGCACAGATGCTGGGAACGAAAGAGGCAGGCGATCCGCAAGGCTCAGTGGGAGCCCATGCGCAAGGGAGGCTCCCAGGAAGGATACCCGGAAGCCAAACCCACGGAGGCCAGGAGAACGGAGAGGGTTTGCCCCTCCCATGGGCCATGTCTGGGGCAGCCAGGGCCTCAGCTGGAAGGGTCTTTATGGGATAGCCCCCCCCCCCCCCCACACACACAGAGACACTTTGGGCAGCGAGTGATTGCCTTCTGCTACTCATCCTTGGTCAGGCCTCACCTGGCATCCTAGGTGCAGTCAAGAGGGATACCTGGAAGGCACCCAGAGGAAGGCCCCAGCATGATACGCAGGGTGGAAGCCAAGCCCTGCAAGGAAAGGCCGAGGGGCACCTGGCACATTTAGCCTGGGGAAGGTAAGGCGGAGTGATGACCGGATCGCTATCTCCAGGTCCCGGGGGGGGGGGGGGGGGGGGAAGGCTGCTTTCACCTGGAAGACAGAAGGGGCTCCTTTTCTCAGGTCCCAGAAGGCAGGACTCGAAGTCAGGGGGTCCAAATCTCCTCCTGAGAGCAAGCGCTGCTCCACGGGGGATCAGGCCACCTCGCAACGGGGGTGGGGGGTTCCTTTTCACTGGAGGGGGTTAAGCGGCTGTGGGGCAGCCTCTGACCATCGGGGCTGCTGTCGCACCCGAGGGTGTCCTGCTTCTGCGGGGGGGGGGGGGGGCTGGGCTCAGCCGCGGCCCTGGGGGTCCCTTCCAGCGCTGCCGTTCTATGCCCTGGCCAGAACCAGGAACCCACCCACGGGCTTTCCGTTCTGCCCTCTTTTCCAGGTGTTCCTGAGCTGAGCTTTTCCTCAGAGGTTGCAGTTCAAGCCCTATGGAGGGATGCTGTGGCCACCGCCATCCCCCCCCAAATCCCCTCTCCTTCTTTTCTCAGGGCTAAGCAGGCCCAGTGCCTTCCGTCTTTCCTCCTTATAGGGCTTGGTTTCCAGTCCCCTGATCGTCCACGTTGCCCTTCGCTGAACTTGCTCATTTCTTGGCATCTGTCTTAAAAGCGCAGGGTCCAGAACTGGCCACGGTGCCCCCGAGGAGGCCTAAGCCCTGCTGAATCCCACCTGCTCAGCTTGATAGCCCTGGTTCTCCCCCTTGGGTCACCCGGGTGTCCCTGGACGGCCATTCCCTGAAGCCCTGACCTTCAGCCCTGCTGGCCTGGGATTCCTGGGAGGGAAGGGCAGTCCAGGACCCCCCCCCCCCCGGGTGACCCAAAGGTGGGAACCGCTGTGACAGCCAAGGAACAGCTCCAAGGCGGCAGCCACAGGGCGCGCCTTTGTGGGAGGAACTACTGTAGGCTTTGGGAAGGCCGGGTGGGGAAATCCGACCCGTCGCCACGCTGGCTGGGGCCCTCTGGGTGCCTCGGTCTGAGTTCAACCCAGCGGTGCCCCGAGTCCTCTTCCACCCGGCCTGCTGAGACGCAGAAGAGCCAGGGCCCCTTCCGCCCAGGGGAGGCCGCGCCCGGCCTTTCCTCCCTCCCCGGGGCCGGCAGGTGCGAGGATCCCAGACCCAGGCCCTGCCGAGCCCCATCGCGGCCACCCCTGCGGAAAGGTGATCTTTCGGAAAGCTCGGGCGTGAACCCTTCGCTCCCGGAGGGGTTGGTCCCCGGGACCTTCTCGGCCAGGACAGGCAGGGCCCCGGCGGCAGCCTCTCCGAGAGGCCCGCCCAAAGCCCATTCCTCCGGGCGGGCTCTGCGCCCCGGAGCCGCCTCCCCGCTCCCGTCGGAAGCCGGGGCGCGTTATCCTGGATGCGGAGCCGAAGAGCCGCTCCGTCCGTCCACCGCGGCTGCCTCCCGAGCGCGCACGGAAGACGGGCCGCTTTCCCAGCCGCGGTGGAGGAACCGACGGGGCCCAGGGAGACCGAGCGTCCGCCCGCCCGCCTCTTCCCCTTCGCGGGCTTTGCGCAGCAGGCGGCCAAGCCGGCGTGCGCCTGCAGCCCTACGGGCGCCGTCCCTCCCTCCCCTCTCCCTGCCTCCCGGTGGCGTCATTTCGGGCTGTTCCGAAGCGCACAGCCGTTAAGCCGGGCGCGGGTGCAAGCCGGAGTCCGCGGGCGGCGGCGGGAGGACGCGGCAGAGGCACGGGGCGGCGCCCCAGAATGAGGTGCGCTCGGGCCGCTGCGGCCCGGGGAGCCCGCGCGGGAGGCGGGTGGGCTGCCGGGGCGCTGCGGCGGAGCCCGACGAGCAGGTCGAAGGTGGCTGGCACCCCCTGCGCCTTCAGAGCCGGCCCCGGGCAAGCTGGCGCGGCGGTTCGAGACACCCACGCACCGATCCCCCCGGTCCCGGTCCCGTCCTCCCCTGGGAGGGGTATGTGGGCGCAAACTGCCGGGCCGTGAGAAGGAGGGAGCGCACGGGGGGGGGGCACGGCAGCCAACCCGTCGCGGAGGGCGGAAGGGAGCCCAGGCGGAGAGCGACCCTCCCTCGCTCGCGGAGCCGGGTGGGGTCACCTCTGGAGCCCCCGCAGGGACCCCCGGGCTCCGCTCTACGGGGCTCCATCCAGCTGCCGCCTCCTGGCCACCCCGGGAGCACGGCCTGCAGGGAGAAGGGCCAGCGCAGGGCGAGGCCAGCGGGAGGCGGCCAAGGGCCAGCGCGGAAGGCGGAGGAAGGCCACCGTCCGCCCTCCCTCTGGCCCCCGGGGCGTGGGCAGCTTTGCCCCGGATCCACCTGCACCAACAGGCCTGCCTTGCGGGTGGGGTGGGCGCACAGGGGAACAAGCGTTCTGGGGAGGCAAACCCTTGTCTGCAGCCAGAGATCACCAGCACAGGACTTGGGGGGGGGGGAGAGGGGGGTCTCTAGAGAAAGTGGGTCTGTCTGCACCCTCCTATGGATTGTAACCCAGGCCACTGACTGGCCCTTGGCAGGCTTTGCACCCCTCCTGGCAGGACCACACACCTGAGACGGCAGCTGCTGGGCTGGGGCCTGAGGAAGGGCAGTCCTAGGCGGCACAGCCCACCCGCCTGGCCTAGGCCAGTCCCCGCCTGCAGCTCACCCGAAAGAGGGGCTGGCGGGGCTGGCCCTGAACTCTCGCTCTGGCAGGCGAGCACTGATGGGATGAACCACACTGCCCACGCTGGGTTAACCCAAGACAAGCACCGCCCCCCCAACACCATTGCCATTGCACCCCACTGCAGCCCAGCTGATGTGCCCAGAAGGCCTCGGGCACACCAAGGTGTGACAGGCATTACCAGAGAGGTCCCAGGACCAGGCTCCCCATGGCTCTCTCCAGGCCAGCCGCTGCATCTATCTAAACCAGTATTCCTAAACTTGGGTCTCCAGATCTCCTTGGACTATGGCACCCAGAGATCCTGGCCAGCACAGCTAGGGATGAAGGCTTCTGGGAGCTGCAGTCCAAGAACATCTGGGGAACCAAGGTGGGGAACGGCTGACCTAAAGCCATCTCTGCTCCCTCTCACATGGCCTCCTTTCAACTCTCCGCTCGTCAAGGTGCACCTAACGGACTAATTCAGACCATCCGGTAGGACCAAAGCAACAGTAGCCATCATCTCATCTCTTCTCGCTGTGCTTGAAAACAACACGAGCAAAGGCAGGCCTCCCGTGGAGTGGCAGGGCGAGGGCGCCAGAGGAGCCGGCCTTACCTGGCCGGATTTTCCAGGAAGGCAGTCTCTTGGCAAGCGAGGATGTGCTGGATAAACCTCGTGCACGCTCTAGCTGCAAATCTAGGGTGGGCCATTCAACGGTCTCCCTGTGACGCAGCAAATGGCCTCCCTCTGGGTGACACGGGAGTGGTCCTCTTCCCCCAAATCCAGTTTCAGTAGAAGACACTGGAAGCTGTACCCATGGAGTGGGGGGAGGGAGGAGAGAGCCCCCTGCCATGCTCTCACTGATGGTTCTGGTGGGTCAGACTGTCCCATTCTCTGGGGATGCAGACTTGGGGTGTGTGGGGGTGTGAAATATTTGCTGATGGGAAAAACTGTACAGTTGTGGGATGGAACTGGGGGGGAAAGTGGTGGCAAGAAGACGGCACCTCATTTGAAAGGAGACTCTCATCTGTTCTGGAGGGAAACATGTGGGCTGCAGTTGTGCCCAGTGGCTGTGAGTCCCAAATGCTGCTGGCAAAAATATGTGTCGTGCGTGTGTGCGTGCGTGGAGGCACAGGTTCCCTCTCTGCAGTCTCAGAAGAGTGAACGAACGCCCATGTGATCACCTTCCAAATGCCTGGAAAATGCCTATTTTTGAATCTCTGACCAGAAACTCACACAGCAGCCCGGTCCGTCCCCAAGAGACCCACAAAGATAACACCTCTTGGCAAAATCCAGGACATCCCGGGGGTGGGTAGGGGTGGGGGTGACACCGAAAAGACCTCTTTGCTTCTCAGACGTGGGGGGTGCCCAGAAACGAACCTTCAGGATATGGACTGGCCAGAAAGTCTTGGGTTCTGGGACCGCCAGAGGGGTGGAGGTCACCTAGATGTCACCTGGGCAGGTAACTGTTGGCCTTCTGGAGGAAGGATTAATGCACAGGGACAGCAACGGTGTTTCCCCTTTCTCCAAGAGCCAGTCCTCAGGGCTGCTGGCCTCTGGAGGAAGCTGCAACTCAAAAAACAGGCTCTGCATGCGCACGGGCACGCGCGCACGCACACACACAGAGGTTGCTGCAGCAACAGCTGCAGACTTCAGAAAGAAACTGGGCTCCCTCTGGAGTCCATGCGGCACCAGTGCTGGAGAGGGAAAAGGAGCAGGAGGGCAGGAGGAGGCACCCACTCCTGCGGAGGCTTTGCTTGGCAAGAGGTAGCCAAGGCAGCAGGGCAGGCAGAGGGCCCACCGCCCCCCCCCCCCCCCGGTCGCCTTCATGCACGGCGGCCAACGAGCAGATGCAAAGGAAGCTCCCTGGACAACAACGAGAGCAGCCAGGCTTCCACGCCTTGTCAGTCATGCAAGGCGTCATGAAAACCCACCCCAACAAAGCGGGAGTCCTCCTGGCTCGTTAGTCGTAGGTGCGTTCAGGGCAAGACATTTCATCGGAAGACGGGAGGGACTGGGCAGAGAGGGTTAAGAACGACGGGGCTCCTTCCGGCAGGAGAGGCCACCCAAAGGGGACTTGGCCCTGCGTGGCTTGTTTGAACCCCATCACGACCAGGAAGCCCATCAGAGGGGATTTTCAGGCAGAATAGTGTTGTTGTTGTTTTTTAAAAAAGAAAAATGAGTCGGGGACATCAACTTACTGCCTGCTTTTGCTCCTCTTCCTAAAAAGGTTGAAAACAAGAAAATGTGAGAGAGAAAGAGAGAGAGAGAGAGAGAGAAAGTGGACAGTTAATTATTTACCTGGAAAGGAAACAAGACACCCAGAACATCCCAGAGAAGCAGCCATGCCTGCTAACATCTGAGGACACAAGAGGCCAGAGAGGAGAGAAGGGGAGAGGAGCCAGGCGGACCCTGCGTCAGACGCCTCCCCGCCAGAGAGCTCCTAAAAAGCACCACAAGACCCCTGGCTCTGGATCAGACCCTCCAGCGACGTCGCTGCTTGTTCCTCGGGGGCCAACTAGATGCCGCTGGGAAGCCCCCCGAGCAGGACACAGACCCAGCTCGTCCCCTCCAGCTGTTGCTCTGCAGAGGGGGAACCTTTCCGAGGGACGCCGCCTGCAGGGCACCTTCCCCCCCCCCCCCCCCGACGACTCACCCTGGGAGGATAGAGGGAAGCTGCCCCCAGGGAGACAGGCCGCCAGCCCCTCTAGCCCAGGACGGCCCACGTGGCCCGGGATGGGCTTCAGGCAGGGGTCTTTCCCGTCTCTCCCTAGAGGTGGGCCCAGGCTCAAGACCTGCAACTTTCTGCATACAGAACAGCCGGGCTACCACTGAATCCTGCGCCCCTCTCTCTCCCCCCCCCCCCCGATAGCTTTATTATCTATTTTTGTGTCCCGTTACTCCTTCTGAAGCTGTCCTAAGTAACAACCTCCCTAGATCCCAAGGAAGCTGACTCCTCCAGTTCCTACTGCTACCAGGGGAGGCTGTCAGCACACCGCCTGTGAACGCAGGGGCGAATTGCCAGCCGAGCAGGCCCTGGCAGGAGGGAGCAAAGCATCCTCCTTGGATCTGGGCTGCTCCAGCGTAGCCTTCACCACCAGGTGGAGGGATCCATCCCAGGGAACCCCTGGCCAGAGCCAACACTCAGCGGGAAAAGGCCTCCCTTCCGTGCAGGAAACATGAAGTCTCTTCCCTAGCAAGACCCTCGAGACCAGAGCTTGGAAAAATTACTTTGATGGGACGGCATCGGTTTAGAATCCCCCAGAGAGCTCTAGTCCAAAAAGCAACTTTCCCAAGCTCTGAGATGGGTCAGAGGGTAGCTTTCTGTGCGCCCGGGACCTTTCAGGTCTGGAGGCCAAAGGCGCCCTCTCACAGCCCAACCGCACAGGCGATGATGCCATTCCTGCCGGGAATCCTCCTCTGGGAGGACGCCGCAGAGAAGCCTCACCTTGAGCAGCTTCATCAGCCCTTCCAGTTGGACCATCAGCTCCCGTCGGCTTTCCTGGAGGGCAGACATTCGCTGTTCCAGCTCATCCTTTCTTTGCCTATTCAGACCAGAAAGCAGGAAGGATCAGGGCGGAGTGGAGAGGAGCCCTCTCGGGACTCAAAACAGGCCAGACCCCCCCCCCAGAACAGTCAGTGGAACTCACCCACCCCCCAACAGTCTCTGTGCCCAGACCAAGCGAAGGGTGGGGTAAGAGACAGGGAGGACTTCCCCAGCTCTGTGCCCAAGGGAAGCTCTTCAAAGGCATCCCCCACCACCCACCCACCCACCCACTGCCTGCCACGGCCCGCTTACCGCAACAACCGCAGTTCTGCCAGCAGAGTCGGGTTCTGCTGGGCTTTCTCCGGTGTGGGTTGGGAGGCCTGCTCGTGCTCCAGCCGGAGGCGCTGGATTTCCTGCAGGATCTCTCTGGCCAAAAGAAGAAAACGGCATGGCGTGAGCCCCCAAAGACCCTCCCCAACACCCCAGGGCTACTTAAACGAGGCCTATTTTGGGGCGGGCAGGGTGTGGGAGTGGGCACAGCCCTCTGAGGTCAAGGAGACGGGCACCTGCCGCCCTCCGGCCACAGGGGTTTGCTGCCACCCCTGCTCCCAAAGGCTTTTAGGAGGCTAAGACTTTCCCCCCTTGTTCAATGGGACACATGTTTTCAATGGTTCCTCTTTTTTCATCAACTTTCTTGGTCTTTTGCTTGCCACGCCCTTCCCGAAAAAGGTTAAAGAGGGAAAACACACTCTGGAAGGGTGGTGTGCAGGACCACAGTACACAACGAGGGAAACTGGGAGACAGAGAACTGGCTTGGCTGCAGCAAGGGTCCCTTCCAGCCTTCCCAAACCCTCATGACCTGGGGGGGGGGGGGGGAGGCCCTAGGTGGGGCAGCAGGCCTTGGGTGTGTGGGTCCGCTGGTGGGGCGCTGCTCTCTCCTCCTCCAAGGGCAATGAAAACATGGCCCCCAACCCAGCATTGCCGCCAAGTTCTCTGAGACGCTGGCCATGGGGAGTCCTGGCCACCCGCCTCAGCCATCTCACCTCCCATCATCCCCACGTGCAAAGAATGGTGGGTGCCACAGAATGAGAGGAGGCACCTTTGTGATTCTGGGAGTCACGCCCTGACCTCAGTGAGAAGAACAGGGGGAGCTCTGCCACAATCTGAGTAGAGGACAATTTGTGGGACTCAATGAGCGGGAGCATCTGATGACGCCAGAGACCAACGACGTCCTGAGCAGAGGCGCCCACGAGGCTTCCTCCCGTCTCCCCCCTGGCAGACCCTTGGCCCCCAAAGGCCTCAGAGGCCACCGGTGCCTTTGTGGGAGGAGTCACGTGATCTCAAGTGTAAGGAGTGATGGCCAAGGGAGGCCCTCCCCCATCCAGGGTAGAGCAAGGACCACTTCCCAAGAGGACAGTGTTCTCCCCAAGGGATGCTTCTCTGCTGGGAATCTGCTTCTGCTTCTCTGGTTGCTGTCCAAGCATTAAAGGTGAACAGTGGAGCATTTAGGATATCTAAACTTACTGTTTTTAGCTTCAAACATTGTCTTTTAATGATGTAAACCGCCTTGGGTCTTTTTTAAGGAGAAAGTGGGGTAAAAATATTTTAAATAAATAAATTACTAATGCATCCCTTTTGAAAGGCTATATGCCACTCAGCTCAAGATGCTGGTGCTAACCGATAAAGCCCTTAATAGTTTAGGACCTCGATATTCGCCAGAACGTCTCCCCCAGAAACCAGCTGCCTGTTTTACCTGCTCCTCCTAAACCACAGTGTTAAGGGTGGCCAAAAAGACGACAATGAGGAATCAGGCCTTCTCGGTGGTGGTCCCTACTCTGTGGAATAAACTTCCATCTGAGATGTGCCACACTTCCTCCCTCCTGTCTTTTAGGGAATTATTAAAGGCAGAACTTTGTAAAGCGGCCTTCAAGAACGTATCCCTGGCTGTTGTGAACTTTTAATTTTTAAATTTAGGCTTTTTAAAAATGAGTCGGTCATTGCCATTGTTTGGATTTGTACGGGGGTGGTGTTTTGGGGGGGGGGGCAGGGTTCGCTGGTCTATTTTGTTAATTGCATTCACTAAGTGGGGGTGGTATAAAAGTTAATCAATCCATCAAACGGGTAACACCCTGCAAGGACCCACTGTGGAATGCATGTGGCCTTCCTCTCCCCCTGAGGCCAGGCTGCTTCCTGGAGCTCCAAGCAGTTCCCACAAAGTCTTGCCAAGCCCCACTATGAAGCTGCTGCAGTTCCCAGTACCCCCAACTTGAGAAACCGAAGAGGAACGGAGAGAAGGGGAAGAGCGGTCGCAGGACACGGGGGGAGGCTGCTGCGAGGGTGGCGGGTGAGCCCCGTGGGCTGCAGAGCCCCTTCCCAGCCCTCTCACCTGTTCTTGTTTTCCAGCTCTGCAATCAGCTGCCTTTGGTGCTTGTTGGCATCGAAGTTGAACCCCAGGTCCGTCGGTGGCGCGGGCTGTCAAGAGACCAACCATCATCATTTGAATCCCGATGCACAGCCAGAGTGTCTCGTTCAACAGCCCGGGAGTGTCCCCACCACCATCTCTAACGGCACTGGAGAACTCAGGGAACGTGGTGGAAAGGCCAAGCCATGTGGCTGCTCACCTTGTCCCCACCAGGTCCAGGAAGGCCCCCCCCCGGGTCATTGGCTCCTGTTATCTGCTACTCAGAGGTAAGACTGTCAGAAGAGTCGTGATGCTGGATGAGATCCCCAGTGACCCCCCTAGTCCCACATTCTGTTCACTGGGTGGCTGACCACAGCCTCGGTCCCATGTTCCCCACAGAATGTACTGAGAGACATGCTCTTTCTGATATGAGAGGGGTCACGTGACCCTTCTGACCAGTAGACACCCATCCATGGAAGTCTCCCATTCCTTTGCAAAGCTGTCCAAATGGCAGCTGTCACTGCCTCTTTGGCTAGCAGACACAACCCTATTTCTCCTGATACAGAGGTCTCCTTTCCTTGCTATTCTTAGCTAACCACCATGGATCAATCTCTCCCCCCAGGACTTCTCTAGGGCTTTTAAAAAGTCCACTTGAACTGGAGGACAGCAGTGCCTGTGCTTGGGTGGTCAACCCTACAAGGGGATTCGGAGAGCACAAGGGAAAGGAGGACCCCTCTCCAGAAACTGCTGCCTGTCAAAACATGAGGACTCCCAAGAGCTGAACATGTCCAGGGACTTCCTGCTCCCAAGGAGGATTAAAATGGTGTGAGTGACTCCCTCCCTACTAAAATCACAGCGCAGGTGGTGGGGCTCCTGGAAATGACTTCCTTCTTGTCTTGTGGACCACTTGATGCCTTCACAGAAACAAAAAGTTGACCATGGTGGGATGCTGGGAGCAGGGGGTGGGGGTGGGGGAGAGGGAGAGTCCCTCTCCACCTGCTCCTCTCTCTGCCTGGGCTTCCAGCACCTGTTCTTCTTACCACAGTACCCATGAAAACGTGCAGTGCATGGTGGGGGGCTGCTGAACCCTCCCCACCCCCAGGAGGATGTTGCAGGAGAAAGCTGGGTGCTGCTGTTTGAAGCCTTGCAATCTGCAGATGAAGCAAATTCCTGCACAAATGACTCATCCAGGGTTCTTGATTAAAGGATCCTTCCCTCTTTTTGCTTTGGAAAGTCACCTCTGGCAGACACAGGCTTCTGTAATCACACAAGAGTTCTGTGTGGGGTTAGGGGCGGCTGTAGACAAGAGTGGGCTGCTGCACTCACGTCCTTCAGGTGGACCTCTCACGGGGCCACCTGGTCAGCCACTGGGGATCAGGATGTGGGACGAGTTGGGGGCCACTTCTGGTCTCATCCAGAAGGGCTCTTCTGGTGTTCAGAGTCCAGAGGCACCTTTGCCCAGGGGAGGGGAGCACCTGGAATATGAGCCATATTTCCTTGGCAGGGACAGGGACCAAGCCAAAGAACAGTGGAAACATGGCTTTTCAGGGAGGTTTTCTACTCCAACCCCAGCGGGGTTGAGTTGATTGTACGTCTCCATCTGGTTATTTTTATTTCCCCTTTTGCTTTTTCATTTCCATCATTGCTCTGGCACCCTCTGTTCCATTGCTTCTGCAGTCAGATGTCAGACTGTTTTTAGTATATTATTTTGTTTTGATTGTGTCTGGGTCTTTATTGTAAACCACCCAGAGTAGTGTTTCGGCACTAATGGGAGCAGTATACAAGATGAATGAATGAATGAATGAATGAATGAATGAATGAATGAATGAATGAATGAATGAATGAATGGAGAGATGCGGCTTAGAGCCACCTTAGTCATGGACAGACAAGCCAGCTGATGAGCAACAGCAGAGCTAGCAGGAAGTGGAGGCATCCCTTGATTCTTGGCTGGTCCAAGGTGTACTTTTGGTATCAGACAGAAGAGTCCAACAGGAAGCCAGGAATGAACACACGGCTGCCCTCGTGCTGGAGCCAGGAAGTCAGAGTCCTGGATGGGTGTCCACAACCCGCCAGGACCCCTGTTTTATCCGAGCTTAGTGCTTTCTGGAAAGAGCTGAAAGCAGGGCATGAGTGGCGAAATAGCAACCAGGGCCTTTCTATCACACACTGTTGGAAAACCACTTGGATGTCTTCTGACCAGGTGTCATAGTCCAGACCTGGAGCTCAGCGCCACAGAAAGGGTCACCCAGAGACTGCTGGAGGAGACGGTGTGAATGGAGGCCACTTTACTGACAGGTTTGGATGAGTTCAAGCCATGCGACATGGATACTCTTAGCTGGAGCCACTGTTCTGTCGGGGGTGGGGGTGGGGGGGTGGAGGAGGGAGTCTCCTAATTAAGGAGAGAGGGATCAGGGCCCCCAGTTTCAGTGGTCTCCCCTTTGAGGACCAAGAGGCATCCGTGGTTCCTCTGACCTGACCTGGATGCTGACACTCCCGACTGGCAGAGAAAAGGCCACACGGCCGGGGGGGCAGGGGGGGAGCCAAGTTCTGTCTGTGTCTGGGGGAGAGGTGGGGGTGGGCAGACTGGGTCCAGAGACTTCTTACCACATTTCCAGCTTCAGCAGCCAACCGGGCAGCATAGCGGGCAATCAGCTTGTGTTCCTCATCTAGTCGGCTGGGGCTGTCCAGAACGCTGCTGAGGGAGAGGAAAGGAAACATAGAGCCATCAGCCTTCGCTGCTCCAGCCCTCTGTGCGCATGGAAGCAAACGGTTGCCCAGCAGGGCCCTGGAATCAAAGCCACGTGACGTGGGGACGTGCCCTTGCGCCTGCTCCTGTTGCTCCAGGGGACCCTGGCCAGTTCCAGAGCGGTGGCTTTTGTGGCAAGCCAGTCACGCTCAGGGGAGACGACCTGCTGAATTGTAACTGGCCCTCCACGCTTCTGGAGACACCACTTCCCCCCGTACACCCTTCTCTATTCCACTCACCCTGACGAGCATCACATAGCACTACAAGTGGGCCAGCTGGAAATGCAGCAAGACACACCATTTTAGCAACAAGATTAGGTTCAAACTGTTAAGGTTGTGTGAAGAGGCCTCTCGTTTATACACGACTGAATTAAGGTACAGCTGGCTGGCTGGCTCAGAAGAGAACTGGATATCAGGCTGTGGATCCAGGGCTCAGGGGTTTGGTTCCCTCCCTGTGCCTCTACATATTAGCTCAGGTAGACGAAAAGAAATGAAGGATTTTAAGAATTAACTTGCCGAGGCAATGACACGGGCCATGGGCCAAAGCATAAGCCATCTATGGTGAGAGGCTCAACGGCTCTGCCCAGGTGAAAACCCTGCCTCTTCCAAAAGTCCTCCGTGCATGGCTGAAGCCAGCAGGGCTCTTTTTGCTTAGAAAGGATTCCCATCTGAGGACCAAGAACAGCCGCGATGCTGCCTCCACCCATTTTGCATAGGGATCACCCGGACTGTTCTGGGATCCCACTGACTTGGCCATTTGTTTTCCACAAAGCTGCTGATCTGCTGAGGGACAGAGTGTGTGAACGACAGAAGGAAAGCTGATGCCCAGCAAGATTTCATCGCCTTTAGGGTGCCACAAGGCACACGGTTGCTTTGGCACAGATAAACAGGCGTGCAGGATTCTTTCTGGCTGATCGGAGCTCCGTGCCACCCGAGGGATCAGCCTGGACCAGCACGGCCCTGGGGGAAGACATCTGATCCCAGGTGCCCCAAAGTGGGGGGGGGGGGGGGGATACAGGGCTGGCGCCTGTGTCTCAAGGACCACCTATTCAGAGCAGCCCCATATCTGGAGGCACCTGAAAGGACTCTGGGGTTTGCCCAAATTTCCCATTAGGTCACTTGCCATAAAAAAGAAGCTGTTCTCTCTGAATAGTTCTCTCCGGGCAGGATGCTTAAAAACCCAGCCACCCAAAAGAAATCCAAGAGCCGATACCGAGGAACGGGCTGGTTTTCTTTACTGACGCTGGCCACTCGAGTCTCCTGGGGGTGGGTCGAAGGGAAAAGACTGTTGTGGCCCCACCACACACACACCTTTGCACGCACAAACATGCTCCCCCCCCCCCCCATCTGCACAGGCCTGCTCTCCTCCTAAAACTAACCGTGGACCACTTTGGAGCCGGCTCACGTAGGCTGCTATCAGCGCATGTTCATCACTGAGCCGATCGGAGGGGGCTGGGCTGCAGAGCGACCTGGGAAGGATGAAAGGAAAGGGAGCAAGACAACACAGAGGTGAAGAAAATAAATAAATAAATAAATAAATAAATAAATAAATAAATAAGATGAGGCCACGGGACATGCCAGCTCCTTCGGGGGAAGATGATCATGAGACATGGTTAAAATAGGCACACACAGAAAGGACAAAACATGAAAGGAGAACTTAAATATATGCAAGGATCTCTGGCGGAGGGGCAGGGAGGGGGTGAGCCTTCCAGGGTGCCTCTTCCCGCCCCAAACTGCCCCATCAGACTGAAGCCATCAGGCCATGCCCGGCACCGGAAGGCAGGACTGGCACACGGGTTGGCTTTCTAGAACCACACCCAGCATATCCCATCTGTGCCCCTACGTGGGGGACCCCACTCAACGGGCCACAATCCGAGGCTGCACCACTGCAACACCCTCCGTCCCTCCCTCCGTCTGCGTTCAAATCCACACTCGTACAGCTCACTGAGGCCTGTCTCTGCCGTGGAAGACTTGCGGGGGGTGACTTGCTTGCCCGCTCCTCCACCCGCAGTCCCCTCCATCGCCAAATCACTCCATCCATCGCCAACCACCTCTTCCTTCCTCTCCTTCCCCAAAGAGGTCCATAAAGGCAGCTGCCACTAGCAAAGCACTGCTCAGTGGACCGCCTCTCATCCCACTGGACGCTACAGCGGGTGCCTCAATCAGCAGTGGCCTGCCTAAGGAAGCCGCCGATGAGGCATATTTCCCCTAGCACTAGCTGGCCTCACTCTGCCTTGCTTTTGTTTTGGGATTGGTCGTTGGGAGGTAAATTCAGGCTTCCTTGGCAAGTCTGACGGCTCAGGTACACAGCTTGGATGGCACTGGGTGCTTTTAGGGAAAACACCGTAACAGCAGGAAAACCACATTTCCCTTAACATGTGAGTTGGCCACCGCTCTGACTCAGCTCCCAGGAGGGTCTCCGGAGCCTTAGGGCCCAAGCAGTGGAAGGGCCAGGAGTTTTGGGGGCAGAGGCTGCAGGACAGAGACCCCTTGGAAGAGGGGAAGACCATCCCTTGGCAAAGGACGGCAAGACAAGACCTTTCCTTTTAGGCACCACAGAAGCAAAACCGAGAGAGAGAGAGAGAGAGAGAGAGAGAGAGAGAAACGTGGGGAGGGGCCCGAGGCAGCCAAGAGGGGCAGAACAGAGGAAGCCCGCCCTGGCTGATGGCACAGACGGTGCCCTAGGGAGCAGCAGGGTGGCTGGAAAGGTCGGGCGGTGGGAGAGAGGGTGCCAAGGGTGTAAGGGCTAAGAAGCGTATGGAAATTCCTCATGGAACGACAGGGGTGGATGGAGATGGCCGTGATGGTGCCTCCCTGTGTATGGACGGACCAGAGGCCAAAAGGCCAGGCCGGACAAGCCCACGAGGCAGCATCTCTAGGAGGCAGGGAAGGCGGTGTGTTTTGGCGAGCAAAGGAGCGAAGCGGTTTGTTGTGGCCTTCCGTGCTCAGGCTGCTTCAGTCTCACGGACCTCTGCCGCAAGATCTAAGAGACCTGGATGGCAGGACTGCCTCTGCGGCACCTCCCTTTCTGTGAACAAAGGTCTGTCCCCAAAACATGGCTAAGAAAGCAGCCCGGGCTCCTGCCCTGACTCTCCGTTCTGACAGGCAGCCCTCGGGCAAAAGAGACCGCTTGCCTTGACGCCCCAATTAATAGTTCCACTCGATGTAAGTAAAGCCTTCCTCCAGCGGCAGCCGTCCTATATGCCCCTGGAAAGCACCACTGAGGTCAAGGCAGTTGACCTCCGGGTAGAACTGGCACCGGATTGTCTTATAAGGAGGAGATCTCTGGACAGTTGCACCAATAGCACAGGAAGGCAAATGTGGTATAAAGGGAACGATGGGAACCGGATGGGATGACACTCACGGCTGTAGCATAGCAAGGCAAGGGTAGACCTTATTCAGAAGGGGCAGCCGTAGCAGGAACAGGAGGAAGAGGGGAGCCCTGGGAGGAAAGGAGGAGGAACACAACGTCTTTTCTTAGGCTCAGGCAGAGCGATGGGCCGCCTCAGTCTCAATCCTGTGGCAATTCTCAACCACGTGGCATGGGGTGAAGCCTTAAACCACACCCCCACATCTTGCCTTGAACTGGATTCAAACACATCTTAAGCAGATTTTGCCTGGCCATGTATTGGGGGGGGGGACGGAGGGACGGGGGACATTCATTTGTAATTTATCTGCACTACCCACAAATTACTGGTGTGTACTGAAGGAGTGGGATGATTGTTCCACGAAAGCTTGCATTCATGGTTTGAATTTTAGTAGTCTACTAGAGGTGTTACATTCTTCTACATGTGTATTGTGTAAGGACCACACGGCTTCCTTTGGGATTTTTTTAAATACAACTTTGAGGACATTCATGAGGTGGAGCAGAGGATGATGGTGGAGAGCATCTGGGTACACATCAGACAAGAAAAAGGCGGTGTGTCGTTGTTGTGTGGATATGCTAAAGATCTTCCAGCCAGACTGAAGATCTGGATGACGTCCTCCATGATCAGGCTAACAAAATATTCAAAGAGAGAAGAACCGAGAGAATTCAACCATCCTGGCATCTGTTGAAGCACCCCAAATTTCCAGCCAATTGCTCACCTCCCTTGCCAACCACTTTATCTTCCAGAAGGTGTAAGAAGTCACAGGAGGATCAGCTAATTCTGACTCTGGGTCTTACTCTGGTCAGCAAAGTCTACACAATGGGAACTTTGGATAGAAGCGATCCTGCCCACCTGAGATTAATTCTACAAAAGAAAGAGAAAGCTGAGAATAGCATAAATGCACACTCTGGACTCAAAGAAATACTGGGTGAGAGCCCAGGGTCAGAAATACTCAAAGGGAAGACAGCGTACACAACAGATGGGAGTTTCTTAAAAGACGAGAGATGCTGAAGGCACAATAACAAATAATTCCCACAAAAAGGAGACATCTAAAGAAGCTGGGCTGGCTGCATTAGCTTCCCAGTGAGCTGAGATTTAAAAGTGGCTTGTGTAAAAAATGGAAGGCAGGGGAAATCACCAAGGAAAAGTATAAACAAGCCGGCATTTGTAGAGAGAAGGTGAGGAGGGCTCGAGTTCAGAATGAGTTTAGACTTGCAAGAAAGGGTAAAGATATCAAAAATGGGGTTTCCAGTTTCCACTTAGAGCAAGACAAAGGATAAGGAAGTGGCAGATCGACTGGGAGGATGCTGATGCATGACTACGGGAAGGCGGAAGTGCTGAACAGGTTCTTTGCCTTTGGCTTCTCTCTCAAAAAAAATATGGTGCTCAGCAGTGCGCAAATGGAATCCACAGCCCCCTCACTGCCTAGCGCAAGGTGGCAAGGGGGCTGCTGCCCAAGGTAAGTGAGCAGGTGGTATTCGAACACCAAGCTGCATTAGATGAATTCAAGTCTCCAGGGCGGGATTAGCTGCATCCAAAGTACTAAAGAAACAAATGTAATCTCACAGTCTTTATCCACAATCTTTGGGAATCCTTGGAGAACAGGTGAGGTTTCTGAAGGCAACAATTGGGCAAATATTGTCCCCATCTCCAAAAGTTTTTTTAAAAATAAATAAATAAATAAATAAATAAATAAAGAGGGTCTGGTCAACTACAGACCCGCTGGCTCGTCAATGATTATGAGGAAAGGTTCTAGAACAAATCACTAAGCACACAATGTATGAATGACATTTAGATAAACAACATATTGATGGCTAAGATCCAGTACAGTTTTCTCAAACAAAAGACAGCTCTGACTGATGGTAGTTCTTATTTTAATAAAGCCATGAGCCTGGTAGACAAGATGAATGCTTATGGATGTAGTGTATCTTGATTGCAGCAGGGCTTTTGACAAGATCCCTCTACATGTGAATGCTCATCAAATTTCCAGATGACATCTAATTGGGATGGACAGCCAATACTTTAGAACAGTGGTTCTTAACCTGGGCGATATCGCCCCCCAGGGGGCGATTTCATTTTTCAGGGGGGCGATGGAACGAAAAGGGGCGATGCGGGGGCGAAGGAACAGAAGGGGGGCGATATGGGGGCAATGGAGCGAGCCAAACCTGAGAAGGCGGCTGCAGCCGCGGTGCTGGCAGCGGATCCGGCAGGCGGATCCAGAGCAGCTGGTGCTGGCAGCAGATCCGGCGCCGCCACCGCGCTGCCGCCGCGGGGAGGAGGGCGATGATAACTTCCTCAATGGCTCAAGGGGGCGTTTCTTTCAAAAAGGTTAAGAACCACTGCTTTAGAAGACGGAATTGGGATTGAAGACGAACTCAAAAGAATGGAAAACTAGGCCAAAGTAAATGAGTTTGAAGAGAGAAAGTTGTCAGGAAAAATCAGATGTACAAATGTAGGATGGTAGTAGCGTGTGAGAAAATGATCTAGGGGTCTTAGCAGGGTGCAAGCTAAGCACCAGTGGGTTGCAGCGGGGGGGGGGGGGGAGCCCAACAAACACACCACCACCACCACCACCACCACTCTATTGGGTGGTATCAACAGAATCACAGTGTCCAGAGTGGGCAAAACAGCATTGCCTCCTTTTGCTCTGGGGAGCCCTCACCTGGAATCCTGTGTCCAATTCAGAACACCACAGTTTAAGAAAGATATGGACAAGCTGGAGCCTGGCCAGAGGAGGGTGACCAGGTCATGACAGTAAACAATTGGGAAAACAAGCCCTATGAGTTGGCTCAGTTTAGTCTGGAAAATAAAAGGCTGGGAGGTGGCATGAGAGCCATATTTAAGCACTTGGAAGGTCTGTCCTGCGGAAGATGAAGCAAACTTGTTTTCTGTGGCTCCCGGGTAGGACGTGAAACAATGGATCAATATTCAAGAAAGGAGATCATGAGGAAGATTGCCTCTGAATACAAAGGACTCTCCTTGATTTGAGGCTCCTTAACAGAGGTTGAATAGCCACCTCCAGGGAGGTTGTAATGATGGCTTTTCTGCTTCACCAGCACAGACTCCGTGTCCCTTTTGGGGGGTGGGTGGGGGTGTCCCCAGCAGCTCTCCTAGTCTATGATTTTGGGATTCTATCTCGAAAGAACGAAAAAGTTTCTCCTTCCTACTTGTTTCCATAATGAAGGTACATTGTTTAGGTTTCTGTAACTTGTCTCAAGAATCTATTTGCAGAAATCCTTGTAATCACACAAATTTAAAATGAAACCATGTATTATTGGGAATGGATGTAAATGTAGTATTAATAATTCAGGGACCCTATCCAAACTCAAACTGCACAAAGAAGTCGTTTGGTTGTGGGGGGTGAGATTAAGCCAGCGTCTCTGGTAGCTGCAATCCCATGAAAGCAGACTAGACCATGATCTTTTGGCCTCCTGATCGTAAAGTACCTTCTGCCCTATAGCAATTTGTAGTAGACACAAATGGGTGCAGCAAGCATTAACAGGGTGCCTTCACCGTCACAAGTAAGTCACAAATGTGAAACCACCAACACCAGCAGCCTGGTGATCCTATCTCCCTCCCCCCAACATCTGGAGGAGCTGACCTTTTCCAATTACGTTTATGACATGAGAATATTTACAAGGTTCACCTTTGACCCCACATCATGCTTTAAAGCCATTACACTTTCTAGCTGACTTGAATGGCTGCTTGTGGTGTTTTACGAGCTGGCCATAAAGCTCGGCACAGCAGCCGTGAAAAGTCATTCTGAGCCATAAACTCAGAGGCCAGAGGCCTCTTATTAGGCAGCAAAGCAAAAGAGGTACAAATGCTCAGCCTGCGGACAGCAAAAGGCAAGAGGCCCTGGGGCCACGGATGCTTAGCAACCCTGCCCTGGATCCTGCCCACGTCTGCCCAGGTGCAGGCATCCCCTCCCCTAGCCAGGAGCTGAGGGAAGGGTCTTCTGATGTGACCCCTTTGCTCAAGGATGGGCAATGGCCGCTCCCCCAGGCCGGGCTTTTTCCATAGCCCGTCGTGCTTCAGCTTGGCCGCTTCCCCTCAAAGACACTTTCTTCCAGGGGAACGGTTGGCACGCCTCAAGCACATGGCCTAAGAAAGCAACATCTGCCACAGGTCTGTCATGTTCCGCACCTTCCTAGTCCAGGTTTGACATTTTTTCAGGAGGGGGCATCATCTAATTTTAAAGGGAGGGCTGTCTCTCATAAAGGCGTTAATCCCCTGGACCAAGACAGACAGATGCTCCTCTTAAGGTAAAGGTTCCCCTTGACATTTAGTCCAGTCATGTCCGACTCTAGGGCGCGGTGCTCATCCCCATCTCCAAGCCGTAGAGCCAGTGTTTGTCCGTAGACAGTTTCCGTGGTCACGTGGCCAGTGCGACTAGACACGGAACGCTGTGACCTTCCCACCGTGGTGGTACCTATTTATCTACTCGCATTTACATGCTTTTGAACTGCTAGGTGGGCAGGAGCTGGGACAAGCGACGGGAGCTCACTCCGTCGCGTGGATTTGATCTTACGACGGCGGGTCTTTGACCTTGCAGCACAGAGGATTCTGCGGTTTAACCCGCAGCGCCACCACGTCCCTTATGCTCCTCTTATTTGATGCCAAAATGGCAAAACCAACGACAGGTGAGCAAACCAGGTGGTCAAACCAACCCATGCACGCACCCACTGTAGATGCATCTCAGTTACTGTGGTGCCCATTTTGTCTGCAACCTCAGGGCACGGTCCCTGAATCTCATCCAATAGAATCAGACCAATGGTGTTATTTTCAAAATAGTCACAAAGCCCCGAGTGCGCTAGCAAAGATTCCACCCTCTGGAAAACAGAACTCTAATTGCTCAGAAAAGCTCTGCTGAATAGCACTGAGAAGATGCAATGGGCATGGTATTGTCATTGCGACAGCCCCTCCCCAAATTTGCAAAGAGAAAAGGTCCTTAGAGAAGTGATAAGAAGGCCTTAATAGGAAGTGGTCAAGTTTACGTGTCACTGTGGGAGGAGCGGCCATGTTGAGGCGAGCCAGGCTGTTCAGAAGCCAGGCAACAGTGACATAATAGCTCCAAGTTGTGAATCCGATCCTTAAGTGGGAGTGCAAACCCATTAAGAACTGCACGCTGGCATTTCCCCTGGAAGATTCCTCCCTCCAGGAATGGCCACTTCAAGGGCAGCCCCCCCCAGTGGCTAAAATCTCCTGTTGGTTTCTGAACATGGCCATTCAGATGTCAGGTTTATTCTTTCACGCCAAGTCTGCCCTGTTTAGTCCTCTCTGGAGAGCCAGGAGGGCACTGCAATGGCCAGTGACGACACTCACCACAAAAGACAGCGAGCGAGCCGGCGAAGGAACCTGAAGGCTACTCGGTCCAGCAGGAAGTAACGGCCGTTGCCTGAGGAGGTCTGGGGTCAGAGGTGGTAGCTGGCTTTGTCGCAACGCGTGGGGCTCAGATGTCTGTATCTATTAGAGGTTCATCCTTCAACATGGCAAAGGCCGCCCTTTGATTCTACCAATTCAGGGCTCACTCAAATCCATCCTTCGCTCTCTCATCTACCACTCAGGTTAAATTAGCAGAGCACAGCTTAAGAAGCCTCCTGCAAATTACTGTTCAGAACCTTGGAAACCTTTACCTTCGCACAGAAGTGGCACTAAGTCAACCTACATTTTTCAAAGAGGTAGCTGTGTTAGCCTGTTTCAGCGTGTGGGTGAAAAATAAAATAAGATTTTAAAATAATTTCTTGAGATGTCTGAACTGGCCATGGTGACACATGCCCTAGTTACATCTCAGCTGGATGACCAGAACATGCTCTACGTGGGGCTGATGATGGAAAGTGGTGGGAAACTCCAGCGGGTCCAAAATATCGCAGCCAGGTGGTTAACTGGGGCTGACCACAGGGAGCACACAACTGCCTTGTGACAGCAGCTCCACTGGCTGCTGATGTGTTTCTGGGCACAATTCAAAGTCCTGGTTCTAACCTATAAAGCCCTGAATGGCTTAGTTCCAAGCTATCTCAAGGACCGTGGTTATGAGCCTGCCCAGGTGTTGAGATCATCAGGAGAGGCCCTTCTCTCGGTTCTGCCACCCTCACAGGTACGTCTGATGGGGGCATAGGAGAAAGGCCTTCTCTGTGGTGGCTCCCAGAGACTCTGGAACTCCCTCCCACTGGAGGCCACACTGGCCCCATCTTTGCTGACCTTCCGCTAGCAGGCCAAGACCTTCCTCTTTGGAAAAGCTTTCCCTCAAGGACTGGCAGTCTGAGTTTTCTTCTTTTTAATGGATTGTTGTGCCTTGTTGCTTTTAAAGATGTTTTAGTATTTATTTTATTTACCTGTTCTAATATAACACTTATTATTTTTATTATTTTTATTTATTAGTTTTATTTATAAGCCACATACTTGTTTAGCGCTTTTAAATATTGTCTTTTTAATTATGTAAGCCAGCCTGGGTCCTTTTAGGGAGAAAGGTGGGGTAAAAATATTTTAAATAAATAAAAATAAGTTGGTTGTTGTAGGTTTTTCGGGCTGTTTGGCCGGGTTCTGGAGGTTTTTCTTGCTAACGTTTCACCAGTCTCTGTGGCCGGCATCTTCAGAGGACAGGAGTTAGAACTCTGTCTGTGTTCTGGTGTAGTGTGTGGGATAGTTGAGTATTTGTAGCTGTGGGATCAGGTTTTTGTTCTTTTCAGGAGATTGGGTGATTATGGTGATCAGGGTGTTTTTTGTTATGGGTGTATTGATGTGATAAGGGGGGGGATTATCTGTCACTGTGATTGATGGGTGTTGTTAGCTAGTCTTTTGTGTGCAGTGATCACTGGTCCTTGTGGCTGAGTAGAGTTCATTGACCTTTTTGCTATTCCACCCAAATGTACAATTCACCATGGAAAAAGAAATAGAGGGCCAACTCCCTTTCTTAGATGTCAGGGTCATACGCAAACCTGACCTCCTATTGGGACACAAGGTCTACAGAAAACCCACCCACACAGACCGGTACCTACACAAAAACTCCACCCACCACCCACGACAAAACAGAGGCATAATCAAAACACTGGTAGACCATGGGAATCGGAGCTGTGAAGTTCAATTTCCTCAGCACCAAACTCAAACATCTGAATTGGGCCCTACAGGCAAATGGCCATTCCAAGAATGAAATCACAAGAGCCATCAAACCGAGAAAACAACATCAAACTGAAGAAGAAAAACAGCCACCCACAAATAAAGTATTTCTGCCATACATCAAAGGGGTCACGGACCGCATGGGGAAACTTTTGAAAAAACACAACCTACAAACAGTATTCAGACCCACCACAAAAATACAACAAATGTTACGGTCAGCAAAGGACAAAAGGGACCCCCTCACCAGTGCAGGAGTATACCAGATACCTTGCAGTTGTGGTCAGGTATATATTGGGACCACAAAACACAGCATCCACACCGGAATCAAAGAACATGAAAGATACTGTAGATTAAAACAAAAGGAAAAATTGGCAGTAGCTGAACCTGCCCTGAAACAAGCTGGACATGAAATCCTATTTCAAAACACAGAAGTACTGGACAACACCAACAATTATTATGTTAGACTATACAGGGAAGCCATTGAAATCCACAAACATCAGCAAAGCTTCAACAAAAAAGAAGAAAGTCTAAAACTCAACAAAGCCTGGCTCCCAGCACTGAAAAATACAGCCTGCAAAAAGGTCAACAAACTCTACCCAGCCACAAGGACCGGTGATTACTGCACACAAAAGACTAGCTAACAACACCCATCAATCACAGTGATAGATCATCTCCCCCCCTTATCACAACAATACACCCATAACAAAAACACCCTGATCACCATAATCACCCAATCTCCTGAAAAGAACAAAAAGCTGATCGCACAGCTACAAATACTCAACTATCCCACACAGTACACCAGAACACAGACAGAGTTCTAACTCCTGTCCTCTGAAGATGCCGGCCACAGAGACTGGTGAAATGTTAGGAAGAAAAAATGTTAGGAAGAGACTGGTGAAATGTTAAGAAGAAACAGCCAAACAATCCCAAAAAAGCTACAACAACCGATCCCGGCCGTGAAAGCCTTTGAGAATACAAATAAAAATAAACTTTAAAAAAGGTATGGAAAAAAACAGAACCAAATACCGTGGCACCTTAAAGACTGATGAGTTTGAACTTTCTTGAGTTAAAAATCCACACTGTGTCTCGGGAAGTGGATTTTGAAGGCTCACATGGAAACAAATCTGCTAGTCTTTAAGTTCCCACAATATTTTGTCCTGTTCCCTTCTCTGCCTTTTGGCCAACATTCTACACCTTGTGACCCCACTGGTTCACTCCTTGGGCATGCGTGCATGCGTAGGTGAGGGGGCCCTCTGCCAAGAGAGGAGATTCACCTGCGAGGTGCAAAGGGGGCTCATTTGCTGGCAGGGTGTACAGACTCATCCTGTGTGGAAGGAAGAAGCTCCTGAACTGTGCTACCAGACATTCCTTTGTGGGCATGGACTTCAACTCAGCACACCTGGACTGGTCGATCCTGCCTGGAACCTGAGGTGTACCTGAGGTCTCCTCAAGGCGGAGGAGGCTCCCGCTGAGCCAGCTCTGCTGCTTGATTTGCATGGCTGCCATGGCCTCAAAAGGTTGGCCGCCAAGCAGCTTCCCAACAAAGTCCCCAGTGCCTTCTGGTGGCAAACACCCAGCCTCAGCCTGGTGACTACCAACCAGTGCTGCTCAGGTGGCCCCACGAAAAGAGCTTCTCCAGGCTTCAGAGCCTCTAGAAGGTAGGTGCATCCAGCAGCACCTCACAGTTTTGCACACCTATGCTGCACAGGTAGACGCAGGGGTGGGAGTCTCACTGACCAGGCAGAACACATCACAGGCACACGGGAAGGAGGGGGTCGGGGAAGCAGTGGAAGGTGGCCCTGCCTGCCTTAGGCCTCCTCTAAACACTTTAAAATCCTTTTATCTCTCCCCCCACCTTGCTTCTCCCTTGGCCTGCACCTGAAGCCAGCTTTAGATGGCTGAGATGGGGAAATCAACTGTGCATCATCACTTCAGTTGTATTAGGAGAGATGCTCACCAGGATGGGCACCGGGCCCACACCCTTCCTCAGGAGCTGGCTCCGCTGAACAACGGGGGAGCGGCCTCAGTAAAAAAGGCCCCCCACCACCACCAAAGGGCGAAAACAAGACGCCGCCAAGCGGCCCAAGGACCAAACGTCTTGACACTCAACCGTTTGATTCCCCCCCTCCCCACTTATGTTTATATGCCCTGACTTTCCTCCAAGGAGAAGAAGGGGCCAAGCATTCCCCATGCGGAACCTGGGACTGGGCAAGATGTTTATGGGATGTCTAGAATTACAGATGAAATGGGTCTCTGAGCTCTCTAACACTTCCTGCCAGATAACGATAGTGTGAAATTTAGGGTGAAGGCAAATGTTCTGCTCATGAAGGTGGACCGCCAACAAAGCAAAACAGAGTTTAGCTTCTACGTGAGGCGGAGGTGAAGAAAAGGAGTCCCTCTCCCCTCCGCTGCAGACCAACAGCTGGCTTGATGTTCCCTCCCAGCAGGAGCTGCCTGCAGCCCTTAGGTGAGGCCAGACCTCTTGGTGGGATTGCAAGAGAATGACGTGGAGCACAGAGTCTCAGTCTTCGTAGTAGGAAAATGGGGCAACAGACCTTGGCAGCCCACGAGGCTAGACACATACTCTGCGTCACATACACGCTCCCCAGTTTACTGACCTTGGAAGGATGGAAGGCTGAGCCAACTTCAAGTCAGCTAACTGAGCCCACTGCGACCAATCTCAGGTGGTGAGCAGAATCTTGACTGCAATACTGCAGTTTAAGCACTGTGCCACAAGACTCTTTTATATCCATGCTGGAGTCTCCTTCAAGGACGTAGGCCAACCTAATCGGCCTTGAATTCAGCTCAATCACCACTGGGATGGGGGTGAGGGACCCACAACATTTTGGAAGCAGACTTCTGCTCATGCAACAGCAACTCTCCTTCCTCTGCCTCCCCCCCCCCCCCCCCGATCGCCCAGACCCTGCTCTAAGCAGCTCTGGAGGATCCCACCCGCTCTTTGCAGCAGGTCTGGGAGATGCTGGCACCGCGGATCAGTTCTGCTGGCAACGTCCGCTCCATTGGCAGACAGACGCAGGTGAACACAACAATTCTAGGTGTACTGACATACAAAACAGTGCAGATTCTTCTAAGCGTCCCATGAGGGCACAGAAACGTGGCCTGGAGCAGACCATGACGGAGTGGGACAGGCAGGCTGAAGGCAAAGTAAGCCAATGAAGGTCCTCTCTCTTTTACAAGCCAGTCGGCCCCAGTTCAAGCGGAGTCCATGCATTCTTTGGTCGACAGTCAGGCCTTTCAAACTGTTTACAGTTTGGCACGCTTTAAGAGGGCCTCCCTTGGGTCAGGATTTTTTAAAAAAATACTCCACTTTGTCGATTCGTGCAGGGTTTGGGCTTCCAAGGCCTGAACATCTGCAGTCACATAAAGCCAAGCACCATTCATTGGGAAAGCCAGGGAAGCAGCTCCTGTTACACGCATTGGGATAACTGGGAACAGCTGCTGGACCGAACCTCTGGCGGTGGCTGAACAGGGAGGGGATGCTTGCTTCAAGGGTAGCATCCCCAAAGCCTGGCTCCATGTGGTCCTGGCAGGAGACGCTGAGCAGTTGCATAGAGGGGCCACCCGCCTCTGGCGCATCCCTTGCCGCCTGCCCTAAAACAGTAGTTGATTGACTGACTGACAGTGGCGCCTAGTGTGGGTCTCCATTTGAATGGACAATTGAATTGAGTATTTTAACATCTCTAACCATTCCAATTTCTTCACTGTGAACACTAAAGTTGTGTAGTTTTTCTGTAGTCATGATTTTGGTCTTCTTAATGTTCAACTGCAATCCTGCTTTGACATTTTCTTCTTTCCCTTTCCCTAAAAGTCTTTTCAAGTTCTTGCTGCTTCTGCCAGTAAGATGGTGCTATCTGCATATCTTAAATTACTGATGTTTCTTCTACCAATTTTGACTCTTCTTTCATCTGAATCTATTCTGGCTTTCCATATGGTATGTTCTACACAGAGACTGAGCAGAGAAGGAGAAAAAAAATACACCCTAATCTGAACCTTTGTTTATGGAAAACCCTCCTGCTTCTCTGCATTCTAACTACAGCTTCTTGTCCAGAATACAGGCTCAAATGTTGAAGAATACCCATTTCTTCTAGAGCAATCCACAGCTTTTCAAGATTCACACAATCAAAGACTTTGCTGTAATCTGTCAAGCACAAACTGACTTTCTCCCAACATTCTTTGGTCCACAGTTGCTTCTAAATCACTACTCATTGACTTCCGGAAACAATAAAGCCTAAGAATCCCCCCCCCCCCGCCCCCTGTTTGCCTATTTGCTGGTTTCCTAAGAAATCACTCCTGCTCAAAAGTCATAAAATCAACATCAAGAGGCTGCTTTCTTCCATAATCCTAAAGCTGGCCATGAATTTCATACACTGTATGTCATCTGAAGCAGCATCTTCTCATTTCCTCTGAATCTTCTGCCTGTCCGTGTAATTGATGGCACTATATTCTTGAAGAGTGAGGGGCAGGCCTCTCCAATTTCTGTACTGTGGATATGTTTCCAATGACTTCCATCACATCTTCTTCCCAGCCATCTTTTTTCAGAACAAAAAGACTCCCACCACTTGAGCCATCCATCATCTTTCTGGTTCTCCCCACTTTTCTTCTAGATGTGAGTGTGCTTCTTCTTCTGTTCCTGAGGCTACAAAGCTGCATCCTGATCCAACAGGAAGGTCTATGTCCAGCTGAGAGGTTTTCCCACTTTTTCACCTGTTTTGCCACGGATGAATTTTAAGACAGTTCAGAAAAGATTCCCCACCAGCTGGCTTCAAAGGCCTCCTTGCTTCATCCTGGGACAGAAGAGGTCAACCCATGGCAATCGATGGATGAAATTTTTAGGAGGATGACATTGTTTGCATGCTATTAATTAATTAGTGACAATTGTGTCTCATTTTTGCTGGAATGAGCTGAAGGCAGCTCCCACGAATGCTCTCTTCCTCTCCACTTTATACTCTTGACAATTCTGCAATGGAGGTAATGGAGAAAGAGTGTGACTGGCTCAAGGTCACCCAGGGAATTCCATGGCCATGTCAACATTAGAACCTGGAGTTCCCAAGGTCCAAACTGCTACATCAGGCTAACTCGTGAGAATTCAAAACATAAGCACGGAAAGAAAGGTCCTGCCGGTTCCTTCTTTCCATAAAACAAAGCAGGCAAGAGAAGGAAGCTGCCTGAGTAATTTTCATAACAGCGGTTGCTTCACTGAGAATAACATTGCCACTGAATGACAGTTGGGTCCCAGCACACTCTCATTCATCTGGCTGTCTGCTGTGATTTTAAGAATGGGAGCAACTTCCCACAGCTCTCATGGGCTGGAAGAAGTTCAGAGAACGGCAGCAAGGATGATCAGGGGACTGGAAACCAAGTCCTAGGAAGAAAGATGGAAAGAACTGGGTATGTTTAGCCTTGAGAAAAGAAGACTGTGTGGGAGACAGGATAACATCCTTCAAAGACCTGAAAGGCTGTCCTACAGAGGAGGGTCAGGATCTGTTCTCGATCACGCCAGAGTTCAGGACACGTAACGATGGGCTCAAGCTACAGGAAGCCAGCTTTTGGTTGAACATCAAGAAAAACGTCTTAACTGTTAGAGCAGTACGACAATGGAATTGATGACCTCGAGAGGTGGTGAGCACTCCAACGCTGGAGGCATTCAAGAGAAAGCTATACAACCATCTGTTGGATCTACTATGAATTGAATTCCTGCCTTGAGCAGGGGGGTTGGACTCAATGGCCTTAGAGGCTCCTTCCAATTCCACGATTTTATGATTCTATAGGCTGGGAGACAGAGGGAAACCTCCATGCCAGAGAAGATGACTTGTCCTTTTAAAGAAATATGTATTTTCCCCCATCTGACAGTGGCACATTGGTCTACAGCAGGAGATGCTTCGGCAGAATCTGGGATCTGGCATTGCGCTGGTGTTGTGTGCTCAGGAAACCTACTCACAAGAAAAGATGTGTGTGATTTGCAGTGCATCACAACCGAGTCCTTGTGGGGAAGTCGAAGCAGCAGGAGGCAGAGAGGGATTTCTGTGCATGAGGCTTCGGAGGAGCCGACCACAAAGCAACTGACAGGCAAGCATCATCCTGCAGTGGCTGCAGTGGCGGCGGCAGCAGCAGCATCTTCCTGGTTCTCAAAGGAAAAAAACTCTCAAGAGTGCCACGCTGCCCTGGGGACAACATGGAGGGGGTGGGTGGGCTACACTGCCTTTGGAGCACAGCATCATGGAGGCCTGTAACTTCTCTGCAACGCAAGGCAAAAACCAGTCCAGAAGGCAGCAAACCCATGGCTTTGACACATGGCTCCCCAACGTAACAGCAAGAAATCTGGTGGCCTCCCAAGCCCATCAAAAGCACGGCCAACGTCCAGAAAGAATGGCAACCGACTGCCAATGGGGAGACTTTCACAGTGGGAACGGCGAGGGGGGGGGGGGAGAACGGGACGATGACTTCCAGATGTCCGGTGGGGACACCTGTACCTCCTCACCCTTCTCTGTAAAATATCTGTAACTCAGAAAGCCCTCTCACGCCCTCTAGTGGGCAGGGGGACCAATTTCACCAATTTGTTCATCACTTTGAGCTCTCTCAGGCCCATCAGAAGCATAAGCAGAGATCCTCATGGCGCAGTGGTTAAACTGCAGTACTGCAGCCAAAACTCTGTTCATGACTGGGGTTGAATCCCAGGTAGCCCTCTCTAGGTTCATTCAGCCTTCTATCCTTCTGAGGTTGGTAGAGTACCCAGCTCGCTGGGTGGGGGGAGGCAATGTGTATTCCCTGCATAATTAAATTCTAAACCACCCAGAGAGTGCTTTAAGCACTGTGGGGCGGTCTATAAGCAGCATGCTTTAAGCAATTCCAGCCTGGGGGGAAAAAAACCTGCCCCCCTCACTTAAAAAAGTTAAAGGGCAGGTGAAAACATGAAGAAACTGCCCCCTCCATTTCTATCCAGGGATGAGGGTACAGTTTGGAGTTTTTTTAAAAATGAAAATGGGTGGTAGGGGGGCAGGGGGCTGCCTTGACGTGTAGGCACCTCAATTTACCCCCTGGGGTGGCCCACACTTTGCCCACCCCCGATTTACATGGGCAAACCCCACAAAGAGTATTTATTACACTGCTTGCCTCTCCTCACTTGATCCTAACAATAGCCCCGTGAGGTAGACCAGGTGGAAGGAGAGGGACTGGCCACAAAGGCAACCACTGAGGTTCATCACTCGGCAAGCGTGAGAACCTGGGGCCTACAAGTGCCAGGTCAAGACTCTTCACGTGTACCGATGAAGATGAAATGATGATATTTTGGTACTGAAGTCTGCCACTTTGTACTTAATAACAACTGCATGCTGTCAGTTCTGACTTATGCTGACCCTTTCCAGGGTTTTTCGGGTACAGCAGTGGCTCCCAAATGTTTTTGACTTGTGGCTCCCTTGGGCTTACTGGCCACTGGCCGCTGCTCCCCCAATGCCCACTATTATTGCCACTTTTGTGGGGGGGGAGCATATATCTCTTTAGATCAGTACCCACAGCTGTTCATGTGGCCACGCATATAACCAACATGTTAACAGCTGATGTAGGATGGTGTTTTCCCCAGAAAGAGAGGTTACTTACCTGTCACTCTGGTTCTTCAAGTGGTCCTCTGTGAATTCACACAATTGGGTTTTAGAGCGCTTGTGCGGAGACTCTCGGAAACTTCTAGAGCTTTTACATGTGTTCGTTAGGACCTCCCTCTCGTTGTGCATGTCCCGCCCATGGCACAGAGTGCCTCAGTTCCGTAGAACAGTCTGCCGCTGCCCAGCGTGCAAAAAGGCATACGTGATGGACAAAGGGGAGGACGGGCGGGACGTGTGGATTCACAGAGGACCCCTCGAAGAACCAGAGTGACAGGTAAGTAGTAACCTCTCTTTCTTCCTTGTGGTCTCTGTGAATGCACACAAATGGGTGACTAGCAAGCTGATTTACCAGGAAGTCTACGATAGAGTAGAGGCAACGACAGCGCGACCAAAGGAGGCATCTCAGCCTTGGCTCAGATATCCAGCCGATCATGGGCAGCAAAAGTGGAGGGCGTAGCTCAGGTGGCCGCTTTACAGACATCGATCAAGACTCCTCTAACAAATGCCGTGGATGTCGCAACGGCTCTTGTGGAGTGTGCCCGAACTAGACCTGTTAAGGGTTCACGGGCAAGGTCATACGCTAGACGAATTGTAGAGACAATCCACTTGGAAATAGTCTGAGAGGTGACTGGAGAACCCTTAGAAGGACTGTGGCAACTGATGAAGAGTCTCTTGGATTTCCAGAAAGAAGCCATGCGGGAGACATAAAATGGCAAAGCACACCGGACAGCCAGGGAGTGTAGTGAGCGCTCTAGGTCGTTAGTAGGTAAAGGGAAGAAAGTAGGCAGGATAATGGGCTGCCGTCAATGAAAGTCAGACACCCCCCTTTGGAAGGAAGGTCAGGTCAGGATAGAGCGTTACCTTGTTAGGGTCACCTTGTAGACAAGGTGGGTCGACATGGAGAGCGGAGAGCTCACCGGTCCTGCGGGCTGAAGTGAGGGCAACCAGAAAGGTTGTTTTCAAAGTCAAGAGTCTTTCTGGTGCTGTTGCCAATGGTTCAAAAGGTGGTCGCGTTAGGTGATTAAGGACAAGCTGGAGAAACCATTGAGGAGTTGGTGGTCTGCCGGAAGGGCAAATATTCCGTAGGCCACGTAAAAACCGTTTGAGTGTGGGGTGTCTGAATCACAATGCAGAGTCCGTATTTTGGGGCTGATGAGCAACTATCGCCGCAATATACGAGACCTTTAGTGTAGAGTGTGAGAGGCCTTGATGGAAAAGATGCAGAAGGAAGGCAAGAACAATGTCCAGTGTTGTTGGACCAACAGGTAAGTTACGTGATGACGTGAATTTTGAAAAGATGTTCCACTTGTAATTATACAGAGTCTTAGCAGAAGGTTTGCGGGCGTAGTCCAAAACCTGCTTTATCAAGGGAGGAGCCTCCAGGTGGTGAGGTTTAGTGTCTGGAGGTCTGGATGAAAAGTCTTGCCCTGGTTGAGGGTCAGCAGGTGTGGGAGCCACGGACGGCGGAAGAAACTGAGAGCCATCACGGGGCGATCAGGATGGCATTAGAGTTGTCTTGCCGGAGGTTTTTTTAAATTTTTTATTGTAAACTGGAGGAACGGAATGGGAGGAAAGAGGTACAGCAGACTCGGATTCCACGTGGTCATGAAGCCGTTGCCTCTCGATGCTGTTCCTATCCCCGCCCTGGAGCAATAGTGGTAGCATTTTGCGTTGGCAGAGGAGGCAAATACATCCACCTGTGAGTGCCAACGTCTACGTTGGCTCGGGCATGTTGTGAGAATGGCTGACGGTCAGATTCCAAAAGATCTCCTGTATGGAGATTTAGTGCAGGGAAAGTGCCCCAGAGGGAGACCACAGCTGCGATACAAGGAGATCTGCAAGCGGGATCTGAAGGCCTTAGGAATGGACCTCAACAGATGGGAAACCTTGACCTCTGAGCGTTCAGCCTGGAGGCGGTGCAGCATGGCCTTTCCCAATTTGAAGAGACCCTTGTCCAGCAGGCCGAGGCCAAGAGGCAGTCCCGAAACCAGCCAAATCAGGGAGCTGGACAGGGGACAGATTGTATTTGTCTTCAGTGTGGAAGGGATTGTCACTCTCGAATTGGCCTTCTCAGCCACACTAGACGCTGTTCCAAGTCCTCTCTTCAGAGCACGTTACCATTGTCTCTCGAGACTGAAGGATGCCTATGCTGGGGTGCTCCGACAACGGCATAGGAGGTGAAACACATCGTCGTCCAGAGACCATTTGTGGCTGCATGCGGGGAGTCTGCTGAGATGATCTGCGAGGGCATTGTCCTCTGTAGAAATGTGGACTGCAATCGGGTAAATGTGGCGGGTGTAGCACCATTCCCAGAGTTGCACTGCTAGCTAGAGAGAGAGTGCGTGTGTTCCTCCTTGTCTGTTGCTATAAAATAAGACAGTAGTGCTGTCAGTGGCTACTTGAACCCCACATCCTATGAGGATGCTTTCAAAGGCATGGAAAGCTTTGATGAGAGCAAGAAGCTCTAAATAACTGATGTGAAGTCTTACCTCCATGGGGGACCACAGGCCGTGTATGGTCACATTTTTGCAGTGGGCCCCCCAACCCATGGGGCTGGCATCTGTGGTGGTTTGAACGGAGAGACGGAGGGTCTTGAATGGTCTGCCTACACAGAGGTTGTGAACGTTGCTCCACCAAGTAAGTTGGGATGCTAGCTCATTTGTAACTGTGAGAAGTTTGGAGGGATGATGGGGTGGAAAAAGGTGAGATACCACGCCTGGAGTGATTGCATCTTGAGACGGGCGTGTTGAACAACTGCGGTGGTGGAGGCCATGAGGCCTAAGAGATGCTGAGTGAGATGGGCTGTAACAACTGCGTCGGATGAGAAAAATCATAGGAGAGTGAAGGCTTGTTCATCTCTCCTCTGACAGGAAAGCTCGGCCCTGAATTGAGTTGAGTACTGCCCCTATGTATTTGACTCGTTGGGAGGGCTTGAGGACCGATCTGGATAGGTTGATTTGAAGTCCTAAATCTGTTAGAAGGGACAGAGTTATGTTGACATCGTAGCATGCTTTGGCACGAGACGGGGACACTAGAAGCCAGTTGTCCAAACACAGGAAGACGGTGATGCCTCGGAGGCAGAGATATGCTGCTACCAGAGTGAGACATTTTGTAGAGACCCTTGGTGCAGTTGACAAGCCGAATGGGAGGGCTTTGAACTTGTATGTCGTTCTTGGAAAGCGAACCTGAGGAATCTGCGGTGATCTGGACGTATGTTTATGTGAAAGTAAGTGTCCTTTAAATCTATGACCGTGAACCAATCACCTTGTTGGAGCAGTTGGATGGTACTGTCCAAGGTGACCATACGAAAACGCCGAGGGGTGATGTAAGAGTTGAGGTGGCGGAGATCTAAGATGGGTCGTAGTCCACCATCCTTTTTTGGAACCGCAAAGTATCAGGAGTAGAATCCTAGAGTAATGTCTGCATGTTGGACTAGAGCAATGGCATCCTTTTGTAGTAGGGAGCATATCTCTCCTTCCAGGGCGAGAGAAGGGGTGGTGTTTTTGAGGAATCCAGTTGAGGGGAGACAATAGAATTCTATGGCATAGCCTACGGCAATGATGGTGAGGACCCAGACGTCTGAAGTGATGCATGCCCATGCATGGAGAAAAGGTGCCAGCCATGTGTGATAAGTTTCTGGTACCGGTGGGGGGGGGGAGTAGGGGCATGGATGGTTGGGGAGTCAAAGATTATGTTTTGTCTTTCTCTCAGGTCTATGGACAGACTGGCATGGTCGCTGTCTTGTAGTTTGCTGGTGAAAGGAGAAAGTAGACGTGTTGGAAGCTTGTGGTCGTTGGCGATCCAACTGAGGTCTATACTGTTAGTAAGTATGGGGCGGCGCAAAAAATTCTGTGGGCGATAGTGTTGAGTATTGTATAACCTTGCAGTTCTCCTCTGCTTTTGAAGGTTGTCTAGTATTTCATCAGTCTTTTCATCAAAAAGACTGAGGCCATCAAAGGGTAGATTGCATCATCCAATATGCCAGCGGATCTGAGCCATATGTGGCGATGTAGCGCTCTGGCTGTGGCCATTTGTTTGGACGTGGCATCTACCACATGGCGTGCTGCAATTCTCTCTTGCCAAGCAAGGGTCATGGCCTCCTGATGAAAGGAGAGGCTTCAAGAATGCAAATCTTCCAAAGCAGCCTGGAGAATGGGTAGTGCTTTGTTCCAAAGATGGTGATGGTAGGCTCCCATCGCAGCTGTGTAGTTAGCTACCTGAAGGATGAAGGAGTTGAGAGAATAAACCCAACGGCCTATGACATACAACTTCCTACCTTCACAATTGTTGGGGGTGGAGGCAGAGCGATTTCGAGCTCTATTTTGAGTAGCATCCACAATAAATGAGGGAGGGAGAGGATGCTTAGAAAGAAAGGTGGTAGTGGCACCATGGGTTTTGTAAAGGTTTTCGACCCTCCTGGGAATCTGAGGAACAGAGGAAAAGAAGTTTCTTCCATGATTCTTTAATAGGTTTGAGAAGAGAAGAGATAAAGGCTAGACAAAGTGGTGGGGTCTGTGCTTGAGTAATATCCTTGTAGACCTTATCGGACTCCTCTGGTGCCAAGTTGGTCAACAGCAAGGTCCATGGCCTTAGCGATACAGAGAATCAGTTGAGTGTATGATGTGAAGTCCTCCAAAGGAGTCGGAGGGTGGTTTTTCACGACATCAGAGTCCAGTGTTGGAATGTTGGGTGGAGAATCTCCCCCAGTTTCGATACCAGAATCGTTGGTATTGGTATTGAAACGGACAGGAGGTTGGTCTGGGGATGGAGACAGGTCTCGCCGAACCGATGCCAATGGATGATCAGAAGGTAAAGGGTGATGTTTACCTTTTGCTTTGTTGGGCTTGTGCAGGGCTGGTTGCCTCAGAGCCTGGTCGGTGTCGGCATCAAGAGGCTCTGGAGGTGGACCTTGGTATGTTATGGTGACCTTCAAAGAAGAGGACTGGACTTGAGATAAGGTCGCTTGGGTCCGAGATGGCCGGCTCAATACTGAAGTCACATGGCGCGGTCGCTTCGCTGTCAATTGATAACTGTCTTGATCAGATGGAAAGGGCCTCTCTTACAATGCCGGGATGGTGCCGGAGCCGGAGGAAGAGTATGCCATTCATCTTCCGAATGCATAACTGCAGTGACCTCGGCCAAGGTATTCCCCCAGTCAGGAGACTGACTGAATTGTGGTTTAAGCGCTGGTTTTGTTACATTTTTGCAGGCCTGGCAGGAAGTCGTTTGGTGTGTCTCTCCTAAACAGAAGAGGCCCTGAGAATGCCCGGTTGGATAAGAGTTCTTTTGTTTGGGCAAGACTTGCACCGTTTGAAGGGGCCTGAAGAAGAGGCCATAAAAGAGCAGAGGGCCCAGGTGGGAAAACGGTGGGAAAACAGAGATTTCTCTCATCTTCCTTCTCCTCCTTTTTTTTTTTTTTTTTTTTGTACTCACGAAATGGAGGAAGGTCCTATAGAAGGGATCCTAACTATATTTTAATTTTTATTCCTAACGGACACGTGTGAAAGCTCTAGAAGTTTCCAAGAGTCTCTGCGCAGGCCCACTAAAACCCAACTGTGTGCATTCACAGAGACCATGAAGAAGAACCATCTCTTTCACCTGAGATGCACTGACCAGGGCTGGGAATCTAAGGGTTCCCAGTCTCACAATTTGGTGGGGGGCCCCAAGTGAGGCCGAACCTTGGGACCAGGAGTCCTCAAACTGGCCGGGGCTACAGCTGCCCCCTCACCTCCACACCTTTCCTGCCCTGCCATGAGAACCGTGTCCCATTGCCCTGCAGGGATCACCTGGATTCCTTGCCGCTCACCAAGGTGCACACGGGGAAAGGAGTTCCAGTGGAGGCGGCCGCTCTACAGTTTAAAGGAGCAATGTGGGAAGGGCCCTGAGCTGGGGGCCGGGTGGTTCTTCTGCCTCCTGCCAGTTTGAGGACTCCCAGTCCTTATGTTTGCCTTGGGTGGGTGGGTGGGGGGAGGTTCCTTCCAATTATTGGACTGGGAGCCTGCCAAAATGTGAAACTGTGTACGTATAGAGTGCTACGAAAATTAAAGGGGGGGGGGTGCAGAAAAAGTGTAATCCTGAAAACATGTCTGGTACTTTGAAAATGAGGCTTGAACAACTTCGTTAAAAGTCCCTGTGAAATGATCCACCAGCTCTCCAGCCAAGTCTGGGGAACAGAGTCCATGCACAAGAACACTGCCTTGCAAAGGAATTGGGGTGTCCTTCTGGACCCGGCTCTTTCTCGGGATCCCCAGATCGCAGCTGTGTCCAGACTGGCTTTCCACCAGCTTAGGCTTATCGCCCAACTCTGCCCTTACCTAGACGAGGGCTCCCTCAGGACGTCGGTGCAAGCACTGGTTCTCTCCAGGACCAACTACTGCAATGTTCTCTATGTGGGGCTGCCCCTGGGGCTGACCCGGAGATGACAGCGGGTCCAGAACACAGCGGCCAGACGGGTGGCTGGTGTGAGCCCAGCCCTGACCCTCTCACCGGGGCAAGTGGGCTTCCTACCTCCTTGGGAGCAGGCACTCACTTTCCCACATGCAGCACACCTGTAGACTAGGGTGGCGCATTGAACACTTCCAAGCAAAGCCTGGAGGCTTGGGAATTTAAGGAGGACCGGGAGGAGAGCGAGGGGAGCAAGACCCACGAGGACACCCAGGATTGGGAAGCCGTGGCCGCACAGGAGGAACCGCCACGCCAAACGCTATCCATGGAAGGTTGGGAGAAGGTCCACCGTCAGGACCCCAACACAGGGCGGTGGGAGACATTCCTGGTTCCCCCGGAAGAGGCGGCGGCTCAAGTACGGAGGGACAAAGCGAGGCACCAGAAGGAGAAGTGCTGGGCAACGCACTGCCAAGGCTATCACCAGTGGAAATGCCCAGGATCCCCTATCCCGACCTGTGGGGGTGAGTCTGCCCGCAAAGTCCTCCCCTCCACACGCTCTTCCTGCAGTGCACCACTCCTCTGAGCCTGCACGGGTTATTAAGGTGGCCTTTAGATGCTCAACCCAGAAGACATGCAAGCAGCCTGTGTCGCCCGGAATGAGGCTTACCCTGGCAGGATGTCTGGCTTCGTCTACTTGCAAGGGGTACTGGAAACCGTAGAAGGGATGGGACTTCTCCCCGACTCACACGAGTAACTGTCAGGGCTCCCTCTGAGAGCAAATGCTTGTCTGGGAGAACATAAAACTCCCCGGCGACCACTGAGAGCAATTTAAGTTTGTTAACTGCCCGGAGTGGCTACATTTGAGTTGAACAATAAAAATAACCTCTGAAGAAAAGTCTTGTCTGGCACTGCCAAAGAAGGGGGGGCTGGGCTGGGCTGGGCTGGGTCACAGTGACCAAATTTGATCACATCGCCCCAGTGGCCAGTCTCTCTCCCGGATCAGGTTCAAGGTTTTGGCACTCAGGTATAAAACTCTTAATGGCTTGCGAATCACGTTATCGGAGCATCTTAACCCAATGTCGTCTGCCCGACGCACCAGATCCTCTCAGGCCAGGCTCCTCCGTGTAGCCACCCCGAGAGAGGCCCCAAAGTCATCTACTAGACTAGGCAGGGCCTTCTCGGCCGTGGCCCCTATAAAATGATGGCATCAGCTCCCGGAGGAGCTACACCTGGCCCCCTCCCTGTCCTCATTCAGGAGGCAGTTGAAAACATTGCTTTTCAGGGAGGCCTTTTCTCCTGTTCCACTTGATTATTATTATTTACTATTATTGCTATTTGTGTTGTAATCTAGTGTTACTGTTTGTTGAGTTTGGTTTTAACTCCTTGTAAACTGCAAGAATACTGCTTTGGCACTAATGGAGCAGCCTATGAATGAAATGAAATGAAATGAATGAATGAGTAACTAAATAAATCTCTTTCATGGCTGACAGTTGAATGTGTAAATAAATGATAAGAAATACAAAACAACTGAGGGGGGGAAAAACCTTCTAGAGTCCTAAAGTGTGGACAGAGTAAACTGGTCCCTGACCAGTTTAGTCCACCAGCACTTTATGCCCACAGCATTTTCTGTACCTGATAAAACGGTACCCAATGGTACTTACTATTCCCACCATGGCAGGCATCCATTTAGTCAAAACAATGGCTGTTATCTGCCATAGGGTCACCAACAATAACTTTTAACATCTGGACTAAGGTTCTGGAATCATGGAAGTATCCATATTTTAAAAATTGAGTTTATGAGGTGTTAAGAAAGGACTAGGGGCGTTGCAGAAAAAAGCGTGTTTTTAAAATGCTTGGAAGTGGAAGTGTAAAGCAAAAGTGCTATAGGGAACAATAGTATACTTTAGTTATCCCTTTTTTTCTAAATAAATCCACTACCTTCCAAAACCATCTGATTGTTTCGGAACACAGTTACTGATAAGAGACCATGGCAGAAGTTCATGGTGTGCCAATTTTCGCAAGAAAGAGTAAACAATGATGTAATGTGAACAGAGAAGAAGAGGAAACGATGGAACGTCTCCGTCTGGCACCTACAGCCAGCGGCAGGCAGAGCGGGTCCCTGGCAGACGGGTAGGCAGGGAGAGCCAAGTGTAGCCTCAGCCGGTAGCAGGGACAGTTGACAAGACTCACAGCTGTTGGCTTTCTTTGCTCGACAAGAGATAGAAGTGGTTTGGGTGTTGCAAGAGCAGGGTATAAATACAGCGATAGGGGTAAGGGCATACACAGTTATAGAATAAGTGAATGAATGAATGAACAACAAACAGGCATTCTCATCAGAATTTGACGGAATAATTTCTTCCAGGACTTCAGTAAGATTCCTCCTGCTATGAACCTGAACCCAGGTTTACATGGAGGACACCCCTGACTATGCCAACACCTCCCTCACTCAGAGGGTAATTCCTGTGCCTCCTTCGTGCTTCCAGCTTCTCACCAGGAAGCCCCCTGGTCTACTCTAAGCTGGGCAGAGACTCCATCTGGGCAATCATCACCTTTCCCTCTCAGAGTTTCCCCCACCACCACCTTTGGTTCCCCTTAGGTCTATGAGCCCACTGAATCCTGTGGGCTGCAGAGCAACCACGATGGATTAAAGGAGATGCCCCTTGTGGGAAAAAGTCCAGCTCTCTGCTAAGCTGCTTGGTATTTTTGCTAAATCAGAAGGTCAGCTGAAATTAGGCACTAGCTGATTCAGGATTTCATAACTTACTTCATCGAATGCCTCTTTGTAAGCTAACTACTGTAGCACCGTACCAGGTTCCATCGCAAATGCAGAACCATCATATTTTATTGCCTTATTTGAAAGAGTATGCCTAAATATATCAAAATTACTTAAGCAAAACTTAGCCAGGCACTAAGGTCCTAGCTGTATTCTTCGTACAGATGATTGGCATAAGTGATTTGCCCTTCCGTGTGCTTGCAAGGTGACGGGCAGACATAAACTGAAGCAACCGGGGAAAGTGTCTTGTTCCATGCCCCAATCACCTACATTGTGAAGTTGTTACAGGCGACATGGGATGGCGGCGGCTGTTCCTTCTACGATGGCTGGGGCCCCTGCTTCTTCTAACCCCCCCCCCTTCTCTGGGACAGCTGGGCTAGTGACAACAGGATCCTCTTATCCCACCACCGGGGTGACTAGGTTGATGTGGCTTTCACAAACAACTGACTAAGAAAAGTGGAAATGCTTGTTGAAAACTGAAGGGACAAGAAAAAGTAGAGGAAAGAGACTAAATCTTCCATGAGGCTCAGGAGGCCAGGGCTACCCCGACCGATTGTTTTGATCTGCTTTGCCAGCAACATTTCACATGTCATTCTTAAATGACGGACGTTGCTTTGTTGATGTATCGCTCGCTTACTTCGATCAGGTTCTGATCATTCCTACATTTTTATAATGTCTACCAGCTTTGATTTCAGGCACTGCGTTATCAATGAACTAACTAGCTTGTTTCAGTTAAGATTCTGAGTCTGTGGTCAATGACGTTACTAGCCCAACGTTACCCTCTGAGAAGGCTGAGAAGGCCCAAATGTGGACTCGGAGCTGACCACCAGATTCATGAGTGGGCCTGCGCAAGCCGACCGACAGCCCCACTCCTCCTCTTCCTTCTCTCCCAAAGCAGCTCCTCCTTAGCAACAGCAGGCCACGTCAGAGAGACAGACGCATGCCGAGAGGCTGGCGCCTGGGACACCGCGAGATGCCAGCTCTGCCTGTGCATTCGCTCTGGCAGCACCACCACGGGCTGCCACAACGCCTCCCTTCACGTGGTTCGTCTTCCAAGGTGACAGATGCCACCGCCTGTCAGCCGTGTCTGCTTGCATCCCCCCCACAGGACGAGCAGGACAGCCTTTCTGCAAAAGCACCAGTGGGCAAACCAGGACACCCGAGTCCCTTCTGCCTCTTTCTGCACTTGACTGGGCCTGAGAGGAGACGCAGGCTCCACACACACACACACACACAGAGACAAACGCAGCCCAATCGCTCTTTGCCATCTGACCAGCTCTGTCCCTGTTCCTACCCCCCTTTGCACCTTCTATTTCGGGGGCTCTCCCATTCCCCTCTGCCTTCTCTTTCTCCCCCTTTCCCCACCTGGGCTCCGTGACTTCTCCTGCCCCCTCAAAGCAGCTGCTTTCTCTGCTGCGGAAGGGCCAGCGTCACCCCGGAGGACCAGAGATGCTGAGTGGGGAAGGACCTTTCAAAGGCAGGCCATCAATGCCTGCAAAGAAGAAGAAAGCAATCTCCGGAGGAAAGAGGAGCGGCCTGTCTGTGGGCTCTAGAAACCCCGAAGCAAGAGAGGGCCCCACCAGCACGGGGGCTCTTGGTCCTCCTGGAGGAAGGCCTGGGCTGACCCTAACCCCCCGTCACCTCCTGGCCGGGCCCTGTTTTCTCACCACGGCCTGCTCGGGCGTCCACTCCCAAGGGAGGTCAGCCCTACCGAACTCATACCAAGCAGACCTGCGGCGCACCCTGGTGTGCATCTCACCTGTTTCCCTGTCTTTGGGATTTAATCCTAATCAATGAACCTCAAAAAAACCCTCACTCACTCCTCCGGCGGTGTGAGAAGGACAGGTTACGGACCTTTGACTGTGGTTCCTCCGGTGGTCATCTGTGAATTCACACATTAGGTTCTCTTTGCGCATGCATGAAGCTCCTCAGAAAATTCTAGAGCTAGAGACACAAAAAAACCCTCCACCCATACGCCCTCCTGTGCACGCCTTTCCCCCTTAGTCCTCCCCCTCCCCAGGAAAGCCACTGCTGAACAAAAAAATAAATTAGGTGACAGACAGCAGGGAGGCTGGGAAGGTGGTGTGAATTCACAGATGACCACTCAAAGAACCACAGTTACGGGTAAGTAACCGGCTGCCTTTCCTTGTTGCCTATGAATCACACACTGGGTGGCTAAGAGGCTCACTGACTGGCTGGAGGGTAGTCACACCAGCCCAGATGATGAAACAGCTCGGCCAAAAGAAACATCGAGTTTTGCTCAAACATCAAGCCTGTTTGAGGAAAGTGTTGGAAGGAAGGCGATGGCTGACAACCATGTGACTGATTTATAGGCCTCCTGCAACTGGACAACTTAAGAGGAATGCCTCTAAAGCAGCGGTTCCCAACCTTGGGTCCCCGGATGTCCTTCGACTACAACTTCCAGAGATCCTGGCGGGCACAGCCAGGGGTGAAGGGGTCGGGGAGTTGCAATCCAAGAACACCTGGGTGACCCAAGGTGAGGAACCACTGCTGTGCTCTCGTGGAATGAAGCGTGGTAGTGAGTGCTTTGCAAATGGATAAGCCAAAATGATGGCATCCATGATCCACGTTGACCTAGGTTGAGATGATACTGGCGGACGCCTTCTTTGGTCTTAGGAACAGATGAAAAGTCTTATCAGTCTTTCAAAACAGCTTCCTTCTGGAGATGGAGAAAACAAGGGCTCTGCACACATCGATGCTTTTTTCCCCAATTCCATAGCTGGGGGACAGAGAGAGGGTGGGCAAGATCAAAGGCTGGAAATCCGAGATCACTTTCGGAAAAAAGGATGAAGGCTTTTCTGGAGCAGAAATGATGGTTTCTGCTCTTTTCCTTTCCTTTTTTTGATACCAAGGTCATTTGGTTTCTGGACCATTGATGCTGAGGTGGTTGGAACCAAGCTGACTGAACTGCACCTTGATGTTGAAGCAGGCGGATTAGCTTCCTGAGTGGCTTGAACTGAGGGTGGCCCTGGCTGAATCCAGTCCACAATAACCTGCTTGGATGATGTTTTGCAGATGGAAACCTTTGATATGGGATCATTCAGCAATGGCATCAACAGCTTCCCGTGATCTTTCCTTGAGACGAGACTGCCAATTTCTTAAGGCAGCTCTGGTGACGTTTTCGCAAATTTGCCAGGATTAGGTCTGGTAGCTTTCGCAAAAGCAGTACAAGCACTGAGAGCAGCCACTGGAGAGCGGGACTTAGTTAAGGGCATGATGTGCCCCTTTTGAGTGGGCCCACAAGGGTCATTAAAAAAAAAAGGGCAGGAAGAGGAGTGCTAGCAAAACCGATGAAAAGAATTTTGGTTTTTGTAGATTGAAAACTACAAAGAGAAGAGACTATGATGAAGAAGAAAAACAGAGGGCCTGTTTACAAGCGTCGCTAAATAAGACGAAGGAAAAATGATCAAGAAGCTCCCTCAAAGCGTGACTTCGGCGACAGTAACAAGGGAAGGAGGAATTATCGTGAGGAAGGTCATGCACAGTGGGGAGCACATGTGGAATTTTTTTTTTCTGGGTGGCTAGATTTTAAAAGTTTCAGAGGCACAAAAAGGACCCAACATGTGGTTCAGAGACATTACAAAGAAGAAAATCTGATACCATCGCTGCCTTTTATTAACCGTACCAAGTCAGCCCATATCCCGTAGATGCCAGGATTTTTCCAAACTTGGCTGTTTTGCATCTGTATTGCAGGCATTTTCTGGGACATCACAGCACGGGTAGCCTTAAACCCATGAGCACTCTATAAAAGCTACACAATCCCAGATGGTGTGTCAGGTGCAGCCCAGGCCCAAATGCAGTGGTTCCTCTTCTTCTTCCTCCTGGTTTTGCCACGATGCCCTGGTGAGCGGGGTGGGGTGGGGAAATGGAGGAGCTGTGCTGCTTGCACAGAAAAAGATCACTCCCTGCCACCCCAGGGGATCCCACTCTAGACTATAGGAAATAATGGCCTGTGTGATTTTTTTTTCTTCCCACCTAAAAGTGTGATATTTCAGTCCTTAAGAAGTGTTTGAAATAAGCTCAGAACAAGCATCCTAAGTGGGAAATTGAGGACAGGAGATTTGACAGCCCTCTGGGATTGCTTAACATAATAAATTCTCTCTGACATGTTGAAACTGGTGACTTTGTTTCTGGTTAGTTTAAATATATGAACCAGAGAGAGAGAGAAAGAGAATAATGGTTAACAAAACAAACAGGGAAAAACTGACTTGTTTGAAATCTGGTGCTAGAGCAGAGCTTTAGGGATACCTCAAACCACCAGAAAGAGAAACAAGTGGGTCCGAGATCAAATCCAACCTGAACTTCCTCTAGAAACAAAAGAGGACGGGATTGAGGCTTGTTCTTTGGGCACATCATGAGGAGGCAAAACCTGCTGGAAAAGACAGTAACGCAGGGAAATCTTGGAGGCAGCAGGACAAGAGGAAGTCCAAATACAAGATGGACAGACTCCCTAAAGGAAGCCATAGCACTGAGTTTGCAAGAGCTGAGCAGGGCTGCTGAGATCAGGACATTTTGGAGATAATTCATTCATAGGTTCGGCTTGAGCCGGAGGCGACTTGAGAACACCCAACAACAACAAAACACAACACACGCAGAAAGAAGTCAGAAATATTGGTTTTGCTCGTAAAAGTCAGAAATCCCGTTGACTGACATGCCTAAGAAACACCCGGCTGGGTCAGAAAAGACAACCTGGCTTCAGCCTCCTTCTCCTTGGCTGAAGCCCAAACATTTGCTGTCATTGCCTTCAAAAAGCCTCCTCCTTTCATCATCCACAGGCCGGCGAGGGCCACTGTCGGGGGCAAGGGCTCCCTTTACATCCCAGCTGGCAACGGGACGAGACACACACCCCTCCCAACTGATAGGAAGCCACGACTTCCTACGCCTTTGATTCCTGCTGGAAAACTAATTAATCTCCCAGAGATTGGGGGAGCTCTTACTTTCTTGGCCTGCAATTCCCCGATACAAGCGGTGCCTTGAGTTGCGAACTTAATTCGTTCCGGATGATGGTTGTAACTCAAGTTGGTCGTAACTCAAAGCACCATTTCCCATAGGAATACACTGAATAAGCGATTAATCCGTTCCGGCCGTTTTTGGGTTGTATCTCAAGGCGCTGGGTGTATCCCAGAGCATTCGTTCCCATAGGAACTAATGCAAAAGCAGTTAATCCGTCCACGAGGGGGAGACTTTTTTTTTAACCTAAAATGACGTCTAAGGTTAAAAAAAGGGCAGGAAAGAAGGGAGGGAGGGAGGGAACCATGGGGGAAAAGAGGCCTTTTTTCTGGTTGTATCTCAAAGCACTGGTTGCAAGTCAAAGCAAAAGGCTGTGACCGGAGCGGGTTGTAACTCGAATGGGTTGCAAGTCAAGACGGTTGTAAGTCGAGGCACCACTCATGGATGGATTCTGGGAAGTCCTGTCCACAGAAAGGAAGCCACTTTCTCCACCACCCTGGCCAGATTCTGCTCAGGGCCTGTGCAGGTGGCAAGAGCTTTTCTCTTACAGGATAGCAAACCGGGGGTGGGTGGGGGGTGGGGAGAGGGTGGCCGGGGAGGCAAGGCCTTTGTGCTCACTCTTGGACAATCTCTGTCTCACCACCTCCACCCTTGAGGTGTTGTCGTCGTCATCATCATCACCACCACCATCATCATCACCATCATGACTGGGCCTAAAGCAGCCTGCCCCAGCCTAACCACAGCCTCCGGGTGGATCCGACCGCAACCCCCGTTGTCTTCAGCCAGCAGGGCCATGGCCTTGGAAGGATGATGGGAGCAACCCTACAAAACACCTGGAGGACACCAGACCGCAAGAGCCCAGCCGGAAGGGATGGGGCAAGAGGGGGACGGCGCACGAGAAGGGACACCTGCCTCCATTCCAAGAGGAGAAGCTGGTTTTTGGAACGGCGACGCAGCCGAGCCTTGTGGGCAGGAGCCGCGGCTGTCGCTGACTGGTCCCATTCCCTGTGCAGACCCCCCCTGTGGAACTCCCACCCCACCCCCTGGCAAAAAAAAGGCAAGCTGCCCCCTCCCCTCCCCTCCCCACCCAGGCCTACCTTTTTGTCGGGGTGGGGGCTCCCGAGGACGTGTGGGTCACCATGGCATCATTCATGTTGGCCAGCGGCCGGGAAGGACTGAAAAACAAAGCGTTGATGGCCCGTTACGGTCAGGAGCTCAGCCGAGAGCCCCCGGGAAGGTTCTCTGAGATCACGCCGGGGGTGTGGGAGGGAGGGAGGGAGGGAGGAAGGGAGACCCTGCCGGAGGTTCCCTCCCCACCCACCCCTTCCAAGCTTTTCTGGCCACTGCTCCTTCCATGCCGCTCGCCAGGATGGCTGCTGGCGGCTCTTCCTCGTCACCCCTCCCGGCTGTGAGGTGGGAACCCCCCAAAGCCCAGGCCGTCCTCACCAGCCCCCGGGGCGACCGCTTTTGCCTCCTCAGACGAAATCAGACGGTGAACCTCGTGGGCCAAAGTCCCCAGTAAGGAAGGCCAAGGGCACCCTGGGCTCAGGCCCCGTCGTGAGAGCCCCGGCTACCCCCCATACACTGGGGCTGCCTTCAACGCTAACGGAGGGAGGAGAACAGAGACATCCCCTCAAAGAGCCCAGAGGCAGCCGCCCTGTCCCAGCGCCGGGCTCAAAGGACTCTGGGGCACCCGGATCTTGTGAGACTTCCCCACAAACCGGCACGGAAGGAGCATAAGCCTGCCTGCGCCATGGCCTGAGGTGGCAGGTGGCGTTTTGCTCCCATGACGCCTGCCAAGTCTCACTCTGCTGGCAAAGCGCAACCTTGCCATTTTCTCGCAGATGCCTCATCGTAACGCCGTGGTTGGATCTGCAAGGACCCCTTCTCAGCCCTCCCCTCCATTTGTTTCCAGGTAAAAGGCTGCAAAATGAAGCCAAGCCACTGCAGCAGCCCCTCGTCGGAGTGAAATTTTAAAAAGTGGGCGGGAGGCCACGAGACTGGGGAGAAACAAAGCAAATCGAGTTTTAAGGCACCCCCAGGCCCTTTCGTGGGTCTTGGTGCATCACATCGGTCAGGATATTTCACAGAGAAGTGAGTCTCAAAACCTACCCTTGGCAGGGTAAATAAGAGGTTAAAAAGGTGAAAGAAGCAAGTTAAGAGATGCATTCTAGACTCACTCGGAAAGAGGAGAATACTAGGAAAAACTGAAGTCTGTAGGAAAAGAGGAATGAGTGAACGTAAGGACGGACTCAATAAAAGAAGCCATGGCCTTCAATTTGCAGACCCTGAGGCAGGCGAATGACAGGATCTTTCGGCGTGCTACCAAATCATTCACAAGTTATGATCTACAGTGACCCTAATAGGGTGTTTCATGTGCACGGGAGATGTGTTGAAGGGGCAGATTGCCCCTGGAACATCCCTTCCCCTCTCCCCAGGGGCCCTTCCACGGCAAAGTGGAGGGAGCTGGTGTCTCCCAAACCCTAGACGGATCCTTTCTCCACGACAGCATTGCTTCTTCTCTTCATGCTGGTTCCCATCACTTGGAAGGGAACGGATGACACACGTCAGCCGTGTTTTCCAGCCACGACATTTCGTGGGATAAAATAATCCACCCTGGGATAAAGGCTCGTTTGGAGGCTCCTGTTGTTCTTCTGTAGGCAGCGAGAGGACTTCTCACACAAGCCCTCTGCGTGTCCCAGAGGAAAATTTTTGACTCTAAACTAGCACCCCAGGAGCTTGGAAAGACCTTCTGACTCTCTCATGCATTTTTGTTTCTGGGCTTGTCCCCCCTCCCATACGCCCTCTTGCATCAGAAAGCAAAGCCCAAGCTGAGCAGAGCGTCATCAGTGGGTCTTTGCTCAAAGACTCTGAGAGGCTCCAACCTCTCCCAAACGCTGGTTCGTAAGAGCTTACATGAGAATCCAACCCTGAGCAGGCTGAAAAACGGAGAAAGGATGCCTAGTACTCAGGGTGCCTGGGAACGATAGCTCCATTTCCATCTGTTCTTTTTAAGCACCTGGCTTAGCAGCATGCACCCTCAACACTGGCGTATTATCACCAAGCCCTTTTCTTTTTAAATCCCCACTTAGTGTGATAACAAGTGAGGTGGAGGGTTGATCTAAATAGGGCTAAAAAAGGATTCTGTGGGCAGAGCACCCCACAGAGCCTCCTATCCCCTCTGCTCCCCACCCCCACCCCCCACGCCCTTCAGCCGCTTCCCTTGTAACTCAATCAGTGCCTTGAACAAGGTCAGCCGATACTTAGTCATGAGCAAATTTCTGCAACATCGTCTGCCTTATTTCCATCCTGGTCATCTTCCTTTCCGCTTTTGTTCACCCCACATGGGACTTTGTTCCAAATAACATTTTGGAAGTGGCGTCCTGGTAGATCACGTCCCCCCGCTTGCAGTGGGGTAGCCCTGAGATTCAGTCCCCCTAGCTTTTCCATCTCTAGGGTATGGATGGAAGGAAATAACCCTGAAGGAAGGAAGCATCAGACCTGAGCCACGAACATGATCAAGAGCCTGACTCAACCAGGAGGCGACGGGGGTCTACCCTCCCCCACAGCTGTTCATTCCATGGTCCTCCATGTATTTAAGCAAGAATGGGGAATCTGGACATCTGCTGGGGGTGGGAGGGAGGGAAGGAGAGAGCCTGCTGGGATCCGTAATGGCAACCCACAACATAGAAGGAGGCAGCAGTTTGCAAAGGGGGAAAAAACCCAGTCGGCCCCTTCGTGAAGGGCAGGCAGACAATGATTCGCATTCTATTTATTACACAGAGTGCAGCAAACCCTCTTCCGGTTCTGATCTTGGGCAGCTGCTGATTCAGAAGGCCACGGCCACAGTCATCGCAAGAGGTCTCCAAGTGGTTTGCAAGGCCAAGTCTGACAGGCGAGCAGAAAGAAGTAGCTGGAGGTTGGGAGAACAGACACCGGCATCAACGTGATCCTCTCTGTGTACACATTTCTGTACGCTCAGCCTGAGCAGGTGTAAGCAAGCACTTCAAGGAAGGAATCCCGTATCGCCAGGGGTTCCTATCCCCACATTCGCAAAGGGCACTTATTTGCAAAGGTGACCAAGTGTTTTCACCGCTCAGCAGAGCAGCCTGAAGATCCACACACATCTCACCTGCCTGTTGTTTGGAGAAATCCAGACCTGTTTTCTGAAAGATGGCTTCTAGGATGAAAGCCGAGCCCTCCTTCCCACAACAGCAGACGGACCCTATTGGCTGCCGTGGCTGTTTGGAGAAGGGAAAACAGTCCTGTTCCCTCGTGAAAGGAAAGCCAGGACGGTAATAAGCGGGATGTGCACGTACACAAACAACTCGTCAAGGAGGCTGGGGGGGGGGGGGGGGCTCCTCTCCGGTTCCTGCATCACCAGCAGAAATTGCATTTCCCCGTCAGCTGCAATCTGTTTTCATCAACAACTTTGTGTGGAAAGTGAAAAGATAAGCTGAGTGTTGAAAGCTAATGATTGGTTGATTAGCTTTGAGCCGGAATGGATAGGTGGGGGGGAGGCATCATTTGCAAGAGCTAAGCATAGGTAAGTGGGCTGGAGGGAGCGCCTGGCTGTAGAGACAGGCCAGTTGAGATTCCCAGAGTGTGTATGGCTGATGGAGTTATGGGTCTTGCCCCCAAACTACTTGGTCCCAGAGCACGACCAGGAGGAGCAGCTGAGAACCCGCTTAGGAGAGTTTTTATGCCTAGAAAACCCTGGGAAAGGTTGCCATAAGTCGGAACTTGATGGCACACGGTTATTCCTGTTCGGATGCACCGTGTCTTACCAGCTGCAGGAAGACTGGGGTGCTTAGTCCCAAATATACAGAACAACACGGAGGGAAGTGAAAGGCAAATAAAGTGAGCTCCTCCGTGCTAAGAGGAGGAACAGACCAGGCCAGTGTGACCTACTCTGAAGGAGGCCAAGCAGCCTGTTCTGCCAGCATTCCCGGCCCCTTCAGCTGAAACACCGCTCTGCCTTCCCAGGGGCATTAAAAAAATAAAAATAAAAAACACTAACCAAAACCAGCTCAGAGGAAACAGACCTGCAGGACTGCCTCTCCTCAACTTCTGAAAATCCCGGAATTCTAATAATGACCATATTTGAGTTAGCTGTACCTATCAGTATGCGTCCCCGCTCACCCCCCGCTACCCCAGGTTTTTATTGTATTTCAATTACTTTCTTATTTTGCCGCCCTGGGAACATAAACTGATGTTTAAAGAGTGACATACAGATGATGTAGACAGCTACACGTTCACCTCTCATAGCATTTGGCAAGCTATAGGTAACACTTTTGTTGTGATGGACAGATCAGGGAGGGCCGTGTCCACTCTCAGCTCCTGGGGAGGGGGCTGCTCTCCAAGAGAAGCAAGAATGAGTAGTGGTGGTGGTGGTGGTGGGTGGTAGGGTTGGGTTCAGCAGCTCCAGAGAGTCCACCTATCAACCCCTGCCTCCTTTGCAGAAGGAGGAAGAGTCATTTCTTAAAGACGCTCCTGCATATCTCCAGCCAGAAAGGCTCCTGCAGTAACTCCACCATCTCTCCATCAGGTTCCAGTCCCTCCTCAAAGGGTGGGTATTCAACCACAGCCCCCCTCAGAAAACTCCTCTGCTGGGATCCCACCGACCTGCCCACTTCCTCCCTGCCTTGCTCAGTATTTTCTTCAAAACAGGTCCCAGGAAGTCCCGCACAGTCCTTTGGGGGGGGGGGGGGCTCTTCCGTCCTCTTCCAAAGGATTCTCCATGATGCTTACAGAGCATCTTCCAGGCAATGCTGTCTTCCACGGGCAGCCCTTCCGTCCTTCTCCTTTGTGTCTTCTGTCTCTTTTTTTTCTCACCAGAGAAGGTCCAGATAAAACAGCAGCTGTGAGCAGGAGGGACTCTAAGTCCAGACGCACCCCGACACTCCAGTTGAAGCAGGAGAGGGTGCAGTGCAGCCTGCAACTGTGGAGCACACCTACACACAACTTATTTGTGGGTTTGTGCACTGCCCCTTCCGACAAGATCTCCACACCTATAATCTACTTCGAACCACCTTTTTTTTCTGGCAGTTCTCCAAGACAACCCCGGAACACGAGGTTTGTGTGTACGCGCACTCTTCCTTGATCTGTCCTTTGCCCTTCCAAATGTTAATGTTTCCTAAACTCTTTCAACGGACATCTATTATCCAGATCAAGGGAAGTTAATTAGTACTGCTCTCTTCTGCTTAAGCCAGAACTCCCTTGGGATCCTGTGTCCAGTTGTGGTCTCCACTGTTTAAAGAAGCTGGAACTTGTCCAGAGGAGGGTGACCAGGATGGCAAAAGGTCTGAGAGCCAAGCTCCGTGAGGAATGGCTGAAGGATCTGGGTGTGTTTAGCCTGGAGAAGAGAAGGCTGAGAGACGGTATGACAGACATCTTCAAATACTGAAGGGCTGCCACGGGGGAAGAGGGAACAAGCTTGTTTCCTCCAGTTCCAGAAGGGGGGAGCCACATGAATAGATTCCAGTTGCAAGAAGAGAGAGCCCACCTGAACACGAGAAAGAACTTCTTGATGCGAAGGATGACCAGGCAGTGGAATGGACCATTTCAGAAGGTGGTGGACTCTCCTTTCTTGGAGCCCTTATACAGGAAAATGGGGCGAGCGTCTCTTAGGGAGGCTTTTGCTAAGGAATCCCTCACTGGCAGGAGGTTGGAAAAGGTGACTCTCAGGCTCTCTTCCAGCCCCCAGCCCCCATTCTATGATTTTACAGTTCTCTCTATGGGTTGTCCAGGAACATGGCACCACAGCCAACTTCATTTTTGTCTGCTCGAGGGTCCGATGCAGCCCAGTGATTCCAAGCATAAACTCAGTGCAACCGTCAGCAATCTGCCCTGGCAGAGACCAACGTTCATTGGTTGTGACAGTTTCTTTTGAAAAGAAATAGGGATGGGAGGGACAGGGAGAGCATGGCATTTACAGGGTGCTTGTGATGTTCCAGTAGAAGCAGCAGCAGCAGCACCAAAGAAGCTGGCAGATCCCTCCCCCACAAAAAAACCCCATGAAGGTCAAGGGAAACATGCAAGACTGCTCTAAGGCATTTCCAGCCCCATGCTCCCACCCCCACATGCCAGCAGCAGCAACAGACACACTGCGCTCCACCCTCTTATCTAGACGGCTGCTCTAACCCTTCAACAGAAGGGGGAACTGAGACAGGAAGTGATTTACTCCAACTCTTGCATAGGGTCCATGGTGGGGCAGGAAGCACTTGAACCCACCAGTCCCAGATCCAGTTCCAACAGGCCAGTGAAACACAAGGTGCCCAGGGGAGGAGAGCCCAAAGCAAGCTCAGGCAAGACTGACTCCATCTCTTGATGCGTTAGCAAGCCGACTCATGCTTAAGCGCAGTATGTTCCCTTCCCATATGATGGAGAAAGGAGTAGCAAGGCCCATGACTGTGGACACAGGTCCACAGAACCACCAGGTCAGGACACTTGGTATTTTTAAAGCCAGCAGAGTTAAAACGCACACACATTCACAACACACTCATCCACATACTCTACTGCCTCCCTCCTTTGATTCGAGGCCAACGTGGACCCAATTTCCAATAGTTATCAGTTCACTAGACACACACACACACACACACATCCCAACACCCAAGCATCTAGTCTCCGGACCCACCTGCTTGCTCTGAAGTATCCTAACAAACCCGGTAAGGCCACCAGAGTTGTGATGGGGAGGAGCGGAGGGGACCCACCTCTTCCACTAGGAAACGGCACGGTGTCCTGGCATGAACTTCTCCAGGCGACTGGGGACAGAGCAATGCTCCATTTCTTTCAACAGACCCTGGCCGGAGAGAGTCGCCTGCCCTCGATGCCGCCTGGCTCGAGGTCCCCAGCCACCTTTGGAAAAGTCACCAAAAAGGACCTCAGTGTCAGGGACACGGGGATCCCCTTGGGGAGGAACCCCAGCTCACTCCACAAGCTGTCTCTCGCTGGAGAGGAGGACGAGGGCTTCCAAATTCCAGGGAATCACAAGAGAGCCTAAACGCAGCCAACGAAGGGAGTAGTGAAAAGCAAGGGCTAACCTCATCTGATTTGTTTCCCAAAGGAGAAAGATGAGGTGTGTCTTGGCGCCTTTCCTAAAACACCCACACCTGCCCTCAGAAAACAGAAGGACCACTTGGTTCGCATTTACATGCCACCTCTGGAGTCACTCTTCCGACTACCGCGAAATAGTAACACCCAACAACGGAGAACAGGCTGCCACTGTTCCAGCTGCCCCCCACCCACACCAAACACCCTGCGCCTCTTCTCTGGAAGAAGATGCTACTCCACAAAGACTACAGTCTTAAAGCATTGCATGCAAGCCTTGACAAAGACAGTACCTGAGCTGTCGCTGCACAGGAAGTTCCCCCTTTTCAGCACTCTTGAATAAGTCGGTCCCCAGTGTAAGCCCTCACCCTCAGCCCACTCTCCCAAGCTGCTCTCGCTCGCTGGCTCACTCGGGAACAGCCAGAGGGGGGAAAAAAGCACTGGCAACTTAGTCTGACGGTTGCTCCATTGTTAGCATCCATCCCTCTGTCTCCCAGAGCCACAAGACAGTGCATTTCCTCAGAGGGATCCCGGGGAGTTCACCTGGGCGCCAAGAAGGGTTCATGCCTGCTACAGACACACGCAGAGAGCCCTAAGCCGCGGGAGAGAGAAGAGGGAGGAAGCAAAAGACAGCAAACCTTCTGGGCTTCATAGCAACTGCCTCTGCCTTCCTTTGCCGAAGAAGAGGCATCCAAAGACACTCCTCCTCCCCCCCCCCCCCCCGTCCTCTCTAAGGAAAGAGAACCTGCACGTGACGGCGGTGGGCGGCGGGTGGCAGCCGACGATCTCCTGCACCCAGAAGGCTGGGCTGGCTGCTGGGGGGACGGCTGGCACCCCCACGATGGGGAAAAGCCCACTGGCAAGCCACTTCAGCCTCTAGTTGTGCACGTGCTCTCTTTTCTCTCTCTCTCTCTCTCTCTCTCTCTCTCTCTCACACACACACACACACACACACACACACAGAGGGAGCAATGCAAGCCCTTCTCTCCTTCTGTCCCCACTTGGCACCAGCCAGCCGAGGCAGCTGGACTCCTTCCTCCTCTCTGCACTTCCCCTTTAAAGAGACTGAGCCATTGGGAAGGAGAAAGAGAGAGAGAGAGACTCCAGGCTGGCTCCTAGGGAGGCGGCTGAACAATTGGCAAAGGCACAGCCACCCTCCCGCCCCAAAGAGCTGTTGTCATTCCTGTTTGCTGCCCCTGGTAAGCAGGGCCAGTCCGCTGCAGAGCTTCTGTCGCTCCCGGGCAAGACGTGAGCCATGCTTTTTGGACAAATTATCGTCACAGTCGGTGCACACCTCGGCAAGAGGTCCAAATACTTCATCCACAGCTACATTTCCTCAACAGCAGGGTGGGGAGCTTGGTGAAAGGAAGGTACACAGAGGAGGAGGCAGGAGGCGGCAGGAGGAGGAGGAGGGAAAGGAGGCGAGAACGAAAAGGGAAGCAGGAAGGCAGGAGCCGAGATGGGGAGGAAACCATGGAGAGCAGAAGGCTGTTCAGGCCGGGAGATTCACCCCACCCGAGGGAGGAAAACACTTCAAACACACCAGTGCGGCCGCTCCCCAACTGGAGCCAAGCCCCAAAGGCTGCGGCCGAAGTGCCCCAGTGTCACAGGCTGGGAGGGGCTGGACCCAGGGAGAGAGAGAGGAACACCCCCCCCCCCGACCATCCCCTGCAGGCAAGTCTGAGACAGGCAGGGCAGAGAGAAAGCTGGCACTCTCCCGCAGTTCTTGCAAACCCCGGTTCTCCAGGGAGAAAGGGCCTCACCCTCAACTGCCCAGTGCCATCAGCCCAGGAGCTTAAGAACAGGGCCAAATTGGCTCTCTCTGCTCCGTTTCGGAGGACCCCAAAGCACCAGGGGCGTTGAGACGGGCTTCCAACACCCGAGGAGCATGGCACAGCCACGGACCAGGCCTTTGTAAAATGCAAGATGGGTCCGACAACCTTCAAGAGGTCCAGGGAGGGTTGAGGGAAGGAGTCCAGCCCAGAGGAAGGGAGAGCTCCGGTTCCACTCAAGGCAGCACCTCTTGTTTTTAAAAAATATATATGTGTGTGTGTGTCAAGTACCACAGCATGGCAGGACAGGTTTCTCTCCCTGCCTGAGAACAGAGAGCCCTGGCGCCAGGTGGGTTGGACGGAGCGACAGGGGTGGCTCTTAACTTGGCAGGAGGCACCGGTTTTGTGTATCCAAGCCCTTCTTCACAAGGGGGGACCGCCCTGCGGTGCCAGCATTAATCTGAGCAACTCCAGCCTGGAGATCCGGCATTCTTGTCACGCAGAATGGCGGGATGGGGTCCAACGGCCCCCGTGGGACAGCCACCAAACCTCCTCGGGGTAGCAGTGTCTCCCAGGGACATGGAGGTCTTCCCCTCCAGTGGTTTTTAGATCAATCTCAAGTTTCTACCTACCTAAAGTACTAGGATGGGTAGGCGTGCTTTTCTCCCCCCAAATGCAATCTGATGAGCTGACATTTACAAGGGCTGTTAAATCTTTCCTCGGATGCACCAGTGGCATTTGCAGGAGAAGGCACTTCAGCACTTCATTAAACTGCAACCAAATATCTAAATATTTTAATAGTTTCTGTGACGACACAAAGCCTTTGAGATTCACAAAGGGCCACCACAGCTTTCGCTACGCTCATTTTACCTGATCTTAGTAGCAATTAATGAACAAAACTACCAAAGCAATGTCTCGGCTGCAGAGTCACTGTTCAGGCCAAGGTCATCCAACAAAAAACTGTGAACCCTCTGCTCTGTAAATCCATTCTGCACGTGCTTCCAGAAAAGAGATTTCCTTTGGACGGCTCAGTTTGGAAAGGGATAAGAGGGGAGCTGGAGAAAGCACAGGAAAAAAGCAATGGACACATCCAGTGAAGGCTGAGAGGTCATCCTAAGAACAAAGGAGCAGACGAAGTTCAGGCAAGAGACGCAATGAGAAACAAGGAGCAGAGGGACTCGCGAATAAAAAAAAACAAACTTCTGGGCATCACCAAAAAATTGCAGCAAACAATGCTGGCTTTTGAGTGAGCCCCAGGATCCTTGCTAGCCAGCCTCCTTTCTGGGAAGTGGGTGTGTGTGTGGGGGGGGGGGGCCTTCTGCCTCTTATTTATTTATTTAACTTATATACCGCCCCATTAGTGCAACGCATTACCACCACTGATGCTTGAAGAAAAGCTCTGGGCAACTTGAGAGCTTGCCTTGTTTTTAACTTTTCAGCAACTCCACAAGGGTCCACCTGACCAGGACAGAGCAGGCGACAAACCCCTCCTCACACAAAACATTCGAAATCCCCCCAAGAAACATGTTCCACAGCAAAGCGTCACTTCACCTCACGTGGAACCCCTGTTGTCAAGAGACCGCTTTTCTCCTCTTCCTCTGCAGTGCTCGATGGTTTGAAGCAGGGATGGGCAACAGGACGCCCACAGGCAGCTTTCGGATCCCCGGGGGCCCAAATATGCTCCCTGGGACCCCCGGGCACATAAAGTCCTTTTGTGACTTCAAAGGGGCTAACGTGGCCATGTTTTGGCGCTCTGCCTGAGGACCTCAGCCTTGGGATCAACTACAGGGACCCGCCCTTGCCCAAGGGTGGGGGCAGGCCCAGAAAGAGATCACCAGCATTTCCTGTCATCTCTGCAAGTTTCCTCAAGGGAAGCAATGGCTACTGACCAGGAGCCTGGCCCATCTCTGGCCTCTCCTCTCCGCTGGCCATCTCCTCCAAAGGGGAGAGAGGCAGATGCATCGCCAGCAAAAGGAAGAGGGAGACATCCCGAAGGAGCCTAAAGCAGGACCTCTTTGTAAAATGACCCAATATTTCCCAGTACAGACCTGCATGCATACCTGTCAGACCACGGGTGTTACAACTCAACACATCTGGGGTGTGCTGGACTGGAAAAGATTATTCCCCAGACAGAGATTTCCAGCGGCCCTACCTAAAACTCCACCTTGCTTTGAGGACTAAAGGGGAAGGACTTGGCAATTGTGGTTGCCCTAAACTCAACATACAGCAGAAGGCAGCCAAGAACCACGACAGCTCTCTAAGCCTCTTCACGATGTGGCAGGAAGGAAGCCCTCTCCGGAGAGTGGAAATTCGCCTCCTGGCCCAATCCAGAATCACTTAGTTTAGTGACTGCTCAAAGCCACCTGAAGATAAACCCCACACAGACCCACATCTTCCACTGGCAGAAGTGGCATGATGGCCACGTTGGGCATCAAAGTTCTGATGCCCAACAGAGTTACTAAAGGGTCACACAAAGTCAAGGTTTAGGGTTACAAGTTCCAGCCCTGATCCCAAAGGCTCCCGCCTCCCCTAACACAAGGGGACGGGTGTCTCCACGCCTTGCTTAGCCATGCCACAGCATGCCCACAAGCCAAGAGGACAAGCTGCGGCCGATTCTTGCTTTCCGGCTGCACAAACTCACCGCTCGCTGGAGCTGGACAGAAAAGGAACACTTTGGTTTGCCCACAGGCAAGGCAAGGAAAGGCAACTTCCTTTTGCAGGGGAGGAAGGAGATCTCCCACAACTGCACACGGGGTTGAGGGCTTTGTCTGAAAGCTGGCAAATTCCATGATGGGAGATTTCCAATCTCCAAAGGGAAAAATCCAGCCAGCCAGTCACCTGGGCTGGAAAGGTCTTCCTGGGTCTTTCTTGGACAGCAAGTACCTGCTGGCCTAGCTGCAGCTGAGCCCCTTCCCCTTCCCTCTCCAAACTTCGGGAGGAGTAAGGTACCTCGGGCAGCAGAAGTCAAATGGAAAGATGGGGAGGGAGGTTACGGAGGGAGCTGGCAGGGCAGGACAGGGCAGGGCAGGGGAGCAAGGAGGCAGGCAGGGAGCCTTGGCATCATAAGCTGAAAAGCTCTCTGTAGGCAGCTTCCAAAGTTCGCAATGTGAATCTCCCTGTCTTATGAAATCTGTCTCAGATTCAGCTACACGTGAGCTGTATGCTTGTGAAGTGGGGGCTTTTGTTTGTTTTTTAAACAATGTCCCATCAAAAAATGGGTTTGGCAACTCCTAAGATGAAACAAGATCCAGTTAGTAACAAGTTTGGCCTAGAACGGATTATTAAGTTGGGGGCGGGAGAACAGAGTTAAGGAGAACAACAGTTTCTGAACTGTTGTACCCCAAACCCTCTCCTCTAGTTCAGGTACACTGGAGACATTTTAATTATTTGAACTTATAGAAAACAAGCACTGGGGAAATTCCACCACAACTGCATAACATTCACCCCAACATCAACCTAAGCCTGGACCAATCTACACAACAGGTGTACTTTCTGGACACCCTTGTGAAGGTACAACTTGGACATCTTAGTGTGTTGCTGTATTGGAAAACAACAACAATAACCATTAACACATACTTGCATGCCTCCAGCTCCCACCCTGAAAACATCACAAAATCCATGGTCTACCGCCAAGCCCTTGGGTGTCATCCTCGGACCCACAAGAGAGAGACTCCGAACTGATAGATCTACAAAAGGCATTTCTCAGACTGCAATACCCATCCAATATGATGAAAGAATAAACCAACAGGGCAAGAGGAATGCCCGGAAGCAAGCTACTGCAAGACAAACCCAGAAGAGAAAATGACTGAACCCTTCTAGTGGTCACTTTCAGACCCTAACTGAAACCACTCACATGCATCATAAATGATCTCCAGCCCATCCTTGACAAGAAGACTTCACTCTCCCAAGACATTGGTGGTAGGCTTACACATGCCTATGGATACACACACACACACACACACACACACACCCCACCACCAACAACAACTTACAAAACATGGATGCGGTGATGGGGACTAAAGCCTGCTGCTAACCCAGATGCCAGCCATGCCCCCATATTTACTCTGGCAACACAATCACAGGCCCCAACAATGTCACTCACAACCTCAAGGGCACTTTTACTTGTTCCTCTGCCAATGTGACCTATGCCATCTTTTGCCAACAACGCCCCTCTGTGCTCTACATAGGAGGACAAGCGGGACAACCTCTGTGCAAGAGAATGAAGGCACACAAATCGGACAACAGAAATAGCAACACAGATAAACCTGTTTCAGAATGATTTAATCTACCCAGATACTCTCTGAATGACCTGATCTTTTAAGGGGGGAAAAAATTCCACAAAACTAAAGAGAAGTGGCTGAGATATGGGATACCCAGATGCTGGGGATCCGTTCAACAGGACTGTGTCTTGATCAAGGGTTCCTAAATCATAATCAAGTTTGAATTCCTACATTGGAATTCCCACAGCTTGCCACATGTGTCAGTTCTCTTACTGTAACCTTGGAGACTGATAAAGGAAATTATGCACAGTAGTCCTATTCCTTTGCTAACAAACGACGGCCACTTTGTCCACTATCCGTATGTCAACCAGGTCATGGAGTCATGTATAAATATGAGAGTCTTAGAGACTCACTCTTATGTCTGTGGAATTGGACTGATCCCACATTAAAATACAACTGTTAAGATGCCACCACGTTTTCTCCCCGACTTCACCCCCCGTCTGACCTCCAAAATGTCTTGTCCTCAATAGCCCTGCTCAGCTTTCAGAAACTCAAAGCTGTGGTTTTCTCTATTGTGTTTGGTCAGTCCACCCCATGTCTGGTCTCTTTCTTTTCCTTCTGCCTTCGGCTTTTCCCAGCATTATGGCCTTCTCCTGAGAATCTTGCCATCTCATGATCTGCCCAAAGCACAACAGCCTCAGTTTTGTCATTTTTGCCTCCAGAGATTGTTTAGCCTTGATTTGCTCCAGGACCCACTTGTTTGTCTTTCTGACTGTCCAGGGTATCCATAAAGCTCTCCTCCAGTACCATAAATATTTCGAACAAATCAATTTGTTCCTGTCAGCTTTCAACATCTGTCCAGTGGTTTTCACACCCCTACAGGGTGATCAGAAATAAAAGACTGGGGATGATCTTGGTTTGGGTCAGGAAATGGGAACCCAACCATGTTGATATCTTGGACCTGGATCCAGTGACTGGTCAAGTGGCTCCGAGGGGTGGTAAACGCCTCCTTTTGCAACAGGGCAAGATCCCAGCATGCTTAAAGGAGGCAGATAGTAAGACCATGGTTGAAAAAGCCCTCCTTATATCCTACAATATTGACTCATTATTGACCTGTCTCTAATATTCCGTTCTTAGGCAAAGTAACAGAGTGGGTCGTGGCTTCTCAACTCCAGGGCTTCCTGGATGAGATGGATTATCTAGATCCATTTCAATCTGGCTTCAGGCCTGGTTACGGGACAGAGACTGCTCTGGTCACCTTGGTAGGTGACCTACACTGGGAACTAGACAAGGGGAGCGTGTTCGTCTTGGTTCTGCTGGACTTCCTCAGTGGCTTTTGAGATCACCAGCCACTGTATCCTTCTGGCCTTTCTCTCTGAGATGGGACTTGGAGGCACTGTTTTACAGGGGCTCCAGTTCCTTCCTGAAGGAGAGAACTCAGAAGGTGGTGCTGAGAGATTCCTGTTCACTGCTGTCAGCTTTAAACACTGACTTTTAATAATGTAAGCCACCTTGGGTCCTTTTCAAGGAGAATGGCAGGATAAAAATATTTTTAATAAACAAACAAACAAACAGACTAATCTTCTTCTGAAATTCTTTGGTGCTCTCCAACAGCCAGTCAAATTTGCAATATGATCTTGAGCGCCTCTTCCTTTTCAGAATCTAGCTTGAACATCAGGCATTTCTGACACTCGCTAGTCTACCTGCAGCTACAGTACTTCTTGGTTTGCATCCCCCTTGGTTCCGGTGTTTTGTTTTGTTTTGTTTTTAAATTTTATTTTGCTGCCTCTGCTGTTGTGGCTGATGGGTAATTTTATGATTTACACTCTATTATTATTATTATTATTTTAAATCAGCAGTTGGAATTGTTTGTTAGTTTGGATAGTCTGCAGTTAGAAAGATTGTATACAAACACATACTGGATTGTGGAACCTGCATCGTTGCCAGTATGATCCTCCCAAGCTTCATGCCTTGTCTTTATTCACAAGGAAACTCCGGTGGACAGATAGTCCTTCCGTCCTTCTCTCCCTCCCTGATGGCTGTGCTATGAGATACCCCTTTTCTCCCAGCAAAAGCAGCTTTGGGCAGTGTCCTAGACTGGGCACCGACCTGCAGCCATCCATTATCGTTTGCTTTGTGTTATTATCGTTGAACAGATACAAGCAGAGCCTGATCCCCAGTTGTGGAATGAAGCGCTCCATTACAAGGGAGGCATCTCCTTGTGAGTGAACGGCTTTTTCCACATCACCACATCACAAACAGCACCTACCAGCAGCAGGAATCAGCGCAATCTGGAGCACGGCTTTCGCTCTGAATGTTAAATAGCCCCTCCTTGTCCCATATTTCATCTTCCCCCAGAATTAATGTTGAAAGCTCTCTAATAAAGATAAGCATCTGGGATTTTTATTTTTTTTTAAACAGGAATGTACTTAAGGGATGACCATGGTGAAGGTCTAGATTTAATAATGTGTCTGATGTGCCAAAATACACTGAATGATAATTAAATTTCTGTACTCACTTTAATCAGAAAACAACGTTCTCTCTGTGTTAAAATACGCCGGCCAATGACCATCTAGTAGGCTTCTCTCCTTGATGGCCTGCCCCAAGGGGACCAAGACGGGTGATTTTGTGCCCATCTACACGCTACCAATTCCCACCGACCTTCATGGGACTTTCTTTCTTTCTTCCCAGCAGGACAGGTACAGGGCAGAGGGGGTGGGGGGCGTGGGGAGGGGAGGCCAGAAGCCACGCAGGTTTCATGGGAGTCCTTGATCTGAGAGAGCAGCTGACATTCTGCCATGTGAACACGTCAGCAGGAAGAAAAGAGCAGGTTAACATAAAAGGAGAGCCATCCATCTAGCAATGTTGCCTAATTTAATGGGGGGGGGGCACTCTTAACCCTATCACGTTATTCAGATCTATTACATCCAAGCAATTTATTTATTTATTTATTAGATTTCTATCCCACCCATCTAGACCAGAGGCAGCAACAGAGGTTTAAGAAGCAAAATGGCTATTTCAAGGGTTGTATCACCCCATATGAGCCTTTTTGGCTTTTAAGATCTTCTGAGGAGGCCCTTCTCTCACTTCCACCACTTCCCCAAACTCCCCTGGTGAGGACACGGGGCAAGGCCTTCTCGGTGGCTGCTCCCAGGCTTTGGAAAGCGCTGCCCCGAGAAGCCAGGCTGGCCCCCTCCCTCTGACCCTTCTCTCGTCAGACAAAGACGTTGCTCTTCAGCCAGGCCTTTAAGCGGTCGGTTATCTCAGGAATGCTAGTTTTTAGCTTCCAGGTTTTTAAAATGTTTCTGAACTGTTTTTATACTTGATGTTTTTTAACCTTGGTGTATGTTTAATTGTTTTTTTAATGTGATATTTGTATAGTGTTTTTAAATTTCTTGTTTACCTGTTGTGAGCTACCTCGGGTCCCCTATAGGGAGAAAGGCAGTCTATAAATAATTCAAATAATATGAATGAATGAATGAATGAATGAATGAATGAATGCTTTGGTTCACCAGAGACAACACATGACATTTAACACCAAGGAAAAGAATGTTTGTGTGGACTGATGCAAAAAAAGGAAGGGATTAACAGCACCGAAGCCCTCTCTTCTCATTTATTTAAACTGAGAAACAGAATAAGAACTCATGAAGGCAAGAGCAAAGCAACCAGGATCCCATTCTAATCAAAGGCAAAACTCCACGCTAGGACACAGCTTGAGAAATGTTCACCTAAACAGATGCTTCTTTGAAAACGGTCTTTGGAGAGCAAGGCAGTCTGCAGTACCAAAACTGCAGGCAAGCAAAACACAGGTGCCCCCCACCCTCTTTTTTTGCCCTGAAACTCTAGTCCAGGAACTGTTCCAGAAATCCACGCCTGCAGGTTATCATAAATGCAGGGGTTTTAGGGTCTGAACTTATATTTTCAGAAAGGGGACTGTGAAGAACTGAGTCAAATAGTGGGAAGAAGAGATTATGTTCCAGATCTTATTAATAAAAGGAAAGCAAGCAGACCCTGGGTCCAGATGGTATCCATCCAAGAATTCTTAAAGAACTTAGGTGTGAGACTACTGATTTTCTCACAAGAATATGTAACATGCCTCCAAGATCAGTGTTTGTATTAGAAGATTTTTTTAAGGCAAAATAATCTCAATTTTTAAAAATGGAAACTACATCTTTTACCTGTTGCAGTTAAATTGCTGGAGGTTTTTTAGTAAAGACAGAATTGTCAAGCATAGAGAAGTATACAGAAGGGCAAGTCTTGCTGAAGGAGAACCAGCATGGCTTCAACTCCTGTCCCACTAAGATTCTTTAACATTCACAAGAGTGGGTGGGATGATCCTGTTGCCATTTTTTACTTGGGTTTCCAAAGTGCATTTGGTAAAGTTCTCACTAAAGACTCCTTGGAAAATTAACAGTCATGAATAAGATAATTTCTCATTTGGACTGAAAGCCTGTTAAAGAACAGAAAGCAGACAGTAGGAATAAATGGAGATAGGTGAAAGGTGAAATAGAAAGAGGTGGCCAGTGGGGTCCCTCTTGGGTATGCACTGAGATTTCTGCACTTTGTACCTTGTCCATAAATGGTCTAGAATTAGGGTGACCACACGAGGTGTGGCCAAGTCTGTGGACAATATCAATTTAAGCCACCTTGGGTCCTTTTGGGGAGAAAGGCGGGATAGAAATATTGTAAATAAATAATAAGTAAGTAAGTAAAGAAGGAAGGAAGGTGACTAAACAGGTGTTGGATCCTTCCAAATCGTGGGAATGGCATTAAAACGGCAAATGAGATTCAACACAAGCAAGCATCAAACGCTGCACTTTGGGACAGAACATTCCAGCTTCATGCACATGGTGATGGTGCCTGAGTCAGGGTGGCTGACCAGACATGGGATCCTGGGTTGTGGTGAAGAGGAGCTGTGGCAGAAAAGGCAGCTCCCAGTGTTGGAGAACCTTAGGGAAAGGAATCCAAAATGAAACTTGTAATCAAGCCGACCGTTGTGTAGAAATCTGTGGCGTGCCTACATGCTGCCCAAATCCAGGGATCATGCCTCCCTCGAGAGCAGGAAAGGAAGAGGAGAAGGTGAATGTGGCTCAAACGACCAAGAGGCCACAGCAAGAGTCCTCTGAGCAAAGCTGACAACACTGGAGGTGGTTTGGTTTGGACAAAGGAAAGTCAGGGGCAGCCCAGAGCAGGCAGGTGGGAAGAGCCTTTGCTCCTTCTTCCGTAACACCAGAACCCGGAAAATGCATCATGGGAGCTCCCGAGCAGACGAAGGGAAAGACTCCTTCACACAGCTGAAGAGTCAGACTGCAGAATTCAATATCACAGCATGTTGTGCCAGCCAATAAACTGGATGGCATTAAAATGGGGGATTGGTGGCAACAGGCGCACCGTGTTCTGCTTCTGGCTTCTCCTCTGGCCATCTGGCTGGCCACTGGCATTAACACAGCAGATTGACCTCTGTGACTTAACACAGAAGACAACAACCTGGACAAGAGAGGTGTACACACATGCAACAGACACACACATGCAAACACACACACACACACACACACACACACACACACACACACACACATACAGAGTCGCTGCCAGCTAAAAATGTTAAATAATTAGCACCTACGCAACATTCCAGAAAACAGTCCATAGCACGGGAGATTGTGTTTCCACAGAAAGCCCTGAAAAAGGGGCCCTGCTGTCGGAGATCGGTGCATCCTCCTCCTGGGGAGGCACTCGCGAAATGCTCCGAAAGGGAGGCTGGAAAGGCCAAGCCTCCCATTGAAACCAGCTCTTGGGAAGGCAGACCCTTGGGCGCTCGGCTTCCAGCCGAGGCCAACACCGGCGTCAACACAGAAAAGCAACAAGGCCAGTCCTCCATCACCCCTTGATGCCTTCCAGTAGGAAGCCCAGAGACAACCGCCACAGAACCCACTGGGCCCAGCAGCTGATTGCGTTTGGGTGCAGATCACAGCCTTATTCTTACATGCTTCCTCAGGTAGAGACTATACAGCCTCGCTTCATTTCTCCCTGGCTTCTCTAACAAACAAGCACACCATGTACATGAAGAAAAAGGGAAAAGAAGGCGTCAGAGATCATCACCCTGGCCACCAAGACACCCCCACCTAAAAAGAGGCCAACGGAAGTGAAAAGAACCCCAAAGGAGGAGAGAAAGCGATACTCACACGATATGGGCAAGGTCAAGGGGCTTCTCGGGCTGTTCCGGGTAGACAGGGTGAGGAGGCTCTCTAGTGGGTACACAACCAAGAGATTTACTAATGGCATGGCTCAGCTTCTTGGCAGGCGACTTCTGTTTTTTCAGAAAGAATTAAACACAGAGACCGGCATTAACACAGCAGATCAACCAGCGCGATTTGACACAGAAGAAGACGACCGAGCATCCACCCTCAGGGGAGACACAGCTGTCAACGTGAGAACCACACACCCCGTGTAGAAAAGAAGGCTCTTCCTCCCACCCCACCCCACCTCACCCCACCCCACCCCATCACTGATGGCTCCATGCCACCACCAGACCAGCAGACCAGTCTTCCTGCGGCCATCTTGGGTACAGGGCAAGGCCCAGCATAGAGTAATCCAGGTTTCTCTTCACCCAAAGGGCCTTGCCAGTTTAGGGTCCACAACAATTACAGAGGAAAAAGCACACTTCACTTCTCTTTTTACAGATTTTTCCCCCCTAGCCACTGAGTTAGGAAAGTCAACCATTCTTCTCTGACTGAACACAAACCTTCTGGCAAAAGATGGACAGGGCTTGAAAATTTTTTAGAATGTCTCACCAGTCAGTCAAAAATTTCACCAGTCAGCATGACCGGACTATAGCCTTGCAATTTATTGGGATTGGAAATCACTGATTTATAACTTCAGACTCGGGTTGCTTTATTACCTGAGTGCCTGTGGGGTCATGAAGCTTGTATTTTGAATGCCTTTCTTTTGAATGTCTCCAGCAAAAATAAAACTGAAAGCAAAAGTGCCCGGCCTCTTAAGGAGCCAGGGTTCCCTCCCACCCTAGGATGTGTCCTCGTTCGGTTGAAATTGGGAGCAGGGAATCTCCATATTCTCCAGCATGGGACTACTCTACCTCCTCCTGCAGAGCTATATCTCTATGTGCCGCTCGAACTCGATTCTCGCGAGAAGAGGGCTGTTTTCCTTTTGCAATGGGAGGGGGGGAGGGGAGGACTGCAGGATTAGAGAGAGAGAGAGACAGGCGGAGGGGAAGGAGGCAGGCAGGGAGGGAGCTGTGACTCGTCCAGCAGCATTTTTCACTCGTCACAGACGAGTGGATGAGTGCATTTTTCAAGCCTTGAAGATGGAGAAACCACAGCCTGGAGGCCCCAACGTGGGGTTTCGTGGGGCAAGGAGTGGCAATGCGATCTTTCAACACCAAGATCTAGAGGGTCTTTTAGGGTTACGCAGAGAAGTTCAACCAGACTGGTAGATGTTCATCTGCCCTAAGTCATTAAGTCCCTCACAGTATCTTGGTTTTGAAGAAAATCTGAACTATTGGACAGGGATTGGAGAGGATGGAGCTGAGTGTCCCCTCGAGTGCCGAAAGATTGCTATGTTGAATTTTCAAAAACATTCCTGATCAGATTTGTACAAAGGACTCTGCTAACGGAGGCCCCGGAAGCAGAAAACTAGATTCCTCCTCAACTGTTCCCCTTTTAAAGGAAACACGCATTGGCGCCCTGCCTCCCCGCCCCAGTCCAACTTTCCTGGAACTCTCAGAACTCTGATTTTACGCCCAGGACTTTCACCTGAAATTGTACAGCAACCCTACCCAACTGGCCCTTCTGCCTGGGAGTGAAGGAAGGAAAAAGGGGACACCTCTGGAGGGCACCAGGTCTTGGGCACCCTGCCGCTGCAGTAGAACACGGGCACGGCAGGCTTGTCAAGACACCAGAGGTAGGGAAGAGGGCTATCCTATTCAAGACGGTTTCCCTCCTTCGGAATATGCCAAGCCTACATTTATTTTTATTTGTCTGTTTACAATACTGCTCAACAACAAAGGTTCTCTGGACAGTTTACAGTAAATATTAAAACTAGGCAACTGTGCAACTGGAAACCCACGACAATATAAAACCAGCAAAGCTAGTCATTAGTGTAGCGGATCTACAAGGGAGGAAGAGATCTGAAGACAGAGAAGCCAAGGGAAATAAGCAGGCCTTCCCAGATGTTGAAAGAGAGTCTCCTGTAGGAGCCGGGCAAGCTGTTCCACATCCAGGTTGCCAATCCTGAAAAGCATCCATGAGGTTCTTCCCCCGTCCCAGGCGTGAAGGACTCTTCCTTTGAAAAATTCTAGTACCACTTGAGTGTGAACACCCCAGCTCTATCACGAGCAAAGGGGGCTCTACAGAGCTGTGGGAAAACTCAAGACTACGATTCTATTAACTCACTGGTTTCTCCATATGGCCTGGGTTTCCTTTCGCCACTAACCACGGTTGCTGTTTAGAGAACACAAAGACCGAAAAGAAAAGAACTGAATACCAAAGTGGGCTCTTTAAGTCATTCCTAGGTGTGAAAAGCCACACTGACTCACACAATTTGCATCTTGTGTCTACTAACCCACCGCTGCCTCCTTATCTGACATCCCTGCATGAAGGTTTTGCCACGGAGTCTCTTACAGTCTCACTCTGACGTCTGGAGAAGTGGACTTGGTCCACGAAATCTCCCATTAAAATATAGCCATTAGTCTCCAAGATGCAACCACATCGCTGCCTTCTTTCTTTCTCTGCTTTTGTTTTGTGGTTCTTGTTTATACATCAGGAGAGGTTTGTGACTGACCGTCTGGGGGTTGGGCAACAACGGGGTGATAGTGTGAATCTTCCCACAGCCCCTCTAGTGCCCCTCTTTGCTAGTGGCATATTGAGAGTGGGTATTCAAGAATGTTTCTGCCATTTTCCCCCCTGAAAAACAATGACTGTAACTTGGGTGTTTTCTCTCTCTCTTTTAAAGCCATGTGGTGAAGCAGAAGCCCAGCCCATGCAAATTCCCCTTGACTTCAGATTCGCTTCTACGAAATGGCTACAGTCCTTTGGCTAAGCCCCCCTCACCTTGTTGTAGGTAGCTGTGAAAAGGGATGTGCGGAAAAGTAGGAAGGAAAACGAGATGGCGGGCTGTGTGAGCCCACCTGGCTGCTTTCTCTGCTTTCTGTCTTACCAACCTTTTCACATTCCAACCTGGACAGGATCTGCCCTCTGCTGGAAGGAAAGCTAGGCAGGGCTCAAGCCTTTTGGAAATGCTGTTTCAAGAGCACTATCTTGTGAAATGCACGGCCAGTGCAAAAGAGCAGGATAAATAAGCATACCTGGACTTTCTGTTATTTCTGAGGAATGCTGTTCATTCCCAGCAAACCACTCCCTCCCCCCCCACACACACACACATTTAAGCTGCAGCTGCTCAGACTTCCCTCCAGGTTCTCCTCTGGGGAAGCTCATTTGGAGAGGCTGAGCAGGCTGCTGATGCTGCTGCAAAAAAGGCCAGACTCCTTTCCTGAGAAAGATCTCCCTGGGGCCTACAGAACAGGTCATCCTTCAACCCGGCCCTCCCCAAATATTTTTCTCAGGGCTTCTTTCTTCACCTGCCAAACGATTTTGACTCTTATTCCTGCCCGTTCAGCTGTTCTCCTTGGGACTGCAGAAGACGAGAGGGCTGGGACAGAGGGCAGGGGGTGACGGAGCCCAGCCCCACCGCCTAAAGCCTCCCTGGCCCCAAGCTACATCCCTCCTAATTCTTCAAGGGTGGTTTAGCCACCCACTCTATTGTGTTGTCGGTGCCTTTCCTGGTGCGGTGGATTTATTCTTATTTTTTCTTATTCGCGCTGCTCGGTCTCACTTGGGATGAGCTCTCTTTGGTCTTTATGTTTCTCATCAAGCTGGAGGCTCATTTGTAGAGCTTGGTATTCTGGGACAGGCAGCCCTGATTCCTGTCCACAACGTAAACAGCAGAGAATAGAGGATGGACATTTAAAAGTCAACAGTCCATGGTTTTCTAAGAGACAGCCACCGTAGCCTGTCTGTTTCAGCAGGTCTGACAGGAATAGAACAAAAGCTGAGACAACCGCTTACAGCAGTTGTAAGACAAACACATCTGTTTATGTAGGAGCTTTGGAACTATGGTCCATTTCTTCAAATTTGCAGACGACACAACACTGGGTGGAATACCGAATACCTTGGAAGACAAGAAAGAATTTCAAAAAGATCTTGACAGACTTGAGCACTGGGCTCAAAACAGCAGACTGAAATGAAATTTAATAGGGATTACTTGACACTGGCTAGGTCTCATCTAGAGTCCTGGGTCCAGTTGTGGACACTGCACTTGAAGAAGGATACTGACCAACTGGAACAAGTGCAAAGGAGGGCAGCAAGGATGATCAGGGGGCTGGAAACCAAGCCCTGTGAAGAAAGACTGAAAGAACTGGGCATGTTTAGCCTTGAGAAAAGAAGGCGGAAGGGAGAGAGGAGAGCACTTTTCAAATCCTTGAAAGTCTGTCATTCAGAGGAGGGGCAGGATTAGTTCTTGGTCATCCCAGAGTGCAGGACACGCAACAATGGGCTCAAGTTAAAGGAAGCCAGATTTCAGCTTAATATCAGGAAAAACATCTTAACTGTTAGAGCAGTATAACAATGGAACCAATGACCTCAGAGGGAGGTGGTCAGTGCTCCAATACTGGAGGCATTCGAGAGAAATTTAGACAACCACCTGGCAGATATCCTTTGATTTGCATTCCGGCCTTGAGCAGGTTGGACTCGATGGCCTTTGAGGCTCCTTCCAACTCAATTATTCTAGGACTCTATGATTCTGTAAAAGAAACAACCACCCGCCCACTCACACTGGAATAAATATATCAGATGCCACAAATGTAGCCTTGGCTACATTTTTTTATTTTCTTTTCTTTTCCTTTTTTTGTTTGACATTTTGATAAGTGACTCAGACTCCAAAGTCCCCACGTGCCTTTAAAAATCCCTTGATACTCCAGGAAACATAGGCTCTCTTTCTCTGTATCTCTATGTACGTATATTACTCTCTCCTGACTCCTAACAGAGCACAACCAAGGAATAAAACGGTGCCAGACCCCAAGGAGCAAGCAACAAGAGGGAGCAAACAGGGAGAGCTAAAAGGAGATCGGTGGGGGAGGCCGAGGGTAGGCAATGTTTATCTTCATGCCTGAGCGGCAAGTGCAAACAGGTAGCGCTGCAGAGAGGACTGGAGCACTGAGTAGCCACGCTTAAGGCTGTAACTAGAGAAGATGAAGAGACAAACAGACAGAACCCTTGAGCAGCCACGCCACCACCACCAAAGGAAGCACCAGAGGTGGGAAAACAGCCCGACAAAGCAGACAAAGGCTTATGCAAAAGGAGCAGGGTGAGCAGCTCTAATGGTGCCCAACAACAGTCTTCATAAAAATCTATGAAGGAAAGCAGGCCACGAATCACACAAGATATGTCAAAAAGAGAGGTTACTTACCTGTAACCATGGTTCTTCCAGTGGTCCTCTGTGGATCCACACAAATGGGTTAATCGGCGCCTGCGCAGGACTCCTTGGAACTTTCTAGAGCTTTAAAACACATGATTAGCAGGACATTCCCCCGTGGAGCGCATGCTCTGCCCATCGAAAGGTCCCTCAGTCCCTAAAGAAGTTCACCGCTGTCAAAGAAAAATGAAGACAACAACGTGACAAAAAGAGGGGAGGACGGGCGGGACGTGTGGATTCACAGAGGACCACTCGAAGAACCAGAGTGACAGGTAAGTAACCTCTCTTTCTTCTTCGTGGTCTCTGTGAATGCACACAATTGGGTGACTGGCAAGCTGACTTACCGGTTGGTGGGACGTCACGGTAGCAATGAAGTAAGGACGGCTTGGCCAAAGCCCGCTTCCCTCCTAGCTCTGACATCCAGGCGGTAATGAGTGATAAATGTCGATGGCGTAGACCAAGTGGCAGCTCGACAGATGTTGGAGATGTCAATACCACAAAGTAGGGCGGTAGACGTAGCTACAGCTCTAGTGGAGTGTGCTTTCATAATATCCGGTGGGGACTTACCAGCCAGCTCATATGCCAGTGTGATGGCCTGGACTATCCATCTAGAGATCGTCTGCGAGGAGGCTGGAGAACGCTTACACGGTCCGTGGTAACAAAGGAAAAGACGAGGGGATTTTCAAAAGTCTTTCGTCCTGGAGACATAGAAGGCTAGGGAACGTCTGACATCGAGAGTGTGTAGCATGCGCTCGAGATCCGATGACGGAGAAGGGAAGAGAGATGGAAGGATAAGAGGCTGATTGAGGTGGAACAACTTTAGGCAGGAATGAAATATCAGGATAGAGAGTGACCTTATCAGGATTAAATTGAATATAAGGAGCATCAGCTCTAAGAGCTGCTAGCTCGCTCGCTCAGCGTGCAGAGGTGATGGCCACCGAAAACAGTGTCTTGAGGGAGAGGAGCTTGAGGTGAGTCGTGGCAAGAGGCTCAAAAGGAGGGTGAGCGAAAGCGTGGAGCATGAGTTGGAGGGACCACTGGGGAAGTGGAGGTCTCTGAAGAGGGCGAATATTTTGAAGGCCCCTGAGGAACCTCTTTAAGGTCGGGTGTGAAAGAAAGTGCGAAGCCTCTGACCCAGTTGGTTGGTGAACCACAATGGCAGAAATATAGACCTTCAAAGTTGAGTGGGAGAGACCCCGGTTGAAGAGGTGTAGGAGGAAAGTGAGAAATGTTTCCAACAAGACTGGTGTCGTAGGTAGGCCTGTAGAGACAGCAAAGGTCAAAAAGGTCCTCTACTTGTAGAAATATAGCAACTTAGCGGAGGGTTTTCTGGATTTATCTAAAACAGCAGCTATGGAAGGGGAATCCTCCATGCTGTGAGGTGGAGCGAGTCCAAGTCTGGGTGGTAGACTCTGCCATCGTCCTGTGTCAGCAGGTGTGGGTGGAAAGGAAGTCGGATGACATGGCCCTCAGTGGAGTGAACCAGGGTTGGAGAGGCCACCACAGGGCTATGAGGATGGTGTTTGATTGGAACTGACAGAGTCGGATCACTGTTCTTTGGATGAGAGGAATGGGAGGGAAGAAGTAGAGGAGGCCCGCTCCCCAGCATACCATGAATGCATCTCCCAGATAATTCGTGCCTTTTCCTGCTCGGGAACAGTAAGTGTCACACTTTGTGTTGTGTTCCGTGGCGAAGACATCTATTGTGGGAGTCTCCCAGTGATGGCAAAGATGGAAAAAACCAGCATCGTCAAGGACCCACTTGTGGGTGTGAGTGGTAATACGACTTAGGTGGTCTGCTATGTCGTTGTCTTCGGTTGCAACATGGACTGCAACGGGAAACACGTGGTGAGTGTAGCACCATTCCCAAAGTTGAACTGCAAGGTAGAGGAGAGAGAAGGAATTAGTGTCTCCTTGTTTGTTGATATAGTAGAGGGTAGTTATGTTGTCTGTAGCAACCTGAACCCCCTGACCCACTATTAGAGACCAGAATATAGGGCTGGCGTCTGTCGTGACTTGGGCAGTGAGCTGAAGTGGTCAGAAGGGACGGCCAACAGTGAGATGTGGAACAAAAGTCCACCAGGTGAGTTGAGCTGCCAGATCTAGAGTCACTATAAGAGGTTTTGAGGGGTGGTCTGTGATCGGGTCGAATAGAGACAGGTACCATGCTTGGAGGGACCTCATTTTGAGCCTGGCGTGTTGAACCACTGATGTGGTTGAGACCATGAGGCCGAGGAGGCACTGAGTCTGATGAGCCGAGACCAAAGTGAAAGGTCAAAAAGGACGTATGGCATCTCTTAGTTTGATTATCCTCTCGGGAGGGAGAAAAGCCCTGGCTGCAGCCGAGTCGAGATGAGCTCCGATGTACTCCATAGTTTGGGAGGGTTCGAGACAGGATTTGTCAAAATTGACCTTGAGCCCAAGATCCGCCAGCGTCCAAAGAGTGAAGTGAGTGTCTCTTTGGGCTTTGTGGTAAGAGTCTGCAATGATTAACCAGTCGTCTATGTACAGGAAAATTGTGATATTGCGTAGATGAATATGTGCAGCTACTGGAGCGAGGCATTTTGTGAAAGTCCTCAGAGTGGTGGAAAGTCCGAAGGGAAGGGAGCAGAATTGGTAAGCGGAGTCCATGAAAATGAAGCGAAGGTATCTGCGGTGGTGTGGGTGAATCGAGATGTGGAAACAGGAGTCCTGAAGATCTATGATGACGAACCAGTTGCCGGAGGAAAGGAGCGGGATGACGGTGTCGAGAGAGACCATCCGAAAGTGCCTTGAGATATGAATATAGGTATTGAGATGTCTTAGATCTAGAATAGGACGGAGGTCTCCATCTCTTTTGGGAATGGTGAAATACCGGGAATAGAAACTGGTGTGGAGGTCGTGTATGGGAACTCTTTGGGTGGCTTGTTTTTGAAGAAGGAGTGATACTGGGTGAATCTCTTGAAAAGGACAAAAGCTGATCCCACAGCTATAAATACTCAACTATCCAACAAACTGCACCAGAGCACAGAGTTCTGACTCCTGTCCTCTGAAGATGCCGGCCACAGAGACTGGCGAAACGTTAGGAAGAAAAACCTTAAGAACACGGCCAAACAGCCCGGAAAACTCACAACAACCATCGGATCCCGGCCGTGAAAGCCTTTGAGAATACAGTCAAATATATTGTTTGCCCTTTTTTGCAGGACAACAGAATGGCTGTCGACGCTGACCAGGGGCTTGAGATCGGAAAGTTGAAGTCGCAGAAGGAGACGGCGTAGGATGTGACCTGTCAGTAGCAGGAGGTTTCTATTGGTGATATGGCTGCTGGTGATACGGTTGTTGAAAAGTAGAAGGGCGGCGCCATTGACTGCGCTGGTACCGGTATGGTTATTGTGTGGATTAAGACCGGGCTGTTTTTCGGATTTTATGGAAGTTGTCCATAACTTCATCAGTCTTATCACTGAAGAGACCTACTCCGTCAAAGTGGAGGTCCTCTATACGGGATCTTGCATCATCAGTGATGCCAGCAGACCGGAGCCAGGCATGACGTCGAAGTGCAATAGCTGTTGCCATAGATTTAGAGGCTGCATCTGCAATGTGGCATGCTGCTATACGTTGCTGTTTCGCAAGGGTAGAGGCGTCGAGATGTATATTGAGTGCCCGTCCTAGAGTCCTCAGGGGAGGATTGCAGGATTGCAATTGTTCCAGAGCTGCCTATGATAGGCCCCCATGGCCGCCTGATAATTGGAGACGTGCATAACAAAGGACGCAAGAGAGTAAAGACGGCAGCTGAGTATGTCTATTTTCCTACCTTCCCTGTTGGTAGGGGCTACTGATGAGAGGTTTCAAGCTCGAGACTGATTGAACTAGATGATGATTGAGTTAGGTAGCGGATGTTTCGCAAGGAAGGCAGTGACTTCCATGGGTTCTGTAGAGATTTTCTACCCATCTGGAAACTTGAAGAGAAGAAGAAGGTTTGTCCCAAGACTCTCTTATGGGGTCTAACATAGCTGGGATGAAGGCAAGGCTCAACAGTGGGGATAAATCCTGGTTGATATCGTCAAAGACGAGGTCTTGCTTTGGAGGTGGTGGCTGCTCAACCTTGAGGGATTTTGCCATATGGAGTATTAACTTTGAATAGGAGGTGAAATCCTCAGATAGTGAAGGAGGAGGATTATCGGCCACGTCAGAATCCAGAGTGGGCAGATTTGAGGGTGACTCTTGGGAAACCTCAGAATATGGATCAAGAATGTCCGAAGGTGCAGTATTGGACGATCCTCTGTTATATAAGAGAGGCAAAGAAGGAGATTGACGTTGAGGCTTCGACGTGGAGGCTGGAACAGCAGAAGGGACAGAGGAATGTCAGGTAGACAAGCCAGGTTCAGTGTCTGTCAGAGCTGGAGGTGGTCCTCTATAAGTCATAGTAACATGGAGAGAAGAGGACCTGACTTGAGATAATGTGGTATTCAGCTGGGAGACAGAAGCTGGGGCCGGTATCGTGGAGGTACGGGAGCGTTTTGGTAAATGGTGGTCTGGATGAGGTATAGCCAGTTATGATAAGCGACATTTGAGAGATGATTTGGATGGTATCGGTAGCGCCAGGTCAGGCTGAAAAGATTTCAAAGCACGAGCATGATGTCGACGCCAAGGAGGCGAAGGTGATGGTGAAGACGCAGAAGGATAGGCATAACGCACCCTCTTAGGTTCTTGATAATAGTAAGCGTCATAATATGGGTTGATGTCATTCTCTCGGTGTCGACGTCGATCAAACTCCCCATAGTAAGACTCTCGATAGTCTGGAGGGGGTTGGTGTCGAGAAGGCCAGTGTAGGTAGTAAATTTCTCGATGTGGAGGCTGTCGATATGAAGGCGAAAGATGACGCAATTTTGCCAAACGCTTGCAAGGTGGTGACTGTCGCAAGGAGGAGTCAGAACTGGAGAGCTGTATAACAGCGGCCCGCCCTGTAGATGTAGGACTCATATGGGCCGAGGCCGGGCTGGAAAGAACATCAGCCACTGAAGGGCCATGACTGGGCGAGAGGCTCGGTAAAGAGGCTGGAGCTTGGCCCAGAGGTAGTGGGAGAGGGTCATCAGCTTCTGACAAGGAGTCGAGATTAACTGCTTCTCTGGAAGACTCTTCCAAGATCGGAGATGGAAGACTTAACTGATGAGAAGGAAGCTCCCGTGGTTGTTTAGACTTAGAAGGGCGTTTAACCTTCTTTTGTTTAGTCTGATCTTTCTTTCGTTTAGGTGAGGATTCTCGAGCCGGTCCCGAGGGTGGCTTCGAGCTTGACGCTGATTTCAACTTCGAAGAGGACTTAGAAGACGATTTTTGTTTTGGAGACGGTGTGGTCGGGGCCGATACCAGGTCTGCCGAATCAGATCTTAGAACGGGCGTTGAGGTAGGTTCCATGATGGTAGGAGATCTGGGGTTGGAAGGTTTGAGGGATTTCTCCCAGAGGAAAGACCGAAGGCGCTGCAGGCGGAGATTACGAGCAGGCTTGGTCAATCTCTTATACTCCGGACAGCAGTGAGTTTGGTGTTGCTCCCCCAAACAAAAAAGACAACGATTGTGGCAATTGGAAAGGGGGATCTTGTTGGCACACAAAACACACTGTTTAAATGGACCTGGAGGGGGCATAAAAGGGTGGGAAATAGGGGAGGGGGGAAGGAAAGTAAGGGGAAAAAGCAGATGGAAATGTCCAAGAAGAAATAACTAAGTAATGAAGATGCCTAAAAGGCACAGAGAAGATCTGAAAATCACAATATGAAAAAGTTGCTCTAGTCGTCGTGAAGGAGTCTAACCTCAGCGGCGGCTAAAAGGAACTGAGGGACCTTTCGATGGGCAGAGCATGAGCTCCACGGGGGAACGTCCTACTAATCACGTGTTTTAAAGCTCTAGAAAGTTCCGAGGAGTCCTGCGTAGGCACAGATTAACCCATTCGTGTGCATTCACAGAGACCACGAAAAATAAACAAATGTTCCTGCACAGAAATACAGGAGGATGAGCTTGGTTGTCCCATTGAGAGCATCTGGATTCAAACAATTGGGGTGAAAAACAAATGGAACAAGGTAGTTGGAGTCTATCACTGACCGCCCAACCAAGGAGAAGATGCAGATGAAACCTTTGAAAAACAAACTGCAAGAATTTCAAAGAGACACCATGTTTTAGTAATGGGATATTTCAATTATCCTGATTATCTGATGGGAGGCAAACTCTGCCAAATATGGATCTTCCAAGAAATTCCTGGTTTCTGTGGCTGATAATTCTCTCCTATAAAAAATGGAGAAAGAAACTAGAGGATTGGCAGCAAGGGTAACGCTGGATCTTAGGAAAGAAAGCCAACTGCAATAAACTCAGAACCCTGGTAAGTAACGTCCCATGGCTGGGCCCTTTTTCCATCTAATGAGCTGCATTCAAGAGTCTTGAAGAAACTGGATGAAGAACTCTCAGAACTGCTGTCCCTTATTTTCTTGAAATCACGGAGGATGGGTGAAGTGCCGGATGTTTGGAGGAGGGCTAACGTTGTCCCCATCTTCAAAAAGGGCAAAAGGGAGGAACCTGGGAACTAGAGGCCAGTGAGCCTAACATCAACCCCAGGCAAAATTCTGTAACAGGTTAAAAAGTGGTCACTATGCAAGCATTCATGTGTCAAATGTTTGTTCGAAATGTGAAGCACACGAGGGAAGCTTTTATCATATGTGGTGGACTTGTAGAGTAGCGAAACAATATTGGATAGGAGTGCATACTTTGTTACAAAAAATATTGCTTTGTAAGGTTCCATTAACTCCAGAACTGTTTCTATTGAGTATTATACCAGATAATATAGATAAGGCAAAGAAGTGCTTAATTATATATATAGTCACAGCAGCCAGAATTCTTTATGCCAAAAATTGGAAAAGTCCGGTGAGACCGAAACAAGAGGAACTTACGGAGAAGATACGGGAAGTGGCAGAAATGGACATTCTATCAGAAGTGATGAAAGACTGTCCTATACAAAAGGCAACTGAACGATGGGATTTATTTTATAAATGGTTAGAGTCACCAGATAGTGCTTGAATAACACAGATCAAAACTAGAATGTAAACCTGAACTAAAATCTGGAAGGCAGAGAATAGTAGGAAAGCGGAAAGTATGAACTTTGATATTGCAATATGAATAGACTGGATGTCAGTATATTTTGTGTTTCTCCTCTCCCCCCCTTTCCCCCCCCCTTACACTCCCTTTTACCTTCTGTATCCCATACCCTATCCCAAGTTATTAAATTTAAAAAAAATTAAAAAAAAAGTGGTCACTATGCAAGCACTTAGAAAACAATGCAGTAATAACCAGAAACCAACATGGATTTGTCAAGAACTTCTGCCAAGCCGAATTATGAGCCAACACTGCAATGTGGCTGCAAAAAATGTAAATGCTATTTTAGGCTGCATTAACGGAAGTATAGTCTCCAAATCCTGCAAGGTACAAGTTCCCCTCTATTTGGCACTGGTGAGGCCTCATCTTGAGTGCTGTGTCCAGTTCTAGGCTTTGCCCTTCAAGAAGGATGCCGACAAATTGGAACAAGTTCAGAGGAGGGCACCAGGAGGATCAGGGGGTTGGAAACCAAGCCCTGTGAGGAAAGGCTGAAAGAACTGGGCATGTTTAAGAAAAAGACAGAGGGGAGATAAGACAGCACTCTTCCAGTACTTAAAAGATAATCATACAGAGGAAGGGCAGCATCTGCTCTTGAGCATCCCAAAGTGGAGGACATGTAATAATGGGCTTCAGTTGCAGGAAGCCAGATTTCAGCTGACTATCAAGAAGAACTTCCTAACTGTTAGAGCAGTATGACAACGGAAGCATTGACCTCAGGAGCTGGTGAGCACCAGAACACTGGAGGCATTCAAGAGAAAATTGGGCAACCCTCTGTCAGATCTGCTTTGACTTGGATTCCTGCCTTGAGCATGGGGTTGGACTTCAGAAAGAGAGAGAGAGAGAGAGAGAGAGAATCCCCAGAACAGCACACTCACGGGAGGGCAAGTTTAAGGCAGCGGTGGCAGCAGAAAGCCGTTCCTGCCCCCATTTGAGGAGTCCCAGAGGCACCTGGCTAGCTGCTGCAGATACATTACAGGATGCTGGACCCTGGACCTAATCCAGCAGGAACAGCAGCTGGGCTCTTCTGCAAGTTTAATGAAGGGTCTGGCATGCCCGTCATTCTGGGACCAGCTTGGCCATAAGCTGGTTTGCCCAGAATACAGAACACTTCTTGGTGCCCTTGAGGTGAAGGTTCTCCACACAGGACGCAAAGATCTGGAGGGTGATCCCACTGATCCATCTGGAAGACTCTGTTGTTCAGCACAATGCAATCATGCTGTCAAAGTCTCCAGAGGTACCTTTCTGGGAGCAGGAGAACATCACCCCGCCCTATTAGGGCAACATCAGTGTTCCCCTCCGGCCCCAATGTCCAGTCATACCACTCTGCTCCGGCCAGCAAGGCGGTCTGCAGGAGGCGTTCCTTGCTGGCTCAAGAGCCCTTCATCCCTTGAAGGGATGACTGTCCTCACTGGCTCTGCCACAGCTATCCATCTCATGCCAGAGGGGGAAATCAACCAGAAACTGAGAACACGGGAAGGTGTCTGGCACCCAGTCAGACCAGCAAGCCCTGAGGCTCAGTCCCCTCGACCCCAAGAGGGGACCAGCGCCTCCGTCTGTGGGTTATACCCCACCCTCTCGTGTGGAAACGAAGACTTCCAGTCCTGGGAGGGCTTCACAATGCACCATTTCCTTTACGTGGCACGGTGGAAATCCTCTCCCCACCGATCCCGCTTTCTTTGCATAGACTCAGAGGTTCTTTTGAAAGCCCCCTATGGTGTCACAGCAGGAGGAGGCAGGGAAGCCCACCGGGAATCCAGAGTGGCGTTGGGGGAGGAGGCCCATGGAACTGGCCTCCGTGCTCTCCAACGTTTACCGCCTCCCAGTCTAGGGTGACTGGCAGCAGGTTCTCCGAGGCTTCAGGCAGGCAGGAGCCTTTCCTCACCTCTGCCCCCAAGCTGGAAACGGCTGGGGATTGAAAGAGGGATTTCTCCATGTCAGACCGATGCGCTGGCCTCGACAGCCAAGCTTACAGTGACTGGTTACCCACAGCTGCGGTCCCACAAGGCCCTACAGACCTCCGTTTGGGATTGCCAAGATGAATCCTGCCACCTACTTGGAGAGCTTCCAGAAGCTCAGAACTGCCTTTTGTTTGGCTTAGGAGAAAAGCAGTCGTTTTTCTCAAGAGACGGAACAGCCGGGGGAGCTCCCAAGCGTCTCCTGTTCTGTCCTGGGCTTCCCAAAGAGCGAAAGAAGGCGGCGACCCCCCCACCTCCAACGGTTTATGCTGCATTTTAGACAGCAAGCATTTTCAGAAAGAAGAAACGTCCACCGACTGACAATGTATACAAAGCCTGTCTGTATATACGAAACAGGTATGACTTGGAACAAAAAGTGTAGCCTAAAGGACGTAGAAAACATACTTTGCCCAAATCCTGTCCAGGCTCCCCCGCTCCTGCTTCTCCTTCTTCCCAGACCTGCATCCCTTCCTTATCGTTTGCTATTTCAGCCCTTTTCTCCAATGTCACCCCTTGCACTCACTTCCCCTTTGCGTCCGCTTGCTTCCACCTCTCAGAAGGACCCTAGTAAGTGGGTGTGGGAGGCCAGAGGGGGTGTCCGTCCATACAGAAACCCCGCAGAGGACTCTGTTTCTGGGAACGTTCCTACGGCAACGTTCCCAGGTTCCCTTAGTGAGGAAAGGAAACACTGGCAGTGGCCCCGCTATCCTTAGAGAGCCGGGCTGGTTCAAGGCTGTGGAGGCAAGTCACAGGGCGGGGGTGGTGGTGGTCTCCAGGTGTTGAAGAGAGACTCACAAGGAACCGTGGCTCCTCAGGGGTGGTCACTGCCTTGTCAATCCCTCAGGCCTGGAGGGCTCGTCGTGGCCTTTCCGGTTTTAGAGATGGACAAGGGAGGCGAAAGAGCACGGCTGCCTCGGCCCTCCTGGAGGGGACCCTCCCTGCTCCGAAGACCCTTTCCGCCACACACACACACACACACACACACACACACACACACACACACACACACACACACACACACACACACACACACACACACACACACACACACACACACCCATGGGGTGTTTGCTGCTCACACACCCCAGGCGTTCTTCCCACTGCACTGCGAAGGCAACCGACATGTCTCCCAGGAGAGAAGGGGGCCAAGGAGAGAAGGCTTACCCAAGAGGAATGCTCCTTCATCTGATGCTGGTTGCTGTGAGGGCCATTGGCATGGCCGCGCCAAAAACAGTTTTGACAGAGCTGGTAGTTGTGGCACTGCTGGCACCGGTACCGGAAGCCCATCATGCTCTCGCACCGGCAGTAAGAACACTCCACGGGATGGAAGACTGGCAGGGGGGCCACGGGGGAAGCCGGGGGAGGGAGAGGAGAAAACGTCAGCATCGCCTCCGGAAAAACAGGCTGCCCCACCCCGAGCAAGGCACAGAGAAGGACGCAGAAGCCCCTGCCCTGTGGCCCTCCGGCGGGAGCCTCGCCCTCCGGGCCCGACGTCTCGCCACCGACGCTTGCCTGCAAGTCCCCTCGCCCTGAGCGGGGGGGGGGGACGGAAGACCCACCGCTGGAGACCGGCTGCTGGGGAGTCGGCAGGCCATGGCGAGGGGCAGATGGTGTGCACTTCTAAAACTCTGCTTCATCGTTTTTAAATAATGTTTTAAAAGGTCTCTCTGTTACAGTTTTAAACTTTTGTTTAGTAAAGTTTTAACGATTTGCGATCTTTAAATATGTTTTGTAAATCGCCTGGGGTCTCTGCAAGGGCAGAAAGGCAAGAGAGAAATAAAATAGATAATAAGTAAATGAAATAAAGTCACAGGAAACAAGCCTGTTTGGGTAGTTGCTTTTTTGTTTTTGTTTTTTTATTATTGTTCTCAGCTTAGCTGCCCAGAGAACTGCCTGGTCACTAGATAGGCAGGACAGAAATATAATTAATAAAATAAATAAAATGAACAGGAAACAGGGTGATTTTCTAGATAACCTGTACTCTAGAACCCTGGTCACAGAACAGACGAGAGGCACTCCAAGACGGTGCTCATTACTAAAGGAGTGGCATCTTAGGAAGTGGCTCAAAATGTACTATTAATGTACTATTAATAGTTTGAAAATAGCGGCTGCTGTTCTACAACATTCAACGTAGATGTTAGGTAGAACTTCCCAGGAAAGGCTTTTTCTGGTGCATTAGAAGTGCTGAGGATGCAAACCAATTTAAAATGGATAATCCTGCCCCGTAGAGATGCTCTGGGATAATGATTATAATCCATGGAGGTGTTCTGGGGATCCAGCTGTCCACTGTTAATGGCTGGAGGGGAGTTGGGGGCAGAAAGCTTCATAGGATACCTTGGGGGAAACCTCAGGCTGTCCCCACCATTCCCTCCACGGCTGCAGAAAACAGAGGCCTTCTCCAAACACGGCTGGTGAGGGCAATGGACTCAGACTGCTTTAGGATGGGGTTAGATACGTTACAGCCGGAGAACAACGGCTGCTAGCCACGGATAACCTAGTCATGGATTACCGTGCCATTGAGAGTAGATGAAGGGAAGCTAAGGGTATAAGCAGCAGCCGGGAGACCAGAGGTTCGGGCATCCATCAGACTCCCTGACCTCACAGATGAGAACTAGCATGCCCACCCAAGAGTGCCCAGGGCCCTGCCTTCCTCTCCTGCTGGTGGGCCTCCCTCCCTCCCTCCCTCCCTCTGGGGCATGGTGGGAAACAGGAGGCTGGACTCAATGAGACCTCTCAGGAACCCCAGTGGCCTTCTGGTGGAAAGGAAGGCATGCAGGCAAAGGGCAATTCACAGAGACCTCGCTCCACTTACCATTTTCAACATGGGCAAGTCTGTGCACGAGAGGTAGCCACACAAGGCACTGGGGCGGAGGGTCAGCCATTAACGTGTCTAAAAACATGTTTAACATAACCTTTTTCTGTAATGAAAGATGAAGAGACAGGGAGGGAGGACAAGAGTGAGCAGACAAGCTTTGCCCAGCAAAAGATGAGAGCTTGTCACGGACTCTGGCACAACCCACCCAACCTACCATTCCCTTAAAATCCTGTTGATTTCAATGAGACAGTGAAGGGCCTGCTTAAATCTCTCCTCCCCGCACCACTCAAGACCCATTTAGCTTAAAGAAGAATCGTTCTGCTTGCATTTATCTGGCCTAGCATTTTGCAATACTCAGTATGCTTGCAAAGGTTAGCCCAGAAAACCCTGCAACCATCTTGTGAAGCCGATCACTAGTTATGGACTGGAGGAGGACAAATAAACTGGAACTGGATCCAGACCAGACAGAGGTGCTCCTGGTCAGTCGAGAGGCGGGTCAGGGAACAGGGAGGCAGCCTGGGCTGGATGGGGCTACCCTCCCTCTGAAGACACAAGTGTGCAGCTTGGGGGTGCTCCTGGGTTCGTTGCTGAGCCTGGATGCCCAGGTTTCAGCGGTGGCCAGGAGTGCCTTTGTACAGTTAAAACGAGTGCGCCAGCGGCGCCTGTTTCCTGAAAGTTCTGATCTGGCCCATGGTGTCACATGCCCTTAGTTACATTTAGGCTGGATTACTGTAAAGGAGAGGGACGTGGTGGGAGAGGGACGTGGTGGTGCTGCGGGTTAAACCGCAGAAGCCTCTGTGCTGCAAGGTCAGAAGACCAGCCGTCATAAGATCGAATCCACGCAACGGAGTGAGCTCCCGTCGCTTGTCCCAGCTCCTGCCAACCTAGCCGTTCGAAAGCATGTAAAAATGCAAGCAGATAAATAGGTACCACCTCGGTGGGAAGGTCACGGCGTTCCGTGTCTAGTCGCGCTGGCCACGTGACCACGGAAACTGTCTTCAGACAAATGCTGGCTCTACGGCTTGGAGACAGGGATGAGCACCGCGCCCTAGAGTCGGACACGACTGGACTAAAGGTCAAGGGGAACCTTTACCTTACTGCAAAGCACTGTATGTGGGGCTGCCTCTGGAAAGTGTCTGGAAACTTCAGTGGGTCCAAAATGCAGCAGCCAGCTAGCTCAGTGGGGCTGATCACAGGGATCACATAACCCCCCTCTTACAGCTGCTCCACTGGCTACCAAATGGTTTCTGGGCACAATTCAAGGTATTGGTTTTAACTTATAAAGCCCTAAATAGCTTGCGTCCAAGCTGTCTCAAGGACCGTGTCTCCCATGATGAGCCTGCTCGAGTGTGAAGATCATCAGGGGAGGGTTTTCTCTCCGTCCCGTCACCGTCACGGGTGCCCTTGGTGGGGGGGGGGGGGGACACAGGAGAGAGGGCCTTCTTGGTGGCTGCTCCTTTAGACTCTTGGGACTCCCTCCCACTGGAGGCCAGGCTGGCCCCATCTTGGCTCTCCTTCTGCAGGCAGGCGAAGAAGACCTTTCTCTTCAGGCAAGCTTTCCCTCAGAGACTGGCTGCCTTAGTAGGAGTTTAAATGAATTGCTGTACCTTAATGCTTTGAATGTGTTTTTGGTGATGCTTTTCTTTTTTTATTATGATACTTGTTTGATCCTTTTTAGCATTTGTATAGTTACTGTGTTTAGCTTTAAATATTGTGTTTTTTTTAATGATGTAAGCCACCTTGGATCCTTTTTTAAGGAGAAAGGCAGGGTAAAAAATATTTTAAATAAAAATGAATAAATAAATACATACGTAAATAGTATCACTGTCTAATTGCAGAGAGGTGGAAAGCTCACCCTCTTGGGCAAGACTCAAAGCTCTCTTTGGATGCAAGGGATGTGCTGATTTAATAATGCAACTTGAACTGAATCTTCAGGTCACTGGGAAACCATGTCTGCTGAGACTATTTTATCCCGTGAATCTCCGAGACCCCCTCTGAAGCACGCAACATCCAGCACACCTTCTACACGGCACCTCTACAGTCCCCCGTGTCAGATGTACCTGCTGAGGGAAACACGTTCGCACAGAGTTTTCTGTGTATCCAAAGGAAGGCCCTTCAAACACAGCGGTGGGAAGTTTCAGAACCTCCCTCAAAAACTGGTCAAACTTTGAAAAGATCATCAGTCCATTGGAATCCGACATTTGAGAGAAAATATCTGAAACACACAGCAAAAGTGAGGTTTGGATTAACAATAGTTCGACGATTACCTTCATGGTACAGGCACACCTTTGACCTTTGCTGCAGAAACTATGTCCTTGCCAGTGAGAGATTTTGAGCACCTGCGTTCCTTTCCTATCTCCCAAAGAACATAAGGTTGTTCCCTCCTCTAGGCTGTGCTCTTGCCTCTAAACATTACAGCCTAATTTCTTCTTCCACATGGAGGTATTTATTTATTTATTTATTTAAATTTATACCCCACCCATCTAGACTGAAGTCTACTCTGGGCGGCTAACAATAATAATAATAATAATAAAAAAAACAATATAATAAAATAAAAAACAACAATACTGTAGTAATATAGCTCAAGATGGGGGGAAAATATTCAAGTGATGACAATTTAAAAAGTTGTTTTTCTTTTAAAAAAAAAGATTTGTGATTGAAATCCTTGGCTGCCTTTTGACAAAGTCCTTTTGAAGAAGTGGTGTGGAGGAATGAATTCTGAATTTTAAAGGTTTAACACAAGCTAACCCATCACTGCTGTCATTACTCTTAAAGATTCACTTAATAAATGAACACAACAGGGGAGAACTGAGGGATATGTACAAGCATTTAAAACACTATTAAAGGAGGAACCAGAATGCTAAACATAGCTGGAAATTCAGTCCACCGTGCTCTGAGAGGGAGTCTCCCTGCAGGCCATTGTGGAAGTCCTCTTGGCATTGCCGTAGCTCACAAGCTCAAATTGAGCCCACCGGGTGATGTGGCTACAAAAAAGGCCAATGCTATTTTAGGCTGCATTAATAGAAGTCTAGTTTCCCAATCCCGCGAGGTGCTGGTCCCCCTCTATTCAGCACTGGTTAGGCCTCACCTTGGGTCTTGTCTCCAGTTCTGGACACCACACTTCAAGAAGGATGCTGACCAATTGGAACAAGTTCAGAGGAGGGCCACAAGGATGATCAGGGGGCTGGAAACCAAGCCCTATAAGGAGGAAAGGCTGAAAGAACTGGGCATGTTTAGCCTTGAGAAAAGAAGGCTGAGGGGTGATAGGATAGCACTTTTCAAATATTTGAAAGGCTGTCCTCCAGAGGAGGGGCAGGATCTGTTCTCGATCATCCCTGAGTGCAGGACACGCAAAAATGGGCTCAAGTTAAAGGAAGCCAGATTTCGGTTGAATATTGGGGAAAAGTTCCTAACTGTTAGAGCAGTACAACAGTGGAACCAGTGACCTCAAGGGGAGGTGGTGAATGCTCCAACACTGGAGGCATTCAAGAAAAACTTGGAAAATCACCTGGCAGATCTGCTTGGATTTGTATTCCTGCACTGAGCAGGGGGTTGGACTTGATGGCCTTGTAGGCCCCTTCCAACTTCACTTTTCTATGACTCTATGGTTCTGCTGGTGAAGGAGAGACCCAGGAAGAGAAATATGTTACACTTCTGACTGAGAGATGCAGAAAAGCTCAGGATAAAGAAAAACAGTTTAAAAATCACGCTTCATTAAAGCTTTTGCGAAGAAGGGATCATGGCCTAACTAGGTTGTGACTAAAATGAGGAGTTCTGTTATAGTGTACACTGTAAGTCGTTGTGAGGGGGGGGTGTCCCAGGGTTGGGTCCACCTCCATCATCCCCCAGGTGCCCTCCCCAGGGCCACCCTATCCCTGGAAGGTGACCATGCTGCATGCGGTGAAGCCGCCAACCCTGCCAGAGTCACCAGTGGAGGGGGGGGGGGAAATGAAGACGACAAGAGGGGCCTGCCCAGAGATTCTAGAAGACAGGGAACCATTGGGGAATGGTGGCGCTAGGCTATGAAGGATCGGGGAGGGAAGGAGGGAAGGAGACCTTGAAGGTATAACAGGGGAGGGAGAAGGCGATGAGGGGGGAGGGCTGGTGGCAGCAGGCTGTGAAGGAGGAGAGGGCAAAAGAGGACGGCAAAGGGGGGACCTGGGTGCAGCTGCTGGAGCGGCCTCACCCTGAGCCCCCCCCCCAAGAAACTGCTGCAAGCTTCGAGTTCCAACTGGCCACGAGATGCGATCGCTCAGAGGGGGCCCCACAGCAGCCCCAGCAGAGCCTGTCCTGACAGAGGTACTCCTACGCAGTTGCAGGTCTCTGACAGCTGGCAGCCAGGGTGCAAGCCGCCCTGCACAAGGACCTCCTCCACCCACAATGGAGGACCCAGGCAAAGAAAAAGTTCAGCCCCCAGAGACTTGCATGCGGAGGGTGAAGTATCTGCTCCCCATCTTTAGATGTGACTGCCCAGAATCAGACTGATGGGGTGGGGGGGGGTGGGGAGGTAGTTTGGAGCCCTCTCCTTGGTTTAGCGGAGTTGCAAAACAAGATGGGACTCTGACGCTCACATCAGGACCCAGGGGTCCCTTCGATGTCCACAGAGGACCTGGAGGCCAATATCGGCATTTACCATGATTTCAGATCTTTCTAATTTGTTCATGGCTTATGTTGCTTTCCTTCTCTAAGCCTGAAATCCTTTTGATACAGGGTGGGATACAAACGTTTTAATAAACAAATAAGGAGGTATGCAAGTGGACTGTCTGGAGGAATCCTGATCAAGGACTAACTCAAGAATGGTAACAAAAATGACAGCCAGTCACCTCTTTCAAGCAAATATGCACCATTCTTGACTTGACTAGAAAAACGCAAGTACAGGATCATTTCTGTAACCAATGGGTAGAATTTTACCCGCAAGGAATCCTGGATGCAGCGTGGTTCCAGCCCACAGCATGGCTGAAAGGGAGACGGCCCTCCAAGTGCCATGCTGTCTCGGTTGACTCGGCAGGTATGAAGAGGCTGTTGACAAAAAGGGTCACTCCCAAAAAATACTCACATCTTAACTTGTCCAGAATTTTTCCACCACACATAGTTGCCAACATTGCTTTTATGGAAAATACAGTCAACTTCCCATGGCCCTCGCTGTAAAAGAAAAACCACGATTAATGCACGAAGTACCAAGTCATTAAAAGAGCACTTTCTGGCAAACCCTTCACGTACACTCACGAAAAAAATTCAGCAAAACAAGAGCAACATTCAAATAACAAAGAAAGATTTTCAGCCATGCTTGAAGCAAGAGAGGTAGTAGGGCTGCTGCAGGAAAAGAACAAAGGAATGCCAAGGGCTGACGGGCAGAAGGCGGGCCTGCTGAATCCCTCCCTTGCCTTCGTCTTCTCCCGAAAGGAAAAGAGGGCTCAGCCGAAGGCAAGCGGAAGAAAAGAGGAAGGGAGGGGGCTGCTCCCAGGACAGGCCAAGGGGTGGCATGGGAACCCCCCACCGCTTTAAATGTCTGCAAGGCGGGAGAAACCGCGCCCAAGGGTATTCAAGCAACTGGCAGAAGGGATCGCAAAACTTCTGCCTCTAAGCTTTGAGAATTCTTGGAGAACAAACGAAGTCTGATGACATCTTCTTGAGCTGGGTGAACCAAGGCTGTCTGGGCCACCATGGTGCGATCAAGATCGCACTGGATTGAGACTGACAAAGTTTTATGACTGTTCGTTGGATTAGTGGAATCGGAGGGAACAGATATAAGATGTTGTGAGTCCATTCGATCAAGAAAGCGTCTCCCTGAGAGTGAGTGCCTATTCCCGCTCTTGAACAGTACAGGGCGCACTTTGAGCTGTGGGGGGAGGTGAAAACATCTACTGTCCCAGCGGTTGCACAGTTGGTCGAAAATGGTGTTGTCTAGTGACCATTCGTGCATTGATGTGGTTAGCCTGCTGAGATGATCTGCTAACAAATTGTCCTGAGTAGCTACATGGACTGCCACGGGAAAAAAGTGGTGGGTGTAGCCCAAAGTCTTCTTGCTAGATATAGAAGGGAGAGGGAGTGTGTGCCTCCCTGTTTGTTGATGTAGAATAAAGCGGTCATGTTGTCTGTGGTGAGCTGGATTGCTTGTCCAGAGATCAAAGGTAGGAAGGCTTGAAAGGCCTTGATTATAGCTAACCGCTCTAGATGGTTTATATGAAGCTGTTTTTCTTTTGAATTCCATAGGACATGAATCCTGCGTCCTTGACAGTGAGCTCCCCATCCCGAAGGGCTGGTGTCGGTTGTGACCTGTGTCGTGAGCTGGAGGGGAGCAAACGGTTGACCGACGAGGAGAGTCGGACGGTAAGTCCACCATGAAAGTTGGTTGGAGAGTTCTTTGGATACTAGTAGCTGTTTGTAGGGGTGATCCTCTAAAGGGTCAAAAAGAGAGAGGAACCATGATTGAAGAGACCTCATTTTAGTCTTGCATGTTGAATGACTGCCGCTGTGGAGGGCATGATGAGCTGTGACATAATGTAGAGGTCGAAATACTTGGATTGCGTTTTTGAGTTTGTCGATCCTTTCTTGTGGGAGAAAGGCACGAGCTTGGGAGGAGTCTAATTGAGCTCCTATGTAGGTAACAGTTTGAGATGGGTCGAGGCACAATTTTGAAAAATTTACTTTGAGCCCGAGATCTGCTAGGAGGTTTAGGGTAAAGCGGGCATCGTTCAACGCGGTCTGATAGGAGTCTGAGACGATCAGCCAGTCGTCTATTTATGGAACGACTGATTCCCTGTAGACGGAGGAAGGCGGCGACAGGGGCGAGACACTTGGTGAAAGTTCTGGGTGCTGTTGACAGACCGAAGGGGAGAGTGCAGAACTGACAGGCGGTATCGTTGAAATGGAAACGTAGAAATTTTTGATATCGAGGGTGGATGGAGATATGGAAATAAGTGTCTTGTAAGTCGATGACTACGAACCAGTCTCCGAGAGAAAGGAGAGGGATTAGGGTGTCGAGGGTAGTCATTCTGAATCGTTTGGGGTGAATGTAGTCGTTGAGTTTTCTGAGGTCGAGTATTGGGCGGAGACCTCCGTCTTTCTTTGGTACCGTGAAGTAACGGGAATAGAAACCGTTGTGGGTATCTGACTGTGGAACTGGGAGGATAGCATGTTTCTGGAGAAGAAGAAGTACTTCGTCTTGTAGGGCTGTAGAGAAGGGGGTAGTTTTTATGTGAGTGAAAGGTGGGGGGGTGGTTGAATAAGGTAACCGTGAGTGATGACAGAAAGGACCCAGTGATCGTTGGTGATTTGAGTTCATGAACTGAGAAACGGTGAGACACGGGTATGGGAAGTGTAGATCTCGGGCTCGGAGGAGTCAGGGATACGGTTTGGTCTTTTTCTGCTGATGGTGAAATGGTTGTCGTCTTTGTTGTTGCTGTGTTTGAGATCGAAAGTTAGGACCAGATGAGGTTGATGGCATGGGAAATGGACGGTCAGAGGATTGTGATCTGTAAGGTTTGTATTGTGGCTGGAACGGCTGGTGTACAAAGGGCTGCTTCCTCCATTGAGGGCGCTGATATCTGAAAGTTTGCTGAGTTGAGTAAGACTTAGCTGTTTTGCGAATCTTATGTAAGTTGTCCATAACTTCATCGGTCTTGTCATCAAATTCAATTCAATTCAAATAATTTATTGTCATTGTAAGTATATACATGCTATACCCATACATACATACCCATACATACATACCCAAATTCACACAGGCACCCAGAGACCAGACCCACATGCACACACATAAAAATTCCCCAAACACTCCCCACCCACTAAAAATCCCACACTAAGAGTACAAACATCTACACCGCAGGCTAAGTAACACTGTCCAACTAACTATTCACTACTGGTGGTCTTTAAGCTCATTATTAAGTGCAATTATAGCTCTGGGATAAAAACTATTCAGAAAACGTGTGGTCCGAGTCTTAATTGTTCTATAGTCCAGCTCCATCGAAGGGAACGTCTTCGATACGGGTTTTTGTGTCATCAGAGACTCCAGCGGATCTGAGCCATGCATGGCGGCGTAGGGCAATGGAAGTGGCCATTGCTTTCGACGCTGCATCTGCTGTGTGTCTGGAAGCTACGCGCTGTTGTTTAGCTAGGTTTGAAGCTTCAAGATGTATATTTAAAGCTTCTGACTTGGTATCATCAGGGGCTGCCTGGAGTATAGGGAGTACCTGATTTCAAAGTTGGCGCTGGTAGGCTCCCATGGCAGCTTGATAGTTCGCGACCCTCATAATGAAGGATGTGAGCGAATAGAGACGTCTCCCTAAGATATCAAGTTTTCTCCTTTCTCTATTAGTCGGGGCCATGGAGGACTTGTTCCGGGCTCGAGACTGGTTAGATTCGACTATAATAGAGTTCGGGATGGGATGTTTTGAGAGAAAAGAAGTGTCTGTGCCGTGAGTTTTGTAATGATTTTCTACTCTCCGAGAAATCTGGAGAGAAGATGGGGGCTTGTCCCACGATTCTTTTACGAGATCAAGCATTGCTGGAATAAAGGCAAGACTTAATGGAGGCACTTTATCTTGATTTATATCATCAAAGACTAAGTCTTGTTTTTGAGGCGGAGGTTCTTCTACCACAAGCTCTAAAGATTTAGCCATTCTTAGAACCATTTGGCTAATCGAAGTAAAGTCCTCTGAAGGGGACGGTGGGTGGTTTTCTGCCACATCAGAGTTCGGAGTGGTTAGATTAGAGGGTGATTCTTGAGAAGCGATCGAAGGAGGAGCATGATCGGAGGTAGAAGGAGTTGGTGAAGGGGAACGGTATCGTGGTTTTTGTGGTAAGGGTTTTGAGGTCGGAGGCTGTTGAGTGGAAAGTGGTTCAGACTCAGACGGAGGGGGGTGATGGACCTGTGTAAGTAGTAGTGGCTTGAACGGTGATGTCGACTCCGAGGTTGAGATATAGTCGGTATCGAGTGTCCTGGTGCCGCGGAAGGTTTAGACCGTTTAGCCGGCGGGTGGTCGACATGTTCGGGACGGTATCTCAAGGCTGGTTTGTCAGGTCGAGGTATTTGTCGATAAACTGCGCTTCTGGAAGGTCGGTCATGATGTCGATATCGAGGTGGAGATGGGGACTGTGATGGAGAACGCGTGGGTGGATATGCGATGGCATATCTTACACGTTTAGGCTCATCATAGTAAAGGGGCTCCTCGATCTCGTCTCCATGGGAATATGTCTCATAGCGTACGTGGTACGGGTCTCGGTAGTCATCTCTCTGATGGTATCGGGAGGGTTCTCTATAATATACATATTCTCCGTGTGGTGGTTCATATTCCACAGGAGATAGGTGTCTGGTTTTTGCTCGACGTTTACAAGGGGGCGATCTCGGCGGATAGTCGAGCTCGGAGATTGGTGGAGATACTGCCTGCCCTGATAGTCCAGGGCTGGAATGGGCCAAGGCCGGGCTGGATGGGACATCCGCCACTGAGGGGCCAATACTCGGAGGCTATAAGCCGAAGCAATGGGCTGGCCTAGAGGCGGAGATGAGACATTGCTTCGATCCGAGACAGTCTCCAGAGCTTCTCGTGAAGATTCTTCTAAGATCGGCGATGGTATGGCCGACTGAGGTGGATCTGGGTGAGTAGGTTGTGAAGATTTTCTTGGTTTATTTATCTTAGTCTTGTCTCTTTTCGATTTAGATGGGTCCTTCGATTTTGGATGCTTTGGTGTTGGTGTCGGCTTTGGTCTTGAAGACTTAGAATGGTCTTTTAACTTCGGAGAAGGTGTGGCTGGGCTCGAGATCAAGCGAGGTGGGTCTTGCCGAGAAGCCGGTGGAGAGCCTGATTCCATCTGTGGAATGGGCACATGAAGAGATGTCTCCCAAAGGTGAGATCTGAGACGCTGTAATCTCAATTTGAGTGCCGGTTTAGTTAGTTTTTTACACTCTGCACAGTTATGGGTTTGATGTTGTTCTCCTAGGCAAAAAAGGCAACGATCATGCCCATCGGAGAGCGGGATTTTGTTATTGCACAGCACACACCGCTTGAAAGGCCGGGGGGGGGCATAAAAGAAGCGGGGGGGAAAACGGGGAAGGGGGGGAAATAGATCGAGAAGGAAAGGAGAAAACGAGGGAAGTAAGATAAAGAGGAAGAACTCACGAGGGAATGCCAAATAAAGTAAAAACGGCCCTGAGGCACGAAGGAATAAGGCTTTCAAAAGCGAAAGTGGTGGCTTTAGCTCGTCGAAAGGACTGACATGAGTGGTGGCTAAAAGGAACTGAGGAGGTCTCTGGCGGGCGGAGCATGTGCTCCACAAGGGAACGTCCCACCAATCACGTTTTTAAGCTCTAGAAACTTCCGAGAGGTCCTGCGCAGGCGCAGTAGTACCCAATTGTGTGCATTCACAGAGACCACTAAGAAGAACAAATGTTAGAAAGGAGCAGGGGTGGGTGGGGTAGAAGATGATCTGAACAACTAGTAACCAATCAGCTTGACATGGATCACAGAAAAGGCTCTAGAAGGAACCACTTAATGTCTGTCTGCAAGCGCTTAGAAAAGAACCCAGAGGGTTCCAAGTCTGTCCAAACCAAGTCATGCCAGACTAGCTTCCTTTCTCTCTTCTTGAAAGAGTCGCAGGCACCATGGATGAAGGAAACGCTGTGAGGGTCGTGGACCTGGATTGCAGCAAAGGCCTTTGACGTTGCCCTTCATGGCCGTCTCACATCGGAGCCGGTACAATGTGAGTTAGAGGATGCCTCCGGTTGGACGGATATGCAGGTGGTTGTTCTGAGAGAGAAAAATGGCTCACCAATTCTTCTTCTTCATCCTGGACAGAAGCGACTGGTGGGGTTTGTACGACAGGGTTCTGTCCTGAGCCCAGTGTGGTTTAACATCATTATACATGCCTTGGAGGAGGAGGGAGAAAGGGAGGGCCATCAGGTTTATACAAATTCCCAAACTGGAAGGGGTGGCTTTAGAAGACAGAATTAGGTTCAAGATAACCTTAACTCGCTGAAGACAGAGAAAAGAAGTTTAGGCAGGGAAAATCAGACAGGACAAGCGATACCGTGCCTGGAATACTCTGTCCAGTTCTCGGCAGTCATTTAATGATATTGGCAAGCTGGACTGTTTCCAGAGGGAGGGCAACCAGCGATGGGAAAAAGGTCTGGAAACCAAGCTCTATGAGGAATGGCTGAGGGAGCCGCTGGAAATGCTTAGCCTGAAGGGAAGACCGAGAGGGGATAGGAGGTGAGATCTCCCAACCATCTGAAGGGATGCCACGTGAAAGATGGAACATGCTTGTCTTTTGTAGCTCCAGAGGGAAGGCCTTGGAGGCTTTTAAACAAAGGTGAGATGGCCACCTGCCCAGGAGGTTTTAGCTCTGGATTTCTGACTACGGCCGTGGGGCTGGACTTGATCTGGGGCCCAGTGTCAGTCGAACCCTTATGGTTCTATGTTTCAATAACAGCTGGCTTGAACATGTCAAAAGGATCTGGGGGTCTTAAGAAGTTAACACAAGTCAACCGTGGGTTGCAGCCAACATTCCCTCTAATTTTCAGCCCTGCTGGGTGGGGCTCTTACCCTCACACGAACGACTCCACACACACAACCTGAGCGGGGTTCTGTCACGAGTGGAACCCAGGGGGCTGAAAATGATAGCTGTGAGTGCATGGAGGAGGAGGAAGGCTACGCAGAGGGGGACAGACTCACGCAAATGCAGGCGCGGATCTTGGAGGAAACCTTGGTTGCAGCAACTCCACCCGCCCACCAAAAAAAAAGGGGGTGGAATGCAAAAATGGGTTGCATCCACCCAAGGGTAGTGTCCAGATCAAGGGATGAAATAGTACCATCCTATTTGGCCTTCTTAGATGAGGCCCCACTTGGGACCACCCATGTCCATTTGTGGGCACCCCAGATGAAGAAGGATATTGACAAGATGTAACATGCTGACAAGCATGGTAGGGAGCTTGACGATCAAGCCCCAAGAGGAAACGGTTGCGGGAGCCAGGCATGTTTGGCCTGCGGAAGGAAGGGCAGTATTCGTCTTCAAAGACTTGAAGGGCCGTTACCCAGGGGGCGGCACAAGCTTGCTCTCTACAGCTTCCAAAGGTCAGTCCCAAAGGAACAGATCCAAACAGCAGGAAAGGAGATTATGACTGATGTGAGGAAGAACATCCAGACTGTAAAAGAGGGTTGACCGAGGAACGAACTACCTTGGAAGGTGGTGAACTCTCAGATTTTATTTATTTATTTATTTATTTATTTATTTATTTATTTATTTATTTATTTACTTATTTATTTATTTATTTATTTATTTATTTATTGCATTTATACCCCGCCTATCTAGTCGAACGACCACTCTAGGCGATTTTCATCTCTCTCTTTCCAAACTGGCATCACAAGGACGGCACTTGTTTGTTTCCCCAAACGGCTACCAAGGGTATCAAACGTACAGTATATGGAATACTACAAACAAGACAAAGAGGTCGACAGAAACCAAGAGAATAAAACCATAGCAAATAGCCCAGAGTGTAGATAACTGAACAGCATTCCCTGAAAAAGGCACAACTCGGGAGAGGAGCTAGAGAGCTGCCTCGGCAAAGAGACTGATCTATCATTAAGAATCGGAAGCAAAGACAAAGAGAGAATTCATAAGAGAAATGGTTTTCCCCGAAAGAGGCGAGCGCATTCCAAGCACCAGGGAAGAAAGATGCAGTGTAGGGAAGTTTTTTAAAAATAATAATAATAATAATAACACAGAATATTGAGCCAATGAAACTTCCTCTTTCCCCATTTGGAGAGAAGTCAGCAGGCACACAGTAAGAGCAAGGTCACAAAATAGCAGAGAGGCAACCAATAACTAGCAAATAACCATCCTCTGTTTAAAGCAAAGATAGAACTCCCTTGGCTTCTGATAACACCCTCAGACTTCCCTGTGTTCTCCTGATCACTGTTCACAGTTGGAATGAAAAATTTTAATTTGCTCTGGTGAATATATATGGAGAACGCCCATTACACAAGCACCACAGCAAAAATAAAAGCACCTTTCAGATTTATCAAAACAAGACAAATTGATGAAAGACTGAAGATATTCTGAGAAAACAATGAAGGTTGCATTAAAAAGCACTAAAGCATAAGAAACGAAGCAGTTATAATGTGACAACCACAAAGGCAAAAAAGAAAGAAAGGAAGAAAGGAAGAAAGGAAGGAAGAAAGAAAGAAAGAAAGAAAGAAAGAAAGAAAGAAAGAAAGAAAGAAAGAAAGAAAGAAAGAAAGAAAGAAAGAAAGAAAGAAAGAAAAAGGAAAAGAAACTTAAAACCATATATAATCACTAAATCCTGACTGATGCCAAGTGGAGCATAAGGGATAACATATCCCACCAATCTCCGTGGCCTGGCATGTTCTCCAACCCAGCTACCATAAAGTATTCTAAATCTCAGCTATGATTGGAATGCAGAACCTCTCAGACAGCCAATCACCCAGGGAAGGCTTGCCTGAAGCAAAAGGTATTTGCCTGCTTGAAGAAGGAAAGCAAAGATGGGGCCAACCTGGCCTCCTGTGGGAGGGAGTCCCAGAGTCTAAAGGAGCAGCCACAGAGAAGGCGGGATCGAGAGAAAGGGCTCTCCTGATTATCTTAATGCCCAGGCAGGCTCATAAAGGGAGACACAATCTAGTAATGCTGGCAACTCCTGTGTGTGCAACACACAGCAAATCGTGCACTGGGATGGATTAGAACAGGTGGGGTGATTTCCAGAGGTGTGTGGGCTACGTGTGGCCATCACACCTTGGAGGGCTATATCCACACTGAAGCCCCACCAACTGGCAGTCTTTTTTTTCCTTCTGAATAATTGTAAGAATGTGGGAGTGTGAGGGTGTATAGATGTGCTGGGACCTCACAAAACAGGGCAACATCCCCTCACACTCCCTGGGCACCACAAACAGAAATTCAGAGACAATTTTAAAAACATTAAACCCAGGAGAGGTGCTAGAAGGGCTGCGTGTCGCCCACCTGCAGATTAGACCAAGGGCTTGCCAAGGCTAACCTTCGGTCCTCGCCGTGGCCAAGGAGATGGGAGAGGTCCAGGTAGCTGGCTAGAAGGAGACAGGGCAACAGGCCCCTCCCACGCAGGGTCTCATGGTCTCTGCTCATGCACAGAGGACCTGCTTCTGATCCTGGCGGTGACCCATAGCCCTCCTGTCTAGTATCCACTGACTGTCCTGATTAGGAGATGGATCTGATGTCCTCCTGGGTAGAGTCCCCGTCACCTTCTGAGTTGGTATAATTCCAATTTATCCAGGGCCGGTCGGGGTGACAGACCTCCCAGGAGCATCACCTGTGACCAGTCTGTGGCGTTTTTCGAAAAGAAAGTGGAGGCCATCTGCCAGGACCTAGACCACCACATTTCGGCAGTAGATCGGGGGCTGAGACATCCACTGCCCTGCCTTGTCCGGTTATCTTACACCAATTTCAGCCTGTTTCATCATCAGCGGTTGACAAGGTGGTTGATCGCTGCAGAGCCACCACAACCTCCCTAGATCCTTGCCCAGCCTGGCTTTTAAAAGCTGCCAGGCCAACAACAATGGAATGGACCACCTGAATTATCAACACGTCTCTCCTTGAGGGTCAGGTTCCTCAAGCCCTCAAGGAGACACTTATCAGGCCCATCCGGAAGAAACCAATTTGGTTGCAGATTACTGTAACAAAACTATAGACCTGTCACCAATGTTCCTTTTTTCAAGCAAGCTAGTGGAGAAGGTGGTGGCCGATCAGCTTCAGGCACACTTGGATGAAACCAACCCCCTTGACCCATTCCAGTCTCTGTTCAGGCCACGTCACGGCATGGAGACAGCACTGGTCACCCGGCAAAATGTCCTTCTGAGAGAGGCAGACAGGGGCAAAATGATTGATTCTCTGTTGATTCTCCTGCATCTCTCAGCGGCCTTTGAGACCATCAACCACAGCATCCTCCTACAGAGGCTCTCAGGGTTGGGGATCGGTGGCCTGGCCTTGGCCTGGCTCCGGTCCTTCCTGGAGGACCGTCCTGAGAGAATGCAATTAGGGGAGATGGCCACCACTCCTTGGACTCCCTCACAACCGTGGAGTCCCTCAAGGGTCGATTATCTCCCCGTTGCTATTTAACATCTATATGAGATCACTGGGGGAGGTCACCCAGAGATTTGGAGTTTCGTGTCACCAATATGCGGATAACATCCAACTCTTATCTCTCCTTCCATCCTTCTGCAGTGGATGCTGCCCCGTCCTTTGAGCGCTGCCTGGCCACTGTACTGGGGTGGATGCAGGGCAACAGATTGAGGCTAAATCTGAACAAGATGGAGGTCGTCCCGGTGGAAGCTCCTGCTGTCTGCAGATTGGGTGCTTCCCGTACTTTGGGAGTGCTACTTTCTCCGTTAAGGATGAGGTTCGCAGCCTGGGCTCAACACCGTCAATGGACATTCAGAGAGCATCTGTGGTCTGGTCCACTTATTTCCATCTCAGGAGGATTGCCCAGCTGCATCCCTACCTTGACACCAGGTCCCTCACCAAACTGGTCCATGAACTGGTAGTCTCAAGAATAGACTACTGCAATGCTCTCTCTGTGGGGCTGCCCATGAGACTGTTATGGAAACTACAGCAGGTCCAGAACATGGCAGTCAGGTTATTTATTTTATTTATTATTTATTTATTATACCTTGCCAGAGGAGTGAATAAATATCAACCCATCTCTTCAGTTCTGGTCCTCTTACACTGGTTACCTGTCCGTTTCCATGCCAGCTTCAAGGTGTTGGTTCTAACCTCTAAAGGCCTAAAAGATTTGGGACCTCAGTACCCGGCAGAACGCCTGCTTCCAACTGGATCTGCCTCTCCGACCTGAACATCCCAAGCAGGCTGGCTGAGGAGGCTAATCCTGAGAGAGGCCTGGAGGGAGAAGTTGAGAAACGGGGCCTTCTTGGCGGTTGCTCCTCGGCTGTGGAATGAATTGCCTCCCGCAATTCGCCTGGCCCCTTCGCTGGTGATTTTAAAGAAATCTTTAAAAACCTTGTTATTTAGGCAGGTGTTTCAAAATATCTCACCTGTGGAGTCTACTGAACCTTTTTAGCCTAACTTGATCTAATTCATCCATTTTAATTGTTTATTCATGTTAATTGTATGTCAATGTATTTTAATTGTACATTTTTATTTTACTATTATTGTTTTTAGGCTGGTTTTATTCTGTATTTTTGTCACGTTTACTGTGTGTTTCTTGTTGTAAATCGCCCAGAGTGGCCCTTGGCCAGATGGGCGGTATAAAAATGAAACAAACAAATAAACAAATACAAGACTTTTGGAACTAGGCCGGCATTAGCCACAGCTCTTCCACATTCTCTGTCTGTTTTTGAAATATTATTCAAGAAAGATTCATGCATCTGCCTTCACCGGCAGCCAACAGGAACACTGAAACTCGAACACAGGGAGCAAAGCTTTGTCTGAAGGAGAAGGCCGGGTGGAAACACAGGCGTGACCCTCCACCAACTGCATCATCAGCCAGGTGTTTCAGCCACACAAGTGGCAAAGCCGTCGGGTGTTGCCCCAGCCCACACAGGCTCTGGACGACCTGACGAGAGAAACCACTTGCCTGTCATATGCTGCTATCATGAAGTTGAGGAGAAGGCTGATGGATTGCTCCACACTGATCTGGTGAGTAGAAGGAAGGCGTTTATTCAGCTGGTAGTAGATGGATGAGATGATTGTTTCTAGACGAGACACATTGATCTCTGTATTGTGATCCAATGTGTTAAGGCCATTGTCACGGAAGGCTTCAATCATGTTCCAGATATCCACAAGGTGAACTGTGAAGGAAAGAGAAATCAAGCTTTTGCTCCTGAGAAAGGCCACACTTCACGGGCAATCCCAGCTATATATTTCAAAGAGCATTCCTTCTACAAAACGCAGCTGTGCCCACCGACATTTCCTTTTGCAAAAACAGTTAGTATTTCTCTTGCAAACTCCTCAGCCATCGGACTCAAGAAAGGGCTGATCTCTGGGCTCAGCCTTCGCCACCACCGGTGACAGCATCAGCTCTACGATCCCATGACTGGCTTAAGCCTAGCATTGCCAGAGTGGTCCAAATAGAGAGGTTACTTACCTGTAACTCTGGTTCTTCGAGTGGTCATCTGTGAATTCACACTAATGGGTTAAGTCTGCGCCTGTGCAGAGGTCTCCGGAATATTCTAGAGCTGAAACAAGCGTTCACTAGGACCACCCCCCCTAGTACAAGTGGTCCACCCGTCCTAGCGATTGCCTCAGTTCCCCAAAGCCGCTGCTGCTCAAAGAGTGAGACAGACATGACAGACAGAGGGGAGGACAGGCGGGAAGTGTGAATTCACAGATGACCACTCGAAGAACCAGAGTTACAGGTAAGTAACCTCTTTTTCTTCTTCGTGGTCTCTGTGAATGCACACTAATGGGTGATTAACAAGCTTACCTTACAGGTGGAGGGACATCACGGCAAAACCGAAGACAAGACTGCACGGCCGAAAGCCGCATCCGACTTGGCCCTGACGTCCAAACGATAATGTGATGCAAACGTCGACGGAGCGGACCAAGTAGCAGCCTTGCAAATATCCGGAACAGGTACGCCACGAAGGAAGGCCATGGAGGTAGACACTGCCCTAGTGGAATGAGCCTTGATCTGAGTAGGCAAAGGCTTACGAACAAGCTGGTAAGCGAGGCGTATGGTGTGAACAATCCATCGTGAGATGGTCTGGGGAGACACCTGTGTCCCTCTACGTGGCAAATGTGGAGAAACAAATAGCCTCGTAGACTTACGAAAGGAAGCAGTCCTGTTGACGTAAAATGCGAGGGCCCTCCTCACATCCAAGAGATGGAGGGATCGCTCTAGGTCAGTTGTTGGCAATGGGAAGAAATTAGGCAGGATAATAGGTTGCCGGACATGAAAATCAGAGATTACTTTGGGAAGGAAAGAGATGTCTGGATACAGTGTGACTTTGTCTGGATGAAACTGAAGGAATGGAGGATCTACTCGTAGGGCTGCAAGTTCAGACGCTCTACAGGCCGACGTGATGGCTACTAAAAACAACACTTTAAAGGAAAGCAGACGCTCAGAGGAAGTCGCAATAGGCTCAAACGGTGTTAATGACAGGCAACGGAGGACCGTGTGCAGGGACCACTGAGGTGGTGGAGGAGGCCTGGATGGGCGGAGGTTGGCCACACCTCGTAGGAACTGCTTCAGAGTAGGATGACGGAACAAGGCGGCATCCGAGTCCTTTGGTTGGTGAGCTATAATAGCCGACATGTAAACTTTGATGGTAGAGAGTGAGAGATAGCAGTCGAAGAGATAAGATAGAAAGGCAAGAACTGCCCGAAGGGTAGTGGGAGTCGTAGGGAGGTTATTTTGCAGAGCAAACCTCTGGAAAGCACTTATAAGAATAAAGTTGGTTAGTGGCCGGCTTCCTCGCATGAGCGAGGATGGAGTTTAAGGAGGGTGGATCCTCCAAGCCGTGAGGTGGAAAGAGTGAAGGTGGGGATGATAAGTTTGTCCTTGATGCTGGGTGAGAAGGTGAGGAAGGAGCGGTAGACGGGCGTATTGAGAGGCCATCGACCTGAGCATCGTGAACCAGGGCTGTCCTGACCACCAAGGGTCTATTAGAATGCCATTCAAACGGTCTTGTTTCAATTTGATGACGGTTCGGAGGAGAAGTTGGATTGGAGGAAAGAGGTAAAGGAAAAATCTGGTCCAATGTGCCATGAGAGCATCGCCGAGAGAACCTCGCCCGAGGCCTGCTCTGGATAAGTACTGGGTGCATTTGGCATTGATTGCCGTGGCGAAAACGTCTATGTCCGGTCGACCCCACTTGTTGCAGAGTTGGAGAAATACTGCGTCGTCGAGGGACCACTCGTGCATCTGATAATTCAGCCTGCTGAGCGAGTCCACTAATTGGTTGTGTTGCGTGGCAATGTGGACCGCTATAGGAAATATATGGCGATCTAGACACCACTCCCAAAACTGGACAGCAAGATAGAGGAGAGGAAGAGAGTGTGTACCTCCCTGTTTGTTGATGTAATAGAGTGCTGTCGTGTTGTCCGTGGTTACTTGCACTGCGGCACCAGTAATAAGTGGTTTGAAGGCGCGGAACGCCTTGAAAATCACCAGTAATTCGAGGTTGTTGATGTGGAGAGTTTTTTCGTGGGGAGACCAGTTGGCATGCTCTCGAGGGAGAAAAGCCCTTGCTTGATGTGAATCTAGAACTGCACCTATAAAGGTGGCACGTTGAGAGGGAGTTAATACCGACTTGTCGAAATTGACTTTGAGGCCCAGATCTGCTAGTAAGGAAAGAGTGATAGCAATGTCCTTTAGCGCTTGCGAGCACGACTGAGCTACGAGTCGTCAATGTAAGGAAACACCGAGATTCCTAGTGTGCGAAGGTGTGCAGCTACTGGGGCCATGCATTTCGTAAACACCCGCGGCGCGGTGGAGAGGCCGAACGGGAGGGCATTGAATTCGTAGGTAGTTTGACCGAGAGAAAAATGAAGAAATTTGCGGTGTTCCTGTCTGATGGTGATATTTATTTATTTATTTATTTAACTTATATGCCGCCCACACTACCCAAAGGTCTCTGGGCGGCTTACAACAGTTAAAATACAATAAAAAGACAAAACAATTAAAATGCAATTAAAATATATACTCTAAAAATTGCCATCAGGACCCACAGTTGATATTATTTCAATTAAAAGCCTTCTGGAACAGGAAGGTTTTGACCTGGCACCGAAATGTCATCAGCGTCGGTGCCAGACGAATCTCAGTTGGGAGGGCATTCCATAGTCTGGGGGCAGCTGCCGAAAAGGCCCTTTGTCTACAAGCCATCCCTCTTACCTCCTTGAGGGACGGCTCTTTCAAAAGGGCCCCCTGGCTAGATCTTAACTGCTGGGTAGGTCCATATGGAAGGAGGCGGTCCTTCAGGTATCCAGGGCCCAAGCCGTTTAGGGCTTTATAGGTCAAAACAAGCACTTTGAATTAGGCCCGGGCAGCAACTGGTAGCCAATGTAATTTAAACAGAATCGGCTTGATGTGTTCCCTAGCGGCCCCACCACTCACCAGCCGCGCAGCTCGATTCTGGACCAGTTGCAGTTGCCGGACTGTCTTCAAAGGCAGCCCCACGTAGAGCGCATTGCAGTAATCTATGCGAGATGTTACCAGTGTGTGTGTAACTGTCATGAGACTCCGCTCATCCAGGTAGGGCCGTAGCTGGTATAATTTCTGCAGCTGAAGGAAGGCGCCCCTGACCACCGAGTCCACCTGGGCTTCCAGTGTTAGACTGGGGTCCAGGAGCACCCCCAAGCTGCGGACCCTGTCCGTTAGGGGGAGTGTAACCCCATTCAGGGCAGGGAAATGGCCCTCCAGCCTGTCCGGCGAACCACCCACTAACAGCACTTCCGTCTTGTCTCGATTGAGTTTCAATTTATTAACCCTCATCCAGTCCATTATCAGGTCCAGACACGAGTTCAGCACAGAAACCGCCTCATCTGGATTGGTGGAAAATGAGAGGTAGAGCTGAGTATCGTCAGCATATTGCTGACTCCTCAGCCCAAACCTCCTGATGACCTCTCCCAGCGGTTTCATGTAGATGTTAAACAGCATGGGGGACAGTATCGAGCCCTGAGGAACCCCATGACATAAACGCCATGGGACAGAGCAACTGTCCCCCAGCACCACCCTCTGGACACGGTCAGCCAGGAAAGAGCAGAACCACCGTAGAGCGGTGCCCCCAACTCCCAACCCAGCCAGCCTATTCAAAAGGACACCATGGTTGATGGTGTCGAAAGCCGCTGAGAGGTCCAGGAGTATCAACAGGGTCACACTCCCCCTGTCTCTCTCCCGGCAAAGGTCATCGTACAGGGCGACCAAGGCAGTCTCCGTACCAAAACCCGGCCTGAAACCCGATTGAAATGGATCCAGAAAATCCGTTTCATCCAGCAGCGCCTGGAGTTGCCCGGCCACAACCCGCTCCAACACTTTGCCCAAATAAGGGAGGTTCGCCACTGGTCGGTAGTTACCCACCAGCCTTGGGTCCAGGTTAGGCTTTTTAAGGAGTGGCTGAATTACCGCCTCTTTCAAAGCGGTAGGGACCACTCCCTCTCTCAAAGAGGCGTTCACGGCCTCCAGGACCCAGGTGCGAACCCCTCTGGCAGATCTTCCAATTAGCCAAGATGGGCAAGGGTCGAGCGGAGTGGTGGTAGAACGGACAGATCCAAGCACCCTGTCCACATCCTCAGGTCTCAACAATTGAAACTCATCCATTAATACTTGACCTAAGCACGGCACACTGGACACATCCTCTGATTCTGCAGTAACGGTGGAGTCCAACCCACTGCGAATCTGAGCGATTTTCCCCTCAAAATGAATGGCAAACTCATCACAGCGAGCTGATGAGCAGTCCGGGACCTCCACCGGATTTCCCGGTTGAAGAAGATCCCGGACCACCCGAAACAGCTCTGCTGGACGACATTCTGAGGAAGCAATACGGCTGGAGAAATATTGCCGTTTCGCCAGTTGTATTGCCACGAAATAGGCCCGATAATGGTCTCTAAGTCGTGTTCGATCGGACTCCCAGCGGGATTTCCTCCACCTGCACTCCAGCCGTCTCCCCTCTCGCTTCATCGCCCGCAGTTCAGAAGTATACCAAGGAGCTGTCTGGGCTCTGCGTGCAGGGAGAGGGCGCTTAGGCGCAATCGTGTCAACCACCCGGGTCATCTCCCTATTCCATAGGGTGACCTGAGCTTCGACAGGAACGCCGACCATATCAGACAGATAATCCCCCAGAGCATTCAGGAAACCATCTGGATCCATTAGTCTCCGAGGGCGGATCATCTTAATAGATCCCCCACCCTTGCAGAGGGGAGAAGAAGCTAATAGACTATGATATAGATATGAAAATAGGCGTCTCTTAGGTCAATGACGGAGAACCAATCTCCCTCTTGTAGAAGAGGAAGGATACGTTCTAGAGTCACCATGCGAAAATGTTTTTGTACAATGAAGTAATTGAGGTCGCGGAGGTCGAGAATGGGCCTTAGACTGCCGTCTCGTTTCGGTACTAGGAAATAATGGGAGAAGAATCCGGGGTCGGATGTACTTGGTGTGATAAGTGAAATGGCCTTTTTTGAAAGGAGAGATTGAATCTCCGATTCGAGGGCGCTGGATGGCGACGGTAGGACGGTCCGTGATGGGGGGACGGAAATGAATTCCAGTGCATATCTGGTGGAAATGATCGACAAAACCCACGAATCAGTGGTTATGTGAGCCCAAGATCGAAGATGGGGCAACAGGCGGGTAGTGGGAGGAGTGGGTGGAGAGTGGATTTGGACAGCAGGTGAGTTAAAGATTCTGTTTGTTCTTTTTGTCAGAACGCCTGAAGGATTGCCGAGGGCGCTGACACGGAGTGTGCTGGTGAGGTTGGAACATGGAAGATGTTTGAGGTAAGTAACGTTGTTTGTCTGGAAAAGACTTGTACTGGTGAAAAGGATATGGGCAACGCCACTGATATCTCCGAGGCCTGTAATACGACTGAGTGTTATACGAGCGTGCCGTCTTTCTCATCTTTTGTAGGTTATCCAGAATTTCGTCTGTTTTCTCGTCAAATAGACCAGCACCGTCGAAAGGTAAGTCTTCAATGCGCATTCTAGAGTCCTCTGAGATGTGGGCGGACTGTAGCCAGGCGTGCCTACATAAGGCTACAGCTGTAGCCATATGTTTAGAGGCTGCCTCTATTATGTGCCGCGCCATGATGCGCTTTTGCAGAGCTAACGCCATAGCCTCTTGATGATAGGCGAGGCCACGAGGTTTGTATTCTCCGGCAGTTGACTGTAGGAACGGAAGGGCCTTGTTCCAGAGGAACCTGTGATAGGCTCCCATTGATGCTAAATAGTTGGCAGCACGTAAAGTGAAAGATGCCAGGGAGTAAACTCGGCGTCCGATAATGTCCAACTTCCTGCCCTCTTTATTGTTTGGAGTGGTGTTAGAACGATTACGTGCCCGGTTCTGTGTTGCATCGACAATCACGGAATTAAGAGGAGGATGTTTTGAGAGAAATTCCGTGTTCGTCCCATGAGTCTTGTACAAATTCTCGACTCTGCAAGAGATCTGAGGCACTGAAGACGGATTGGACCAAGACTGTTTAATCAGCTTGAGCAGCAACGGAATGAAACCCATACGAAGCGGGGGTGTCTGATCCTTATCAATGTCCTCGTACACCTTGTCAGATTCTGATTGCGTTGGTTGCTGGACTTCAAGGTCCATGGCTTTGGCAATACGGAGAACCAATTGGGAATAGGATGAGAAATCCTCAGATGGAGACGGAGGGTTGGTGTCAGCCACGTCTGAGTCGGGAGTCAGAAGATTGAGGGGTGACTCTTGTAAGGCTATAGAATCAGAGGAATCAGAATCCGAAGAATGTGGTGGTGAGGGCGAGGACCTCTGTTGATACGAGGAGGCCGATGTATCGGGTGGAGTGTCGGGCAAATGGTATTTAGGAGGCACGGTACCACGCTTACTAGGTATCAGTTGAGCAGAGCGATGTGACTTACGCTTTTGAGGCTTTTTGGAGTCCCCGGTACCGGGCGAGGGTCCAGTGTAGGTCGTGGTGACTTGTAGGGGTGGTGCCGGTACCTGAGGGAGAGTAGCAGTATCGGTAGGGGGTACAGAAGGCTTAGCTGATGGTTTCGATTTCTTCGGTACCGAAGACGATGGAGTCGGGGCAGGTAGAGCATGCCGTTTGTGAGCTTTCTTGTAGGGCTTCTGTACCGGAATGGGAGAGACGCCCTCATCGTCTGATGACTGGTCGTAGTAATAGCCCGTACGGTACCGAGGAGGCGAAGGGGACTCCGAAGAGTCCAAAGGGTAATAGTAAGCATACCGAAGCCGGTTGGGTTCAATTTAACGTTCGGTATCATGCTGCCAATACCGGTGTGGACGATGTCGATACCATTTAGGTGGCAGTTCATAGTAGACTGGAGGCTCATAAACCCTGACTCGCTTGGGCCGATGGCGTCGAGCCCGAGAGTCCCGTGATACCGACAGTCCCAAAAGTATCGGAGGCTGTGAGGGAACGGTATCCAGATGGCCAGTGTCCTCAAGGTGGTGGAGTTTAGCTTTCTTTTTCCGCAACGGAACTGGATCAGCCGGAATAGATGCTGATTCAGACTCACACCCGGACACAGAGCAACCCAAAGATTTGGGGCTCGAACAGGCCGAATAAGGCAGCACAGTAACCTCAGCTGAGGTGTCCGCCCAAGACGGAGATTGAGCCAGGAGAGGAGAGGGCGGTTGGCCGGACGGAGGTGGAATGGATTCACAGTCGGTGTCGAGATCAACAGGTGGTTGAACCTGTACGGGAGGTTGAAGTACCGGTGGCTGAGAGTCTACAGAGGACTTCTTGGATTTCTTTGGTTTGGTACCAACCGATTTCGGAGTCGGTTTCGGTGTCGATTGAGGCGTCGATCCCGAGGATTTCGGTTTAGGCAGTTTTGGCTTAGACTTAGGAGTTGGTAATGGAGAGCCAGTGGCAAAAGGAACCGGTGGCGGTCGAGAGCCCTGAATGTCATCCATCTTGGACGGTGGGCAAAGAGACTGCTCCCACAGGAAGGATTTAAGGCGCTGCTGATGGAGTTTGATGGCCTGTTTAGTAAAGTTTTTACAATACGAACAGGAGGCCGGTTGGTGCGATTCCCCCAGACAAAAAAGGCAAAAACCGTGGCCGTCAGAAACAGGCAACTTATTCGTGCACGATGTGCACCTCTTAAATGGCCCTGTGGGGGCCATAAAAGGCGGGAAGGGAAGAAACAAAAAAGGGGGGCAACGGGTCCAAAAAAACCTCAAAAAGTCTTACGAAAACAGTATTACGAAAACAGTCAATCCTAAAGAACAATTATACGATCTATTAAATTTCGTCAGGAACAAGAACCAAGATGCGCGATGGAGAGCTCAGCAGAAGTTGAGACCTCAGTGGCGGCAAAAAGGAACTGAGGTAATCACCAGGACAGGAGGACCATGTGTGCTGGGGGGGGGGGGCCTAGCGAACGTGCGTTTGAGCTCTAGAATATTCCGGAGACCTCTACGCAGGCACAAATTAACCCATTAGTGTGCATTCACAGAGACCACGAAGAAGAACATGTGTTCATAAGATCCTTGGGGATGGGGATGTGATACAGGCACCCTTCTCCCCCACACACACCCCACACACCCCACACCCAACACACAGCTCCTTATCCAGACCACCACTGGGTGGAAAGAGAGGGGCTCTACCCATTCACCTCTCCTGCCTCAGGTCAGCCTTGCCTCAAGCAGGCGACTTCTCCTTGGAGGTGGGGCAAGGAGGCAGCAGGAAGCAGAGAGGGTAGAACAGAAGGTGGGCCAACCACCCTGAAGAGGGTGCAGCCTGTGAAACCAGCCCACTTCTTTTAAGTTGGGTGTGTGTGGCATTTCTTACTCCCAGAGATCTGACACTCGCAGCTGAAGAACTAACTGGGTGGGAAAGAGCAATGGATTCCAGCTCTGCTAGATCAGGGACCAACTTTGCTGAAGTACCTAGGATGCTACAAAGCACCAGCTTTTACAGCCGCCACATTAAAAGTCAGAACAGCTACACTGACGATCTGACCTTCGGAAGGAGAAGGACCCAAACACGATGATCCTCCTTCTCATTTGATTCTCTGAACCACCCCATTGCTTTGTACTTCACACCCGCTTCGGGCATCTGATCCCTCCCTACCACTTGCTCTGCAGCACTTCTTTGTTCTGTGTGACCCACACCCACACACATACACACAGACAGACAGACACCCTCCTCCTGTGATATTTTTGAAAAAACAAAGAAAACTTCCTCTGCATCATATACTCAAATTATCTGTCCTGGATACACACATGGCTCCTCCCACATTCTCCTGTCTCTCAGCATCAATTAGTGCCACAAATTACACCTACCTCCTCTGGCTCTGTCACTACCCCATGTCTTTCAACCTCTCACAAACACACATTTTCCATCTGCACACTGTCCTGTGTTTCATGCAGAACCACAACACTTTTTTTTTTTTTTTTTTTTGCTGTCTTAGCATCACTCTTTACACACTTGTTTTGATAGCAAAGGGCGGGGGGAACCATTTCATTTGAGATGAAACAAGAAAATATTCTCTTAGCCATGCCCATGTCCCTGCCCACGGTTCAACTACACGGCTAGAAAAGCACTCTAGCGTGTTTCTTCTGCTCTCCTGCCCCCGACCCAAGTTAGAAATCAAATATGGAGGATGGAAAGGAGGGAGGCCTGGGGGGAAAATAATCTCTCTCATCTCCGCTTGCTGGCTGGCTTACTTGCTATATTTATTTATTTATCTATTTGACACATTTGACATTCCTCCCAGAATGAGGACTCAAAACAGTTCACAACCTGATTAAAGATCAGATAGAGACATATAACACTGTAATTCTAATATGAAGACACAAAAATATTGTTGAATTATAAACAAGGTGAAAGGTACACCAAAGTTCATACGAATGGAAAATTACAGCAACCAGCGATGCGGCACCTTATCTTTAGCAGCCAGTCAGTCGCTGAAAGCTTGTGTGGATAGAAAGCCTGATTTCAGGTCTAATCAACTAGTTGACTAGAAGCTGATCCCACCAGTTTCTTGATGAGCACAGCAGAAGAGGAGGCAAGTCACCCTTTAAGGAGAAACTCTGGAAAGGAGGCTCTGGGACTCCCCCACTGCCTTCCAGCTTCTTGCTTCCTAGGAAGTGCACCTACCAGAGAGCTTCGAGCCATCCTTTTGAACTACCAGCAAGGACTGAGGGATTTTCTGCCTTAAAACTCTACTGCTTGGCTCTTGGCACAGATCTGTCCAAGCAGCCGGCAGATGGGATACAATGCATCATGTAAAAAGGCAGACATACAAGGAAGGACCCCAGGAAGGTATCTGGGCGTCCATCTCACCCAGGGCTGTGCTCCACTGGCAGCCAGAACTGCTCTCCACTGCTTCAGCAAGGTTCTTACCTTGGAACTGAACATGCTGGGGGTGGGGTGGGGGGCTTCTGCCTCCCACTGCATGTGCTCTTCCACACAGCCAGAGACCTTCCCCATACATCTGGTGAAACTTCTTTTAACCATTAGGTACAGAGCTGGACACATTGCGAGGGGGGTCACCTCTGGCACCCCCAGCAGGCCCATCTGCTCTCGCCCCATCCCCATCCCCGTCCCCCCTGGAGAGCCAGTCAGAGATGCCTCCTGCCAGGACCTGGGCAGGCACCGAGGCCAGTCTGCTGGCTCAGGGACAGAAAGGGAAGCCAACGGATGAGGCCCACCTGGGATGAGGAGTGGAGGTGGAGCTCTGCTCCCAGCTGGCCAGGATAAAGGTGGAAGGAGAGCCGCGGAGGAGGGAGCAGTCGGAGCCATTTGGGGGGACATTGTCAAAGAGGGGGAGGGGGTCTTTGACTATGCCCTCACTGAAGACCCCTGGACTGGCGTATTGGTGGGGCTGAAACGTCCACAAGGCCACAGGCAAGGTAGGGGATTCTGCCACCTCGACCCACTAACTGGCACCTTTGGGCACGACTGTGCTCCACGGACCAGCGAACCCTGCAACCAACCCAGACGTAGCACCAGAGACACCAAGGTCAAAAGGCAGGGCAATTGCATCTCCAGGAGGGGGTGGACAGGTCTGCAGCATCAAGGTCACTCAGGAGTACAAGCCCTCTTTGAAGGGAGCACCTCGTATGACTTGGGGACTGCGGGACGGTGGACCCGTGGAGTTAACCAGGAGCTGTCAGATGGACAGTGAAGGAAACTGAGTCTGGGAAAGGGCCAGGGGAGGGTGAAGTGAACCCTAAACTTGGGTCCTTTTGCCCTCTTGGGTCCTTTGCAGGAGAAAGGCAGAGTAAAAATATTTTAAAGAAAGAAAGAAAGAATCACCTGGAGAATGTCAGTCCCTCAATAAAACCCACTCTGCATCTTGATCCAATTCCTGAGCCTATGGATATCTTTGCTACTGACCATGGCCCTAACACCCCAACACCAGGCAGGGGAGGGGGCACGCATACTTACAAAACGTGCAACACCAAAGCCAGCCACCCCCAGGGTGACCTTGACTTCAGTGAGTTGCCCAGGGCTTTCACTGTACACTAAACAAACTCCCCCAAATGAAATGAATTTTTTTTTCTAATTTTGCATTTCCTGCAATTCTCCAAACAACAGAGGTTTGGATCCAGTCACTCAGCGTGAACTGAATCTGTACGATACAGGGATGCACAGGGGAAAATAAGTCCAACACAGGCTTTTATGAAATTGCTTTCCGAAAGAGTGAAATTTTTGACTTACGATTACATCTTTTTTGTACAAATCTCAGTTTGCAGGCAGTCCGATACGTTGAAAGTCTGATGACATCAAAATTCTGAGCCCCTGGAAGACAGAAGCAGGAGAGTAATCTCCTCAAGACGTTTTTGCTTTTCAGCGGAATGAAGCCCGTTCTTAAGGTGCCCACAGTCCTTGCTGTAGTTGCCTGCCAGAACCAACCTCTGACAAGAGTAGCAAGCTGGGTTGGCACTGCATTACTTCCTTCCAGATAACTTCGCCTTCCCACTGGCAGCTGGAGTGTTCCTTCCGGCACATGGTTAACTAGCATGCTTGGGAGAACCTGACACTGCTAAGTGTTGGGATGACGACTGACAGATCCTATCCATTAGAAATGTCTCATTCTTCCTGACATGCTGGATAACTGTGTATATGAAGGGACGTACATACATGTGATATCTATCTATGGCTAAAATCAGCTGTACATCTCAGCTAGCGTAGACTCACTGAACCAACAAAATGCACATGCTTGGTCAGTGTAATTACCATAATTGGTTTTATATACATGCCTGTACCCCCCCCCCCCCATTCCTATCCATTAGAAACGCCCAGTACACGAGTCCGTCATGACAGACTGATCCTATGGAGGAGTGTTTGCCAGGATACAGCTCAGAATTACAGCCTCAAGTCCAAATTTGCTGCCTGAAGCAAAGCTAGCCACCAAGTCCTAGGCAAGATGCTCAGGAAATGGTGCCCAGAGCTGGATCCCCAGCTACAGACATGAGAGGGGGGCTGCCCCACAAGCATAGAGTTCACACCTTGAATTTAACTAACACTTCTTCAAGGTCCGACGGTATGGAAGGCATGGTGTGGGAGTGACAACAAAAACAAAGAGAGGGTCAGCATTAGAGATTAAGGCCATAACCGATCCTCAGGGTTTTAACTTGACAGCACCACCCTCATCTCTCATGAGACAGGAGATCCAGTAACCTTCTTTAACAAGGCTCCAGCACATTCTTTCCTGAAGCTGTCATCTGAAAGAGTCTTCTACTTACTCATTTCCATAAACAGCTGTCTCTTCTCTGCCATGGTCCTTCTCCGCTTTCCGCTTTCTTCAATCATCCTAAATGGAAAGTTAACAGTTTCAGCCACAGGGTTGCCTTGAACAGAGACAAAGCACTGGGGATGACCTTCCAAGAACTAAGTTTCAATATTAATCTGTTCGTGCAAGTCACACAGGAGACAGGCAGTAGAAACCATCAGGGCCAAACTGGAAGATGGGCTGGAATATACAGAGGAGGAGATGCCTGCAGTTCCAAAAAAAATAAATTAAAAAATCTCCACGCTTTTGCTTTTCAGAGACACATCCGCCAACAAATGTTGTGGAGAGGAACAAAGTGGAAGGCAAAGCTATCCTGGAAGAGACGGTTGGGAATGAAAGAGCACTCTTCTTTTGAGCCATAAAAGTAGTCCTTAAAAAAAAAAACCTTTCCCCATTTGCACTCCACACATACTTGGAAGCAGCTCACGAACTTGGCCTCTTTTCTAGATTTCTGGAAATAACAGTAATATTTCTCTTCTTTTTGTCATCCATGTCAGTCACCGGCAAATCTAAGTTCTACCCAGTGGTGGTGGAGAATCAAAGGGAAGCTGTGCAATTCCTTCCAGGCTGCCCTAACTCCTCTTTCTGCTCAGGACTACAACCTCACACGAAGCTTGGTGGGGCAATTTTGATTTTCACACTTAAGAGTTCTTGGGCGGTTTTGCTATGAGATTGTGATCACAGTGATTATGACAGTGAGTGGAGCCACACCCTGTCCCTTGGTCCTGTTTAAGAATTACCCTTCCTTCCAAAAGACCAGATATTGTAAGCCAAAAATAGATTTCTCACACATGCCAAGATAGATTTTGGAGTGCCAGATTTAAAAAGAAAATGCAACATGTTTCCACATCCCATTTCTGATAAAGAAGAGATGAGGAAAAATAAGATTCAGGGAGAAGATACATCACAAAGGAAAAGAAAAGCACCCTAACCACCCATGCACCTCTGTCTGGGCCACCAAAGGCAGGACAGGTGAAACCCATCAACTGGGCAGTCTCTGAATGGATGCAGCAACTGGCCAGTCTCCCACTTGGTCCCAGGTTCACTTTCTCGTCAAGTGTATGTCGTTTGACTATCTAAGAAGAAGAACAAGGCGCTTCCGGTTCGGCCAATACTACAGGACCCTCGTTAACAGGTTTCGCTCTTCTTGGAGCTCATCAGCTGTAGGTAACGGCCTCTTTCCCAGCCAGGTTTCCAAAGGAAGGTGATGATCAATGCCCGGGAAGACACCCAAGCATGCCCCTGAAACCTACCCCATTGTGCCTTCCATTTATAAGATGAGACACATATTACTTTTAGGATCTGGCATGCATCTGTGTATATTTTACATGTGAAAAATGAAAAAAACTTAGAAGAACATGTGCTTCTCTTGCTGGGAGAAGAAATAACTGCATTATGGTTTAAGAGACAGTGCATCAGACCTGAAAGGTGGTGTCAGTTATTTCCCCAAAAGTGGCAAGGTGTGCCTTTGAAAGAAGATCCCTAGGCAGATGCATGCAGGGAATATTGTCTGGTGGCAGTTTTTATAACCAAGCATGTCCCACAGGAACAACTGTAAGCTCTTTTGGAATTCAGGAACCAGTACGGCTGTCTCTGCCCCCAGCTCAAGGAGGAGGATGGCTTATGGCCTGCTGGAAAGCTTGAGCTCTCAACCACTCTCAGCTCCGTGCTGCATTCTCTCCTCCTCAGAAACAATTCTCCACAGTCAGATGCTGTGTCTTGCATGCAGTTCCAAACCTAACAAGCCAAATCAGCTTGGGCCCAACAGCACAGACATCCCCTCCCTCTGGCTGAGGTCTGCAGAAAGAAGAAGTTCCCCACAGCAGTTTTCTTCAATCCCCCGGGGAAAACAGAACAAAAACTGAAAAAGAAAGCTTATGAAGTATGTTTCCCTCCTCAATGAAGCAGGTAAAAATTTAGCTTATTCTCAAGCTTCCAGAGAATAGCATTTCACTCAACTGATGAAACAGGCAGGGCCCACAGAAGTTCATGGTAGAATAAATCTGTTACGTTTTTCAGGTATCTCAGCACTTTTTGCTGTTCCCTGTTCTAATGATGACTGAAAAGCATTTTTAAGGTAAGGCTTAAAAGAATGCCCATATTTTATAAACTTATTTAAAGCCAATCTACAGTATCAGGCAACTAATATACATGCAAGTTCCCTCACCTGCTCTATCCCTTTTACCACCCTTTTTGTCATCCTCTCCATCATCCTTTTTACCACTTTTATTGCCGTCTGTTTTAATTTACCCTATTTGGCTTGTGTTAATTTATTTATTTTTATTGTGTTTTAATATTGTTGTTTATACTGTTGTTAGCCGCCCAGAGTGGCCTGGTTGCCAGATGGTGTGGGGTACAAAATAAATAAACAAACAAACAAATAAACAAACAAACAAATAAATAAATAACATCTACAACATTAAAAAAAATTAACATGTTTAGAAACTCTCATCCCAGAGCCAGAAATCCTCCTTTCAATCTGTGAAAATGTTATTTCTCCTGATTTCACAAACAAACTAAATGGCAGATCAGCATCAGTGCATTGTACTTCCACAGAAACCTGGAAAAGAGGCAGAGAAGAGCAATTCTAGCAATCGATGAGCTGGAGAAACCCCTGCAACACGTGCATACAACACCTGGGGCTTCTCAGACAATAAAAAAGGCAAGTCAGTGGATAAAGATATACTGAAAATAATACAATGGGTGCATACAATTATGCATGGAGTGCAGAAAGTGAGAGAAACTTCTCTACTTCTTTCATGATATTAGAATCCCACGGGCTCATTCACTGATGCAGAGCAGAGGATTCAGGACAGACAAAAAGATGTCCTTCTGCAAAGACCAAACAGTTAAACTATGAAATTTGCATCCTAAAGATGTGACAACAGCTACCAACTTGGACAGCTTTAAAGGAAAGTTACAGAAATTCAAGATGGAAATTCAAGTCTTCTAGTCATACTAACTAGACACCACCTTCTAATAGAGGCAGTAGGCACTATTACATTCATGACCAGCTTGAACACAACGCTGGACTAGTTAAGGTTTTGTCTAGTTCAGACTCCAACATCTTTCATTTGTATATATCTTTCATCTTTTAGGTTAGGCGGGGGAAAAAGAGATGATTTGTCTTTGAAAAAGCAAAGAAATCTTTTAAAAGTTAACAGTGTTCAAAGAAGGGCAGAGAAAAAGCTGGCTCAAGTATGACACCCCACACACACACACACACACTGTAAACCTGTTCTCTTGGGTGGTACAACCTGATCCAAAACAGTCTGAACAGGTTGATAATGCTAACGATCAGAACAGACCAGAAGCCTGTTCAAATTAACTTTTCATTCCATCCACTGCAAAGGTTGATGGATTTTATTTTCAGCTCTTTCTATCTTCTCAGTTGCCAAGGAGTGAGATATGTGCAGTTGCCCTCATGTACAGTTGCCTTCATTGCCTTGTTATCTACCTGCAAGTTAGGGATTATTTAAACATACACCAGAGGACAAACCTTCCTTGTTGTCACACCAGGATGCATGCACCCAAACTCTCACTGCCAGTAGGAATGTGTGTGTCACGAAACCATTCATGCACTCCAGGCCTAGCCCTCTCCAACACAAGGGACTGTAACCAGGTAAACTAACCTCGCATGTGATCCTGTCCTCTCCCTATGGCAAAAGTGGGGGAAATGGCTGAAAAAGATCCTGTAGCCCCACATGCCCTTCAGCCAGCCCATCTTCATTCTCTGCTGAATGAAAGGCTGGTCCAAGGATTGCTCCCACAGCCTGCCGGTGGACTGGATCCCACAAGAACTATCTCCTGGATCACAGTGCATCATTTATTTGGGGAGGGGTGGAGGGGCAACTCAAGATGAAAAAGGCACTACGATCTGCAAAGTGAAGGAGTCTTTAAGGACCATCTTTTCAAATTGGCTAGCAATGCCCTAGGCAACCCATGGAGTTCAGCTATTAAGCCTTTCTCAGGTGGTTAGAAGCAATGTCTCATACAGTCATTTTCTGGTATAATTCTTACTCTGCTTCCAAGTCCAAATTAATTATTTTCAGAAGATGATAAGAATTATTGAGAAAAGCATCTTGTTATCTTACACACAGGAAAACTCAGAGAATTTGCTCTGGACGAGCGGAGTCTCATGACAGTTACACACGCACTGGTAACATCTCGCATAGATTACTGCAATGCGCTCTACGTGGGGCTGCCTTTGAAGACGGTCCGGCGACTGCAACTGGTCCAGAATCGAGCTGCGCGGCTGGTGAGTGGTGGGGCCGCTAGGGACCATATCAAGCCGATTCTATTTAAGTTACATTGGCTACCAGTTGCTGCCCGGGCCCAATTCAAAGTGCTTGTTTTGACATATAAAGCCCTAAACGGCTTGGGCCCTGGATACCTGAAGGACCGCCTCCTTCCATATGAACCTACCCGGCAGTTAAGATCTAGCCAGGGGGCCCTTTTGAAAGAGCCGTCCCTCAAGGAGGTAAGAGGGATGGCTTGTAGACAAAGGGCCTTTTCGGCAGCTGCCCCCAGACTATGGAATGCCCTCCCGACTGAGATTCGTCTGGCGCCGACGCTGATGACATTTCGGCGCCAGGTCAAAACCTTCCTGTTCCAGAAGGCTTTTAATTGAAATGATATCAGCTGTGGGTCCGATGGCAATTTTTTAGAGTATATATTTTAATTGCATTTTAATTGTTTTGTCTTTTTATTGTATTTTAAATGTTGTAAGCCGCCCAGAGACCTCTGGGTAGTGTGGGCGGCATATAAGTTAAATAAATAAATAAATAAATAAATAAATTTCTGCAGTATGAGCCACAGAGACAGTGACTCTACCTGCCCCAGAAGTGTCTGTGGATAGGGACTTGAAGACAACAACAGAGAAGCAGTGCTGAAATGAACAGAAAATCCCAGCTAACCCATCTTTCTATAGTAGAACATGGCAACGTGGCCATAGCCTGGACTTGCCATTTGGCAGTGAGCCTGCAGCTCAACTGCGGGTGAAGTCCATATGGACCCCAATTACAAGCACACTGTACCAATCCATGATGGCAGCAGTTCAACGTGAACAGCACCATTCCATAGTAGAGATCTTTAGAAAGCTGGTTGGCAGAAGTCCAGTATAACTCTGGATGTCACACATTTGTCCAGTCCCAGAGGCCTATGGCCAGTTCATCAAGGCAGTGGAAACATCATCTTGACTGTCCACAACCCGAGGATGAAGAACCAACTACTTCTAAGACCTAATATCAGAAATGGTCACCCAAATAAATCATTATTTTTCACTATTTGAACAAGATCTCTTGAATGAAGAAACCACTTTGGCTGGGCAGTAATTAATTTCTTTGGTCTCAGAAATTAGAAGAGATAATTGGATAAAACTCTGGGAAGTTGTCAACATGTCAAGAAACAGTTAGAAGGACCCAAGGTCTTTAAAGTGACTAAACAATGACCCACTAAAGGTCCTACTTGCCTTTCAGCAAATCAAATAGGCCACCAAGTCCTCATTAACAGCAGATCTAAACATTGCCAGAGGAAATTAGCACTTTTCCTTGAAAGAAACACACAACTAGAGACCAATTACCTTTAAACAGCACACAGCTTAAGCAAACTGAAAGAAGCTATTTGCAGCTGCAGAAATGGCAAGCCAACAGGCCTGGATGACATCCACGTAGAATGGATAAAATACTTTGGCACACACAAAAAGTGGCTCCTTAATTTCTTTAATAATTCTCTCGACTCTCACAGGATTCCAAAAATTTGGAGAAAGGGGCAAGTGACTGCTATTCCAAAACCTGTAAAGAACCCACAGATCCAAAAATCTTCAAGCCAATCTCACGACTTTGTGATCATTATAAAGTCCTGAAAGTAGTGGCTCAGTGGTTAATGAGTCTTAATTGTCTAGCAGAAGTATTGCAGCTATTCCTCATCTCACAAATAAGGTGGCTTTAGACATGGGAAGAACTAACTCTACTGCAGAAATCTTACATCCAACACAACACATTGATAACAGCTTTGAAACAAGGAAGATCGCTGAGGTAGCCTTTATTGCCCCCTGGGCTGCCCAGAACACTGTTCATCATCACAGTACCACTATGAAAATTCTGTAATTTTTATTTTTATTTTATTTTATTTATTATTGGATTTTTATCCCGCCCTTCTAGACAAGAGTCTACTCAGGGCGGCTCACAAAATATTACAACCAAATAAAAACAACAATTAAAATCTACAATAATACTATAATCAAGATGGAAAGATGGATAATCTGAACAACGCCTATAAGGTGCCCTTTTGCAAAATTACATTTTTTTTGGTGAACTTTCAGACAATGCAGACCATGGAGGTCTCAAAAGAATGATCTACTCCAGGGCAGCATATTGGCTCCTGTTTGGTTCAATATCTACATCAATGACCAACAATTTCCTCAAGGCACCAAAAGTGTGTTTTAATGTTAACAACCTTGCTGCTCATTCAGACAGCTTTCAGATGGTAGAACATCAAACAAATAAATTAGAAAGGTTTGGGATATATTATGAGAGAACCCAGCTGAAATCCAGCCCAACTAAGGCTGAAATACACACCTTACATCTGAAAAACAAGCAGGGATCTCAAAAACGTCAGGTTATCTGGAACTAAATCATCCAACCAAATAGCTGTTTTGCCCAAATATTTAGGTTTTACTTTGGATCATACACAGATCTATAAGAAACACTGCCAAAATACAAAGCAAATTTCAAATTCTTGTCAGCTAATTTTCAACCCTGGGAGGATCTAGAGATACTAGAGACACGGGTTTAGAAGCAAAAGAGTCTGGGTCTGCCAGAAATATTAAGGCTTTTTCCTGCACTAGGTCCCTTTGTATTTCAGTCCTACAACATCCCTCTCCTAAATTTCCCCGACCAGCTGAACAGCTCAAGCCATGAGAAACAAAGCGACACCTTGGAGAAAGCGGGCAACCCAGATGTACCCCATGCCATAAGAGCATGGTGATGAGCATAAGCTATTTGATGTCATAGCTGTTGTGGGCAAGTTATGAACTGTTTCTACTCAGTCTAAAAATGGGTGTGACAGTTTCTGCAACATGAAGTACAACTGATGCAAAGAGAGGCTTTGCATCCCAAGAGATGACCCTTGAACTGGTGCTGGCCCCGTATTAACCCTTAACCTCCTAGAACAAAGCAGACCTGAGCTGGTAGATAACAAGAGGAAGGCATTTAGCTCTCCAAGCAGTTAAAAGCATAGAGAGCAACATCCTAAGTGACAGTAGTTTCAGATTTCTATAAGTCTGGAGTTTTAATGAGCCACAATGGCCTACTTCTTGGCAACATCCAACTGCAGATACATCTGGTCCTGAAGCCTTGCCTTCATTAATACTTGTATTCTTCTATTTCAGAGACCTTCAGGGGTGCCTGCACACATTATTTGGTGGGAGACGGGCATCTGCTCTGGGCATCTGCAGGTCCCACAGGAAGCTATCCATGGCTTCCTTCCTTGATATACATAATTAATGTGCAGTTTTGAATAAAATGTTTGAAAAATTGAGTTAAGGCTCTTTGTGTGTCTCCATAAGGGTCCCTCTGTTTTGCTGACTCCTGCAACAAATGATCTATTTTTTCCTTTAAATCTACAGGCTAGTAATTTGCTTGGTCATTTTCACTCCAGGTTCCCAGATCGGCTGTTTGCTACCAGGGAATCTGCCTGTTTAGCATGCAAAAAAATTGACTTCCTCCTGGAAGAAGATTTCCAAAGTGAGAAGCCTGGGTGTGTGTGGTATTCGGCTGGCCTCTGAAACACTCATTCCCGAGCTCTCAATTCTATGGGTGTTTCTTAAAAGTAGCCTATGAGAGCATTGTCCCAAAGCAGGGCCTTTACTGGTTTCAAGCGTTTCCTAGGAGGTTAGGAGTTCCCACATGTCTGTGTTGTTTACCGTTTGCACCAGGGCTGAATCCTCCAGTGTCACATTCAACCTCCACTGTTTGGGCATGTTTTTATCTGAGGAACTGGTCCTGATTCTGGATCATGAATCATGATTTGAAAACTTCTGGGCTCTGGTTATAGCCATGCTTTGTCCAGTTTCGGGACAGAGTAACCAGTAATTCATAGGAAGATCAGTGTGATACACCATGCAAAGAAAACTTCAGGCTGGAGATACAACCGCTTTCTTCAGCCACTTCATGGGAGTCTTTCATAAACTATTACACGCATTCTCTAGATTTCAACTGACGCATATTCCACCTATCTCCATCTAGGAGTGGATTATTTGATTTTATTAAAGTCATTAAACTGTAGCTTTTGAGAGAAAGTGGAATTATCTATATTATAGACTAATATGTTTGGGCCCCTGAATTGGTCTCCACAACTATAGTGTGGCCAGATGTACATGTGACAGACTAAGCCAGTAACAGCTCTGCACTCCTTTCCCCAACTGAAATCATCAGCTACCAACTGCTGGAAGGACTGGGCTGCACCACAGCATCATTAACCCTCACACCCAGCCCCTCTCCCACCAAACCATTATTCTCTGAAAAGCTGCACAGATTGCCAACATTTCATGACTGAGGAGCTCCTCAGCAGTCACCACATCAAGGGATGCCACACAGAGGGGACTACTGCTGTCTTCTCTGGTTTGTAGACTTCCCAGGTACAGGCATCGTGTTGGTAACGCTGGCTAGACAGACGGATTAGTGGTGGGATCATGTAGAGCTCTTTCTTACCGGTGAGCTGGGAATTGTTCTCAGAAGTGCAGCCTGCTGTGCTCAGAGTGGGATCCACAAATTTAAGGTCAAGGTAGCAGTCAGCCATCATTTGTGGCTGCCATGAACTAGGAATTTGGCCACCATTCCACAACAGTGAGTTGCAGAGGTCAGAAATACTGTATTTTCCCGTGTATAAGATGCCCCCATGTATAAGACGATCCCCAATTTTCTAACCCAAAATTCAGAAATCAATATTTTAAACATTATTTATTTTTTTATTTTCTGACATCTTTATGGGCTCAGAATGCTCTGACGTTACCGATCACTGTCGCATCCACATACTGCCTACACGCTCTCCTCCGCATCAGCTGACGTAAGTTACATAAGGCTCATGATTGGAGGAAGCCTGTTTGCAGAGACAAGCTATCAGCAGTTTTGCTCGTGACTGGAGGCAGACTGGTTTGCAGAAACATGGGCAGTTTTGCAACCGTGCGGTTTTCTCCTCGGCTTACTTCCATGTATAAGACGACACTCAACTTTTAGTCTAACGATTTTAGGAAAAAGTAGCGTCTTATACACGGAAAAATACGGTAGATACTCAGCACTTTCAGTTTTTGTATTTTCTGAGAAAGCAAATTGCTTGTTCCTATTTCCTTTTTCATACTTTATACCAGGGGTCTCCAAACTACGTCCCACATCTGGCCCGCCTTGTCTTTTTATCCGGACCGGGCATAGGAAGAGGAGGGAAGGGGGAGTCAAGCAATCCCCCACCCCCACTGTCTTTGCAAAGCCAGCGGAGTTGGGGGATTGCTTGGGTCCCCCTTCCCTCCTCTTCCTATGCCTGAGCAGGGATAGGAAGAGGAGCAAATCCTGATCTATGTGATCCCCCACCCCCGCTGTCTTTGCAAATACAGCAGGGGTGGGGGAATCGCTTGGGTCCCCCTTCCCTTCTTTGGCCCTCAAAAATGTGTAAAATATATGATGTGGCCCTCATACTGAAGTTTGGAGACCCCTGCTTTATACAAAGTTCTTGTGAATCTAAGATAAACCAATTCTAGCCTGTCTGATATTCCACGATACTTTGCTGACAACTTCAAAGCACAGCTCTTTTGTACTCTACACCTACCCAAACGATGTTCTTTTGAGAGACAAGAACAGTGATACAGGGTTTAGTACTGGATGCCTTTAATCCAGATACCTAACATTTGATGCTTACACTTAGCAAACTGAAACATTTTCCCAACCTCAACAGGTTGACAGGGATCTCTGGGATCAAATATTATTCAGTATGTGCTGCTAATCAACCATGTAAAAGTTTCCCCGGAAGCTGCTGCTCTTTAATTTCCTGTGATACGCAGGCCCGAAACAACCTACAGTTAACTCTCCCCCGTGATGAAATGCCCCCGTTCATTCCCACCCCCAGCCACTTTCAGCTCAGGACAAGGCTTCTCCCTAGACTGTGGCTCGGTTTCAGGAGCAGCCTATTAAGTCTCAATGCCCCTGTTTCCCCATTGCTGACGTCAACCTTCAAGGCCAGGCACAAAAGGTGTCAAGCAGTTCTTCAGAAGCAACAGCTCACCTTCTGCTCTAAGTAACCACATCACTCTCACCTCTTTTTGCAGTCTCAGTGCCAATAACAGGAAAGCTGCAAAAGGAAGGAGCACCAACACAGTACTCCGAGCATCTTCACAGACTAAGAGCGGTCAAGGGGAAACAACCCGCCTTGTCCGTGCTTCACCTTTATGGTGCATGGAGGCTGACTATGGAACTCACCTGCCTCAGTGTGATCTCCATGTCTAAAAGGAGGAAAGTACAGGAGCCGGCTGGGTATCTGGGGCTATCTATGGGGCTTTAATAAAACCCCAGCTCTTGTCACCATAAAAAGCCACAGTTAGGAATAGAACAGAGCAAGAGTCATGCTACTTCTCAACAAGAGGTAGGGGAGGCAGCTCACCTGAACATTTCAAGGGCAATTTTTACTCCTCACAGCTGGCAAGGGGAATAACAGACTGCAAGGCTGGTGTCCTTATAATGAACTTCATGTCAAAGCTGAAGAAACAGTTATATTACTCTCATATTTTTTCACAGAATGCTTTTTGTATCTGAGCATTCTAAGCAATGTACAATTAAAATCAATAAAACAGCACTCTACCAATAATAAACAAAAAGACATCAAGAGAACAAAAACAAACATAACAAAAACAAAACAAAATGTCAAGTCCCAAATGCCTCTTAAGAGCCTGCCAAGATAGGCATGACATGATTTTAAAAACAAAACAAAACATGTAGCTGGTACATTTTCCCCAGAACTTTGGCCATCTCCAATGTCCTTTTGTGAATTTCAGCAGTGCAGTTCTTCCCAAGTATAAAAAGCAGCCTTCTGTGAATTACTACAGTACACACTGGGGTTAGCCACGTTAATGTGGGTGAAACATCCCACCACCAGGTAAATTACAGTTCAGCAGTATTTTCAGAAGCAGTGGTCCAAAAAGAACAATAGCACAAGCCTCACAAACTGACAGGCAGATGCGGTATAGACATGCTCTGATCTGCAAAGCACTTCATTCTCAGTTTGCTGTTATGGGCTGCCAGATCGTTTCCTGATAGGGGTTTCAAGGTATGTGAGATGTTGGAAGGGGCAGTTGAGAGCATTGCCACCTGTCCAAGAAGGGTCTTTCCATGGCAAAGCAGGAATTTGAACCTGAGTCTCCTTAGTCTGTTCTTTCTTTTTTTTCTTCATTTGTATCAGATTGTTGCACAATTTAAAATTACAGATGCATATGAAATAGAGGTAAAATTAAAAACAAACTAAAATGCTAAGATAATTAGACTGCTTTTTGACCAGAAGCGAACTACTTCAATAGTATCTTGACCATTTACTAGATCTTCTCTTGTACACGTGGCGGGAAATTAACTGCATGGATTGAATTTCTGCAGAAATGCTGCATGGATTGAATTTCTCAAGTCACAGAAAATTTGTCCTGCATCCAATTAGGCGCATTTAATTGATTATTCTTTAATCTTTCTACTTCACTTTGAAGTCTATTAACTGACTTCCAGACGGTCCAGCTAGTGTCTTGTCCAGGCAGGAGACACTCTTCAGCATTCATCCATTCAGCAACGTGTGTTGTTTTTTGTTCCCTGTAGGTTTAGCCTAGTCTCTTCTGGTTTAATGTTTAGAGCCTAAGATTTGCCGCCTTGAGTCCTTTTAAGGAGAAAGGCGGAGTACAAATATTTTAAATTAAATAAATAAATAATAAATGTGTGCAGAAAATTTTTGCTCAATTTTAGCCATCATCTACAGTTTATTTGATTATCATATATGTATTTGTGGATGTTTGGTTCATTGCTTTTACGTATAAATCGCTTAAAGTAGCATTGTACACAAAGTCAGCAGTACAGAAATATACAAACAAACAAAGAAATAAAATTAAATAAAATTTGTTTGCTTGTTTTTACCCTGCTTTTCTCTTTAATAAACTTTGGTTCCCCAGATGTTCTTGGATAAAAACTTCCAGAAGCCTCCACCACTAGCTGTGCTAGCCATGATTTCTGGGAATTGTAGTCCAAGAGCATCTGGGGACCGAAGGTGGGAAATCACTGATCTAGGGGGTTGGTGTCCATGAAGTGGATGGGTTTGGTATTGCATTACCTTATTTTATTCATTATCTCTCAACTCACTTTCAAAGGGGCAATGCCAGCCAAATAACAGACCTTTTCAGTGAGGGTAGGTTTCAAGGAACCAGTAATAATCCTGCATGATTCATTAAGAGCAGCATCCACTTGTTTGGCATATTCTGACTGGCACCATATGGCACTAGCATATTCTGCTGGGGAGTAGCACAGGGACAAAGCTGTTGTTCTTATTGTTTGTGGGTGTGCACCACAGTCTGATCCATCCAGTTTCCTAAGTGTGGGCATGGTTACACTGCTGATTTTTATTGGTTTAAGCTCCAATGAATTTTAAATCGATTTTCAGTCACATGGTTTTTGCATTGCTGTATGCATTCACTTTGAAAATTATTACTCCAATATAAAGTAGGAGCTTAAAACCGCTTTAAGAAACTACACGTAAGATTTTAAATAGTTTCATTAACCAACATGTTTGCAGACTGCATGGCCTCCATCGTCAGTGATCCCAGCACATCACCAATGACTGCAACCTTTTCTTTCCCATTTGTTCTCAATGTTGTGCAGTGTTTCTTCAGTTTTCAGGCATCTTTTGGAATGCACGTATTTCTGTCTTTTTAACATAAATTAATGGTAAGTGACATAGCGACATAGCAATATTACTTCAGATGGACGAACGGCAATGTCCTTGCCACCTGAAACCCATTACCATCTACAAAGGCAGTATTTAATACAACAGGGGCATTCACTTTGCCCAAAGTGATTCATAGAGAACCGATTTCACAAGTGTGTTAAATCTAAAAGCCCCCCACTGGCCTCTTCAGAAAAACTTGCTGGAAAAAAAAAAGGGGGGGCTTCATCACGCATCACGTAGACAGGATTTTTCAAATCGATTTTAATTACACAAAACCCAATTCAAAAGCAGTTCTTATTGTCAGTGTAACTGTGTCCTGTGTTATTTCTGGCAGCAACTTTCTGTTTGGTGTTTAGACAATGTTTTTTGTAGGTCAGGGTTCGATCCAGAGTGACGTCCACTTTGGGATAGGGCAATATTCCTAAATCTTGCCTTTCCGTTTAACTTGGAGCTTCCTCTTGCTTCTCTGTTCTTCAAATGGATAACACAGACATGTGTTGTTAAAGGGTTTGGTTTCAGCTGGTTGTTTTTATAATATACAGGAAGATCTTCTAATGCAGAGGTTAGCTGGTGCTTGATGGCCTGGATTGCCAAAGCAAGATCATCAGCATAGACGAAACTCCTGGATGATGGGAACATTGGTTAATTATTTGTGGAAGTGTTAAAAAGCAATGGTGCCCCAACGCTACCCATGGGAAGCCATTCCTTTGATTTCTCTGCCTCCTTTGAAACTCAACAAAGAATCTTTCGTTTTGAAGTACAACAGTAACCATTTCTGTTAGTCCATGATCTTTAGTAAGGAGGTAGAGCTTTTTGAGCAGCAATTGATGGTGGCCAGTATAATATGCTGCTGTAAGGTTGACATATATTGTTCATAAAATGTTTCAAAACCATCTTCTATATGCTGGGTTAGATTTAAGATTTGAAATGTACAGCTCTTGCCAGGTCTACAGCCTGCCTGTTCTGGAATTAGAAGAGGCTCAAGTTTAGGGGCTAGATGGTTTAATATCATTTGTTCAAACACTTTATATAAGTGGCAGATTGATTAGGAGCTTTTGGGTCTGACAGTTATCTGCCTGGTTTCAGGATAGCGATTAGTTTAGTCTTCTGCCATACTTTTGGAATCTGTTTTCTCATCCAGCAGTTGAAAGAGCCGTTCCTCTGTTTTTTGCCCAAAATGTTTAATCTGGATACTATTGAGTCCCACCACTCTGCCATTCTTACATCTTCTTATGGCCCTCTTTAGTTCCGCCAATATGAAGTCAGTAGAAAGTTTACTGGATTCACTCTAAATATGTATCTAAATATTTACAGCTATGCATCTAGCATAGCTGTAAATTTTCCCAGTTGACTTTTTTTGAAATTATACCTCCTATGGAATGGCATAAATTGAGGTTGGATGGCTGGGTAGATCTGACATACCTTATTTCCCCTAAAATAAGACCTAACCTGAAAATATGCCTTAGTATGATTTTTCAGGATGCTCATAATATAAGCGCTATCCCAAAAATAAGCCCCAGTTAAGTGAAACCCTGCCCTCCACCATTGTGCAGCAACCAGAAGAACATGACATGTTTGTATTTGAATAAATGTAGATTGTTGTACATGAAAAAATAAAGCATCTCCTGAAAATAAACCCTAATGTGTTTTCTGGAGCAAAAATTAATATAAGACCCTGTCTTATTTTCGGGGAAACATGGTATAATGGGTCTGTGCTGAGTGTTTAGGATTGGAACATCTATGCTCTTCATTCACTGTTGAGCTACAGGCTAACTAACAAAAATTAGATCTGGATTGTGGCCTCTCTGCCACCTAACATCCCCCACAGAGAAAGACTACAGGCTATCATGAATATCATTAAAAACAAGGAAGAAGACAACAGAATCACTTGTCTCAGCAACATTGTGCTCATGCACAACTATTTCACTTTTGACAATAAAACCTACCTCCAGATCAACAGAACTGTCATGGGCACTCACATGGCCCCACAAAATGCAAACATATTCATGGACAACCTAGGACAATGCTTTCTCAATTGTTGCACCCCAAAACAACTCCCGTATTTGAGGTACATTGACAACATTTTTCTGATCTGGACCCACGGAAAGAAATCCCTAGAGAAGTTCCACTGGGATTTCAATAACTTTCACCTGAACATCAATCTCAGCCTGAAAAAAATCCAAACAGATACATTTTTGGACACCACTGTGAAACTACAACATGCACATCTTCACACCACACTGTACCAAAAACCCAGCAATCAATATACCTACTTGCATGCCTCCAGCTTCCATCCTGTACACAAGACAACATCCATTGTTTACAGCCAAGCCCTCAGAGACAATCACATCTGCTTGGACCCACAAGACAGAAACTCCAAACTCAAGAATCTACAAAATGCATTCCTCAAGACTACAATACCTGTCCAATATGATTAAAGAACAAATCAACAAGGCAAGACATTCCCTGAAGCTAGTAGTCACTTTAAGCCCACAGCTGAGACCCCTCACAACCCATCCTTGATTAGAATACTTCAGTCTCCCAAGCCCTAGGTGGCTGACTGCAAGTGTTTGCACACACACATTCCTTCAGCCCTTGAAAATGTGGAAAATATATGATGTGGCCCTCACGGTTAAAAGTTTGGATACCCCTGGTCTAGAGAAAAGGCGCCTGAGAGGGGACATGATGGAGACGTATCAAATGATGCAGGGGATGGATAAAGTGGAGAGAGGGAAGCTCTTTTCCCTCTCACGCAATACTAGAACCAGGGGACATCCACTCCAATTGAGTGTTGGGAGAGTGAGAACAGACAAAAGAAAATATTTCTTGACCCAGCGTGTGGTTAGTCTGTGGAACCCCTTGCCAGAGGATGTGGTGATGGCATCTGGCCTAGATGCCTTTAAAAGGGGACTGGACAGATTCCTGGAGGAAAAGTCCATCACAGATTACAAGCCATGATGGGGATGTACAATCTCCAGGCTTAGAAGGAAGGTACCAGATGCAGGGGAGGGGGATCAGGAGACAGGTATCTAGTTGTCTCGTGTGCTCCCAGAGGCATCTGGTGGGGCCACTGTGAGATACAGGGAGCTGGACTAGATGGGCCCTTCAAAGTGTCACAACATTTTGCCTTCTTTATTTTTTATTTTTGCTTAAGATCTCTGCCACCTGCAACAGTTAAATGAACTGGACAGTTTAGAATCATGCAGAAGGTACATTGAATGACATTCTGCTCATTTTATTTTCTAACGGCTTCGCCATTTTCATTATCATGTTCATAGCCCCAAATGTTGCTACGGGTGTTGAAATCTCCAGCTAGGAAGTAAGTGTTTTGGTCCCAGGTCCTAATCAAGACCGCAGTGCTCTCTATGTAGGGCTCTTTGTACCTTGAAGGTTGTACAGAAGCTGCCACAGGTGCAACCAGGCCAGATTGGTTTCATGCACCTTGAGATATGATCACAACTTCCCCCTTCTGGCTCACTTGAACTGGTTGCCCGTATGCTCCCATGCCCAGATTCAAGGTGCTAATGGTAACATATAAGGCCCTTAATGGTTTGAGACTTTGCTACTTGTTGGAGCGCCTCTCCCTGAGATTGTCCACCTGTGCCATCCACTCCTCCCAAGGTTTGAGGTTGCGAGTGGCCACCTTGAGGGAGACCTGGGAGTTTATGACTAGAAAACGGGCCTTCTCCATGGTGTCTGCCACTCTATGGAACGCTCTGTCCGTGGAGGTGCACCAGGGCCCAGCCTTCCTGGGATTCCCAAAGCTAGTAAAAACACAGCTTTTCAGAGAGGTAGTCCTCTCCTCATGATAGCTTTCTATGTCTATGTTAGATTTTTAACTTTGTCTATTGACCACTGTTGCCACTGGGGGGGGGTGTGTGTGTGTCATCTTTTGGGATTGTTTTTTGGATTATACCTTTGGTGGGTGGGGGACTGGGTGCTTTTATGTGTGTAAACTGCCCAGAATAGTGGCATGCCAATAAATGGGTGGCATAATTTTCACTTTGCGAAAGATCTTCAGTCCCCGAATAGGTCTCTTGACATAAGGGATCTTTCAGAAAAGCCCTTTTATTTGCTTGAAGGCCTGACTGAAAGGCACCTAACTGAAAGCCCAAGCAAGTGTTTGCAAGAAACCCCCTGCCACCCTCTTTCAAAGGTAAACCTGCTCCCAACCGGGGTGGAAATAAAGGGAGCCTGTCAAGTGAACGTGCAGAGTAAAGTGAGTCTGGAAGTTTATAGACAGGGGCCTTACATGTGGACACTCAGGAGGAACTGGCTTTGGCTTCAGAGAGGGGCCCAGCATTTGATTTTAAATGGGTATTTCCCACGTAAGCACTTCAGATCTGCTCTCCATTGACAGATGAGTCACTGTGACTCTCCTGCCTTACACCCCACAGCCCTTCACTTCACCCTCCTTGAAGGGGACAGCAGAGTGCAGCAAGCCAACTATTTAGCCCCTCTCCGTGTACTTCGGCATACTTGAGGTACCAGTCGGATTGTTTATGAAAACAACACTGAAAGACAAAAGAAAAGATGGCAACCCTGCAGCTACTTAAGATTATAGCCTTGTTTCATTGTTGGGCCCGCAACTGAACTTCAGCGTTTTCTGCGCACAAGCATGAACGGCGGTTACCCCCGCCTTCCAACAAAGGAAGGGTCAGGGCAGAGTATCGCTGCTGCCGTTGTTCTCCCAAGGGGCTGGGGAGCTGAAGTCAGCACCCTTGGCCTTGGCAACGACTTCCCGCTTCAGAAAAGCTGGTCTCTGGGGTCAAACCAGGCAACCCCAGGGCCACCAGGAGTGCTTTTGGTTACAGCACAAGCCAGTAGGCATGAGCTTTGGCTGACTCCTTGAGGAGGAAGCAGGCCACCTGTCTCTCTCTCCCAGCGCTGTTGCTCCTTCCATCAAAACTTCAGCCCAGGATCTTCTCTGGGGAAACAAGGCACAGAACCCCCTGGCCGGCCCTCAGCTGCCGCGGCGCCTTTCCCGGAGGCTAGAGAAGCATGCGGTGCACGGTGCTGTCCATGGGCAACTGGTGCTGATTCACCCAGGTGACGCGCCACCGAGAGGAGCCCGGCTGGGGCTCAGGGCTGCCCAGCGCCGGAACGCCGACGCCTGGCCAGGAGCTCCTCCGGCCAGAGAAAGCGGCCCTCTGGAAAGGCACGCCAGCCGCACACTCCTCGGGAGGGCCACCCGGTCCGGGAGAGGAAAAGCCTCCCTCGAAACACCCCCCCCCAAAAAAAACGCCACCAGCTGCCTGGGCTTCTGCTTTCGCGCCCAGGCGTCCCACAGGGCAAGGGCGCAGACGGGCAGGAGCGAGCGGGGGGGGGGGGAGGCTGGGGAGACCCCACCCCACCCCGGCTTGGGGTCCTGAAGGCAAAGAGGAGGCCGGAAGGGGCCGAGGCTCGACCTGCCTGCCTGCGGTCCTTCCCCCGCCGGGCCCCCCGGTCTCTGGCCCTCCCAGCAGCTGCTCCCCGGAGAGAGCTCGGCCTCTTTCCCCCCCCCCCGCCCCAAGGGGGGGGGTCCCCTCCACGCCCAGCCCGGGCTCTCGGACCCCCGCCTCGCCTCTGGCCCAGGCAGGAGCCCCGCGGGGGTGGGCGGCGAGCCAGCCGGGTCAGGGCAGCGGGAGACCCGCTCGGCGGCCTACCTGGCAGGGGTGGGGGGGGGGCAACGAGGGGGGGGCGCGGAGGGGTGGGGGACTCCCCCTCCCCGCTTGGGAGGCGGCAGCGGCCTCCCCCTCCCCCTCCCCCCACCCGGGGGGGCGCCTCCCCGGAGCGCCCTCGCCTTCCGCGGCGGGGGGGGGGGTTTGCCGGGGTTCGGGGCGTGGGGGAGGGGCCCTGTCTTCTCACGGGACTACCCCCCGAGTCACACTCACACACACACACGGGATGGGGCGGGGCGGGCCTACTTACTTCTCCGCCGGGCCCTCTTGTCCCGGGACGGGGCGGCGCTGCGTCCTGCTCCGCGCGCGCCTCCGGCTCGGCTCCTCTCCGTTCCCCTCAGGCGGCTCCGCTCGCCGCGACGGCCAATCCGACCAACCCACGCTCAGCCCACGGCTCGGAGAGCCCGCCTTCCCTCCGCGCCGCCCAATCCGGAGAGCACCTGCCAAGGGGAGGGCAGAGGACGCATCGGAGGGAGGGGAGACCTCCGGCCAATCCGGCGGCCGCGTCGACCTCCTGGCGCCTCCGCCGTCGGTCTCACCAATAGGGACACGCAACCGTACCGCTAAGGCCCGCCCTCCCAGCGCCGGCCTCGCCGCGCCTCATCCAATCGAACGCACGGAGGGGAAGGGGTGGGGCTTCGCTCAACCTTTCCCTTCAGTCTCGCAACCGCACAACCTTGCGAGGGGGAGCGGGGGAGCATGCGCACAACGGTCTCGCCGCCGCTTCCCTCGCTCTAGCCGCGCGCTCCCGCGACCGCTCGCGCAAAAGACGGCTCCGCCTCCTCGCCCCGCGCTATGCAGGGTGCGCATGCGCTGACCGCACGGTTGCGATGGCGACGGGGAGGACTAAGGCCTGGGCCGAAGCCTAGGGAGGTCGCTTCCTGTTGCAAGGATATTTATTAATATAAAATATTTTTAACCCCGGCTTTCTCTTCGAGAAGGACCCAAGGCGCCTTTCATCGTTAAGAAACAACATTAAAGCTAAAAAAAAACAAGCATACGAATATTAAAGAACAAACAAACGCCACTGAGAAATGGTAAACAAAAGCCATGCTAAAAACACATTCGAAGCCGTAACAGCACAACCATCCCTTTCAAAGCTCCACTCAGGCAGCCAGACACGGAGGGAAGAGAAAGGTGTCCTTGGCCTGCTTATTACTATTACCCTATTGAAAAAGCATTAAAAATCTAATCAGAGCGATATTAAAAGCGCAAATAAAACAACAGAATGAAATAATCCCTTTTTAAAAATCCCCCTGGTCTTCCAGTCATTGAAAGAAAAGCTCGCCTGAAGAGAAAAGTCTTGGCCTGCTTGCAAGAGGACAGCCGAGATGAGGCCAGGTTGGCCTCCAGTGGCAGGGAGTTCCAGGGTCTAAAGGAGCAGCCACAGAGAAGGGCCTCTCCCAGGTCCCCCCAGGTTGGAGCAAAAGTCCGATCTCTAACCCTCTTCAGCAGAGCCAACCCGCCAGAGAAACCACAGCCCTGGCCTTTTCTCTCCAGGCAGTGAAGCTGACTCAGACCAGGCGGCCTCCTTGGCTCCGATGGACCGCCCGGCCCTTGTTCCATTGGAAGTCAGCGGAGGTGAGGTTGTGCTCTGCCAGGTGTGGGGGGGGGGGGGCAGGCTTACTTGTGGTGTTGTCATTGTCATTTTGCCGTCACCCTCCCTGAAAAAAACACACCAGATTCCTGCAGAATCCCAGAGTCATGGAGTTGAAAGCCATCGAGTCCAACCCAGGCAAGGAATCCAAATCAAAGCAGATCCATAGAATCAGAGAGGAATTAAATGCAGCAAAAATGCCTACACTTAAAAGAATAAAAACACTAGATCTCCCCAAAGCACAAGTGATCCATTGCAGCTGATTACGGAAAACCCACGGCTGCCTCTTGGTGCATGGCCGGGGGTGGGTGAGTGGGCGAAGCAGCCCAAGCCAGCAGCTCCGGCATCCCATTTAAAGTTAACTCACAGCGGTCTGCTTGGACTTTTATGACCAGTCAAGGAATGAAATCCAGCTGAAGCAGTACGATAAAAACACAGGCTGGCTTGAGGGGGTTCCCATTGTGAACCAGCCTTCCTCTTCTTTCCCTTCTGGAGTTTCTTTCTCCCTCACAGGACCTGCTTTTTATCTCAGAAAACCATGGCTGCCCTCCGTTACTGGTGTTTTGCCTCCTCTTAGTGCCTGCATGTTGATGGCTGTCATCGTCAACACTCCCCTCTGCATTGCACGGCCAGGATGTGTGGCTTCTCACTCACTCGGGTGAGTGCGTTGCTGCAGCTGCATCGCAGACCGGCCTTCCACACCTCTGTCCTTAAGGCATTGTAAGGACGCGCAGGAGGAACCCGCTGACATCTGCTCAACACCTCCCTGCTGTTTCAGCGCATTTGGGTTCCAGAGCCCTCTTTGACGCACCTCTGACCTTTATGCTCTGAGCAAGGTGCACCTTTGACCACCAAGTAGGCTTCAAAAAACTGTCAAAAGTTGTACAAGGAGAGCTGCGTTAGAAGTTGATCATCAGAGACTGGTAGCAGGAGCAAAAGAAATAACGGCCGGAAGTACTTTAAGCCTCTCCCTGTGGTTCTTGGATGTGCTTCTCAACCCCTTCCTGTCCTCCCTCTCCCCAGTTGCAAGATCCTATCAGTGCGTTGTGGGGAAAATCTCAGGATCTCAACTCTGGAACCTCTGGATGTGGTGTCTCATTATGCCCACCGCTTCTTCCACAACCGACAGCATGACAACAGCCATCCTACCGGTTGTGTCAAAACAAAACAGAAGACCCAAACCTTATGCTGATGGTGCTCTTGTCCCCCTCGAAGAGGTGCCAGGTCTGGAGCCCCAAAATAGGTTGGCAGGGGGAGCCCCAAAGAGCCTCTCTGGCTGTTTGGGGCTCCCCCCGCCAGCCCGTCTTGGGTCTCTGCCCGGGTGGCTCTTCCTGCCTGGCCTTTCTCTGACGTGGTTGCCCCCTGGGTCTGGTGTGCCTCTTTTCTCTCACGCACCCTTCCTCCTTCCTGACCTTTACCAGGAAGAGCTTGGTCACCCTCTTTCACTGGACTGTTCTTGAAATTCAGCTGGCTGCCTGGATAGTCGCCTGCCTGCTCGACTGTAACAGCCGTCTCAGTTCAGCTGTAACTCCTACTGCACTGCAAATTATTTTATACCACATTCAGAGGGGTTGAGCTACAGTACAGTATATCCCTTCCTACTCTCTCATCTGACTGGCAGCAGCAACTCTTCAGAGGCAGAAAGGGTTCCTTTTTTTAGACCACCCATAGGTTTCTGCCATAACCCTATCAAGTCACCAGTATCCATGGGGACTCAGCCAGCACACAGGAGGCTCCCTGAACACCATGTCCTGGCAATCACAAGCAGTATGAGGTATCGTGGCTCTCGTCTCCTGCTGCTGCTGGGTTCCCCAGAGGCATCTGCCGGCTGCAACAGGTGACAGGGTGGAAGGAGCAGCTGGTCCCTCCCTTTTAAAGAGAACCCAAGGACTGGTCTGGATCACTTCAGAGAGGGCTGTAAAGAAAGGGAAAGTAGGAAGGTAGGAATAAATCTAATACAAACCAGCTCACGGTTGTGGTACAGATCCTGGATTCCAGTCAGTCCTGGTCTGTTATTTAAAATGGGAAGGGGCAGCCTAAGGTCTATGTGGGGAGGGGGGGTAGCAGGAGAACATGCTGCTGCTAGCCTAGAGAATTACTTTCCGGCAAGCCTTCACAATGTAAATGGAGACAAGTTTTGTGAAGGGCTTTCTGTAAGAATTCTGCACAGGTATCCACCCGCCCCACAAGCCTTGCATTCTCAAAATGCAATAAAGGGGAGTGTTGCAGTCCCGGGGATGTAAAAAATGCCACCACCACCCCAACACACAGTGTGTAGATTTGCCTGCTTCTGATCTGTGCAATGTTGCCATGGCCCCATCAAAAACCTGACTCCACCTAAACAAGAGGTACCATTTCTCGGAATGACCCACTGATGGGAGTTGAAAGGGACCTATAAGGAACGGACTACTTCTGAACTTCTGGCAGCTACAGGGCAAGGATAACTTTTTATTTTAGGAATTTCAGTCTGGAAGGAGACGCCAAAGTAAGCCCAGCAGAGCAGGAGTGGTGCTAGCAATACTTTGGCCTCAGGTATGAGTCTTTTTCCTGAAAAGCGTAGAATGCCTCTCCTTTGTCTATCATCGTCCCTTGGATGAAACATAGAAAGTGCTCGTGCTTTTGTGGCGGGCGGGGGACGGGGGGAGGAAAACCTTTTAAATAGATTTATTACCCAATTTAAAAGGTTCACTTTTCTCAGTAAAGTCTTGTCAGGGAATATCTCTCCACCAAGTCTGGTCAGTTTGGTCATCTGCAGACGGGAGAGTAAGAGAACACAGACAGGACTGTCAGTCTTTGAAAATTTGAGTTTATGGAGTGCTGGGATGATTATGGAATTGTAAGGAAAAAGTACTTTGAAAATGAAACAGCTTTTCATGGAGCGACTTTGAGGCAATTGTTTCTGAACACAAACATGCTGTTCCTAGCCAGCCTGAGACCCAAGGCCAGTTCCTGATAACGCCACATGGAGGTATTTAATTCATTGTGTGACAATTTTTGTGTGTAATGTATACAAGGTGTTGTAATGTCATGATTTAGAGGGAAAATGGAGGTTTGATAGGTAAATGGAGGAGGGGGAAATTGTATATTCCAATAGCACCATTGTTTGGAAATTACAAAAACCTCTATGTATAGGTTTCAAGGCTTAACACTTTTGATGAAGATGAAAACGTTGAATATCAGTTTCATAAATGTTTGGAATAATCGTAACAAATATGTTTTGATAAAAAAAATGTTGCCAATTTAAAGAGATGAAACAGGACTTAAGTGAATGGGGATTTAAATTGGACCAAAACATGTAGAATTCCTTACTGTGGAAAATTCTTAGTTAGTAGAAACAAGAGAAGAGGAAATGAAAACAATTGGTAAGAGCGACAAATACGTGGAGGAAGGACACACAAAAAATGCATCGGGGCATTCATTCATAACAAGACGGCTTCGTGTTACACTGTGCATGCTTTTAATATCAGCAACACCGATGTCATGAGCCAAAACAGCAGCGGCACCAGAAAACCAACAATGGGATTTAAATCAGAGACTTTTTTAATGGCTTTGGCTGGGTCAGAACTTTTTTCCAATATTTTTATCCGTGTATTCTTCATGTACTTAGAGGCTAAGTAATGCTTTTTATTTTATATCTCATTTTAAGAAACTTTGATCTTTTTCTAAGTTCTCATAAGAAAGCTTTTAAGGCTTCTAAAGGCTTTTAAAATCATGAGGCTTTTTTATTTTTAAATTATATATCCTAGAAATGTATTATTTGCTATTACGAGCTAATAAGCTTTTGCATTTTTAGAATATAAACTTAAAACTTTGGTTTTACAGTGAAAGCAGCTAAATGTCAAATTGGGAACTCTGAAATAAGATACTAGTCGGAGGGGGAAAGATCAAACCTCTAGATGCCAAGATAGAAGCTATTGATATTTGGCCCACCCTGACTTCTAAAAAGAAAATCCGAGCATTCCTTGGGTTAGCTGGATATTATAGACATTTTGTTTTGGAGTTCAGTGAGATAGCTGCTCTGTTAACAAACTTAACTCGAAAGAAGCAAGCTGAAAACATCCAGTGGACGTCAAGAGTGCCAGGGAGCCTTCGATTGTCTGAAGAGAGTGCTGACTTCAAAACCTGTCCTGATTGCACCAGACTTCGACCGTGAGTTCATCATTTACACCGATGCGTTGAACGTGGGACTGGGAGCCATGCTGTGCCAAGCAGACGACAGTGGGAGTCTACATCCAGTGACTTACATCAGCAAGAAACTCCAACCTGGTGAGAGACATTTATCCACCATCGAGAAAGAGTGTCTAGCTATCGTATGGACGCTGCAAAAGCTGAAGCCCTACATTTGGGGGAGGAAATTTGTCCTCTGCACCGACCATTCCCTTTTGGTGTGGCTACGAACTATGAAATCCAACAGCAGCAAACTTACAAGGTGGGTGCTGATTTTGCAAGACTTTGATTTTGAAATCTGCAGTGTAAAAGGATCTCAGAACGTGGTTGCGGACACTTTGTCTCAAAGGCGAAATGACTAGAGAAAATTCTTTTGTTTGTGTTTATGTGAGTCCAATATTAACTGTTCTGTTTGTATTATAGTTATGTGATATGCTTAAAGTGCAAAATTTGCTTGGATGTTAATAAACTAAGAAGTAGGTACAGTTATAGTATAAATAATAGTAAGTATGCTTAGTAATGTAAGAGGTTAATGTTTGCATTCTTCCAGGAACCTTCGTTTGTTTATGAGGGCAAACCGTTAAGTTTCCCCTCCTAAAACAAACTAATTAAGGGGGGGAGGGATGTAGTGTTCACCCTGCTCATTAATATTTATGTAGAGATTTGCATGCACCAATGGGAGATGGTGAGGGGCAGAGTTAGGTGGGAGTGAAGAGAAGGAGGGAGAGAGTGAGGGGAGGCGGTTGAGAGTGAAGAGAGAGGGTTGTTTTAGTGGAGAGTTAATGATATTGACTGGAGTCTTATCACCTGTAACAATAAACAATTTCTACTTGGTGTTCACTGGAAGGACAGATCCTGAAGCTGAGGCTCCAATCCTTTGGCCATCTCATGAGAAGAGAGGACTCCCTGGAAAAGACCCTGATGTTGGGAAAGTGTGAAGGCAAGAGGAGAAGGGGACGACAGAGGATGAGATGGTTGGACAGTGTCATCAAAGCAGCCAACATGAATTTGACCAAACTCCGGGAGGCAGTGGAGGACAGGAGGGCCTGGCGTGCTCTGGTCCATGGGGTCACGAAGAGTCGGACACGACTTAACAACTAAACAACAACAACTTGGTTCTTAAATGATACGTCGCCTGGACCTCTGTCATTAATAGTAAATAAAGTTGAGGTAATCACCTGGTGGCAGCTGAAGGACACGTTGCTTGTGCCTTTGTTTGGTGAAACAACCAAGGGACAGGCGGGAACGTGACACGTGCGTACAGTTTTTCTAACAACTGTGACTCTTGGATGTTACAACAACTGTGAAGTGATTTTAATGCAACCTAGGAATAAAGTTTGTAGGTTGTATCAATGGAGGCTCATTCAATTTCACTGCACACATGTTGTGCATTGACAATAAAGGTTTATTATTTATTATCATCATCATAGACAAGCTGATGCTGCCTGGAATTACGGCAACAACGAAATGCTTGTATCATGATACTCAGATGAACACAGATGTGATAGTCAATGATTCTCTGATTTCATGCTGGGATTAACCCTTTCTTGGGATGCCAGTTGTGACGAACAGCAGCTTCTCATCTGTGCCCAGGGGTCCTATGTATCTCTATAGGACTCCGGGGGAGTAAAGCACCCGATTTCCGAATCTGACAGGCCCAAAGAATGTTCTGCTATGGTACTTTAAAACAAAAAAACACCGTTGGGCAGGAAGATTTAAAAGCTGCAAATCTGGAAGTGGGTTAAAGTGGCTGCACGGTTGCAATTGGCTTATGAAAAGATGAAACGTTACTGACCTCTGAGAACCACTCTGCTGAACCTCCTCTTTCTCTCCATCTGCAGGGGCCACCTCTTCCTTCCCTCTCAGGTTAAAAACCGCCGGTCTCTGTTGACCTCAGGCCTCCTAGCCTTGTGACGATCCCGGGCTTCATCTCCTCTGCCCGAGTCCCCCAACACCTGTTTCTCTCAGTTTCTGTTCTCGCCGAGGTTTGGCCCAGAGCACATCCAGTACCTGCTGCTAGTCCTGAGCTCTCCTTTATTTCCTCAGCATGCCCAGAGGTGGGCTTTTAAGATGGCACCCTGCGCAGCCCCCAACCCCTTCTGGGCAGCCCCCGTGGCTACTGCACAACACGGGAGCAGAGTCCAAATCTTCCTATGAAACTTGCTGGTGTGGCTTTGGCCGCGTCCATTTTGTTTCAGGTTAGCCTTCCCCACAGGAACATTCCAGGGGCAACACAATGCGGTTCTTCCACAAGCTGGCTGCGGGACTTAAAAGAGGCCCTGACTGCCCTGTCCGTTGTCCTGAGAGCAAGAGGGGGAAAGAGGAAAGGGGGTCCAAGGGGAGAACCGTGGGGTGCAACCGCCTGGGTCTTGGCTCTTCTTCCTCCCTTCAACATTCAGCTGTACCACAAACGTCACAGAAGCCGGAGTCTACAACCAAACCAGTCTGAAGAATTTTAATATCCATTTGTTTACAATAAAATGTAAAATAAAAGAATATATGAAGTACATACAGTATATTTACATATATATATTTATATTTATTTATTTCAAATACTTAAAACTCTTAAGTAAAATATTTCTTCTATAGTATTTGTGAAAAAATATGACTTTTAATGGTGTCAACCTGACTTTTCTATACATAGTCTTAATTCCAATTAAAGTCTCTTTTTTTAAAAGGCAACTTCAGATGAAAGTTCAGCACTCTTTAAAGGATTCTTTAGGGGCCGCTTGGGCTATAAAAGTGAAAGAACTCTTGGTAAACGTCCTTCCTTGCCCTCCTTCCAACTATTACCTTTATTGCAGGATGGGTGCTTTCAATTCCCGACAGGAAAAAAAGAACAGGTTCAGAATTGCATACACGCATGCACGCAAATACCTCGTGTTACCCTTTTCACCAGTCTGCTCTTTTTCTTTTTTCTGATACGGAGGTACTAAAATATATATTACTTAAAATATATTACTTATAAGCTCTTAAAATTGGTTTTCAGTCGTATCAAAGGTATTGCCTGGGTGGGGGAGGAAGGAAAGGGAGAGGAAAAGGGGGAAAAGTCTTCTTCCTGCCCCGAAGGAGCTCTCGGTTTCCCTAAATGGCTGCGTGTCCCTTTGGCCCGGCCGCAGGACCCCACCCCACCCCACCCCCAGCAGCTCCCCGAAGAGCCCCGGGGCTCTGCTCCCCACGAGGGAGCTGAGGACCTTCCCTCGCTCAGCAGGAAACAAAAGGAGGACCCGGTTCCTCCTCCACCCTTGACCTCAGAACGGGGGTGTGGGGTGTGTGTCCCTCAGAAGGAATCACCCAAGGGCTCTCCGAGTCGGGCAGGCCACCCACTCTGCTCCATCCGACCAGCCCTCGGACCGGCAGGGGCCGCAGAGTCTGCCGCGCCAGGCCAGCCGATGCTCTCGTGCACAGCCCTGACCCCAACCTGCCTTGGGTTTGAAGGACTGCACCCCACTCTCTTCCCTCCCCCCCCCGTTAGTGCAAAAGCCCAGAGAGCCGCAGGTGGCAACCGTGGCTCCCTGGGGGCTCGGCCCGCTTCTTCCCGCTCTGGGACAAGCCATCCCGGCCCCAAGAGGCCCCCAGTTCATGCTGCCCAAGCGGTCCGGGGTTGTGTTTGGTAAAAGTATTATTATTGTTGGGCAAAGCAAAGATGAGGCACACAGAGAGAACCTTTAGAAGGCTGTCATGGGGTGTGTACTCCAGCCACAGAACCAGCGGGATATGGCTTCCCTTCCCCTCCCCTGGCTTTTCCCAATGGCTTTTTTAAAGTTACAGGCCTGGATGCCTCCCTGATCGAGGCACCACCACGATGACGGAACGTCAGGAACAAAACGGACACTTGGGATGGAGAAGACCGTTTTCTGGAACGGACCACCGTCAAGGAGGACCACAACAGAAGAGGGCCCTAAGCTTTCTTAAAGATCAAAGATTCTCGTGCACACACGGAACTCCTGACACGATGAGTCTGTTTTTGTTGTATTACTCTTGCTTTTTTTAAAAAAAAATGTTTTATGTCTGGTTTCCTTTGCCGTTAGCCACCCAGAATGGCATATAAGCACCAGAAGACAGGGCCGTAGGTACTTCTACAAATAAATAAATAAATAGATAAGTAGACATTGGGAGCGGGGAGTTGAAAGACCCTCATTCTGCTGTGCCTATAGACAGGCTTCCCCAACAGAAACAAACTGTGTTGAATCTGAAAGACCACCGACCCAACCCCAGGCTGAAAAGCTGAGAGTGGCCTTGCCCGGTCCTGAGGGGGCTCAGCATCTACTCGAGAGCAATTCCCGGGAGGCCAGCGGCAAGGCTGACCCTGAGTCACAGCCATCCTTAGTGCAATTTGACTAGCCACCCTGAGAGGCCCTCGCCTGCCGGGCTTCCAAGCAGCAGCAACAGCAGCAGCCGCCGCCCTAAAATTCCTTGAGTGCCAAGGGCTGGGAGGAAGACCCTGTGTGGGTCTCCCTGCTCAGCCAGGCATCCACCACGCCGGACGCTGTTGCCGACACCCACACCTCGCCTGAGGCCCTCCGGCAAAGCATGCCAAGAGATTCGGTTGACCAAGGAAGTGGCTCTGCTGGGCCTTCTCGTTGGCTTTCAACCTGAATTCCCGCCAGCAGCCTCTCCTGGCATCGCAATAACCCTTGGAGAAGATCCCCAGAGTGGCTGAAGGCCAGCTAACAGAGTGGACGGGGTGGAACAAGGCAGGGCAAGGAGAGGCAGGCGAAGCTTTGGGAAGCCGTGATGGAGGCCTGAGAGGGAGGGAGGGAGGCAGGCAGACGGAACCCGGTGGAGGGATCCACTCCACCGGTGAGCTCCTGGTTTTTCTCTTGAGTCTCTCCCCTCCGTCAGGGTCGTGTTTGGAGCCCGGCCAAACGAGAGAGCCCAGCGGCTTCAGCCCGGTCCCTGGGTATGTCACTCTGCGGTCCCCACACCTGACAAAAAGGTCAGGCCAGGTGCCTCAAACCTTACAAGATGCAAGCTGGTCCAGCCATGCAGGGGGCAAAGGGTGGCGATGGCGGCAGTGCAAGCCACAGCTACTTTTGCGCCTGGAAAGGTGAGAGGCATGACGGGATCGTCCCTCCTCAAGACGGGGATATTTCTTGCCTTCAACTGCCCCGCCAAGGGGAACGGGAGGACAGGGCTCTGGACCCCTAAACGGTTGCTCTGCTCTGCGGGTTGCAAGGTCTGCTGAAACAAGGTTTTTTTTTTTTGTTTTCTGTTCTTTTCAGCCGTGGGACCGGTCACCACCTCCCCTTGCAATTGAGAAGTGAGCCAGCACAAGAGGTCCCCATCCAAGGTGGCTTTTGAAAAGCTATTTTGAGAAGTCAAGGTGGAGCTTGTCCCGGGAAGAGGCCGCTGACCTCACCCTCTGGCACATGCCTCCCGCCCCTTCCCCAAGCACTGCTTGCCTCTCCAAGTGGAGGGCAGAGTGGATGGGAGGTCAGCCACCGCCTGGTCCCACTGACGCCCCACCTGCCTGCCTGCCTGCCTGCATTCTGGAAAGACACGAGCCACATGGCCTTCCAAAGTCCTAAGGAGGCCTCCGGTCACCACCAAGGTACAACAGTTCTGAGAATGGCATTTCCATAGCTCACCCACAGCCTTGACATCCTCAAGAGGCCTTTAGCCATGCCAAGAAACCCCAAGTCCAGGTGTCCTAGAGAACAAGGCGCCCCTGGAAGATGATGAGTGACTGCCAAGCATGGGGGACTCACTGTCACCAGAATCTTGGCTTATAAAATCATAGCATAGAATCATGGAGCTGGAAGGGGCCTCTAAGGCCATCCAGTCCAACCCCCCCTGCTCAAGGCAGGAATCCAAGTCCAAGCAGATCCGACAGAGGGTGATCCAGTTTTCTCTTGAAGGCCTCCAGCCTTGGAGAGATCATCACCTCCCCCTGAGGTCATGCGTTCCACTGTCGTACTGCTCTAACAGTACATTTTCCCTAAATCAAGCTTCCTTTAACTTGAGCCCATGGTTGTGTGTCCTGCACTCTGGGATGATGGAGAACAGATCCTGCCCCTCCTCTTTAAGTCTTTGAAAAGTCTCTGTCTTCTTTTCTCAAGGCTAAACAGGCCCAGTTCTTTCCATCGTTCCTCCAAGGACTTGGTTTCCAGCCCCCTGATCCTCCTTGTCGCCCTCCCTCTGAACTTGCTCCAGTTGGTTGGCATCCTTCTTAAAGTGCGGTGTCGAGAACTGGACACAAGACTCAAGAGGAGGCCTAACCAGTGCCGAAGAGAGGGGAGAAAAAAAGAGGAACACTGTGTTCTTCCCTATTAGTCTGTGCTATGAGGGGGGAAAAATAAAAGGGGGGATCTTGACCCTCCTGTGGGGTGGGGGAGGGACAAGAGTCCAGTTGGGAATTCCAGCCTCTGGGGTGCTGGTGGTGCTCAGGATCCTGCTTTGGCCCTTTCTCCCATGTGTTTCACACCTCTATAAGAAGCAGTAACACACATACATCCCAAAAAATCTCTCACTGCAGAGTTTCAACCTTTTGGGATTTTACCTCTTGGTCTGACGAAGGTTGGTAGCCACAGAAAAACTTGCACTTTTTCAAAGCTCCGACCAAAACTGCAGCAGGACAACTGAATCAAATGCAACATTTTCTGGCTATCCCTGAAAAAGTTGTTGCTACCCTGATTTGTCTAGGATGATTCTGTGAGTGGTACCCAAAGGGAAGCTAGAGAGCTCAAATGAACCTAAACAAGGAGCAGTAACAAGTGACTTTGCACTTGCGTGTACGTGGACTACGCCCGAAAGATCATCTGGCACAGGAGACATACAATGGCCCTTTGTGAGAAACCTACAACATTTGTGACAAAGCCATAGCATTGGCCTCCTTGGTAATGTGGAAAAAAAAGCCAGCCAATATAAAATCCTTTTTTCAAGGGCAAGGAATTTAAACTTAGGACCTTAACGTAATCAGTAGAGCTGGAATAAGCGGAACAGCAAGACCTTCCCAGTGGGATTCAACCACAGCATCTACTGGGGAAGTTCTTGGGCTGTGTCAACAAATGCATGGAACAGGAGTGATCCGGCTGCCCTTTTTCACTTGGGAACAGATGGACCTTTGACATAATTCCTCACCAAAAGATTCCTGAGACGGTGTTGATTCTTCTGGGATAAGAGAAGAGATCTTCTTACGGAGAAGCAACTAGTTAAAGAACATGCACTAGAGAGCAGTTATCCAGGGATACAGTTCTCGCAATGAAGACAGAATGGGGTGCCCCCAATTATCCGTATTGGAACAAATGCTTTTAATTTGTTCATGAAATGAACAGGAATTGTGCTCTATGAGTTACGGATGAGCAGGGAAGAGGTCATGTTTGCAGAAGATGATGATTCAGAATGGTGGAAAACCCAAAAAGACTGGAAACAGGATGGCAAAAAGGGTCTAAAAAACCCCCCAGCTTCTCACAGATGCTGACAGGCTCACAACCGACAGAGATTAGCTAAAACAGAGATTGTAGAGTTGGGTCCTACCACTCAGTGGAGATGTCAGTCCTGCATGTGACTGCTGTGAAAAAGGCAAATTCAGTTCCACACCAAGAAAGATGGAACAGGCAGGCCAGCATCGTAACCCCTTGATGGAAACCAACAGACTGGCTTCATCCGGATCACGGTTCGCAGTTCTGGTTGCCCCAACATAATGAGGAGGCAGAAAACTGGATCTGAAATGACCGAAGGCCTGGAGAGCACGTCCCCCACCAAGAAAGACCACCCCACGAAGAGCTGCTTTGTTTGGAAAAGGAAGCCACTCATGAGCTGGCTGGATAGCTCAGTGGTTAGAGGTCGCAAGTTTGTTTCCTCACTGTGCTTCCCTGGAGAAAGAGCCAGCCTGTGTGGCCTGGGGTAACCTGCACAGTGATCCCAGGGTACCCCCAGAAGAAGGGAATGGGAAACCACAGAAAATACTCTCTATCTGAAAAACCCTGAAAAAAGGCTTGTTGTAAATCAAAATTGGCTTGAGAGCACATGCTGATGATTATTTAAGGAACAGGACGAAAAGGCTGACCGGCAGAAGGAGTGCATGGCGAGGTCTTGGGGTCTCTCCCCCCCCCCTTTCCCTCCCAGCGCTGGAGCTTTACTTGACCTTCTGGATCTTCAGTGCCAACTATGATGTGGCCGCCTTTCCCTCCCTTTCCTGACACGACCTGTAAGCTCTCCCTTCTGGCCAGTGACCTCCCTCGGTTTCTGCTGCGGGTCTATCAGGCACAAGGGGCAACGGACCGGGCTGGAGCTTCGCCTTCACTCACGGCGTTCAAGACAGTCGGGCAAAGAGAAGGAGAGGGGCCGGGACCGTCACCCCAAGCCTGGAGCCTCTGCGGCAGGACCTGGAAGGCCCCAGCAAAGCCAAAAAAGAGGCCCCGGCTCGTGCTTCAGACCTGACCCTGCCTTGCCCCCAGCCACCGGGCCTTCCGAGGGCCAAAGGGAAACCCAGAGCAAGCCAAGGGCAGCCCAGGGGCCAAGAGGCAGCCCCCCTCCTGCCCTCCAGAGGCGCAGGGGCAAACACCACATGTTGCCCTCACCCACCCCTTGCTGTTTCCCCAGGGTGCACTTCTTTCAAAACCCAAAGAAGTCACTTCCTCCAGCAGCTCGGAGGGATAGCTCTGCCTGGGGGAGAAATTCCTTCCGGTAGCCTCTCAGGACTAATAAACTAATTCTTAAAATAATTTTTTTGGGGGGTTGGGGAGGGCGAGGCGCTAGGGCAACCCTCCAGGTTCCTCCAGCCTGGAGTGGCTACCCCTAGTGTAAACGTTGGCCCAGAGGAGCCTCTGCACCCCTGGTGAAGCCTTGGCCCTCCTCCTCTCCTCACTTACACCACGTCTCCCCCTCACGGCAAGTCTCCTGGAGGAACCGCCAAGACAGCCCCTCGGCCCGGGCTGCAGACAAGACCCGGTCAGGGCCTTTGGCTCCCGCTGGACGCAGCCAAAAGGAAGGCCAAAAGGGGTGGGGGCGAGAGCAGACGATCCTTCTGCCTCCAGCCGATCTCCATGAACATCCCTCCTTCCCAACCCTCAGGTCTGGTCCCGTCCTCCTGAGCTTTCCCGAGTGCACTTTCCTTCCCGCTGACCGCCAGCTTCCTCGCCTACCAGCCAGTGCAGAACTGGCTGGCAGGGGTGCCTGTGCAGCTATGGCACCCCCTCGGCAGCAGTGGCAGGAAGGAGGCCGGGTGGGGAGAAAGAGGGTCCCTGTTGCTCACCCACCCCCACCCTCAGCAGCAACGGCAGGAGAAGGGGCACCTCCATGTCAAGGGTCTGGGAACAAGGGGCTGAAGGACAGACTCTGCGGCCGCCGGCCTGAGATTCTGGGCAGTTGCCACTAGCCAGCCAGCCAGCGGACGCACCTTCAACAGGGCAGTGGACTAGTAGCCTGGCTTAGTATGTACAAGAGGATGAGGGACAAAGACATCCAGAAACCTGACCAAGAAGGAAAGAAGGCCGTGGCCCACAGCAAAGGCTGCTTCTGGTGGGAAATCCCACACGGTCAAGCCGCTCTGTCGAAGAGGCCCAGGGGAAGAAAGAGCCCGGATGAGAGTCTCCAGAGAACCGAGAGTCCAAAGGGTCTCAGCAGACACCCCCCCTCCCACCCCCACCAGGCTGCAGGTGGCTCACCCCCAACGACGCTCTGAGGCTCAGGACCCAGAAGTGTTCTCCAAGCGCTGGCTGGACTGCTCTGGAGGGGACCGTTTTCTCCCAGGAATGACGGGAGGACGGAGCTGAGAAGGGAAAGCACTCCGAGGCAAAGGGGCCGGCCCTCAGAAACCGGGGAGGGGAAGGTGGACCACTTCCAGCCCTCCGGCTCTCCTTGGGGGACTTTCCAGAGTTCTGAACTGCCCTGCGCTTCCTAGTGATCCAGAGAGCATGGATTTCCCCTACCTTCCCCGAAGGGCAATGGCGAGGACCCACAGAGGACACCCTGTCTGACCGTGGCGCAGGCTACCTGCACACCTCGGGTGGCTACACTGTCTGGACACACGGTGGGTGGGCACGCATGCCTTCGTATGCACAGGATCACATGGAAGGAAACACAGGGTGCTACCACTGGGAACCCGCAGCTGCCCACCCAAGCCAGAGAAAGACCGGGAGGCCTTCCCGGTGGGAACAGCTCGGCTGGCCAGGCCAGGGCTCTTCTGAGCAAGGGCCGCAAGGCCCAACAAACAGGGAGCTCAAATTAAGAGATTAAATCTCAAGAGATTGGGAGAAATAATTTTTAAGACAAAACAATGCAACATATTTACATGATTTCGTAAGTGCAAACACTCGTCCCGAGGACCCAGCTGACCACGGAAGGTGCTTTCTTCACTCTTGAAGCCACAAGGTGGGCAGCTGGGAGGGGCGCTTCCTGATGGTGCCGGATGCCCCGACGGCGGCCCCTGCCCCCACGGGCCGGTGCTCCTCTCCCACCGGAGGCGCCGCTACCGCACCACCAGGCAGGCCACGCAGAGCTTGGAGGGGCCGATGCAGTCGTCGTGGCAGAACGCGCCGCAGCCCTTGCAGACAATCATGGCTTTCAGGCGGCAGTAGCACTTGGAGGGCAGGTCCTCCAGGCCCCCGTCTTCCGAAAAGGCCTGGCCGTGGAGGAGGGGCTGCCCTGGGCTGCCAGCGCTCCCCGCCTGGCCGCCGGGGATGGTGGTGACCGTCACGGAGAAGGACACTACGTCCCCCATGCGGCTGGGGTCCGAGAGCCCCGACAGCAGCGCCTCCTGGTGCAGGTCCGGAGACGTGGAGACGTTGATGGTGCCGCTGTAACCCGTCCCAACCAGCTGGGGGGCAGCCCCAGGGCCCCCAAAGAACCTGGGAGGGGGAGAGGGGGAGAACAGCCGCGGCCGGGGCGAGGTCACGTCCACCGGGGCACTGGCGTAAAGCTCCGTGCGGCGAGGCCTCCGCTCCCCCCTCACGGCCTGGGCCACGTGGGCCTGGGCGGTCTGGAGGAAATCCCTGGCCACGGCGCTTTCGGCCGTGTCGCCTTGGCCAGCCGAGAACAGGAGGCAGCCTCCCTCCTTCCGGCCTCCAGTCCCCTGCTCTCCTTTCTCTGCGCCGGTTCTGGGGATCCCTTGCTCTCCGGCTTCCCTTCGCTGGTGAGCCAGTGTCTCCTCCTGTACCATCACATGGGCTACATGGTGCTTGGCATCGCGAGGCACCACCTCTCCTCCCTCCTCCTCCTCCTCCTCCTTGTCACTGACGCCAGCGCTGCTGCCTCCGGCATCTGGCTCTTCTTCTTCTTCCTCCTCCTCCTCCTCTTCCTCCGGGCCCAGGCAGCTCTCTGGGGGAGGCACGGCCAGACTCCTCCGAAGGTTCTCCGGGCAGCGCCCGTAGGTGGAAATGTTCAGAAGGTAATGTCCAGACATGGCAGGTCTGGAGGTCCTTCTGCCGGCAAAACCCAGCACGAAGCTCCGGCTTATGGGCAGGCGGGGAGGCAGGGAAGGGCCAGCTGGCAGACCCTGTGGGGCGCCCCTCTGCATCAGGCCTCGGCAGAGCGGCTCCTGGGCTGCTGGCCCTGAAGCTTCCTGGCCAGAGCCCAGGCCAGCAGAAGCGACCCCCAGCTGGTCGGGCCGAGAAAAGGCCGAACCGGGAGCAGGGCTGGGGGGCGGCCTGCCCCCCGGGTGGAAGCCTGGGGCCCTCCCTCCCAAGGGGAAAGAGAGGAGGGGTGGTCGTCCCTCTGTGACGTCCCTGGGAGGGAGAAGCCGAGGGGCAACGGGCGGCTCTTGGCCTGCCTTCGCCACGGGGAGCGGGACCGCCTTCATCTCCACGCGGAGCACGAGGGGCTTGGGCAGGATCTGCTCCAGGGGGACCTCCTTGCCCTGCAGCAGCTGAGCCACCAGGGGGTTGTTGGCAGGAATGCGGGCGCTGTTGGCCCGGGCGGGACCTGCCGGGCTCCTGCTCGCCCCCGAGGAGCTGGGGGTCAGGTGAAGGCTGGCTGGGGCTGCCGGCCAAGGGCTACCGGGCAGAGCCTGAGATGCCAGGGGAGGGGGAGGAGGGCTTTTGAAGGATTCAGAAGACGCCTGAGAGATGGGCGGCAGGGAGGGGGGGCTGGCCCCAGAAACAGGGGCCCCAAAGCCAGAGGCCGGCCGGGAGTCCTGGGCGGGACCGGGAGAGGCCTTCCCGGAACCCGCCCTCCTCGGCGCCGAGATCAAGGGAGGCCCCCGTACGCCCGGCGGGAGGCTGGGGTCCCCGGGGCCGGGGGCCACCCTGACTGCCGGCTGGGCGGTGGGCGAGGTCTCTGCCGCCCCTCCGGGCTGGGCGGGGGGAGCCGGCTGTAGCTGTGCTCTCGCAGCACCGCCGGAGGCTGGGGGCTGGGTGGGGGGCCAGGGGTCGGGAGGGGGGAGCCCAGGCCCTCCGGGACCTGCCCCGCCTCCAGGGGTGGCCAGGCCCAGCGCAGCTCCAGGCGGGCCCCCGGGGGCAGGGCTCCTCCCCTCCCCGGCTCTCCCCCCACCTGGCCCCGGCCCCGGGATTGTCCCCACCAGGGAGGCAGGAGCAGCAGAAAGCGAGGCGGCAGCGGCGGCGGCGGCGGCGGCCCGCTGGGCCCGGGCCATCTGAGCCCGGGCCTTGATGTCGGCCAGCGTCCGGGCCCCTGTCCTCCTGGGGCCGCCGAGGGCGAGAGGGAGGCCGGCCCTGGGGGGGCACTGGCCGGCAGGAAAGGGCGCCGGCCCTCGGTGGATCCTGGAGATGGGAATCTGGAAGAGAGCAGGCAGAGATGTCAGCTGCTGGACCAAAGAAGAGCACCTGGCCCTCGGGCCAGCCCGTCGTGGGCCAAACCCCAGTCTCTGGGACGGCCAGCCCCTCCCCACCCCCCCACCCCCGCTCCAGGTGATGGCATCCCAAAAGGCAAGCCCCCTTCCTATCACAGAGATCTGTCAGGCACGGGGGCTCTGAAGGCAGGCCGTTCTGCCTCTCATGCCAAGAGGCTGCGAGAAGGGGTGCTGCTCAGGGACATTCATTTCCTGGAATAACTGCAGACTCACAGCATCCCGGAGTCGGAAGGGGCCACTAAGGTCATGGAGTCTCACTCCCCTGCTCGAGGCAGGACTTCAAATCCAAGCAGATCCGACAGAGGGTTGCCCCCATTTCCCCCTGAAAACGTCAGACCGAAGGCCCAAGAAGGTCCGAGGGAGCAAAGGCTTTTCTCTAGGAGAACTTCTCTTCCGCAGAGAGATGGGCGGATGGGCAGGCGGGCAGAAATGCATGCCTGGTATCTCATGCACGTAAACCGTGCACAGCATTCCAGGAGACGGGGACTGGCATACACACACACACACCCTCCACTCAGCTCTCCTCTCAAGACCCTGCCAGGCACCTGTGTTCGGGGAAGGGAGGGTTTTTTTTTTCCACCAGGCGGGGGGGGACGAGCGCCCCTGCCAGAGTGCCCAGCATCCCCAGCGGAGTGAGGTGAGAGGGGCTCTGCTTACCCTGAGCGGAGGGACCTTTGGCACAGGTGGGGTGGGAAAGTGCTGTGGGGGGGCCTGAAAAGGCGGCCTCGAGGGGCTCTGCTCAGCCAGGAGGGGCCGCTTCTCGGGCGTGGCCAGACCCCCCTCCTCGGGAGCGCCCATCCTCCTCTTGAGCGCCTGGCCTCCGGCGGTGTCCATCGGCTCCAGGGCAGCAGCAACGTCTTCCCCCTTGGGGGGCCTCCCTGGGGCCTCTGTCTCAGGAGGAGCATCGGGTCCAGGACTGGCCGCCGGGCTCTTTGGTTGGCTTGAGCTCTCGCTCGCTGGGGCTGGCGCCTCCTCCTCCTCCCCCGGCTCTCCTTGGCGGGGCTCATCCTCTGCCTTCACCCCCAAGGGAGGCCTGCAGGCAGCCTGGCCACTGAGCCAGGAGGGGCCGCCCTCTGCAGCCAGAGGCCGCAGCGTCTCCTCGACTCTGCCGGGCACTGGCGGGGTCACGGGAGAGGGCGCTGGCGAGGCAGCCTCTTCCTTGCCGGGAGCCGCCACGGCGGGCTCTACTTGGCAAGCCGAGAGATCCGGCGTCTTGGTCACCCGGGCCGGGGGAGCGGCCTCTTCTCCGCCAGGAGGCCCGGCGACGGAGGCAGGCAGACCTTTCTGCAGCAGGGTTCCCGTGCTCCTGGCGTGGGCCTCGCTCTGAGCCGCCGTGGGGGAGGAGGTCAGGAGCCTGGCCTCTTCAGGACTCAGCCCAGAACTAGAAGCAGGAGGAGAAAGGAGAGGAACTGGTCAGACACAGGGCGGCCCTCCTCCACGCACACACACACTGGCTTCTCTGCGGTTTCACACAGACCAGAGCTGTTCACGCAGGACAAGGTCTGAGTGTCCCAAGGAAATCGACAAAGAGGGCTCCTGGCCCCACCGGGCCCCCAGCAGCAGCAGGAGGAGAGAACCACGGGCTAAGCTGAAGGAATCTCAGGCCTCCCCAGGCCCAATTCCAAGCCACCTGGGGCCCCATCTCTCTCTCTCGACTTCCACCTTTCCAACCTGCTTGCTGCTTCTCCAACTGTTGCAGGTGCTCTCCCCAGCCGTGGTCTGAAACGCCCCTCCTTGCACTTCCTCACAGCCAGTCAAGGCCATCAGCTGCCCCCCTCCACAGCACTGACCCCCCCCCAAGACCATCTCTACAAGCCCCTCTCTTCCCGGCACTTCTCTCTGCCCCTCTTCCTGGTCTTACACTCAGGCACCCCCCCCCCTCTTCAGGCACCCAGAGATGCTGCCGCCCCACCAAGGCAAAATGGAGCATCTTCCTTTCTGAGGGCTTGGCGCGGGGAGAAGCGTGGTCATGGGATCCCCCGAAAAAGCTTTGCCCATCACTGCTTGGTTTGGAGCCTCTGCTCAGGGAAGTCTCTCCACCAAAGGGAGAGGCGCCTTCGAGGACAGCCGAACGTCTCACCTCTGGCCATAGTAGCTTTCAAAGAAATGCTCCTTCCACAGCTCCACTTTCTTCTCTTTCTCCAGCTCCTGCCGCAGCCGCAGCTGCATCTCTGGGGTGAACTCCCCTGCCGCACGGACAAGCAAAAGGGGGTCGGGGGAAGAGTCTGGCAGGGGACAGCTGGCCTTCCCCTCCCACCCCCCAAAGCCAAATCCAGAAGCCAGAGCAGCTCCAGCCTTCTCAAAGGGAACCTGTGGGATGTTCCACTCCCCATGGAGGCCATGTTCGCTTTGCTCACTGCAGCCGCCCCTGCTCAGCCCCCCCCCCCTCGGTTGGCCCTTCGGGTCTCCCAACTGTTCAAACCACCACCCCCTCCCCACCTTCCCTCCAAACCTCCCTCCCACGCTGACCTCACCTTCCGAAAGCCGCTCCTTCCACCCCTGGGCTGCCGAAGTGAAGAACTCGTTGTTGAGAGCAGATCCGCTCAGCTTCAGCGAGCCATCCACCCCTGGCTGAGAGAGAAAGACAGAGAGAACATGAATGACGACGGGACAGCCAGACTCTTTCCCCCCCAAGACTCCTGGCCACAGGTGGGCTCTCTTGGGAAAAGCCAACTCACGCATGCACACGCTCTGGACTGAGGCTGCACAGCCAAAATAAGAACTGTCCAAATCCTTGGTAGAGAGAGCAGGCAACTCAGGGTGGGTTCCACAAGCCACAGGCCATTGAATGTGCTGCCCTGGGCAACTCTGGATTGGCCCAGGGGGCAGAAGCCTGGCCCGGACCAGCGGCCCAGGGACACTGGCCCAGGCCCCACACACTGTGGTCTGCTCTGCAAGATGGGGGGTGCCGGGGGGGGGGAGCCGACTCACCATCCCCTGGCCCTAACCCTTCCCCCCTCTGCCCACAGCTCACCTGCCGGTCTACCTCTGGGAGCAGCAGAAGCAGCCGCTGCTGGCCGTCCACAGGGAGCAAGGAGAAAGTGTGCTTGTTGATCAGAGCCCGGAGGTTGGTGTTCACCAGGATGGAGTCCGGGGTCTCCACGTCAATTTCAGCACATTTTGTCCTCTTCAGCTGCCCTGGAAAAGGAGCACAGGAGGTCGGCATCGTCCTGATGGCAGCAGACCAGGAGGGGGGGGGGGAGAGCTCCCCCCCAGGAACAGCTCCTCAACGGGAGGGGAGGGGGGGCCCTTTTCCTAGAAGCTCGGTGGCTACTCTCAGCCCCTGCTCTCCCCACCTCCTGCCAGTGGCTTTGGCTCTGGAAGAAACCCAAGGGAGAAGCCCTGATGCAGAGGGACCGAGGGCGTACTTCTTAACAAGGTCCCGGGAAGCTGCTCAAAGCATCCCACAACAGGCTACACCTTTGCCAGAGGGAAGGAGGACGGATGCCTCAGGACCACATCATGCTCTTCAATAGCCTGAAGAACAACTTCGACTTCCTTGAGAACTTCCAGCAAGACGTCAACCATCTTTCTCCCAACTTTCCATCCTGGGCAAACTTCCTGGGCCTCCCAAGAGCTCCTTCTGTTCTCACAGACTGGGGGTGGGGGTGGGTTTCCCCTTTTATTTGCCTTATGGAGAGCCCTTTTCCCCTCTCAAAGTCACTCTGGTCTTACTTGCATGGAGCCTGTCTGATCGCGGGAATGGCTTCTTCCCCAGGACTGGCAGGGAGGGCTCGGCTTTGACAGAGGGAGAGGAGCTTGAGGTAGAGGTGGGGGGGCTACTTGAGGGTCCCTCAGACGGCTTTCCTTCCCAAGCTGCGAGGGAAAAGCAGACACGTGTGAGTTCAGGGAGGTGCCTCACAAGAAGCCAACTGTGACCCATCCTGTATTTCTGCAACTGATTTTTCCTGCCTAAATTTAGAACTCTACATTGGAAACTGATTTCGCTTGCTTCCGCCTAGTTCTCCAGTTTGTTAGGGCCGTCCTGGAACAAGTTCAGAGGAGGGCAACCAGGATGACCAGGGGACTGGAAACCAAGCCCTCTGAGGAGGAAGGATGGAAAGAGCTGGGCACGTTTAGCCTTGAGAAAAGAAGGCGGAGGGGAGAGAGGAGAGCATAGTTCAAATACTTCAAAGGTGGAAGGCCAGGAATCTGTTCTTGATCACCCCAGAGTGCAGAACACGTAACAATGGGCTCAAGCGACAGGAAGCCAGATTTAGGGAAAACTTTCTAACCATTAGAGCAGTACGTCAATGGAACCCCATGACCTCAGGAGGCGGTGAGCCCTCCAACATGGGAGGCATTCAAAAGAACCTGAGACAACCATCTGTCAGATCTGCTCGGATTTATATTCCTGCACGGAGCAGGGGGTTGGACTCAGTGGCCTTACAGGCCCTTTTCCAATGCCATGATTTTATGATTCGATGATTCCTGAATCCTGATTCTATCTTCTGAAGAATTATTTGCCGTTCTCTTCAGACCGTTATCCAAATTGTTTATGAGAACATTGAGCAACTACATCCTAGGGCCTTGGCTAGAACCCGGTGGCATCCCACTAGCCACTTATTTCCAGGTTGACGAGGAAGCTGATGGGCAGGATCTGTGATTGGGGACGAGAGTGTGTGCTGCTTTCCAAGGTCCCCCTTGGAAGGGCCCTCAGAACCTCTGATGGCCACTGCGCCTGCTGTAGTCAGAAAGGCCCTTAGTGGGGGTGGGGGTAGGAGGGGGGTGAACACCAGAAAGAGTTCCGATTCTGCCTCAAGGCCTCGGGGAATCATTGCCACTCCCAGTGTGGCAGCACTTGGCCCAGGAGGACAAAGAGGCATTATCCTGTGTTCCAAAGTGACTCAGAATTAGAGATGGGCATGAATCAGAAAAATTGTGATTCGTTTTGCTTTGTCAAGGTCGAATCACGAATCACAACTTTTTTCTAACGAACTGATGAATTGATTCATTTTTTACTTTAAAGCTCTATAAAATGCCCCCCCCCCAAGCACCTAGAGACACCAAATTCATAGGGAGGCTTCCCCTGACTCTCCTCTACAAGTTCTGCAAGTTTGGCAAAGTTTGGGTTTCAAATGTCTGGGTTGTACACCCGCATGAAGGGCCCCCCCAGGCACCTAGAGACAACAAAATCACAGAGAGGTTTATACTGACTCTCCTCTACAAATCCTCCAAGTGTGGTGAAAAATGAGTTTCAGACATCCAAGTTATACACCCACAAAGTGGGTCCCCCCCCCACCCAGGAAAGTGCCCTTGAGCACTGGTTTGGTGTGTCCAAGTGCCTGGGGGGAACTTTCCTGGGAGGGGGGCACACTTTCTGAGTGTATAATCCAGACATCGGAAATCCAACCTTCACCAAACGTGGAGGGACTGTAGAGAGAAGAGTTCCCTCTAGTCAGAGGAGTCAGAGGAAGCGTCCCTGCAAGTGTGGTATTCTCTACGTGCCTTAGGAGCCGTTTTATAGCCAAATGAATTAAAAAATCACTAAAAATTCATTGATTCGTGACTAGTCGTGGGCACTGATTTATACAAATACGAATTGACGAATTAGAAATTTTTGAATGAACTTGGTGATTCGTTTTTTAATTTGTACCCATCTCTACTCAGGATTCAAACGTTGGACTCAGACTTCCAGCATCCCTCCTGGCCCTGCCATCTAAGGGACATGAAAGCTGCAAATTGGAATGGGCTCTTTTATGTTTGGGAACGACAACTCCCAGAATGCTCCAGAAGTTTCCCAGGCAGAATTCTGGGCATGTTATCCCACGAACCCAAATCTACAGACCTCAAAGATTGCAAACCCTTAGAGAATATTTCTGGGTTATTTGCCCTTTGCCCCTGACGTCCACATCCCCCATCCTCCACGCCCAGGAGGGCCTGTTCCTCTGGCCAGTGAAATGACAGCAGGGTTCTTGAACAACCAGGTGTGGAGGATGCTGGGAGTCGTAGTCTTGCTTGCAGTCTGAGGTAATCATTTTGAAAGCCGTTCTTGAGGGGGGAGCTGTAACATTTTAGAGGCCTGCAGTTTTGGGTTTGTGGGCTGCAATTTCCACAATTCTGTCTGGGAAATGCTTGCAGAATTTTGGAGCTGCATTCCAAAAACACAGAAAAATCCGCACCCTTCTGGCTGATCACGGGCCCCTCCCTAATCAGACCCTACTTCTCCCTCCATCTTGTCCTTCCGATTTCCCATGTTTTAGATGCTCCCAAGAAACACACCCCTCTCTCAAGAACTCCAAATATGATGCTCTGGGGAAAGCAAGGCCTTCACCACAGAGAAGCGGTTTCCAAAAGAGCAACACATTCACTGTATCCCTTTAGACACGGAAAAGGCATTCCATGTGGTTGAGGTTTGCCAAGGGCAAGCTGGCTGCTCTCCATTTATTTATGGCCAGGCTCTTCTTCCCGCTCCTGACAAGCCCAAGGGGACGACTGGAAGGAGTGCCTGAAGACGGGCCAGAGGGCAAGGGTTAGGGCAAGGGCAGCCGGCAGGTCCTACCGGGCTTTGCAGGAGCCGCGTGGCCGGCTGCCTTGGCATGCTGCTGGAGGAGGTGGTGGTTGGAGGAGACCGGCCCGCTGGCTCGGCACTCCTGCTGCTTCCGCTGCTTCCGCTTCAGAGCCTGGAAGAAAGAGAGGGAGGTGAGACACACGAGAGCCAGCAGAGCCAGCAAAGGGACTCTCCTCCAAGAGGGAAGCCCTGCTCAGCTGGCATGCCAAGGCACGGCCTTCAGCAGAGGGCTCGGGGTGGTGGAGTAGGGCTGTAACTTTTTTGGGGGGGCTTCTTCCTAAGTCAATGGCCTCCATTTCCCTACCCAGTACGTTACAGCTCCCTTGGATACTGTTCTATTTGGCCCCTTTTTTCTTTTCTACTGAGGTTCTGCTTCCCTGTTCTGCTTCTGCTTTCTTGCCGGCTGTTTTGAATTTTTCTGGTGGGACTTTTTCAAGCTCCTCCCACAGTAAGAGACAAGGGGTGTTCCTCCCTTCCTCCGGTCCTGCCTCTATTGATCCTTCTATAGAGGGAGGGAGGGAGGAAGGAACCCATGTTCTTTAGAACAGTGGTCCCCAACCTTTTCCGAATCGCGGATCGGTTTGGGGGGCGGGGTGTGGGGCAGGGTCCGTGTGCAGGGGGCACCCGTGAGTGCGTGCGCGGGGAGCGGGGCACCTGTGCGCGGGTGGGCGGGGGCCCGTGCATGAGTGCACAGGTGGGCAGGGCACCCATGTGTGTGCATGTGGGTGGGCGGGGCACCTGTGCATGCATGTCCATGTGTATGTGTGTGCATGGGGGCAGGAGATCTGTCTCCGCAGCCCGGTACCGGGCCGCAGACCAGGGATTGGGGACCCCGGCTTTAGAAGACCAAGGGCTTCCTCCCGATGAAAATACCAGAGGTGCACAGTGAAGAAAGCAGGAAGGGCAAGGCAGGCAGGCTGGATGGCTTTTCAAAAGGGGAATCCAGGACCTCAAGAGAGACGTTAGCTGCCATTTGGAACAAGAGAGAGCAGAGCCTTTCCCACTGCTCTTTGGAACGGTCCCCTCCACTATGCCATCTTCTGACGAAGCTCACTGGACTGACCCAGGAAAACAGGCAGGATGGGGCGGGCAAAGCTACCAGGGCATGGCCAGAGGCTCAAGAAGACAGGAGAGTGAAGGCTAGGAACCTTAGCTCCAAGCAGCCACCCTCAGCCCCAGCGGGCATCCGTCTGCATTTTCTGGCCGTCTAGGACAGGAGGGGGATGTATGGTGTTCAGGGGTAAAAGGCAAGCAGGCCACGAGGAGGAGAAGCCAAAGAGGTAAGAGCTGCCAGTGAGGGAGAGGTATTGGTGGGGGGGCCTTCCTGCTAGTTTTCAGTTGAAGGAACAATCTTGATCAGCTGAGACCTGTTAGCAGAGCAACTCTGGGAAACTTTGTTAGGTCTCTTCGATTTCTTTCGGGGGACAAAGGCAGGACAGATGCAAACCACATGAATGAGCAAGATAATGAATGCTGGTGAGCCCCTTCCCAGCAAACTTGTGGGATGGGGTTTTAACCCCGGCCACGTCGCTATCGATCTGTTCGTATCAAGGAGCTGTTGCCTATGTCGGAACCCCCTTTGCCCCCCTGCTTGGGGTCTCAAGACTGGGGCAGAGGAATCCCTCGATAACAGAACAGCTTCCAAATTGCTCTTGGAGCAGGAAATAAAACTACAGGAAGGAGAAAGACAGCAAGAAAGAAAGAGAGCCACGGGATGGACACAGTAACAGAAACGATACCCCTTCGGCCTGTGGCATCTCACCCCACAAGCCAAGAGGGCCAGGTGAACATGGCACAAGGCTGCTCCACTTACCTGCTTGAGTGCTTTTTTGCTGTGCTTCTGAGAGGACGAGATGACTTTACCTGCTGGGAGAGGGGACGGGCAGCCTGGCTGTGGGGAGGAGACCTGAGACAGCCTGGTGGTCACTGGAGAGGAACAGAACAAGAGGACAGGAAGATCTGCAGGAGCCCAAGCATCTTTTGTCCATCCTCTGGCCAGGAAACCAAGCCCCACATCCACTGGATGTTTGGGCCCAAGGTGGGCTCTGCCTGCCCTAGAATGAGCCAGGAAGTGAGGGGTGGGGGGGGGAAACCCTCTCCATTGATAAGCATGAGCTAGAGAACCTTCCTGGGACTGACACAAAGAGCCTCTTAGATTTGAGCTCAATTGCCCACATCCGGCTCAGCGCCATGGAAGGATGTTCTGCCCCCACCCAGCCCCAGTATAAGGCAGGGCTGGTCAGAGGGCAGACAGGGGTCGGCCGCGAGGCTTCTGTGAGTGAAATCACTGGAGTAAACCATTTGCAAGCCTCATCAAGAACACAGATAGAGAGCTATGTTTGCAGAGAGTCCAACAGCAGAAGCTACCTTTGACAAGGTGCTAATTGGCAATTTTAAAAGTTGGCTTTGCTAAGTGACTTAGCAAAGCTCTGTTCCATCAATGGCTTGGAAAAAATCAACAAGCACTCAACTGAGGAGAAATGAAACCCCTGTGAGCGCCCTTTTGCCTTCAGATCAGGCAATCCCACCAGACAGAAAGTGGACACCAGTGATGTCAGCCCCATCAGCGCATATTTAAACCATCTCACCACCAGCAGAACAACAACAACAGCAAAGGTGATTCTCAGTTAAAAGGAGATGATTCCAGGATGGGCTTCTCTGCAATAAGCTTTAGATCATGTAATTGGTGAGTTTTTAATTTTAATTCACCTTTGCCTAGTCAGATGCAACCTGTGGGGGGAAAGGCCAGTGTAATCACAAAGTCTTATTGGCACCCTGAAGATTGAGCGATGTACGACAGATGGCTTCAGGCGGGCAACAAGGTCATTAAAGTATAGTGGGTCCATTCATCCTTAAGGTGTTGTGAGACCTTGTGCTATTTTTACTGCAACAAACAGTCCTGCTGCCCTTCTGAAAGCCAAGGGGGCTAGCGGGCTCCTCTGCGGGGAGCCTCAGATGCCTTCCATGGAGGGAAGGCATGTCCTTGTCCAGGCCAAAGACACACCCCCCCCCCGGGCCTGGGGCTCCCTCACCCAACCTAGGATAGGATATCCATCTGCCCCAGGTTAAAGAGGGCAAGTCTTCCACTTGGCAACGGAATGGAATGGGGTGGTGGTGGGGGAACCAGCCAGGGCCTTGAAGTCACCTGTCAGCCCAGAGGGGTCTGTGTGGCAGAAGGCGCAGGGCCTCTGTGAAGACACCCTGACAGCCAACAGAAACCGTTCGAGGCGAATGAAATGAAACCCACTCTTCCCGAGCTCACCTCTGCCAGCTGTTCTTACAAAGCAGGATGTTTCAATGTCTCCCGCACTTAACTACAGGAAGACCTAGTACAGCCTTCTTGTTAAGGTAGGGGCTTTTCTATCTGGGGCTGGTTTTCAGACTAACAGCCTTGCCTGTCTTAGCAGATGTTTAGTGCAAGGAACCGGGGAGGGGGAAGGACCTTTCAGTAATTTTTATATTTCATTTTTGTAATTATTTTTTTCTTAAGGTTTTGTCTGATAGGCTTGGACAGACCAATATGGCTATCTCTTCTTAAACTACAACACAGAATCCTTGTTCACCATCCTCGCGGGTGGGAGATTAGAAGGAATCTAACTCTGCAACGGCCCTGCTCATTCCTTGAGCTTCAGTACCAGAAGGTGCTGGGCGGGATGGTGGGGGGCTGGAGTTTCCTTTGGCAGCTTCCCCACTGGTTTCTGGTATTCCACAGAAAAAGAGGTTGTCTCCCATATTGTTCAACCTCAAGTTGTCCAGCTGAGAAGACCAAAAGGGCCTTTGGTCATCTGAGCTGGACACAACAGCCACACCCCTTCCATGGCATTACAAGCCACCGTTACATCTGGTTTGGATTAACGCTCTGCACAGGAACACCTCTGTCCTTCCTTTGCTCCAAAATGCAGGTGCCTTTGCCCATGGAATCAAGGTACACTAAGCTGGTTGACCATCTCTTAGTCATTATAATCCTGCAAAATGGAATTGACATGTCTTATAAACATTATACGAGTGCCTCCGTTTTTGCTGCTGCCAGCCTTGTGCCCCTTCAGCCTCACTGGGGGACACAGGATTCTACACGGCCACAAACGTTGGCCAGCGGGGACCTCCTCCACAGACGGATTGTTCGAACGCCTCTGGGCACCTGCGGCAGAGCAGAGATCTTCTCTGATGACCTGTCAGATGCACACCGGGCACCAAGAAGAAGCTGAGCAGCCCAGGCTCAAAACAAATCTCACTGGGAAGATCTCTTCGGCTTGTTCTCAGCGGGAAGTCATTCTGGGGAAACTCACAGATAAAAACACCAAGTTTAGACTCGCTCAAGTTTGGCTGGACTAAGCCCTCAAGGCTGCCTGGAACAGCATCTTGCTGTTGACGACATCCTGAGCTCAGTAACTGTTGTTTCACAGTGTATTTTCAAAGGACTTGAACCCCTTATTCTTCCAGCTTCAGCTAAACGGTCACATGCAGTGGCTGCCAGTCCTGGCTCCAAGGGCCCAATCCTCCAAAGACAGCCCAGAGCTAGAGGCCCTTGCTCAGCATTTCAGAGTCCAAGCAAGCAGGTGTGCTCAGACGACAAGAACCACACGCCCCTCTGGGCTGGGCGCTCCGGGAGCGCCAGCAACGTGAAGGAGACGAGGGTGGCAACAGCGCCAGGGCCGCCCACAAGGAACAGAACTATCTCTATTGGTGAACCTTGCAAAATGTTCACGTACAGCAACTCTTCAAACTAGAAAATCTCCACTGCACCCAAAAAAAAAAAAAGAAAAACAAAAGAAAAAGAAAAAGATTTCCTCTTTCAGGAACCCTCTGATGCACACACCATCTTGAACAAAGCCATCTCCGCTAACGAAAGGAAGATCCACTTAGGGCTGTGCGAACAACTGGCTCAGGGTGGTACCATCTGCACACACTCCTGCCTGACTGTTTGGTGTAGGGAAGGGGAAGTTGTTGGGAAAGCAGGGGGAGATTTGTGGCCAGCAGCAACGGCCAGGGTTCAGCTCTCTCTAGCTCATCCACCTGCTGGCTTTAAAGCTGTTCCTTCTGGAGAAACAGAGGCAGCTGCCCCCACCTTCCATTCCTGCACTTGTGGGCAGCAAAGTAAGCCACCATCCGCTTCCCCTTCAAGGCAGGGCAGTTCAGCCTTACCTTGCAACGGCATTTGAGAAAACTCCTTTCTAGACATGGTCGCTGCAAGACTGCAGACAGCCTATGCTTCCACCTGCTCTTGCTTCGGGCAGAAATATGAGGAGACCAACAGCAGTGGTCAAGGTGGGCTTTTAAACCCCACCTTTGGTCCTCTTGCTTCACCTAAGATTCTGGACGGCTGGACCTGAAGACGTGGGGGGCCTATCCCCGTTTGAAAAAGGGTCCGTTCGACTGCTGTCAGAAAGCTTTATTTTTGCACATATAAGGAAGTAGGTTGTTGATCCGATCTGAAAGAGCTTCCTGTTTTGTATGTGCATGAATAGCAAAGATGCCACATCGAATGAGACGGCGAAGCCCAACGAGGACCACACACACAAAATACACAGCTTGGTGGTTTCCTCTCCCACTCCCCAGTGACGGGAGGGGGGTGTTCTCAGGACAGCCCGGGCTCACCACGCCCTGCTCTACCCGATCTGCCTCTCACTGCCATGCTGAAAGCTGCTCAGGACACGAGCGCTTGGCTGCGGCTCAGGCAGAAAGGGGGTCTTCCACATCAGAGGAACCAAAGAGAGGGCAGAAGTCAAGGAGAGGAGCCGCCTCTGGATCTCCCATAGCAAAACAGTCTTCAGAAGAATTTTCAAAGTAAACTCAAGTAAATACCCCATATTTTTGTGCTCCTGAAGAAGCACACAAAAACAGCGAGTATGAGGGAGGGGACTTTTTGTGTGTGTGTGTGTGTGGGGGGGAAAACCCAGTCCCACAATTTGGCTGGAACCACTCGCTGCCTTCGAAGAATTATGGAGCGGAGATCCATCAACTAGCAGGAGGTAGAGCAGCTCTCTTACCTTCACCCACGCCCACGCTCCAGGCCTCTGAAAGGGGCTCCTCTGACCCTTTGCAACAAGCCATGAGGATTCCCTGCGACTCACACGGGTGCATGGGGAAAGGAGTCCCTGTGGCGGCCGCCTCCCCCCTAGGGATTCGCTTCCCCACATGCACCCTTGCGAGTCGCAGGAGTCCTTGCATCTCGCAGAGTTGCAAAGAAACTGGTCCGGAGGGGCATGGAGGTTGAAGGGCTGCTCTAGCCTGATGTCTCCCCAGCTCCCGTCTGCCCCCCCCCCCGCCCGGTTCAACCTGGGAGGTTCCTGCCAAAGTGCGGGACTGGGAGTTCCACCAGCCTCTCCCTCTGTGGAGTCCATGAAGCCAAGGGCGGTGAGACCTTCCACTTCCGGCGGGACCATCACGGGAAAGAATTCTCCCTTCCAACCGTAAGATGGCAAAAAGAGCCCCCAGTTCACAGTGGCTGCAATCAGGAAAAGGGGAGCATTCTGCAGCGAACATCCTCCCCCCCCCCCCCCAGCTTCCATGGCAGGAGAGCCCTCCAGCTTCTTCCACAGGCCCAGCTGTTCCTACACCAGAAGAGGAAGAATGGACTCAGGTCAGAAAACCACAGACAAGCCCCTCAATCTCTCTATTCAGGCAGCCTCTGACCTCAGGGTCACTTAGTTTTGGGGGGAGGGTTTGGTTGGGAGCTTCTGCAAGACACCCGCCCCCCCCGCCTTCCGCCAACAAGAATGATGAGAAGCTACAGAACCAAAACAAACAAAACACGAATGCAGGAGGAGACCCTTCCTTAAACACACTCGCTACAAGATTCCCTGCCGTATTCAAGTCATCCCGGGACTTCTGTGTGATTCTGGAATGGGACAGAGAGCTACCTTCCCCTTTTCCTGGAATTCTTTCCAGCCAGCTCAAAATTCAGGAGGGAAAAACCCAACCACAGCTGAACTGCTGCCATATTTTGTTTTACGCAGATCTACAGTGGATAAACCACACTCATTAAGACTTGGCTTTCATTCCAGAAGCTTCATTGTGGGTGCCAGTCAAGTCCGTCTGTCTTCTTGATAATGTACATGGATCCATCGGACACTCCAGATAACCACAAACCTAGCCCTGCCCCTCACACCCTTCCTCCTGTGCCCGGTAAAGGGATAAGGACCATACAATGTCCCAGTTCCTAAGTGGGAGTTCTCCTCTTCCAGGACTTGAAAAGCCAAGCCAACTTTCATGAGTCCAGAGAACGGCAACCTGTCCATAAAATAAACTCCCTTTCAGACTTTTGAAAAACCTAGCCTTTTACATTATTCCGAATACCTTCTTGAAAGGAATCCCCATTACCCACAGAGGGACCTTCTTCCCCATAGACCAGCAACCCATAGGGCTCAATCCCTGACAATAGACAGCATACGCCGTCCGTGGTGTGGTGGGTCCATTTTGAGGGCCACGCAGTGTCCCAAGCTGCACCCGAAGGCTCCCCCCTGCCATTCTTTGCTGCTGGAAGAGAATCTTCTCCTGCTGGATCACCAGGTTGATGACACTGCCGGGATCCTCCCCAGGCCCTAAAAGGAGCTGACACTCTGGGGTTGGCCCTTGAACTGCCTTCTGGCAGAAGCTCTGCCCAGCCACCCTCCAGAAGGGTGACTCTGGAAACGAGCGGTCAGAGTGCCGGCCTGGCCTTCCCTCTGGCATCATCTATGCTTGGGCTGCGCCTGTAATTCATGCCCAAGCCAGCCCTAACAAAAAGCTGCGTGGCCGGCTGGCAGTGGTGCATGTGGGACAGGAAGCCCAGCCCCAGCCAGTCCCGCGTGCATGCTGGACTCGAGGATCAAGCGATTCTCCACCCTTGCTACGTCCGCGGTGCTCTGCTCCTTCTCACAAGGCACTTAGACCACCCTTGGCTTGTCCGGGGCAGAGACTTTATTTGCCAAGGGGCTTTGGCCGTGGGGTAAATCCTTTGATCCTGGGTGTGTTAAGATTTTGGCATCTGGACTGCTTGAAGATGGGGAGCTCCATTCCCCATCTCACTGCTCTAGAGCAGAGCTATGACACTCCTAAACACCAAAGGACCGGCACGAGCGTCTCTCTTGCTGTCACCCTACATCGTGCTTTCCTTTGCACTGATGCTGATGTTGGATGAAAAGTCACCCCAACCTGTTCAACAAGGGCTTCTGGTGCCCCATCTTGGCCCCCTACTCAAGGCCCCCCACTTCTGAGAGCAACAGGCTGGTGAAATGCCACCCTGTCTCTGAAGGACCCTCTTCTCTCTTGTGACCCTGGCTCAGGCAGACATTTCTTCAAGGGAGGGTCTTTCTCTCAGGCTTCTGACCCCACAAGACACATCCAGTGGGGAGGCAAGACTGGGCTCGTCCGAGAGAGGCTGCTCCCTGGCTCTCCCACCCCCTATCCAGGAAGGCTGGACTGGCCCCACTCCACCCCACCCCACCCCGCTGCCTCGCGGCCATCAGGAGAAGAAAGAGCTTTTCATGCAAGTGGACCGTCAGCACCTAATTGGGTTATTAAGGAAGGAACTTTTTACAGAGTGGGTGCAATATTAATATTTATTCGCCAGTTTAAACTGTGCTTAGAATGTATGCCCTAACACATGGACTTGCTTTGTTAAAGTTTTAATTGCATGTCTGCTTAACCTTCCATGAGGCACCGTGAGCCACACTTCCAGGAGGAAGTCTGGAGAGAAAGCCAAGAAGCAAACCGACTGGCCTCTGGCCCCGCTAACTGCTTTGGGGGTATGGACACCGGCACAAGACCTGTCAGCGGCTCCTTCCTTTCCAGGGGGACCTACAACTTTTACATGGCACTCAGGAGGCTCACGCGGCAAAATACGGCCCTCCCGAGGCACGCGTTTCTTTTTCCTGGGTTGCTGTTTCCCGATTCTGTCCCTTGCACGGTGTCAACGTCATGAACAACGCATATGGTCTTGGAGGAAGTCCTCCTCTACGCTGCAAAGTTCTTTCTGGTCCATTTTCTGTTGGCATTTTTCGTTTCTGACTAGTTCGGTCACTCAGCCGTGAGTGGCGCTTGCTGTAATCTCTGGTGACAACATGGATGCTTCTCCTTCGGGCGCATTCCATTCCGTTGACTCTTCCCTCCTTCAAGAACAGCAGGTCTTTTGTCCTTCTGAGTCATCATCCTCTTTCCTCACCCAACATTCAGGATGGGAGACGAGACCCAGATGTCTCTCACAGAGCCCAGGAGGCCCTCCGCCAGACACACCCACCAAAGGAGCAAGGATGGGCCGTCTCCTTCTCGCCCTCCGGCTCAAGATCCTGTTGGCTCTCCAACCTGGTCTGCTGCCCTCCTGCGGCCAGCCTTCCTGGATTCAAAGCAAAAACCTTCACCTGGATCCCCAACATCTAAGAGGAAGGAGGTTCTTTGCTGTACACAAGATAAGGCCCGATCATTTTAAATGGAAAAGCTCTTCCCCCTGATTTATCACATTTATAGTTGCTCATTCCAAACCTGTACACATAAACATTAGGCTCTCATGGATAGAGACGGCTGCAGGCTCCGTATGCTTAGCTGGAAGGTACACTTCTTAGCAAATTTTTTGTTGGCAAAAATTGCTAAATGTTTTCTTTTTGTGATCTTCCTTTTTAGCATAATTGTGTAAGTGGGTGTAAGAATACTCTTTCGCTCTCGGGAAATTTACCCCTTCCCGATCCTTACGTATTCCCCCCTGCACCTCTATATCCCAATTCCTATTCCCATTGAAAACGAACAACAACAAAAAAGGAAGTACAGTGGTACCTCGACTTACGAATGTCTCAACTTGCGAACGATTCGAGTTACGAACGGCTCCGTTCTCAAAAAGTTGCTTCGACTTGCGAACGGAGCCTCGACTTACGAACGAAAAAACCCCCGGAAAAAAACCTTTCCTGCCCTTTTTTTGACCTAAGTTCATCTTAGGTCAAAAGAAGAAAAAATAAACAAAAATTCTCCCCCTAGTGGTAGAGGACGGATTAACCGGCTTTGCATTAGTTCCTATGGGAACTAATGCCTCTACCTACGAACAGCGCCTCGACATACGAACGAAAAACAGCCTGAACGGATTAAATGGTTTTCAATGCATTCCTAAGGGAAATCTTGCCTCGACTTACGAACTTTTCGACGTACGAACGCTGTTCCAATACGGATTAAGTTCGTAAGTCGAGGTACCACTGTATTTAGTTCAGGGCTGCACACCATCAGGCCTTTAAGAGCCCATCTCCACTATTCCCATGGGGGAAAGCCATTTTCAAAATGCTGTTGAACTGAACTCTGCTAATACACCACCCCACAAAGACAGAACGTGTCTCCCAGGGGGCTCCCTGTCCTACTCAGCACCCGTTACAGGGTTCCAGACTCACATGGACCCCGGGGACATGAAATTTGCAGGAGTCCCAGGGTGGTTTGTTTTATTCATTAAGACATTTGTATCCTCCTCTTTGGTGCAAACACACCACTCAGACTTGTTCACCACATTAAAAAAATCACTGCCCCCTAAAAACAAGATTAAAAAGTCAGCCAGGGCTCTTCTGCATACACGGCTCTTTGGCTCCCGGAAACAATTCTGCAGCCAGACTGAAATTGGCCTAGCTCGGGGGGTGGGGGTGGGGGGCAAAGTGTTCCCCACGTAGCTCTAACCCTCCCTCCTCTTGTATCACCGGTACCCTGCCTAAGTCTGGGTTACTTCAAGCGGTCAGGGATGAAGGCGCCGGCAGGGCTGGAGAGGCGGCTGGACTCCAGCTCCCATTCTCACCACAGCATTTGTGAAGCACTTACCCACCGTGGCAACCCCTGTGCTTTCCGAGAGCTGCACCAGTCTGCACAGTGCTGAGCTGGCCTCTCCGGGAGGTGCACCCTTTGGCTTCCACCACTCTCGCCCCAACGGAAGGAGCTGTCTCCTCCCAAGAACCACAGGTATTGCCAATGTGCCAACCCTTGTGTTTTTTCCTCCCCACAGGGAAAACCCAGGCATGTCCTTTATTCCACCCTCCACCCATCGCACAGATAGGTGTGCTGTGGTTTAGCACCCTGTTCCTTTCACTTTCATTCTGAGAGAAACATGTTTCCAGGCAAGGCTCCCGGATGAAATTTCAGATGTCACAGATGTGGGACGGCGCAGACTGCACAGGGATTAGATTTCTCACTGACAGCATGACTCAGGCCCTGCACAGCTCACTCTTCACCCAAGGTAAGAGAGGAAAAAGCTTGGGAAGCCGCAGAATGGAACGTGTTTGCATACGCTTGAACCAATGGCAGGATTCCCTCTCTTATAAAAGGACTTCACACATGGCCTCTCAGCCATACTTACAAGCACCCTGCCATGTAGGCCACTATCATCACCTCTGTACGACACGGCAGGATGGCACAGACTGGCGCTAAAGCTGGAATTCCCGGCAGGCTTAAAGTCACCCCCTCCACGGATAGGAAACGGTTGGCTCACTTCTCGTGGTCGCAACTGCTACGGATGGACCAGCCCAGCACAGGCCTGGGGCGACAAACCCAGACTATGCATGGTTATTACAACCTTTTCTTTAGCAACCCCGGCCAGACCGTTGCACCGCAAATCCACCCTGAGGACGGGGGCATTTGATAAGAGGCTGAATTGAAGAGTAATTTCACAATTCAAGCGTCATGAGTCAGATGCTGTCTGGGCTCTCCCAGACTTTTCATTCACCATATCTCAATTCACATGCTTACTAGGAATTAGATTTTGCAGGAAATGAGTCACAGATGAGCACACACAAAGAATCTTCACATTTCCTAGAAATGTGCACTATTCAAACTTCATTTGGCTACACATCTGAGAAATGATTAAGCAGCCCCTGACCACACAAAACAAGAGGGATAAGTGATGGCCAACACTACTTGGACCATGAACTCACTCTCTCTCAATCTCTCTCTCTCTGCAAAGGAACTTCAGTGGCACTGGGGCTTCATGAGACATTGGCCATCGCTTACCCTTGAGGGGGCTTGCACTGCGCACACTGCTAGCAAGGCCACTGGAGCTTGGAAAGTTTTCTCTCTCTGATAATAGGATGCACAGCTTTTTCCTCTTTTGCCTTTCCCAGGATCAAAGGGCTTCTCCGTTTCTCCAAAATGTCACACATAGACCAATTTTGTTTGCCGTTATATGCCATCAGGTTTCCTCCGACTTACGGTGACCCCATGAATGAACGACCTCCAAAATGTCCCGTCTTCAAGTGCCCTCAAGCCTATGGCTTCCTTTAGAGAGTCAGTCTATCTTGTATTTGGTCTTCCTCTTTTCTTCCTCTGGTCTTCCACTTTTCCCAGCATTATTGTCTCTTCCAGAGAATCCTTCCTTCTCAGGATGTGCCCAAAGTAGGATAAGCTCAGCGTCAGCATTTTTGCTTCCAGAGAGAGTTCGGGCTTGACTTGATCTAGGACCCACCTGTCTGTTTCTCTGGCAGTCCAAGGTATCTGCCATGCTTTCCTCTAGCAGCGCATTTCAAATGAATCTATTTTCTCCCTGTACAACTCTGAAGTAATTTTGTGCATATGGAACCTAGAAATAATGTAAATAAATAAAGGTCGACAGATAGGCAGGCTGATGTTGCCTGGAATTATCGCAACAGCGAAAAGACTTATATCTTGGTACTCAGATGAACTTTAATATGATTGTCTGTGATTATTTGCTTTCATTCTGGGATCAACCCTTAATTAGGGTAAATGCCAGCTGTGACAAAAAACAGACTTCTGATCTTTGCCGGGGGTGTCTATGTATCTCTGTAGGATTCTTGGGGGTATCAAGCACATTTCCTTTACCGTCCAGCTTTCACATCCATATATAGTGATTGGAAATACAAGACTGTGGATTTATTTTATTTATTTATTTATTGCATTTGTACCCCGCCCATCTAGTCAACTGACTACTCTGGGCGGATGATCTTGGCCTTTGTCTCCAAGGACACAACCTTACTCTTGATGATCTTTTCTAGTTCCTTCATGGCTGCCCTTCCGACTCCCAGTCTTCTTCTGATTTCTCGGCCAAAGTCTCCGTTTGCACTGATGACTGAACCAAGGTACACAAAATCTCTAATTGTATCAATTTCTTCATGATCAACACTCAAGTCGGGTAGTTCTTCCGTAGTCATAATTTTGTCTTCTTAGCGTTCAACCGCAGTCCTGCTTTGGCACTTTCCTTTGCCTTTCCCGGGATCTAAACTTGAGAAGGGCTTCTCCACTGCTCCAAAATGTCAAAAGCTGAGGCACACCCATTTCTTTCAGAACATCCCATAGTTTCTCATGATCCGACACAGTCAAAGACTTTGTGTAGTTGGTATGGCAAAGACTGATCTTCTTCTGAAATTCTCTGGTGTGCTCCAGTAGTCAGACCTTGTATTATAGCCCCTAACTGGCTGTGCTACATCCTGCCTCAGTATTAGAGCCTCTCCGCTTTTGGGGAGTTTGTCTTTTCCAGAGTAAAACACTTTGTAGTCATGTAACTGAAAATGTCTCATTCCAGTCCACTGTAGTTCAATGACACTAAATTCTGCAACGTTTAAATGGTCCATTTGAACTCAAATTGGTACTACAGATTTTTCAAAAACACACACCGCAGTACACAAACACACATACGTTCAATACAGGCCATTTTATGACACAGCTTTCTGCAAAATTCATCTGAGGACATGGAAGCCACAACCTAGCAAAGTGACTGTTGTCTGCACGATTTCCAACCGTACAAGGGCAAGTTAGAACAGATGCTCACATAAAAGCCACATGCATCCCATTAGCTGTGCATCCCGCTATTCTAGGTGTGCGGCATGACCCCGCGCCTCGTTCTGTGTCTAAGGCAAACAGCACGACCAGGCTTGTCAAGGCTCCAGCAGCCTGCGCTTGGAGTGATGGGTCAGCCAGCAGGAGGCTCTGTGCACCTGCCAAACGTAAGGTGACCTTCCAAACTCTGCACAAGTAGAGAAGAATCTGGTCATTTTCCTCAAGGGTCTCAAACCTAGATTCAGACGGTTTTTGAAATCCTGGCCCCAAAGTGAACTCCAGCATGTCTCCATCTGCAACAGGATAAGCAGAGAGAGCTTGGCCATTAGCCAACAATGAAGAAGGGGGAAAAAAGGAAAGCAAGAGGGAGGGAAGGAGACAGAAACAAAGAGAGCACACGTCACGAAAACTCTACTTTCAATAGCACACAGAGGGCACACAAAGGCTTAGACACTCATAGGCAGTTTCAAAGCCCAGGCTTTTGCTTCCTGCACACAGTTAGGAAGTGTGCACACAACCTCGGCCAAGATGACAACCGACGCTGCGGTCAGGACCCTAATCCCGTAAGCAGCAGCAACGACACCTTTTGCGGACAAGACAAGAAAGGGAAAACCTCTGCATGAAGGTGTCTCCAGGACCACCTACCTTTCCGTCGCCACCTGTTTTTCTGCCCTTCCTTGTTGCCACTCCTGTCGCCGCTGCTGCTGCTGCTACTGATGCTGCTGTTTTCCGAAGTGGGGGAATCTGACTGCCCATCGCTGCTCTCTTCCGAGCCTTCAGACAGGTCTTTCAGCCCGTCCGGGACATCCTTCTGCAAAACAGAAACACACACATACAGAGACAGGAAAGGTTGGTCTACGTTTCTATACTCCGCGCCACTCCCTGGCTCAAAAAAAGCAGGGGCGGCTCCCATCCTCAGAGAACATCGGGTGCACAAGCCAGATGGCAACCAGTAGCCCCTGTGCCCGACACAGCCCTTACTTCCGGGCGCTTCGTGTGGGTGGGCGTTGGTTTGGCAGGCTGGTTGTTTCTGAGGCTCCAGGCATCCCTGCCTCTAAGGCCTGTCTCTGTGCTCTACAAGAGAGATTCCCAACCTCAGGTAACCCAGGTATTCCTCGACTGCAACTCCCAGAAGCCTTCACCACCAGCTCTGCTGGCTGGGGCTTCTGGGAGTTGCAGTCCAAGAACACTCAAGGCTGGGAACCACTGGTCCACAGAATGCCCAGGGCAGGACCCACCAACCTCCAAGGAATGTCTTCAGGGAAGTTGTTCACCTCCTCCCTGGCCAACAGCTCTCCTATTTCTGGCCTCCATCTGGAGAAGGTGGCTGGCAGCACATCTTACTCCCAACACCACAAAAAACCCTTTCCTTTTCCCTCTACCCAGTGCCTTTGAAACAGTTTTCCACCGGTTTGTGGTCTTCCCAGGAGGAATGGTGGCAGGGGCCCACCACCTCCTGCCAGCACGGCAGGCCACTGGTCCTGTTTTCACTGGAAACCTTCCACGCCTGATTAGGATTCTTCCTGATATCAGCTCGAGGCCCCTGCGTGCAGTTATGAAGTGTGTGTGCACACCGTGGTCTGCCGAGACCACCGACGTTGCCTTCTGACCCATGGAGGTCAATGCGCTCCCCTGACTGGTGCTCCCTTCCTTCCAGGCAAGTCTCAGACAAGCAGCATCATGAGAGAGTCAAAGCTTGGCGGTCTTGGCTGTGTAGAATTCTGCATCCCGCTTGCGGTTCACACAGCCCATTCTCACACACATTTGTTTCCAGAGGAAAGCGGTGTGTGTGTGTGCAGGTTCAGAGGGTAAAGGTCACAGGCCAGTGCTACGGCAGATGCTCAGCAGGTTCAGAGCTACAGGTTCAAACCCTGGGCAGCTCTGGGGAGATTCAGGAACCTGTCTGGCAGAGCCATGGCCGTCGCTCGGCAGAGATATGACCAAGCTATACTGTAGATAAGGCAGTATCCTGCATGCCTAGCGCCGAGCACCATGGACTCCACCAGACTCCAGTGGACATAAACGGCACCCCTGTTCTACAGGGAACCTGTGGCTGGAGTGGCCCACCTGCAGAGAGGCCTGTGTGAACCATCCCAGGCTGCCTTCTTGCCATGGGGGGTGGGGGGTGGGGGTGCAACCGTTTCCAGGGGATTTAATGTCAGGAACGAAGCCACGCACCCCCATCCCCACCCCACGTCTTTTAAGGGCTGCCTGAAGTCCCGCTGGGAAAGTGCCTCTGAACCACATTTTGCCCCCACGAAACTCTCGGCTCCCGGCAGTCCCAGGGTCCCAAAGGGCTGCTTATTCTGATCCGGACCAGGACACTTTACTGACTTACCTTCAGCGTGTAGACGCCCATCCTTCCCGGGACCTTGTAGAAAATGCCCTCCTCCCCCCGGGAGTTGGTGTGCAGCATGGCATTGAGGCAGGCAAGAGGCGACGTCCCGCTGAAAGGACAAGCGAAGGGTTAACTTCTTGGCAGGGTAGGGGGCCAGCCTCTTCCATGGGCAAGAGAAGAAAGGGCCCCCTCTGGCCAAAGGCCTTCCTCTAGGGCTTTTTTTTTTTTTTAATTGGATTTCTACCCCGCCCATCTAGACCAAAGGTCTACTCTTCCAACCCCTACCAGTAGCTACACAGTCAGGCTCAATTTACGAAGGAGTCAGACCAGACAACGTAAGGAGCACACAAGGAGGGAGGGAGGGAGGAGGTGATGATGGATAGAAGGAAGGGAGGGAGGCAGGCAGGCAGGAAGGAAGGACAGACGGACAGCAGAGGAATTCACACAGAATCCCATCCTACGGCACACCTTTCCTGAGCTGGCATGGGAACCACTTAGGGAAAAACCACCTTGGAACTGGTCTCTTTTCTTCAGTTTCCCACTCCCAGTCTGTCACATCCATGTCCCAAAACAGGGAACACCCTTACAACACCTCTAGGAAAAGCTCAAGAATCTTCGTTCCTTTGGCCATGTTGGCCTCTAGAGAAGAGACACTGGGCTTGCGAGTGTGATGTTTAAGGGTAGCGTAAAAAGAATTTTAAGTAACATAAATACTTGTGACATCAATTCACAACGGACTCAGTCCCATTGATTCATCAGCCTCATTCATGGTTCTTACCTCCTGGAGTTCAATGGAATCCAAAGGAGAGACCGGGGCGGGTGGGGTGGGGGGGGGAGAAGGCAGAAAAAAGAGAGAGACCGCATTAGGTATTTAGCAAAGCAAAACTCCCACCCATTTCCAACCACCACCACGTCACCCACAGCTGATAGGTTCTTCCGGGTGCTACAGAGAAGAGAAGCCATGTTTTTCAAAGAGGGTGAGGTTGGGATTTTGCATTTGCCAAGGAGGACCTGTAAGTCTTGGCTGCCAGGGGGTGGGTGGGGTGGCGGGAAGCTGTTGGCAAAGGCTACCATGGTCAGAATTATGAGCATCTGAGACCAGACGCCCTGCCCTCTTTCTCCGAGATGCCCTGAAATGGCAGCCACTAACTGCCAGCTGATGGACAGGGGATGGGGGACTGCAGAACCAAAGTCACCTCCCCATGAGAGGCAAGGGGTCGGGGTCTAATCCCAAGACTGCCTTGCTTGGACAGACGGGAGGAGGGCTTTCCCCAGAAACCTATGAACTCCATAAAAGGTACCCCCCCCCCCCGAGAAGAACTGCTATCCCTTCTTTAGAACTTTGAAAAATAGATTATATGAATATACTGTCTGATAACACAGAATTAGAATTTATTATTTGTATCCCATAATAAGAACCAGTGTACTTAGTGGATAGGGTGATAGAGCCCTAGTCTGACTCAGGAGAACTGGGTTCACACCCCTGCTTGGCCACGAAAACTCAATGGCGCACGGTGTAGGTCAAACCACTCCTTAAATATTCCATAAACCCCAGAAATCCTATTAAGCTCTCTCTAAGTCAGAATTCTGCACCTTGATGGCACAGAATGTCAGCATGCATTCCCTAATAAGATGGTTGAACTGTAGCACATTTTAAAATAAAACAGGCATCACCAACGTTGCCTCTAAGCTGCGGGGCGGAGCGGCTGGCCGCCCAGGGCTGTGTTGGGGCATGGGAGCCCAGGGGAAAGAGGGCCCGAAAAGGAAGGAGAGAGGCTTCACGGAACAAAAACCTAAGAGGTCTCTTCCTTGCGCTTCCCTCTCTCCGAACGGGCCAGCAGCTGCAGCTGGGAAGCCTCCCTTCGTTTGGCAAACACCGGGATTACATTTGGTGAAACTGAGGAACAGGGCAAAGTCCACCACCACCACAGGAGCTGGCTCTGTCATGGAGGGTCTTCAGGAAACCGACCCAGTCGTGGTCCTTTCTGGCAACCCAATGAAGGCCGCAATATACTTTTCCAACAGAGAAAGGACTAGAAAGCAGCTCGCCCTGTCTGCTAGGCAGGGCCAGGCCTTCGGACATGCTTGAAGAAAGCCCCGGATTCAACCTCCAGCCTCTTCCCTTCAAAAGGGTCTCTGGTAGCACACCGACCACTTGAGGCCGTGGTCGGCTCCTGCCAGTCTGAGATAAAGCCACGATTAGGGTTATAGCAACGTTCCCAATAAGCCACATGGCTGCGCAGTGCTGCATTGGGCACACGCAGCCGAGCCAGTGTGGTCGCCCATTTGCTTCCCGTCACAGATGGAACCCCACACGCACGGGACGGAGCCCCTGCCCAGCACTCTGGAAAATTAGAGAGAACGTTGGGTTAGAGGAGTTAGGCAATGGGCCCGAACCCACATATGGCAGCTGTGTATGTTGACAGGGGCTTTCAATGGCCCATCAAGAGACTCAAAATAGTTATTATGAAGGGTGGTCATGTCAATCCCCTTTTTCAGGGTTTTCTAGGTAGAGAGTGCTCAGAAGTAGTTTCCCCTTCCCTCTTCTGTCCAGCTTCTACCCAAGGCTCTTCTCCTGGGAGGCACAGTGAGGAATCAAACTTCCACCTTCTGGCTCCTCAGCCAGATACCTAAACACTGAGCTACCCAGCCAGCTGAGAGAGCTGGCAGAAGCAAATTTCAGAGCATCAACTTGCTGACTAATAGCTCAATCTAAGCCTCGACACTGGCTCTGAGGAAGGGAGCCGCGATGGTGCAGGTCATCTAGATTGTACGGCCCCATCCAAACAGCCACCTCAAAGGCCATCAGGCTCATCCAGAAGTCTGCCTCCAGTCAACGACAGGCTTCCCAGTTCCACCTCACCCTGACCCCAAAAAACAGTGTAAAGGAAGGGTACAAATTCAGGCATTAAACCAAACTAATAAAAGCATACAGCTTTTTTCACAGCTTGTAAAAAAGTTTGGTAAGCATTTGGAAAGTATGCCCATCTAATCATTTCTTTTGTTTCCAGAATTTCCAAATCTACTACGTGATGCTCAAAAACCCATATGGAGTCATTTGATTTTTTTAAAAAATCTTATCATATCTTACCCTGTTTCTATAGAACAGTTGCCTGTCTTCCCAGATTTCTGCATTTTCAAAAAGGCTTGTAGCATCTTAAAGACTAAGAAACGTATTTCAGCGTTGGCTTTCAAGGATTAACTTCCTCATCATCAGCCGAAGGAAGGGGATTCTAATCCATGACAATTCATACAGAAATGATCTGTGAGGCTTTTAAGAGGTCCCAAGAGTGTCTCTGTAATTTGGACTGATGTTTGTGATACATGTGGAACAGGCGAACAGGGCTCTGCCTTTGAAAACCAAGTCAATTCATCAGCCTCACCATATACGCCATGCCAGTATGCCTTTCTGTCGTGGGGGAAAGAATCTTTTTCAAAGAAACCCAAACCACCCATGTCCTTCTGTAGGCAACAAGCCTCCTCTACAACGTCATCCAAATGTGATTTGAAACCAGAGTGCGGTTGTACTTGAGGGCTCACATTTGTTCTGTTTTCAACACCGTGTCATTTTAGTAAAGTATTATATCCTGTTTTCTATTTCCTCCATTTTATGTAGTGCCACAGAAATACTGCAAATCAAATAACAACAACAGTGAACAAGCATGCACACCTACTGGTGAAAGGGTGAGATGGAGCAATGCCAGGTCTGCGTCCCCACCCTCCACCGTCTCCTCCACGGGGAGCAACCTGCTTGGCAGCTGGCCTCGTGGAAGGCGGAGCCCCCGCATCCACTACACTGCAACAAAATTCCCACCTGCCTTCTGCAGATGCGCATCTCACAGACACGGGGCTTTCCAAAAGGGTGCACCACTCTGGCATCCCATTCTTAACATCACTACACCAGGAAACTCTGTCTTCAGAAGGACAGAGTGGGAGTCTTGTATGCCTAAGAGCAAGCTAGGGGGCCATTTCTGCAAGCCAGCTGACACTTGTGAACCCCAACTATCTGCAGAGGGAAGTTCAAGTATACTTGGCCAGATGCGGAAGGCAACTCTCTCTCTCTTCTCTCTCTCTCTCTCTCTCTCTCTCTCCTCTCTCTCTCTCTCTCTCTCTCTCTCTCTCACACACACACACTCACACTCACACACACACACACACACACACACACACACACACACACACACACACACACACACACACACACACACACACACACACACACCACACAGAGCAGGACAACAGGGCCATTAAACGTTCCAACCATTATAGCAATGTTATTCATTTAAGCCTCACTTGATCTCTTTCAGGCCTTCTTTCTGGATGACGTGAAGGATCTCTTTATGGCTCATAGGTGTGTTGGGATTTTTCTCCAGGACCTGGTAAGAACAGCACAGGTTAAGAGAGAAGATTAACAAGTGCTCTTTGGCTCGACTTGCTTTCCTTGTCTTTTGAGACAGCTGTTGCCCCCCAAAAAAAACTCCCCCCCCCCCCGTCCCGTCTGCTTGCCTGGCCTCCTCCCGTCTGGCCATTCATCCACACTCGATTCTGCCTGACCAAAGGGGAAAGAGGGATTGGGCAAGGCATGGTGGGCTCTGCCTTCACCGTTCCTGCTTCTCCACTTCTCTGATGGCTCGGCTTTAGAAGCACGGCTGCCACCTCATTGCCACCCTCAGGCAGATGGAGGACAACGGCTGCCTTTCTGTTTTATTTTGACTTTCATGGAAAATGCGGGTAGCGAGGGACAACTATAGCTAGCGGGTCTGCAATACCAAAGTAAAAACCTAAAAACAGAACAGAACACAGTTTTACTCAAAACCATCTCTTTATTTAAACTAGTTTGGTGACTACACGAGACAGGGCCTTTTCTATAGCAGTCCCTCAACTGGACAGCTCTCCCACAACCCCGCTAAAAGGAGAGGCAGGGTGGAAGCCCAGACGGCATTGCCCCATATGTTCCAGGGTCTTTAAAGCTCTGTTTTAAAAGAATGTTGTTCTCTCTGCTTTACAGTACATCGCTATGGGAAGCCTGGCAGGTAGGAAAAGCAACCAATAAATACTTTGGGGGGGGGGGGTTGTCGGTGTTCCTCAGACAGGTGACACGCATAGAACGTCACCTATTTCCAAGGCTTAACCAGGCGTGACAAGGCGCAACCGTCACCATTCTGCATCTATGCAATGCATAATAGAGCATCATCCCACATAACTGGCTGCTGACTATGGAGAAAGAGCAAAATACTACGCAAGGCCATGTAATAAACATGATGCTTCCTCTTTCTTCCACACATAGTGGCTGAAGAATCGCCCCTATCAGTTAGGAAGCCCTTAATTCGAATCTCTCCTCTGCACAACCTGTAAGATGATGGCACACGGCCCCACGTCAGAGCACAGAAGCGCTTTCTCCTGATGTTCTCAAGCACCCCTCCTAGACAACTATTTACTATTTCTGTATCCTGGAAAAATGTACAGAACTCTAAAAGGGACCCACGAGGCAGCTCAGTTCTGACTCCAGTGTAAACACTGAACTTTGCAAGAAGTGCACATGCACTGAGGTTTCTTCTCCTTAGGAAAGAAAAAGAAAAGAAAAAAAAACACACACACAATGATGCGATTGTATGCTCAGAACTCCCACTTATGCCATGGCTCCACTGATGGATCCGGGGAGGTGAGGGAGGAGCAGAGAAGAAAGCAAAGCAAGAGGCTGCTGGGGGCAGAAGCCCAGCCTACTTGATGCGTCCTAGACGCGCAGGCGGCAGACGAGGAGGGATGCTTTGTGCTTCCGTGGAAAATGTGTTCTGTTGGTTGTACTTGGAGGAGACTCCGGTGGACAGACGTACAAAAGCACCACTCCCTCCCTTCTCACACACGGGGGAAAAGGAGACGTTGTACCCCTCCCAACCGAATGGAAGGAAACAAAGCAAACCATCTTAGCCATGTTTTTCAGGAGTTCGATTGCAAGCAACAAACAGTCTTAGAAGCCAAGGGAACCTCTGGCGGAAAGCCAAACGCCTACACCTCTTCATGGTTTCCAGAAAGCCAGGACGATACAAGCTGCTCCCCATCAACTGGTAGAGGAGAAAACTCAAAGTGAGGTCCTGCTTCTTTGGTGCCTGGATCCACCAGGGTCTCTTCCCGCACAGCAGCATTTTCCAGAATCAGGCTGGAAAAGGCGATCGAGCTATCAAGTAACTGAAATCCAAACCCGATTGTTTTTCCTGAGGTGACTCCCTTGGGCTGCAAGAACTTTGCGATGCAGAAAGAAAGAACAGGATGCCAAAACAACTCAAAGGAAACCCCAGCATAGAGCAGAAATGCAACTGAGTTACGTTTCCCCCTCCACTGCCTTTTACCTCTTCTGATTCCAGGATGCCAAACAAAGACATGAGTAAACTTATCACACCAGCATTTCCGTATCTTAACGAAAACAAGAAACATCTTGCCAGAGGCTTAAAAACGTGTGAACTGAGAGCACAAAGAGAACGAGGAGCCCTTTTCGGGCCCCACCATGGACAGAGAAATCCCACCATCCAATCAGAACACCCTTTTCACGCTCAGGGAGGAAGAAGCTGCAAAGAGAGCCGGCTGCTGAAAGCCCACTAGGCTCGCTTCCGGACCACCTGCCCAGCCAGTCCTGAAGAGTCGGCTACCTAACCTTCATGCCTGAAAGCTTCGTTGGCTTCCAAGGATGGCCTCTTTCTCCAAAGCTGCACTTTCCCTTCCACTATCCTGATAACCACACCAAGGAAGGCAGACAGGCTTGTCCTCACAGGTGCAACCGGTGCTTAGCTAAGAAAGGGGAAAGACACCAGAGATGCTCTTGCAGAAATCTGCAAATAAAGTGGACTGTTTGCACATTGGAAAAGAAACCACATCCTTCCTGAGTACAAACGCAACCACAAGCACATGCAGAAATGCCTCCAAAGCCAGCAGGGGCTGCGTAACCCAACTCACGGCCGGTGGTTTAGGTTTCAGGACTTTGGAAAGCTCCTTAGCACCCCAAGCTAGGAACATACGCTGGCCACAAGGCACAGACAGAGCTGAAGGAATCACCACCAACAATTCTGCCCATCCAGGGAACCTTGAGGTCCAAATCCCTGTCATCAGTTAAACAAGAGCCCTTCTTTAAACTGCACCAGTATTTCCGACAAAGCAATCTGAAATGAGTGGGGCGCAAGGACATTATGCTACTCAGCTCTTGCTGTGTTTCCCATGCATTTCTTGTAACTCTACTAGGGATCAAAGATGTTTACAAAGGAAAAATAAAGTTAGGGCAAACTGTGGATCTATCATGAAGGATAGGACCTTAGGGCACAGAACCATGATCCTCCAGCTCTCAGATCAGATAACTGAATCTTGACCCTCCCAAAGGATCCTACAGAAATTCCATAGATCTACAGGGGAAAAAATCAGGAGCCTGTGTTCATCACACCTGACATTTATCCCAATAAAGGTTTAATTCCAGAATGAATTCAAACAACAACCACCTTAGAACTGCAGAGCTGGAATGGGGCCCTCAGGATCATCCGAGTCCAGCCCCCTGTCAAGGAGGCCCAGTGGGGGAATCGAACTCCCAACCTCTAAACCACTGAGCTAACCAGCAGTTCAGTCTTTGACAATCATATCAAAATTCATCAAAGTATAAGTCTTTTCAGAAAGAAATAGGTATGCCACAATATTTGATTGCTCTGATGCATCATCTTAGGACAGAATAATGGTTCCCCATTAGCAAAGGTGTTAAGACAACCGTGTATTTGATGTCTCTGTCTGTTCAACCAGTACGCAGAACATGCCAAAGGAAAAAAAACTGGATTATGAACCAATCAATAAATTTGTTATTGATTATGTATTAATAAAAGGGAAAGGTTGTGTACCTTTGAAAGAATCTAAGCTGTTCTGGAAAGGGAAGGATGCCCTTTAATTGGAAAATTGACCCAGCACAGTCCTGGTGGAGGGATGCACTCTTGTGTAATCATGCCATTTAATCTAAGTTGTTTTGTTTACGTATGCATTGATTTTTTAATTCTTTGTTTTACATTTTTTTGGTATTATTAGATATTTTTATTGTGTATTTTTGTTTCTTAATTCTTTTTTTTAAAGAACAAACTAGATTAAATGTATATGTAGGATTAGAGAAGTGAAAATTACTGGAAGAAATGTCAGTAAAGACATACAGATCACATTGTATTACCAGTAGAAAGCAGCAATGACTTCATTAGTGAGGAAGGTGAAAGAAAGCGCCAAAACAGGACTGCAGCTGAACATTAAGAAAACAGAAATTGTGACTACAGGAGAACTACACAACTTTTTGGTTGACAAGGAAGCAATGGAAATAATGAAAGATGTTTGTACACCTAGGTTCAATCATCAATCCAAATGGAGATTGCAGCCAAGAAATCAGAAAAACACTTGAGACTTGGAAAGGCAGCTATGAAGGAACTAGAGTATATATACTCAAGCACAAGAATATGTTACTGGAAACCACTGCCAAGATGATTCATAATAGGTCCTTCCCAATTCGTACACAAAAATGTGAAAGCCACACTACGAAGAAAAAGTCTGGTTCATTCAAAATGTGGTGGGCGACAGACAGCTTTACTGATACCAGTGACCACCAGAAGAAGAAGCAGAGGAGCATTAGATCAAAAAGCAAGCCTGAACTCCCATAAGGAACTAACAGTGACTGAACTGTGGCGGTCACCCTCCAAATTTGCTGGAAAAGACAAGAATGTCCAGAAAAGTCAAAGGCAGCTCCCATTCTACAAACACAGTCACACTTCCCCACAAACGGCACACCCCTGATACGACTGAAAAGAAGTTTGGAGCAGACAGCCCTTGGATCCGATCCAGCACGTTTCTTCCTATGTTCTTATGCGGGGAGACTGAGGGCACTCTTTTAACAGTAGGGCAGGGTACCTCGCTCTGGAGCCAGGGGTTCGATTCCCCACAAAAGCCAGCCTGTGTGGCCATGGGCAAGCTGCAGAGCCCGTGAGGGTCTCAAAAGGAAGAGAATGGCAAACTCCTTCTGTGTTCTTTACACCTGGGAAAGCCGGGGAAAGGTTGCCGGAAGCTGGAATTGACTTGACAGCATATAATTATTTAGAGCAGACTATCAAGATTGCAAACCCCTTTTTTGTATTGCTACAAACACAGCAGCTGCTCTCCAGCAGGGGCAGAGGTGCACTCCTGCACACAAGCAATCTGCCATTACGGGATGAGGACCAAGGGGCCTCTGTCTGGCTCCGTGTTTTAGGCTTGCTGGGAAAAGATGCCTGGCCCAAGGGCATCCAAAGGAGAGCCATGGCAGAGCAGTGGCTGAAACACAGGGCTGCCCAGCCTCAGTGGCCTTTCCGTTGTGCATCATATCACGTACAGGGATAGCCACTGAACTTGGAAAGGGAAGTAGAATTCTTATGGCGACGTTTATTGTTCTGTGCTGCTCAGTCAGCACCAAGTCACAGTGACCCTAACAGGGTTATCTAGCTGCTCAGGGAGCAGTTGACCACTGCCCTCCTCCCAGGGGATTTTCATGCTTGAGCAGGGGCTGGAACCCAGGTCTCCAGAGCCTAGACTGGCACCACATTGGCTCTCACCAACAGCTAGTTCCAAGACCGGAAGCGATACACTTAGGAAGACAACCAGCGGAGGAACGAAGGGCACTTATTGTCCTCATGGCCTGTTTGGGACATCACCCTTGACCTCTGGTTGGTCACAGAGCAAAAAACAGGGTGTGTGACGAGGCTTGTCCTCCTGAAAAGCCCCACGCCACCCATGAGAGGAGCCTTCAAGGGACAGTCAGGGTGACGCTGGGTTCACAGAATGGTTTTGCCACACGGGGATGCCTGGCCTCAGAGGAGGAAGGGGAACCATCCAGTGGGAGATTCTCGCAACTGAGAGCAATTCGGAGCAGCAGACGGAGAGGACTGACTCCTGCGGAGCACGCGTTCCCTCAAGGGTTGAGGACGAGCCACCAAAGCGGGTACAGCCTGCCGTTTCCACCTCCACATAAGGAGGAAGAAATAAAAATGAGAGGTTTGAGGAGGACCTGACCCAGATCAGTGCTCCTATGACTCATCCAATTAGCCAAATGCTGTTCAAAGCTTTAATTAGAATTGGGGTCACGAGGAAAGGAGAAGCAACCTGGTAACCAGAGATCCTGTGCACCTGCCCCACGGCTCTGCGTTTCTCCCACTTTCAGGTCTTTCTGAAAAACATGGTTCCAAAAGCTTCTTTTCTTTCGCACACCAAGCCGCCCTGAAGGCGGCAGGAGTCACTAGGAAAAGAGAAGCGGCCGGTCCCAAGGCAGCCTGTGTGTTTGTGTGTGGGGGTGGGGGGGGGGGGACATCATCATCATCATGGCCATTTTGACTCTGGAGGCAGCACCTTGAGAAAAGATCATCACGTGGCATCCAGACCATTCTCCAAGGTTCCTCTTCTACTTCCTGAACTGATTTCCCAATTGATTTTACCCCAGGTGGAACAATATGCACTTTTCATTGCTCTGCATATGGCCCAAATACTCTCCATCTCTGTACCCTGTTTCCCCGAAAATAAGACCTCACCTGAAAATAAGCCCTAGTGTGATTTTTCAGAATGCTCGTAATATAAGCCCTACCCCAAAAATAAGCCCCAGTGAAGTGAAACCCCGCCCTCCACCCTTGTGCAGCAACCAGAAGAAGTTGACATGACTGTATTTGAATAAACGTAGATTGTACATGAAAAAAATAAAGCATCCCCTGAAAATAAGCCCTAATGCGTTTTTTGGAGCAAAAATTAATATAAGACCGCGTCTTATTTTCGGGGAAACAGGGTATTTTATCTGTTTTTACAATTTCTTAGTCTTCATTTCTTTTAGTACATGGTCGCTGTTTGTTTGTTTGTATTGTTTTCTTTAAAATATCTTTACCCCGCCTTAAAAAAGGAACCAAGGCGGCTTACATCATTAAAAGGTCTAATATTGAAAGCTAAAAACAATAAGTATACAAATAATTAAAAAAGAACAAACCAATACCACACTAATAAATGGTAAAGAAAAGCAACACCAAAAACACATTCAAAGCAGTACGGCACAACCTTCCATTTAAAAACCCCACTCAGGCAGCCAAGTCACTCAGGGAAAGCCTCTCTGAAGAGAAAAGTCACTCGTCACCACCTCATGCCAAGTAATACTCAGCATCCTGCAGTAATTCACATGCAAAGCATTTCTCATTTTTTCATGATTGCCTGTGTTTAAGTCCACAGTTCCATGACATATAGTATGACCGGGGATACACAGCATACGCTACACACATTCTCAACAATAATTTGCATTTTTACATGGTACAAAATTCAAGTTGCAAAATGACCATCACTTTGTTTATACGTGAAATTAATGCAATGATCCTATAGTCACTGAGATTTTGAGATGTTCCTTCTTTGGATCTGGAATACATATTGAACACTCCCAACAGCCTTTGCTGCGCTCTCACGTTTGTTAGCACATTCTTGTTAGGATTTTGATAGATTCAGTCTCTGTAACTCTACTGGTATCTCATCCACTCCTAGTGATTTATTTTTTCCAACTGCTCTGAGAGTAATTTGAAAACATTTGACTGTGTGAATTATGAGAAACTATGGAATGTTTTGAAAGAAATGAGCACACCAACATTTGATTGTCCTGATGCATAGCTTGTATTGTAGACAAGAATCTACCCTTAAAACAGAATGGGGAGAAACGCAGTGGTTTCCCACGGGTAAAGGTGTCAGAAAACAGTGTATCTCCTTAACTTAGCCGCCCAGAGTGGTAGAATATACCAGATGGGCGGGATATAAATCAAATAAATAAATAAATAAATAAAACTGTTCGATCTGCATGCAGAATACATCACACTGAAAGCTGGATTATACTCAGCTGAAGGAGGAGTGAAAATTGGTGGAAGAAGCATCAATAATTTAAGATATACAGATAACACAGTATTTATTACTGAAGTATTAGGGGAACCTTGATTTAAACCTTTTTGGTGATTTAAACCAGTGGTGTCTCTCAGGGGCCCAAAGGTAGCCCCCAAGTACTCTTGTTCTCCAGGCGCCCTTTAAAAACAACAACCCCAAATTCTCCCCTTGTGCCCTCAAGGGGTGGGTGGGTAGAATTCTGCCATTTGTGTGTCCATAGCACACTGCAACGTTTCTAATTTTCTTTCTTTTCTTTTCTTGCCAGTAGCTGACACGAGGTTTTATATATATATTCAGATTCAGATTAGGCATCCTTCAGTCTCGAGAGACTATGGTAACGTGCTCTGTATGGAGGACTTGGAACAGTGTCTAGTGTGGCTGAGAAGGCCAATTCGAGAGTGACCATCCCTTCCACACTGGAGACGAATACAATCTGTCCCCTGTCCAGCTCCCTGATTTGGCTGGTTTCGGGACGGCCTCTTGGCCTCGGCCTGCTGGACAAGGGCCTCTTCAAAATGGGAGAGGCCATTATTCCACCGCCTGCCTCCAGGCTGAACGCTCAGAGGTCAAGGTTTCCCCTCTGTGGAGGTCCATTCCTAAGGCCTTCCCGCTTGCAGATCTCCTTGTATCGCAGTTGTGGTCTCCCTCTGGGGCGATTTCCCTGCACTAATTCTCCATACAGGAGATCTCATATATATATATACTATATTTAAAAAAAAATATCAGAAAGTGTTTTGAGGAGGAGCACAGAAGTGGCTGTAGCCCTCCTAAGTCCAGGGGTGTGAGGATTCTGGAAGTGCTCACTCCTGGTTTAAATAACCCACCCTTACTCTCACCAAAGACCCTTACTATTGTGTTCTGGACCACTTAAGGCTTCCAAAACAGCCCCTTAGAATAAACACGATTTGCCTCTTCCCAGCGCCTGCAGGAACTGTCTTTGCGCTCCCTGTACAGGATGCCTGAGTCACTCTCACAGTAAAGTCCCTGCTCTGTCAGCACAAAACAGAGCTTCACGAAAAGCTACGCTCTTTTAGCAGAAGTGCCGCGGAGTCACGGCACATTCAGCCATGAACTCAGTCAAGTGCAGCGGACAGGGCCCTTCTCCTTCTCTTGTAATTAACTTATTTGTGTGCCGTAATGATGGCCCTGAAAAGGATGGGTGTGGGGGGGGGGGGGGGATAAGAAGTTCGGAAAGCTTGGTCCAGAAAACCTGGGTCTTTTTCCAGCAGGAAAATGGCCAATGTTTTAAATGGCCAATGTTTTAAATGGCCAAACAGTAGCTCTGGCCGAAGACCTTGGAGGTGTCACCCTCGTCTCTTCTCTTGAGGAATAGCTCTCTTTCCCCTCCACTTTCCCACCACAGCCTCCGTGAGGGCTCTCTGAGCAAGCCCTTCCACCCCCTGAAGCATCCAATTGCAGACATAACTCTTCAGATGCACCTCAGTTTTGAAAACGCACAATATGCCTTCCCGCAAAGCTACAACTTTTAACACTTCCGTCCCCTATTTTTAGTCATTCTGACCTGGCTTTGCAAAAGGTACCATGAGGTTAGAGCCTAAAGCAGGAGTTCTGCCCACCTGACCACAGCCGGCTGCCTGGGCGCTGCACAGAACAGGGCATGCCTAGACGGCAGGGGCGCCTCTGACTGTGCAGGCTCCACACTTGCTAAGAGTGGCAGGGAAGCGCTAGCCCAAAATGCCACCAAGAAGAGCCAGCCCTTCTGCTCTTCCATCAGATGTCTAGAAGGCAGCCCCTTGTGAGCCTCTGGGCCAGCTGTGCCCTCAAAGAAGCCAGAGATTTCCTCCAAGGAGCTGAGAATTACTCGTCATGAAGTCGGACCCACCAGCACAGGGACGTGTTATCAGCCCCTGCCAGTTTATTCTATTTTCTTTCATTCTCACATCGGCCTTCCTCTAAGGAGCTCTGGCTGGCTTATGAATCTTGCCTCAAGCCCCATTTTAACCTCATAGCAAGCTGGTGAGATCCACAAAGCTGAGACACAACCAACGGCCCAAAAGCTTCCGGGGGGGGGGGGGGTTGGTGGCTGTGTCAGGGTTGAAACCAGGACTTTCCCAAGCTGAGTTCAGACACTCCACTAGCCCACATGTAGGCAGAATAATCTACCAAGAAATTTAATTTCAAATACAGCTGCCCCCTATCGAGTTCCCACAGAGGTATTGGCATGGAAGCATCTAAAGGCAGGCCTCTTAGATGGGTGGCAGCCTTGCCCCGTTTCTGCCTGGACAAACCCATTTGAGAACTGCCGTTCACACCAAACATTTGTGCTAACCCACCAGAACACCCCAGAGCCCAGGGACATTGTCCATGAGTGCCAGGACCACAGAGAGGCAGGAGGACAGAACAGCTCTTAAGATCTGGAAGGCGATCTGCAAACCTCTATGGGTTGCTTGGAAGGACCGTTCCCGCCAGATGTAATATCTGGAGCATTGTTCTTCCAGAAAAACCACAGTCCCAGAAGAGAGTCAGGAAGGGGAAAAGAACAGAGTGCTTGGTTCATCAGCTGTCGACTAGAATCCGCACGTTGTTCTTCTCCCATGAGTGTCAAAGATTCTCCAACTATGGACCAAACCACCCTTGGGAGCGTGCAGAACGTCTGGTAGGGGGTGCCCAGTGCCAAGGCAGGTCCTGGGGCAGCTGCAGCCTTCTGCCCCCCACCAGCCAGGGCAACGATGGGGTGGGTGTCTGCTCTCTACAGATGGTCCCTATCCGTTCACTTCGGATTCATATCCCTAAGAGAATAAAGGGCTGCTCTCACTGTTGCCTCAAATCAAGACTAAGCTGCCACCTCATCAGAAATACCCCAGGGCTCTCCATATTCTGGGGCACAAACACATCTTACTTCCCTCTGTGGGAAATGTTATAGCTGCCCTCCGGAATTTCACCTCAGCAATCCAAAGCATGTCTGATTAAACACTCAGTCCCAACGGTCTGACGTTGTAAAGGTTCACAGCAAAGTTTATTTTCAGAAAACAGAATTCAGGCATCATTAAACAAAACTCAGCACATCTGGTTCCTTACAAATGTGAATCTCGGAGAAGCTGGAACTCCCTTGAAACATTTACTGCAGTTCATATCCCAGAGAATCATCGCCTTAGATCGGTTAAGCTGAGCTGGGAACTGCCTTCCGCAGCCTTGCTTGTGACTTCAACACTGCCATCCCAGGGCTGGCCAGCTCCTGGACCAAAATTACCACATCATTCTGTCCCTAAAGCCAGAGGGTGTGGGGGAGGCAAGGACAAACTCATGTGTCCCTTTCCACCCACCGGCTTGACTCTTCCAGGCCTGTTTCCCCTTCTGCACCTGCAAGACCTGATTCTCTGAAATCCACACCCAGCACACGTTAAGCCAAGTATAAACCTAGCCTAGAAAGACCCTTTCTGGGATTTTCTAAGTAGAGAGCATTCAGAAGTGGTTTCCCCCTTCCCTTCTTCTGGGAGTGCCCTGGGACCACCAGGCACCTTTTGCCCCAGGGCCACCCAGGCTGGCTCTTCTCCCAGAAGATGCACTGTGGGGGAATCGAACTCCCAACCTCTGGCTCCACATCCAGATGCCTGAACCACACAACTATGCAGTCCAGAGTGGTGATGTTATCCTGCCTTAACTAGTCATGAAGCCACCCGTTTAGAAGAGTACTTGCTACCTCAAAATTTGTCTCTATTTCCCCCCACCTCCCTCAACAAAATCAATTTTTCCCCATACATAAGTCAGAGCTTTAGAGAAACCTACACAAACACTCTGATGGAATCTTTTCTCTTTTGGAATAGGAGACATCTTTCCTTCAGGTCAAGTTTTATTCAATCAAAATAGAAAGAGGTAGTAGGAAGGACCCTGCTCTGGTAACACTCCACCCAAGGTGCATTTTTGCCCCTAGCAAGTGCCTCGTGGGCCTTCGCTGCTTATGGGGTGCAGTACATGAGATGCAGGCATTTGCAATTCTCTCTTTAATAGAGAATGCATTCATAATTTGGCTTGTACAAAACAAAGGTCAGATTTGATATGAAATTAAGTATTGAATATATTTCCATTTTTTCCCCAAACCACAATTTTTCACCAGAGAAAAAAGGGACAGTATTTTTCCTGTGTCTTCAAAGTAACGGCAAAGTTCAGTCTCTTGCTCTAAAAATGACAGAAGCCAAGTGTTCAGGATGTGTGATCATCCACCTAATTCTACACTGCACAGAACCCTTAATGGGACCCAAGCTTCATGGTAAGGTGGAAACCAGCCAACAGAAGGGAGCAGTTAATCAGTCCGCCAGATAAACCTGGCACTTCTGGGTGTTCTGCGGCTCTGAAATAAGAGCCATCCTCCATGTTTACAGCTGTGTCCTGCAGGGTTGCAGACAGTGGCACCATGAACGGTGCAGTATATCACCTCACAAAGCGAAGGCTGTGGCCCAAGCTGTCTAAACAGCCGTACCGTACACTGAAACTAGTATTAGAAAGGCAGGATCAGCTTGCTCATGTCCATTTTTTTTAAATGGCCTGCCTACGCATCAACATTTTTCAAATTCAGACACAGAAGTAACGGATCCCTTCAAATAACCAACTGTACCGAGTTCTTCCACCTGAAACAAGTGGCTTCAGTCACACAGAGAGAGCCCTCTTCAACGCTGTCACGTGGAACTAAAAAAAGTTGTCCCATGCAGCACCTGGGATGACCGACGGTATCCAACAAAGGCCCATCCCCATGGCCAGAAGCCTTCTAAAGTAGGATCCCCATAGCCACGGGGATCCGTTCCACCATCTACCGTGAATGCCTGAAACTGCAGATAGTAGTGAATCCTTATATACAAATACAAGAGAGCAGGACAAAGGCCACAAGGCCCACTCCCTTGTATGCTGTATATAGGGCTGTGGTAAACTGCGGATAACTGAAACTGTGGATATGGGGGTCCTGCTCTACACTATTAATCATCAGTTCCACTCAGCAAAAGTCTCCTGCGACAACTTCTTTGTTGTATTACAGATAAATTGCCCCTAATCTAGTTCCTGCTTCTTGCTAGAAAAGAATTACTGATTTCCTAGAATCACAGGATCATAGAGGTGGAAAGGACCCAAGGAATATCCAGAATCAGAGAATGATAGAAAAATTGAGTTGGAAGAAGTCTGTAAGGCCATCAAGTCCAACCCCCTGCTCAAGGCTACAGGTCCTCAGCTAAAGCACCCCTGACTGATGCCAATCCAGCCTTTGAAGTTAACAGGGAAAGTCAGTCATTAAATCATTCTCCGTTTCAGGGAGAAGGACTTGTATCCCTAATGCACTGTCCTAGTTGAACAGGAAGCAACTGGGGTGTGTGAGTGTGTGCAGGGGGGAGTCATGAACAGAAAGTTCCTAACTAAAGGTACAGTAGCCCTACCCAGCCTCAACCATGCATGGCCTGCTTCACACCAGACAGGCTGCTGTTGCAGCGAATGTTTTAAATGAAAGAAGTCCCAATAAATGAGGCCCAAAACTGAGAGAAGGCAACTCTGAATATACACCAGTGAGTGCACATTCATCCACATTTTTTGTAGTGACTAAATTAATGGAAGGGGTAATTCCAAACCAAAATGGCTTCTGCCCAAGCAAAAAGTGACTCTCCAGGTTCACAGACTGAGCTGTTGGACAACCAGGGCGTTCAACGAGTAGCTTAAGTTCAGCAATCAGAATTTGGCAACCTGAACCACACAGAGAGAATAAAAATCAATGATATTTCTAAATCAAACTGAATTAAACCACAATTGGTTTAAATCATGATTTAAATCAAAAGAATTGATTTTTTAAAATTTAAATTGTCAACACAATCTGACTTTTAAAAATTTGAATTGTGATTTAAATCAAATCCACCCTCGCTGAAAGTTACTGGGGCTGGCGGGGTTTTCAGAGCAAAATCATATATTCAACGAAAGGAAACAAACAAACAACAACAACATGTGTACCAAAGCGTTAGACAAACCAGTTTCCTCCTCCCCACCACCACCAGCTTTTTCTTCTACTGCTTCTAATTTCACCAGAATGGCTCAGGTGCACAGCCAGACCTCCGGCTCTATTAAACCTTCCATAATGAATCTTCTGGGAACAGACATTTGTCAGTTCCAGGAACTAATTCACACTGAGATGCTCTTTGTCCATTCCATGAGGAAAACATGGATCTGACTTTTTAAAGACAGGACTGGCTGTTATTTTACTTCCACGAAGTTGGTGGCAAACATGGGAATTTAAAAAAATGAGCCAAGATCAAAAATATAATGCATCTCTACTCAACAATACATATTAACAACCTCTTTTCTTTCTGGCGGTTTAAAAATGGATATCCATACCCATCAATAATATACATTAAGTAGCTATCACCCGGAGAGAGTCTAAGACGTTTTGGTGCTGAATTCAGAAAAGAGAGTGGTAAAAAGCTGATTACACAACAGACAATCTGCTGTAGTTTAAATTTCCTCCGGGTCTGTTGCCTGTCGTGGTCCGTCTCCTGGCAGGACTGGCCCTCGTTCAGCTTACGTTCTTTTTCTCCTCTCTTTTAGATCTCACTCCAGCCACATTTAGCACAAGAAGAACCAAGATGACTGGAGTCTTGCTTGTTTAATATTCATGCACCAGCATGAGACATTTTAGTCTGTCCCTGAATTCACACTGAACGTGCTAGTTAACGCTGGCATTCTCTCAAGTTGTCACCTGAACAGGTGTAAACAACCTCCCTGAATTTCAGTTCCTGACCACGGAGCCTTTACAAAAGCTATGGGTTGTTGTTTTTTTGTTTGTTTCTTTTACAGACAAGGATGATCCTTCCACCAAAAACCCTACCCGTTTATTCCTATTTATTTCTGCCACTGGGACACCATTTTGTCCCAGCCAGTACTGGAATGAACAACGCCCCGTGCCTTTTTTGTTCTTTTTTGGCAAACCACAATGCCAAGAAACAGAAGTGACATGTTTGGGTTGTCAGTAGGTGGGCCCCATTAGAAAATTCAATAAAACCGGAATTCCAGCAGCAGAGTCAGAAAATAAACCAGAACTCAGTCAATTCAAGGTGGTATTGTAATTTTAAATGTTGGTGTATGAAGACAAAAGAACCAACATTGTCTGCCTCTGGTGGTACATTAATGTTGTGCATAGCTTTTTAAAAAATATAGTCTTATGGCCAAAATCAGCTTAAGTTATCCAGAAGACACCATCATCAGTATAACTTCCCTAAATTTTTCAAACCATCTGCAAACAGATTTTTGATGATCTTTACACATATACAGAAGTAAAAGATAAGTGAATACAGAATATTTTACACTTCTTTTTTTCACTTTCAAAATTAACATTTAAACAGTATACAAACACAACTTAAGAAAAACCAAAAGATTATACACAGATCTTAATAAAACTCAAAGAACCTTTCTAAAATTAGTGAACCCATCACTGGAATCTCAGAGATATTCCTCCAAAGTTTTGATTAACCTTTTCAAAATAATATATCTTGTATTCTCGAAGGCTTTCACAGCCGGGATCCGATGGTTGTTGTAGGTTTTTTCGGGCTGTTTGGCCGGGTTCTGGAGGTTTTTCTTCCTAACGTTTCACCAGTCTTCAGAGGACAGGAGATAGAACTCTGTGTTCTGGTGTAGTGTGTGGGATAGTTGAGTATTTGTAGCTGTGGGATCAGGTTTTTGTTCTTTTCAGGAGATTGGGTGATTATGGTGATCAGGGTGTTTTTTGTTATGGGTGTATTGTTGTGATAAGGGGGGAGATGATCTGTCACTGTGATTGATGGGTGTCGTTAGCTAGTCTTTTGTGTGCAGTGATCACCGGTCCTTGTGGCTGGGTAGAGTTAATTGGCCTTTTTGCTATTCCACCCAAATGTACAATTCACCATGGAAAAAGAAATAGAGGGCCAACTCCCTTTCTTAGATGTCAGGGTCATATGCAAACCTGATCTCCTATTTTGGGACACAAGGGCTACAGAAAACCCACCCACACAGACCAGTACCTACACAAAAACTCCAACTACCACCCACGACAAAAAAGAGGCATAATCAAAACACTGGTAGACCATGTGAATCGGAGCTGTGAAGCTCAATTTCCTCAGCACCAAACTCAAACATCTGAATTGGGCCCTACAGGCAAATGGCCATTCCAAGAATGAAATCACAAGAGCCATCAAACCGAGAAAACAACATCAAACTGAAGAAGAAAAACAGCCACCCACAAATAAAGTATTTCTGCCATACATCAAAGGGGTCACGGACCGCATGGGGAAACTTTTGAAAAAACACAACCTACAAACAGTATTCAGGCCCACCACAAAAATACAACAAATGTTACGGTCAGCAAAGGACAAAAGGGACCCCCTCACCAGTGCAGGAGTATGTCGGACACCTTGCAGTTGTGGCCAGGTATATATTGGGACCACAAAATGCAGCATCCACACCGGAATCAAAGAACATGAAGGACACTGCAGACTAAAACAACTGGAAAAATAGGCAGTAGCTGAACCTACCCTGAAACAAGCTGGACACGAAATCCTATTTCAAAACACAGAAGTACTGGACAACACCAACAATCATTATGTTAGACTACACAGGGAAGCCATTGTAATCCACAAACTCCAGCACAGCTTCAACAAAAAAGAAGAAAGTGTAAAAATCAACAAAGCCTGGCTCCCAGCACTGAAAAATACAGCCTGCAAAAGGATCAATTAACTCTACCCAGCCACAAGGACCGGTGATCACTGCACACAAAAGACTAGCTAACGACACCCATCAATCACAGTGACAGATCATCTCCCCCCCTTATCACAACAATACACCCATAACAAAAAACACCCCGATCACCATAATCGCCCAATCTCCTGAAAAGAACAAAAATGTGATCCCACAGCTACAAATACTCAATAATCCCACACACTACACCAGAACACAGAGTTCTAGCTCCTGTCTTCTGAAGATGCCGGCCACAGAGACTGGCGAAACGTTAGGAAGAGAAACCTCCAGAACCCGGCCAAACAGCCCAAAAAACCTACAACAACCAATATGCTATCTTGTTTGGCTAGACAGCCTTCATCTTTCCATAATACAAAGTTCAAAAAGTGTTGCTGCATTTTGATAAACGTATTCTCTTTTAACAATCCCTTTTAAAATTGTATATCACTTGTCAAATTGTCATTAACAGCTATTTCCCAGACTTCATTACACCAGTTCAGTTAACTGAACCTATGCTTCAATTTCCAGTTTCTCACAGTCACTAATCTGGGTGTTGTTCCCATATTCATGATTAACTCTCTCCCCCCCGCCGCCCCATCACACTGTTCTTCTTCAAAAATAAACAATAGTACCACAATTTTTTCCATTTCTTTAAATACTAAATTCCAACATTTTGACTAGTTGACAGTCCCACCACATATGGAAATAAGTGCCTACCATCCTCACCACATCTCCAGCATAGTTTGGCATACTTAGAATCTATAATATTTAGTTTCACAGATGTCAAAGGCCATCTCCATATCAATCTGTAAGCTTTCCTTTATTCTGACAGGCAAGGATTTAAAATTCTCCTTCTCCATACACTACTCCACATGCTGGCACTTATTTCTTTAACTAAATATGTTTCCCATAATATTTTAAAAGCTTCTTAGTGAATTTCCTCCCCTAACAACACCTGATAAATCTTGGCCACCATCTCTTTCATTGAGATCCTTTTCTTTTTCTGTTTTAATTATAATTTCCTCAACTTCGTCATCTCTAACGGCAACTGCCGTTTTGCTTTTCCCATTTTCATATCCAATAATCTAACTGAATCACATTAATCCATGTTATCTTCTCCCCTTCTAACATTTTTTTTTCTTTAGAGTTCATTTCCCCCAAACAATCTTTTAATCTATATATCTCTTTCCTTTGCAACGAATTCTGAAAAGTTGCTTTCAAATTTTCTGGGACCTTCTCCAATTTGGCTACAAGTGTTAAAGGAGAAGTTAACGGGGAAATTATGTTTGATAAATCCAAATTTGCAAATTAAACCAAATCAAAGCATCTGAGGACGATATAATATCAGGAATAAATCTTTGTTAGCTAAGTGATAAGGTTTTATATTAGAAGACTTTTTGAGGGAGCTGCTGGTGATGAAATAGGTGGGACAGAGACCAGAGTGACAATGGCGGAAAACTCAGAGTGAATCCAACCAAACACAGGCTAGGACTCATCGGAAGGCCGACTTCTCAGGAGTGGAGAAAAAGTCATTCTTCTCTGCCACCACTGTATCCGCACAGAGTAGCCCAGCAGAGCTTTTTTGAGTAGTCACAGGCCTATTACAGCCTTGTGGTGAAGCAGCTAAACTGCAATACGGCCGCCAAAACTCTGCTCACAACCCAGATTCAATCTCAGGTAACTGGCTCAAGGTTCACTCAGCCTTCCAAGGTTTGTACCCAGCTTGCTTTGGGGGGGGGGGGGGGGCAATGTGTAGCCTACATAATTATATTGTAAACTACCCAGAAGGTGCTTTAAGTGCTATGGGGCAGTATATAAGCAGCACGCTTTGTTGTTTGTTTTTTTGCTTTACTACATCACACCTGAAATAAGAGAATGCAGACTGTAGCTTGCTGTGAAAAATTTGCACGACACTTTGCAGGCAGAATGGCTCGGATCTGTTCTGACCTGTAGTAGATACAGGTCCTGTGACTATAACTGTGGCCCCTGCTTGCCCTGTGTTGATGGATGAGTTTGTTTCCGCCGCCTGAGGATGTGGTCAGGACCCTTGGGGAGCTGAAGGCCACCGCTTGTCTGCTGGACTTTTGCCCGTCCTGGCTTATAAAAGCTGCAAGGGAGGACTGGTTGAGTGGCTCCGAGGGATGGTGAATGCCTCCTTGGAACAGGGTAGGATCCCAGCTGCCTTAAAGGAGGCAGCAGTAAGATGCTTGCTGAAAAAGCCGTCCTTGGTTCCCATGGTATTGGGTAATTACCAACCAGTTTCTAATATTCCATTCTTGGGCAACGCACCAGAGCAGGTTGTAGCTCCACAGCTCCACGGGTTCCTGGATGAGGCCAATTACCCTGATCGATTTCAATCCGATTTCAGGCCTTGTTATGGGATGGAGACTGCTTTGGTGGATGACCTATGCCACAAACTAGACAGGGGTGTTTCCCTCATTGGTACTGCCAGACCTCACCACGGCTTTCGATACCATCAACCATGGAATCCTTCTGGGTCGTATCTCTAGAAGGGAACTAGTAGGTTTACAGTGGTCTGGATCCAAGCTATCTCAAAGACCATATCTCCCTTTGTGAGCCTTCCTGGATCAGCAGGGGAGGCCTTTCTCTCAGTCCCACCACTTTCACAGGTGTGCTTGGTGAGCACATAGGAGAAGGCCTTCTCTGTGGCTCCTCCCAGACTCTGGAAATCCCTCCCATAGGAGGCCAGGCTGTCTTTGTGTCCTTCTGCAAGCAGGTGAAAACCATTCTCTTCAGGCAAGCTTTTGTTTAGTGACTCACTGCCTGAGTGGCATTTTAAAACTGAGGCAGTGATTATTTTGTAGTTTTTAGTCTGCTTTAATAATGCTTTCATTTAACATTTCAATACAGTGTTTATGTAATTCTGTTTTAATATGTGCACAAGTCATTGTTTTTAGCTATCTTTTTTTTTAATAATGTAAGCCACCTTGGGTCTTTTCATGAAGAAAAGCAGGGCAAAAGCATTTTAAATAAATAAATAAATAAATAAATAAATAAATAGGTCCACAAACTTCACACTGTTCGCAGACTATTACAGAGTGCTGGAAGTGATTTTCACACGTTGGGAGAACACTTAACTGCAAAGCTCACTCGCAACACAACATTAATTCGAAGTGACAGGAGGGCCGGCTCCAGCTCCTCTAACACCCACTAATCTAATCAGTACTTGAAGCAAGGCTAGAAAGACAGGAGTCTGTTCCTACAGTCACCCTAGTTAAGCCTTTCCACAGTGCAGCATTACGGCGCTTGAATATGAAGCAGAATCTATCACCAAGAACCACCATGGGAGAGGTGCAATTGGCCACTCTTGCACTCCTCACCAGAACAGTTGCTACGCTTTACTTTTGCTCCCTGTATCTTTGCTTTAAGATGACACATCCTCTCTAGACATCACTGGTGACCAAGACAGTCAAGAACACTCATCAACTAGCAGGAAAAGGTTTTACTGAGGCACACATTCAGTATGAACCCTAGTACGGTAAAGGGAAACCGTTCACAAGTAGAGTTCCATTCATTTTTACAGCTGCTTAAGTGGTAGTGCACTTGATTTTGTGTCTCTAACCACACGGCCACTGGGGCAGTCAGTTGCACAGTCCAGAACAGTGCGAAGCATTATTTCCACTAGCGACATGGATACTAACCTAAGTCTCAGCTTGCCTTCATGCAGGTGCTGCTAAAACAAGGAGCAGGATTAAGGTATGTTTGGCACGCAGGGAAGCACACTTAAGCCTACAGAATTTTGGTGAGCTTAGATTCACTCACTACTGCACAGGTCTGGGCTGAGAGAAGCTTAAAAACAAAGCAGTTCTCAGGGGCGTTTGCTACAGATGGGTTTTCTGGAATAAGATGTCGTCTCTTTCATCATTAACAGATCAGATACTCTATGAAAGGGACTGAAAGGATGGATGCACAGCAGAGAAAACACAAGCAACTGTCTTATACACTCAGGTGACCCGGCCCTCAACAGTACTGTCTCAGACAGAGATTTCTCCCAGTACTACCTGGAGATGCCAGGGCTGAATCTGGGGCCTTCCGAATGCAAGCAAATGGTTCTACCTGAGTCTACGACCGAAGAAGGGACTGTAGGTTTGGCCCCTGGTATCAGGTTCTTCTCACAGACAGTTTACTGTTGGGCAATGAGAACTGCCTTGCACCTCCTACCATCACTGTATCACCAGGATGTGAGTGAAACTACAAAACTAGACACTACCTAGAGTTCAAACAGAACACCTGTTTGGCACCTGTTTCATGCAGCCATCCAGGTGCCAAAGAGAAGGCTAGGCAGGTGAGCATCTCATGTGTGAGCAGAAAAAACACACATCATTGATTGATTGATTTTCAACATTTATAGCCCACCCTCCATCACAGGATCTCAAAGTGAGTTACAAAGCCATATAAATGAACTCTAAAACACAAGGTATTTAACACAATTTAAAAAACAGCACAAAATTAAAACCACCAAATATTAAAAAACATTAGAACTGTTGCATTAAAACGAAGGCCACAGTCCACAAGCCCCAAAGGCTGCAATAAGTAAGTACATTTTCACTTGGCATTGAAAGAATGTCGGTGCCCATCGGGCCCCCAAGGGAGGGGGGGCTTCCAAAGTTAGGGTACTATGGAAGAAAAAAGGGCAGGGTTTACACAAGGAGAGGTTTATGTTTTTAACCAAGGGGAGCAGCCTTCCTCTCTTGGTCAGGGTTTTCCATGCTATTAGCATCCTCCCAGAAAGGCACAGACATGCCAGCTGTCAATTACCCTGACATACAGGCTGCAGGGCCCCCCCTCCCCCCTTGGACAAAGAAACAGACAGCCCCGATGGTAAGCGTTTGAAGCTGGAGGAAAAGGTAGACTTCAGAGGTCGGGAGCTGCCCCCACCGGCAAGGGATGATCCTGCGGCCTTCCCTGCTAGAAAACGAGGTGGCCCCAGAAGTTAGTGGCTTCAGTGGCTCACCCTGGGAGGGGAGGGGAGCCGACCAGAGACACACACACACACACACACCCACGCTCTTCTGCTCCTCCAACCTGCTCCAGACCCTTCGGGCTTTCTATAGCCCCAAGGCCCGTTTCCCCCGGGGGGGGGGGCAGAGGGGCCGAGCTCTTGCCTGGCCATCTCCTCCTGCTCCCTCCCCGATCCGCCGCCGGTGCTTAAAAAGGCCGACACCACATCATCATCATCATCATCATCCTCAGGAGGGGACCCTCCCCGCGCCAGGCGGGTGGCCCCGCAAAACTTGTGGCCAACAAGAGAAGGGTGGTAGCATTCAGAGGCCTCAAAAGTGGCTGGAGGGGCGGGGGGGGTAGGGAAGCGCCGGCCTCGAGAGAGAGAGAGAGCTCCGCCGGGGACGGACGGACGGACGGGCAGGGAAGAGCAAGGAGGCCCGGCGTCTTGGGACACGCGAGGGGGCCCCGCAGGCTCCCCCGGCCTCTCCGGCGGGCCAGAGGAGAGGTGGCTGGCGGGGGAAGGTCAGCAGAGATGGGGGCCTCCCCCCTCCCGTCCCTTCCCCGACCCAGCCGGGGCTTCTCAGCTCCTCCGCCTGCCTGCCTGCCTGCCTGCCTGCCTGTCTGCCCGCCTTCCTTCCTTCCTCCCTCCGCCCCGCCTTGCCCGCCCCACCGGGGCCCCTCCCGCGTACCGTCCGGGCGGCCTCTGCCCAGGTCCTGCCCTTCTTCTTGCGGCCCTTCTCCCTCATGGCGGCCGAGCGCGGTCCGGGGGCCGAGGGCGCCGCCGAATGAATGGACGGAGGAGGCCCCCGGGGAGCCGAGCCGAGGGCAGGGGCAGGGAGGGGGCGTGCCGGGGGTCCCGGTTCCGTTCCCCCCTCTCGCTTCTGGCTCGCTCTCGCTCTCGCTCTCCCAGTCTCCCCTGGCGGGCGGGCGGGGGCAGGGCACCGGGGGGGGGGGGGAGAGAGGGCGGGAGGGTGGCTGGAGAGAGAGGCGCGCCTCGGCCGGTGCCGCTCAACAGTCCCTGAGAGTCGCGACGCCCGCCGCTCCCCCCGCCGCCATGTTGGGAATCCTTCGGGCGTCACGTGACCGCGCCGCCTCCTTCGCCTGCCCGCGGCCCGCGTGACCCCGCCCCCTCGCCAGGGAAAAGGACGGAGCGCAGGCGGGGCCAAAAGGGGACGCCTTGACAGCCGGCTCCGCCCCTGAGGCGTTGCGGAGGGAGAGAGGCGCCTGCGCAGTCAGAACGCGGAACTCCGCTCGGCGCTGGGCTTCCCTCCCCTGTCGTGGCGCTCGACGCATGCGCGTGGCGCCGGGCCGGCCGGAACCGCGGACGAAGAGCGAGGGGAAGTCGCCTTTTTCCACGGCGCCGCCCCCTGGGAACGCTTCCGCGCATGCGCCCTGGCCCTAAGCGGCCGCTTGGAACGATCGTGATCCGTTCCATGTCGAAGGCGGAATGTGGCTGTTCGGGAGAAAGTAACTCGTATTGAAAAGAAATTGGTTTGAAAAGATGTGGAATGCTTTTTGAAAACACGTATATGTAAAATAAAATAAAGGTTATACCCCAACACAAGAATCCTGTTTTTGGAGAATTTAAAATGCAAAACAAAGCAAAATATATATATTTATATATACTTAAATCCCAAGGGTGGTGAGGAACACTGTATATCTTGAGTTCTGTTCGTTTGTTTTTTCTCTTACGTTTTTGCTGTTAAGTTTTGTTCTTGTTGGGGGGGGGGGAAATTAAAAATATATCACATAAAAAAATCCGGGTCATCCTCTCTCCCCGGAGAAGAAGGGAGCGTTTCCTCCCGTGCCTTCCCGTTGCAGGGCTTGCCTGCCCGAGGAAGGGTGGCCCCCCCCGTCGCCACCGAGGAGGAGACGCACCTCCTCCCGCGCGCAATGAAGAGCCGCGCGGAGGCGTTGGGGGTCTTGCCTGCCAGGCTCTCCCTCGTCCTCTCCCTGGATGCCAGCCAAGGGAGGGGGGGGGCAGGCTCAGCCTCCCCAGGGGGAAGGAGATGGTGCCCCCTCCGAGACGGGGTTGCCCTCTGCACACACACACACACACACACACACCCCCCCGTCTTGCCCTGACTTGCTGACCCAGGAGGACGGATGCCCTGGCTGGCCGGGAGGGACCCTTGGGGGAAACCTCCCGCTTTTGGTTCCAGGCAGGCAAAGCCTCACCATCTGTGACCAACCTTCCCGGCAATGCCTTGGCCGCTGAGGAATAACACCTCAGAGCTGCAGACATCATCGCATCCAAAGGATCTTAACCCAGCAGATAACCGTAGCGTGGAATATGGGCCTTGGGTAGGACTGGCGGGAATGCTCATCTTTCTCTAGACAAGTATGCTGCTAGGCAGATGTGTGCGTGTTTGTGTGCATGCATGCGCGCACGAGAGAGGCTTTTCTTGCACTTCTTCCCGCACAGCAACACTGGAGCTGTTCCTTGCAGCAGCTGGCTTTCCTTTGTTTCCAGTCTTGGTCTGGGTGACCTTTTGCGAGCTGCCTGCTTGGCATGAACTGGAGCATGAAAGTGCCATCATGTCGAGGCAGCAAAAAAACCACACACACACACACGCTTGCTCTCTCTCTCTCTGAACTAAGTGTCGTTATTTCCACGGCTGCTTTTGACTCTGGCCCAGGAACCCCAGAAAAAAACAGTCAGGACATTGAGCTAATATGTTGCCTGCCTTGTCACCACCTTTTCTGCCTCTTAAATCTTCACACCACCTCTGCAGTACAGGAACAAAGACGGTTGAAATCCATGGTAAAATCTGGCCAATGGAAGTTTTTCTGTAGACTTAGGGTTTAGAGGGTATGAAAACAGAGCAGAGGGTAGAGATCCGGCTTGGTGGGGGGTCGGTGGACCCCTCTTTCAATGCCACAGCCACCTCTCTGCCCAGGCGCCTCTATGAATCACCTCACCTGCCGGCTCTGTTGTTTACGAAGCCTTCACTTCGGAGGCTTTGGCAGCGCACAGAATTCTCACCGGACGGTTCAGCCGTCCTCCTAAGAAACCAGCAAAGTCCATCAGCGCAGGAGTCTGGCAGAGAGGGATTGAATTCATCCCAAGCCCTCGGACAGGACATGCAGAGGACTCTGGCCAGGCAGAGGCCTGGACCTTCTTGCCCTTCTCCGTCCGGTGAAAGGTTGAAGGCATATGGTTCAGGAAAGGAAAATATGCGCAAACACGTTGCACAGAGGAGGCAGTGCAGGAAGAGGACCGCTAGGTGCCCTCACAACTCTGACAAAAGGAGGTGGGTGCCACGTAATGGTGCGGTGCCTCTGCTGAGCAGCAGTGCCGAGAAAAACCAGCATTGACTCCTGAGGTTCTGCCTTGGACCTTGTTTGGAAAGCTTCCTTTCCTTCTCCCCTCTCGTCCTGGAGGGTGGACGTCAAAAGGGCATCCCGCACCAAGTGAAGTAGTAGAGGAACGGCTCCTGCCAGCATGCCCAAGCAGGAACTCTTTCCCCCCACAGTGGGTAATCATCACAGGTTCTCACCTTGACCCTGGAGGACTTCACTGGGTGCTGATTCTGTATCTAGAAGCAGTGCCCCCCTTAAGAGGAAAAGGCTTTTTATTCTAACCACAACTTGCCTCACATTTAGTTTGCTTATGTTTTGCATATAGTCAGCTGGAAGACAAAATAGCTTTGCTTGCCTATCTCACGTCTTTATAAGGTGTGATCTGGACCTCCCCTGAAAAGTCAGGTTTTCCGAAACTGATAGACCTGAATGCCAAGCCCTGCCGCTGCTCCCTTTCAACAACAAAAAGGAGCCCAGTGCAGGGTGCGAGATTTATGTTGATAGACGTTTACGTTCTATGTTATGGGCTTTACATTCCAACAGAGGAGGATCAAAACACTTGTCCCTTCCTTTCTCTCAGCTAGGAGAGCGGCTACATCCTGCTGCACTTCAGGACCAGTGAAGGGACCTCCCCGGAGAGGGCCACGTTGGAACCTCCTCCCCTCACGGGTTCAGAACAGAGCTATACAAACGGTGCCATCTAGGCTCTTGTTGTTTTTCTTTTGCTTCTCTTGGTTCCCTCTTTTCCCCTTCCCCGCCTCCTCCTTTTGAAACTGCACCCACTCCTGTAACCCGAGTCACCCTGGCACCCTCCAGGCCGCAGACTACAGCCCCCTTCACCCCATAAGGGGTGTGATGGGAGTTGTACAATCCAGCACAACTTCAGGGCACCAGCTCTAGGATATTATGAATGTGTGCAAAGTGGCCTCGACTCAGTGGCTCACCAGGAGGACATGGTGAAATCTTGGGAGTTCGATACGTGCAAGAGACGTCAAGTCCTTCTCCTTCATGAATCTGGAAACGCACAGCTAAAATAGTCCTGACAGGTGGCCATCTAACCTCCCTTGAAAAGCCTCCAGCGCTGGAGAGGCCACCAATTCCCCAGTTGATCCATTCCCCTGCCAAAGAGCTCTCAGCTGTCAGAAAGCTCTGCCTAATGTTTGGTCACAAGCACCTTTCAGCTGTTTGGCCTCCAACCGTTTGGGCCCAACTTCCTTACAACTGCCCTTCAAATATTTGGGGACAGCCATCCTCCGGCCTCTTGGCCATCTCTAGCCGGCACAGGGCTTGGTTTCCAGACCTTTTATCATCCCGGTCACCCTTCTCTGGACGTGTGCCATTTTCTCAACCTCCTCCTTAAACCCAGGCACCGAGAACTGGACCCAGAATTCCAGGGGAGGTCTGACCAAAGCAGAGCAGAGTGGCACCACGACTGCCCTGGATCTGGACACAACACTCCTGTGGATGCAGCTTATTACTGCCTTTGCCATTTTTTGCTGCTGCCTCCCAATATTGACCCACGCCAAAACTTTGGTCCACAGAGTCCTAGCTTCTTTCTCATACATTACCAGCCCAGCTGGCTCTCACCCATCTTGTATGTGTGTATTGCTTTTTTCCTGACCAAGACAGAGTAGTAGCTTGCCCACTACCATGTTTCCCTGAAAATAAGACAGGGTCTTATATTAATTTTTGCTCCAAAAATGCATTAGGGCTTATTTTCAGGGGCTGTTTTATTTTTTTCATGTACAACAATCTACTTTTATTCAAATACAGTCATGTCCTCTTCTTCTGGTTGCTGCACAGAGGTGGAGGGCAGGGTTTCACTTAACTGGGGCTTATTTTGGGGGTAGGGCTTATATTACGAGCATCCTGAAAAATCATACTAGGACTTATTTTCAGGTTAGGTCTTATTTTCGGGGAAACAGGGTAGTTGGGTGGGATATAAATGTAAGTAAGTAAACCTACCAACTTCGTGTTCCTCCTTAGAAGTCTACCTTACGTCTGCCTTGGCCATGATGGGGTAGTTTATGGCAGCGAATTCTCTCTCCCCCAAAGATAAGAGATATATAAATCAACGAGGCCAGCCTCCCTTGTCACAACCATGCTCATTCCTTTATTGTCTCATGGTTGGGATTTGGTGGCGCCACTGTCACAGGGACGTTCAAGGCCCGCACCAAATCAAAGCAACATTACAGAGTATTGAAGAGTAACCCATCCAGAACCAGAGGGGGTGTGGGACAGTACATTTTGTAGAATATAGGTATGCATAATATGTCCTGTATATTCATATGCAGGGAGCAACAAGCATGGGCCACCGAACACCAACTTTTGACTGCCTAAGTAAATCACAACAGCGACAGGCAACAAAGATTTTGGTCCCAGGCGGGGCCCTCGCCTGGCAATCCAGCACCCCCTCCCATTGTTCCACCCCCTCTGGAATTTCCCCCCTTCTCCAGTCACCCACATAGACAGCAATCCCAGTTTTCCCTGGCTTGGATACCCACACACCCCCATACATAGGACACACGCACCCACCCCCCAGGACATTCATACGTAAATACAGACTCGCCAAAATACAAAGAACAAGAAACATCAGAAATCTACATCCGAGGTTGTTACAGGTGCCCAGCCGGGGCCCTGGAAGCAACGACGACTCCGCTTGGCCCATTGCGCAGAGGCAGGAAGAACGCCACAGCGAACAGTAACAGGTTCGTGGCCCAAGTAACAGTATTTCTTCGCTCGTCGTGTTTTTTTTGGGGGGGGGGGGTTGTGCTAGGAGGTTGTCTGAGCTCACGGGCAGCACAGCCACAGACGGAGCAAAAGCGCAGGAGGGGTCTTCAGCTCAGCATCATGTGGCAGGACGAGAAGGGGCACTTAGGTGTCAGAAGTAGCGTGGTCCTCTCACGCCCGTTGTGCGCCGTGGCTGGAGAGGGGCAGGCTGTGGCTCTCTCTCCAGCGGGATCCCCAAACCCCTAAAGCCAGCATCGGGAGGCAGGAGAGACGTACTCTGTCCTCTTCGGTACCCATGCAGCTGGTCCCAACCCCAGTGGCGTGGGGAAGAGAGGTCCCTCTTCTGGCCTCTTGTCCCCGTGGCAGCCGCTCTCCCCTTGGCAGTGAGGTAGGACCCCGTTCCGTGGGAAGAAGAGATCACGCATCCCCAGCCGTTGCTAGCAGGTAGGGCTCCTCACCTCTTTTCACTCTGGCGGCAGGTCTTCAGAGAACATACTTGGGCAGCCCACCACAGAGGGAAGTCTGAAGGGCAGGGCGCCACCACCAAGGAGGCCAGGGAGCCGGCCTGGGCCTGCAGCCGTGCCCCCCCCCCCCACATGGGCAGAAGGCCAGCCTCCCAAGCCTCTCTCTGCGCCCCCGTTCTGTGCTGTGCGTGGCTGCAAGGCTGTGAAAGAGTCATCTGAGTGTGCTTGATCCTCACTCCATGCACAGATCCCCGTGTTTATGAGATGGTGGAAATCGGAGGCAAGGAATCAGAGCAAACGACAGTTACAGATGCTGAAGCATGGAGGGAAAGGGGCCGTCTTTGAACAGATGGACCAAAGCAATGCATGTTCTTCAGCAGGCGGTTGGCAAGCGCCATCAGCCCCCCCCCCCCCCCACACACACACCCATGGTCCCTGTCCTCGACCACCTTCTCTGCTTGTGGTCTTTGATGGTTCCTTTACGGGCCACTTAGATTGCTCAGGCAGGTGCATGACTGTCAGAAAGCGCAGGGTCAAACTAAACAACACACTTTGCGCATCATGAGAAGAGCGGCTGCCTTGAGCAATGGAAGAGGTCTGTCACAGCATGTGATTTCCCTGAACTACATATTTTGCATTTGCTTCAGTGGCTGGAAAAGTCTGACAGGCGAGGGAAGTCCAATGGGGGAAGTGCAAGCAAGAAGGGTAAGGAACACGCTTTCCCCTTGAGCAGGTCATCTGACACGGAGGCTATCTTTTTAGCCCATTTCTAACAGAGGTGGTCCCTCAAGGGACAAAGCGCGCCTGTTTGTCACAGCACATGGTTTTTCTCGCCCCCGTATCTTACATTTGCAGGCTTAATCTGCAAGTTGGCCTGCTGAGGCAGGTATCTGACAAATCCTTGTGTCGAAGGAGAAATGAGTGAAATCAGGTGAATCGTAGTGAACGGGCGTTCCTGTCAACAGGTAGTTTGACCCACCTTTGGAAGGGTGATGCCTTCCTCGAGTGGTAAGGGCACACAGGAGGGCTGAGAGGTCCTCAGGGCGGATGGAGGGGCAGGCAGCACACCGTTCAGGAGCAGAACACCCGCGGGGCTACGCCACCGGAGAAAGAACCTCCTTCGGCACCAGGACCAGAGCGTTCCGCAAACTAAGCGGCCGCCACTGGTTTGCCAACGCAGCCGGGCTGCCCCCACCCCCCCACTTCTAGGGGGTCTGTGGCCCCTGCCATCCCATCCTAATGCATGAGGACAGAACTGCGACCTCGGTTCTGTCCTCACAGCGACTCAACACAGATGACCATCATCCCTGCTTTCTGCTGGGAAAGGGGAGTGGGAGGGAGGGAGGGAAGGCAGGCACCGTAAAGGTGGTGAAAATTTGCTCCACCGCCCCTCGGAGGGTACTGGATGATCCTCACCTGCCCCTGGAGAAGCTGAAAGAGGCCCAGAGTCCTTGCACGGGAGTAGACAGAAAGGGCAGGGCGAGACCGTGATGATAAACAGTGAGAAGGTCAAGCTGGCCCGGGATGATTTGGTAACCAAGCCTCAAAAGATCAGGCTGTGGCAGGTGTGCTCTCTCTTTCTCCCCTGAATTTGCCCTGCTCAGCACCAGGCACCTGTTTTTAATCCGGCCGGTACACCAGGAACCTCCCTCGGGCCTCTTGGAGCAGAAGAGCCCTCCAGCAAGCCAGGCAGCCCCCAGCCCTGAACAGCTTGTTTGGGGGGGGGGGGCACCATCTTCCCCTCCCACTTCGCAGGCTCATCACTAAGCATCCCTCTTCCCCCCACCCCCTGGCCCGGCCCAATTCTTGCCCCTCTGCCCTTCAGCCTCTCTCCGCCGCCTGGGCTACGGGTGGTTGAATCCCAGATGCCATTAAATTTGTTCCTGTGCCCCCTCACCGGGAGGCACGGAGGCCACACGTGGCCGGCAGCTCTCACTGCAAGAAGCAGCCTCGTGGCACAAGCTGTGGCCACCCCCTGCCGTTGGACTGGCAAGACTAAGCAAGAGGCAGCCTGCAGGTCCCCCCAGGCCATGGGTGCCGGCTTCCAGGACATTTCCTCCATGGGGCCAACAGAAGGGCGGGGAAGACGACAAAGATTAGGCCAAAGCGCAGACGGCCACTGAACGGGAGGCCCAGAGAGCCACCCGGCCAACCTCCTTTGATTTGGATGCCTGCACTGAGCGGGGTGGGTGGGTGGGTGGGTGGGTGGGGGGTCTGGACTCAATGGCCTTATGGAGCGGCCCCTTCCAACTTCATGATTCCCAGTTTCCTTGAGAATGTGAGGAACAAGGCCCAGATGTTCCGGCAAGAAGACCAGGCGACGGCCCTTTCTTCTTCTCAGGAGTTTGGTCTCGGGAGTCCTTGCAACCACCAGCCGAAGGGTCCGTGACACCTGCCTTCCTCGAATCACCACTGCGAGAAAACTGGAACCTGTGGGCAATCCACCCGGTTAAAAGGCACCCCTCCCTCTGCCGGGCGGGGGGAAGTGGGTGCTCGCTTCCCTCACGGGAGACCCGTGGGTGGCTCTTCCAGCGCTGAGCGGTCTCCCTCGCCACCTGGAAAACATGGCAGACTGTCCTGTCCTGATCCGCGGAAGCCCCCCAGCCGGGCCGCTCTTGGTGTTCGGAGTGGTCGTCGCATCGGCAAAGAGGGGCGATCTGGCCCTTGGCAGAAGCGGACGCTGGTGGAGGAGGCCTGCTGGACCCACACGGGGAGAATGCGCTCCCCAGCGTGCCCCTGTGCTTGCATAAGGAGCGCCCCCAACCATCCACAGTGCAAGCGGGAGCCCACACTGGGGTGGCGGAGCGAGACGGAGTCTGTGCTCTTGCTGCAGGGGTTGGTGAGGCCACGTCCCGGCCACGCTCGCCATCCTCCGTGGAAAAGCAGGGCATGACTTTTGTCATCCTGGAGAGTGTGGGGAGCCGGCAGCCGGCACGGGAGCCGAGCGCGGGGTCTTTGCCCCCGATAAGGTTCCCTCGGGGGCCCTGAACATCCCCAGGGCGAAGGCAAAGCAACCGTGGTCTTCCAGGAGCGCTGCGTGTCACGCAGCTGCCTCAGCACCGGCCGGAGAGCGGCTGGTCCTGCGCCATGCTGCCGGCTGAGGAGGCCTGCTCTCGGTCCGAAGCTTCGCAGGATCAGCAGCATCGCAAAGACACACCATAAATAAATAGGTTAAATAAATAGACAGATCCAGGGTGGGCAGGGGATGCAGGGCACCAGAGATCCGCTGCCTCCTACAGACACATACGCACGCACGGACGAGAAGGAGCTAAAGACAAAGACGCATTAGTGCAGGGGAAGTCCCTCTCGGGACCAGGGTCCTCCGAGGCGGTGGCGGCGGCAGCAGGGGAAGGAGCGCGGCCTGCCCTGTGCAAAGGAAGGACGCGGGGGAGGAAGGACCGACCGACCGGTGGGGCACTACTCGTGAGCCAGTGCTGTGGCGGGGTTCTGTGAACTGGAGGCGAGGGAGACGTGGGTCGTTGATGATGGCAAGGAACGAGGAGTCTGGCACCTGAGATGGCAGGAGAGGAGAGAAAAAGAAAGAGAGGAAGACAGGAGGAGGAGAAGGGGGGGTGGCTACGTAGGTCACGGGTCTCTCTTACCCTCCCTCCCTCCTGAGAAGCCCCACACACACACACACACCCTCTGAGCCATTTCCACCACCAGCACCAACACCGTAAGAACACAACAACTGCCAGCCAAGAGAGAGACCAGACCTGGTTGGCATGGTAGGGGGTGGGAGTGCCCCCCCTTTGCAGGCTGGAGGGGCAGGAGCCATCGTGCTGGAAAGCCGTTGTCCCTGCAGGATTGCCCGCCCTGATCCTGACTCCCACGTCCCTCTCTCTCTTGTACTGACGGAGAGTCCCTCAAAATTCCTCTTTTCAGGAGTCATCCCTTATTTGTCTCCTGCTTTTATTTACACCAACTTTCATTACGAACAACATGGGGATTTTTGTGACGAGTGTTACGGAGGTTTGAGATCATGCGAAAGCCATCCTTTGGGAGTCTGGTCTGCCTCCGGTCCTGGACTTTCTGCTGGCACTCAGCTCCCTTTTCCTCTTCAGGGCTTCCGCCCAACCGGTCTCAGGACTCAGGTCCCACAGCCAGTTCCTCCTTGCCTGCTCCCTTTGCCTAATGCTGCAAACGCCCCCCCCCCAGCGGTGCTTGAACTCAGGGGATCCTGAGGGTAGAGCGCACATGTGTGCATGCATGTGCATGCTCTCTCTCTCTCTCTCTCTCTCACACACACACACACACACACACACATGGGCATATGCCCCTCCCAACACAATGACTCGCACTCCTTCCCTCGCTCGCCCGCTCCCTCCACTCACCAAGACCGCGATTTCCGCACCCGGGACGCCGCAGGCCGCTCCAGGAGGCTCTCCAGGCGCATGAGCCTCTCCAGGTGGAGGCTTCGCGGGTCCTGCTCGCTTGGGTCTCGCGTGATCTCAAACTCAAAGACGGCCGGAGGGGAGACATCGAGCTCCAGGAACGTGATGTTCTCGGCCTGCGGTCAAGGTGGGGGAGGGAGAGCGCCAGGGTCACCGTGCCTGAGCGCCAAGGACTAGTGTGGGGACTGAAAGACTACCCCACATAACGGGGGGGGGAGGGGTTCCCTCTGGGTCCCACGCGTTTAGGAAGAGGAGCCCCCGACCGCTTTTACATTTGAAGGGAGCCCTGACGGTCGGTGCTGTCGCCGCCCGAGTCCCTGCGGGCCTTTCCAAAGGGCCAGCCGCCTCGGGACACCTTCCAGACGAGCACGCTTTGTTGGGCTTTCGCCGACCCCAGTGGAAGGGCAGGTCGGGACGAAGTCATTCCTTTCTAAGGTGGCAAAGGACTCTGGTGAACGTTTGGGGGTCAGAAAATACCTTTGCACCTGGGGGACTTACTCTACCTCACAGCTGCAGCTCAGGGCAGACCTTTAAAACAGCGTGCAAAACTCGAACACGTCCTTCCTGGTCTGGGGCCAGGGCCCTCCACACCCCACCTCCGCATTTCAAGATTTTGCAGAGAAACCCTCCACTTTCAGGGTCATGGCGGAGGACTAACAGGCAGGGCCTCCGTGGTGGCAGCACCCCGTTTATGGAATTCCTCAGCGCGGGGAGGGGTTTGCTCCCACCACTCCACATGGATCCTCAGCGTCTGGATAAAGTGGGAATTACCTCAGAGGACCCCTGGGGAGTGGAGTCTCCAAGCCTAGAGATTTCTGCATGGTTTGGTTTATGCTCAGTGCTCAAAATGTCATGCAGACATTTTCAGCTCCAAAGGCTGGACAAAACCATTCCAGTCAATTAACCAGCATATTGATGTTGCTCACAAATGTTGGTGTTCCAATCATTTCCCACGAGGTGTACCATGACTTCTGCAAGCTTGTTGATGTGAGGGACTCCCTCTTCCCAGGAGAAAGGCCATTTCCCCCTCCCTCCTCCAGTGCCCACTAGCTTACCCGATACCGAGGATGGGAGCCCATCGACATGGCTAGGCGAGCATACTGGCTGATCGGCCGCTTGTAGCCCACCGCAGAGGTCGGCCGCTTCTTCATCTGGGTCCCGGTTGCGATGCTGCTGCCGCTCCTGCTGCTGATGGAGGCAGGAAGAGGTTAGCATTCAGAAGGGAGATTGTGCACAGATTTGTTCAGCAACTACAATGGAAGCAGCGCCTGGAAACATTATGTTCAAGGACTAAAATGCACCAGGAATCCTCCCAGCTGGAATTCTGGGGCTTTAGCCAAGAAATCAAAGTCCTCACAGGCGTTTTCAGTTACACGCAGGTGCGGAAGGAAGCCCATATCAGCCATTTTGTCCCTGTGAAAAAACAGGCAGGAGTGGCTAAGCTCTGTGGGAGCTGCAAGGGCTTAGCAGACTGGGTGGGGGGGTCTCTCTGCTCATTAGGCTCTGCACAGTCCTCCAATACCTTGTGGCTCCCATGGCACTTAGTCGCTCCCACCTATTTCTTCTGTCTTCCTCACTGGAACATAATGGCCAACACAGCCCTCATTCCCAATGTGTGCATAACTGAAAGCTTCTATGGGGTTTTTGATTCCTTGGCTAATAGGTAAAGGTAAAGGTTCCCCTTGACAATTTGTCCAGTCGTGTCCGACTCTAGGGGGACACGAGCTCATCCCCGTTTCCAAGCCATAGAGCCAGCGTTTGTCCGAAGACAATCTTCCATGGTCACATGGCCAGTGCGACTTAGACACGGAACGCTGTGACCTTCCCACCGAGGTGGTCCCTATTTATCGACTTGCATTTGCATGCTTTCGAACCGCTAGGTTGGTGGGAGCTGGGACAAGCGACGGGCGCTCACTCCGTCACGTGGATTCGATCTTACAGCTGCAGATCTATAGACCTTACAGCACAGAGGCTTCTGCGGTTTAACCCGCAGCGCCACCACGTCCTTGGCTAATAAAGCTTCCATAATTCTGGCTGGGGGAGTTCCTGGTGAATTCCAGGACCTAAAGTTTAAGAAATGTGAAAATCCCATGCCTCCTCTAGGAATCACAGTCGATCAACATAATGTTTCCAGGCTCTGTATAAAAGCAGGATTTTAGAATGAGCTGTTGAGGAAGAGGTGAATGGCCACCCTTGGTACCTCTTCACATTTCTTATTTACCTCTCATGAGGGCGGCCTGAGGGGGTGGGTTAAAAAGATTTTCTATATCAGCCACAACAACTCGGGAATGCCAGGGTTTCTCACGCACGCTGGGCAAGGTCAGAAGGAAGGCCCTTCTCGCTGAACCCACCGCCCTCTCTATTCTGGGCTTTGCCAGCTTGTGATGCAGCCTCAGCAGCCGCCTGAGCTTTGCATGGATTTTCCATAACACAAAACTCAGAGCAAGCCAAGGAAGGGAGCAGCCCCGGGATCCATTGCTCACTGCTTTCCTGGTGGTCTCCTTTTAACCCTTGGCTATCCCCCGAGGTGTCCACCCACGGTCTGTGCTTTCAGGCAGAGACCTGCTCAGGCTTCATGGCTAGACCTCGGAGAGGCTCTTTCTGGAGTACAGCTCTCAGAATCCCCCCGTTCAGCCCCCCCCCCCCGCCAGCCAGCCTTCTGGGAGTTGTTGTCCAGGAAGGGAGCTGTTCCCGGCTCTGAGGTGTAGGGGCCCCATCCTTTCTCCCCAGATGGAGGAGAGCTCAGGGACTCACCCTCCAGGCGTCAGGACCAAAGGCTGAAATTTCCACTGATCCTCCTCACAATCAAAGTAAAGGCGGTTCATTATCTTGTTCTTCTCCTCTGGGGGGATGAAGTTTTCAATGATCAGGTACCTGAAGGGATGGAAGGGAGGTGTTACTGCTGTTTGGCATCATGCGGGCGGAGTGCAGTGGCTAGAGCTAACTCTGAGCCTCTTGAGGAAAACTAATTATTTTGGAGACGGGTAATAAGGTCAAAGGAGAGAGAGGAAATGTCTTTATTATTTAGGAAAACCATTCAAGGAAAGTGTAGGAGGAAAGGAACATTAAACTTAGGTAAAGGTAAAGGTTCCCCTTGACATTTAGTCCAGTCGTATCCGACTCTAGGGCGCAGTGCTCATCCCCATCTCCGAGCCGTAGAGCCAGCGTTTGTCTGTAGACAGTTTCCGTGGTCACGTGGCCAGCGCAACTAGACACGGAACGCCGTGACCTTCCCACCGAGGTGGTACCTATTTATCGACTCGCATTTTTCCATGCTTTCGAACGGCTAGGTTGGCAGGAGCTGGGACAAGCGACGGGAGCTCACTCCGTCGCGTGGATTCGATCTTACGACGGCTGGTCTTCTGACCTTGAAGCCCAGAGGCTTCTGCGGTTTAACCCGCAGCGCCACCACATTAGACTTACCTAAGGAAAACCCTAAAGGCGGCTTCTCTGCTTATAAGGTCATCTCTCTAACCAAGATGGACTGAGACACTTGTCTGGGGACGACCAGCCCTGGTGGTGGGCTGTCAGAAGGAGTGACCTTGGCTTGTGCGTTTTCTGGACAGGATAGCTGCCCCCCCTTGCCCCCCTGCCCCCCCTTGCTTCCCTCTCTTGACCTCTTAAGCCACCTACTTGAGTTTCAGCTCCCGCGTCTGCTCGTTCTGCGCCTCCTCCAGGTCTTGCCTCACTCGGATGTACTCGTCGTGCTGGTCCTGGATCTCTGCCTTCACAGCCTGGAGCTTGGCGTACAGCTGCCGCCGCGGCAAGAAAGAAAAGAGGCTGCTCGTGAAGGGAGATGGCTGCTGGCCGCCCGCGGCAAAGCCCCAAAGCACGGTCCAGGGCCAGAAGGGACAGCCCCTGCCGCAAGGGCTGGACTGGACCGGCAGAGCTCCTTCCCTACGGCAGCCACAAAGGGCCTCTGTGGTTATTCTTGATCAGTCCCTGGAGACGAGGGCTCTGGGGTTTGCGCCCTGGAAGCTGCTGGACACGACTGGGGTCTCATTTGCACCCCAAGGGCTCTGGGGGGCCCCCCAAAGGATTCGGGGCACTCCAGGCGTCCCTTGAACTTGCAGGACTCTTCTGGCAACTGGACATGGGCACCCACTAGGAGAGGCGGGGGCTCCACCCATCCGCCCTGCACGGTGTTTCCTGGGAAAATCCCTCCCTCCTGGGCATCCGCTCCCACTAAAGCCCACGGAGTCTTACCTCCTCCACCAGGCAGCCGCTGGGGTGAGGAGAATCTCAATGGCGACCCGAACGCCTGTCGAAACCCCTCCCTGCGCCCTGCATGGCTGCCAGCTTCCCACCAATTCACGGGACAGTGTTTAGGCTCGTGGGCAGTTTGGCCCCAAAGCCGTTTGTGAGCACCAGCAACGATCCCCGAGGAGGGCTGCAGCCGGCTTCTACCTGGTTGCTCCTTCCCAGTCCCAAAAGGTGTCCCAGGGCACTCCCAGTGATTTGGCAGGGAGACGCCGGCCACGCGCCCGTTCCTCCTTCCCTTACGGAGGCCTCGGGGGTTGGCAGGAAAGGGTGCGCTGGGCTTGCCAAACGACTCCGCTCCGATCCCTGGCGGCAGCAACCTCTCTGGCTCAGAGGCCTCTCCGGCAGCGAGCCACGGAGAAAATCCCAGACCGAGACCTGACATTGCTGCCACCACCCAGGATGGGAAACAGCCGCAGGAGGGACTGAACGCTGTGCCGAGCCAAAGAGAGCCCCCATCCTCTCCCCAAGGATCTCCCAAGGACCCCTGCCCTGATGCCTCCTCCTCTTGCCCCCCCCCCCCCCCGGCCCCTTGCAGGCCGCTCACCTTTTTCAGCTTCTTGGTCTTGAGCTCCACCTCCTGCTGCAAGGAGGTGAAGGTCTCCCGCAGCTCCATGGTCTCCTCGTCCCGCAGGAGCACCTGTTGCTGCATCTCCCGCTCGCGCCGCTTCTGCGGGACAGGAAGAAGCCACACACCGCCTCAGGGTGATCGCCCAGGCCCCCACGCCCATGTGTGAGAGAGAGCCACATGGGGAACACAGCAGATGTGGCTGCCAAGGCTGAGGGAACATCCCCTTCCACCCGCCCGCCTGCCCGCTCCCTCCACCGCCAGAGAGGCGGAAGGCCAGTGGTGGCAAAAGCGGTCTGCCTTTGGGAGGGGACGCCCGCCGTGGCCAAGTCCATCCTGGGACGGTTGGCAGGGGGCAGAGAAAAAAAAAAGGCAAGGGGCTTGCAGCCATCCCCTGCCTCTACCTGCTCGGCGATCTCCTGCCGCTTAAGCTCCAGCATCTTCTGCTGCTCGTTGGTGTGGTCCATGATGTTCCTCCCGCCAATCAGGAGCTTGCTCTCCATCGCCTGGAGAAGGGGAGGAGAAGGCAGCGGACGGACAGATGGGGGTTATGAGCCAAGAGGTCCGAAAGTTTCCTTCAGAAAGTCCTCCCACCCCTATCACACTAGATAGCCACTGAAAAACAATCCATTGTTTTTACTCATTGCAGTGTTTGAAAGTTTACTCCATGTGTCCCTCGTTGGCTTGAAACCTACTCCTGATTTACAGTTGTGTAAGGGAAACCATGTATATCTTGGTGGCAGATTGGCACCGATCCCAGAGGTGTGGTTTGCTTCCCTAGGCATGCACTAAGCTTACTTCATGGGGTGCGCACCCACAAATGCCAAGAACACCTTGTTAGCAAGTGGCCATCTCTTCTGCCAGCATAGATCTCTGCCCCAGGAGTCTAGCCACTGGGTTGGAAACTACTTTCCCGTTAACTTTGGTCATTTTAAAAACATGATAAACAAGACGGGTAATGTAATTCTATTAACGCTGGTCAAAATGATTGTATAAATTCCCTTCCAAAGCTACTGGTAAAGGTTTAGGGAACAGCATCGGGGTCTCGATGGATGCAGAAGCCAACGCTCAAAGGACGAGCTGCAAAGGCCATGCCCGCCTGCACCGTGAGTGCCAGTCTCCCTCCTCCCGCACAGCTGCTGCTGGGCCCATCCTGCCTTCCTGCCCTCCCCGAGACCCACAAAGGCGGTCGCCAGAGAACCGCCCTTCTGTGCAGCTCCCAAAACCCTTTGACATTGGCTGACAAAGCCTGCTTGGGGAGGTAGCAGGCAGGCGGGTGGGGGAAGTGTTTTGAAAATGCAGTCCTGCATTTCTCAAGGCCACCTCCAGCTGCAGATTTGGGAGAGCCGCATGAGAGTAGAGGCCAGCAGGTCCTGGCTCTTCTCGTTTTGGCCGCGAAGCTCCCAGAAATTGCCACGAGAGAAGATACCTGCTGGCAGGCTGCAGACTACCGTTCCTTCTTACCGCCAAGCGGCCGGACTCTTGTTTAGGCTTCCCATCTTTTTAGGAAACCATGCTCTGTGTTTTTCTCCCTGGAAAGGGCTCGACACAACCATGCTCACAACATCTCACCTGCTCAGAGGCAGGACAGCAACCACTGCAGCCAGACCTAGCAGGAGGAACGGCAGATTCAGACCTCCGGGGATCCCCCGCGAAGTCCCTTTTCTTCAGGGAAAGAAGCCTCCCAGCCTTGTTGGGATGAGGGCCCACCAGAAAAGGGGATCGGAACCGACGCAGGAACCGTGGCAGCCAAGATGCCTCCGAGGGGCAGCATCACAAGCAACAACGCTCCCTTAACCACCCGGTGCAGCTAAGGCAGCCAAGGAAGAACTGAAATTAAAGTCAACGGGAGCTCGCTATTGGTTTTAGGATTTATTGGTGCAGTGGAAGAAATGGCCTCCTCCTGCATTTGTGTAAAGTTGACTGGCTTATCCTTACGGGCACACACGGTGCTGCAATGGGACAGTGCTACCCAAGGAAGGTCCTGGCGTGCGTTTTTTGGGGGTGGGGTGGGTGGGCTTTCCACCCACAACATTTGGGGGGTCTTTACTATAAGTCTGTGCCATGTGGTGAGGCGAGGGGCCCTGTCGTTCTACACGGCTCTCTTGTGCTGCCCCCTTGGGAAACAGGAACCCAGCAAAGGCAAAACAACATTTGGAAAAGTTACCTCTGCTGAGCACAACGTCTAGACTCCCCCAGCCAGCGCGTGGCCTGAAAGCCCTGCTCTGCTCCCAGCATCTCTTTCAAATGTCCAACTGGTGGTGGTGGTGGTGGTGGGGAATGTACTTCCCCCTCTCCCCCGGCCAACTCTGCCGCCAGCCCGCCAGTCTGTTTGCTCACCTCTGATGCCGAGCATCTCCCCCCCCCCCCCCGCCCGGGGTGCCTGTTCCCAAACCACGTGCTGAAACATCCTGGACCGCTGGCCTGGGGCCAGAACCACTTCCGTTCGCGCAGCTGCTGGGCTCGGCAGCTGCTGCCAAAGCCCGGGGGGGGGGGGGGGGCTCCTTGCCTGCAGGCCCTCTTTCTTCTCCTAGCCCCACAAACTCTGAGACCTTCTCCCTGGGAGGAAGGCTGATTACCTGGCGTCGAGGGACCCGGACTCATCCCGCTTGAGGGCACACCTTGCCTTCCCTCTCCTTTGCACCAAAGGACTGCGCAGCAATGGCCTTTAGGCTACACACCAGTTTTTAACGTTTTTATTTTAAAAATGCAAGATTTATCACATTTATACAAGGCGATAAACTGGATTGTACGCAGAGCACGAGGGGGGGAAGGCCAGCTTGCAGAATTGGGGGGTGGTGTGTGTTTACGGACGTTTGCCATTAGTAACGTAGCAATAGGGCAGGGGAGGTGGGAGCTGTTTCTGAAGCTGTATCCCGCTTGTTTGTTTTAGCACGCTGGCAGTATTAAAGGGTGGCCGGGGGGGGGGGGGGGCAAAGACATAAAACCAAAGGACAAGAGGTTGTGGCACCTTAAAACCAACAGATCGGTTTCAGCATGAGCTTTATGGATCAGAGTCCTGGAACCACCGAGTAACTGGATTTTGATCCCCAAAAGCTGACCCAGGGACGGATCTGCTCCTTGTGAAGGTCCGACCACCTTTTACCCTTTGTTTGCCCCGCCGTTCATTTCATCTCCTCCCCTTTTATAATTCTGCCCACTGGGCAGGGTGAGCAATGAGAGGATGGGAAAAGTTCTCTCTCCGTCTCTCCGTCCAAGAGGGACAGAAACCTGCGTAAACCTTTGCAAACCAAGGTAAAGTGAAATAAGGAGCCCCGGTATTTGCCCTGGCTCACCTCACAGCAGTGGGCACCGATGGCCCTCACCCAATTTCTCTCCATGGGCAGAAACAGGGGTTTCCTCTCTGGGGAAGAAGGCCCTCCCCACTTCTGACCTGCAGGAAGGTTCTCAGAGCCAGCCCTCCCTGGTAGGAGCAAAACAGCCAAGAAAGCCCCCATGCCCAGGGTGGGAACGCCAACAAGCCAGGATGGGTCTATGTGTGTGTGTGCGTGTGAAGCCCAGCTCTCTACACAGCAAGATTGGGAGGGGGGGGCAAAGTGTGGTTCTGGCACAAACACACAGAACCCAAATCCTCTGAGTGGCGGAAGGAAAAGCTTTTGCTCTCCAACCAGGAGGAAGCTTGGGTCGCCCAGACCAGGCAGCTGCTCTCCGCCGGGAGTTTCCTGCACAGTTGCCCTCGTTCTTCCTTCCCTTCTGTCTGGAAATACTCCCAAACAGGACTGGGAACCATCCTGTGAGCGGAAGGTCGGCATAAAGTAAAGCAAGCAAGCCTTTCTCTAAGCAAAACCTTGTCATCCCGGGGAACCCTTTGCCACAGGAGACAGAGAGATCACAGGCACGGATCAGGTGGGATCAGGTGGAGGCATGTTGCCCCTCTCTAAGCTGGGATGGATCAGAAGCCCCGCCCCACCCCAAAGAGGCCACACAGGACCCACCCACCCCCAGCCCCAGCTGCCGGAGAGGGAAATAAAGTGGCTTGAGATCAAATTCTTCCTAGAAGCATAAATGACTAAGCTGAGGGCACTGCTCTTTGGGCACAATCATCAGAAGACAACTCTCACACCAAATTAAATTAAGTTAAATTAAATTACATGAAAGAAAGTAAGAAAGAAAGAAAGAAAGAAAGAAAGAAAGAAAGAAAGAAAGAAGGAAGGAAGGAAGGAAGGAAGGAAGGAAGGAAGGAAGGAAGGAAGGAAGGAAGGAAGGAAGGAAAGTGCTAGGAGAAGCAGAACGCAGCAGGAAAAAGAGGAAGACTCAATGGGGAATGGATTGACTCAGGAAAGGAAGCCACAGCCTTGGGCAGGTCTTTTAGAGGCCACTGCCTCCTAGACTCACCATAAGTCAGAAGCACCCCGATGGCATGTGATAAAAACAATTCTGTGCAGCCAGTTGGGTGCGTTGGCCTGCAAATACCAAGAACGAGCGAGCTTTGAAGAGAACTCAGAAGGTGGCTTGGAGATTCCCAACCCCTCCGTTCCTGTTCCCCCATATATGCTGGACCGCCTGTGACTCAGTACATTTGCTGCGGCAACAAGCAAGGGAAACCTTGAAGATAGTCTTCTACTTTGGACACACTAACAGGGCGGTTTGAGTCCTTCCTCCCCGATCTAAAAGCTGCTGGATATGGCCCTTCATCTCTAAGGTCTGATTCCTGCAGGGGACTGGACTGGATGATCCTTGGGGTCCCCTCTATTTCTTTACCTCTATGATTCTGCGTCGCAAATGTCAGAAAAACTGTGCTGCTCTTTGGAAGCAAATGCACCCCTTTGAAACATAAAAGGCAGAGAGGGAAGTCAGAGGAGGGAGAAAGAGAGGTTACCTACCTGTAACCATGGCTCTTCTAGTGGTCCTCTGTGAATCCACACAATTGGGTTGTTCTGCGCCTGTGCAGGACCTCTCGGAAGTTTCTAGAGCTTAACGACATGTGATTAGTAGGATGTTCCCCCGTGGAGCGCATGCTCCGCCCGCCAGAAGTCCCCTCAGTTCCTGTAAGAGTCCGCCGCTGTCAAAGAACTATATTAAAAAGGACAATGTGATGGACAGAGGGGAGGATGGGCGGGATGTGTGGATTCACAGAGGACCACTCGAAGAACCATGGTTACAGGTAGGTAACCTCTCTTTCTTCTTCGTGGCCTCTATGAATGCACACAGTTGGGTGACTGACAAACTCACTTACCGGATGGTGGGATGTCATGGTAAAACTGAGGTCAAAACAGCTCTGCCAAGAGCAGCATTATTTTTTGCCCGGACATCAATACGGTAATGTCTCACAAAGGTCGACGGAGTAGACCATGTAACTGCACGGCAGATGTGAGGAAGATCTATTCCCCGCTGGAAGGCAGTAGAAGTTGACAGCGCTCTGGTAGAATGAGCCTTAAGGTGTTCAGGCAGTGTTTTGCCTGCTAGCTTGTGGGCCAATGAAATGATCCATCGAGAGATAGTTTGAGGCGAAGCTGGAGCACCCTTATGGGGGGCCATGAAAACATAGAAAAAGTCTTGGTGATTTTCTGAATGATTTAGTCCTATCAATGTAGAAGGCCAAGGAGCGTCTTACATCAAGCATGTGGAGCATGCGCTCAATAGGTGTAGAAGGAGACGGAAATAAAGTAGGTAGAATTAACGGCTGATTAAGGTGGAATTCAGAGACAATTTTAGGTAAAAATGATACATCAAAATAAAGGGTGACCTTATCCGGATGGAATTGAAGGAAGAGTGGATCTGATCTGAGGGCTGCAAGTTCACTAGCACACTTAGCAGATGTTATTGCTACAAGGAAGGATGTTTTCAGAGAAAGTAATTTAAGGTTGGAAGTAGCCATTGGTTCGAAGGGTGGTCTAGTGAGTACATTGAGGACAAGTTGTAAAGACCACTGAGGAAGAGGATGTTGCCGTGGGGGGCGAATATTTTGGAGTCCCTTGAGGAATTTCTTCAAAGTTGGGTGGGAAAAAAGTCTAGCTGAATCAGAATGAGAAGGTTGGTGAGCTATAATAGCTGAAATGTAAACCTTCAAGGTAGAATGAGACAGTCCGAGATGAAATACGAGGAGAAAGGTAAGTAAGGTCTTCAGAGACACTGGTGTTGCAGGTAAGAATTAGCAGAAGAGAGGAATGCCTTCCATTTATTCTGGTATAACCGTTGGGTCGAGGGTTTTCAAGCTCGATCAAGTATGTCTCTTAAGGCGGGAGTATCCTCCACGCAGTCAGTTTCAGAGAGTTTACGTCTGGGTGATAAATCATCCTGTTGTCCTGAGTGAGAAGGTTGGGGATCGACGGAAGATGGAACACGTCCGTTGACATCGACCTCAGGTGCATGAACTACGGTTGTCACGGCCACGATGGAATGAAGAGGATGGCATTGGACTGGAACTGTCGAAGTCGAATGATGGTTCGTTGTATGAGCGGTATTGGAGGAAATAGGTAGAGTAGGTCTCCGGTCCAGTTTATCATAAAGGCATCTCCAAGTGAGTTCCTGTCGGTACCGGCTCGAGAGCAATATCTCTGACATTTGGTGTTGGTCTCAGAAGCAAAGACATTGATGGATGGAACACCCCACTTGTGGCAAAGCAGATCGAAAACACAGTTGTCTAGTGACCACTCGTGTGTTCTTGTGGTAAGGTGGCTGAGACGGTCTGCTACAAGGTTGTCGTCTGTGGCGACGTGGACAGCTACTGGGAAGATGTGGTGTAGGTAACACCATTCCCAGAGTTCGACAGCCAGGTATAGTAATGAGAGGGAGTGGGTGCCTCCTTGCTTGTTTATATAGTAAAGAGCTGTCGTATTGTCTGTAGTGAGATGTACGGCTTGTCCTGCAATGAGAGGTAAGAAGGCGTGAAAGGCCTTGATGATCGCTAAAAGTTCGAGGTGGTTGATATGTAATAATTTCTCTCTTGTTGTCCATAGGCCATGGATTTTGTGATGTCGACAATGGGCTCCCCACCCCGAGGGGCTGGCATCGGTGGTGACCTGTATCGTGAGTTGTAGCGGTTGGAAGGGTCTGCCGATGAGCAAGTGGCGAAGATATGTCCACCAGGCGAGTTGACAGGCGAGCTCGGGTGTTACTGTGAGGCGTTTTGACGGATGGTCTATCATGGGATCGAATAATGATAGGGACCATGATTGAAGGGACCTCATTTTGAGTCTCGCATGTTGGATAACAGCGGTTGTGGATGCCATGAGCCCGAGAAGGTGCTGGACTTGATGGGCTGATACCGAGGCTAGAGGTTGGAATGATTGGATTGTTCGTCCCAGTTTGGTGATTCTTTCTTGAGGGATAAAGGCTCTGGCTTGTAGGGAGTCGAAATATGCTCCGATATAGGTGGCGGTCTGTGAGGTTCGAGATGGGATTTGGCAAGGTTCACCGAGGTCTTGAAGAGTATCAAGAGTGAATTGGGTAGCTCTGACGGCATCGTGATAGGAAGTAGCGATTATCAGCCAGTCGTCTATGTAGGGGAATATGGAGATACCTTGAAGACGGAGATAGGCAGCAACTGGTGCCATACATTTGGTAAAAGTTCTCGGTGCCGTGGAAAGTCCAAAAGGGAGGGAGCAAAATTGGTACGAGATGTAGTCGAATCGGAATCATAGAAATTTGTGATGATGCGGGTGGATGGAGATGTGGAAGTACGCATCCTGGAGGTCAATGAGGACAAACCAGTCTCCCTGTGAAAGGAGAGGGATGATAATGTCGAGTGTCAGCATTCTGAAGCGTCTGGGTCGAATGAATGTATTGAGGTGTCTAAGATCAAGAATAGGATGGAGTCCTCCATCCTTCTTGGGAACTGTAAAGTATCTCGAATAGAATCCATCATGCAGGGCGGAGGAAGGGACTGTAAGTATGGCATGTTTTTGTAGAAGAAGGGAAACCTCTTCTCGGAGAGCCAATGAGTATAGGGTAGTCGTAATGGGTCCAGGTGGTGCAGTATGATCAAATTCAATAAAATAGCCCTTTTGGATAATAGAAAGGACCCACTGGTCATTAGTGATTCGACACCAAGAGCTGAGGAAGGGATGTAATGTGGTCTGGAATGGAGATAGAAGGGGTCTATGGATATTGCTTACCCTTCTTTTGTTGACGTCGAAAGGGCTGACGACGGGTCTGTTGCTGCTGGGGTCAAAAAGCAGGTGGTGTCGATGTCGATGGGCCGGAATAGGATCTGTCATAGGTTTGTGGTTTGTATGGTCGGTACGGTTGTTGGTATTGTTGAAAGGGCTGTTGGAAGAAAGGCTGCCTGCAAAACCGAGAGCGCTGGTAGCGATAGGGTTGTTGTGTAGAATATGAGTGAGCTGTTTTACGGATTTTATGAAGGTTATCCATTACTTCGTCGGTCTTGGCGTTAAAGAGGCCAGCACCATCAAATGGGAGGTCTTCAATTCGTGATTTGGTATCATCTGAGATGCCGGCAGATCTTAGCCAGGCATGTCGCCTTAGGGCGATAGAGGTCGACATAGCCTTAGAAGCGGCGTCCGCGGTATGGTGAGACACAATCCTTTGTTGTTTAGCCAGGGTTGTAGCCTCAGCGTGGATGCTTAGGGCTTCTGTCTTGGAAGCGTTAGGAGCCGCTTGGAGTATGGGTAGAATTTTGTTCCACAGTTGGCGATGGTACGCGCCCATTGTGGCTTGGTAGTTTGCGACCCTCATAAAGAAGGATGTAAGAGAATATAGGCGTCTGCCTAAGATATCAAGTTTTCTCCCTTCTCGGTTAGTAGGGGCTACAGAGGATTTATTACGTACTCTGGACTGATTGGATTCGACAATGATCGAGTTTGGTGTAGGATATTTAGAGAGAAACGCTGTATCGGGACCGTGGGTCTTGTAGTGATTCTCTACACGCCTCGAGATTTGTAGTGAGGAAGGGGGTTTGTCCCATGATTCTTTCACCAATTCAAGCATAGCAGGGATGAATGTCAATCTGAGAGGTGGCGTCTTGTCCTGATTAAGGTCATCAAAGACCAGATCTTGTTTTTGAGGTGCTGGTTCTTTTATGTCTAATTGTAAGGATATTCTGATGGGAAAGGTGGGTGATTCTCGGCTACATCAGAAGAAGGGGAAGGTAGATTAGAGGGAGATTCTTGAAAAACATCAGAGTTGGAATCTGGAATGGAACAAGAAGAGTCTGAAGATGGTGATGGATGTGGAGGTTTAGTCATCGATACCGAGGTAGGCGGTAACTGTGGAGTAGTACGTTGTTCAGTGTCGGAAGAAGGAGGGGGAGAACCCTTATAAGTGGTAGTAACTCGTAGAGAGGTTTGGTGTTGAGATTGTTTGGAGGATTGTCTCGCCCGTTTGGAATGAGAGTGTTCTTGGACAGGTGGGAGAAGAGTGCGTTTGAGAGCTGATTTGGTCAGGATTGACATGCGGTGTGTCGATGTCTGGTACGTAGTAGAAGGACGATGTTGGTGTCCCGGTGGTGAAGGTGAAGCGGACGGTGAATGTTGAGATGGATAAACATATCTCACCCTTTTAGGCTCATCATAATATGCATGCTCAATCAATTCGTCAGGGCAATAGGGGTCATAACGATGGTATGGGTCCCCCTGTTCATATCTAGGTTGGTATCGAGATGGTTCAGGATAGTAATAACATTCCCTGTGCGGTGGGTCATATTGGACCGGCGACAGGTGTCGTCTCTTTGCTTCATGTTTTCTAGGAGACTGGTGAGACGATTCAGATCTAGAGACTGGAATAGGTATCGCCCGCCCTAAAGATGTAGGGCTTGAATGGGCCAAGGCCAGGCTGGAATGAACAACAGCCAGAGATGGGCCGGTACTCGGTGAAAGGCTGGCAATAGAAGCAGCAGCCTGAGCCGATGTCAAAGTCTGATCGTCTCTATCAGAGCCAGAGCCAGGGGCGTCTCTAGATGAGTCCTTAAGGATCGGTGGTGGTAATACCGATTGAGGTGGATCAATACGGGTCGATTTTGTTGGTTTTTTGGTCTTTTTAGGTTTATCTTTCTTTTTCTTAGAAGAGTCATCAGGACAGGTTGGGGCCTTCGACACGGACGTCGAGCTCGATTTCGAAATCGACTTCGAATGGTCCTTTTGGCGAGGCGAAGGATTCGTCGGGCTCGATATTGGGCGAGGAATTTCACGACGTTCAGGAGTTGGAGCCGTCGGCAGATCCATGGGAGCCGGATTTAAAGATTTTTCCCAGAGGTAAGAGTGGAGCCTTTGACGTCGTAGTTTTAAGGCGGGTTTTGTAAGCTTTTTACACTCGGGACAGGAGTGTGTTTGATGTTGTTCCCCGAGACAAAAAAGGCAACGGTCGTGTCCGTTGGTAAGCGGGATCTTATTCGTGCAGAGCACGCACCGCTTGAAGGGCCCAGGAGGGGCCATAAAAGGTTGGGGAAAGAGAATGGAGAAAGGTGGGGGGGAGGGCAAAAATACCATGCGAAGACTGAAAAACGAGTAAATTGAAAGGGGAAAACAGATAACTCACAGGGGAAAAAACGTCCAAAGAAAGATGATTGAAAAATAAAGGATCTCAATGACCAATAATCTCAACAATAATCTCAACGTTCCGAAATAGGTCCGATCTAAGCGGCGGCAAAAAGGAACTGAGGGGACTTCTGGCGGGGAGCATGCACTCCACGGGGGAACGTCCTACTAATCACATGTCTTTAAGCTCTAGAAACTTCCGAGAGGTTCTGCGTAGGCGCAGAACAACCCAATTGTGTGCATTCACAGAGGCCACGAAGACGAAAGGGAGATTTCAGCATGAAGTAAGTCCTTGCCAGAAAACAGGGCTGGTTAGCAAACACCGAGCCTGCAAAAAAAAGGGAGGCAGCCCTTCTGGGACATGGCACCCTTCGTGACTCTGACACTGATGTTCCAACGTGAGTGGGGAGAGGGCAGCGGCTAACCAGACACGGCTAGAAAGGGAAGCACTCCCGTGTCTGGCAAGACGGGCATCACCCAGAAAGGCCATGAGCTCGTTCAGAGGAGCTTCATTTAGGAGGAAGATCCGGGGAAGGGGGAGGCCGAGCCAGAAGAACGCTTGCTGCTTATTGACTTCCTTTAGTGGTCCAGTAAAAGATATCACCCACTCTTGCCCCCTTGTAGAGCCAGACCATGGCTCAGAACTCCTTGGTCCTTAGCACCTGCCACCTACCCCGGGTCACTCGGAGGAACAGACAGTGGCCCTGCCCAAGCCGAGACGGATGCTCTTCTCCGCCCAAAACTCCACTGGTGAAATTGCTCCGGTCATGTCAAGGCCCTTCTTGAAGTCTCGGGGGACTCCCATTTCCTTCCACTTCCAGCATGAACCCCTCACCCTTAAAACCAAAGCTCTCTTTCTCTCTCGTTCCTCCTCCTTATATCTCACTTCTGACCTCCACCCATTCATTAACTTACTAACAGACAGGACTAGCCTGCCTGCTGATCGTAGGGCAGAAGGTGGACTCACGATGCTGGTTTGTTTACATATACTTCAGTGGCCTATCGCCTGTCCCATCTGTTTTACACTCAGTTTCATGGCCAGAATAAAAGGTGGCCATTTTAATTCAACACCCCCACCCTCTGCCCCCCAAATTGGAGTGTCAACCTTTTGGGCTGGACGGTTCACGGGTAGCAATTCCGAAGTCCAGGTATGGGAGAGAACGGCCAATGCCTGAGTCTGAAATGTTTTCCCCTAATTTACCCCAGAGTAACAGTACCCCTCTTCCTCTTCCGGCCCCTTATTCCTCACTGCACCTCAAATCCTGACTTTCAAACTCTGGGACTTCCTGCAAGCACCAGCAGGCTGGCTGTGCAAAAGTTGTACAGAGTCCACTTCCAGGACCGGGAACCTCCCAGAACTTTGCTGCCCTTTTATGTGTTGAGATGCCCCTTCCTCCCCTCTTGACCTCTGCGCTCTATCTAAATGGGAACGGCCTCTCGGACTGCTGCTCTCCCCTGCCAAACCCATACAGAAGCACCACCTGCTTAGAAGGTGTGTGTTGAAAGCTGAGAGAAGGGGGGGGGGCTGGCTGAAGGGGATGAGCTGGGGGCATACAGGAGGAGGCAGCTTAGGGATGAGGTGAGGGAGGGGGCTCTGCAGTGCAAAAGGTCCCCCCAACGAAGTTCTCTTTTTAAAGTACTTCTCCACACCCACCCTCAAAGGCACTCAAGCCTCTTACAGAGTCCTGACCCTGCTGAATTCCACTGTGAGCCTTTTCCTCATCATCACCTCTTGTGCTGTCGGTTCTTGTATTCTGCTTCCAAATGGATTGCCCTTCCTCCCCTCTCCCCATTTTCCTTTTGAGCTGCAGCGGGCATCAGAAATACCAATGCAAACAGGGGCCAGAATCCAACTGAATGTTTACATCTGCATGAAGTGTAATGGCACAGCACAGAATGGCAAATAGCCATTCATTAATGAATCCCTGATTGAACTCAAAGTCAGATGCCAACTCATACAACTTGGAATTCAACCAAGGACTCGTTAACCAGTGGCTATCTGCTATTCCAAATTACACCACTGCCCTTACACATTCAGTTGGAATCTGGCCACTGCAGGGGAAACCCAGTCACAACAGAATGAAGGGACATGCCATGGATAACCGCCATCTTTTCACAGAAGTTAGGCTGGGATAAGGTGTGTGTCAGCAGGATGGGGAAACATTAGCAGCTTTGTCGCATGTCTATACGCTGGCTGGGAGAAGGATAAAAGCCCCGTCTGGTTTTCCCTTCCATTTCCCTCTTGCGGCAAGAGTAAACATTACAGGTAACCCACAATTCTTCAGCTGCAGAAAAGCACCCGAAGCTCACAGCCATCCTTCTATAGGGTGCAAATTAGCTTGTTTTGCTTTGTGACTGGTCTTCAGAAGGCTTCCAACTAGGGTTCCATTTGCAAGGCTGATGGCCCCCAATAAGAAGGCCTGTCTGGATCCCATCTCAGGAACATCTGCAGAACACGGAGGATTTCAGCTCTTACGACAAGCCATCTGGAGCATATCCTTTGCTCCATCAGAACAGCCACCAGATTTCCACCCTGCCACCCACAGCCTCAAGGCAAAAACAATTACAGCAAAAGCTTTATGGTGGAAGGGGGGGGGGCGAGAGGAGAGAGCTTTCTCCCACCAAGAGCTGTTGATGACAGGAACAGGGAACTGAGGACTGCAGCTGAGGCTGAGCAGAACCAGAGCTGAAAGCAGGTAGCGTCTGCCCCACCACTTAGTGCTCAGGCCCCTCCTCTCACCCAACGCCCCCCAGAGACTTTTGATTACAGCTCCCATCATCTCATGAAGTCACAGTTGGGGGTGGTGGGGATTGTAGTCTTCAGAGACCAAGAGGTTGGGAAAAGCTGCTTTAGGATCTGGAGAATCTCCTGCCACCCGATTTTGCTGGGTGAACCGGAGTTTTTCTATAAGGAAGCCGGCAAAAGAGTCACCCTCAGAAAAGGAGTAGGATAAAACACATGGAGGATTTTCACATAAAAAGATGCTGGAAGGAAGAGGTTGCATGCGGGGAACTGGGATCCCTGCCCGTTCCCTGCAGTGGGAAAAAGGTAAGCATCACTGGGTTTAAAATAACAAGCAGATAGATTTGGGTTATCCATTAGGACCAGCTTCCCACCAGCCAGCAGCACAATCCCGTTAAACCAAGTAAACCAATTTCGGTCTATTGTAATCTATGGGATTATAGCTATTTAAACCCAACCGGCTCCGCAAGGAAAGGAACCTTCCATGGAAACTGGCTACCTTGGATGGAAAGCTGGCCCAGGAGAGGGAAAGCAGAAGCTTTTGGGGAGCGGGGAGCCGTCAGGCAGGAGGTCATAGCAGGCCATCCAAAAAAACAGCAGGGACAGACTTCATCCCACACCCACACTAGGTGGATGATATTATTACACTTCCTTTTGTGTAACACGCGGACGGCTTTCTCGCTGCACCTGTCCAGGTGGGACAGACACAGTAAGCCACAGCCAGGGGGAAAAGACATCCTCAGCCTCTCCCAAGGACTGGCTTGAGCAGCCCTTCCCTACCAGATGCAGGGAAAGTCCGGGCGGGGGGGGGGGGCTTCCCTGGGGAGGCAGGTCCATGGTGCTGGGGCAACGAGTCGCTGCTTTCTTCCTCGCCCTCTTTTGCCCGTCCAGTGGCCTCACAGAGGACCAACGTGGGCAGGAACTGGGCCCACCGACGGGGAAATGGCCCTTCACGCCAGGAATGCGTGCGGGCTGGACGTCTCTTTGCTGCGGAAGAGAGTAAGCCTTGCCACCTCGTTTGGCCAAAGGCGTCGTCCATTCCTCCCGAGGCAGGGCAGGAGAAAAGGAACACCCCTGCTTTATGAAGTCCACAAGAGGTTCAGCCTGTGAACAGAGACTAAAGAAGGGAGATGCCCCTTCCAGGGGGGACTGCCCAAGAGTTACAGGGCTCCTGGTCGCCACCTCAACGCTGTGCCATCTGCCGAGCTGATATTAAAGTCTGAGGCCCTTTGGAAAGGCACGACAGCCCTCCTCCTCTGCCCGCGGCCTAATCCAGTTCCTCGGCAAGCTGCCCAGCTTCACGCTTGCCCTGCGGGTACAATGGCTCCAGTGACACGCAGAAATTCATCATCCCACTGCCAACCTCCAGGATATCTCGTAAAGAAACAACGGTTGATCCCCAGAACTCATAAAAGCTCCTTTTTGGACCACAATTCCCATGCTTCTTGGGGAGGGGGATTCTGGGAGTTCCAATCAGTGCCAGCACAAGCTTTGCCACCCCCTGAGACGGGAGGGAAAGTGTCACCTTCAGAGAGTGGCCAGAGGCCGGAGTCTTCCAAGCCAAGGCGCTGTGGGAGCCACCAGGCTTCAGTGACACAGGCCCAGGTCTTTGGAAACAGCAGGCGGGGCCCCAGTTGCACCCCTGAAGGCCACTGGGCGGCCGGCGGCCACTGCAAACAACCCACGGTTGCCTCCAGGGCTGTCTGTCCCCTTCTTCCTTCCCTTCCCTCCACAAATACGGCTGGAGCGGCAGCAAAGGTCCCAGCCAGCAGCCCTCCCCTAAAGAAGTGGTCGCTCTTCAGAGGTACCAGCCACGGGGGAGCACAGCCACTTCCCGCACAATGTGAAAGTCGCTCAAGAGGCTACAGAAGGTGGCCAAGGTGGGAGGGAGACCGTTCCGTGGGCGACGGCCCCTGCCACCGAGTGGGAAAACCCAGCCCCAACGATGAAGGCAACTTCGGCCCCAGGATGGCCGGGCGGGCTGAGAGGTTGCTGGGGGAGGCATGGGTGGCTCCCTAACCCTCAGGAGCCTCCCCAGGGACAACCGGTACAGGTTGACCGCCATCCCACGCAGACCCATATCCGCTGAGCAGAGGCGCTCAGCAGGGGATCCCTGGGAAAGCCAACATGGTCCTTGGACGGGAGACCAACAGACACCCCAAGCGCCTAGTCTGGCTGACGAGAGGGGGAGGGAGTCCGAGGTCCAGGAGCAAGGGCTCCCCTCTCCCCCCACCCATGGGAGCAAGAGCACTAGGGGGGGGGTGGACGCAGGTGGCTCTGAGAACGGCTCCCTCCCCTGAAGAGAAAGATGCCGCTCGCCTCCGCCCGCCCGCCCGCCGGCTCCAGGGCAGGGGGCCGCTGCTCCACTTCCCTGCATACATTATAATATGTAGGTCACCAGAAGCAGCAAATGGGCTTCCTTTGGCAGCGTGAGAACCATGTGCACATATGCACGCTCACACGCTTGCGCATACACACAATGCCCTTTCTGTGGCTTGAAGCCTGCCTGGTTTCCCTTAGCTGCAGGTTTTCTCAGGGGGTGCTGTACGGGGCGGGGGGGCGGGAAGCAGGTCCGGAAGGCTTTGCTGTCGCCCCGTTTTCACGGCCCGCCGTTTGGTTTCTCTCCCTCCGGCTCTGAGGAGGCTCCTGTCACAGCCACCGCCACTAAACGGATTAAGGAGCAAAACTGGAAACCGATACGTACACATACGCCACTGCTGTGGAGATCAACTCTCCAAATTCTGTGTGTGCACATCCACACACCCACTTTAAGAATCTGTGTCTTCCCTGCACCGCACAGAGAGTCCACCACTCCACCCTCTTGCTTTGAGTCGATGTTACAGTTGATGCCAAGGCTCCTGCTCAACTAAGGCAGGTAGGCAGACACCCCCACCCCCCCAGACCTCTAACGGAGAATCCTAGAATCATGGAGTTGGGAGGGGACCATAAGGCCATCAAGTCAATGCAGGAATCCAAGTCAAAGCAGATCGGACCAATGGTTGACCAACCTTCTCCTGAATGCCTCCAGCATTGGAGCGCTTACTGCCTCCCGAGGTAATATAATTATATGGGCGGCATATAAGTTAAATAAATAATAATAAATAATAATTGGTTCCATTGTCGTACTGCTCTAACAGCTGAAACCTGGCGTCCTGTAGCTTGAACCCATTGTTGCATGTCCTGCACGCTGGGAGGATCAAGAACAGATCCTGCCCCTCCTCTCTAGCACAGTCAAGGATTTGAAAAGTGCTATCCTGTCTCCCCTAAGCCTCCTTTTCTCCTTCAGCTTCACAAGCATGCATTAAAGCCTGTCGCTATGCACACTAAATGTACGTAAACACACACACACACACACAGATTGAGAGAGACACAGAGAGAGAAACTCCTCACTGGCAGTCCTCTACAGAAGCAGGAAAGAAGGTTCAGGTATTATCAGTCTGCCCAAAGCGACCCGTGAACATGCAGCTCAGGAACATGCTTTTATCCCTTTGCTGCTTGCTAAACCTTCCCAGTGCAGTTAAGATGTTACTCCGAGAACAGATATCCGAAAGCCAGACAAAATCCCCCCGTTTAATTTTCTTTGCCTTCCTCATTTAAAAGGACGTCAGCCCTAAAAAGAACCTCTGAGGTGACCTACAATTAAAACAAGTCAAGTCTGAAATGGGAAGGAGGAATCTCAGTGGGGCCGTGGGCTGCCTGTCAGGTTCCCAAGGCCCTGAACTCCCATGAATCGGGGCCCAAAGGGTCTTCTATCCACCATGAAACTCCCAGGGGAGTCTCGGGCCAGTCAATATCTCTTAAGTGTCACCCAACTCACGTAGCTATGATGAAGATAAAACGGGGCAAAGCAGCAAAGGAGAATCATCCCTGCCCTGTCTGTCCATCTGTCCGTCCGTCCTTCCTTTCAGATCAGCCAGGTTCTCTGGGCAGTGCCCTTCTTGTGCTCGTTGGATGAACAGCACGATATAAAAACAGTGGCGGGCCGTCCTCCCTGCCCTGCCGTCCCCTCCTCAGAGGCAGCCCTGTGCCACCCCCAGAGTGATGCCCCTGCGTCCTCACTGATGTTGCACTCGTGGGCACCTTTCTTCCTCCATACTTTCTCCAGTTCTGGATAAAACCCTGGGATGCTGCCAGTGGCCTTTGCAACCCATGGCAGCCATGAATTCCATGGGATGGACAAGGAGGGACTTCGGTCTGTCTCTCTGAAGGCAGCTGCCTGCCATGCCAGGTCTGGCAGAAAGGCCTGCGTCCTTTGCAACGCAATCCAAAAACCTCCATCATGCCTTGTCAGCAGCCTCTGGCATCCAGCTGCCAAGCCCAGGGTTATATGCAGAAGCACGACCCCTCCCGGCGGGCCATTCCAGCTGCAGGGCCCACTTGCCTTGAGCCACCCAGGTGGGTGCAGGTTCAGGGCTGGCTCGTGACATCTCCCTTCCTCAAACTGTTGAACCACACAAGCTAAGAAGAGTGCCACGGGATCCCTTACAATGCCAGAGAGGCTGATGGAGAACAACTCTCTGAAAACTGAGTGGCCGTGTGCACACCAGGTAGTTTGGATTGGGCTGGGAGAGCAAACAAGAAGCAGACAGTCAGTCTGGGTATTTATTTATTGAGTGTTATATGTAGGCTGCCTTTCTCCCAATGAGGGGACTCTGTTTTTTAGATCTATGTATAGAATGTAACTCATAGGCCTACTTCCTTCCTCTTCTTTCTCTGGGGCCACTTTTTGTTCTTGGTCTCCTTACTGGAGAAAGAGAGAGCAGCATGTTGGATCTTCTGTTACAGCCGCCTGAGCACATGCAAACACGCTCTGGGGGCTTCTGTAAGTAGGTTTAAAGATATTTTCTTCCTGCACTAATCTTTCTCAAGACAAGGAACAGTACATGCCCCCCGTCTCACTGCAGTTTCCATGGAGGTAATCCCTTTTAAACAGTTAGAAGCTGACCACTAGGCCACTGATATTGCCAGCAGCGTGTCCCGCGTGTGTGGACACCTCCACTGAAGAGTCAAACTGAAGGCTCTGACGAGAGAATCCGAAGCCTTTGACATTTCCTCAGACCTGGCCTTGCTTGATGCCTCGCCTCACACCAAGGGCTTCCTCTCCCCCGATTTGTGGAAGACAGGCAGCCAACACTGGCACAAGGGGTGCCTCCGGAGGAGTGACTCTGGATCCGACCCTCCCTCTTCCACCTCACCTGGCTTTTCCTTTAATATTTGTCTTAGCATCTTTTAGCCACACCAGGCAAAACTGGAAAGGGCTAGAAGAGGGGTCGGGGGTGAGATCCTGCAAACACCTTTGGAGGACTCCCAGTTGCAGAATGCTGTTCTAGTGCCTCAGTTCTTGTTTTCATCTTTGCAAAGGGGGGGCGGGGACACGGGAACCAATGTATAAATGCAGCATTTCTTCCCGGTCAAATCTCTTGCCCGTCCAATTCCTCCTCTCTTTAAAAGGAAAAAAAAAGGATGCCTGCCATTTTCGGAGTGGGAAGTCCATGGGAATGGAAAGAATCTGAGGGGAAAACAGGATGAATGGAACAAGGCTGATGTCGGTGCCGCTCCCAGCGCCAGTTTTCACGGGTTTGTTTTTCCACTGGAACCGTCAAAACTGCAAATGCCATCCTCCCTTCTGGTCCGAATGCCCAGAAGAAAAGGAGGAATAACAGAGGCCTTTGGGGATGTGCAATGAAAACAGCAGGGCTGTAACGGAAACGCTTGCATTGCAAAGACTCCGCGCCTCCACCAGGGCCCGACAGCCTCCGACCGGTCGCATGGGTGCCAAAAGCCGAACCTAAACTGGCACCCTTTCCACGGGTGCTGCCTTTCCCTTGGCGTGCGTGTGACCCCAACCACTGCAGCTGACAACGAGGGGAGGGGGTCTGAGCGTTGTGCCTCGTCCCGGGTGGGCAGGTGTTCAAAGGGACGAGGGGATGGGAAGAGAGACGGAGGGCCAGCAGCCTGGAAGCCTCCCCGTCTGGCCTGCAGGGTGGGGTCAGGCAGAGACGACCCCCACGCTGAGAGGAGGAAGACCACCCGGCTTCCTCCTCTCTCACCGGGCACGTTCTGTGCACAGCAAAGTGGTGACCGGAAGGGTCTGAAAGGCCACACACGGGGGGTGGGGGTGGCGGCGGACCTTTGCTTGCTGGGGCTGCCGGGACAGCAAATCCCCTGCCAGGCTCGGCAGAATCGGTTGCCCGGCAACGGGCCCTCCCGCCGGCAACCCGCCCGAGTGCCTTTGCTGCTGGCTGTTCTCTCCTCGCTCTCTCCGGTCTCCAGAGTCTCCTTCCTCCGTGGCGGCCTCAGCAGGCTGGCTGATGGCCCCCAACCTGGACGGCCCACGGGGACCCACAGGGGCCTCTTCCCCACTCCCCGGCCATGCTCTGGGCTCAGGCAGCCGGCCGGCGGTTTTCCACCCATCGTGCCTGGCTATGCCTGCCTGCAGCCCCACCACCGAGCACCTTTTGCTGCTGCTGCTGCTGCTGGAGAGCTTCTTCTGGGGCTGATCCACCTCCCCTGCTTCACTTCCAGCCCTTGAGGCAGCCTGGCTTGTTTATATACCATCCCATTAGTGCAATGCACTATTCTGGGCAGTTTACAGCAGTGGTAAATAAAACAAACACTACCGAGTGACTAAGAGACAAGTGAGAAGTTAAAAACAACGGACAGGTAAAAACTACCTTTTCTCCCCTCCCCTCTCCCTTTGGCTTTTCCCTCAATTCTCTTTGAAGTCCCTCTACAGATGTCCTCCCTGCTCTCTAAAAGCTTCCTTTTTTCCCCAAGCCTGTGCATTTTTCGGTGCTTTGGATCAGGTCCCCCTTCTGTTTTAAAGTAAACAGCACCGTGGATCTGACCAGCGCCCGTTCTTTTGCCAGAGTAATTTTTCAGAAAGAAGAAGCGGCCTCGCTTTCGAGGGGCCACGGGGGGGGGGGGGGGGCTGAGGAAGCCACCCAAGCAATCCCTGGGTCTTCCACCTCTTGTTCCGGGAAAAAGGCTGAAGGGGGGGCTGTGGGCCTCCACTCCCTGCACCCACATGGCCATCTGGTGCCACACAGGCATGGGCAAAATGGCAAAACAAACCAACAAAATAACCCAAAAAGACCCAAACCAAAACCTGGGAGAACAGAAGCTCCCGTACCTTTTGCAGCCAGACGGGTAAGAGCAGGAGAGGTAGGAACCCAGCCACGGCTGCCCTCCAGACTGGACACCCTGCCTTCGTGGTTCTGAGGGAACTCCCAGGGTAACGGCACCTCAGGCCTGCGTGAATTTCTTAGACCCCCCCCCCCCCCCAGATTGCAGCCCTGAACAGAGAAAGGCGGGTTCTCTTTACATTTACATCATTCATTCTGCAATTTGTATGATTTTGTATCCTTCCAGGGTGAGCGGCAAGGAGCTCAGGACAGCCCCAGCCCCTGCGAGGCGACGGCCTCTCCCTTTTGGGATTTCCCCAGACTTTGGAGCCGTTCACCAAAAGGGCTGCCAAAACGGCTACTGGTTTTTTGTTTTGTTTTAAAAGAAAGCTGGCATGGCCAGGGTGGTGTAACTCGGTGCCCTGCACAACATGGTGTTCTCTGCTCACCACCCCATGAACACTCGTTATCTGCCATCAAGTCAAGTTCCAGGGTTTGCAGAGAGTATTCAGAAGTGCTTTCTCTTCTTCACTGCTTCTGGGGGCGACCTGAGCCCCCCCCCCCCGGGCAGCTTTTTCCCCAGGGCCACCCGGGCTGCCTCTTCTCCCAGGAGATGCACCCTGGGGGAATCGAACTCCCAACCTCCGGTTCAGCAGCCTGACACCAAACCCGCTGAGCTGTCTGTCCATTAGGGCAACCCATCCAGAGGCTTCTTGAAATGAAAGAAGGATGCAGGAAGTGTGAGCTCAGCTTGAAACCTGCCCAACAACAGCCTTCTGCTGAATGTTAAGCTGGAGGAAGGGGGGGGGGAGGCAGAGGAAGGGGGGGGTATTTGCCCAGAACTGTCATTTCTCCCCCTCCTCCCCCCCCCCAAGTATAATTAGCTTAGTCCTGCTGCGGCTGCTTTCTCTACCAGACGGTTCTGCCAGGAAGCATCACATCACCCAAGCCACACGGGGCGTGCACACACATTCCCAAAGCAAGCCGGGCTCCTTGGCTCACCCCAACGACCCAGACTTCGGTTGCTGCCAAAATTGGGTCAGCCTTCCCTCCACCCCTGTGGGGCTCCTCTCACGGCAGCGAGGGACCAATGCCTCCCGTGCAGACCCCTCGGACCCATCCCCCCCCCCGGGGACCAGTCCGACCCTCTCGCAGCTGGACGACCCCCCCCCCTCCGGACCAAGACCTCCAGAGGCACATGCCACTGATGACAGAGAGCAGGCCCTTGCTTCCTTCGGGCAGGGGGCCCCTGTACAGGGGCACAGCCCCCACTCAGCGCCAACAGGAGGAAGGATGGGCTGCCTCGCGCCCCTGCCGGCGGCGCTCAAGCCAGGGATGGCTCCGGAGAGCGCCTTGGCTACTGGCCGGATCTGGCCCAAGACCCCCGGCACCGCACGGTGGGGTCCGAGACGTCAGCCCCCTCCCCAAGAGAGAGAAAGGTTTGGGGGCCAGGCTTTTCCTTTGGCTCTTTGGCTTCCCAGGAGTGTTTCGGAGGCCTCTCGGTCCCAGAGCCGAGCCCCTTGTGGCTTGCCGCTGGCCCGCAGGTGTGTTGCGATGGGAAGGGCCCAGGAAGCCAGCTGCAGGTGCCCCCCCCCCAGCTGCGCAGCACCCGGAAGGAGAGCAAGGCCCGCCTAGCCTTGATCTACACCCCTTCCCTTCCAGGCAGGTGGGGGGGGTCTTCCCATTTCCTGCTCCAGCCAACACCAGAACATCCTCAGGCTGCTGCTCGCCCTTGCACCTCACCCCCTCCAATACGCGCGGACAGGAGCAGCCCTGCTCCCAGCAGGCGGCCCCTGGGGTAAGGGGGCTCTGGATCTCCCTTTGGGCCAAGATCCAAACTCATGGATATGCCCCCCCCCCCCCGGAGAGAGGCCGGGACCTTCTGATCCTGGAGCAAAGACGGCCTGAGGCCATTCCCTCCCTTTGCCCTGTTTCCCCTCAACCCTGCCCAAGTCTACCCAGGGGCATCGAGGCCCAAACCAGACATGGGCTCAAGCCAGTGGGAAGGAGAGCCGGAGGAGGAAACGGGGGACGTTGAGAATGGGAGGGAAAGACAGAACGGCCCCCGCCCCGCACGAAACTCAAGAAGAAAAAGGGCAGGACCAGAGGAAAATCCATTGGCTAAACGAGAGAGAGAGAGAGAGAGAGAGTAAGGGAGCAGGGCGACAAGGCTGGCGGAAGGGGTTTGGAGGTGGGGGTCCATGCCTTTGAAATTGAAACTGGCAACGCTTTTCTGCAACCCATATCCAGCACTCCCCTAGGCTGTCTGTGGAGCCCCCTCCGTTCCTGCATCCCCTTCCCCATCTTGCACAAAACCGAGTGCCTTGTCCTTGGCTTGTGGCCACCCCGTGAGTTTGCAAACAGGCTGAGGCCTGAACCCGATGGCCCGGCTCCCTGCTTAGGCTGCTAACCCTTCGGACAGCAATGGCTCGTTTCACCCTGCGGCCCGGATGAACACCCCCCCCCTTTCTCTCTCTCTCTCTCTCTCTCTCTCTCACACACACACACACACACACACACACACCAAACAACCCACCCAGGAAGTCAAGAATGCAGCAGGTTCCAAAACACCCAGGTTTGCGAACAGACAGCCTGACCACTCATGTGTGTGAAGGGGGAGGGACCCCCAGCCCCACTTTCCATCCCTCCGCCTGTAAAACGCCGTCCCCCTCCCTCTGGCAGACAAGGGCCTCCTTTATCCCCAGAGCCACCCCAGGGCCCGTGGCCGCGTGGGAGCAGGAGGCCCTGCGGATGGCATTGTGCTCGTTCGCCGAGGGGGCGACCCGGCTGGACAGAGGGGTCCATTCATGCCAGCCCCACGGCTGGCCCCCGCAGGCGGCGCTCTGCGCCTCTCCCTCCTTCCACCGCTGGAAGAGGCCAGCTGCCGGGATGCTCCAGCCTCTCCTCCTGAAGCCGTTAGGCGCCTGCCGGATCGTGCTCCTTGGGCGCAGGATGTTGCGGGGCCAAGCAGAGCAGCCGCCGCACCAGATCAGGCAGTGCCTCTGAGCATATGCCAAAAGCTTTCCCCTCACTGCTGGGCAGCCCCCCTGAACGTCTGGGTTCCAAAGTGTTTCCCCAGCAGTTGACCGGAGTGTGAGAGGGGTGGGGACCGTTCTTCCACTTGGGGGGAGGAACGGTCCCACCCGATAAGGGCCTGGGAAGAAGCCTCGCCCAGAGGAAGGTGCTGCCCCCCAGCCAGGGCTCAGCTGCTCCACGCAGAAAGGCCGGAAGGCCTTTAAGGGGTCCTGGGTTTTGCCTCCCAAACAGGAGCCCGGGGCCTGGGCCACAAGGCGCGCGCGGTGTCCCCCTTCCCTCTCCCACTGGGCCCATCGGCGCCTTCCCTGCTGCTCAGCTGCTGCTGTGAGGCCTGCGAAGGAAGCGCCCGGGGGGAGAAAGCAAACCAACAGGCGCAGTTTGAGAAGAAGGCAATCCCTAGGAAAGGCAGTGGGGTGCCGTGGTAGGGGATCGGACTAAGATTTGCAACTGGGAGACCCCCCCACTCAGCCACCAAACTCACTGGGTGGCCTGAGGCCAGCCACTTTCTCTCTGCCTGCCTGACCTGCCTGACCTACCTACCAGGTGACTCACAAATACAGAAACCTATATAGAAACCTATAAGACATCAAAAACAAACCACACATACGAGGGATTGAAAGGAACGTGTTTCCATCCACTGAGAAAAGCGATCAACTGATCTGTCAACTGATTAATGGTTATTTTCTGGGGCGGGGGGGGGGCGAAATGTAAATTTTGGGGAAATTTTACATCTCTAGTCCAGGCAAAAGGGATCTCAGCCCTTCCTAACTGCGCGCTGGACACTGGAAGGATGTGCAGGATGAGGTCCCTTCTCTTCTCTGCCTTAACCTGGAACCTCTGCCCTGCCAGTGCTTTTTTACCGGCATGTGGATCTGGAGGAGACCCCCCTGGGAGCCACACTTCCCTCACACAGCCCATCGCCCGCAGCCTTCTGCAAGCGGGTGCCCTGCCTTGGACTACAGGGCTCAGTACCCCCAGCCGGCACAGCTCTGGGCAGGCCCTGTGGGATCCTCCAGCCGTGTGAACAAGGAAGGAAGGGTGCTTTGGGGGCTCTGCCTGAGCCAGTGGTGGTTCCTGGGAAACAAAGGAGCAGCCCTTTGCGCATGCTCAGAGGGAAGATGGTCCAGGGTGCAAATATACCGGTGGCACCGAAAAGGGGGGTGGGTAGGGCTCGGCTCGCCAGGTGTGTTTACAAGGTCAGCAGCTGACCGAGGTGGCCGAGTTGTCTGGGAGGGCTGGGGGGGTCCTCCAGGCTCCATGGAGGAGGAGGAGGCAGGCGAAGGAACGACCCCTTCTGCCTTTCTCCAATGGGCCATGATTACACCGCAATAAGGGAAAGAACTCTGAGCATGCTCAGAGGCATCCGTACCCAGCACATTCAAATTAAACCTTGCTCTCTGCCCCATGTGACAGAAATAAACAGAACGAAGGGGCAGGCGGTCTCTGGCAGGACCTTGGGATGTCACGATGCTCATTTATTCCCATTTCATCCCCCCCCCCCCCACCGTCTGCCCCTCAAGGAGACCTGAGAAGGATGTTCTACACACACACACACACATTCTCTCTCTCTCTCTCTCATAAACAAGGACGAAGGCAGGCAGGCAGGATCCACTGGCCTCAGCACAGTGGCCGGTGGGCGCCTGTCCTCTCTGGCTTGCTTGGGGAGAGGAGTGTGGCCCTAGTGATGGGAACAAGGCTCTCTGGCAGAGAGGGAGAGAGAGAGAGAGAAGGTGGCCGGTGGGACTCCTGACTCCTCTCCAGGGACTTCCCATGACCTTGGCCTGGGCCACCCAAGGGGAGGGCAGTGCAAAGCCCCCTGCACAAAGGAGTCACAGGCAGCCTGCCCCATGGACGGACGGACGGACGGACAGACGAGCAGGGCGGAGGCCGGCAAGGCGATCATCCTCCATGCTCTTAAACAGGGCCATAGCCGGTGGCCGGGGGGGGGGGGAGGGCAGGCACCTCAAGCGCTGAGGTCTGAGCCACACCTGGGTGGTGCCTCTGGCCAGTAGGCGGGGAGGAAGGGGGAGCCCAGAGGCAAGGGGGGCCTGAAAGCCCCCAAGATGCTGCAGAGAGGGAGGGAGGGAGGGAGGGAGGGGACAGCCTCTCCTGTCAAAACCCACTTGGAGAGACAAAAGGAAACCTGTCTGAGGATGGGGCCAACCCCCCCCCCGCGCTCCTGTGTGTGTTGCTGGAGGTCACCTCCACTCTGTGATGGAGAGGGCCTGGTCTCTGCCACCATCATCACCATCACCATCATCATCATGGCTTTGTTTTCTTTTATGACGCAGCAGCGAGAGGGGGCTCGTTAGCGCCAACCGCCAGCCAGCTAGCCAGCCAGCCAGCCGGAGCAGCTCCAGCCCCCCTCCCCTCCTGGGCTTTGTTGCCCCACAGCCATCCGGCCACTCCCATCGCACGCAGGCACGCACGCCAGATGGAGCGGCCGCGCAGCAGCGACAGCAGCCGCTGACAGGCCATGCAAAGGAATCTGACCTATGACAGCGCATAAACAGAGGCCGGCCAGCGGCCCGTCGTTCGGTGTCCCCTGCGGGCATCCCAAGACCTTTATCAGCACAGAACACACACACACCCCCCTTGCACCCATGGGTCCCGATCCACAGGGTCACGCCTCTCTACTGAGCACCAGCCTAGACCCGTTCCAGCACAGAGATCCATGATGAACGAGTGCTGGCCAGGATGATGGTCGGTGGCCAACACAAGCCGCCGCCCCACCCGCCTTTGGCCAAAGGCTGATGGCAGAGGCAGGGGGTGGTGTGGGTTGCCCCTTCTCTCTGGCCGCCCGTGGGGAGCAGAATGCCCTCCCTGGACAGGGCTGCTTCTGCTGAGCAGCGAGGAAAGGGCCAGCCCTGAACAGCCCCTTAGAAACCCCCTCCCCACCCACCCCGCGAGGCTCACCTTGTACTTGGTGGCCAGGAGCTGGGTGGCCTCCTGCTCCTTCCGCAGCTCCTCGATCATCTTCTGCTTCTCCTGCAGCAGCTTCTGCTTCTCCTCGCTGACCAGGCTGTGGTCGTCCTGGATGGCGGCCTTCTCTTCCTCCAGCCGCTCCTTCTGCTCCTTCAGGTAGTCCTTCACGTTCTTCTCCAGGCCCCCCAGGTCCTCCTCGCCCCCCTCCTCGGGGCTCCCTTCCCCGTCCAGGGGGGCCGCCTTCTTCCTCCGGCTGTTCCGCCGCCTCTTCTTGCTCAGCATCCCTTGCTTCTCCAGCTGGGCCTTCAGGCGGGTGATCTCCTCCTGGAACTCCCGCAGGAGCGTGTCCTTGGGGTCCTCGTTGACCCTGGGCTTGTTCTTGATGTTCTTGGCCCGGTTGGCGAAGCGGAGGGTGGACAGGCTCTCGTCGTAGCTGTGGGAGGCCGGGCCCAGGGTGGCCACCATGATGGTCTTGGCGTTGCCCCCCAGGGAGTCCTGCAGCAGGCGGGTGAGCTTGGAGTCCCGGTAGGGGATGTGGGTGCTCTTCCCGTCCACCAGGGCAGAGATGACGTTGCCCAGGGCGGAGAGCGAGAGGTTGATCTTGGAGGCCTCCTTGGGGCGCTCCCCCGGGGCCCCCATCTTGCTCTGCCGCTCGCTGCCCGCCAGGTCCACCAGGTTGAGCTTGCCCACCCGGATGTGGTCCTCCCCGTCCGGGCCGGTCTCGCTGCACTCCACGGTGATGACGAAGATGGCGTGGGAGCGGGAGCTCTGCTCGTTCATGTTGGTGCTGCCCACCGAGCGGGTCTGGTTGCCCAGGTTCATGACGTGCTCGATCTCCTTGACGTTCTTGGTCACGAAGGAGGAGAGGTCCTTGATGTAGACGCCGGTCTCCGGGTTCTCCTTCAGCTCCATCCTCTTGCTCTGGTCCTTGGCCAGCAGGTCGCGGATCTCCTCCTGGTAGATCTCCAGGTAGGAGGCCCGCACCAGGTACTGGCGGTTCTGCGAGCGGGAGATGTGGGTGAAGATGTGCTCGAAGGAGAGCGGGATGACGCCCCGCTTCTCCGGGTCGGCCCACACCCCCTGCATGGTGTAGGTCTTGCCGGTGCCCGTCTGGCCGTAGGCGAAGAGGGTGCCGTTGAAGCCCTGCAGGACGGCCTCCACCAGCGGCCGGACCGTCTCGTCGTAGAGGTCGGCCTGCCGGGAGGCCGCGTCGTAGACGGCGTCGAAGGTGAACGTCTTGGCCGGCTCGCCGGGCGCCGCCCGCGGGTGCCGGAGGCTCACCTGGCCCAGCGGCACGTCCAGCTCCACGATGGGCTCGCAGCCGGCCGCCGCCTCCTTCCGGCTCAGCGGCCGGCACCGCACCGCCACCTTCAGCGCCTCGCTCACCCGCGGCCGGCCCGCCATCGCCCTGCCCGCCCGCCCGCCGGGGCCCTTCTTCTCCTCCTCCTCCTCCTCCTCCTCCGCCGCCGCCGCCGCCTCTCTCACCGCCCGCGCGCCTCCGGCTGCTGAGGCTGAGGCTGGGGCTGCGGGGAGCGCGGGCCGCTCAGGCCGGGGGGGGGGGGGGCGGGCACAAAGGACGCCGCTAGGCGGGGAGCTCCGCCGGAGAACGAGGAGGAGGAGGAGGAGACGCCGCCCGGCGCCCCTCGGGGCTCATCCCGCCGCCGCCGCCGCCACCGGGCGGGCAAGGCGGCCGGGAGCGAAGGGGGCCCGGAGGGGCGGGCGGGCAGGCAGGCAGGCAGCCCCGGCCGGCCGGCCGGCTGCTCTCGGGCGGCGCAGAAGGGGGCTGGCGCGCCGGGTGCCTCCCGCCTACCGGGGGCGCCTCCCGCGCGGCTCCGCCGGCAGCTCCGCGGGGCGCTGGGAAGGGCTGCTGGCGCTCCTGCTCTGGCGGCCGCCGCCTTCGGCTCCGGCTCGGGCTCCGGCTCGGGCTCGGGCTCCTCCTCCCCGCGCGGGCGACTCATTCATTGCGGCGCTGCCTCCGCCTCCGCCTCCGCCTCCACCTCCACCGCGCCCGCGCCCTCCTTCGCAGCTGCGAAGGGGCGGGCGAAGCAACCCGGGGCGCACCAGGGACGCCTGCCTGCCTGCCTGCCTGCCTGCTGGGGCGCGCAGGGCGAGGCGGGGCCGCTCCTGCGGAGGGCGGCGCGGAAGGAGCCCCGGGGGGAGCGGGGGAGAGGGAGGGGCGTCAGGGTGGGGGAGGGGCCCGGGGAGCCCCGCCCCCACCCGGGCGCAGTGCATCCCGGCGGCTGTAGTCCGGCCTTTGTTGCGGGGCCGGGGCTGGGCGGGGGGGGGGGCGAGGTCGGGGTAGGCGGGGGGGGGGGTTTCCGACGGGCCCCTCCGGGAGCCTCCCCCACGCAGAGAGCCACGCCCACGCCCCTTCGTGCGCGGGCAGGGCGCTCAGCACGGTCCCGGGCGGCGCGCGAGGGGGGGGGGGCCGAGGACCCCTTGCAAAAGCCGGCCCGCGCCTCCGCCCCCCCCCCGACCCGGCCCCCTCGGCCCTTCTCTCGGCTGCAGCCCGGGCGCCACGGAGGGACGATCTCCTGCACAGGGCGAGGCCCCGCGGGCAGGGCGCCTCTCCAGCCCCCTCGCCGGGGGGGGGGGGAGGAACCGGGGCTCCGGGGCTTGCTCGGACGTTGTGTGAGCCGCAACCCCCACTGGAGATACTGCGCGCCGGGGGGGCGGCGGGAGCAGCCTCCTGTCCCTGACAAGGGGAGCTGTTGTTGCACAACGGAAGGGGCTGGTGGGGGCGCGCGGTGGGGGGTGCGGGGGCGGGGAAGCGACTCGCTCCCCTTCGTTGCTGGTTCTTCAAGAGGAGTCCGGTCGTGCCACCCGGGTGTCCGGATTGCTTCGGGTGCGGGTGAGACTAGATGGCCTCGTGGAACCCTTCTTAGCTCTATGGCTCTGGGCCATATTAATGCAGAAACGTCACCAGAGAGAGGCTGGAAGCCCGAGGCTTCCCCGAGGTGAAGTCAGTGCTTCCCAGCCCCCCCCCCCGCCCCCAGCACCAACAGGAGACAAGTGAAGCGGCAAACAGAGCCTCTCCCACCCCCTCATGTTCCAGGAATCCTGCTGGCTCCTTCCCGGCCGATCCCGAGGCCAGTTTCCTGCCATCCGGGATACATGTCCAGCCCAGCAGGATCCGCCCATGTGAAGCACCCACGACCAGAAACAGCCAGACGTCCACACCGGTTTTGAACATTGGATGGGGGGGGGGGGGAGGTGGAGCCCTGTCGAGCGGGGGGGGGGGGGAGCGCTCTGGCCTATTTGAAAGGTTGGACCCTGCGCCTTGGGGTTCTTGATGGGGTGGGCGCTTCGGTGGTCAAGTGTGACCGGCCGGGAGCTGCCCCGACACCCGCAGAAGGCTGCTGTGGTGTTTCCCCGTCCCTCCCCTTGAGAATCCGGAGCGTGGGGGGACTAGAGAACTGTCCTTCTTCTTCTCTTCTTCCTCCCATCGGTCTGTGAGCCTCCTCCAACTCCCACCCACCCAAGCTGTGCTGGTGGAGCAGATCCGGCCACCGGCACAAGAGCAGGCCGGCCGATGTTTGGGGAGCAGCCCTGCCCTGACAAAGAGGGGCAAAAGCGACCCATCAGCCCGCTGAGAAAGTTCTGGGCCAGGCTCCCCAGGGGGGTCGGAATCACAGGGCAAGGGGCCGGGCGGCGGGACTGGCACGTCCCCCCACCCACCCACCCCCGTCCACAAGGCCCTGGCAGCTTTGCCAAGGACAGTTAAGCCAGGGCACGGCGGTCTGTTTCCCAGCTGACTCAGCACTCTCGTAAGCCGCTCCAGCCAAACAAGCCGGACGGTGCAGGGCCTGAACTTCCCAGGGTCCAAATAACGCTTCCCTTGTGCCGGGGGGTGGGGGGCTCCTGACGGTGCATCTCCCGGGTTGCTCCCAGCAGTACCTCTTGGCAACCTCCTGGCCGGATGCTCGGCCTCCCTAGGGGAGTTCTCGTGGTTAACCCACCTCTGCCCAGCTAGCCCTGGCACACCATGGCAAGAACAGACAGGGGCCGGTGGGCAAAAGAACATCAGCTAAAGCCCATGTCATGATACAGAATGATGAGGTGGAATTATTATTCTTACTACAAATATTGGTAAAGGGCTGAAACCTGGTTCGATTCCAAAGCAGTGTGGAACCATCGCCAAAGGTCGGGTCCAGCCCCCCTCCACCGCGAGGGGCAGGGCTGCTGGGAGTCTCTGGGAGGTGGCCCTGGGCAGGTCTCTCCTCCCAGTGCTGGCACCCTTCTGGCTTCTTTCTCAGAGCTGAGTGGCAGCTGGTTCCCCTGGCCCCTCATTAGATTGGTTTTGCACCAGTCTTGGTTTTGCATGCCACAGAGATGTCATTCAAAGAGGTTGCTGGGGGGGGGGGTCGTATCTCTTTCGATGGCATCTCTCACGGCAGTGGAATCCTCTCATCCTAGTCGGCTTTGCCTAGGAAAATTTCAGTATGTACCGATCGGTTTGGTTTTGGTGAATGTTACTGTTTTCTTCCTGGAATGCTTCTGCTTGGATTTCAACTTGAAACTCTTTTGCCCTTTTCAAACTGATACAAAGGCATTCACAACTGATCTCTGTTCTTTGTCCTAAACCTAAACGAATCTCCCGATTAATTGCACGTGTAAACGACTTCGTGTCCCTTCTGGTTATACCCACCTGCCCACCTGGTCAAGGGTCCTCATTTTCAACTGGTTGATTCTTCCTTCCCATCAGTCCACGGAAAAAGGCCGAATCCCCCACACACACACACACTTACTCTGGCAGCCTCGCTGCTCTGTCTCCCGCCTTGGGCCCTGATCCATTCAGGACAGGCTTTCCTGCCTCCTCCACATTGGGCTTTGAGGGGGGCTTTGCTCCGTCTCTCCCCTCCCACCAGTTCACAAACCAAAGCCTTGGGGGCAGCTCCACCGCCTGCAGAGGAGAGCTTGAGAGAAGCCGAGTGAGCAAAACAAATGCACCCCAGTGCTAATTAACGAACCAGCAGCTAACTAACAGAGGGATCATCTCCTCTTCTGAAGGATGCAGGCGGGGTGCCAAGGCTAAAGTCTCGATTAACCACCAGACATTTAATCCACCAGCAAAGGCCTTTAGCCATGACTGGCCGAGGCTGGCACCCGCCAGCGCCGCGCTCGGCCTGGATAAGGGCCTGTTATAAGCGTGAGCACTTCAGAAGGGAGGAAACGGAAGAAGAGGTGCCACCGGGGTGGATGACGGGGTGCCTTCCTTTCCTGCCCAAGGGGACCTCCTCCTCCCTCCGCAGTCCAGCGGCTGGGCCAAGGGAGGGCCCCCTTTCTCACTGGAGAGCCGCCACCCAGAGCAGACAAGACCCAGCTAGCTGGACATCCATGGTGTAGTGACCGTTGCAAATGGCTCACAAGCTTTGTCCGCGTAGCCCACCGTTGCCTGTTCGGGCCACCGGCAGCAAAGGTGGCCTTCTCCAGGCAGAGCTTGCCCCCCCTCCCCAGCCATGAACCAGGGGAGGGGAGAGAGAGGGACCAGTGCCCGTTAGGTCCAAGACTGAGATCAGGAAAAGGGAGCTGGAGGGGAGGGGAGCATCACCCCCTTTCCTCCTGGCTTCATCAGGATTAGGCCCTCAGCCTGAGCAGCCAGCCCTGAGGCTGGTGCTTCACAGGGCCCAGCGGTGTGTGTGTGTGGCTGCTGGAGCCTCCGAGAGCAATTCTGAGGGCATCAAAAGGGGCTTCATAGCCAATCCATCTTGGTTCTTGCTCTTGTTTCCTCTTCCTGTCCCCAAGAGGTTGACTTTGGACGCGTTCTTCTTTGTCCTGGGTCTCTTTTCCCGCGGATTTCACCTTCAAGGATCAGCAGGAACAAGCTGTCGTCTTTGTTTTCCAGCCCCTGACCAGGTCTCTGGCTGGAGAGCCTGAGGCGGGGAGTTCGATTCCCCTCTGGGCTTCTTGGACAGGGGCCGGACTCACGATCTGTAGGGTCCCTTCCAGCTCTGCCCTTTTAAGAGGAGGAGGAGGAGGATTCCAGCTTTTTGAAAAACGTTCCATGTTTTAGAACTTCTCCGATTCATTCAGTCACTTTAGTAGGTCTTCATAGGTGACGTTCCGTGTGCTGGGCATGGCCGAGAAGGGAGCCTGGCTCGGCCTGAGCTCTTCCCTGGGGCTCGGGCCATTTAAAAAACAAGAAGTCTTTTTTTTTTCTTATAGAACAAACAAACAGACAGCAATCAAAGGAATACAAATACGGGGGGGGGGGGGGAGGGAGGAAAAACACACCACACAAAACATACACACAGGGAAGTGTTTACAATAATACAATCTCTAGTATAATCTTGACTCCATAGCTGTGTTACAGTACTAAAATCCATAACATATATTATATTCTCATATTCTGTTTCTGGGTTCAATCATAAAACACTTTCCAGCTTTCTTTAACTTATCTTCTCGAGTCCTCACATAATGCCTTTGACAAGCTATCCCATTTTTTAGCCCAGATCAACCTTATAGCTTATATGTGCGAAACAACAACAACAACAAGAAGTCCAAGGCGAGTCTGCATTTGAGCTTCTGCTGAGCAGGACGTCCCAGGACTGGGCCACTTCTACAAGGCTTGCCCCTGGGTAAACCATGATGTGAAGAAAACCCGCCCACTCTTGGCCAAGTGGGCGGCTTGCACGAGCCACACCATCCCGCCTTCCTGCGCCGGTGGGGCTTCCTGTTATCCAGACCTTCCATGGGATGGCTCTTAGGGACTCCTGTGGGTGGCCACTCCAAGGGAGATGAAGCAGGTCTCCGTGAGGAACGAGCCCGCTTGGTAGAGGCCCCACATCTTTAGAACAGCTTCCCTGTGGAGATGGGCCAGGCCCCCTCCCTCCCAGCCTTTTAAAAAGCTGTTAAAAGACCTCTCTCTTCAAAGAAGCCTTTGGAGAGATTCTCCCTCTGCATTCATGATGAACACGGTTCACTGGTTGGCCATCGGTGTGTGTCTGTTCATTGTGCTGTTTTGTGTGTCTGTGTGTATTTGGGTTTAGTATATTATTGTGAACCACCCAGAGCAGTGCTTTCAGTAAATTGGGTGGTATACAAGCAACTGGAATAAATAAATAAATAAATATTGGAAGAGCAGTCCCCTGGAAGATGGAGCCAATTTGTTTTCAGCCGTTCCAGAATGTAGGACATAAAAGTAATAAAAAGAAATGACAAGAAGGCAACCTTTGCTGTTTATATTCCACCCCATAGCGCTCAAAGCACTCTCTGGGCAGTTTACAATTTAATTACTCCGGCTGCACATTGCGCCCCCCCCCCCCCCCCCCAGCGAAGGGAGATTCTGGACACCAAGAGTGGGACAGCCTGCGGTGGCGGGTGGTGGCTTCTCCTTCATTGGGGGTTTAGAAACGGAGGTTGGGATGGCCACCTGTCAGGGGTGCTCTGGTGGTGGGTTTCCAGCTGTGGTAGGAGCCCCTTCCAGCTCTCCACTTCGTTTCATGGCTGGAACACTACGGGAATAAGTGAGATCGGCTGCGACTTCATGAGATGCCAGGTACGCTCCTGACTACGTGCCCATGACGAGAAGGGTGGGAGACCGCAGAGACCACTGGCGGCACCCTGTTAATCAGCCCCAACTTCCCACTGCAACTGACAGGACGGCCTTGCTCCCATAACCGGTACTTTGCCAACAGGTTCCTCTCCTGTGATGCTTTTTGCCACTTTGGTGTGGCTCCTTTTCTCGACCACCTGGTGCTGGGCCCTTTTCTGCGGCCAGGTCTCCTCTGTTTCTCCGGAGCAAACGTCCTCTGGCAGTCCTTGCGTTGTCAGCTCCGATCCAAGGGCTGACCTTAAGATAAACAACACCGGGTGGGTGTGGGTGTGGGTGTCTTCTGCACCCCAGCATCACATTTTGCTGCATCACCAACTTGTGTTTTTCGTGCCTTAGAATAGATTGCCTTGAAGGGAAGCTCGGCCTTGCCAGCTTTTATCTTGAACAGACGGCATCTGGGCTGAAAACTAGAAAAGGAAGCACCGTTTAAAACCAGTGACTAGCAGTTCTTTGTTTTGTTTGTTTGTTTGTTTGTTTGTTTTTTGCACTGGGTGGGGTTAAAGGCCTTTGGGCTTTTCAGAAAGTGTTTTGCCTGATCTTGGTTCCCGGGGTGTCTGTGCAAGAGGCCGCGGGTGCAAGTAGCAAGGAAAGCAAGTGAAAAATGGGACCGGGGGGGGGGGCGGGGGAGGGGGGGAGAAAGTGCCTGTCACAATAGAAAACGCTGTTGGTAAAGAGGTGCTCCGTTGCAAAGTAGGCCAGTCTCTCATCCGGAGCTTAAACTCATGACCCTGGAGAGTTTCCCCACGATAAGAGCAGAAAAGCCTTCATGTTTGTTTGCTGGTGGTTGATGTTGTTTTTATTTAAGTTTCAGATCATAATGACCTACTTGAAAACACACCAGCTCTTTGCCAGCCTCTGTGGAAGGTCCCTCCGCCCAGCCAAGCCCCTGACTCTTGATGCCCCCCCCTTTTTTTCAGCTAGCCTACGCTGACCCTCCAGCTGACCCCCTCGGGTGGCCAGGTCCGTATCACCAAGAAGGACGGCCTCTGTCCTCCCCAAGGAGAGGCCCGGCCGCTGCTTTGCACGGAACCTCAGAGCCTGGTTTGAAGAGAGAAACACAACACAGGAAAGGCTGCTCCTTGTTCATTTGGAATATGACATGACGGGCCTGCAGCTGAGCAGGGGCTGCCCACTGTGGACGGGGGGGGGGGGGACTCCCCAGACCTCCCGCGCCCCCTTCCGGTGATGCTGGACCTTTAAACCGGGCTTGGTCTCTGGTCAGCCCTTCCGACAGCCACCGTCTTCAAAAGGAGGACTCTCCTCCCCAGCCGGGGACGTGTAGGGGCCACCCTCTTCCCCCCAGGCTAAGGCTGAGTCTGCCACCACCGCCTTTCCTTTCTCGAGATCCTGGGTGGGGGTGGAGGAGGAGAAAAGGTGGAAAGAGGGGCGGGGGTCTGCCATGGGGCCAGAGGACAGGGGGTTTGTGGGGGATGGAAAGGGCTGCAGAGTTCCTTAGAGGGGCTGCCATGGGGCTTTTTCTCCCAGGCCCTCCGTTGTATCAGGGGTCCTTCGAAGGGCCCGTGCCGGTTTCTCTGAAAGGGGCTTCCCTGGGGCTCGGACCAAGCAGGACCTGGTGCCCGGCTCCCACAGGGGCAGCCCCTGTACCCGAGCCAGCCTGGATCCTCCCCCTAAAAGATGGCCACCGGGTGGGGGGGGGGGTCAGGGGTGCAGGCAGCCGCCCTTGGCAGGAAAGAACTTTGGGCTCTGATTTCGTGGGCCAGCTGGAGAGAGACCGGGAGAAGCCGGCCTCCTCTCCCCCAAGCCAGAGCCATCCGCCGAGGAGCTCCGGCCACCATCTGGTTCCCTCCGGTCCTTCTCCCCCGGAGAGTCCAGCTGATGGAACGCTGGACTCTAGTTTTAAAAGGGCACTCTGTCAACTTGACAGGTTTTTAAATAACTACCTAAAGGACTTGGTTTTGGACAAGTTAGCGTAGCCCTTGGTTGATATTCCAAAACCTTTAATCACCAACTGACACAAACCATCAGAGCTGAATCTCTTTGGCCCACCCTGAGCGAAACCGTGAGCCAACACGTGATGCTGTGGCGAACTCTTTACCGTGTGTTCCACCCTGGCGAGGGACGACCTGCTCCACGGCAGGTCGGAGGGGCAGCCCTCTGCCGCTTCTCCTTGGACCGCTACTCCCCTTCCCCCTGCAAACGATTGGACAGGGTGCAAACCTGTGTGCTGGTTTGGTATGTTAAGAAAGCAGTTCTGGCCGTTTCCCGTCTGGAGCAGAAGCCAATCTTTGGTGAAGCGGGTGGGTTTGGATGACCTCCTAAGATCAAGCCATTTCTGAACAATTGGCATGACAAGAGTGTCTTCTATAGACCTGCTCCTTCTCAATTATCAGCCCCAGAAGAGCCCTAAAGGCTCAAGAACCAGGCTCGAGGCTGAGAGATATTCCGGTGGTGGTGGTACATTTGATTCTTGTAGGCTTTCTGAATGCTGCTTCTTCAGTGCTGAAGGAAACCGGATGATAAACAATACTGATCTTCAGTCTGAGCTGTTCATTTTTCATAAATATATATGCCCCTTTTCTCAAGTGACCTTAAAAGTGGAGTCTTATCCTCAAAATAGCCTTATGAGAGAGAGGTCAGGTTGAGAGAGTGTGGCCAACCCAAGTTCCTTCAGTGAGTTTCACAGCTCATGAGGAATTTGAATCTGGATCTCCCAAGTGCCTAGTCTAGCACGGCAATCCAGACGAGCACAGTGGCTCTTAGATCCACAAGGATTCCTTGCAGGTTTCGGTTCCACGGACAATTCAAGGGGCCGGTTTTAATCTTCAAAGCCCTCAGTCAAAAAAAGAGGCAAGGTTTCAAACATTATAATCAATGTTTTTAGTTTTTCCTGATATTCAGCCTAATTCTGCCTTCCTGTAACTTGAGCCCATTGTTGCGTGTCCTGCCTTCTGGGATGATGGAGAACAGATCCTGCCCCTCCTCTGTAGGACAGCCTTTCAAAGATTTGAGAAGTGCTATTATATTATCTCTATTATATTATCTCCCCTCCGTCTTCTTTTCTCAAGGCTAAACGTGCCCAGTTCTTTCTGCCTTTCCTCCTCCAAGGGCTTGGTTTCCAGTCCCCTGATCATCCTGGTTGCTCTCCTTCCTCAAGAAAACATTAAGACAGCCATCTGTCAGACCTACTTGTATCTCTTTAACTTCTACTGCAGGCATTATTGTGGTTTGATCTTTGCGATGGAACAGCGATGAACATCTGGCTCTGTCAGGCCCCTCCCGCGCAACCCGTAGCCGCCCTCCTCCAGAGCATGCCTTCCTGCATGGGGCAGCGGGACCAGTTCACCTGCAGGAGATCCCGGCTGGGAATCCTGCCCCTTGGAAGCCCCGGAGGCCACCCGCGGCTGCTGGACACGGAGTTCCAAACTGCACGGACCATCCCCTTGTGGTCCGGTAGAAGCCAGCTTCCTATGTAATATCTCTCTTGCAATTCTCTGCATGTTCTCCTTTGCCCTGTTCCTGCACGGCCTGCTCGTTCGTCAGCCTAACCCACCCACCCCCAGCGCCTTGGCACACCTCTGTCCCCCGGAGGCATCTGCAACCGCTCCGCTCCCAGCGTCCTGTCTCTCGGGTGGCTTCGGGCCAGGGCCAGGCGGCCTTCCAAAAAGGCTTCGAGCAGCTGCACTTGGCTGGCTGACCTCCTCCTGCTGCTGCTGCCGGTGCAGCTGCTGCGCATGGCCTAATTTTAGCCGGAGCGTCTCTTCCCCAGCCTTCTCTGCCCCTGCCTTTCACCTCGCCAGGAAATGGACCCCCAGGCCGCCCCCTCCTTGCACCATCTGGACCTTGCCTTGGATCCGGGGGGGGGGGGAGTGGGCATCCTACGCAAATAAAGTGGCAGCATTCAAAGATCAAAGAGAGTGTGTGTGAGAGAGGGCCTTTGAGTTGGCAGGAGAGAGATGTGAGAAACTCTAATGTCTTGGTCTCCACCTGCATCCCTGTCCAGAAAAGTGGAAAAGTTACTTCTGCAGACCACTGGCCATGCTGGCTAAATGGTTGCAGGTGAGTGGCCACCGCATGCAAAAGAGGGCTCCAATTGGCATCAACAGCCTATGTTAGCAGTTTATAAGGGCTGGTGCAAAATGAGACTTTAAAAGAATTTGAACCAAGTGAAAAGGCATCTTGTCTGAACAGAGAAGGCGAGGAGCAGGCTAGGGGTTCCTGACTCTGCCGTCCAGGTGCTGTGGGTTATGAGCACTCGCCAACCCCGGTCTGCTGCCTTAGGGGTTTTTCCCTAGTGGTCAGACTTGGGCTGCATCCATCCTTATAGTCCGAAGAAGAAGAAAACATGGCCAGGCGGTGGTTGATCCCTGTTGGGGGTGAGCGATCTGCAGAGACTTCAAGGGGGGGCGGGGGGCTCGGTCAGGCAAGAGAAAAGAACATAGGTTTTCTGCAGGGTTCAGGACAGCGATGGGAGGCTAGGCTTAAAATAGAAGAGGTTCTTGGTGGCAAGAACTCTCTGCAGAAGAGTGCAAAGAAGCTGATTGATGGCTGGGGCTGAGTCAGGGAATTAGAAGGGAGAAGGTGAGCACTTTGGAACAGAAGGAAAACCTCCCGGGGCTTGGCTTGACCGTCCAGGCCAGGCAGAAAAGGAGAAGCAGAGGGCTCTAGGATCAGGCCCACGCCTGCTGTGAAGAACGAAGGATGAGATTATTGAGAGAAGGAAGATTGCAAGGCTTTAAGGCGAAAGGCAAGGTTAACTGAGGTGCTGCTTTGCAACTCCTGCAGCCAAGCAGAGGGTTTCCTCAACCCACGGAGGAGAGAGAGAAAAGGGGGGAAGCCATGAAAGGGGGGAGCGCAGATGCCCCGCTCTGCAGGAAGAAAGGGGAGCCAGGGTGCATCTCTGGCTGATCTGCCTTTTCTTCCTTTAAGGCAGCCGGCGGGCCTGAGCAGGGCCCGGGAGAGGGAAAGGTGAAATGTCCCGGCTCTTTTTCCCACTCCATAAGGCCCCATGGAAGGGCCGGTTCTCTTGGGCCTTCGGGGCCACAGAAGGCAAAGGTTGGGTTGGGGTCTTCGAAATGGCTTTCAAGCCTGAGCACCCATCTCTCTCCACCCCCACCCCATGCCCAGCTGGCACCAGGGCACCCTGGGAAGGGGTTTGCCTGCAGGTTGTATGTACCTGCACAGCCTGAGCTCTGGAAAAAAGCCAGGAGCAAATGGAAGGGGCTGAGGAGGGAGCGGGAGGGTGGGTGGCCACCGTTTTGGGCACCCTACGAACCTCCTGGTGCGCCTCCCTGGGAGCAGTGGCACAGGACAAGGCAGGCAGACTCCCCGGGGTTTTCTTGGGGTGAACCGGCCACAAGCTGCCATAGCAGCAGCCGCAGCCGAGAAACCCCCCCCCCATACCTGTCATGTGCTCTAGGTAAGGCCATGCAGGGTGCCCGTCCTAACAGACGTGGTGGCACCGGGCTGTGTTTCAGTGCCTACCACCCTGTCAGAATGAGAAACCAACCAACCAACAGCTCTGGGTTTTTTTTCTTTCCCCCTGTTTGCTTGTCTTCCCTGGCGGTGGGGTGTGTTCCCCCAGGTTTTGCTGGGCGGTTCACCTGGAGTGCCCATGTCTACAATCAGCCGGCTGTCCCTGGGTCAGCCTTTCCCCTTTTTGGCCTCTGCGAGGGCAGGAAGAGGCCCCCTTCCCAGTCTCAGGTCTTGGCCCCAGTGGTGGAGTAGAACCATGGCTTGTGGGGGCAACACCCTCGGGCTTTTTAAGTAGCAAGGACTATAATATGACCCAACCCTCCCTCTTAGGCCGGTCTGTTCCCTCTGGGCTTAGCTGCAACTGTCAGTTACTGGGAGAGAAAAGGATTTTGCCAGGGGGCAGGATAGGGGGCAGGGCCTGGTGTGCTCTGGTCCATGGGGTCACAAAGAGTCGGACAGGACTTAACGACTAAACAACAACAAGGATATTGTTGCAAACTGTCTGGGGATAATGTGAAGCAGTTAATGCCAGTGGTTAACGGGCAATTAAGAGCTATTAACTTTACAAAAAAACAGCTCCCCATCTAGTTTATAGGGCCTCCATTTTGGACTTCCCTTATTGGGGGGGGGGGGCGTATGCTGGCTGCAGAGGGGGATGCTCCTGGCATGGCAACCACTGTGTCATCTTAATCTGAGCATATTTCACAAGAGGGAGTTTAGATCAGGGGAAGGAAGAAACCAGCCAGCGACAAGGAAGAAGCAGCCTCCCCTCACAGCTGACACACTTGCCAGCCCTCTGAGCCGCTGCTCCGGCTGAGGCCACCTTGGCACCTCTGAGCGCATGAATCACCCCGTAACACTCTTAAGCTGCACTTGTCATGCCTAGTAATGCTGCCTTGAATGAAGGCCTCACAGCTGCCCTGTTTATGCCAAGCGGCTGCCACCCAGTGGCCGTGTGCAGCTGCCACCTCCACACCACACACCCCCCCCCCCCCGGTCCTGCGCAAGCCGTGTGTGCAGCCTGCCTTGCCATGGTTCTGCCCCACCTCGGGTCCAGAGTCCGAGGATGATAAACACATTGGGAGCCATGCTGAGGCCCATGTGCTGCTGCCACCTGCTGGCAGAGCCGGCTCATGGCCATGCGCTGGTGGGGCGGCTGTCCAGGAGGAACTCTGGCCTCCAGGGCTGTGGGATACTCCTAGTCCAAGGGAGGGAAGGAGGGAGAGGCTGTTATGAGCAGGCTCTGCCAGCCGGTGGCACCGGAGCCCAGCAGATGTGCCAAGCCAGCCTGGCTGTAAAGACCTTGGGAAGGGAGGCGAGGGTGGGGACCCAGAAAGTGGCCTGGGGCCGGTTTCCTTTGGCCCCCATGGGTGGGCCAGCAGGGGCCTGATCTGCCCGAAGGAGCACCAGCCGGAACCCATGGAACCGGGCGGCTGCAAAGCCACATGCAGTTCTGCTCCCTCCTCTCCCAGCCACAGACTCTTCCCCCCCTCCGCCCCGCATGGTCAACATAGGACGTTCGGACAGGGACTTACTTTTAAACAAAGTAAATGTTAATGACGAACAAGGAGGTCCTAGAACAAATCAAGCCTGAACTCTCTCTGGAGGCAAAAATGTTTGAAGCTGAGGCTGTTCTGCTTTGGGCACCTCGTGAGAAGGCAAGAGTCTCAGGAAAAGATTATAATGCTGGGAAAGGTGGAAGGCAGCCGGGAAAGAGGAAGACCCAATATGAGATGGACTAACTCCCTAAAAGAAGCCACAGGCCTGAGTTTGCAAGAGCTGAGGAAGGCTGGGCAGGACAGGACCTTTTGAATGCCATTGATTGATTTATTTAAAATATTTTTACCCTGCCTTTCTTTTCAAAAAGGACGGAAGCAGGCTTCCTCAGTAAATGACCATATTTAAAAGCTAAAAACAGGAAGTATATGAATACTGCAAAAGAATCAAACAAACACCACACGAAAAACGGTAAACAGAAAGCCCATTCAAAGGAAGGAGGCACAACACGCTATTGACGGGCCCCTCTCAGGCAGCCAGTCACTCAGGGAAAGCCTTCCTCCGTCGAAGGCCACCTCATGGCAAAGGACAACTCGGTGTAAAGTGTTCCTTACCTGCTGAGAGCACACATTCCCATCTCCCAGCCTGCTGGAAGAGCTGAGGGATGTTAGCTTCAGCCTCAGCTTCAGGTGACAAAATCTATTGGCCTGCGATGGCTCCTCTAGTCCGGGAGGAGGCCAGCGTGGCTAAGGAGCAGAGGAAGGGCAGCCAGAAGGCTTCCTTCAAGGAGCGCGGCCTTCCTTTTGGAGCGAGGAGATGCCAGCCAAAGAGATGTTCAAGCCAAACCCATGCCCCTCAAATGGGTGGAAACATTCAGCCCCTCCAAAGCCAGGAGAGGAGCTGGGGTATGCGTGTGTGTGTGTGTGTGTGTGGACCGTGGTGAAGGCAGGGGAGCTGGCCCCCTTCTCTCAGGTTGGACCGCACCGCAAGGTGGTGGATGCTCTTTGCATAGGATGGGAGCACCTGCCGTCCCCCGCAATGACGCCATTCTGTAGCTTTCTTAATGTGCGAGCTGTGTCGAGTCCCCTTATCTGGAGAAAGGTGGCGTATAAATAAAAGAAATAAAATAAATTGCTCGGCCGGTGAGTGAGCCTATGTAGGAGCAACAGAAGCAACCACAGCTGGCTTCTCTTGTTTGTTTTTATTTTATTGCAATTTTTATTTATTTTATTTATGTGCCACCTTTCTCCCGATAAGGGGACTCAACGCAGCTCACAATATTAGAAGGAATAGAATTTGAAATGGACATTAAATATTAAGACCAATGAAACGATATGCTAACTAAAATGCAACTGAATAATGAAAAGCAAGGAAACATTAAAAACTACATATCTGAACTCTAAGAAGGCGTTTGGGGATTCCATTACGACCTGGCTCCCCCCCCAGGAGTATTTCCTGATTCATTTCCATTCCTACCCTGCCTCCTGAGTTCTGCCACTCTCTGGGCAGGAGAGCACTTGTTTGCCAAGCAAAGCCATGGGGGTAATTGGGTAGCCCCCAACGTCAACCCCCTGCCCTTCCTCTGTGGCTCCCCCAGGTCAGATATAGGACTGTAAGCCTCTTGGGGCAGCGACTCGTCCCCCCCCCCACATCGTTTAGCACCATACCCATTGAAGAAAACGATCTGCTGGTGCAGGGGGTCTCTCTGCCATTTCTGCACCCTCAGCCGGAAGTGGGGCCGGTGGCCAGCTGGTGCGTTTCATGGTCCCCACCCCACCCCACCCGCTCATCATCCTTGGCACAGCAGCTCTGCAGTCCCCACAAGACGCCCGGCCCCTCCTGATCCCCTCGCTGTGAAGGGTGGCTGTTTCCAGCCCTGGCGAGGACTGTGTGCCCGAGGGTGTGGGTGTGGGTGTCCGGGGTGGGTGGGTGGCAGGAGGGTTAAGCCACTTCCTGGAGGACAAATGCCCGCCAAGCCCCATGGATGAGCGAGGGAGGCTGGGGAGGAACGTGGGCAGCTGTGAGGGACAATGGAGGCTTGTCTGGGAGGTGGAACGGGCAGAGCAGAGCCAGAAAGGGAGGGGCAGCGCTCGGCACCCCACAGAATGAGATGGGGCGCCTTCAGGTGGGAAAGGGTCTCCTGGGCGTAGCATACACGGGAGGGGGCAGTTGGGGAAGGAGCCGCATGAGGGCACGGATCTGTGCACAGAGGAGGAGGAGGAGGGCCAAAAAAGAGAGGGCAGCCGACGCCATGGAAGAGGGCACCGCTTGGCATGAAATTGCATTGGCTGGTTTTCAGGCAGAGGTGCAAGGCTAGAAATGGTTTTCATAACCGAAGGGGCATGAAGAGGGGTCTCTCCCTAATGGAGAAGCCGGGGTCCAGGGGACCGGTGCCAATCCTGCTGAGCCTGCAGTTGGAGTTCAGCCAGCTCAGGAGGGGCCCCATCCAGGACCCCAGGTGAGCGCGCTCTTGATGTCTCTGAAGTCCGGGTTCACCGTGAGCATCTGGCACTGACAGGTCAGCAGAATCCATTCCCACACCTGCCACCAAAGAGCAGCAGGCAAGGGTGGATGGGGACCCCAGCTGCTTGTGGGGTAGCTCGTTGTGCCAAGGGGCACCGGGCCACGAACCCCCTGCCTTGCTCCAGAGAGCGCCATGAAGGGCCCAAGCCCCAACGGGGCTCAGGCATTACCCAGGCTTTAAAGCCCTCTGAAGACCTTTTGTTCTCCCTCGCTCCCCGTGAGATTGGTCTCCCTGCCTGGACAGAGCAGTGCTGCCCCTGCAAACTTACATGTTTCTACCAGCTACCAGTTCACACATCTTTGAGACAAACCAATGCACTTATGAAAATCTTGAAACTACTTTGTTTGTAGACAGAAAGAAAACATATTCGAATTGAAGTTTATTTTAAACACTTTGCAGAAGAGTCTGTGCCTACAACGGGACACTAATGAAAGCTAATTATGGGGGGGGGGAAAGCTTTGGGGGAACCAATTTTGAGACATAATGCACCTCAGACTGGGAATGCAACATGACCAATGCAAAATGCCATGTTTTTAGCTCTGAAGGTTTCAAAAAACTTTCAGGCGAGACAAACAAACTTCTGGGATTTTTCAGCTACTGGTTTTTAGTATTTGTTTTTATTGTGAACCAGTTTGAGATTTATTTATGTATTTGTTTAAAATAAGAAGTGTTTCGAACAGGCTCTAAAAAGACACCCATCCACCTAACTAAGCCCGTTCTCTAAAAATTGGTAAAAACTGGACCTGGATAACTGGCGGGGAGGTCAGAAAACCACATAGCAGGAAATTTACCTCCTGGCTAAAGAGAGGCAAATGCGATGGAATGATACAGAACAGGGTGTGATCGCAAGCTTTTGAGATCTGAGAACTTCGTGAAACCCGAAAGCTAGCCAATTCATGGACTGATCCAAGGTGCCCCCCGGAAAGACAGAAGGCTGCATCTTGGGATTTTGTCCTGTGTGAGTCGGTGAATCAAAGGCAAAAATAAGGTCAGTGCTTTCCATGGGTTTGGGTTCTGCCCGCTTTTGAAAATCTCCAATGGTGCAGCAGCCACCGCTGGTGCGAGAGAAAAACACAATCACTTGCCTTTGGACCAAGTGAAGGTCGGTTGTGATTCCGGACAGCTGGATTTCCTTCTCTTTTTCGGCTCTGCTGAGCCCAGGGCTCCCCTTCAAAGGTTGCCAGAATCAGCGCCAGGATGAGGACGTGTTCTCCGGGGCTGCTGACTCTGGTCTTCCCCTGACAGGTCACACCAGGAGCGGCAAGTGTGAGTCACTGAAAGGCGGCCGGGCATGCCCAGTGTTGCACAGACAGTGGGCACCTGCTCCACTTGTGAAATGCGAGAAAGAGACCGAGGAAGCTGGGCTTCCTGTACCGAACACCCAACCACGGAAGCATCCTGAGCATTTCCTGGGGGCGACTGTCTCTTTGGAGCAGGGGGTGGGCAAATGGTACAGGCATCGGGTTAGAGAAGGCCTGAGCCCCGCAGAGCTTTATAAACCTATAGGGAAAAAATCAGAAGCCTGTGTCCTCACAGCCGGCATAGGTTTCAAAAAAGGGGTAAATCCAGTGCGACCCGGAGGAATATTCTGCCCCTCGTGTCATCCTCCCTTCCTCCGAATGTCCTTTTCACGTATTTCCCCCCATGCAAGAGAGACCCAGGTGAATGGCCCAAAAAGTCTCCCTTTCTTTCTTTTACTTAAGAGGTGTTTGCAAACAGAGACAGATAAGTATATCAGGGATGGTTTGAGACCCAGTGTGCCACCCAGAAATGTATCCTGGCAGGAGCAATCAGGAGACTGAGGTTAGAGGATTCACCAAAAGACTTTCCTTCCTATGTTCAGCTCCGCAGAGAATATAAAATCCTGCTTCGGCAGAAGAAGGAAGAACACCTAAGGAAATCTTGGTCAGAGTTAGGTGCAGCCGCTTTGAAAAGAGATACGCCCAGGTTTTGGTCCTTCGTGTCAAAGGGAACCAAGACTGATTCTGGTACCTTAGACCATCAAACAACCTCCTCACAATGGCAAGCCCACTTCTCAGCTCTTTATAGTCATACCATTTCTGGGCCTAAACCAGAACCATCCTTTAGTATGGTTTCACTCCCTTTCTCATTTTGCCCTGACTGGGACCCAGTCACCCCAGATGAAATAAATGACTTGATCCCCTCTTTGCCCAGTAACAAAGCTCCTGGTGAATAGATGCTCCCAGGAGAGTTGTTTAAGTCCAAGACCACCTGGTGGTGTGCAGTGCTTGCGAGAATGTTCACATATATAAACCAGCATGGGAAAACACCTCAGGGTTGGGGTGTAAGTATCACCGTCCCTATTCACAAAAGAGGCTCTAAAGCTGACCCAAACCATTTTAGACCAATCAGTCTTCTCAATGTAGTCTCTAAACTGTACTCCAAATATTTACTGGGCCAATTAGAGCGCTGGGCTGTTGAAAACTCAGTAATAGCAGAAGAACAGGCAGGGTTCCAGAAGGGAAAATCTACTTTAGACCAATGTTGTGTACTCCACCCTTTAATACAAAATACTCTCAATTAGGTAAGAAGGAGCTGTAGGTTGCCTTTGTGGATTTCGGTTCAGCCTTCGACCTCGTAGATAGAGCCCATCTGTGGCAAAAACATTCTGCCACCAATATAGATAGGAGGCGGTTGTTTTTAATTCAGATGCTTCACTCTAACACCAGCTTCAGGGTAAGGCTTGGGGCAAATGGCCTGTTGTCTGAGTCAATTCCAACAGAAAGAGGAGTCCGTCAGGGATGCCTGTTGGCCCCTTTCCTCTTCAATTTCTATATTAACAACATAGTCCAAGAATGGATCGGTTTGGAATTTTTCCCACCCACAATTAGGGATGTCAAGCTCTCTGTCCTTCTATATGCAGATGATATTGCAATGGTCTCCACAACATTAGTTGGTTTGCGAAGACTCTTGACCAATTGGAGCAAATTCTGTGCAAGAGAACACCTGACCATCCATTACACCAAAACTAAAGTTGTCGTTTTTGGAAAGAAGAGGAAATTCCATACATGGAAGCTTGATGGCAAACCCATCGAGCAGCTACGCAATTTTAGATCTCTTGGCCTTTGTTTCAATGCCCAACTTTCATGGAAATACCATCTGAAAGCAATTAATCTGAAAGCATCTCAATCCTCTCGGTCTCTTTTGTGGTTTACCTCAACCCATGGTGGGAGGTTGGTGGCCCCTGCAGTTGAGGTGTTTGCCAAGAAAATAGTACCCCAAATAAGATATGGGGCAGAGATATGGGGATATACAAAGACTCACACTGAAGAAGTGATCCAAAATTCTTTTATTCAATCTCTTCTAACTGTCCCTCACAACACACCCTCTGCATATCTAAGGGCCGAAGTAGGACTGATTCCAATTGAAACACATTCTCACATGTATTGGCTGAAATTGGCCAGTATGAATGATTCTCACCTTCCTAGGAAGTGCTACACAGAACAGAATCCATCTCGAAAATCCTGGGTGAATTTAGTTAGACCCATTTTGCAGAACTATGGGATTGACACAGACTCCCTTCCTACCTTTGTTTCAAATAGAGCTAAGCATCTGGTTAAAGGAAAAAATCTGTCTTAACTCTAAGAGGCAGGATCTCCGTGCCATCTCAGAAATGTCCTATTCCTGTTGGTTCCCTTTGTATAAAACATCATTCTGTTTGGAGGACTACTTTGTTAATTTAACCTCAGCCCTTCTAAGAAAAGCGTTTACAGCTCTGCACTTTCAATGTATGCCAACAGCTATATTAGCAGGAAGATATGAAAATGTTCCTTTTGATCAAAGACTTTGTATCTGTGGCTCAGGAGAAGTTGAAGGTGTTTCTCATTATTTGTTAAGATGTCCTTTATATGATCACCCCAGGAGCAAATTTCTTGCAGGCATACTTAGAACTCTGTGTGACAGCTCTCCTCTGGCTCAACTTTGTATGCCGCTTGTGGGAAGGGATGTAATGACTACCCATCAAGTAGCAAAATTTGCCCTAGCAGCAAAGAAGATTCGTGCCAAGCATAAAAAATCCTAAATCTTTCTTTTGAAGTGTAATTGTGATATGACAGTGCCACATATGTTTGATGCTGTCATTGATATATTGCGATGACCTATGGTTTTAAGCAATCAACCAATAAAGTAAAGCATTAAGATTTAACGGACAGAACTGGCCGATCCATGCACCTTCCGCTTCATTCACATGAGAAGCCATCCAGTGTTGCTTCTGGAGTTGAAGGATAAGCCAGGAGGGGGCAGTCATTGCCCAGGGAAGGTCAGAATGTGCTCACACTAGTCATCATCACATTCTTCGGGTGGGGTTTTCCCCCGACTTTTTCAATAGAAAGATATTCCCGCTAGATGGCAGCAAAAGTGTCTATCTCCAGACTAGATCAGATGGAAAGCTCTTTAATCTCTCTAGATTGAGAGCGAAGACCAAAGTCCAGCTGAAATGCATGCGGGACTTCCTCTTCGCCAATGAGGCAGCTGTTGTTGCCCATTCTGCTGAAGACGTCCAACAACTCATGAATCGCTTTAGCAAGGCCTGCCAAGACTTTGGATTAACAGTCAGCCTGAAGAAAACACAAGTCATGGGCCAGGGCGTGGACTCACCTCCCTCTATTACCATCTCCACGCAAGAATTGGAGGTTGTTCATGACTTTGTGTACCTTGGCTCAACGATCTCTGACACTCTCTCCCTAGATGTCGAGCTGGATAAACGCATTGGCAAAGCAGCTACCATGTTCTCTAGACTCACAAAGAGAGTATGGCTCAATAAGAAGCTGACGGCATAGACCAAGATCCAGGTCTATAGAGCCTGTGTCCTGAGCACACTCCTGTACTGCAGTGAGTCCTGGACCCTTTGTGCACGGCAGAAGAGGAAGCTGAACATGTACCATATGCGTTGTCTCCGACGCATTTTTGGTATCACCTGGCAGGACAAAGTTCCAAATAGAGTAGTCCTGGAACGAGCTGGAATTTTTAGCATGTATACATTACTGAAACAGCGACGTCTACGTTGGCTCGGGCATGTCGTGTGAATGGCTGATGGTCGGATTCCAAAAGATCTCCTGTATGGAGAATGAGTGCAGGGAAAGCGCCCCAGAGGGAGACCACAGCTGCGATACAAGGAGATCTGCAAGCGGGATCTGAAGGCCTTAGGAATGGACCTCAACAGATGGGAAACCTTGACCTCTGAGCGTTCAGCCTGGAGGCAGGCGGTGCATCACGGCCTCTCCCATTTTGAAGAGACTCTTGTCCAGCAGGCCGAGGCAGTCCCGAAACCAGCAAAACCAGGGATCTGGACAGGGGACAGATTGTGTTTGTCTTCAGTGTGGAAGGGATGGTCACTCTCGAATTGGACTTCTCAGCCACACTAGATGCTGTTCCAAGTCCTCTATTCAGAGCATGTCTCTCGAGACTGAAGGATGCCTAATCTAATCTAACACCAACAAATTTAACTGAAAATAATTTAGATGAAATGGGATCAAGGTGGCGGGACTGATAACATTGCAAGGCCAATAGAAACTTGTTGGTACTTCTCTTGCGTTCTGTCTGAAAGAAAAAGGGAAACCGTCCCCAGCTGCCTTTGGATTCTGTGGTGCCCGTTTCCTCCGGCACTCGATGAAGGAGCACAGCTGGACACGAGATGGAGAGAAGACGCCTCTTCCCAAATGACTCCGACACCGTTTCTTTCGTCCCCTTTCTCATAGCAAGGGACGGGGTGAAGCCGCTTTTGCGCCAACCTACCGACAAAACCTCCCAACTAATGGGACAAAGAAGGCACCATACAAACGGATCCCCTTGCTCTGAGCAAGAGCCTTCACACAGACCCCCCCCCCCCATTTCTTTGAGCCATTCACGAGAACTCCGTTCCAACCCAAGCGGAGGGAGGGGGGTGTCTGGAAAAATGGGGAGTGGGCAGCGTGGAATCCTAAAAGGTATTGGGGGGGGGGAGAGAACTGGTCGGCTGAAAGGTGACCAGTGGGCCATGTTGTTCTCCGAGGCCAGAGGCAGGTCAGTTTGGTGGAATGGGGACTCGGGGGTCTTTCTTCAGGGCGTGCACCCCCCCCTTTTCCCTCTTCACCAAAGCCACCTCCCAAGCCATCCCGGAGAAGAAGGAGTTGCCCAGCTCTGGCATCCTTGGCACACACACACACACACACACCCAGGGGTGGCAGGAGGGTCAAAAAGAGGGGGCCGATCAGGTGCTGGAGGGGGAGAAGAGCCCTCGGCACCTGGCCAGGAACACTCTCGCTTTTACTGAAGGCTTCCAACTCGTCAAAGACATACCGTGGAAAGAAAATGGACCACGGAGCTGGGCTCCCAATAATAAAATGTAGGTTTCTCTTCGACGGTAATTCTAGAACTGCCTAAAATCTTAAGGACCCTGATCACAAACTGTGAAATCGGCCTGTAAGATTCCATATTTATTAGGTTTTTACCCAGTTTTAAAATTAAAACTATTAATGATTATGATTATGAGGGCCAGCCCTGTTATCAGGCCTCTGTGACAGCTCAATGGAACCTCCAGGTACAGAAACAATCTACCCCTGCAGAGGCTGCCTGGGGCACTGCATGACCTGGGGCTGTCCTAGACAGACAGCCCCCAGCTCTTTCACAGGCTATTTATGGGTGCATTTGGGTAGGCATCCTTCAGTCTCGAGAGACGATGGTAACGTGCTCTGAATGGAGGACTTGGAACAGCGTCTAGTGTGGCTGAGAAGGCCAATTCGAGAGTGACCATCCCTTCCACACTGAAGACAAATGCAATCTGTCCCCTGTCCAGCTCCCTGATTTGGCTGGTTTCGGGACTGCCTCTTGGCCTCAGCCTGCTGGACAAGAGTCTCTTCAAACTGGGAGAGGCCATAGGTGCTTTTACTGACTTTAGACAGGGCCCAGTGGAGCCTCCCTAGCTAGCCCCCTTTATTTTTTCTCAGCCTAGCCTGTGGTTGGGGGGGGGGGAGATATATAGTGTCTCCCCACTCTCCATTCTATCTAGGGATCCTAGGCTGGGGGTCGTAGCTGGGAGGTGAAGGTTACCATATGTTCTATTCTGGTTTTTCTCCTGTTGTTGTTTTTAAATCATATTAGTTATGATATTTTACAGTCCTTGTGGATCCTGCTGAAGAGTCGTGAGGATTTTTAAACGGTTTCTTCTGAACTCCCTCGTGAGCTCCATTTCCAGCCACAGCGTGCAGTACTGGGCCAGGGGGAGAAACGGCCTGGCTGGAGATCAGCTGGTTGCCTCCACCTCCCGTGAAACGGCAGCTCACTCTGAGTTTCTCAGACATCAATGGCCGCGATGCCCAGGGACCGTATTGTACTGCGTCCTTTCCGGGGCCCCTGCGAAGGCTGCGGGAGGCCACGACATCACCCGATGTTGTTGCTCCTTCCTCGAATCCTGCAACAATGATCTCGTAAGCGAAATCCTGGGCTCCTGGAATCCTCCCAGTCCAGCCTGCGCTCCCAGGGACAACGCCTGGCCTGTGGGATGCGAGAGGGTGACAACGAAGGGGAACGGGGTAGGAAGAGGGCCCTCGTTCGGGCAATTCTATCGACTGCCAATCTCAAAGGGATTCCAGGAGTCCGCTTGCGTCTGGTGAAGCAGACAATCCAGGGGTCCCATGTGGTCCGGTTCGTTTTGGAGAGCCTTTCCCTCTCTCCCCTGCAGCTCCTTATCAGCCGGGTGCAACTGACCCAAGGCACCCGAGGCGCTGGGGGGACTGCCTGCTGAGGTGGCTGGGATGTGACATGATGCCCCCCCCCGGGGACCTCCTCCCTCACATCCGGCACCCATGTGGGAAGTGACCTCCGGAGCCGGAGTCCTCCCAGTCCAGCCCCCGATCTGGGGTCCCTTCCGGCACCTGCAATGGGGGCACTTTGCGCTGGGAGAGACGCCGCTTGGCCTGCGAGAGATCCTCACGAGCCCTTTTGTCCTGCTGAGGGGGGAGGACCCCGGGAGCCTCCGCCTGGCTCTCCTCAAGCCCAGCGCCGTTCCCCGCATGAGGCTCGAGGAGGCTCTCCCCAAAGACGCCTCGGAGGATGGAGCCGGTTCCACCACCATCCGGGCAGCCACCTAGCACTCCCTCACAGACCACATGAGCATCTCCTGTTTACCACTGAAATATTGTCTGTTTGTTTCCTTGAATTATGAGATACGTGTGATTTGAATTGTAAACGTGGTGGGATATATTATTTATTGATGCCGCCTTTCTCCGAAAGGGACATTTTCTAGTCCTTTGGGAATTCGAGCAGTAGTCGGGTTAAGGTTTGCCGCTCAGAGTAGACTATCTGTCTAGATGGGCGGGGTATAAATCTAATTAAATAAATAAATAAATAAAATAAGGTTTGTGACTGAGGAAAAATTTTTAATGTACACATTTCCTAAACCCATTGAGAATTCTCTGTTCCTTATAAAAAGAGGGAAACCTCCTGACAGGGTCTTTTACTTCTGCTTCTTGGCATCAGGGTTTATCAAAAAAGACCATAAAAGCTATTTTTGGGGGCCAATTCATTGCATTGCATTGTTTCGGGGGGGGGGGGGACTACCCCAGTGGCCAAATACAAATGGGTTGTGTGGATAGCTGTGTTTTGTCTGCTATAACAGGCCTGTACATGGCCGTTGGCTGAAACTCAGCATCATTGGGTCCTCTTAAGAAGAAAGGCGGGGTAAATATATTTTAAATAAATGGTTTGCCGCTTTTGAGGAAACCCTGTGCCGTGGAAGGCTACGTCTCACTGTCTTTCTGGATGAATTCTGCCACCGAAGGTTTTCCCTGGAGGAGACAATCCTGCCCCGAGCGGGGACGGCCCCGGCTGGGCTCTTCCCCCCGAGGACAGCCTCCAGACTTGGGATTTTGAGGGTCCCCAAGGCGGCCTCCGCCTTCTCCGGGGCTGGGAAGGGAAGGGAAAGGAAGGGGGCGGAAAACAAGGGGGCTGACAAGCCTCCTCCTTCAAAGAGGTCAAGGAAGGCCAGGATGAAGACCTTTGGGTCCCTGCCCAAACGTGGCTCGTGTGTTTCCTGTTCGAAGGAAGAAGCCACCGTCAGAGCAGCAGCCATCCAACCTCTGGGGGAAAACGGCGGCTTCCCCTGACCCCCGAGGAAGCCATGGCAGACCTGGCAGAGGTCCTCACCCATCTGGAGGATGAGAAAGAGGGGGCTGAGGGGAGCGGTTGGCACCTCGGGTGTGTGTGTGTGTGTGAGAAACCCTGCCTGTGGTTTAGCCTCCCCCCAAATTGACCGCTTTTCCCGTTTTATAAATTTCCCTTGCCCTAGAGAGGGCTTTCACCGTCTGCACGATATGCAAGCTCTGATAAGAAGAACAAAGCTTCCCAGAGAACAGGTAAAGACTTCTTGGTAAAGGAGGCTTCGCTTCTCTCTTTGGGGGAACCTATAAAAAGAACAAGAGACACACACCCCCCCCCCCCCCCCAGAGAGCAGCAAGGGCCTCCTGGGCCCCATTTGTACGGAAGGAGCAAGTATGAAAGCGCGTTCAGAAAGGAACGCTAATTCTTTAGGAGGAGGCCTTGTTCATTCAGATCTCAAAAGGGAATTCATCTTTTCCATAAACACGTTTAGGGAAGGACTTTTCCAGCGGTGAGGAATTCATCCTGCCTCGCCTTCCTGTGGAGCCCCGTTCGCCTGGAAGGCGGGAAAGCTGCCTCGGAGAGCGAAGGCGACAGAGAGAGGAGGAAGCCTTTTCCCGGGCCAGCCTTGCCCACCCTGGTGCCCTCCAGAGGCTTTGGACTACCGTGGTCACCCCCAGCCTTGGCCGTGGGGCCTCCGGTTTTTTTTGGGGGGGGGCTGATGGGAGTCGTGCTCCAAAGCATCGGGAGGGCACCGGTGAGGGAACCCCCTTCCAGCTGAGAAGACCAGGCCGTAGAAGAACAGCCTTCCCAGGCCCTGCCTAGGGCAAGCAGAATTCTCCTCCTGGGGGAAAATTCCGACTGGAGGTGGCTTCCCCCCAGGAAGAGGAGGAGGAGGAGGAGTTCCTGCTAGGAATTCCAGAATGGCCTTGGAGCCATCACCCCTGGCATGAATATTCAGCAGAAGATTTGCATGAACCCATAGGGAGCGGCTGGGAGGCGGAGCCAGCTAGATAAAAAAAGGGGGAGGGGCTCTCGCAGAGGGGGAGGGACCCTTTTTAAGAGGAGACGGGGAATAAAAGTTTGGAAGAGAAAGGAGGATCGTTTAAGTTTTGAGGCACAGAGAGTGTTCAAGGAGTGGAGAGTCAGAGTGTGATCTGTATTAGTTCAGATAGAAGAGGTTACATATATCAAAACTGCAACCTAATGAGAGTCACTTATTTATTTATTTATTTATTTATTTATTTATTTATTTATTAGATTTCTATCCCGCCCATCTAGACCAAAGGTCTATTAGTTAAGATAGAAGGGGTTTAAGGAAAATACTGAAGCTTTGTGTAACTTTAAGAATGTGCGGAAGAACCATTCCTGAAAGAACTTGCAACCAATATTTCAAAGTTAAGTACTGAATGGACTTCAGTCTTTCCTAGGAAATATAATTGGTAAAGAGATCAGCTGGTGGCACTTTATTACCATGAAAGCAGCCCCCAGGCCATCAGCCTCCTTGGTCAGTTTGGGTCATCATGTCCTGTCACAATAGGAAAACAAGCCTTCCCCTCCTCACACCCCCCCCCCCAACACTTTACTGTTTCCAGTAAGGAGAGCCTATTGCAAAAATTTGTCTGCCTTTTCAGGAGATATTTATTTATTTCATTTCATTTTGGCCAATTATTGCCATCTGGCCAATTGATTTAATAAGTTTGATCAATTTGTTTGCCTTTGCAGGAGATATTGATCTATTTCTTTGATTTCATTTTGGCCAATTTTTGCCTTCTGGCCAATTGATTTAATAACTTTGATCATGGATCTGAAATTAAAGAAAGGTAAGTTGAGGGAAGGAGTGAGTGAGGTGGAAACCATTCCTTCTTCAGACTTTTGGTCTTACTTGAGTGTGTGGAAGTAGAAAGGTGAATCATGCAATCTTGATGTTGTTTTGTAGACTTTTATTCAATCTGTCTTGCATTTGCAAGAAAAGTAGGGCTCCAAAATGGTAAAACTGGTTACCCTAAGGAGTACAGGTAGAAGAAGATGTAAATGATGGTCTTAGAACCACAGAGCTGGACGGGATCCTCTGGATCATCAAGTCCAGCCCCTGTCAAGGAGGCACATAGTGGGGAATCGAACTCCCAGGGTCTGGCTCCGCAGACAGATGTCCAAATGCAGATGCAGACTAACTGGAACAGGTGCCGAGACGGGCAACAAGGAGGATCAGGGGAATGGCAACCAAACTCTATGAAGAAAGACTGAAAGACCTGGTGGCGTGTTAGCCTTGGGAAAAGAAGGTTGGGGGGAAATAGAATAGCACTCTTCAAAGACTGGAAAGGGTGCCCTACAGAGGAGGGGCAGGATCTCTTCTCGGTCATTCCAGAGTGCATAAGAATGGGCTCAAGGAAGAGGAAGCCAGAATTCAGCTGAATATCAGGAAAGAACTTCCTGACTGTTAGAGCAGAATGCCAATGGCTCCAATTATACTTTGGGAAGTGCGCATTTCAACAGTGGAAGCATTCAGGGAAAGTTAGACAGCCATCTCTTAGATATACGTAGTTGGATTTGGATTCCTGCCTTCAGGGAGCAGGGAGTTGGTCTCAATGGCCTTATAGGCTTCCTCTCTAGTGCTTATTGTGGCCAGGTAGCGTATTGTTAAACAAGTAACCACCAATAACGTTTTTCCCCCTCTTTCAGACCTTATCCATCAGATCAGCATCCAGCTGAAATGCCTGAAAGATGCTGATCAGGCTGCCCAACATCTGATCCTCCTAGCTGGAGAGGGGAAGACCAACCTGCTGGTCAGTCTCTTGATTGAAGAGATGTTGGAAGAGGTAGGAAGCCATTTTGCAAAATCAACAGAGATTTGTTTGAAAGGCTTTCTTCTGAGTTATTCGAGGTGCACAGGAGTGCACCTCTGATAGGACCTGACCAGTCCTATCATTGTTCCATAAGCCCTGTCTGATTTATTTATTTATTTGATTTATATCCCGCCCATCTGGTATATTCTACCACTCTGGGCGGCTAGGAGGGCGGATAGGAGGGGGCAGTCTGAACAAAATGTTATTAACTTTTGAGTCAGAACCATATTGGGCAAAGTGATCGTAGATCATATGGGCTTGCTCTGTGCCAGATTTGGAGAAGGCTGGACAAGTGCTTTAAAATATCTGATTTGGAAGACCATTCTTTCCACACTCCCACACCCCATTCACATTTAAGCTACTCTTTTTGGTAGGATCATAGCAACATGGGTAGATATTTTTCAAATGCTAACCGTTGCTTAGAGATAATATTAGAGAAGAACGTAAAAAGACTATTCCTGTAGTAAAAAAAAAGAAGCCTAAGTGGATGATGGTAGAAGTACTTAAAATGGTTACAGATGAGGTGAGAAGGAAAAGTAAAAGGTGATAGAAGGTGATAGGGAGATTTTCACACCTAGTGGCTGCACGCGCTCCCTGAAGTCCTCTGTAGCCATGGCCCAAACATCTTGCCAGTACTTTGGGAAAAGAAGGCGTCTCCTGGAGGTGAACGAGGCTTCCCTCTGGGCCAAAGGGAGCAGGACTTCAGCTTTACCCCAGGCGTAAAGTGTCTTGGAAGAAAGGGGGGGGGGGGAGAGAGAGAGAAAGAGAGAGAAGGGGGAAGATAACGAGGAGTCACAGAGGGAGAAGGAGGATTCCGCATTTCTTGGCCCTTCCTTCTGCCCGGGCATCCTTGGTTGAAGGAGAACAGCAGCAGAGAGCTTTGCTTTTAAGCATTGTTGCCTTTAGAAAGTCAGGCTCAGCTTGAAAAAGACCTAGAGAAGTTTTTTTGAAAAGCGAGCTCAACACCCAGTTCGACAGCACACGACGGTGGAGAGGTTGCTTGGTAGTGGCCATGGGGAAGGGGATGATATTCAGCTACCCTTCTGGAATATTGTAAGAAGAGGGGGAGAAATGACATCATCCTCTCCGTTATTTTCTCTTAGTCTGATCTACCTCACAGGGTTGTTGTGCAGGGAAAATGGCAGGGAAGGGTTATGCAGGCCATTGTGAGCTCCCTGGAGGAAAGGTGGATAGGAATGGAAATCCCAGACCAGGTGCTGTGGGGCTTAGTTCCCAGATCAGGGCACTTAGGGGGAAGTCCAATCCAGAACACCCCTTGCACCATCTCCCTCATGCACACAATATGTCACAAGAGGACTCTGGCCCGTGGGTCACTACAGTATGTGGGTTGCTCAGCCATTTGCTAGGTGCCTTTCCAGATGATTGATTTCATTTCATTCTCGATGTCTTTCACTTTTGCCATGAACTACGCAGACCTGCTCAGACAAACTTCCAAAAAAGAACAGAAGCACAAAACGATTAGGTATAGGTTACATAATCAGTGTAGATTAAAAAACAAAACAGAATTTAAAACTGGGGAGAAAACAGTGACAATCCTCAAAGCAGCAGAAGGAGATGTTAAAATTCCTTCCGAATACAATGTGCTTGCTTTCGGTTAAAACCAATAAATACGTATACAGAGGAAAAGATCCTCCAGTGGAAGGGAAGCGCCTACAGCACAGCGGTTCCCGACCTCAGATGTTCTTGGACTAAAGCTCTCAGGAATATCCTGGCCAGCCCAGCGAGTAGTGAAGGCTTCTGGGAGTTTTAGCCCAAGAGCATCTGGGGGCCCCATGTTGGGAACCACTCCGATGGAGCCCTGATCCCACCACCCCAGAGAAGGGGGCACGGGCTGCCCTTTGCAAAGATGGTGGCTGCGGCTTCTTTTAGGGCAGGGAAGTTGCAGCTGCCATCTTTGCAAAGGGCAGCCGGGATTTCCTTAGCTTGCCTTAAGGGAATCCAGGCTGCCCTTTGCAAAGATGGTGGCTGCGGCTTCTTTTAGGGCAGGGAAGTTGCAGCTGCCATCTTTGCAAAGGGCAGCCGGGATTTCCTTAGCTTGCCTTAAGGGAATCCAGGCTGCCCTTTGCAAAGATGGTGGCTGTGGCTTCTTTTAGGGCAGGGAAGCTGCAGCCACCATCTTTGCAAAGGGCAGCCTGGATTCCCTTAAGGCAGGCCATAGCGGTGGAGGCCATCACAGCAAGCGGGGCTGGAGGGCGACTGCGGAGGCTTCCGTGGGTGGTGGCGGTGGTGGTGGTGGTGGTGGAAGCGGTAGTGGCAGCAGGGGTAGTGGGAAGTGGGCAGGGGGCCAGGCGGTGGGGGTGGATGGGTCAGCTTTTTTTTTTTTTAGACAGCCTCCCGCCGTCCTACCTCCCCCATGAACCAACAAATAAATTCGTGTTTCATCGGTTCATGGGGAGGAGATTTGTGCTTCGTGCCTCGTCAACTTTGACGGATCACGAAGCGGGACGACTCGTCAGAATGGCGATTCGTCCCCATCTCTAGTGGTGATCCTTGCAATAACAGGGTGGAAATAAGTTCAGGTGGTTTTCGTTTCTCACGGCATGATTTGGGTACATCTGAGCACAGGTCAATTGGCTGGAAGGACGGTGCACACTGGGCCATTTCCCCAGCACTTATAGGTGCTTTTAGAACAATTAATCGGGATTTTATTTTTATTTTTTTTTAAATGTTTTAAGGTGACCGTTCCCAGAAACCCCTAGTCATCCTGGTTACCAACCTGACCGGCTGTGGGGTTCTGGCCATTGATAGCCCAAACCTTCCCAACTTCTGTTCTCCGAAAGCCCGTCTTTCGCTTAAACCTTGCAAGTGGATCAAGAAGGGAGCAATGACGTCATGGCCTGATTTCCTTCCTTAGGGAGCTCTGGAAGAAGTCAGGGTGCGCGCTGGCGAAGTTCTTCTCTCTTTGGCCAAGGGCCATTTCGAAGAGGTGATGTCCCATCTCCAAAGCCTCTTTGAGAAGAGGAAGATCCCGCCCCATCCCGTGCTGCTGAGGATCCTCGGGAACCTGGCGTCTCGCTACGGTCTGCCCCGCTCGAGTTCTTTTTCCCCGGTTGTGGGTTTGGATTGAAGAGGGAAATGGGGAGGTCTTCCTTTCCCAGATGGCCTGTGGCCGGGGCTGGGACTGCGGAAGGACGAGCGAACTGAGCAAGCTAGACCAAGGGTGCAAAGTTCATTAGCGCTCAGTTGAAATCACCCTGGGTAAAACATAGGAAAAGAGGCAGGGGTTCAGGAGATGTGTAGCCACTCAAAAAAGACTTAAATTGAACCCCTTTCAGAAGAATCGAATCAGAGCTGTAACTAGGGCAGGGCAGCCTTGGACCAAGGAGCCACCCAGGTAGAGGGTGTAAACTCCCCCGTCCCCAGTCTGTCTTCCACTTCGAACGGTTCCTCCTTGGGCAGAAGGAAGTGCAATACCCATGGGCTGGTTTGGGTGACACCCTTTCCATGGGTCCTCTGTAGGACAGGAAGCAGACCCTCTAGGCTTCAAAGATGTCTGGGATTCTGGAGTATGCAAGGTAGAAAGCCATCCCTCTCTCTGGTGTTCATGGTTTCTTTTTGAACAGTTGGCCGGGGGTGGTTCATTTTATGCCAACCCCCCCCCCTTGCATTCTTGCTTTCCCTTTTCCTTATTGTCCCTGGGTCTCAAAAAGGGAGTCCCAAGCTTGCCCGAGAGTGATGCTGACACTGGGGGTCCTAAGTGGGGTGCAGAATGCTGCTATAGCTTCCTAGCCCCCCCCCCCCCAGAATGCCTGTGGCCTTCCCTTGAACCCTTTTGCCAGGGAAGGGTTGCAAAGCTACCTTGTTTGGTGTCTTCCCCATCACTTCTTTCCCGGATCTTTTATTAAAATCATGGGTCTGACAACCATCTTTCCCTCCCTGCGACAATCTTTCTCTTTCTACGTACTTCAAACGGCCCAGCCCCTCTCTCAGCTCTCTGCCGATCCCCCTTTTAGGAGAGCGCTATGCCAGTTCTAAAAAGGAAAGAAAAAGTTCAGGCTGCTGGGAAAGACAGGTTGTGTTTTTGTACGAAGGGGAAAGAGAAAGGAAAGTGTGGGGCTCATAGGGGTTCGGAGGGCTGGGAGGCCACTGCAAAGTTTGCAACCCGTCAGGGAGGTTGGCCATTCTTAGGTTCTGGGTCCCAAGCCTGAGTCCACGTCTTTAGTATCAAGGTCCAAGTCCCTATTAGAGGGGGCTGCTGATTTCTTGGTGGTTGGTGGGTGGTCCACCTGCCCCCGCTTTTTTTCTCCTCTCTACCCAGTTCTTACGTTATTTCTTTGAATATTGTAAGCCACCTGGGGTCCTTTTGAGGACAACGTTGGGGAATAAACATTTGAAGTAAATTAATCAGTAGATAATTGTCTGTGTGTTTTTCTCCTTTTGCAGCTCTCCAGATGATCCCGTTTGTAGGCACTGTGCTGGAGTACCTACGGTTCGTTGCAACCTTTCCCATGACTAGTGAAGAGAAGGAAGCACTATGTCATGGTGAGTGGGAAAGTTGACCTCTTGAGCTTATCTCATATTCCTCCCAAATCCTATGCTTCCGATGGCTTTTTGGATGAATTCTTTGCTCTCCTAAAAGTACCGAGCTCTGCACTGGGATAATTGGCATATTCCCCACCTTCCTACATTCTTATTGTCTTGCTTTTCCCTGTGACTTTCCACCCCTGGTAGCATTGCTTCATTCTGAGTTGAGCCTTCTAGTGCTTCCCACTGAATCTGATTTCCATGATGACCGTCTTCTAGTAAGAAGCTGCCATTTAGCACCTAAAACAACAAGAAAGTGTTCCAGCAGATAAGCACTAGCAAGGAAGGGGATTTCTCAACCATTTATTGGAGACTTGCTCCAGCTTTTTAAAATCCAAGTGGCTTTCTTGAAGAGAAGAGAAATGGATTTTAAAAGAGAAGTTTGGATGCAAATCCCAATCAATTTGGCCCCAAGAGATAGAATGGGAGGAGGACAAACGTATGCTCTGGAAGATCCCCAAGTCTAGCTGAAAAAAATAAACAAAAATTAAACCTTGTTTGAGCATTTTCAGGACTTTCTAAAGCACCAACTGACTTGTTCAGAGGCATTCATTCAGTCTTTCAGTTTGGAAAAAATGGTATCTCTTGTTCAGGCTGTGAACCTTTCCAAAGTTACAAGTATGACTGATGGTTATTTGCATAAAATAAGGAACAGGGCCCGGAGAAGCGACAGAACTTGTACAGAAACATAGATGGATGCTTCCACGTACCCATGGAGGACGCCGTCTTTTCATTAAAAATAAATCAAAGTGTTCTGCTTATAGACCGCCCATAGCGCTTAAAGCACTCTCTGGGCAGTTTACAATATAATCATGCAGGGCACACATTGCCTCCCCCCCCCCCCGCCCCACCGCCGGCTGGGTACTCAATTTATTAGTACTGAACTTGGACGGATGGAAGGCTGAGGGAACCTTGAGCCAGCTCCCTGGGATCTTCGTGAGCCAAAGAGCACTGGTGGGGTCCCTGGCACACCAGCAGTCGGTTGTACCTCTGCCTGACATTTTGAAAACCTCAAAAAGAACAAAATATTTCCCCTTTTGATGCATGAGCACAAAGACAGTAGAATGGCAGAAAGCAACGCACAAGATGCAAAGCTCCTGAAAGTGTTCTTCAAAATAGTTGTAAGCCGCCCAGAGACCTTTGGGTAGTGTGGACGGCATATAAGTTAAATAAATAAAAGAAATAAAAGAAAGCCAAGTGTGTTTAGGACAGCGGCAAGGTTAATATTTGCAAAGAATTGGAAAAGTGATAACTAAATGGCTATTGAGGAACGGTATAGAGAAAGGTGGAATATGACCATTAACAATAGATGGATTTGTGAATGAAATGAAGAAGAAGAATATCAAAAAGTAATCATTTTAAAGAAATATGGAATGTAGTTCTGGAATATGTATTTCGGAAAGGGACGGGGTATATACCGGGAGAAGAATCCATGTGTTTCTGGAGAGAAATGGGGTAGGATAAAATGTGAGAACCAAAAAAAGTGAACCTAACTCTGAGGGTGAAGGTGGCACTGGTGCAGAAATGTGGATATGAGAAATGTAGTTTAAATTTGGCTGATTAAATGTTTTGTATTGTAGAAGTGGTTTTGGTGTATTTTCTTTTGAATATAAATAAATTTAAAAAGAAAGCATCCTTCAAAAGAAAGCCAAGAGCTTTTGGGAAATTAGCAACGATGAAGGATCATATACGTTTCCCCTAAGTGTCCAAACAGAACAGCGGCATTAGGGTAGTAAGAATCGCACCCAAAGGTCAACATTCACCTGTGTCAGCCTCTTAGTCAGAGAAGAAGCTCGATGTGACGGAAAGCTTGCATTCATTCACTGGACTCCAGAGAATATAATTAGGGTTCCGACTTTCACTTTCTTCCTTTTCTTTGACAGCTGTGGAAAAAATATGCATCGCCATCTGCTTTTATTATAAAAATTGGAGGCGCTGTTCGTACCCTCGTAAGCAGGAGTCCACGTTTTGCCACCCCCTGGTCTCAATTTCTCAACTGACTGGAGACTGGCAGCTGGATGGAGACTTAAATGTAAGAAAAACAGTTTTTTCTTTAAATGGTGGCAGCTTCAGAGTATATTGGAAATCTGGAGTTGTGTCAGTCTGGGAGCGGGGGAGTCTTTCGGAGTCTGGCTGCTTTCTGTACAGTAAGATGTCCGCGTCTTTGATCTGAAAGGGGTTTTCGTGCTCTTGCTCTGGGAAAGAAGTGCGGATGGAGGGGGAGCAGCTCCTTCTTTCCAACTCAAAGCCAATCGAGAGGGAAGGCAAGAAATATGACCCTCTGAATCGTTGCTGGAGAAGGAGCTGCAATACGATCATTTGTCTTCCGTTTTTGGGGGGTGACAACCTTTATTCTCCCCTCCCAGTGGTGCTTTGTATAAAGAAAGAAAAATAGACAGCCCATGTTTTGCTGCTGTGTTGGTTCACATGAGGAGTACAGATGATGGGCTGCTTTGCCTGATGACTGCACAGCGGGGAAGAAGAGGTCCAGAGTCCCTTGATCTTAGGATCACAATTTGTTTCTTCCACAAAGCTTGTCCTGGCATGATCTGAGATGCAGTTCATTCTCGTTAGGATGTACCACTTGCACTGCATGAAATGAGGGGATGAGCCATAAGGGGAATCTTTGCATTTGTCTCTGTTGCAGGTGAGGGAGGCGGCATTGAAAATTGAGTGGCCAATGTTAGCCGTCCTGATTCGTTACCGGCCACTGCAAGAGGGATTGATGAGGAGGTTTCCAGAGGTCATCAAGGAGAACAGGATGCTGGGCTCTCCCGTCATGGCCAAAGTAAAGAGACCGTCATGGGGGGGGGGGGGGGGAGGCAGTAAGTCATGCTTAGAACAAGGGAGCGTGAGGCCTCCTAGAGGCTGGTCAGGGTCTCCTTGCTTGGGTTTGTCCCGAACCACAAAGCCAGACCATCAGGGTGAACTTCACAGGACCTCTCCAAAGCGTTCTAAAGTATTCTCCCAGATGAGTTCAGGAACTTGGAGGTCTTTTGAAAGTTCAGGGGAAAAAACCCAGAATGAATCCATCACCACCCGCAACAAGAGCTGAGTTCTCAGCCTTCCCTGGGCGGTGGCCTCAGGCAGCCAAGTGCCCTGAGCAGCAAACCCCCCTCTTGTCACGGCTATTCTGGAAAGCTTCGCTCTCCAGCATTGTTTGCTTCGGAGGGCCCCGAGAGTCAAGTATTGCTTGTGGGGTACCATAAAGAGCAACACTGTTGCTGGGGGAGAATCTAAAAACTGAAGTCCAACAGACACCCCCTCCCAAAAAAAAAAAAGCTTTTCTGAGCTCTGGAAGAACAGGCAGGGGCCATTTGTGGGCCCCTCTGGGGCCCTTATCACTGTCCTGCCCAGCAGCCGGTTCATCAGTGAGGGTTCCCTTTGCTTCGCTATGCTTTTAATTGTATTTACTATATTGTAATTTTATCCTCACTGCACTTTATGACTTTTGATTTTCACCCCTATGTATTGATGTTGTTATTTGTTATTTTGTTACTTTGTTGTTTGATGTTATTTGTTGTAAACTGCCCAGAGTGGCTTTGGCTGCCAGATGGGCGGTATATAAATCAAATAAATAAATGAATAAATAAGTACTACTCTTGAAAAATAAGGTTCCAACACACCCACCCACACCCCTCCCAGTTCAGTTGGCCCAATGCTTTCCTCTTTCCCTCGCAGAAGGCCCGAGAGCAAGCCAGCCGGAATGGGAGCAGAAGCTTCTGCAGGTAAGAGTTTGCTCATCTTTCACCCGGTGCTGGCTGGAGGGGGGCCAGGGATATATTTGGCAGCCCAGGTCGTGGTGGGTCTCAACTCTTCTCCATTGGCCCAATGGGTAAAATGGAAGAACCTGTGAAGTCCTATGTCTTCGGCAGCAAAGGTTTAGGATTACAGGCATGTGGTGAAGAAGACAGGGGACGTGGCAGAGTACGGCGCTCCACCAGTGTTTAGCCAGGAGACCAAGCTGGTCTATTTGGGCTCTCTGGGTCGAGATCCCATTGTCTTCTGACTAGATCAAGAGAGTGCTTACCCGCTTTTACTTCAGATCCTGTGATGTAATATATTCAATTTCTTTAAAAAGTTATTTTCAAAGGACATTTTTAAGGCATTTTGGCTGGGGAAACGGTGGTCGTGGAATCTTATGAGCAGACATCAAGGCCCCCGTAATCCAAATGTCTGGTTTCTGTCCTTCTGTCCTCCATAGTTTCTGAGGGTGTCCCTGAAAAGCATCGAGGATGACGGGTGGAGGCAAAATGTCATCGTCGAACTGGAAGATCAGATGCCCAGTTACGTCGATGGGTCCCCTGAAAAGGTTTGTTCCCCGGTTTCTCACTAAAGCTGCAGCCCTATTGCCTCCCAGGAATGGGACTGATGTTTGAGCAGGTAGATCTAGCCTTGCACAATTGCATGGTGCGGATCCGAAAGGGTTGGTGCCCTCAATTCTTTGTCTTTGGGTTCCATCATCTGCTATTTTTGTGGAGATTACAAAGTTCCACAGGTTTTAGAATCAAGCTCCAACGGTTTACCTATCATTCTGTTCTGCTCCCAAACTGATCTATGAATGTTTAAAAATCCCCTCTCAGAGTACGTCAACATAGGCGGGGTAAAGAGTAAAATCTGTAGTTTCTCCCTATAGATGCACTTTAATGGGTATTTTCTCTAGAAGTGATACGTATTCGGAATGTTTAAGTTGGTAAACGCTCTGCTGAAACATTCCGAGAAGCGTGAAATCTTGTGAATAGTTAAGTTCAGATCCACACATGAATCAGAGACATCCAGGAGTGAAACGTCTGTTGCTTGGCGGCCGGGACCATGACAGGATCCCAGAAGAGCCAGGGTCCAAGGGAGCAGGAAAACTGTGCTGAGGTCTCCTCAATATAAATCACAGCTCATCCCATGAATGTGCAAAGCTGCTCCAAACCGGGTTAGACCTCCGTCTCTCTAGCCCAACATTTGGATGAAGCAGCAGCTTCACAACAGAGCAGCTGAAATCCTGCTCCTCAGCGCAGGGCGTCGCACAAGCCTAAGCCCATTGAATCGGTGGAGATTTGGCCTCCATCCATTCTGTGGATTCAGGGGGCCTTCTCCAGTTTGACTTCCCACAGGAAGCAGCAGGAGGTCGACCCCAGTTGTCCAGCCTCTGCTTGAAGACCTCCAGAGAAGGACAGCCCACCCAACGGTCAAGAGTTGTATCCTGATTTTCCGCTGAAACCTACCCTCTTGTCCACCCCTCCTTCTCTTTCAGAGCTTCCTCTATAAAGCGCTGGGAGTGTCGCTGGCCTGTTGCGACGACCGGGCGTTCGTTCAACACAGGCTGGAGGAGTTGGTGGGAAAATCCGATTTCCTGGAAGCAGCAGAGATAGAGGTCAGCCTCGAGCGAGCGGGTCAGGCTGGCCTTCTTCGTTCTGCCCTCCCCTGGATTCTCTTCTCTTCTGGCGGCGGCTTCTTCTTCTTCTTAATCGAGGCCCTAGGTTTCCGCCAAGAAGGTTTCTCAAAGGGACTTTTAAATTTAAAACCTCCACAGCACGGCAACAGGATTAAGAACACCCGGGGGGTGTGTGTGTGCGGTTCTGCCCTAGAGCCAAGGACCCGATGGTGTGCAAGGGGCGATCTTTTCTCTCCCTTCCCTCTCAGATTAGGGAGTCCCTGAAGGGACAATCCAGTTTCTTCAACGGCTCACAGATTGTCTCAGAAACTGGGTGGTGGTCAATACGGAGAGACTTTCCCTCTGGAGCACCAAGGGTTTCTTTAGTTGAGTCCTTTCTCTCCTCAGCCTTTCCAATCTTTCTCTCTCTCTCTCTCTCCCCCCTGTCTCCCCAATGACAGAAAGTGGCCAAGATCCTTTCCTTCTCTGCTGCGGGGCATTTGGACCTCACTCTGGCCACATTAGAGGACTGCGTAGCTGGGATGGAGCTGAAAATGAGGCTAGCTGCCCTCCTCGCCCGCCAGAAGGTAAGCCAGCTGACGGGGCAAGCAGGTAGAGGGCTACTCAAAAGTAAGCCACCCAGGATTCAGCAAGATAGAAAACTGGAGCCGGAGTCTCCTCGGATGCGACACACAACCGTTCACATTCAGCAGGCAAAGCTGAATCGCTGGGTCTAGCTAGAGGAGGTTGGCTGAACCCATGGGATGTGCGTAAGAGTTGACTTCCCACTCAACAGGGCCTTCGGTGGCCGGAATCCTGTTGGGCAGCTCCACTGGGACCTGGGGATGACCTCCTCGCCCTCGGGGGCCAATCATGGCGAATGGACAGCCAATGGCCAGCCGTGAAAGGCCATGTCAGGGTGCAGAAGGGGACCAAGTGGCAGACACCTCGAAATTGCCCAGAGAAGCTTTTTGTCAGAGAGGACTCGGGGCTGTTGATTTGTGCACAGAACCTGTTTGCCCACGGAGCTGCTGAATAGGATTCCCACTGGGAGGCCTCCACAGAGGAGACGGGGGAGGGCTGGACTCTGTTTTCCAAACACTGAAAAACGGACTTAAGGACATGATCCTGAAGTATTTTTCAAGGGGAAAAATGTGTCCTTAAGCCTCCAGCCACCCATAGGTAACGGGACATAAGTAATACTTGGAAAGCGAATGAGTGCTGCTGCCGTGGCGATAAAACAAGGGACAGAAGAGGTAACCAGACAGACAGACAGACAGACAGACAGACCAAGGATAAAGGAGGAGCAGTAGCCGCCTGGCCCCATAACCCCTTCTGTTGCCCACCTAGGACGACCAAAGCAGCCGGCGAGGCCAGCTCCACCAAGCCCTGATCTTCACCTACAGCCATATCGCCCTCCAGGCCCCGAAAGAGCTCCTCTTGCTGCAGGCAGAGACGGGCATCCTGAGCCGAGCCCTCGACCATTACAGGGCCAGCTGCCAAGTAAGAATGTGAAGCCGGCGGGTGGGATGGATTCTCCCGGCCAGAGAGAGCCCTTTGGGTGACTCTGGTGAAATGGAGCGAGGAGGGATCCGGTCGCTATGGGGAGGGGTGGGAATGGAAGGGTGGGATTTCACCTCCCTTCAGACACAAGCAAAGTCACTTGCCCTAAAAGTCAGGTGCAGAGTTGCACCTTCTATCGCTCAGGGTGCATTGGCTTCTAGTCTTTTCTTACCTCACTGAGAACTGAACTAGAGGATACGATTAGCTCATATTTGGAAGAGGTGCTCCTCAAGTGGTAAAAGAGGTCTGGTTGCCATTGTATCTGATTTTCCTCACTTTCATATCCTGCATCTTGTATGCTTTGTTTCATGAGGGGTCACTTTCAGTGTTCATCTCTGATTGCCTGGGCATCTGGCTCTGAGGAAATCCCTTTGTGGGGGCAGAAAGAAAAACATACAGAGAGAAACAGGCAGAATATATATATCCCTCTTAATGTCTGTATTAACCCTGAAATCTCACTTCCATCATTCATAGCAAGGAGGGGTGATATATGCCACTTGCCTTTTCGTTTTTGGGTTTTTCCCATTTAGAACAATAAAAAACAATCCAAACAGTTGAGGGGAAAAAAATTCTCTGATTGTTCTGCACCATTTGCTTAGCAAAACTTTTTTTTTTCTTGGCCCAAGACCTGAGTTTTTAGCATTTTTTTTTAAAAAATAAGGTCAGCTGCCTTTTTGGGTTTGTGGTAGGAGAGACATTTTGCATAAACAAAACCAAACCTCTGTCTCACGTCGTTTGTTGGTTTGCAATGTCTACCTTACAGCCAACCTTCTCCATTTCATATTTCAGCTCCTGGGTGTCACCACTGAGAACAAGGTAAGCTATTAAGAGGATCTGAGTGTGATCAGCATGTCAGAATCGTTTCCCTTCAGGGGGAAGCAGGAGACTGGGAGGAAACAGAGGCTCCCTGCTAAGGCACCTACTCTGCACGCACAGTTTCACCTACTAGATGCTCTGGTTCTCCTATGATGATGAGAAAGATCATCCTCCCCACCCACCCCCCGCAGCTCTCTCTTTGTGAAATCCTGGAGGGATGTGCCACACTGAATGAACAGCACAGTCTTGCTCTGATTGCTGTGCTGTCCAGTTGGTTCTGACTTCAGGCAACCCTCATACAGTCTTCAAAGTGTGGTCCACGTTTACACCAAGGTCTCGCAATCTCACCCTCTAGAACATTCTCATGGCCAAGCAGCAATTTGAGCCCCGATCTCCTAAATTCTAGTCCCAAATTTAATTCACTATAGCATGCTGGCTCTTCGAATGCGTCAGGACTGTGAAAGGATCCACCCATTTGACATGAAAATCTTTGGAGGATGCTTAATTCTCGAGACGGAGTGCCAGGTTGGATGGGATCCCGGTCTGACCCAAGAGAAATCAGCCTGAGAGGCTGGCAGAATCCCTTAAAACAGAGGTGCCCAACCCCCAGTCTGCAGCCCCGTGCCAGTCTGTGCCCTGAGCCAGACTGGGCCGCAAAGACAGACCTCCCCCCCACCCCCACACACACTCCCCTCCCGCACAGCCCATTTGCGCCTGCGCGCACGTGCCTGTGCCCATGTGAGCACTCCCCCACCCCTTCACGCACGCGCACGAGTGCCCCTTGAGTGCTGTGCCACCCTTTGTGCATGCACATGAGCCTGTGCATGCCCACACGAGTGCTGTGCCGCCCTTTTTGCATGTGCACGAGCGTGCGCCCCCTGCACAAACACTGCCTGCTCCTTTTTGAGCATGCACACGAGCACGCACACACCAGTGCAAGAGCGCGCACACTCCTTTGTGCATGCGCACAAGCGCAGGGGGGGGTGCCCCGCCTTCCCCAGCCAGTCTGTGGGGCTAAAAAAGGTTGGGGACCCCTGCCGTAAAAGACGTTCCTTTCCATCCCGTGGCATTGGAGTTTGCTCACGGCTGTTTCTACAGCTGGTCCTTTTACAGACATCTGGAAGGAAGGGTACCGGACGGAGGGCCAGGCTCTTCAAACGGCAGCCTTCTCTCCGAAGAGCCTTTCCAGGTTTTAAAATTTCTGAGAGACCCATCCTCTCCCAACGCAAAACGGGTGGAAAAGCAGGAGAAAGCCTTCTTGGTGGCCGCTCCCAAGTTCTCGATCTCCCGGCAGACGGGAGTTAAATCAATAAAATCTAGGCAGGCCAGTCGCCTGTTGGCCAAGCAGGAGGAAGTGGATGCCCCCTGGACGTTGGCTGCTTCCCCCAGACGATCAAGGCCTGCCCCCCCCTTTTCACTCCCCATAGTCCTGTTGGGGGGGTGAGGCTGAGACGGGCCCAAAGGGACCGGTCCGTTTGGAAAGTGCTCCCCCCCCCCCAGTCCCCACCTGCCCTTCTAACCACGCGGGTTCTTTGGGCAAAACAGGGCACCCCCGTGGAACTGACGTTCTGCAACAGCGTGACGGACATTTGCAACGCCGTTCACGAAGCCCAGGACGCCAACTTCCAGCTGGCCTGCAAAAAGGAGTTCCTGGAGACTTTGTTGGTAAGCCAGGTGGGGGGCCCGAAGTCTCCGGTGGGCTTCCCACAAAGCACAGAGGTGGGGGGGGTCTCTCTTCAGACCCGGGGTCTTCCCAGTGACGAGAAGGAGAGCGTCTGAACTTCTCGGTGGAAACCCTTCTTGGAGGGCTTTCACGATGGGGTTCACACCCAGATCTTGGGGGTAGTTGCTCTTTTGGAGCAAAGCTTCTTTTGGTGAACACGCTACCCCTCAGGGAAACAGGTTTAACCCCCTTCTTGGCCATCGGAAGGAGAACTTGAGCTGTATACCCTGGTGTATGAATGGACCCATGATTTCCACTCCTCGCTGCGTTTCCCCCTTTTCATTCCATGCACCCCCCCCCCCCTGTGTGTCTTCAGGGCTTTCTTGGAAGGGAACGCATGGAGTCCTTCAAAACATCCCTTTGCCCGACAGCCATCACAGCCTTAGTCTCCGTCAGGTAAGCGATCTAGAGCTGAGAAGCCAGCTGGGCCAGGGAGGCGTGTCTCAAGCAGCAACGAGGGTGGGGCGGTGGCGGCGGCATCTCTGCAATGTGACATGGAGGCCCCTCCCTGCCAATCCCTTTGGTTTGTGGGCATGAGTTGGGCGGGGAAGTTTTCCCTCCAGAGACACAATCCCTCAAAGCTGCTGTGCTGGACTGTCCAATGATTATACAGAAACAAGCCGTCTGGTCCCTTTTCATGAGGCTGTAACATGTAGATCAAAAGTAGAAGCAGCCAAACTGAGATTTGGACTGCCATTCTCTTTCGGGGGGATATTTGTGAACCTCTGTCTGAATTCTCAACCCACCTTTCTTCTGGTAGCCAACTCAAGCCATGCCTGCCGGCTGAAGACCTCCGGCATCTGCTGGATCGCGTCACCGGGTGCCTGTTCCCCCTTCCTCCCCTGGAGCGCCTGAAAGAGAGGGCCAGGACGGAGCAGGAGGCTTCCGACATAGAGGTGGGTGAGGAAAGCTTTCTTCCAGGTCCTCCTTTTAAAAATCTGCTTGTAGGTTTCCCCGAAACATCCTCTTGGGCATCCTAAAATATACCTTTGTGTTTTGGATCCCTCCTCTCAACGTGTCCCAGTTAGCCTGCATCTCACAGACCGCTATCTCAGATGCGAAAGCTTTCCTGAATAGGGAAGGAAATCGGCCTCTTAGGACTGCAGAGCTGGAAGGAACCCATTTGTTGTTGTTGTTGTTTAGTCGTTAAGTCGTGTCCGACTCTTCGTGACCCCATGGACCAGAGCACGCCAGGCCCTCCTGTCTTCCACTGCCTCCTGGAGTTTGGTCAAATTCATGTTGGTAGCTTTGGTGACACTGTCCAGCCATCTCGTCCTCTGTCGTCCCCTTCTCCTCTTGCCCTCACACTTTCCCAACATCAGGGTCTTTTCCAGGGAGTCTTCTCTTCTCATGAGATGGCCAAAGTCTTGGAGCCTCAGCTTCAGGATCTGTCCTTCCAGTGAACACTCAGGGTTGATTTCCTTTAGAATGGATAGGTTTGTTCTCCTTGCAGTCCAGGGGACTCTCAAGAGCCTCCTCCAGCACCACACTTCAAAAGCATCAATTCTTCGCCGGTCAGCTTTCTTTATGGTCCAGCTCTCACTTCCATACATCACTACAGGAAAAACCATAGCTTTGACTATGCGTACTTTTGTTGGCAAGGTGATGTCTCTGCTTTTTAAGATGCTGTCTAGGTTTGTCATCGCTTTCCTCCCAAGAAGCAGGCGTCTTTTAATTTCGTGGCTGCTGTCCCCATCTGCAGTGATCATGGAGCCCAAGAAAGTAAAATCTGTCACTGCCTCCATATCTTCCCCTTCTATTTGCCAGGAGGTGATGGGACCAGTGGCCATGATCTTAGTTTTTTTGATGTTGAGCTTCAGACCGTTTTTTGCACTCTCCTCTTTCACCCTCATTACGAGGTTCTTTGATTCCTCCTCACTTTCTGCCATCAGAGTGGTATCATCTGCATATCAGAGGTTGTTGATATTTCTTCCGGCAATCTTAATTCCGGTTTGGGATTCCTCCAGTCCTGCCTTTCGCATGATGTATTCTGCATATAAGTTGAATAAGCAGGGAGACAATATACAGCCTTGTCGTACTCCTTTCCCAATTTTGAACCAATCAGTTGTTCCATATCCAGTTCTAACTGTTGCTTCCTGTCCCACATATAGATTTCTCAGGAGATGGATAAGGTGGTCAGGCACTCCCATTTCTTTAAGAACTTGCCATAGTTTGCTGTGGTCCACACAGTCAAAGGCTTTTGCGTAGTCAATGAAGCAGAAGGAGATGTTTTTCTGGAACTCTCTGACTTTCTCCATAATCCAGCGCATGTTAGCAATTTGGTCTCTAGTTCCTCTGCCCCTTCGAAATCCAGCTTGTGCTTCTGGGAGTTCTCGGTCCACATACTGCTGAAGCCTGCCTTGAAGGATTTTGAGCATAACCTTGCTAGCGTGTGAAATGAGTGCAATTGTACGGTAGTTGGAGCATTCTTTGGCACTGCCCTTCTTTGGGATTGGGATGTAGACTGATCTTTTCTGTGGGGGTGCCATTCCCAAGGTTGCTAAGCCACATGGGTGTTGTAGTGAGAGAAAACTCTCCTAGCATCCTGTGGCTGCTTCTGAGGGGAGGAGCTGCCACCATTCTTCCTCTTTCTCATTATCATAGAGAGCTTGCCATAGAGGCCTTTCCTTAGGCCAATCACAGAGGGCTTGATTAACTGCCTTTCCCCAGACCAATCCTAATAACATGATGTAACCATTGTCCTATCTGAACCCTGTCTACTATCTGTAATGCTGTCACTACCTGTGACCTTGTAATGTTAATAAAAGGACAGTTTCCTGGGGGCAGGGGCCAGAAGAAGACTTCTCATTCTGCTTCCTTGATGAGTCGCCCACCAGGAGTACTGCTGGCAGAGATCCCTGCGTGTGTGGCTGACTTCTTTAACGTCTATCTCTAAGAGACTCTTTGCTATCCTATTATCTGGTGATCACCACAAAGCCCATCAGCCTGCTGAGTTCGTGTCTCCCACACTTTTCCAGTCCTCTGGCCACTGTTGAGTTTTCCAAACTTGCTGGCATATTGAATGTAGCACCTTAACAGCGTCATCTTTTAAGATTTCAAATAGTTCAACTGGAATGCCATCACCTCCACTGGCCTTGTTGTTAGCCATGCTTTCTAAGGCCCACTTGACTTCACTCTCCAGGATGTCTGGCTCAAGGTCAGCAACCACACTATCTGTGTTGTCCGGGACATCCATATCTCTCTGGTATAATTCCTCTGTGTATTCTTGCCACCTCTTCTTGATGTCTTCTGCTTCTGTTAGGTCCCTCCCATTTTTGTCCTTTATCATGTCCATCTTTGCACAAAATGTTCCTTTAATATCTCCAATTTTCCTGAACAGATCTCTGGTTTTTCCCTTTCTATTATTTTCCTCTATTTCTTTGCACTGTTCATTTAAGAAGGCCCTCTTGTCTCTCCTTGCTATTCTTCGGAAGTCTGCATTCAATTTTCTGTAACTTTCCCTATCTCCCTTGCATTTTGTTTCCCTTCTCTTCTCTGCTATTTGTAAGGCCTCGTTGGACAGCCACTTTGCTTTCTTGCATTTCCTTTTCGTTGGGATGGTTTTTGTTGCTGCCTCCTGTACAATGTTACGAGCCTCCATCCATAGTTCTTCAGGCACTCTGTCCACCAAATCTAGTTCCTTAAATCTGTTCTTCACTTCCACTGTGTACTCATAAGGGATTTGGTTTAGATTATACCTGACTAGCCCAGTGGTTTTTCCTACTTTCTTCAGTTGAAGCTTGAGTTTTGCTATAAGAAGCTGATGATCAGAACCACAATCAGCTCCAGGTCTTGTTTTTGCTGACTGTATAGAGCTTCTCCATCTTTGGCTGCAGAAAACATAATCAATCTGATTTCGGTATTGCCCATCTGGTGATGTCCATGTGTAGAGTCGCCTCTTGTGTTGTTGGAAAAGAGTGTTTGTGATGATGAGCTTGTTCTCTTGACAAAACTCTATTAGCCTTTGCCCTGCTTCGTTTTGAACTCCAAGGCCAAACTTGCCTGTTGTTCCTTTTATCTCTTGACTCCCTACTTTAGCATTCCAATCCCCTATAATGAGAAGAACATCTTTCTTTGGTCTCAGTTCTAGAAGGTGTTGTAAGTCTTCATAAAATTGGTCAATTTCAGCCTCTTCTGCATTGGTGGTTGGTGCATAAACTTGGATTATTGTGATGTTGAAAGGTCTGCCTTGGATTCGTATTGAAATCATTCTATCATTTTTGAGATTATATTCCATTACAGCTTTTCCCACTCTTTTGTTGACTATGAGGGCTACTCCATTTCTTCTACGGGATTCTTGCCCACAATAGTAGATATGATAATCGTCTGAATTGAATTCGCCCATTCCTGTCCATTTTAGTTCACTGACGCCCAGGATGTCAATGTTTATTCTTGCCATTTCCTGTTTGACCACATCCAGCTTACCAAGGTTCATAGATCTTACATTCCAGGTTCCTATGCAGTATTTTTCTTTGCAGCATCGGACTTTCCTTTCACTTCCAGGCACGTCCACAGCTGAGCGTCCTTTCGGCTTTGGCCCAACCACTTCATTAGCTCTGGAGCTACTTGTACTTGTCCTCCGCTCTTCCTCAGTAGCATGTTGGACGCCTTCCGACCTGAGGGGCTCATCTTCCAGTGTCATATCTTTTAGCCTTTTGTTTCTGTTCATGGGGTTTTCTTGGCAAAGATACTGGAGTGGCTTGCCAATTCCTACTCCAGGTGGATCGCGTTTAGTCGGAACTCTCCACTATGACCTGTCCGTCTTGGGTGTCCCTGCACGACATAGCCCATAGCTTCTCTGAGTTACTCAAGCCCCTTCGCCACGACAAGGCAGCAATCCATGAAGAGGGAAGGAACCCATAGGGAGCACCAAGTCCAGCCCCCCTCGAGGAGGCATGCAGTGGGGAATCGAACCCCCAACCTCTGGCTCCCCAGCGAGATACCTAAACCCCTGAGCCATCCAGGAGTTCTCTAAGGATGGATGGCCTGGAACCTGCAGATCAGGGGCTTCCCTCCCCATCGGCTTTTTCCACATTACACCCACGATGCCATGAGGAGGCAGGTGGTGGGAGGGCCGTCTCTAGTGGCCAGCTGTGCTTGGCAGCAGGATGTTGATGGGCCACCTGGCTTTCATTCAGTGGGGTGACATCATGGATGTTTTTGTAAAATTCAAAAAGTTTCCTCACCAGAGACGCTTTGTTTGTGTTCTTGCTTCACCTCCAGCTGATGGAGCCCTGGCTGACACGATCCGAGTGGATCCGAGAGAGGGCACTGCAGGCCAGTTGCCAGGTGCTGGCTGCCTTCCAGGCCACTGTGAGTCTTCCGGTGAGTTTTCCTCCTCCTCCTCCAGAGGACCATGTGGTCCTAGTCCCCCTATTCAGAAAGGCTCCCTGGAAGCATCTCGGAAGCATCTCGTCTGTTTCTTTTGACTTTGGCTCAGTGAATATAGACCAGCCTTTCCCAGCCTGGTGGCCTCTCTAGAATAATTATTTCACCTTTTAATTACTTATCCTACGTGGTCTCAAACATCGGATCAGATGAGACAAATATGAGAAAACTCTTCCTGAGTGTGATTGGACTACAGCTGTCTATATGAAGTGGCTGCCTTTTGTCCTAGGGGTGAAAGTAATTTTTTCTCTGCTGTTGGGCTAATATGAGCATCCCTCTGTTTCATTAAAGTGAAGAAACAGGATGGTTTCCTTCTCAAGTAGCACCAAAGTGACTTTGTTGAACTGACATCTCAAAGGTGACCGAAGGGTTGCCTAAGCAGAGCATCTCCATTAGAAATGCCTTCTTCTCTCTTGACAATCGCACACCCCTTCCGCCGTGGCACTTCCAACAGGAGGGGCACTATAGCCAGGTGGGCTCAACTCGGACCCAACATGGCTATGGCCCATGCAGACCGAGGCTTTCTTCCCCGTTTCTCGCTTCTCCTCCCACACATGTCAGCCTGATGTTACCTAAGCATGGGTAGTAAGACAGTAAAAAGGCTGTTTACAGGTCGGAGCAAAAACCTTTGTCACCCCTGGGGTTATGCAGATTAGCTTGCTTTGTTTCCTTGACATTTGCTTGCACAAACACAGAAAACCCATCTCAGTCCCCTCTTGGCAACCATGATATGCTATTCCTTTCAATTCTGGGCTTTTTGTAATGTCTGTTCCCAGCCTAGGAGGATCCCTTCCACGGCAAATCTTAGAGGACAGGTTGGTTCTTCCAGTCCTCCGGCCTTCCGAGGCCCTTTCAATAGGTTTTGTACTTTTCTTGGTAGGATGGAGAAAATTTTAAAGCTTATGGCGCCCGGGTGACCTTCCTAGCCCCCTATACCTGGGAGAGCTCCATCGAGTGCCGGCGATGGGCGGCCAAGGGCATCAGCCTCTTGATGCGCATTCAAGGTGAGGACGTTGGCGGTGGAGATGGGATCTATTTATAAACTTTGGTTATGACCTCCTTCCAAGAACGGAGGGCTTCAAGGCATATCAGTGGATGCTTTCACTCCGTGGTTGCTGGTGTTCCTGGAGTGACTCTGTCTGGATTTAATTTGGATGGCTGTGAGGACCCCGGGAGACCTCTTGCAAGCTTAGATTGACCCCACTTCCAAACGGATCAGTAGATCCTCCGCAGGGGAGGCAAATGGTTATCCCAAAGGGGAGGCCAAAGATCCCAAGGGAGGAAAACACTGTCCTTCCAAGGTGGCTTCATCTCAGAGCTTGGAAATAATCTCTTGGAAAATGAATGAGATGACCTTCATCCGTCAGATGTTTTGGAAACCCGTTTAAAACATTGATTTAATCATTAAATGACAACAACAATCCCAGGTTGACCAACGGTCAATGTTCCATGTTCCTTTTAAGTTTTGGGGGACAGCGTAGAAATAGGGAGCCCTTTCTTGCTACTTCCAAGAACTTTTTATGTGTTACCAATTCATTCCTATATCAGGCAAAAAGCAAAGACAAATAAAAACAAGAGAAAAATGTTGCAGCCCTTTAAAGACCGAACTCATATGTTTTAATATGGGTTTTTGTGGACAAATCCACTTCTTAGGCATGACAAATACGTATGCATTTATTTGTGGGCATGTATAAATATATAAAAGGGACGCCGTGGCACTGCGGGTTAAACATCTAAAAGCCTCTGGGCTGCAAGGTCGAAAGATCAGCAGTTTGAATCCACGCGGCGGAGTGAGCCTCCGTCGCTTGTCCCAGCTCCTGCCAACCTAGCCGTTCGAAAGCATGTAAAAATGCAAGTCGATAAATAGGTACCACCACGGTGGGAAGGTCACGGCATTCTGTGTCTAGTCACGCTGGCCATGGACCACGGAACAAACGCTGGCTCTATGGCTTGGAAACAGGGATGAGCACCGCCCCCTAGAGTCGGACATGACTGGACATTTGTCAAGGGGAACCTTTACCTTTTTTATAAATATATAAATATTTGTCATGTGTTCCCACACTTACGTCTGAGGAAGTGGACTTGTCTGCAAAAGGTAACATTAAAATATAGCAGTTTTTAAGGAGCCACAACATTATCGTCTCCTTTCATTTTTCTTTTTTTTTGGGGGGGGGTTTTGCCAGATATGCTAGCAGAGACTAACACGGACACCTCTTCTAAACCTATTCAATTCCTTAGCTAGGATTAAGGGAATGAATTGAGTTTAGAACTTTTCAGCAAAATGGCTAACTCCAAATAATTTGTTTTCAGTTTAACGCTGACCCACGAGCGCTGACGCAGGTGGCTCCATCAGCCCTCTCCCAGATGGGCCACTTGGCTTGTGTCACTCCTGCCAGTCCCAAAATCTTGCATGCAGGACGTTGTTTCTACAAACAAACCCTCTCTCTTTACTGGGTGGGGAAATGCCACCGTTCCCAAATCTGGATGAAGGTGGGTCATGACTAAAGCAGGAGGAGGCCTCGTTCCAAAATGTGCGGGTGACGTCCCCCAGCAAGCTTTAGTATGGGTTAAAAAAAAAATCTACGCAGTGCATGATGCAAGTATTGTGTTTTTCTTCATCATCTTTCTTTTCCAGGCCGGTCAAGAATCACAGAGGAGGAAGAAAAAGAAATGGAGTCCGCCCTCTGTGATCTGCAAGCGGAAGTCCCCCCTGATCTGACTGGGGCCTCGGCCAGACTGGCTAAGGTGATTGACTCCATTTGGGGAGCACCCCTAGAGTCTGGATCACCTCCCTGTCCCAGATGGGTTCACGTTCTGTTCTCTCAATGCTGAAAGTCAACGGCCAGGATCATGTGTCGGGCGGTCATTTCTGAGATGAGGTGCCGAGGTCTGAAATCCTGGCACGCAGGGTCCCCCCCCCCCGTCTCCCCCATCTGCGAAGAAGAGCCCAGAAATGGTGGCCTGACCCATCCTGTGTTCTCTGGGAGAGAATCCAATCCTCGCACAGGTCTCTGCCCCTGTTTAGGCCTTCCTGGTTCTCCAGGAAAACCCTGTTCAAGTCCATGGGGAAAGGCAAAGGCAACCACAGAGAAAGATCTGACATTGATATATTACTGGGGGGCGGGGGGGGGAGAGATGCTTAGTGGTCTTTTGTTTTCTCAGCTCAGAATCCCGGGATGGCACCACTCCTAAAATCACGGAGAACAAGATGTTTTTCAAGTCATCTCCAGAGGCCTCGTGTCCTGTCAGTGACACAAAAAGCAAGCCCTGCCCCCTGATCACCAGGCTTTCTTTTTTTGACAGGTGGTGAGCACCCATCTCCCTGAAGATCAGGTGCTGGACTTCACGAAAGCCATCCTGGAAGACCTCGTGTCCAGGATCCCCACCGGTGCCAGGGCTGGTGGTTGCTGGCTGCTCGCCCTCCTCCAAAACTGTGGGGATGCGATAAACAGCCAGGTGAGCCTTTGCGACCACTGCCCTTGGGTCCAGCCAGCAGAGGCAGAATTCAGAAAAAGAGCTTGGCATCTGTAGTTTTAAGCTCTGCCAGGAGGACACTGAACCAGAGTTTGGGAAGTTCCTTTTTCAAACCTCTTCGGTTCTGTAGAATCCGGAATTTCTCAGCCAGCAGAGCCATGTCCACCTTGGGTGGGGGATTCTGGGAGCCGGAGGGGGTGGGAAAGGCCCTTCTCCCCATTCCATTCATCTCCGTGGTCTTCTCGAGTTTGGCCCTTCCTCTGGAAAAAGTGGTCTTCGGACTGTCTTTTTGGCCACATCCAAATGTAGATCAAGTTCTGTTAGAGAACATACATGATAAGTTCACGTGAAATTGTGTCTAGCAATTCCCTTCTTTCCCATCTTTTTGAAATCCACCAAGAACCTTTATGTGAAGCAGGGCTGGCCCAAGTGAAACCTGTGAGCCATAGGCTGCCCCACAGAGGCCTAAATGCAGCCCCACAGTACTCCGAATTCTCCACAGCCCTTCCCTCCCTTTTAGGAAGAAAAATTACAGACTCTCCTTGTGAGCAATCCTGGAAATATTTTTGCCATCTTTTGGCAGCCGCCAGCACCCATGGGCACCCACACCCACCCCATACACTTTTTTAAATTGGTCTATAGAGGACACGAGGGGACTTCTTCCTTTTGAAAGAAGCAACCTTTTTGAGGTGGTGGGTATGGGAGCGGGTGTGGGTTTGGCCCACGGTCTCTGTGCGCAGCTGCTGGATCTCCGGAAGGGGCTCCCCTCTGATTTTAAGGGCTATCTGGGTTCAAGATCCAGCACTTTCTGGGCATTTGCAAATTTCAGTTTTAAAAGGGTGGCCAGAATCCTACTGGCTGTTTACACGTGCAGAAGAGCATTTGCAGACCTTTCTGGACCTAATGGAGGGAGTGCGCATTGCATGTCAATTGTGTTCTTGATCATGGGTGTGATCATAAAATCATAGAATCATAGAAAAGGGAAGTTGGAAGGGGTCTACAAGGCCATCAAGCCCAACCCCCTGCTCAGCGCAGGAATACCATCAAAGCGGATCTGCCAGGGGATGATCTAAGTTTTTCTTGAATGCCTCCAGTGTTGGAGCACTCGCCACCTCCCCTTGAGGTCACTGGTTCCACTGTCGCACTGCTCTAACAGTTAGGAAGTTTTTCCTGATATTCAACCGAAATCTGGCTTCCTGTAACTTGAGCCCATTGTTGCGTGTCTGGGATGATCAAGAACAGATCTTGCCCTTCCTCTGTATGACAGACTTTCAAATATTTGAAAAGTGCTATCGTATCACCCCTCAGTCTCCTTTTCTCAAGGCTAAACATGCCCAATTCTTTCAGCCTTTCCTCATATGGCTTGGTTTTCCAGCCCCCTGATCCTCCTTGTTGCCTTCCTCTGAACTTGTTTCAATTTGTTAGCATCCTTCTTGAAGTGTGGTGTCCAGAACTGGACACAAGACTCAAGGTGAGGCCTAAGCAGCGCTGAATAGAGGGGGACTAGCACCTCACGGGATTTGGAAACCATACTTCTATTAATGCAGCCTAAAATAGCATTTGCCTTTTTTGTAGCCACATCACACTGTTGGCTCATATTTAGCTTGTGATCTACGACAATTCCAAGATCCTTCTCGCTCGTAGTTTTGCTGAGCCAGGGATCCCCCATCTTGTAACTGTGCAATTGGTTTCTTTTTCCGAGGTGCAGGACTTTGCACTTATCTCTGTTGAATTTCATTCTGTTGCTTTCGGCCCAGTGCTCCATCCTGTCAAAGTCATTTTGAATTTTGTTTCTGTCTTCTAGTCCATTTGGTATCATCTGCAAATTTGACAAGCATTCCCTGCACTCTCTCATCCAGGTCATTACTAAAAATATTGAAGGACACCGGGCCCAGGACTGAGCCTCTGGGTACCCCACTAGTTACCTCCTCCCAGTTAGAGAAGGACCCATTAATCATCACCCTCTGAGTACGATTCTGTAGCCAATTGTGTATCCACCTGACACTTGATCTATCCAGCCCACACCTAGTTAGCTTGCTCATCAAGCTATCATGGGTCACTTTGTCAAAAGCTTTGCTGAAGTCAAGATATACTACGTCTACAGCATTCCCTCTGTCTATCAGGGAGGTGACCTGATCAAAAAATGAGATCCAATTAGTTTGGCAGGATTTGTTCTTGACAAATCCGTGTTGGCTTCTAGTTATTACTGCCTTGTTTTCTAGGTCCTTTACAATCTGTTCCAGAACTTTGCCTGGGATTGATGTCAGGCTGACTGGCCTGTAGTTCCCAGGTTCCTCTTTTTTGCCCTTTTTGAAGATAGGGACAATATTGGCCCTCCTCCAATCCTTTGGCACCTCCCCCGTTTCCCATGATTTCAAGAAAATAATGGATAGTGGTTCTGAGAGTTCTTCAGCCAGTTCCTTCAGTCCTCTCGGATGCAGTTCATCCGGCCCTGGAGATTTGAACTCATTCAAGGTGGTAAGGTATTCCTTGACTATTGGTTTATCTATCTCCAGCTGCAATCCTGCCCCCCCTCCCACTTGCACTTCCAAATTGTTTGGAAGTACATAGTCTGTCTTATGGGAAAAGACTGAGCTAAAATAGGAATTGAGAACCTCTGCCTTTTCTTTGTCCTCTGTTATCATTTTTCCATCTCCATTGCGAAGTTGTGCCGCTCTGTCTTTTGCGACTCACATACCTGAAGAAGGCTTTTTTATTGCTTTTAGTGTCTCTAGCTAATCTCAGCTCATTCTCAGCTTTTGCCCTCCTAATGCCATCTCTGCATTTCCTTGCTACTTGTCTGTACTCATCCCTGTTGGCCTGGGCTTCTTTCCACTTCCTGTACATGTCATTTTTGGTTTGTAGGTCCTCCCTGAGCTTTTTGTGAAGCCACACTGGCCTTTTTCGCCGCCTTCCCCCTTTTTGTCTTGTTTGAATTGTTTGTAGTTGTGCCTTTAGAATTTCTTTTTTTAGATCACACACCCAATAGGTCTCTGGACCCCACCTTGTGTTTCCTCTTGTGTGCATGTTAAAATGGGAGAGAATTTCCACTGGTGTAACCCAAAAGCAGAATGATTAGCATACAAACCCCATTTCGTTCAGCGGGACTTGCTCTCCAAGAGGAGGGTGGAGCGTAGAAATGCTGTGGATCATAGGTCTGCAAGAAACGCCCTGAACTGCACTGTTGAATCATTTGGGGAGAGAGGGTTCCCTGCACGCATGCCTGCGTCGGTGTGCGTTTCTGTACATTTTGAAGCCAAAGCCATTGCTCTGCCCCAACCGTGGATGGCTTTTTTACAAAACATGGGAGTGCAATATCACCCCCAGACCTGGGGAGATGGGGGGGAAATGGGGTGCTGCTGTGGTCGTGAGGAGGAATTTGGAGGAATTTGCCCAAGCGCTTGAGGAAACCCTTCCAGGCCCGGCTGATGCAAATGCACCTGAACGATGGGAACATTTCAAGAACGCTGTGTATAACACCGCCTTGTCCACATTTGGCAAGAAGACCAAAAAGACGGCCGACTGGTTCGAAGCCCATTCGGAGGAGTTGATGCCAGCCATCGAGGAAAAGAGGAGAGCTCTAGCAGCATACAAAGCCTGTCCTAGTGAGTACAACTTGCAAGCTCTTCGAGCTGCTCGTAGCCAAGTCCAACAGGCTGCCAGGAGATGTTCCAACGATTATTGGCTTCAGCTCTGCTCTCAGATACAGATAGCAGCGGACACAGGTAACATCAAAGGAATGTATGACGGTATCAGGCAGGCTTTAGGTCCAATACAGAAGAAATCTGCTCCCTTGAAGTCTGCTACAGGCGTGATCATCCAGGACCGAGCACAGCAGATGGACCGCTGGGTGCAACACTACTCTGAGCTGTATTCCAGAGAGAATGTAGTAACCGAAGAAGCATTAAATAACATTGAGTGCCTGCCTGTCTTGGAAGAGTTGGACAGCGAACCAACCTTAGCAGAAATAAAAGCGGCCTTGGATTCCCTCGCCTCTGGCAAGGCACCTGGAAAGGATAACATCCCTGTTGAAGTGCTGAAGTGCTGTAAAGAGACCATCACTACCGAGCTGTATGAAATCTTTTGTCTTTGCTGGAGGGAAGGTGGAGTACCACAGGACATGAAGGATGCAAACATCGTCACATTGTACAAGAACAAAGGAGACAGGGGCGACTGCAATAACTACCGTGGCATCTCTCTTCTCAGCGTTGTAGGGAAGCTGCTTGCCCGTGTTGTGCTGAAGAGGCTCCAGGTGCTCGCAGACAGAGTCTATCCAGAATCACAGTGTGGATTTCGAGCTAATAGATCCACCACCGACATGGTATTCTCCCTCAGACAGTTGCAGGAGAAATGCAGGGAACAACAACAGCCACTCTTTGTCGCCTTCATAGATCTCACAAAGGCCTTTGATTTGGTTAGCAGGGATGGCCTTTTTAAAATCCTTCCCAAGATTGGATGTCCACCTCGACTCCTTAAAATCATCAGGTCCTTCCATGAGGGAATGAAAGGCACTGTAGTTTTTGATGGTTCAACATCAGATCCCTTTGACATCCGAAGCGGAGTGAAACAGGGCTGTGTCCTCGCACCAACCCTCTTTGGGATCTTTTTTGCTGTCATGCTGAAGCACGCCTTTGGAACTGCAACAGAAGGTGTCTATCTCCGGACTAGATCAGACGGAAAGCTCTTTAATCTCTCTAGATTGAGAGCGAAGACCAAAGTCCAGCTGAAATGCATGCGGGATTTCCTCTTCGCCGATGATGCAGCCATTGTTGCCCACTCTGCTCAAGACCTCCAACAACTCATGAATTGTTTTAGCAAGGCCTGCCAAGACTTTGGACTAACAATCAGCCTGAAGAAAACACAAGTCATGGGCCAGGGCGTGGACTCACCTCCCTCTATTACCATCTCCACACAAGAATTGGAGGTTGTTCATGACTTTGTGTACCTTGGCTCAACGATCTCTGACACTCTCTCTCCAGATGTCGAGCTGGATAAACGCATTGGCAAAGCAGCTACCATGTTCTCTAGACTCACGAAGAGAGTATGGCTCAATAAGAAGCTGACGACATATACCAAGATCCAGGTATATAGAGCCTGCGTCCTGAGCACACTCCTGTACTGCAGTGAGTCCTGGACCCTTTGTGCACGGCAGGAGAGGAAGCTGAACACCTTCCATATGCGTTGCCTCCGACGCATTTTTGGTATCACCTGGCAGGACAAAGTTCCAAATAGAGTAGTCCTAGAACGAGCTGGAATCTTTAGCATGTATACATTACTGAAACAGCGACGTCTACGTTGGCTTGGGCATGTCGTGAGAATGGCTGATGGTCGGATTCCAAAAGATCTCCTGTATGGAGAATTAGTGCAGGGAAATCGCCCCAGAGGGAGACCACAGCTGCGATACAAGGACATCTGCAAGCGGGATCTGAAGGCCTTAGGAATGGACCTCAACAGATGGGAAACCCTGACATCTGAGCGTTCAGCCTGGAGGCAGGCATTGCATCATGGCCTCTCCCATTTTGAAGAGACCCTTGTCCAGCAGACCGAGGCAAAGAGGCAGTCACGGAAGCAGCAAAATCAGGGAGCTGGACAGGGGACAGATTGTATTTGTCTTCAGTGTGGAAGGGATGGTCACTCTCGAATTGGCCTTCTCAGCCACACTAGACGCTGTTCCAAGTCCTCCATACAGAGCACGTTACCATAGTCTTTCGAGACTGAAGGATGCCTAATACTGTGGTCGTGATCTCCCTGCAGTAGATTGGCTTCCGTTCAGATCAATTTCAGCAAAAGTAACACTTGCAGAAATGATCCATGTTCTCTTTCAGGGAGAGCTGTGTATGATCACTGCTGTTGTTGTTAAACAAACAAACAAGCAAACAAACAAACTTATTCATTCAGACATTATTTTTATTATTAAATAATCAGGAGGGTTATATTTTTAAAATATCCTTTACTAGAACAAAAAAGATGAACCGTGTCTATTCCCTGTCTTGCTCCTTCCAGATCCCAGGGCTCCTGGACCTTTTCTGCAGCCACCTGCCGACCACCACGCAGTATGGCTTGGAGGAGGTCCTGATGGAGGCGGTCTCCACCGTGGCCCACCAGCACCTGGACATGGTCTTGAGCCACCTCCTCCGCCGACGACTTCCGCTGGACAGGTGGGTGCTGGCTTTCAGGCACGGTTTTCGGTCCTTGGTGGAGGAGGCTTCCTTCCTCTCGGCCACGCCAGCCCATTCACTGGAGCACTGAGCTTGCAAAGAAGGATGCGGTCCCTGCAGGAGACATGGCAACCCGTTTCTCCTCGCCCTGTGAGATTTTTCCTAGTGCCCCTGGCAAGCATTTGCACATGGGTGCTCAAGCAAAGGAGCTGAATCATTCACGTCCTCCCTCTCAACGGCCACCTTTCACTCCCCACAGCCTAACTCCCCACTTCCCAGTTAACTCTCCAGCGGTCAAGCCTCTCACGGTCTCCCTCCAAGGGTCTCCCTCTAACTCACCCGTCCCTTCTCCTTTCACTCTGGCTCCGCCTCCCAACCCCTCCCATGGGCGCAGGCGAAGACCCTGACATATAGGGGAAGGCAGGGTGTTTGCTACACCGTGCCATGAGGCAAAACTCTGATGACGGAGGCTTTAACTGTAGGACGAAGGGTCAGGAGCACTGGAGGGACTGAGTCTCCTTGAACAATCTTGACTCTTGGGCTTGGCTTGGCTTTGGCTCGCAAAGAGACCAGTTTTGGGCAGAGAAATCTTACCCAAGCACACAGACCCTTGTCTCCGTCTTCTTCTGGAGGGCCAGAAAACTTGCAGGGTTTGGAAACTCCTTGCCACAGTGTCTTGGGATGTCGAGACAACTCCAACTCATGAGTGCAAGGAGATGAGGAAGTGTTTTCCTGGTCCCTCATTGAAGATCTAGGCAACTCTGGCAAAGTCACGGGTCGGGGGCGGGGGGGGGGGGCGGCGGATTGTGCTGCCTGGGAGATTCTAGTTCTCCTTTAAAAGTCAGTTTCCCAAGCACTGAGAAGGTCAGAACAAGAAGAGAAAGGGGTCTCACAGCATAGTCTCTGTCCCACCTTGGTTTCTCACTGCCGGGAGTGACCAGCCCACCAGGGGCTCCTTGCATCCCATCTGCTGAAGGCAGAGTCTAGATTCAGACAGTCTCTGTAACTCTGGCCTTCTTTACTTTAGTGGGACCAGCAGGATCTGGAGGTCTTTAGGTCGGGACCCATCCCTGGCCTTGCTGATCCTCCCCAAGCTGATGTCCTGCATGACCCGGCCATCCATCCTGGGGACCATTTCCTGCTCTGGCCACGAAGAGCTTGAAGAGGAGGTGGGAGAAAAACACCTCAAGGTAAGCTCTCAGGGGCCACTTTTGACCCATCCTGGTAGAAGAGGTTGAGCCAGAATTCTCAGCGGTTCTCCTCCTAGAGCTGCTGGCCTGGATGGCTCCAGTCTGACCAAAACCACGGCCTTTTGGAGGAGAGGGCCTGAGAACCCAGGAGGAACCTCTGGTCTCTTCCCCCCCCCCCCCTTCTCTTCCTCTTCCTCCTCTCTGCAGGCCACCTGTGCCATGTACGAAGTCCTCTTGGGGCTGCACGTGGATGCGATTGTTCAGGAATCGTTTCCCCAGCTCGTGCACTGCCTCACGCGGCAAGTGACCTCCTGGCGCTTGTTTGAGGATCCTGCGACTCACCCGGAGGGCCTCTGCATGTTGACCAGGTCAGTGCCTTAAGAGTGGCTGAAAGAGAGGAAATGGCTATGCGGGCTGTGAGATTCTGGGAGGTGTCGCCCAAGAGACACGGGTTTTGTATCACTGCAACGGCTGTAGGTGGCCTCCAGGCTGTGCGGTGTGCAACGCGGGCGAGCAAGAAGCGAAGGAGGGAGGGTGGGGTTGCCCCCATGTCTGGTGCAGGGGCTGAGGACTCCGGGTTCCTGCTGGGGGGGTGGTGGTACTGCTCGGTGAATCCCTTCCGGCTTTCCATCGGAACCTTATAGAGGCCACCCACCCTGCCGAACATATTTGGAGGGAGAGGGTTCAGCACCTTGGACGCATCCAGTAAAGGAGAGATTAAAATCAAGGACATTCTCCACCACCACTCTCCTGCAAAGTCCTCGCCCCCCCACCCGCCCCCATCGCCTGAAAGGAAGTGAGAGAAAGGGAAAGGGAGGGGGGAAGGAAGGAAGGTCTGGAAAGAGAGGTGAAAACAAAAGATGGGGCCAATCCAGATCAGGCCCCAGTCTTGAAGGGTCCTGCCTGCTTGAAGCAAAGGGAGAGCATGTTTTGAGCTTCGGTGGGTGTTATCACTCCTGCGGTGAGCCTTCGGCTGATCACCACTCGTGGCCATTCCCCCTTTGAATTGCCACTGTTCAATACGGCCACAGGCCCACACAGACCCAAAGGCCTTCCGACACTCATCTCAGGGGAATGGCTGCCACCAGGATCTTTCCTCCAAAACCCAACTCCCACCATGGCTCATCTGTGAAGTTTGTACAGTCATTCATTGGCTTTTAGGTTCTACCCCTCTTTTGAATTCTGCTGGTCATCATGACCAGGTGACAGGCTTAGCCAGGAGGAACAACTAGTGCCATTTAAGTAAATCCCGTTTCTGCTGCTCTGGATGATCTGTGTCTTCCTACTCTCTGGCACATGAAAATGTCGGGTGACGATAACATTTGGTTCGTCCCCCCGCCATTCAGCTCCACCAGTCTCCATGCATCTGCATCCGCCAAAATATTTCCTCCTTCCCCACTTGTGGGTTGCTTTTCAGGCATCCCTCCAGCCACGCCTCCTGCCTTACAGGGCAGCCTGAAGCCACCACTCTCACGGCTGGCCACCTCTCCCTGCCACAGGTCAAGCTCTGCCCTGTCCCTTCCATTCTCCCTCATGGTTCCCTTCTCCCTCCTCTCCCCCAGCTGCCTGCTGCAGAATGGCTTGCTCAGTGGTGTGCTCATCCAGAGGGTCCTTCCCTGGATGAAATCAAAATCAGAAAAGCTGCGGCTCACGGGAACCACGATCTTGACTGAGGTAAGAGCCATGGATTGGGCCACCAGGGGTATCAGTTGGGTCGTGTCCCTTTGAGAGGCCAAGGAGGCACAACTCAGCAGGCAGAGAAGGACTAAGAGTTTCATCCAAAAAGAAGCAAGCACCATTTTGCACCGTTTGCGCAGGTTATGCAATGTGCACAAAAGTTGTTCTTGCAAACTCATGAAAGTAGTTGATACTGGCAGGAAACATGTGGCCACCTCATGAAATGAGGAGGAAAAAGCGATAGGTTCTTTCACACAAAAATATTTACATCCTATTCAAAAATCAGAGTCCATTGATTCTTACAGGGTAAGAAGCCTGAGCTTGGGATGGAGAAAGATCCAGGGACCCATGCCGTAATGAACCTCTTGAACTCTTGCAGGTGATTCCGCTCAGCGGCATGGAAAGGATCCAGCTGAGAGCCTTCCTTCCTGTCCTGAAGGAAAGAGCCGAAGACCAGCAGGCCGACATCCGTCTCATGGCTCTGAGAAGCTTGGGCCGGCTTCTCTTTTGGGCACCAGATGAGGTCAGCCCTTCCCCCTTAATGCTGATGTTGTTTCAGAATGTGTGTTTGTAAGGTGTTAAAGACACTCCCTCCTCATTCAGTGCTCTCTTGGGAAAGAAGCAGGGACCAATCCAGAGACCACAGAGGTGAGAGAGAGAGAGAGAGAGAGAGAGAGAGAGAGAGAGAGAGAGAGAGAGAGAACACTTAGGGCATTTTTGAGAAGAAGAGGTTTTGTTGCCCTTTCCTGGATTCCAGGCCACTTCTGGGGACGCCTGGGGTGCAAGATGCAAATCTCAGGGGTCCTCAGTTGCGGTGCAGCTTTCCAAGGGCTGGTAGCCATGTGAAGATCCAGCACCAAGTAAGCTCAGTCAGGACCACCCTCTGTTTGCTCCTGCTTCAGTCTGTTAGGCTATCAATTACTTCTGAAACGTTGACAAGTAACGAGCGCTACTTTCATGACAATGTTCTGCTCTGGCTACGCCCAAATGCATAGCTTTTCTGCGTCATTTGGCAGACAGCTCTTCCAACCAGGAAACTCTCCCTCGGGTGGATTCACAATCTCTTTACTTGTCATTTCATCCACCATGGTGGGCCCTACCTTCTGGCAGAGCAGAGAGCGAACTTTTTTCGGACGGGAAGGCCATGGGATGTGCGGGTCACCCACTAGGGAAGAAGGCATGGCCCTCGACCGGCTCCCTCCTTTTGGAAGCACTCGTGGCCGATAGAGGGACTTGGTTTTGTCTCCTCCTTGCAGGTGAAAGGACAAAAGAAGGTGATTCTTCGAATCCTTTGTCGTCACCTACGCGACGCCATGGTGGTGGCTGAAGTCATGGAAGCCTTTGCCCTGGTTCTCCAGCACCTCAAGTGGGGGAAAGTGGCCTTCGTTTTCAAGGACATCTGTATGAACGTCACAGCATTCCTGTCTGACGTACGTTGGCGACAGACTCCCCCCTTCAAATACCCACCCCTTTGCCAACTCTACTTAGGAGAGCTGAGCTCTTCCTCAGCTTCTCTGCCCCTTTTAAGCTTTCTTCTTCATCCCTCTCCTGCAATGTTATGGAAGAACTCAGCCTTCAGGGCGACCCACCCCCTTAGGATCCCATGAATAAGGAGACCTTCAACCTTCCCTAAGGGGTATCCCAGGCATGCAGGTCACCATAGGTTACCACCACGGCTGAGATCTGTGCACGTCCCCTTCACTTCCTGCACCCCAGAGGTGTGCTCTCTTTGGCAGCTGCCAAGATGCCTCTCTCCTCCCCGTTTCTGGGCTTCTGGAGGGAGGGAGGTCAAACAGCACGGTTGGATATCCTCTCCCCTGGATGTGGCCTCCAATCCATGCCGCCTCCCTTCCCCGAGTTTAACCCAGATCTGCAGGTGGAACCCCTCCAGGGCATGAAGGCATCGCCTCAGCCTGGCGCAAGCCTTGCGCGGATGCCCATGGAGATCCCCAGAGGATGACGAGAGTCACGCTTCCCCTGGGAGGTCCTGCTTCCCTCCTTGCACACGCACGTGCACGACGCTGGTTGCAGGAGTGGTTTGGCCAAAGACGAGGCCACACACCAATTCAGAGGCCTTCCTTCCCTTCGCCTAAGCTTTGGGGGGCCTTTTTGACCTCTTGTAAGAGTGGCTTTGCTGTCTACGAAGGTGAAATCCTGTCTTCCTCTGGTTTCAGGAAGATGACCGCGTTCGTGGGGCGGCTTTCCACCTGTTTGGGGTCTTGGCCACCTGGGCAAAGTCGGGGTGCCGGGCTTTTTTTGCTGATCAAGTGAAGCAAAATTTGGTACCCCTGCTCGTCCATCAGAGCGACCCCAACCGGAAAGTCTCGGAGGTATGGTTGTAAAACTAATGTATTGTTTTGCATATCTAGTGCTATGTTTTTCTAGAAAATGTATTGTTTTGCACAGAGGTTTTATGTCATGTTCAATGTGTTTTCTATTTTTAATACAAGATTCCTTTTGATCTAATCCCCCCAGCCCATTTAGAATATATTGTACATGGCCCAGAGAAACCTGGTTAGTAGACAGCTTAAAAGGGCCAGCCTTCATCCAGAAAGACCCGGAGGACTTTCCCTCAGCAACGGTCCTGGAATCCCAAGAGGCCCGATGAGCGCTTGGCTGGGCCTCCATTCTCCCCTCTGCTCAAGGGCAGGACGCTCAGCTAGCCTTTCTTCAGGGCTTGCTTCTGCCCCTTCCATAGGGGCTGATGCCTCCTGGTGATGCCATGATTGAGCTCAGGGACCTAGAGAAACCCACGGTTTGTGAATTGTGGCACAAACTGACCCCAGCATGTTTGGGACTGGCTAGTGTGGCTAGTGGGGGGGGGGGGGGAGAGGGTCTGGGAGGTGTTATCCAAATAAGAAAGGGGTTTATTTTGCATCACCTCCTCCTTTAGAGAAGCTTTTCCAGACTGAAATAGATCTGATCTGGATCACCTAGACTTCTGTTCTAATCAGAGTGCCAATTTTGAGCGACAAAATCTCACCGGCTTTGGGCCAGGAAACCTGGAAGCTCACCTTTTCTGGCTGGGAGATGAAATCTTCAAGGCAAGCCCTTTTGCATGTCCCACCCTGTCGGAAGGCTTGGCTGGCGGGTACGCGAGAAATGGCTTCCCCTGTACCAGCGCTTCCATAATGGAACTCCTGCCCGGGAAGTCAGGCTTCCTCCCACCCGGTTGGGCTTCCAGGGGTCAGCCCAGGTGGTCTGGAGTGAACGGTCCTTGCCTTTTAAAGACTGGCTTTCAAATGGACTTTTAGTGGTAAATGGACTTTCCACTTCTTTTTGAGGAATGTTGTTCAATCCTCTGTTTAAATCATGTTTTAAATCACATTAATCAGCTGCCTGGAAACACTTAGGAATCTTCAGGTGAAAAACAGGGATGAAGAAAGAGTTGAAAGAAAGAAAGCCATTTAAATAAAGAATTTAGAACTTAATTATCTACTTTGGCCGTCATGCGGTTCAAATGTGCTCAGGATGCAGTTTTCAGCTGAAAACAAACAAATCTAAAAGCCCCACTCCAAATCAAGGTGTATATCAAAGTATATGGTTTGGAGGAAGATAGCTTTAAAAGGACTTTGTAAAATGTGACTTTCCGTGATCATTGGCAAGACAAAGATTATTGGCATTCGAGCTTACCTAATTCGGAAGAGAACTTGTGACTCTGCCAGCTGGCATTCTGTATGCTTCTTGTTTGTATTACGCCTGCATTATCGATGTATGCGTACCTTTGCAATTTGAAAGTTTTTTTTCCTTTCCTTTCTTTCCTTCCTTTTTAATTTTTTTTAGGCATGCAGAGTTGCTTTTTTGCACGCTCTGGACTTTGTGGTGGAAAAACGGCTTCGGCAGCTTTACAAGACCACAGACGTCAGCCCCTCAAAAATTATTTTAGACCTATGCCAGCAGCTGGTGAGTCAAAACAAGAGGGAGCCGTTTGGACTGGGAGAGAGAGGAAGGGGGAAGGATAGACCGTTGAATTAACCGACCTACGTATAAGTGTCTTCACAACAGAATACTTACTTATAGATTTGAAATATTTTAGGCCACATTTTCCCCAAAAGATCCAAGGTGGCTTATACTATTAAAAGAAACAAAGTTAAGATCTAAATAATAAACTATTACAATATTTAAAAAGCATTGAACGGGTATCATATTATAACTCATAAGAAGAACTATATCAAAAGCACAAGTAAAAAAAACAGGATAGAATCATCCCTTGGTCAACCGGTTAGTCGCAGCTCTGCTGAGACCTTCTGTGTACAAAATAGAAAGGTCTATCTTTGAGACTCTCTGTAGGCAAAGCAGAAGATGTTTGTCCTAAGCTAGACACCCAGCAACCCACAAAAATAGGCTTCTAAGCAGTGGAGCCCAGAAAATAGCATTTCACAAGCTCTGCTTCTCCTGGGTAAGACCGGGGCTTCCTATTGCACAGTATAGTCTGTACTTGTTTGTTTGTTTGCTTGCTTGCTTGCTTGTTCGTTTGTTCGTTTGTTTGTTCATTAAAACCTTGCCTTTCTCCTCAAGGGGACCCAAGGCTGCTAGGGTTCCTTCTTTGGGATCTGAAGCAGAGATTTGATTCCAAAGCTACTGCTTGACATCCTTCTTTAAGCTGTTGCTAGGATCTGAATCCAGCTCCTTCAGCCCTTCCGGAACAAGACGCTGTGCTTCTTAGTCAGCCACAGACCACCCCCCCCCCCCCCCAGTGTGGAGCAGGGGACAGAGTGGCGGACTAGGACTCAGGAGGCCTGAGTTCAAATCCCCACTCTGCCACGAAAGCTCCCTGGGGGGTTGGAACTGGTCAAGCCACTCCTTAAATAGCTCACTTCCCTTGAAAGCCCTATTAAGGTCGCTAGAAATTGGTTCCGACTTGATGACGGATCAGAACAACAGTAACAGCGAGAGCCCGATGGCTTGGCAATCAGCTGGGCCTCAGAAAGGTCAATGGCCGTGCCAGGTTTATTCCATCACCCAAGCCAGCAACCCAGGCCAAATATTGAAATCCAGTCCGCCTTTGGGTCGGCTTTCCATACCTGGACTGTAGCTAATTGGGACTAGTTGACAAGGTGCCGGGGCAAGTTTCGGTCACATGCCTGGTCAGGACACAAACCCTAGCAGGAACACCGGCCCTTTTCATAAGCTGGGAAACGGAATCATTGATTTTATTTACATGTACAGTAATAAAGAAAAAAACCACCAAAATGTAAATCTAAAAAAAAAAAATGCAACACAGCCTTGTGAGCTATCTGCCCAAGACTGGGATAAACCATCATAGTCATCCTCATGTTATTTTAAACATGGATTTTGGCAGCCCAACAAACTGAAGTGATTTTTACCTGAATCTTTAGGTCAAAGAAAGCCCCAAACGGAGTGTGGGCCTCCTGAGAAAAACTGCGACGTATTTCTCGAGCGGCCAGGACGAGGTCCGAATGAAAGCTGTGGAAATTTCAGGTAATCTAATCATCAGCTTAGTACTGGGGAACTGGAAGGGACCCCCCCCCCCCAATGGATCATCAAGTCCAGCCTGGGTCAAGGCGGCCCAGTGGGGGATCGAACTCCCAACAAGAAAGCTAAACCACTGGGCTGCCCAGCAGTTCGAAGAGGCAAGGCTGGCTGATTGAAGGATTTGCAAGGGCCAGTCTGCAAATCTCAGAAGTCAAGGGGAGGGGAAGGGACACCTACGAAGAGGGTCTCCAAACTCCCAAGAAGTCCACGCCGGGGGAACGTGTGGTGCGCAAGCCCCTGGGGCCCAAAGGTCACCCCCGACGCCCCTCACCTGTTCCATTCCTTTGAAAACGCTTTTAAATTTTTGGTTCAGAAATTCATGTGGGGTCTATTGTGTCACGTTTCGGGTCTAAGCAGCTTTCTTTTCCCCACCATCACCCCCAGTTTTTGTTTTACTTTTTACATTCAGTTCTTGCAACTGGAAGGAATTAAGGGGCTTCTGAGCAAAAAAGAGACAAAAGGTTTTTTTTTTTAAAAAAAGGTTTTGAGTTGGAAGGAGCAGGCCTTCCAGGTCTAGGTTTCCCCATCGATCCCCTGACCAAATCAATAAATGAATGAATGAATAGAAAGAAGAAGAAGAAGAAGAAGAAAACCTTCTGGAAGTTGCCCACCCTCCATGTAGAATTAAGGGGTGTTCTGGACCTCTTTGATGGACAGTCCAGCAGAAGACCTTCTTCGTAGCCTCTCGGTGGCAACGTGGCAGCAAAGCTGCTTCTGTCCTTTGGGTGGTTTTTAAGGAGGCAATACTTTGCTGTTCTCTCCCACGTCTCAATGGGAATCCAGGTCATTTCCCCTTTGAGTTTGGGATGGTTCCACCCTCTGCCTCCCACCCACAATTTCCCATCCTCGGCTTTGCCATGCCGGGGCTGCAGCCGCAGAAGTGCTCAAGGTCGCCCGGTGCCCCATATCCCTCCATGCCAGCCGTGCGGGAGCGCTTTCTTCTAGAGGGTCCTAAGACCTGGACACCACGTGGCTCCAAATGCCCCCATGCCTAACACTGGCGTTCCAACTCTCCCTTCCTTCCGTGAAGGAAGGACCACCCGTGCTGAGTGAGAATCTCGGAGGTGGCCTCTGGCTTATTCAGACCACCGGGATTCCTACACCCCTTATTCGGCTTCCTAGGGATCCCACCTGGCAGCCTCCGTGGGCAAAGCCGATGTCCCCCAGGCCACTGAGCTCTTGCCCTTCCCTAGGCTTCATCTAGTCCAGCGTTTTCCCTCTGAGGGAAGGACAAGCCTCTCCTTTCTGTTCAAATCCTCCTTTGAACCAGGACTTGGGAAAGGATGGGACAACCTGACCCTTTCTTCCCTCCATTTCCTTGTTTTAGGGGCCCTTTTACAGAGCATCCCGGTGACAGAGATAGAAGACAAGACACTGCATCTTCTTCTGACCGGTAAAGAATGTTAGCAGTGGTGGTGGTGGTGGGGGTGGTGGGGGTGGGGGTCATGACCTGTGGGTAGCTGGCCACCTGAACTCTCTCCTGGCTGCAAGAACGTGTGGGTTGGTGGGGGTAAGAAAGAGAAGGAGAGCGAATAGGAACATCCATGTCACTTGCAGGAGGCTCCAGTGAGAAAGCCCTCCTTTCCCCCTCCAACGGCCAGCAGCCCTTCGAGGCTAGAGAGCATGGACCCTTCCGGGGCCCTTGGAGGAGGAAACCCAAGGGCGGAGGTCTCTCTTACGCTGTTGGAGAGCTTGATGAGTGGATGCTGTGCCCGCCTCTTATTTCAGGGCTGGAGGCGTTGCGGGAGTGTGCCGGCACAAACCAGCAAATGGCAGCAGCCGCAGGGGCTCTGGAAACCACGATCCTGAAGAAGAGGGCTGAGCTTCTACAGGCCACCACGAGCGATCGCAGCACCACTCCGAAAGGTCACACCTGGCGCGAGCGGCTTCTGTTTTGGCGGCGACACTAAATGTACGTATGGGGTTTTTTAATGGTTTCCAATTGTTATGAAAGATTGGATGGATTTTCCGGTGCACTAAATCCCCCTAAGGGGCAAGTTGCCCTCGGTCAGAGAGTCCGACAGGCCACTGACCTACCACCTTTGCTCTGGGGCAAGTCCCAGGACCTCAGCAGTGCGTAGCGTAAGCCCTTTGAACAAGTCTGACCTTAAAAAGAACACTTTACGTTTGCTCAGTACTTTGCAAGTACAGACACATGGGCTTTGTGATTCCTTAGAACTCACAACAGCTCAGTGAGGTAGGACTCTTAAAGATAGCTAGTTTGTGGCCCTCTCCACTCCCTGGATTTAGCCAGACCCTGCTGTTCAAGAGACCAGTCCTTTTGTAAGAATTTTTATAATTAATTTTTATTAGAAAAATAGAGTTTCATTAGAATTCAGTTTATATTGCACAAGCTTTAGCATCAAGAATATATTCAAAGATCATTGCAGTTAAATAAAATAACTATTTCCCATTAAAATAATAAAACACTACTGAGCTGAGCTAAGGTGGGCTATAGTGGGCTAGCCCCACCTCCTTCTTTCTCCTTTACTTACATCCTCTCTCCTTCATGGAACCCTAAGGGAAAACAGCTGGTTCGTTTCCTGTTCTGACATAGGACAGGAGGGAGGGGGGAATCTGGTGCCAGTTGCTCATGGAAGGTTTGGGGGTGTTTGGTCTCTCCTTAGCAGAGCACAACTCCTTCCTTTGCTCTCCACCCATTGCTGGAAGAGACCAGGTGTGACTCAGCTTCTGCTGAGAAAGAGGCATCTCTTTACACGAGGAAGAGGGAAGACGGAGGACCTCCTCCGGTTTCCTAGATGGTCCCCTGCCCGCTCTGATGTGTGCTGACCTTCCTTTGACCTTAGACGGCTATCCTTACGGTTGCTGATGCCACGTCCTTCTTTCCCACACCTGTCTCTTGTCCCTCCAAGGAGGAGACACCTGTTCTCTAGAGACACAAGGAGCAGCTCTGGCTTCCGACCCCTCCCGCAGAGTGAGCAAGAATGAAGCTGTCTCTCACCTGTGTGATGCATTTCCCGAATCAAAACAAGCTTTCTTCGGGCAGGATCAGAGATGCGAAGGGACATGTCTAATTCTACCAAGAAGGGTCACTTGAATGGGAGGGAACTGCCATAAAGGGACCTGTCCATCTTCCGGGAAATCCCTCCAGCCTGGTCACACAAAATACAAGCTCTATAGCTCCCCCCAAAAGGTGCACCCTGGACACGAATCGGGGTTGGACTGGAGTGGTTTCCCCATGCCTTGTGTGATTGCCAGGAAAGAGATTCCACCGGGTTACTCCAGAAGCAGTCTGAATGGAGATCTTTCCCCTGTGCGATCACCCCCTTTGGTCCTTAGAAAGAATCTTAGATGTGCTTCATTTACAAAGGGGAAGTGAGCTCTGGGGATCCTTTGAAAAATCAAAATGACCTCCAGGGGCCTCTCCGCAGGCTTTCATTTCTTCTTTGATTCTTTCGTCTTCCAGGCCATCCAGAGCAAACGGTCCACCTCCTAAAAAGGAACAACACAGCCAGGCATTCACCAGCCATACGACAAGATCCAAGACCTGGCATGCGGGACTGGAGGAACTGGTGGACAGAGGCCTTTAATGGGAAAAAAAGGGGACTGGGTCAGGGGTTCAGGAACCAAGACATCGCCTCTTCTGAGATCCTGCCCTAATAGAGGGAAGATCAAGTGACGATGAATTCTGTAGGTTGGTCCACCTCAGACCGATTTATTGATTTGTGGGTAGCCCAGATAACCCGTTTTTTATTTTTTAAAAAATGGCATTGAAGAAAACAGACAAAACCAAACAAGATGAATAATAATAGGAAGAACACAATATTTTATAAAAGCACAACAAAAATGAACATAAATTCTAGGGAGGAAGAGGAAACGGGGAGAAGGGGAGAAAGAGAAAGAGGGAGGGGAAAGAGTTTGAAGAGGGTAGACAGAGAAACAGGGAGGGGAAAGGGTTCGAAGGGGGTTGAAAGAAAAAAGGGAGGGGAAAGGGTTCAAAGGGGGTAGAAAGGGAGGGGAAAGGGATTTGAAGGGGGAAGAAAGAAAAAGAGGGAAGGGAAAGGGTTCGAAGGGGACAGAAACAGAAAGAGGGAATGAAAAAGGTTTGAACGGGACAGGAAGAGAAAGAGGGAAGGGAAAAGGTTTGAAGGGGACAGAAAGAGTGAAGGGAAAAAGTTTGAAGGGGAGAAAAAGAAAGAGGGAAGGGAAAAGGTTCGAAGGGGGCAAAAAGAGAAAGAGGGAAGGGAAAAGGTTAGTCGGTGGCAAAAAGAGAAAGAGGGAAGGGAAAAGGTTTGAAGGGGACAGAAACAGGGAAGGGGAAGGGTTCGAAGGGAACAGAAAGAGAAAGAGGGAAGGGAAAAGGTTTGAAGGGGAAAGAAAGAGGGAAGGGGAAGGGTTCGAAGGGGACAGAAAGAGAAAGAGGGAAGGGAAAGGGTTCGAAGGGGACAGAAAGAGAAAGAGGGAATGGAAAAGGTTTGAAGGGGACAGAAAGAGTGAAGGGAAAAGGTTTGAAGGGGAGAGAAAGAAAGAGGGAAGGGAAAAGGTTTGAAGGGGGCAAAAAGAGAAAGAGGGAAGGGAAAAAGTTTGAAGGGAACAGAAAGAGGGAAGGGAAAAGGTTTAAAGGGGAGAGAAAGAAAGGGAAGGGAAAAGGTTTGAAGCGGAAAGAAAGAGTGAAGGGAAAAAGTTTAAAGGGGACAGAAAGAGAAAGAGGGAAGGGAAAGGGTTCGAAGGGGACAGAAAGAGAGGGAAGGGAAAAGGTTTGAAGGGGACAGAAAGAGTGAAGGGAAAAGGTTTGAAAGGGAGAGAAAGAGAAAGAGGGAAGGGAAAAGGTTCGAAGGGGGCAAAAAGAGAAAAAGGGAAGGGAAAAGGTTTGAAGGGGACAGAAAGAGTGAAGGGAAAAGGTTTAAAGGAGAGAGAAAGAGAAAGAGGGAAGGGAAAAGGTTAGAAGGGGACAGAAAGAGGGAAGGGAAAAGGTTTAAAGGGGAGAGAAAGAGAAAGAGGGAAGGGAAAAGGTTTGAAGGGGATAGAAAGAGTGAAGGGAAAAGGTTTAAAGGGAAGAGAAAGAGAAAGAGGGAAGGGAAAAGGTTGAATGAGGGCAAAAAGAGAAAGAGGGAAGGGAAAAGGTTTGAAGGGGACAGAAAGAGGGAAGGGAAAAGGTTTAAAGGGGAGAGAGAGAAAGAGGGAAGGGAAAAGGTTAGAAGGGGCAAAACGAGAAAGAGTGAAGGGAAAAGGTTTGAAGGGGACAGAAAGAGTGAAGGGAAAAGGTTTAAAGGGGAGAGAAAGAGAAAGAGGGAAGGGAAAAGGTTTGAAGGGGATAGAAAGAGTGAAGGGAAAAGGTTTAAAGGGGAGAGAAAGAGAAAGAGGGAAGGGAAAAGGTTTGAAGGGGATAGAAAGAGTGAAGGGAAAAGGTTTAAAGGGGAGAGAAAGAGAAAGAGGGAAGGGAAAAGGTTAGAAGGGGGCAAAACGAGAAAGAGTGAAGGGAAAAGGTTTGAAGGGGACAGAAAGAGTGAAGGGAAAAGGTTTAAAGGGGAGAGAAAGAGAAAGAGAAGGGAAAAGGTTTGAAGGGGATAGAAAGAGTGAAGGGAAAAGGTTTAAAGGGGAGAGAAAGAAAGAGGGAAGGGAAAAGGTTGAAAGGGCAAAAAGAGAAAGGGGGAAGGGAAAAGGTTTGAAGGGGACAGAAAGAGGGAAGGGAAAAGGTTTAAAGGGGAGAGAAAGAGAAAGAGGGAAGGGAAAAGGTTTGAAGGGGATAGAAAGAGTGAAGGGGAAAGGTTTAAAGGGGAGAGAAAGAGAAACAGGGAAGGGAAAAGGTTGAATGAGGGCAAAAAGAGAAAGAGGGAAGGGAAAAGGTTTGAAGGGGATAGAAAGAGTGAAGTGAAAAGGTTTAAAGGGGAGAGAAAGAGAAAGAGGGAAGGGAAAAGGTTAGAAGGGGGCAAAACGAGAAAGAGTGAAGGGAAAAGGTTTGAAGGGGACAGAAAGAGTGAAGGGAAAAGGTTTAAAGGGGAGAGAAAGAGAAAGAGGGAAGGGAAAAGGTTGAAAGGGCAAAAAGAGAAAGGGGGAAGGGAAAAGGTTTGAAGGGGACAGAAATAGTGAAGGGAAAAGGTTTGAAGGGGAGAGAAAGAGAAAGAGGGAAGGGAAAAGGTTTGAAGGGGACAGAAAGAGGGAAGGGAAAGGGTTCAAAGGGGGCAAAAAGAAAGAGGGAAGGGAAAAGGTTTGAAGGGGACAGAAAGAGTGAAGGGAAAAGGTTTGAAGGGGAGAGAAAGAGAAAGAGGGAAGGGAAAATGTTCGAAGGGGGCAAAAAGAGAAAGAGGGAAGGGAAAGAGTTCGAAGAGGACAGAAAGAGAACGAGGGAAGGGAAAAGTTTTGAAGGTCGCAAAAAGAGAAAGAGAGAAGGGAAAAGGTTTGAAGGGGACAGAAAGAGGGAAGGGAAAGGGTTCGAAGGGGACAGAAAGAGAAAGAGGGAAGGGAAAGGGTTTGAAGGGGACAGAAAGAGAAAGAGGGAAGGGTTCGAAGGGGACAGAAAGAAAGAGGGAAGGGAAAGGGTTTGAAGGGGACAGAAAGAGGGAAGAGAAAAGGTTTGAAGGGGACAGAAAGAGTGAAGGGAAAAGGTTTGAAGGGGAGAGAAAGAAAGAGGGAAGGGAAAAGGTTTAAAGGGGAGAGAAAGAGAAAGAGGGAAGGGAAAAGGTTTGAAGGGGATAGAAAGAGTGAAGGGAAAAGGTTTAAAGGGGAGAGAAAGAGAAAGAGGGAAGGGAAAAGGTTGAAAGGGAAAAAAGAGAAAGGGGGAAGGGAAAAGGTTTGAAGGGGACAGAAAGAGTGAAGGGAAAAGGTTTGAAGGGGAGAGAAAGAGAAAGAGGGAAGGGAAAAGGTTTGAAGGGGACAGAAAGAGGGAAGGGAAATGGTTCAAAGGGGGCAAAAAGAAAGAGGGAAGGGAAAAGGTTTGAAGGGGACAGAAAGAGTGAAGGGAAAAGGTTTGAAGGGGAGAGAAAGAGAAAGAGGGAAGGGAAAAGGTTTGAAGGGGATAGAAAAAGTGAAGGGAAAAGGTTTAAAGGGGAGAGAAAGAGAAAGAGGGAAGGGAAAAGGTTTGAAGGGGGCAAAAAGAGAAAGAGGGAAGGGAAAAAGTTTAAAGGAGAGAGAAAGAGAAAGAGTGAAGGGAAAAGGTTTAAAGGGGAGAGAAAGAGAAAGAGGGAAGGGAAAAGGTTTAAAGGGGAGAGAAAGAGAAAGAGGGAAGGGAAAAAGTTGAAAGAGGGCAAAACGGGAAAGAGGGAAGGGAAAAGGTTTGAAGGGTACAGAAAGAGTGAAGGGAAAAGGTTTGAAGGGGAGAGAAAGAGAAAGAGGGAAGGGAAAAGGTTTAAAGGGGAGAGAAAGAGAAAGAGTGAAGGGAAAAGGTTTGAAGGGGAGAGAAAGAGAAAGAGGGAAGGGAAAAGGTTTAAAGGGGAGAGAAAGAGAAAGAGTGAAGGGAAAAGGTTTGAAGGGGAGAGAAAGAGAAAGAGGGAAGGGAAAAAGTTGAAAGAGGGCAAAAAGAGAAAGAGGGAAGGGAAAAGGTTTGAAGGGGACAGAAAGAGTGAAGGGAAAAGGTTTGAAGGGGAGAGAAAGAGAAAGAGGGAAGGGAAAAGGTTTAAAGGGGAGAGAAAGAGAAAGAGGGAAGGGAAAAGGTTTGAAGGGGACAGAAAGAGAGAAGGGAAAAGGTTTAAAGGGGAGAGAAAGAGAAAGAGGGAAGGGAAAAGGTTTGAAGGGGGCAAAAAGAGAAAGAGGGAAGGGAAAAAGTTTAAAGGGGAGAGAAAGAGAAAGAGTGAAGGGAAAAGGTTTAAAGGGGAGAGAAAGAGAAAGAGGGAAGGGAAAAGGTTTAAAGGGGAGAGAAAGAAAGAGGGAAGGGAAAAAGTTGAAAGAGGGCAAAAAGAGAAAGAGGGAAGGGAAAAGGTTTAAAGGGGAGAGAAAGAGAAAGAGGGAAGGGAAAAGGTTCGAAGGGGGCAAAACGAGAAAGAGGGAAGGGAAAAGGTTTGAAGGGGACAGAAAAAGGGAAGGGAAAAGGTTTGAAGGTGACAGAAAGAGGGAAGGGAAAAGGTTTGAAGGGGACAGAAAGAGTGAAGGGAAAAGGTTTAAAGGGGAGAGAAAGAGAAAGAGGGAAGGGAAAAAGTTGAAAGAGGGCAAAAAGAGAAAGAGGGAAGGGAAAAGGTTTGAAGGGGGCAGAAAGAGTGAAGGGAAAAGGTTTCAAGGGGACAGAAAGAGTGAAGGGAAAAGGTTTAAAGGGGAGAGAAAGAGGGAAGGGAAAAGGTTTGAAGGGGACAGAAAGAGTGAAGGGAAAAGGTTTAAAGGGGAGAGAAAGAGAAAGAGGGAAGGGAAAAGGTTTGAAGGGGACAGAAAGAGGGAAGGGAAAAGGTTTGAAGGGGACAGAAAGAGTGAAGAGAAAAGGTTTAAAGGGGAGAGAAAGAGAAAGAGGGAAGGGAAAAGGTTTGAAGGGGACAGAAAGAGTGAAGGGAAAACGTTTGAAGGGGAGAGAAAGAGAAAGAGGGAAGGGAAAAGGTTGAAAGAGGGCAAAAAGAGAAAGAGGGAAGGGAAAAGGTTTGAAGGGGAGAGAAAGAGGGAAGGGAAAAAGTTGAAAGAGGGCAAAAAGAGAAAGAGGGAAGGGAAAAGGTTTGAAGGGGACAGGAAGAGTGAAGGGAAAAGGTTTGAAGGGGAGAGAAAGAGGGAAGGGAAAAGGTTTGAAGGGGACAGAAAGAGAAAGAGGGAAGGGAAAAGGTTTAAAGGGGAGAGAAAGAGAAAGAGTGAAGGGAAAAGGTTTGAAGGGGAGAGAAAGAGAAAGAGGGAAGGGAAAAGGTTTAAAGGGGAGAGAAAGAGAAAGAGGGAAGGGAAAAGGTTTGAAGGGGAGAGAAAGAGAAAGAGTGAAGGGAAAAGGTTTGAAGGGGAGAGAAAGAGGGAAGGGAAAAGGTTTAAAGGGGAGAGAAAGAGAAAGAGTGAAGGGAAAAGGTTTGAAGGGGAGAGAAAGAGAAAGAGGGAAGGGAAAAGGTTTAAAGGGGAGAGAAAGAGAAAGAGTGAAGGGAAAACGTTTGAAGGGGAGAGAAAGAGAAAGAGGGAAGGGAAAAGGTTGAAAGAGGGCAAAAAGAGAAAGAGTGAAGGGAAAAGGTTTGAAGGGGAGAGAAAGAGGGAAGGGAAAAAGTTGAAAGAGGGCAAAAAGAGAAAGAGGGAAGGGAAAAGGTTTGAAGGGGACAGAAAGAGTGAAGGGAAAAGGTTTGAAGGGGAGAGAAAGAGAAAGAGGGAAGGGAAAAGGTTTAAAGGGGAGAGAAAGAGAAAGAGGGAAGGGAAAAGGTTTGAAGGGGACAGAAAGAGAGAAGGGAAAAGGTTTAAAGGGGAGAGAAAGAGAAAGAGGGAAGGGAAAAGGTTTGAAGGGGGCAAAAAGAGAAAGAGGGAAGGGAAAAAGTTTAAAGGGGAGAGAAAGAGAAAGAGTGAAGGGAAAAGGTTTAAAGGGGAGAGAAAGAGAAAGAGGGAAGGGAAAAGGTTTAAAGGGGAGAGAAAGAAAGAGGGAAGGGAAAAAGTTGAAAGAGGGCAAAAAGAGAAAGAGGGAAGGGAAAAGGTTTAAAGGGGAGAGAAAGAGAAAGAGGGAAGGGAAAAGGTTCGAAGGGGGCAAAACGAGAAAGAGGGAAGGGAAAAGGTTTGAAGGGGACAGAAAAAGGGAAGGGAAAAGGTTTGAAGGTGACAGAAAGAGGGAAGGGAAAAGGTTTGAAGGGGACAGAAAGAGTGAAGGGAAAAGGTTTAAAGGGGAGAGAAAGAGAAAGAGGGAAGGGAAAAAGTTGAAAGAGGGCAAAAAGAGAAAGAGGGAAGGGAAAAGGTTTGAAGGGGGCAGAAAGAGTGAAGGGAAAAGGTTTCAAGGGGACAGAAAGAGTGAAGGGAAAAGGTTTAAAGGGGAGAGAAAGAGGGAAGGGAAAAGGTTTGAAGGGGACAGAAAGAGTGAAGGGAAAAGGTTTAAAGGGGAGAGAAAGAGAAAGAGGGAAGGGAAAAGGTTTGAAGGGGACAGAAAGAGGGAAGGGAAAAGGTTTGAAGGGGACAGAAAGAGTGAAGAGAAAAGGTTTAAAGGGGAGAGAAAGAGAAAGAGGGAAGGGAAAAGGTTTGAAGGGGACAGAAAGAGTGAAGGGAAAACGTTTGAAGGGGAGAGAAAGAGAAAGAGGGAAGGGAAAAGGTTGAAAGAGGGCAAAAAGAGAAAGAGGGAAGGGAAAAGGTTTGAAGGGGAGAGAAAGAGGGAAGGGAAAAAGTTGAAAGAGGGCAAAAAGAGAAAGAGGGAAGGGAAAAGGTTTGAAGGGGACAGAAAGAGTGAAGGGAAAAGGTTTGAAGGGGAGAGAAAGAGGGAAGGGAAAAGGTTTGAAGGGGACAGAAAGAGAAAGAGGGAAGGGAAAAGGTTTAAAGGGGAGAGAAAGAGAAAGAGTGAAGGGAAAAGGTTTGAAGGGGAGAGAAAGAGAAAGAGGGAAGGGAAAAGGTTTAAAGGGGAGAGAAAGAGAAAGAGGGAAGGGAAAAGGTTTGAAGGGGAGAGAAAGAGAAAGAGTGAAGGGAAAAGGTTTGAAGGGGAGAGAAAGAGGGAAGGGAAAAGGTTTAAAGGGGAGAGAAAGAGAAAGAGTGAAGGGAAAAGGTTTGAAGGGGAGAGAAAGAGAAAGAGGGAAGGGAAAAGGTTTAAAGGGGAGAGAAAGAGAAAGAGTGAAGGGAAAACGTTTGAAGGGGAGAGAAAGAGAAAGAGGGAAGGGAAAAGGTTGAAAGAGGGCAAAAAGAGAAAGAGGGAAGGGAAAAGGTTTGAAGGGGAGAGAAAGAGGGAAGGGAAAAAGTTGAAAGGGCAAAAAGAGAAAGAGGGAAGGGAAAAGGTTTGAAGGGGACAGAAAGAGTGAAGGGAAAAGGTTTGAAGGGGAGAGAAAGAGGGGAGGGAAAAGGTTTGAAGGGGACAGAAAGAGAAAGAGGGAAGGGAAAATGTTTAAAGGGGAGAGAAAGAGAAAGAGAGAAGGGAAAAGGTTTGAAGGGGACAGAAAGAGGGAAGGGAAAAGGTTTAAAGGGGAGAGAAAGAGAAAGAGTGAAGGGAAAAGGTTTAAAGGGGAGAGAAAGAGAAAGAGTGAAGGGAAAAGGTTTAAAGGGGAGTGAAAGAGAAAGAGGGAAGGGAAAAGGTTTAAAGGTGAGAGAAAGAAAGAGGGAAGGGAAAAAGTTGAAAGAGGGCAAAAAGAGAAAGAGGGAAGGGAAAAAGTTTAAAGGGGAGAGAAAGAGAAAGAGTGAAGGGAAAAGGTTTAAAGGGGAGAGAAAGAGAAAGAGTGAAGGGAAAAGGTTTGAAGGGGAGAGAAAGAAAGAGGGAAGGGAAAAAGTTGAAAGAGGGCAAAAAGAGAAAGAGGGAAGGGAAAATGTTTGAAGGGGACAGAAAGAGGGAAGGGAAAGGGTTCGAATGGGACAGAAAGAGAAAGAGGGAAGGGAAAGGTTTTTTTTTGTTTTGTTTTGTTTAAATTAACAATTTGGGATAAGGTAAGGGGTACAGAAGGTAAAGGGGGATATGAGGGGAGAAAAAGGTAGGGGGAGGAGAACCCAAAATGTACTGTCATCCAATCTATTCATGTTGCAATATCAACTCGACTTTCCGCTTTTCTTCTATTTGATTGCCCTCCAGATTTTAACTTACATTTTGTTGTTGATTAGTCGTTTAGTCGTGTCCGACTCTTCGTGACCCCATGGACCAGAGCACACCAGGCCCTCCTGTCTTCCACTGCCTCCCGGAGTTGGGTCAAATTCATGTTGGTCGCTTCGGTGACACTGTCCAACCATCTCATCCTCTGTCGTCCCCTTCTCCTCTTGCCCTCACACTTTCCCAACATCAGGGTCTTTTCCAGGGAGTCTTCTCTTCTCATGAGATGGCCAAAGGATTGGAGCCTCAGCTTCAGGATCTGTCCTTCCAGTGAGCACTCAGGGTTGATTTCCTTCAAAATGGATAGGTTTGTTCTCCTTGCAGTCCAGGGGACTCTCAAGAGTCTCCTCCAGCACCACAGTTCAAAAGCATCAATTCTTCGGCGGTCAGCCTTCTTTATGGTCCAGCTCTCACTTCCATACATCGCTACTGGAAAAACCATAGCTTTGACTATGCGGACCTTTGTCGGCACAGTGATGTCTCTGCTTTTTAAGATGCTGTCTAGGTTTGTCATTGCTTTCCTCCCAAGAAGCAGGTGTCTTTTAATTTCGTGGCTGCTGTCACCATCTGCAGTGATCATGGAGCCCAAGAAAGTGAAATCTGTCACTGCCTCCATATCTTCCCCTTCTATTTGCCAGGAGGTGATGGGGCCCGTGGCCATGATCTTAGTTTTTTTTATGTTGAGCTTCAGACCATTTTTTGCGCTCTCCTCTTTCACCTCATTAAGAGGTTCTTTAATTCCTCCTCACTTTCTGCCATCAGAGTGGTATCATCTGCATATCTGAGGTTGTTGATATTTCTTTCGGCAATCTTAATTCCGTTTTGGGATTCATCCAGTCCTGCCTTTCGCATGAAGTATTCTGCATATAAGTTAAAAAAGCAGGGGGACAATATACAGCCTTGTCGTACTCCTTTCCCACTTCTGTACCAATCAGTTGTTCCATATCCAGTTCTAACTGTTGCTTCCTGTCCCACATATAGATTTCTCAGGAGACAGATAAGGTGGTCAGGCACTCCCATTTCTTTAAGAACTTGCCATAGTTTGCTGTGGTCCACACAGTCAAAGGCTTTTGCGTAGTCAATGAAGCAGAAGTAGATGTTTTTCTGGAACTCTCTGGCTTTCTCCATAATCCAGCGCATGTTAGCAATTTGGTCTCGAGTTCCTCTGCCCCTTCGAAATCCAGCTTGTACTTCTGGGAGTTCTTGGTCCACATACTGCTGAAGCCTGCCTTGGAGGATTTTGAGCATAACCTTGCTAGCATGTGAAATGAGTGCAATTGTACGGTAGTTGGAGCATTCTTTAGCACTTCCCTTCTTTGGGATTGGGATGTAGACTGATCTTTTCCAATCCTCTGGCCACTCCTGAGTTTTCCAAACTTGCTGGCATATTGAGTGTAGCACCTTAACAGCGTCATCTTTTAAGATTTTAAATAGTTCAACTGGAATGCCATCACCTCCACTGGCCTTGTTGTTAGCCATGCTTTCTAAGGCCCACTTGACTTCGCTCTCCAGGATGTCTGGCTCAAGGTCAGCAACCACACTATCTGGGTTGTCCGGGACATCCAAATCTTTCTGGTATAATTCCTCTGTGTATTCTTGCCACCTCTTCTTGATGTCTTCTGCTTCTGTGAGGTCCCTGCCATTTTTGTCCTTTATCATGTCCATCTTTGCACGAAATGTTCCTTTAATATCTCCAATTTTCTTGAACAGATCTCTGTTTTTTCCCTTTCTATTATTTTCCTCTATTTCTTTGCACTGTTCATTTAGGAAGGCCCTTTTGTCTCTCCTTGCTATTCTTAGGAAGTCCGCATTCAATATTCTGTAACTTTCCCTATCTCCCTTGCATTTTGTTTCCCTTCTCTTCTCTGCTATTTGTAAGGCCTCGTTGGACAGCCACTTTGCTTTCTTGCATTTCCTTTTCTTTGGGATGGTTTTTGTTGCTGCCTCCTGTACAATGTTACGAGCCTCCATCCATAGTTCTTCAGGCACTCTGTCCACCAAATCGAGTTCCTTAAATCTGTTCTTCACTTCCACTGTGTACTCATAAGGGATTTGGTTTAGATTATACCTGACTAGCCCAGTGGTTTTTCCTACTTTCTTCAGTTTAAGCTTGAATTTTGCTATAAGAAGCTGATGATCAGAGCCACAATCAGCTCCAGGTCTTGTTTTTGCTGACTGTATAGAGCTTCTCCATCTTTGGCTGCAGAGAATATAATCAATCTGATTTCGGTATTGCCCATCTGGTGATGTCCATGTGTAGAGTCGCCTCTTGTGTTGTTGGAAAAGAGTGTTTGTGATGACCAGCTTGTTCTCTTGACACAACTCTATTAGCCTTTGCCCTGCTTCGTTCTGAACTCCAAGGCCAAACTTACCTGTTGTTCCTTTTATCTCTTGACTCCCTACTTTAGCATTCCAGTCCCCTATAAGGAGAAGAACATCTTTCTTTGGTGTCAGTTCTAGAAGGTGTTGTAGGTCTTCATAGAATTGGTCAATTTCAGCCTCTTCAGCATCGGTGGTTGGTGCATAAACTTGGATGACTGATGTTGAAAGGTCTGCCTTGGAGTCGTATTAATTAACTTACATTTACATCCTAGTTTTAATATATGTTATTCAAGTACTATCTGGTGACTCAAGCCATTTATATAATAAATCCCATCGTTCAGTTGCCTTTTGTATCGGACAGTCTTTGAACACTTCTGATAAGATATCCATTTATGCCGCTTCCCATATCTTCTCAATAAGTTCCTCTTGTTTCGGTATCACCGATTTCTTCCAATTCTGGGCATAAAGAATTCTGGCTGAGGTGACTATATATATAACTAACAAGTTCTTTGTCTTACCTATGTTGTCTGGTATAATACTCAGTAGAAACAGTTCTGGGGTTAGTGGAACCTTACAAAGCAATATTTTTTGTAACAGAGTATGTACACCTATCCAAAATTGTTTCGCTACTCTGCAAGTCCACCACATATGGTAAAAACTTCCCTCATGTGCTTCACACTTCCAACAAACATTTGACACATCTGTATAAATCTTTGATAATTTTTCCGGAGTCATATGCCACTTGTAAAACATCTTATATATATTCTCCTTGAAATTAACCGATTTTGTGAGCTTTATATTATTTTGCCATATTTTCAACCATTGATCAATATCAATATTATGTCCTATATTTTGTGCCCACCTAATCATACATTCTTTGACTATCTCGTCTTGCATTTTAATTTCTAACAAATAATCATACATTTTCTTAATTACTTTATCTTTTGAACCCAGCAGAAGTTTTTCAAATATCGTTTCTTCTGGGTAGAAACCCTCTTATTTTATCTTTTCTAAACCTAGATTCCACTTGTGCTCTGGACCACCAGTCTATATATATATTTTGTGTCTCTAGCTCTTCTTTAGACCTTAACTCACAATCCTTTTTTAATAAATCTTGATATCTTAGAAGTTTTGCTTCCTTCATAAGATTAGGTTGTGTAAAGGCCTCTATAGGTGATACCCAGACTGGTGTTTTTTGGTAAATCTGTTGGGATGATCTTTTTCCAAGTCCCTAGTAGAGCTCTTCTTACCATATGCAAGTTGAAATGTTTCTGCTCTTTATATTTTTTGTACCATAGAAAAGCATGCCAACCGAACTGCAAATCATGTCCCTCCAAATTTTCTAAGGTTATCCATTCCTTTATCCAGTCTAGTACACAAGATCTATAGTACAAAACCCAATCTGGGAGACCAAAACCTGCTCTTTGCTTGGCATCTTGCATTGCTTTAATTTTAATTCTTGGTTTTTCACCTTGCCAGACAAATCTCATAATTATCTTGTTAAGTTCTTGAAAAAAAGACTGTTTTAATATTATGGGAATTGTCTGAAATAAAAATAGAATTTCAGGTAGAACATTCATTTTGATGGTTGCTATTCTTCCCATCAGCGATAGCTGTAATTTGTCCCATCTCTCCAAGCTGGTCTGTATCTCTTTCATCAACTTCATATAATTATCTTTAAATAATGTACTCGTTTTCTTTGTGATTTGGATCCCTAAGTATCTAACTCTCTTTTCTTCTTGAAAATTAGTCTTTTCTATTAGCTTCTGTCGTTCTTGTTCTCTCATATTTTTAACAAGTATTTTTGTTTTCTTTTGGTTTATTTTCATTCCTGCCATATCACCAAAATTTTTCAACATCTCCTTCAGGTCTTCAATTGAGTCCATTGGATCTTCCAATATAATAACTAGATCATCTGCAAAAGCTTGGAGCTTATAGGTATGACCTCTTACTTTCAATCCTTTTATTTCCTTTTTATCTCTAATTTGCTCAGTTAATATTTCTAGAGTAAGAATGAATAGTAATGGAGAGAGAGGACACCCCTGTCTAGTACCTTTCTGTATTTGTATTTCTTTCGTCAACTCTCCATTGATTCTAACTTTTGCCTTTTGCTGGGTATAGATTGCTTTAATTAATTTCAAAAATCTTTCTCCAACTTGTAGCACTTCCAATTGATGTAGCATAAAATTCCAATTTAGATTATCGAAAGCTTTTTCCGCATCCAAGAATATCATTGTTGTTGTTGTTTAGTCGTTAAGTCGTGTCCGACTCTTCGTGACCCCATGGACCAGAGCACGCCAGGCCCTCCTGTCTTCCACTGCCTCCCGGAGTTGGGTGAAATTCATGTTGGTCGCTTCAGTGACACTGTCCAACCATCTCGTCCTCTGTCGTCCCCTTCTCCTCTTGCCCTCACACTTTCCCAACATCAGGGTCTTTCCAGGGAGTCTTCTCTTCTCATCAGATGGCCAAAGTATTGGAGCCTCAGCTTCAGGATCTGTCCTTCCAGTGAGCACTCAGGGTTGATTTCCTTCAAAATGGATAGGTTTGTTCTCCTTGCAGTCCAGGGGATTCTCAAGAGTCTCCTCCAGCACCACAGTTCAAAAGCATCAATTCTTCGGCGGTCAGCCTTCTTTATGGTCCAGCTCTCACTTCCATACATCGCTACTGGAAAAACCATAGCTTTGACTATGCGGACCTTTGTCGGCAAGGTGATGTCTCTGCTTTTTAAGATGCTGTCTAGGTTTGTCATTGCTTTCCTCCCAAGAAGCAGGCTTCTTTTAATTTCGTGGCTGCTGTCCCCATCTGCAGTGATCATGGAGCCCAAGAAAGTGAAATCTGTCACTGCCTCCATATCTTGCCCTTCTATTTGCCAGGAGGTGATGGGACCAGTGGCCATGATCTTAGTTTTTTGATGTTGAGCTTCAGACCATTTTTGGCACTCTCCTCTTTCACCCTCATTAAGAGGTTCTTTAATTCCTCCTCACTTTCTGCCATCAGAGTGGTATCATCTGCATATCTGAGGTTGTTGATATTTCTTCCGGCAATCTTAATTCCGGCTTGGGATTCATCCAGTCCTGCCTTTCGCATGATGTATTCTGCATATAAGTTAAATAAGCAGGGGGACAATATACAGCCTTGTCGTACTCCTTTCCCAATTTTGAACCAATCAGTTGTTCCATATCCAGTTCTAACTGTTGCTTCCTGTCCCACATATAGATTTCTCAGGAGATGGATAAGGTGGTCAGGCACTCCCATTTCTTTAAGAACTTGCCATAGTTTGGAAGAGGACAGAAAGAGAATGTTTTTCTGGGTGGGCTTCATAGTATTCCAGAATATTTAAAATTATCCTTATATTATTTTTCATCTGCCTTTTTGGAAGAAAGCCCGACTGGTCTTGATGTATTGTCTGTATTAAAATTATTTTCAGTCTAGTTGCCAACATGGTTGCATATATTTTATAATCCACGTTCAGTAATGAGATTGGTCTGTAGTTTTTGATTTCTTTACCCTCCGTGTTTTCCTTATGTATAAGAGAAATTATCGCTTCGGACCATATTGGTGGCAGTTCTCCCTTTTCTTCTACATACAGTCAACCCTCGACTTATGAACTTAATCCGTTCCGGAAGGACGTTCGTACATCGAAAAGTTCGTAAGTCGAAGTACCATTTCCCATTGAAATGCATGGGAACGGAATTAATCCGTTCCAGCATTTCAAAAAAATACCAAAATAAAAATAAAAAGAGCAAGTCCCGCGCTGGGACTGCAAAAAAAACAACAACAACAACAACACACACACACACACACACAAACCACAGAAACATAACCCCCCAGTCAAAACCCACCCTCCAAAACCCACACAGAAAAGTTTTTTAAAAAGGACTTACCAGTCCGAAGCCTGCCGGTGCTCCGCTGCCTCCGCCGCGGCCGGGGCGAGCGGCCAAGCGCCCGGCCAGCTCTAGCCTCCCGGCGCTCTGCTGCCTCCGCCGTGGCCGGGGCGAGCGGCCAAGCGCCCGGCCAGCTCTAGCCTCCTGGCGCTCCGCTGCCTCCGCCGCGGCTGGGGCGAGCGGCCAAGCAACCGGCCAGCTCTAGCCTCCCGGCGCTGGGTGAGCGCTGCCTCCAATCGCGGCGGCGGGGGATCCCAGGGAGGTCTCCGATGGTGGCGGGGAAGCTCCCAGGGCTTCTCCGCTGCCATCGGAGACCTCCCGGGGGTCCCCCGCCACCGCGATCGGCGCCTTCAGGCTTTCCCGGGGAGTAGACCGGGCCTACTGGGGGAAGCCCTCCCCTGGTAGGCCCGGTCTACTCCCCGGGAAAGCCTGGTAGACCTCCCTGGGGGTCCCCGCCGCCGCGATCGGTGCCTTCGGAGGTCTCAAAGGGCTTTCCCCCCAACATCGGAGGAAGCCGTTTGAGAGCTCCGAAGGCAAAAAGGCAGGCCGAAAGGGCGGGAAATTCGAATTTCCCGCCCTTTCTCCCTGCCTTTTTGCCTTCGGAGCTCTCAAAGGGCTTTCCGCCCGACATCGGAGGAAGCCCTTTGAGAGCTCCGAAGGCGCCGATCGCTCCGTTGGCATTGACTTGCGAACAGAGCCTCGTTCGTAGGTCGAGGCTCAGTTCGCAAGTCGATGCCAATTTTTTCCAACGGAGCCGTTCGTAAGTCGAAATGTTCGTAACTAGGGCCGTTCGTAAGTCGAGGGTTGACTGTATTCCAAGAGTTGCTTATATGGTTTGAGCAATACATTTTCTAATTCTTTATAATATTCTGCTGGCAGACCATCTGGGCCTGGTGATTTCCCATTCTTTTGCTTTTTGAGGGCTTCTATAATTTCTGCATATAATTTCTGCATAAGGGCTCATTTAAGGACTGCATTTGGTCTTTAGTCAGTTTCATTTTATTGTATTTCATTACATATTCTTTCTGAGCTTCTTTGTCTACTTCCTTTCTATTGTATAAATTCCAGTAGAAGTCCTCAACAATCTTTTTTATTTCTTCTTGTTTAAATTTCTCAGTCCCTGTTTCATCTTTCAATGTTCGTATTATTGTTTTCTCTTTCTCTTTCCTTAATTTATATGCTAACCGTCTCCCCGGCTTGTTTGCATTTTCAAAAAAACTTTTGCTTTGCAAATTTAAGCTTCTTTGCAGTTTCCTCAGTGAGCAATATATTTATCTGGTGTTGTACTAACTTTATCTTCTCTTTCAGTTCTGTATTTGTTGGGTTTTGTTTCAGCTGTAGTTCATCTGAGGCTAATCTATTTTCCAAAATCTTATATTTTTTCTTTCTCTTTTTTGTTTTGATGCAAATCTTATGGCTACTCCTCTAAAAAATGCCTTACTTGCCTCCCAGACCATAGTCATTGGTGTTTCTGGCCTCATATTCTGTTTGAAGAAGAAATCCATGTCTTCTTTTACTTGCTTGAGAAATTCCTCACTTTTTAGATGTGAAGTATTGAGCTTCCAATTAAATTCTCTTGATTTTCTACCCAGTTGTAATGAAATTGGACTGTGGTCTGCAAATGTGTTGGGTAAGATGTCTGTTTGCTCCAGTTCTTTCATTAGGCTTGTTGAGATCCAACATGTATCAATTCTTGACCATGATTTCTGTTTGTTAAAATAAAAGGTATAGTCTCTTATCTTTGGGTTACATGTCCTCCATGCATCTATAATATTTACTTCTTCCGCCAATTGTAGAAAATTTCTTGAGATTGTTCCTCTCTCTTTTTTTGGTTATTTTATCTGAGTTTGTGTCTAGCTTTTGTGTCTAGGGAAGGGAAAAGGTTTGAAGGTGGCAAAATGAGAAAGAGGGAATGGAAAAGGTTTGAAGGGGGCAAAAAGAGAAAGAGGGAAGGGAAAAGGTTTGAAGGGGACAGAAAGAGGGAAGGGAAAGGGTTCGAAGGGGGCAGAAAGAAAGAGGGAAGGGAAAAGATTTGAAGGGGACAGAAAGAGGAAAGGGAAAAGGTTTGAAGGAGACAGAAAGAGGGAATGGAAAAGGTTCGAAGAGGACAGAAAGAGAAAGAGGGAATGGAAAAGATTTGAAGGGGACAGAAAGAGGGAAGGGAAAGGGTTTGAAGGAGGCAAAAATAGAAAGAGGGAAGGGAAAAAGTTTGAAGGGGACAGAAAGAGGGAAGGGAAAAGGTTTAAAGGGGACAGAAAGAGGGAAGGGAAAAGGTTTGAAGGGGACAGAAAGAGAAAGAGGGAAGGGAAAAGGTTTGAAGGGGCAAAAAGAGAAAGAGGGAATGGAAAAGGTTTGAAGGGGACAGAAAGAGGGAAGGGAAAGGGTTTCAAGGGGGCAAAAAGAGAAAGAGGGAAGGGAAAAGGTTTAAAGGGGACAGAAAGAGAAAGAGGGAAGGGAAAAGGTTTGAAGGTGACAGAAAGAGGGAAGGGAAAAGGTTTGAAGGGGACAGAAAGAGGGAAAGGAAAGGGTTCTAAATGGACAAAAAGAAAGAGGGAAGGGAAAAGGTTTGAAGGGGACAGAAAGAGGGAAGGGAAAGGGTTCGAAGAGGACAGAAAGAGAAAGAGGGAAGGGAAAGGGTTTGAAGGGGGCAAAAAGAGAAAGAGGGAAGGGAAAAGGCTTGAATGGGGCAAAAAGAGAAAGATGGAAGGGAAAAGGTTTGAAGGGGGCAAAAAGAGAAAGAGGGAACGGAAAAAGTTTTGTAGGGGACAGAAAGAGGGAAGGGAAAAGGATTGAAGGGGATAGAAAGAGGGAAGGGAAAAGGTTTGAAGGGGACAGAAAGAGAATGAGAGAAGGGGAAAGGTTTGAAGGTGGGAAAAAGAGAAAGAGGGAACGGAAAAAGTTTTGTAGGGGACAGAAAGAGGGAAGGGAAAAGGATTGAAGGGGACAGAAAGAGGGAAGGGAAAGGGTTCGAAGAGGACAGAAAGAGAAAGAGGGAAGGGAAAAGGTTTGAAGGGGACAGAAAGAGGGAAGGGAAAGGGTTTGAAGGGGAGAGAAAGAGGGAAGGGAAAAGGTTTGAAGGGGACAGAAAGAGAAAGAGGGAAGGGAAAAGGTTTGAAGGGTCAGAAAGAGGGAAGGGAAAAGGTTTGAAGGGGAGAGAAAGAGGGAAGGGAAAAGGTTTGAAGGGGACAGAAAGAGAAAGAGGGAATGGAAAAGGTTTGAAGGGGACAGAAAGAGGGAAGGGAAAAGGTTTGAAGGGGACAGAAAGAGAAAGAGGGAAGGGAAAAGGTTTGAAGGGTCAGAAAGAGGGAAGGGAAAGGGTTCAAAGGGGACAGAAAGAGAAAGAGGGAAGGGAAAAGGTTTGAAGGGGACAGAAAGAGGGAAGGGAAAGGGTTTGAAGGGGAGAGAAAGAGGGAAGGGAAAAGGTTTGAAGGGGACAGAAAGAGAAAGAGGGAAGGGAAAAGGTTTGAAGGGTCAGAAAGAGGGAAGGGAAAAGGTTTGAAGGGGACAGAAAGAGGGAAGGGAAAGGGTTCGAAGAGGAAAGAAAGAGAAAGAGGGAATGGAAAAGGTTAGAAGGGGACAGAAAGAGAAAGAGGGAAGGGAAAAGGTTTGAAGGGTCAGAAAGAGGGAAGGGAAAAGGTTTGAAGGGGACAGAAAGAGGGAAGGGAAAGGGTTCGAAGAGGAAAGAAAGAGAAAGAGGGAATGGAAAAGGTTAGAAGGGGCAAAACGAGAAAGAGGGAAGGGAAAAGGTTTGAAGGGGACAGAAAGAGGGAAGGGAAAGGGTTTGAAGGGGAGAGAAAGAGAAAGAGGGAAGGGAAAGGGTTCGAAGAGGAAAGAAAGAGAAAGAGGGAATGGAAAAGGTTAGAAGGGGCAAAACGAGAAAGAGGGAAGGGAAAAGGTTTGAAGGGGACAGAAAGAGGGAAGGGAAAGGGTTCGAAGAGGACAGAAAGAGAAAGAGGGAAGGGAAAAGGTTTGAAGGGGACAGAAAGAGGGAAGGGAAAGGGTTTGAAGGGGAGAGAAAGAGGGAAGGGAAAAGGTTTGAAGGGGACAGAAAGAGAAAGAGGGAAGGGAAAAGGTTTGAAGGGTCAGAAAGAGGGAAGGGAAAAGGTTTGAAGGGGACAGAAAGAGGGAAGGGAAAGGGTTCGAAGAGGAAAGAAAGAGAAAGAGGGAATGGAAAAGGTTAGAAGGGGCAAAACGAGAAAGAGGGAAGGGAAAAGGTTTGAAGGGGACAGAAAGAGGGAAGGGAAAGGGTTCGAAAGTGGTAGAAAGAGAAAAGGAAATTTTTTTTTAATTGTTATAAAAAGAAAGAAGGAGGAGAGATGGGAAGAAAAGGGAAAGGGGAGATAAGTGGTAGAAAGGGGTCAAAGAGAAAGAGGGAGAGGAAAGTGTTCGAAAGAGGTAGAAATGTGGTGACGGAAATGAGCGAGGCAGATGAGATTTGGGTTCGAGCTCTATCTAGCAAAAATAAGAATATTTTTGACATGCTGACAATGAGCTCTTGGATTCGGCAGCCTGGTTTGAATTTTGTCAACTAGGACGGGCAAATCTAGAGATGCTTAGCGGCGGATGGGCGGTCTGATAGCAAGGAGATTGTCTCAATCCTTTGGCTGAAGGCAATGGTATTAAAAATGAATACTTTCAAAGAGGATTTAAGACAAGGAGAAAGGAGAAAGGAGAAGATGCTCATTCATGCTGGCTCTTCTCTCTTTTTCATGTAGGGTAAGAGAAAGATATTATCCGTTTCTTTTATCTGTGTATCACTTCTTACTAAGCTGTTGGCCCTCAGTTAAGAAATTGAAAAGAAACAGTCATATCCTTTGTGGCTAAGATTCATGTATTAGCTGACAATGACCTAGTAACACTCTATAATTTTTATAAATATCTGTACTTTTATTCTTTGAATGTTAAGTTCTCTAAATGAAAGTACACTAGAGAACATACATGAACATGTCTTGGGCATCCCATTTTGATGCCCAGAAGGAGGGCTGAACAGCATTGGTTCTAAGATGCAACGGGTTATCTGGGTTCCACAGCAATAAATTAAAAGGTCCAGCTGTGGAAAAATATGCAGACTTCACAAAATCCATAGGCTCTAACTTGAATAGGATCTGGGGGAAGAGGTGATATCTTGGACCTAAAAACCTCACAAGCAAATTATTTTCCCTGCTCTTCTGCAAGTTATCTGTGTCAAGTCAGAGGAGAGGCAGAAATTCCAGGACCACATCCCACAAGCTGTCCCTAATATTCAAAGCAAGAACACCCAATTGCAGCCAGTATATGGGGAAAAATAAACCCTTCTCAACTAGGAGGAGTAGAAGACATCCCATGAATTGACCCTGTTAGTCCCAACAAGAAAAGTGCAGGGTGAAGCCCCCAACTAAGAAGACATCCCACAAACTCCACCTGTTGCTTTAAGCAAGAACCCTCTATTACAAACAGTATATGGGGGAAAAAAACCTCTTCGATCAGAGGAGCAGAGGATGAACTAACCCTGTTATTACACGCAAGAGCCTTCAATTTCAGGCGCTCTCTGAAAAATAAAAATCCCCTCTCAAGTAAGAGAAAAAGAAGTATAACCATGAACTCAACCCATAATTCTAAGCAGGAGCCAGCACTTGCAGCGAGTATTTATCAAAACCCTTCTCAAGTAGGAGGAGAAGACATCTTGCAGCCAGTACCGTTATTCGGCGTAAGAGATGCCACTTACAGCCGGTACCTTTAAAAAAAACCCTTCTCAGTTAGGAGGAGAAGGAGACATCACCCAAACTGAACGTGTCATTCCAAGCAGGAGCCATCAATTGCCGGCATTGTCTTCAAAAAATTCTTCTCAAGCAGGAGGAGAAGGAGACATCCTAGAAACTGACTGTGTTACTCACAGCTTGAAACCTCCAGATTGAAGCTGTCAGTGGCAACCACTATCTTTAAAAAGATGTCCCTGTCAAGCAGGAGGAGGAGAAGACATCCCAGGAACTGAATGCTTAATCCCACACAAGCACCACCAATTACAGCAACAAACCATTCTCAAATAACATGAGGAGGAGAATAAATATGAAGAGACACCCTCATTCTGCACAAGAGACCCCAATTCCATCCAGTAGCTTTAAAGAAGACCTTCTGGAGTAGGAAGAGAAGAAGACATCCCATGAAATAACGTTATTCCACACAAGAGCCACCGATTGCAGACAATGTCTTTAAAAAACCTACTTAAGTAGGAGGAGAAGACATCCTATAATCTGAACCGTTATCCTGCGCAAGACGCCCCAATGGCAGTCAGTGTTGTGTTTTTTTTTAAACACTTCTCAAGCAGGAGAATGAGACATCCCACAAACGGACTCCGTTATTCAAAGCAAGAGCTGCCAATTGCAGCCAGTGTCTTGGAAACATTCTTCCCAAGCAGGGGAAGGAGACATCCCACAAATGCCACACGTTATTCCGCACATGAGGCACGAATTACAGCCGGTGTCATAAGAGAACCCTTCTCAAGCAGGAGGAGGAGGAGGAGACATCCCACGAATTGACTGCGTTCCTCACAGCAGGAAATCTCCAGCTTGAAGCTGTCAGTGGTAACCACTGTGTTTCAAAAAAATCCCCTCTCAAGCAGCAGGAGGAGAAGACCTCCCAGGACCTGAATGCTTGATCCCACGCAAGAGCCACCAATTGCAGCAAAAAAAAATCTCTGGTCAACTAGGAGGAGAAGAAGGCGTCACTTGAATTGACCCTGTCAAAGATCGGGCCAGACTGGCCTCCTGTGGGGTGGAGTTCCAAAGTCTGGGCACAACAGTAGAGAAAGCCGTCTCTTGTGTCCTCACCAAACACAGCTGTGAAGGTGGTGGGTTCCAGAGAAAGGGTCTCCTGGTGACTTGAAGACCCAAGCAGGTCGGAAGACATGGTCCTCGAGGTAATGTAAATAAAATAAATAAAATAAATAATGTGAAATTATACCGTTTTGGAGAGAGAGCAAAAGTGCCCCTCAGGGGCGCAACGGCGTGGGAAAGGGGCCCTTTCAGCCTCCCTGGGTCACTCTTCATCCCTCCCCAGCCATGCAGATGCAGAGATCCACTGGGAAGCCCAGGGAAGGGAAAGAAATCAGCAAGACTCCCAGGCACTTCGCCGCCTTTCTCCCTCTTTCCCGGGAGATGATCCGGACTAATATACCTCCCAGGACAGATGGTGAGGGTCACTTGGGGGTGACCTGCATGCCGACGTCTTTGGGCGTTTTGGAAGAAAGGTGGGATAGACGTGCCATTAGTCTCATATGAATGGGGCAACTCAATGTGTGCCTCCACCCCATTAACGGCTGGAGGAAAAAAGACGGGCCTATGAGGGGGGACAGAACGGCCATGCAAAAAGGACAGGCAGCGAAAAGGGCAGACCCAGAATGAACTTCCTCATCCAAGAGCAGTTAGGGGATCACGGGGGTCTTCTCGGAGAGAGAGGCAAGGGGGCCTCGTCCTGTCCAGGGGCTTGTTTGTGGGGTGAAGCCCTCTTGTAGTTCGCTTTTGGGGGGTCACAAAGCCCAGCAGCCTTTTTAGACCGTTCTCTTCACTCCGAACATCCCCCTTTCCTCCCTCTTCTTTTGCCCTCAGCAAGAACAGAGGAAAAAGCAAACCGTGGGGGGGATAAGAACCCGTTCCTATCGGAGCCTTCTGGGCCCAGCCGAGATCCGACACGGTCTCCGGTCCCTCACGGCCCCCATTCTCACACGCTCCACCCACCTCCGGCTCCTTCTTGCTGGGTGCATGGGCACCAACTGGACACTTATAGCCTCCCGAACAAGAGGCACTTCAGGAATGCCAGTCGGTCGGGGACCAAAGAGGAGACACAAACCTCCTTTCCCATGTTTCTCGGCAGGAATCTGCCTCCCCCCCTGCCTGAGATTCCGCCTGGCTGACTGAGCCCTTCCGAGCCTCCCTTGCCTCTTCCAGATCCCAGAACGCTCCGAGCCAGCATGGCCATCCCATCCGGACAGTGGTAGCCCGAGGCAGAACGCTGGCAAGCTCTAGTCCTGTGACATCAATGGAATGAGCCCTTTTGAATGCCCCCAGTTCACGTGTAAGAAAGTCGAAGCTGGTGCTTTCATTAATTTAATTTGATTTAATCAGAAAAGTGGGTAGGTATGAATGTGGACAATCAATTCACGCCTTCTGTCCACAGCTTGGAAAAATTACTTCTTTAGAAATTATCTTCCAGAATCACCTCTGCTGGTTGGGATATTCTTGGATCTATATATAGCCTTGAGGAAGTAGCTTTTTTATATTTATTGTAATATTGTAAAGAGAAAGAGAATATAGACTGATTCAGAATATTTATTGTACCCTTTTCAATTCACCTTATTGATTGAATTCGTCAATCCATATTCCTGCCACCCTTTGAAAGGCACTTCCCAGCCTGGGCATAGATGGCCCTGCTTCCGTGGCCTTCTGGGGGGGGGGGTCCCTTCCTGCCGGGGGTCCTCTAGGTAGGAGGAAGCCCTCCAGAGCTCGTCCGGATCCCGCAGGTGGCCTTCAGCCCTGCTCAGAACAGGAGGTGTGCTGCTTAAGGGACATTTTGTAGAAGTCTCTTCTCACAAAAGACCCTCCGTTTTTCTGCAGATCAAGGGGAACGGTCGAGGGATCGCAAATTGAGCTGTGGGGCAAATGCAACCAGATGTGGGGAGAAGAACGGCACCATGAGGATGAGCACCACTAGGGAGACCGGCGGAGGCGTGAGGATCCTCATCGCCACTCAGGAAACAGCTGGGTCAATAATGAACCATCCCACAAAGGGCCATCTGAGCGGTACAGCGGCGACCGAGATCACCGAGGGCGCAGGGACGACTAGGACAGGTGAGCAGGTCACCGCACCAAGATCTTGGACAGCCGCTTCCCTGGGCTTGTTGAGTGAAGTTCTCCAGCTGCCCTGCTGTTTATTTCCAGACATGTCCCCAGGCTTGCCCCGAGGTGGAGCCAAGAGCTTGTTGTCTTGAGGGATATTCTAGCGAGGTCTCCCCAATGTCTGACAACAGGTTTTCCAGGGGTTGTTTTATTTTTTATTTTTTTTGGAGGGGGCGGTTTAACAGCACAGTGACTGTTGATGGTGGGCAAATTTTTGAGGAACACCTTCTGGCCTAGGGGTCTATGCAGGCCTCGTACACGGAGCATCTTCCTACGGGAGGCTGGGGTGCACTAAGAGAGAGGTTTAAACAGTAACTCTTTCTTCTTTATGTGGGGTTTCCTTAACGACCCAGTCGTTAGGGAGAGGCTGGTGATTCCTAGGTGCTTCATGGCTCTGGACTCTTTCCTTGCCATTGTTTTCAGGTGGTGGGCTTTAAAACAGGTTCTCTGACATGAAGGTGAGTGACCTGAGTCTTCAATTAAGGGAGATGACCTTTTCCCACACATCCTGCCCAAATCCAGTGGCTGGTCAGAACTAGAACGGAGCCGTTCAGTCAGTAGGATTGGTGTGCGTTGATCAGGCTGATTCAGTGGTTGACTCAGAAGCGGCCCTCGAGGGAGGACCAGTAATGGCATCTGGACCAGAAGAGGTTCCTCCTTCTTCCCTTCTCCTGAGCTGATGCCTCTTTTTGATTCTCTCTGCCCATCTAGGCAACACCGCGATGCCAAGCGACGAGGAACAGATGATTTCCGGTCCCAGAATGACCCCCAGCAGGATTTTAGGAGTGACCCATATCTGTCATCTGTACGATACAGGACTGTCCCTTGCATTTTTTCCCATCACCTAGAGGTGGAAGATGCTTGCTCATCAAATCACGGCCTCGAGGATGAACCAACCCACCCTGTCAACTAAGAACAGAAAGTTATGAATTTTTATTTACATTTGCGAGAAAACTTTGCCACTGTCCTAGTGATGCCTCATGTCAATATGCTGTTCGTGGAGACGGCATTAAATTTGCCTGCATTTTTAAATGGCTGTACTTTGGAGTCTTCTATATTAAATTCGGACCTCGTCCTGGCCACTCCAGAAATAGGTCGCAGTTTTTTCTCAGGAGGCCCACACTCCGTTTGGGGCTTTCTTTGACCTAAAGATTCAGGTAAAAATCACTTCAGTTTGTTGGGCTGCCAAAATCCATGTTTAAAATAACATGAGGATGACTGTGATGGTTTATCCCAGCCTTGGGCAGATAGCTCACAAGGCTGTGTTGCATTTTTTTTTTTTTTTAGATTCACTTTTGGGTGTTTTTTTCTTTATTACTGTACATGTAAATAAAATCAATGATTCCGTTTCCCAGCTTATGAAAAGGGCCGGTGTTCCTGCTAGGATTTGTGTCCTGACCAGGCATGTGACCGAAACTTGCCCCGGCACCTTGTCAACTAGTCCCAATTAGCTACAGTCAAGTTATGGAAAGCTGACCCAAAGGCGGACTGGATTTCAATATTTGGCCTGGGTTGCTTGCTTGGGTGACAGAATAAACCTGGCACGACCATTGACCTTTCTGAGGCCCAGCTGATTGCCAAGCCCTCGGGCTCACTGTTGCTGTTGTTGTTATTTGTCATCAAGTCGGAACCAATTTCCCATGGCTCCAGGACCGACATAACAAAAGTGGTTTCCCCCCTCTTTTCTTCTCCTTTTAGTAGCATATACTGCTACTAAAAGGAGAAGAACAGAGGGGGAAAACCACTTTTGTTATGTCGGTCCTAGAATCATGGGAAGGTTTTTTTATTGTTTCTCATAGACTTCCCAAATCCGCTCACCAGGATCATTTCCAGCAACTGACTAGACTCATTCTAAAAGCCACGGAAGATCATTGAGATATTGGGTGGGCCAGATGTGGCCCTGCTCTTTTCTGGAGGGCCCCTAACTCCCGTTGGCCAACCCTTTCACTGAAAAATAGGAGGAATTCCCATTTCCTCAAGCCTCACGAATGGTGAGTCTCCTTAAAGCCCAGATGCCCTGCCTTGCATCTTATCACATTGGAACAGGATCTCTGGCCCCTGTGAGGTTGGGATGGGTTAGGTTTTTGTTCCAAAATTTGCCAATATTGCTGAATTACAAGTATTTTAAGGACGTAGACACTGTGTTCTCTAAGAAATGCTAAAAAACCGAGAATAAAACTCAAAGCACTACAGGACTTAAAAGAAAGAGGAGGAATGGGTCTACCAAACTGTTTATTATACTACAAAGCCTGCGCACTGAACTGGATAAAGGAATGAATTAGTTTGGAGGATCTAAGACTCTTAAAATTTGGAAGGGCACGAATTAAGACTAGGCTGGCATGCATATATATGGTACGGCAAGGTTAAAGATCAAACTCACTTTTTTTATCACATTGTAAGGAGAGCTCTATACCAAATTTGGTAAAAATTCCAGGGGCAAATATACAAAAAAATCCTGATATGGGTAGCGCCTTTGGAAGCTTTCACACAACCTTCTTTGATCTCGAAAGAAAGGAGATATATGTATAAAGAGCTTTTAACCAAAGATCAACAACTAAACAATATACAGGAGTGGAAGGAAATGGGCCAGCCAATGGACTGGTGGTCGATGTTGAAATTAGAATCAAGGTTTAAAAAAGATAAAATAATTGGTTTTTATGAAGGAAAGGCACAGGTGGATGACCTATGGATCTATGCCAGTGATAAGATTAGACAAAACATGTATGCTTTTTTGTTCAGAGTATAATTTAGAAGACGAAAGGGTGAAAGCAGTGATGATGAAACGGGCACAAAATTTTGGTTATAATATAGATATAGATGATTGGACACGAATGTGGAATGATAACTATAAATGGATTAAACCAGTAAATTTGAGAGAAAATGTCTTAAAGATGTTTTATAAATGGCATCTCACACCTGTAATATTGGCAAAAATGGTGTTGGGGGCTAGCAACTCCTGTTGGAAATGTGTTAAGCAACCTGGGACATTTTTTCATATGTGGTGGACATGCGATAAAGTAAAAAGATTTTGGAGACAGATAAAAAATATTACACAAGAAATTATACAAAAAAAAATAGCCTTTAAACCAGAAATGTTTTTATTGAACATAATGCTAGAAATTATTGAAAAAAAATTTTTATTACATGTTGATACACACATTTACAGCTGCAAGGCTGATTTGGGCTCGAAAAAGTGGGCTGTGACTAAAACTAGTCCCTTAAAGGCTGTCCTATACCCATTCTATAACTATTCAACAATGACCTCTCCAAAGTAGAGAGAAATCCATTCCTTCTTATCGGGAGAGTGGTGGGTGCAAATTAGAGATGGGGGTATTTGTATACGAATACGAATATCCCCCCCCCCCCCCCAGGTGGATATAACTAGATTAGCCAGTCCTGGCAGAAGGCGGGATGACAAGTGTGGCTAATCCATCACAAGCAACGGAGTGATAGGAAGGCTCCGTGCAACTTGAGGCAGTGGCGGAATCATGAGTGGTCAGTTTTGGCCCCAGGGGTCCGGACCCTCGTTATCTCCACCTGTGGGGGGCATATTTGTATTCGTATACGAATACCCCCATCTCTAGTAAAAATCATACCCAGCCATGCACAGTTCAAGCACAGGGGACAGCCTTTGGTAACCAACCCACCAACCCACCAACCTCCTCTGCAAGATCCAAGGAAGAGGATGGATCCTTCCGGCCGAAGGGCAGCCAACTCCTTCAGGCGTCTGCAGAGGGGCGTCAGAGCGGGAGCGTATTCTTTAGGCACCACAAAGGGCAACAGCTTCGGCCACAGAACCTGCAAAGAGGAGAGAGGTGACATTCATAGAAGCATAGCCCAGTCCCAATATGTAGCCGCTCTGCAGCACGGATCGGGGCCAGGCTGGAGTCCGCTTCCCTGAGTGTCCTGTGACTGCTGTGAAATAGAGTGCCACAGATCCCTCCACGCCCACGTTAAAATGCCAGCTGTTTCCCTGTGTGATCACGCCCTCAGGAGGAAGATCGGTGGGCAGGTCCCATGAAACTCGACCTGTGCTTTTCAGCTCCAGCCCAGGCAAGCCACTCACTTTATACATTCCTGGGGCCGAAGTGTTCAGGTGCTCAAGCACCTTAATGGCCGGTCCTTGGAAATGGACCTCCTCTTCCTTTTCTGTCAGGACTCTGACAGAATCTTGGCCCTGCCGTACAAAGATACACAAGAAAAACAGAAAGAGCAAGGTCAGAAATCCAGGACTAGCTCCAGAGAAAAGCCCCCACCCTCAGAAAAGGTTGCCCTTCCCCCGTGGGGACATGGACACAAAGAGGCAGCCCAGGAAAAGGACGCTTGGGAAGCCGTCGAACCAGGCGGTGGTGCAAGCGCAGTGAGGAGGTGCCCCCGTGAAAATGTGCAACCTAGCTAGGGCTGAGAGGGAAGAGGCCCCCGGAAACGGAGAGTTTGGTGCCTCTTTCCCCACCCGGCCAACTCCAAGATGGGCGGCACTGCACGCACACTCATGCACACCGTTCCCAACCAGCACCGTCTTGAGGTGGCTGATGGAAGGAGGATGGGAAGCGTAGTATGCCCTAGAGCTTGAGGAACCTCTTTTCAGAGGAACCTCCCAGAGAGTGAGCTGAAAGATCCTCAGCGCTGTCATCTAAAGCCGTCTTTTCTCCCACACTCCGAGCCCAACCTATCTGGAGGCTTCCCAGGTGCAGAAGACTGTGGCAGACCTGGTTTCTCCCATTGCTCTAAACGCCCTTGATGTGAACTTCTTCTGACGTTCCTTAGGCTAACCTCTTCAGGTGTTCCTTAGACTAGCCTCTTCTCAATGGGCGGGAAAGGGAGGGACCATGGGCTTCCGCCCGCCCGGTGGGTGCTGCGGCTGGACCCAGCGTCTCATTGGTTCGGCAAGGCCAGAGTCAGCTTCCTGCCAGGGAATGCTTCTGAGACCTGCAACATAACACTTGGGGTTTAGCGTCCATTCGATCTGTCGAGCAGACTTAGTTGATAGAGATTTCTACTTCCCATGACCCATGATTGGACTAGCTGGCAATTTGATTTTGTCCCTGACAGTTATCAGTTATTGCCAGAGCTTGGGAAAGTTCTTCTTCACTCTCTCTCTTTTTATTCTTTTATTTATTCTGTTTTATTTATTTATTTATTTATTTATTTATTTATTTATTTATTTATTTATTTATTTATTTCCTTCCTTCCTTCCTTCCTTCCTTCCTTCCTTCCTTCCTTCCTTCCTTCCTTCCTCCCTCCCCCCCTCCCTCAGTGGGAATTCAGTGATCATTTCAATGTGTTCCTACAAAACATGGTCAAAGAGCATTAGGAGAGTTTCAGTAAGGTAAGGAACAGGTTTTGGAATGTAGGATACAGTGAGCTTTGAACTGGAAGAAGCCGTGTTATTGGGGAATTCGGGTTAAAATCCCACCTATGAAGCTCCCTGGGTAACTTTCAGTCATTAACATTTGTTCATCCTGAGCTACCTGACCAATTTGTGGTGATGCTCAGGAGAGGAAGGGACAATCACGTCCATCATCTTGAACTCCCTGGAGAAAAAGTGGATACAAGTTAGGGTTTTGTCTTGGTCTGATGTGAATCAGTTTTAGAGATGGACATAAAACACAAAAGCCTTCACCACCACCTCTGCTGGCCAGGATTTCTGGGAGTTGAAGTCCAAGAACATCTGGAGGCCCAAGGTTGGGGACCACTGCCCTAGAGTATCCTGGTTGAAGATGTGCCTTTAGCGGTGGAGACAGCTACCTATGAGGTCACGACAGGCCGAGAGTCCATTCTAAGCTTTAGATTGAATTTTAAAGGAATCACCCAAGGTCCTGTACCCGATGCTGGAGGACGGTTCAGCACCTTGCATGACTTTGATAACGTCTGGACTAAAACCTGCAGCTCATTCACCATCCCACTGGCACTGGCGTTATCAGCCGGCATTGATCTTTAGAAATTCCAGCCTGAGCCCTGATGAACTTTGCCCCAGTATTCTTGACCTATTGATGACCATCTCTCCTATTGCAGCTTGATTAAAAACCCAGCCTGCCTAACATTCTTCTGAATCAGTGGAAAACCTTGCTTTGGAACCTAAGCACAGGGGCTTCCAGCAAAGACTTCAGGAGATCAGTGAACTGGATTCCGTTCTGCTCTCGTCTTTAGGGTTGTCCTGTTGCATTGACCACTCTATAAAAGCCTCAGGACAGCCCTCTTTCGGTCACTTTCATCGTTGTAGTTTTGGAAGAGGTAGCCGTGTTAGTCTGTGCAAGCCTTTTTTGCTGCAAGTTTTGTTTGGTTGCTTTGGATTTTGCCTGATGCTTTTTCAGTCAGGGGCCCTCCAAATATATTGGATCATAAGATCCGTCACCCCCCTCCGGGAGCAAGTATTATGGGCCAATCACTCTCCAAGTCCCAAGCTGATCTATCTCATAGGGCTCGTGGGAATATAAAATGGGGACGAGGAGGTCCCTGTGCGCCACCTTCAGGTTGCTAGCGGAAAACTCAGGTCCAAATGTAACTTTAAAGAAAAAACACTCTTTGGCTTATCTATTACCCTTTTTTTTTTTTTTTTGCAAATTATTGCAGGGCTTTTAGGCCAGCCACATCAAAACTTGCAATGTCACACATTGCGGGAGGCCTGGGTATGATCTTGGCAACAGAAGCCCTCCTGGCTACTGTGGTTTTTGGCCTGATCTTCCTGATCCTCAGATCCTACTGGGATCAAAACCTGCGGGGCCTGAAGAGGATCCCAGGACCAGCAGGCTGTCCATTGGCAACATACTGGAGGTGAGCAAGAATCCCCACCTGAGTTTGACCCGGATGAGCCGTAAGCAGCGTACCCTCTAATTTTCAGCCCTGCTGGGTGGGGCTCTACCTCTCGCACATGTGACTTCAGCCCTGCTCACATGCGCACCTCCGGGCTCCCCCCACACTGGGTTCCGTCACGACTGGAACGAAACACAATCACTGTGCGTAGGAGGAAAGAGAGGCAGAGGGAAGGCAGAGTTATGTGCATGCGTGTGCCCAGCTTAGAGGGAACCTTGGCCATAAGTATGGCAACATGATGAAGATACACATCGGTATGACCCCCATGTTGGGCTGGAAACCATCTGGCGGGCTTTGGTGAGGCAAGGAGGAGACTACATGGAACAGCCAGATTTATACAGCTTCTGATTCCTATGTAATGGCCAAAAGATACGTTTCCCAAAAGTATAGGCCTCCCAAGAAGCCAAATACTTGATTAAGAAGTTGCAAGAGGTGATGTTTAAGAAGAGACTTGAGCCGTATCATTACATTGTGGTCTCTGTGGCTAACGTTGTATGTGCCATGTGCTTTGGCAAATGCTACTGCCATGATGACCAGGAACTCCTTCACATTGCCAATAAGACGGTAAGATTTGCGGAAGGAGTAGCCTCTGGAAACACGGCTGCTTTCATCCGCCTTCTGCAGTATCTTCCAAGCAACACTGTGAAATTTCTAAAAGAATTCAGTGATCATTTCAATGTGTTCCTACAAAACATGGTCAAAGAGCATTAGGAGAGTTTCAGTAAGGTAAGGAACAGGTTTTGGAATGTAGGATACAGCGAGCTTTGAATTGGAAGAAGCCTTGTGTTATTGGGGAATTCGGGTTAAAATCCCACCTATGAAGCTCCCTGGGTAACTTTCAGTCATTAACATTTGTTCATCCTGAGCTACCTTCACCAATTTGTGGTGATGCTCAGGAGAGGAAGGGACAATCACGTCCATCATCTTGAACTCCCTGGAGAAAAAGTGGATACAAGTTAGGGTTTTGTCTTGGTCTGATGTGAATCAGTTTTAGAGATGGGCACAAAACAAGCCACCCACTAAAAAAAAAAAACCAACAAACTGGGCTGGTTTGAGGCTTGTTTCCCAAGCCAGTTGGAGGATCCCATTTTGTCAAAGCCAAACAAAACACTTAACTTTTTCCCTTTGGTGTTTTGTTTGCTTCAGCAAAAGGGGAGGCCTGCTCACCCCCTTCCCATGGCCCCCGTCGCCTCCGCCTGCCTGCTCCGGCCACCTCTCCCACCGCCACCGGGGCCATCCTCGGAGGTAGCAGGCCTGAGTTCCCTGCCAGGAGCCAGGGGCTGCCTCTGCACATGGGCCCACCTTTCAGCTGGGTAGTGGATGCCTGCTCAGAAGCAGCCGCTGGCTCTGGGAAGCCAGACCAGGGCTTCTGAGCATGTGCTCAGCTGATAGGCGAGCTCATGCGCAGCGGCAGTCGCCCGGCTCCCTGGCCAGGTGCTGGCCACTGCCTCTGAAATGCACCCACAGCAGTGGCAGAAGAGATGGAGGCAGAAGGGACAGAAGCAGGTGGCTCCCCCGCCTGTAAGGCGCGGACCAGAAAAAGAAAGAGCAAACCGTTTCATTTCTCCCAGGCGTTTGTGGTGGTTCCTGGTTCGTGGTTAGCCACGAACCCCCAGAACCCTAACGAACCACCATTTTTCTGATTTGTGCCCATCTCTGATCCGTTTGTATGAAGCCCAGCCTGTAGCAGAATGCCCCGATAGGATCTTGCAGCAAAGGAAAGATCCTTGGATTTGCCTCCAAAGCACAGGCTGAGTAAGAGCAAGCCTTTTCTGCCTGCCTGAAAAGAATCTCTGGTACTGTCTGTCTGAAAGATGGTGGAATTGCTCCCTCTTTGGGAATCTATCATATTTTTCAAATTTCAAGTCCATCTCTCAAAAACTAAAAGCAGGATAGGAATTTGGGCTTCGCAGTGGAACTTAATGGGTGGCTTGTAAATTGATTCGGGGTGGAATTGAATCAGATGGGACACAGATTGCTCCAGAGTGAACTGAGGTGTATTGTAAGCAAGCAAATAAAGGCAATGGGCCTTGAGCAAGGGCCTCAGTGGGATCTGTGCTTCAGATCCTGAAGAAACACTCACCGTCAACAACAGACAATGCTGGGCTAGCTGGACAAATATCCTCAGCTGGCTTAAAACAGTTGCCTCCATCTTTGTGAGAGCCAGCATGATGAAGGTTAGCAGAGCAAGGAGTACCAAGTGGTGGATCAATGATCTTGTGAATTCGGTCTGCAAAGACGGGAACATTTAGCAGAGCGCATTTTCCTCTCTGGAAAGAAATGACAATGCTCGTTTTCCTGAGACAGCAAGAAAGCTAGTGTTAATTAGAGAAACATGTGATGGATGATATTTTAGCAAACACTTTTGTATCATACAGTTGTTTGTTCTGGGAAGGCCTGTCTAAATAGCCAGGTTTTTAGTAGCTTTTTGAATGTGCCCAGTGAAGGGGCCAGGTGGACTTCGAGTGGAAGAGAGTTCCATAATTGTGGCGCTACCGCCGAGAAGGCCCGATTTCTAGTGGTTGTTTTCCGGGCCTCTCTCGGGGTCAGAACCCTCAGCCGCCCTGCCTGCGATGATCTTATAGGACGGGCAGACCTAACTGGAAGGAGGCACTCGGCCAGATATCAAGGTCCCAAACCATTTAGGGCCTTATAGGTTAGTACCATCACCTTGAAACTGGTACGGAAGCAAACAGGAAGCCAGTGTAAGACGGCTAGGGTGGGGGGAGATACGTTGGTGTTTTCTAACCCCACTCAATCGGCCGCCATGTTTTGAACCCGTTGCAGTCTCCCAAGGGCAGCCCCACGTAGAGGCCATTGCAGTAGTCTAATCTCAAGACTACCAGCACATGTGCCAGTGTGGTGAAGGACCCGGTGTCAAGGTAGGGACGCAGCTGGGTGACCCATTTTAGGTGGAAATAAGCAGATCGGACCACAGACGCTATCTGAGATGTCATTGATAGCCATGGGTCCAAAAGCAGGCCCAAGCTACGAACCTCATCCTTCATGGAAAGAGCGCCCCCCCCCAAGATAGGGAGACCACCCAGACCACAGACACTAGGGCCCCCCACCCACAGGATTTCCGTCTTGTCCGGGTTCAGCCTCAGTCTGTTGTCCCTCATCCATCCCAGCACCTCATCCAGGCAGCGCTCAATGGAAGCGACAGCCTCCTTTGCAGAGGGATGGAAGGAGAGAGGGAGCTGAGCGTCATCCGCGTATGGGTGACACGAAGCTCCAGAACTCCTGATGACCTCCCCCAGCGGCCTCATATAGATATTAAATAGCATTGGGGAGATGATCGACCCCTGGGGGACTCCACAATTGAGAGCCTACAGAGCGGACAACATCTCCCCAAGCTGTACTCTCTGAGGATACCGTGGTCTACGGTATCAAAGGCCGCTGAAAGGTCGAGGAGGACCAGCAAGGACGTTTTGCCCCTGTCGGCCTCCCTCAAGAGGTCATCTTGGAGGGCGACCAAGGCCGTCTCCTTGCCATGACGCGGCCTGAACCTGAACTGGAACAGATCAAGGGCATTGGTCTCCTCCAGGAGAGCCTGAAGCTGATCGGACACCATTCTCTCCACCAGCTTGCCAATAAAGGGGATATTGGCGACCGGACGATAGTTGTCGATATCATCAGCCACCAGATTGGTTTTTTTCCGGATAGGCCTAATGAGTGTCTCCTTGAGGGCGAGGGGGACCCTGCCCTCGAGGAGAGACCCATTAAGAATAGCCTCCGCCCACTCAGTTGTTAACGCTTTCAAGAGCCAAGCCGGGCAAGGATCTAGTGAGGAGGTGGTGGCCTGCAGGTCCGCAGCTCCAAGAGGTAGTTCTCCTTTGGGTCTCCTCCTTCCTTGTTCTTTGCTGAAGGGGCCTCCCGTTGAGGACCTTACCGAGTCTGTCAAAACTTCCCACCAGAAAGAAGCGCAAGGGCCCTGCCATGGGCATGAAACAGACCCCAACACAACTGCATTGCTTGCAGCCAGGGCCTGCCGCAAACACCTGACATGCTCCGTGGGAGCCGGAAGGTAAAGGTTGAATGGGTAGACCGTTCAGTGGTTTTGGTCTCCGGCTGAGGAGCCAGAGGTTGGGAGTTCGATTCCCCCTTGCTGCCTCCTGGACAGGGGCTGGACTCCGTGATCCAGAGGACCCCTTCTGATTCTGCCGTTCTATGAAGATTATGTTTACGAACCAGGACGGTTTGATGGACAGTATGGGCGGAGGGTCTTACTTTCTTGGGCTCCAGGATCACTGCAGATGGTGACAGCAGCCACGAAATTAAAAGACGCCTGCTTCTTGGGAGGAAAGCGATGAGAAACCTAGACAGCATCTTAAAAAGCAGAGACATCACCTTGCCGACAAAGGTCCACATAGTCAAAGCTATGGTTTTTCCAGTAGCGATGTATGGAAGTGAGAGCTGGACCATAAAGAAGGCTGACCGCCGAAGAATGGATGCTTTTGAATTGTGGTGCTGGAGGAGACTCTTGAGAGTCCCCTGGACTGCAAAGAGAACAAACCTATCCGTTTTGAAGGAAATCAACCCTGAGTGCTCACTGGAAGGACAGATCCTGAAGCTGAGGCTCCAATACTTTGGCCATCTCATGAGAAGAGAAGACTCCCTGGAAAAGACCCTGATGTTGGGAAAGTGTGAAGGCAAGAGGAGAAGGGGACGACAGAGGACGAGATGGTTGGAGAGTGTCATCAAAGCGACCAACATGAATTTGACCCAAATCCGGGAGGCAGTGGAAGACAGGAGGGCCTGGCGTGCTCTGGTCCATGGGATCACAAAGAGTCGGACACGACTTAACGACTAAACAAGAAATGGGCGGAGGGTGTGGTGCAGGTAATGTCTTCTACCCACCCACAAGTGACTCGGTGAAACAGAAGGAACTGTCCTACAGAGACTTCGAGGTGGCATGAAGCAGAGGGTGGAGACAAGATGTAAATAGTTTGGAATAAATGTTTGCTGATTTAGCTGACGGCTGTCCCAGAGGCTTCTTTGGGATGACAAACGACGCCGGAGTATCCTTGGTGGGCCCCGCCTCGTTACACTCAGACATTTTTCAAACAAAACAAAACAAAAGAGAAAAATACAGGGTTTGTCTGAGGCTGACTGACACATGCAAAGAATTAGTCCAGACCTTTGCATGAATGTGGAATCCAGCCTGGACTTTCCGAAGGTCTGCAGGGCCTGGCACCTGAAGGTGATGTCATCATCACACACCCAGGAATCTCATGCTGTATGTCTGGAAGTTGAGTCATGGCATCTTCACCGATAGATTGCTCCTCATGCTGTACAGTGAGCTCATGCCTCAAATTGGGGGGGGCCCACCTGTTCCCCCCTCCCCAGTTTTCATTACTCACAGAAGGTAGAGAGAGGGCAGAGCCCGGCTAGAGTCGTACCTTTTTCTTTTTTTGAAAGGTCCCTCTTTTATGGCGTCTCGGAATACAGACCCCTGTTATAGGAGGCTTTGTTGACATTCCAGTGTGACAAGAACCTCTGGAAGGGTTCGTTTGCTCTGTCCATATCAGATCAGGCCAGCTTGTCAGGACTACTCAAGGTCTGGAAGTCTTTCTGATTCAATGGCAAAAAAGTGGTTACATCAACAGACATGTAGCGTCCAGATGCAGGGAAGTAGCAGCGCTCACTCTCTTCTGCTTTGGTCTCAGGCCTCCCCTGGGATCCTGAGACCAAAGCAGAAGATTACTAGAAGCCAGCATGGGTTTGTTAAGCACCGGTCACGCCAAACAAATCTTACTGCCTTCTTTGATAAAGTGACTAAATTAGTGGACCAAGGAAACACAGTGGATATAATCTACTTATACTTCAGTAAAGCATTTGATAAGGTAGACCCAAGTGGGATAGACAGCACAACTACCAGGTGGATTTGCAGCTGGCTGACCAACTGCACTCAACGTGTGGTCCTCAATGAAACCACATCTACGTGGAGGAAAGTGTGCAGTGGGGTCCCTCAAGGTTCTGTCTTGGGCCCAGTGCTCTTCAACATCTTCATCAATGACCTGGATGAGGGGATTGAAGGAGCACTCATCAAATTTGCTAATGACACAAAGCTGGGGGGAATTGCTAATACTTTGGAAGGTAGACTCAACATTCAGAAGGATCTAGACAGACTTGAACATTGGGCCCTATCCAATAAGATGTAGTTCAGTGGCGGGAAAAGTAAGGTCCTGCACTTAGGCAGGAGAAACCAGAGGCACAGGTACAGGATAGGTGGTACCTGGCTCGACAGTAGTACCTGTGAGAGGGATTTAGGGGTCCTGGTGGACCTCCGCCTAAGGATGAGTCAGCCGTGCGTGGCAGCTGCCAAGAAAGCCAACACAGCCCTAGGCTGCATCAAGAGGGGGATAGCATCAAGATCATGGGAAGTGATAGTACCACTCTATACCGCGCTGGTGAGGCCGCACTTGGACTGCTGTGTCCAGTTCTGGTCACCACAATACAAAAAAGGTGCTGAGGCCTTGGAAGGGGTTGCAGAGAAGAGCAACAAAGATGATAAGGGGACTGGAGGCTAAATCCTACGAAGAACGACTAAAAGAACTATGGATGTTGAGCTTAACGAAGAGAAGACGGAGGGGAGAAATGATAGCAATCTTCCAATATCTGAAGGGTTGCCCCAGGGAATTGATTTATTCTCCATTGCACCTGAGGGTAGGACAAGAACCAAGGGGTGGAAACTCATCAAAGGGAGATCCAACCTAGAAATAAGGAGGAATTTCCTGACGGTGAGAACCATGAAGCGGTGTAACAGCTTGCCTCCCGATGTTGTGGGTGCCCCATCGCTGGAGGTTTTCAAGAAAAGATGGGACAGCCATCTGTCCGGGATGGTCTGAGGTCTCCTGCCTTGGGCCCCAGGGGGTTGGATTAGAAGACCTCCAAGGTCCCTTCCAACCCTACGATGATTCTATGATCTTGTGTCCCGTTTTGGGCACCACTGTTGAAGAAGGACGTGGACAAAGTGGGGCTGTGTTCTGGGATGCTGGTAAAAGGTCTGAAGGCCAAGCACTGTGAAGGACAGCTGAGGGAGCTCAGGAGGCATGGCCTGGAGAAGAGGAGGCGGAGAGGCAAAATGTCCTCAAATCCTGAAGGGCTGTGGTGTGGAAGACGGAGCAGGCTTGATTTCTGCAGTCCCGGAAGGGAAGACCCAAACGAGTGGGCTGAAGTTATACAAAAGGAGATTTTGCACCGGAGAGTGGACTGACTATAGAACAAGTTTCCTCAGAAGGTGCTGGACGCTTCTTTGTTCATGGCTTTGTAAGAAGTTGGATGACCACCTTCTGGGGATGCTTAAGCTGGGAATTTCCTGCATCCGCGCAGGTCTACGCCAACCCTTCTCAACCTTGGCTTTGGCCACGGCCGTGAACACAATATGAAAGAAATACAGACAGAATCAGGATTGTATCAATTGCAGAAGAAACCTTATCAGGTGGTGTGTGAAGAATTGTTTCCCGTCTGTGGCCCTCTTCAAAGGTGCCAGGGCCCCCTGGGGGGTGGTGGTGTCTCTCTCTCTCTCACACACACATACACACCATTGAGAATGGGTGGTCTAGAATCTAGTCATCTAGACTCTAGATGACTCTACAGTTGGGTGATTCCATGAACAAGTCATGTAAAAGAGTTAATTGTAATAATTTATAATCCCTCAAACATGATTTATAATCCCACTTCCATCACTTTTAAAAATCCTACCTAAATTCCACTAACATTAATTTTCTTCCATTACTTTTCAAAAGGAATGGAAGAAAAGGGAACAAAGTCACTTTGTTGGCATAATAACAAATGTTTTCTGATTTACTTTGCTGGTTTACATTTTAAGGAACTCTGGTAGGAATTTTTCATGTTTTTGCACTCTTCCTTTATCAGGGCAAACATTTGTTTTTCTCCAAAAAGTTTGACAAGGTACGTAATGAGTCACTTCAAAAATTATGTAAAGAGTAAGAACAATAGACTGGTGTTTCTAAGACAACATAATTAGAACTATAACGACTAAGGGGGGAAATTACTTTCAGAAAGTAAGGCTGCAACATCATGGTCAAATACTGTGGGATTTGCTAGGCTTATATAACTGGGTGAATTCGAGGTATTTTTTTACTAACCACATAACACAGTGTGGAAGGGATGGTCACTCTCGAATTGGCCTTCTCAGCCACACTAGACGCTGTTCCAAGACCTCTATTCAGAGCACGTTACCATAGTCTCTTGAGACTGAAGGATGCCTACTACTACCTTCTTTCCATCCATCCATCCATCCATCCATCCATCCCATCCATCCATCCATCCATCCATCCATCCATCCATCCATCCATCCATCCATCCATCCATCCATCTTTGTTTGCTTGCTTGCCTGCCTGCCTGCCTGCCTGCCAGCTGGACATAGATGATCCTGATCTCCTTTTCTGGAGAACGGCTGCTGTCGCCCTGTGTGAAGCCTGTGAGAGGAGGGAGGGACCTGACCGTCGTCCCCTTTTCCCGATTGGAAAAGCCGCTCAAGGCTCCGGGGACTCAACTGGCCTCCCTGTTTGTTTCTTTATCTGCAGGCCCAGGCCGCCAGTTCACCACACACGTCACCCACCCACGGGAGCAGAAAGGGAGGGAAAGCTTCCCAAATGGCAAGCGCCAGGGAAAATTATTTCAATACAGTTATATTAAATCAAAGTCAACATATCTTTATAAACAACCCTTTCAGCGGGATCTGAAGGCCTTAGGAATGGACCTCAACAGATGGGAAATCTTGACATCTGAGCGCTCAGCTTGGAGGCAGGCGGTGCATCACGGCCTCTCCCATTTTGAAGAGGCCCTTGTCCAGCAGGCCGAGGCCAAGAGGCCGTCCCGAACCCAGCCAAATCAGGGAGCTGGACAGGGGACAGACTGTGTTTGTCTTCAGTGTGGAAGGGATGGTCACTCTCGAATTGGCCTTCTCAGCCACACTAGACGCTGTTCCAACACCTCCATACAGAGCACGTGACCATCGTCTCTCGAGACTGAAGGATGCCTACATAGTTAACACAAAGGCTGATTCGAATTGGTCCAGCCCTTTTTGCTTCCAAAGTGCCTCTTTTTCTTTGCCGCTTGGGAACTTTTATATTTTCAAGCTGGAACAATTCGAACAAGCTTTTCTCCACGTGGTTAGTTGTGATACACTCTTGTAAAGATGAAGATGTGTGTCTGTAGGTGGTGTTTTGGTGACACAGGCAGTTGGGGCATGATGTTCAAGACCAGAGGAGCACCAATCCCCCATTCTTTCCTATTCCCCTATTATCCTCCAATTTTTTTAAAAAAACCTTACATATATGAAATTAGCGCTAGATCACTCTGTTGCTGGATCCTCATTATTATTATTATTTTCTGTATTTAGGACCCATAAAAGGATCAGTAGAGGAGGGACCAGAGGAAGGAAGTTATAAGCAAATGCAGGATCAGAGGAAGGAAGGAAAGGGGGACTGTGGGCTGGAGGGCAACTCGCATTGCATTCATAATGTAGGGTGAACTCTTCAATCAATCCACAGCCCCTGTGTGAGCACTGATGGTGATTTGAAATGCAATACAAGCTGTGACTCAATTCGCATTGTAGTCACACCCTAACTTTCCAAGCACTGAGATTGTTACAATTCTGATTTTAGGAATTGGCTAAAACTAGGATGCTGAAAGGCTGAATCAGTGGTGCCCAATGCTGCATGACACTCAGAATCTCAGGCTTAAAGGCAGGACAGTCGATTCTGGGGAGCACCAAGCCTTGTCTGCACTCTTCCTCCAGTGGTTCCATTTTTGTCCTTGGGGCCGTTGCTTGCAAGTCAGGCAGGCAGAACCCTGTGACTCCACAGGCCATAAATCAGCAGCGCCCGGACATTTCATCCAAGCAGCTGACATTTTATGCTGTTGGTGGGTTGGCTGGTTGGGTAACAGTGGTGGCAGAAACAGCAAGAGCAAAGGATGGAGCCCCAGCCGGAGAAACAATAGCACCATCTTGGCTTTGCTGGACACAAAGGGCCCTTTCAGGCCTCCTCCATCCTGCTCCCTGGAGTTTAGAGGAGAGAAATGAAAAATAGCTACAGTGCCAGAGGCGCTGGGCCAAGGGGGCCAAGGGGCATGGGAGGAAGGAAGCACGTAGGTGGCGCCTGGAGGAGGAGAGGAAGAAACCAGCGGAGGCTTCCAGAGCTTTCTCTGGCTGCTGCTGCTCGCTTTTGGGTACAAAGTGTGTGTGTATGTGTGTGTGTGTGCATACCATCTCAAGAGCCCAAAGTCTTGGAATTGAAGTTTGGGGGCTTTTCGTACCGGTTGGGGAATCCCGTAGGTGGTTCCCCCAAAGTGGCATTCTCACAGTCTCCAATCCCCTTTTATTTCAGCATGAAGGGGCCCCCAGTACATGGCTGTTCTGTGGGAGTGGGCTTCTCCCTTGGACTGCTGGCTCTTTCGCTCCCTTCCTCATGTCCTTGTCCTGCAGAAAGGTGCAGCAGGAAGGAGCGGAGAAGCCCCAAGACGGGCACAGGAGAGGGACAGAAGACCCATCTGACTGGCCAGGTATAAACTCGCAGGGAGGTTTCCCCACCTAAATCCCACTGAAACCAAATCCCTGGGTCCCCCTGCCCATCATGGGATACTTTGTGCTTTCACCTCGCAGCCTACAAAGGCCTTGAGCTGCTCCCAGCTACCCAGATCCAGGCATCCAGGGCAGAGACAGGGGCCCAGCCATGCATGAGAGAACGGAGACGGCTTTAACGGCTGAAAACATCTGATTGTCTCAGCAGGAGCTTTTCCTCCCTCCCGCAGCTTGCACGTTAGCTTGCTTTGCTTTGTGATTGGTCCCTGAACGGGCCAATGGGGCTTCCTTGACAAGTCTGAACTCCTCTCGCACGCAGGGCTGCCAGAGTGACCTGTCCAGAAGACAAAGGCACCTCCGTGGTTTCTAGCTGATGGCTTGGCCCTGGTTGCCTCCCGACAGAGGGCTCCTTGCGCTCCCACCGGATAGAACGGCACACCTCTTCTTTCCCTCCCTCATTCACGGATTTTCTGGGGCAATAAGAAAGAAAGAAAGAAAGAAAGAAAGAAAGAAAGAAAGAAAGAAAGAAAGAAAGAAAGAAAGAAAGAAAGAAAGAAAGAAAGAAAGAAAGAAAGAAAAAGAAGTCATGGGAAAAGACAGACAAGTTATAAAGACAGAAAGTCATCACCTGGACCCTTTGTAACATTTCACAGGGGAGAGGAAACGGAGAGACGCCAGACAGAGCAGGGTGGCTTTAGGGTCACTGGCCAAGAAAAAACCCGGAAAGCTGTCTTGACCGCTATTCAGAAAGTACCGAGAAGGAAAGACAGAAGCAACGACAACGACGACGACAGCAGCAAGGCATTTGAATGAAGGAACCACATTTCAGTAAATGAGCCTGCCCCTCATGGGGTGGCCTGTTCTTTGCTTTCACGTTCAGGGGAGGGAAGGATGGGGGTTCTGGGTAAGACGGCCTGGGCCTCTGAACCATGTATTCTACCCCTTCACACATGCATGTGCACACACCTACGCACACACACAGGGCAAGCACACGCATGCACGCACACACACACTCAAGAGTCCGCACAGCTGGATTCTGCCTGGATGTTGCAACTGCCAGTGGCAAGGCAGGTGAAACCAAGGTCAACTTGGGGGCAGAACGGCTGGCAACTGCGCGCACCACATTTCAGAGCGCTGTGTTTGTTCGTGTGTAGAAAGGAGCACCAGGGAGACAAAAAGGCTGCTGAATAATTGAGCAGCTGTGACATCTGACCAGATCTGCCCCCCCCTTTTTTTTTTCCCCTCTGAACAGGCTCCATGACTCCGTGTGCAAGACACAGGGATGCTTCAGAAGGTGGTGACCACCGACCCGGCCGTCCCCTGCTCTTTGGCTGGCAGCCTGGCAGCCCTGCAGACGCCACCAAGCCCCTGCGTCTTGCCTTGTCCAGCTGCTCCTTGTTCCGACCACGTCCGGTGGGTCAGGACGCTGCAAATTCCTTGGGGTGGTTTGTGTAAGTCAGCCAAGCTATATGGCACAGGGAAGATACACCAAGAGCGGGACGCTGCTCGGCAGGTCCTCAGCCTAAATTCTAGTGATCTCTGGAGCAAAGGGGGACCCCAGCAGTGTCGTGGCACTTTAAAGACCAAAAGATTCATTACAGCAAAGAGCCTGAATGGCTTCTTAGAGACAAACACCAAGTTGCGTGCGGCGTAGGCTTTCATGGACTGCAACCCACTTTGTCGGATGCTGTCAGCTAAAGGAGCATCGATTTGTGCTTCGGACTCCATTGTTCAGAATCCAAACACACAGATCCACACATAGACCATGAAATCTTACACCCAGTGGCCTTCTCTGTCACTGCTCCCAGACGGTGGAACTCCCTCCCACGGGAAGCCAGGCTGGCCTCATCTTGGCTGTCCTTCCGCAGGCAGGCCAAGACCTTTCTCTTCAGGCAGGCTTTTCCTTAATGACGGGTGGTCTGAGAGGGGTTTTAAATGGACTGTTGTGTTCTGTGGTTTTAAATGTGTATTAAAAATTGGTCTTAGTTACCATTTTAATATAGTACTTGTTTAATTCTTTTTAAATATTTGTATACTTTCAAGAGAGCGTTTTCAGTAATGTGTTAAAAATTCATTTTTACTCACTGCTTTTAGTATAAATGTCCATTGGTCAAGAACAACCACGAAGAGAGGAGGCCCTTTTATCTTGGCTGCCCAATCCTTGCGTTGGCAGGACCAGTTCTTTAGCAGTAGCCAGGCGGAGTCAACAGTGTCTCATTGACTCAAGCTAATATAGGAGGGCTGGTGATGGGGTGCAACTCAGCTAACACGGAAGAGGATTTGTGTCTCTGAATGGAAAAGGGGGAGAAAGAAAAGAAAGAAAGAAAGCATCGACTTCAAGCTTAGTATCTATCAGAACGCCTGCTCCCGGCCAGATCTGTCCGTAATACCCGTTCTTCACAGGCAAGGCGGTTGAGGCCCTTGACCCCGAAGGAGGCCCAGAGGAAAAGTCCGCACAGTTGATTTTTTTTCTTTTTATTTCTTTTTTCTTTTCCCTTCTCCATCTTGAACTGTTTGTCTATTGATGTTATATTTTATATTTTTATATATTTTATACTTTGTTATGTATGATTATGCGTGTTGGAAGCCGCCTAGAGTGGTCGTCTGACCAGATAGGCGGGGTAAAAATACAATCAATCAATCAATCAATCAATCAATCAATCAATAAAAGAACAAGAAACTGGGCCGTCTCGGCGGTCACCCCCTGCCTATGGAACAACCTGCCCATGGAGATCCGCCTGGCACCCTCGCTGGATGGCTTCAAACGAGCACTGAAGTCTTGGCTCTTCCGCCAGGCTTTCCCGGAGCATTAAGATCTCGGCCTCCCTTTTACCATCCTTTTGCCATCCTCTTCATCACCCTTTTTACCACCTTCATCACCATCTGTTTTAATTTACCCTATTTGGCTTTGTATTAATTTATTTGTTATCGTGTTTTAATATTGTTGCTTATATTGTTGTAAGCCGCCCAGAGTGGCCTGGTTGCCAGATGGAGCAGGGTATAAATTCATTCAATCAATCAATCAAGAGAGAGAGAGAAGAATAAGAATAAGAAGGACCTGCTTGGGTTTCCTAAACGGACCTTGACCTCTGCCGATCTTGCCTCGGCCTCATCTGACATTTTTGGGGTTAGGGTTGCCACCTCCTTCCTCATTGACTCTCTCTGTGACTCTTTCCCTTCCTTCCTGAGAGGTGGGGGGGGGGGCAGTCCCTTCTCACCACACTTCCCCTTTCCTCAGCTAGAACAAGGCTTCCTATCACCTTCCCAATCTCACTGTATTTCTCTAACAAACGCTAGCTTTCTCCTTTCCTCAGAATAAGAAGTGCGGACATGACTTCTTTCCAAATAGGAACACGTGCTCGGCTCACTGTTTCAATATTCAAGGGATGAATCCACACAATTTAACCTGGCCCGTTTGCTCTGCTAACACATGAAAACTAGAAGGTGATGGGATTCCCTCTGAATTAGTGCCTCCGTGTTCCTCAAGCCAATCCGAAAGGTCTCCGGATCAAAAGCTTCTGAGACGTCCAGCAGAGCCAACACATTCCTCTGGCCCAGTTTCCAAGGTAGGTCATCCACCAAGGTGACCAAACTCATCTCTGTCCCATGATCGGCCCTGAAGCCAGATTGAAACGGATCTAGAAATCCCCAGAGGTGAGAAACTACCACACAATCCACAACCTTGCCCCAAAATGGGATAATGAATACTGTCAACATTCCCTCTAAGGTGTGTGCGCATGTGTGCACAGAGCACCATCGACGCCACCCAGCGGCAGCCAGTGTCGATACCTATTTACTTCCTGGTTTCAGATGAACCCCCGCCCTGGTGCGCACATGGGCAAGGCTCCTGCGCAGTGTGGATGTAAAACAGAGGGAACGTTGCTGACTGTTAATTACTCGATACAGTGGAATCCAAAGAGGGCTTTTTAAAATAAAGGCATTATTAATGCCTCCTTGAGGCATGGTGGTTCTCGCCTTGCTCTAAGGAAGCATTCCCCACTCCAGTCACCCACTTCCTACTGAGCTGTCATTATAAGCCAGGAAGGGCAAAGGGCCTAGCACACAGGTGGTGGGTGTCAACTCTCCAAAGGTCCTGTCCGCATCCTCAGGGTAAGCAAAGGCCAAAATTTATTTAGGTATTCCATTTATTACATCAACGGTACAGCACCAACTACAGCATTCATGTCAAAGCAGATCAGAGTGGTCTTATCTGCAAGGAGTCAAGGACATTCTTCACCAGCAGGCTGACCACCCACGACAGCCATGCTGGAATCCTTCTGTGCACATGCAATGGTGGCCGAACAGGAAGACTTATTGGCTGCCGCCCCTGCCACGGAGGAGACCTTCCAACAAGCTCTAACCCACGTTTGGTCAGATTTGCTCAAGGTTTTCGTCCATCGCTGCACTAGTTTTTGTCCCACTCATTTCATCCCCGCCAGCCCTCAAGAACACCATGGAACTAGTCCGGCTCCACCCCATGGGAGATGGGATGCTCGAGAGCAACGGTACCTTGGCCATTTCCCCATCCCAGAAGTCAGCCTGGGCTTGGTCAGAATTGCCTGCTGAGGTGACAGGAAATTCTGTAGGAGCCATCAGGAAACCATCAGCCTCCTCCTGCAGATCATCCTAATTGGTCCTTCCCCCCTGCAGAGGCTCTGCCTTCCAGTGAGTCTAAACCCCCACCAGGTCATGAGCTTCTCCAGGACAACAGAACTCTCCCGAGGGATCCTCCACACTAACGTTTTGATAGGATACGTGTAGAAATGGTCCAGAAAGGTCTGGAGAGGAGGGTCTTTGGAAAGCCTGAAGCAGTCAGGGACAAAGCCCGAGACCTTGGAACACTCCTCTGTGTTTTCTAGAGTAGCTTCTCCCTCTCCGAATCCCACTCTGCTGACCGAAAGCATTTCAACACCTTAGTCTGCTCCTGCTGCAGACACTGGATCAGCTCACATTCGGGGGGTCTGAAACCCAGAATTGGGGCAAAGACGGACGGCTTCTTCGGCTGGAGACAACAGGCTGGGCAGGGCAATGCTCCTAAGACTCGGGCAACCACGGCGGCCCGTTTCTAGGTACCCAAAAAAACCAAGATTTTTCTTCTGCAGATCTCACTTTACAACATCACCGGTCACTGAAGGAGTGGGAATTAGTAGGAAATGCTTCTTCTTCTTCTTTATCTGATGACCAATAATACTGCAATAATAATAGTAGTAGTAATAATAGTGACAATAACAATAATATTCTATATTATTGACAAAAATATGAATATTATTATTATTATGATCAGGCACTAGGACTTCCAGCAGGTGGCTATGGATAAAAGCTGGCCTGGGAATTCTGAAGGCTGGAGGACGAGAAAGTAACTTGTCCTAGCTCCAAACTCGGTCTCTTTTCCCGGGGGGGGGGGGGGAAACGAATCCAGAAACGGCTCACGACGAACTCACGAACCAGCTCCCCCCACCCGCCCTGGAAAGCAAAGACGGGGCGCGACCCAGCCAAGCACGTGGCGCGCTCCCTCCTCTGCGCATGCCCGATCCCGGCCGGCAGCTCCTCAGGGCCCCGCCTTCCCGGGTCGCCGGGCGATCTCAGCCAATGGGAGAGGGGCAGATGGGCGGGAAGCCCCGCCTCTCCCCTCGGGGGGGGGCGCGCCGGGCAAGAGAAAGAAAAAAGGGGCCGGCTTGGGCCCTGCCTGGCCACGCCCACTCCTCTCTCTCTCTCTCTCTGCCCTCCGATCCGCGAGCTCGCGCGGCGCCATTGGAGGCGCCCGTGCGTCCCTACGCACTCACGCACGCCGGCGTGCGTGCAGTCCCGGCCCCCTTGTGCTTGCGCACGCCTAGAAAGGCCCTCCCGTGAGCCGGACTCGCCCCAGACGCGGGCGCTTTGCGCGTGCGTACGAGCGGCGGGAGCGAGCAGGAAAGGGAGCGGCCGGCGAGACAGCCAGCCATCCGGCGCGCGCTCTCTCGCACCGCCTCTTTTTTTTTCCCCTTCCTTCTTCTTCCTTCCCCTCGCCTTCTCGCGGCCTTGCGCGTGCGCAGGACCGTCGTCGTCCCTGCGTGCGTGAGGCCTGCTCGCTCCCTTCCCTCCCTCAGGAGCGTGCACGCGCTTGCCTGCCTGCCTGCCTGCCTCAGAGAGAGAGAGAGAGACGGCAAAGGCTCGCTCTTCCGTCCGCCCGGTTGCCCGCCTGAGGGGGAAAGGGAGGGGCATGAAGCCCAGCGCCTCCGCCGCCGCCGCCTCCTTCTTCCTCCCGCTCCGCCCCGCCGCCGCCGCCGCCCACTCGTGAGGCGCCCCGCCGCTCCTCTCCCACCTCCGGCCCGGCCCCACCGAACCCGGCCCGGCTTCTGCCTCCGGGGCCGCCATTTTGTGCCTCCCCTGCGTTGGAAGCGGGGTTAGGAGGGGGGGGAGGGGAAAGAAAGAGGCCCCGGCCTGTGCGCGCGCCCGCCCTCTCTCTCTCTCGCGTGCGCGCTCCCGCACTCGCTCGGTTGCCGGCCAGGGGCCTTGTGGGCCAGGCCGGGAGGGCAAGGCAAAGCAAAGGCAAGCGAAGCAAGGCGGGGGCGTCGGAGGAGCCTGGCGAGTCGTCGTGGTCGTGGTCGGGCGTGGGCGGCGGGAGCGCTTGGCGCGGGGGGTCCCCGATGGCGAAGAAAACCTACGACCTGCTCTTCAAGCTGCTGCTGATCGGCGACTCGGGCGTGGGCAAGACCTGCGTCCTCTTCCGCTTCTCCGACGATGCCTTCAACACCACCTTCATCTCCACCATCGGTGAGGAAGGGGGAAGGGGGAGGGAGGAGCAGGACGAGGGGGTCGGTCGGGGGGTGGGGTGGGGTGGGGTGGGTGGGGTCTGCCGCCCTAGAGAGACCCTCGCCCGCCTTGCCCGCCTCCGTCAGGCGGGTCTCTCTCTAGGGCGGCAGAGCCACCCCACGCCCACCCCTCTCTCTCTCGCCAGGAGACACTGGGTCGTCGTTCTCCCCCCCCCCGCCAGCCCCCCCGCCAGCCCCCCCCCGTCCTCTCTGTGGGGCGCCCCAGTTGTGCTTGAGGTGACCCGGTCTCCCAGAGCCGGGGTGGGGGTGGGGGGCGGCCGCTGGCTGGTCTCTTGCTTTTTTTTGCCAAAGGGCTCCTCTCGTGTGTGTCTTTGTATGTGTGTATGGGGAGGGGGGGGGAGAGCCTGCCTGCCTGCCAACAATTCTGTTACAATTCCCCCCCATGCAGAAAGCAGACCCCCCCCCCCCAGCCACTTGGGGACTTCCCCAGGCTCTGATTCCCCCGAGATTTACACCCACACGCAGACATCCCGGGGCTTCTCCTCTCTTTCTTTCTTTCTTTGTGCCCCTTCTTCTAAGCCTGCTTCGTGTATACGAGGGTGTGCATATACCCTTTGGGATACCCTTCTCTCCCTTCTGCTGCTCCCTGGCTCCTTGGACTGACCTCAGCATCTTCCTACATTCCCCACACCTGCCTGGTACTACCACACCCTCTGCCCTGGGATGCTTGCTGCTGCTCTCCGCTTCATGAAGTCTTTTTCCTCCTTCACATCCCATCTGATCTTGGGTCTGTTTTCTGGGCTCCTGGGATACCCTTCCAGCCTCCAAACACCACCAGCAGGGAGGAAACAGCTGCCAAAACTGGGAGTACATTGAGTCTTAAATTTCTGGGCTAAGGAGCTTGTGTTGATTTCAGGCCAAAGTTGGGGTCTAAGTGCAAGAATTATTTTAAGGTTTATTTGCAGGGCTTCAGCTGTAGCCGGTTAGGCTGTGGAGGCTCGGAGTTTCTTGTTCTCTGACGCATCAGAGACTCCCTAGCTAGGAAACAGCAGGATAGGTGTGGTAGGCTTATCAGAAATTAAGGAAGATTATCTTGCAGACAATTGGGGCTTATGTTTTGCTTTGTTTGATGGCCAAGTGTGCTCTTTTAGATAGGTGTGGCTTGGTCTGACTCTAATCTGCTTGTCTTTTCTGCGCTGTTTCCAGGCTGTGTGAGTTCTTTATGACATGTCTGGACTGTACAGATGTTAACGTGGAAAGAGAAATCCTTAGTTTGCTGAACGATGGGCACAGTACATGGAATTATGCAGGCATCTCTAGACTTAAGGGATCACATGAAGGCATAAAGAAAGCAGAAAAGTATTTCTTATGGAAGATGTAGTCTTGATAGCTGAAAGCAGAACCTATGCACCTTATTTACACACAGGTCTCATTTCCTGCCAAGGAACTGAATTGAACTAATGTTATTGACTTCTCCACTTTACTATTGGAGTATATTTCCTGTAAGGTCTCAAAGCTATAAGCAGAAGCTTGATTTTGTTTCCTGGTTAGTGCACCAGTTAATCACAGTCTGTGTTACCAATATGTTGGGAATTCTCAGCTGTATCAGCAGGTTGCATAAGTCTGTGACAGAGATTGTGGTGCTTCAGTCTTTGTATTGTAGAACACTTGACTCATTTTAATTAAATGACTGTCAGATCTGTGGTGCTTTTAAGCAGTTGCTAAGCATTGGAGTTACTCACTGCTCTGATGTTCTCCTGACCTATATTATGGGAGAAGAGATGTTTCCTGTTAGATTTGTAACCTTGTCCAGGTTGTAATTCCTAGATTCCAAGGTATTGCATTACAGAACAGAGGATGGAGCACATGATTTTGAAAGCTACTGTTAATTGTCGAGCTGGATTCCCCCACCCCACCCCACCCCACCCCACCCCACCCCACGATCTAACTGAAGACAGTTGTTTAGGATTATGCATACTACTTGCACTTGTTAGTATTTGACTGATTTTTGTCAGGTTTGTCCTATTTGAAGTGCTTGAGTTTCCTCTTGGCTATAATTGGCTTCCTACAATGTTCACATATGAGAAACACATTTTCTGTATTTGGGAAAACATCAGGAGCACCTACCTCAATTAGCAAAGGCTGCATACCTAATTCTGTAAGCTGCCTTGGGTCCTGTTTAGGAGAAAGGCAGGATGTAAACGTTTTAGGAGCTTGGCAAAAGAAGCCTGCCATTGAGAGGGAAACCTGGGTTTTTAATTGAGTGTGGGCTTAATAGGGAGCTGCCACTAATTGCATGTGGGTCATACACATTTAAGTAGTATCAGTTGGACGAACTTCTGATACTCAGGTGCTGGGAGGCTGTAATGTTATGTAGCACTTGTAAAACCATGCCTTTTCTATAGAAACCATAAAGCCTGCCCCTAAAAATGTATGAAACCGAAATGTCAGGTTAGCAGGTGAAGTTAGGGCAGTTCTGTCCTCTTCTACTTAGATGCCTTCATGTTTGGTTTTGTTTGGGGCCCTTTCAACAAGCGGTCTTATCTCCTTTTTTCTGTGTTTGGCAGAACATCAGAAGTGCCTGCCTCACTTAGCAAGAGCTGAACTCCTAGGCTTTCTGGCTTATTGATCTGGTATAATATCAGACACGTTTCACTTCAAGGGAATGCTGGATCTTCACACGAAGGACATCGTGCTTTTGGCCAAAGTTCTGGTTCACCTTTTAGTTTGCCAGTGATTTAGAACACTTTGTTTATTTTTAGCTGTACCTGAATTTCTGCTTAAAAAGTGAATTACTGAGAGTAGGGCAAATGATTTCAGAACCCTAGCTAGTGTTGCTATAAATAAAGTCCAGTGCAAAATCCCCAAGTCATCGTGAGTTCCCTGAAAGGGAGGGGAGTTGTCTTCAGCTGCCAGAGGTGACATTTCAGGTAGTCCACATTGTATTGCCCTGTGTGGAGAATGATGATTTCCGTTACTGTTTCACAGTTATACGCTAAGCACAGTGTTTAGTTTGCCAATATTATGGTGGGCTGGTAAGAATCTTTCCTTCCCAGATGCCCGATTTGTCATGGGGTTAGTCTGCTCTCCAGCTATGTTCTTCAGATATGCATGTGTTTTGGGAATATTTGGATGTGGATATTAATGCTTTGCATGCCAGAGAATGGCCTGCTCAACAGGGTGCAAATTATCTTGTTGACAGCTGGTATCAAACTAGATTTATAGCTTGAGTGACTCGCTACTAAAAATGGTTTTAGCTAGTTTGTGGTACAAAGGTACTGGGTTGACAGAACCCCTAGAGACCTTCGCCTTTTGCTGCTACTTCCAGGTATTGCTCAGCCTGTATCAGCATAGATGACATGGCGCTGCATATTTGGTTTCATATCTAGATGCAAGTGTTTTGCAAGTGTTAGAATGGATATTGTTTCTACTAAGTGCTTTTCAGCATCTTTGAGAGAGACTACTTGTCTACACCTGTAAGGAAGTCTGCCCTGAGAGATAATGTGATGAAATGGGATGGAAGCCAAGTCTCTGTCCTTATTTTTTAAATGAGTGGCTCTAAGGACTGTTCTGTGAGCAACAGTCATCCAAGCTGACCGCTAGACTGGGCTTAGTATTTGTGAGTTGAAGATTCTGCTAAGCCTCCTGTGCTGTGTTAAACAGGTCTTGGCCTCGATTAAGAAATCATGATTGCTCTTCTAATTTGTACTTGGACATTGAGCTCTATAGTAAAATAATGACATCTAAAAACTGCAACATCTGACTGTGCTTTTTCTGACGTAGTGGTCTTGTTCAGGCAATCCCTGAAATCATGGTTTCATGCAGGGATGAGCAACTTTTGGGAGGGGTGTATTGACATAATTTGAATTCACTGGGGCCGAACGTAATCACATAAGTTGCTGTGGTTGAAATGACAATGGAAACAATGCTATGCCCTTTAAAGCAAGGTGCATCCTTTTTTTTTAAGGAAAAAAAAGGAACACCAGAAGAGGATGGTTGTTCTGCTACTCTAGTGGCAAATTCAGTCTGACAGAGATTCAGAGGAGGACATGAGTGGGATTTGTTACCTATGTGTTGGCCATCCATGACTTAAGGCAACTGTGGTTCAATCCATGCCTTTTTTGAGCTTGCTTGGTTTTCAGAACAAAACATGGTGTTCCAAGAAAAATTCTTGATTTCTTAAACATTTATACCGCCCGATAAGTTCAAAGCACTACTCTAGGTGGTTAACTGTCAAATGAAAGCAAATACAGTAATATAACAACAAAAATAAGCAATAAAGGGTACAACCATAAAATCAAATTAATTGAAAACATAAAACAAGCAGATCAAGGGCATCAACCATAATTGGACAGGTAGCACAAATTAGCTAATTCATGTGAGGATGCCCTAGAAAGCCTCTGTAAAGAGTGTAACAGACAAACTGAGAATATACTTTCATTTATTAAAATATATTTTTATCCAGCTTTTCTCCTTAAAAAGGACCCAAGGTGGCTTACATCATTAAAAGACTGTTTAAAGTTAACAACAGTGAGTATGTAAGTACTAAAAAGGATCAAATGAACCTTATACTAGGAAAGCATCATCAAAACACACTCAAAGCCAATAAGGCACAACAATCTATTTAAAACCCCACTAAGTTAGCCGGTCACTAAGGGAAAGCTTCCTTGAAGAGAAAGGTCTTTGCGTGCCTTGCAGAAGCAAAGTAAAGATGGGGCCAGTCTGGCCTCCCATGGGAGGGACTTCCAGAGTCTAAAGGAGCAGCCACAGAGAAGGCCCTCTCCTGTCTTCCTACCAAACGTATCTGTGAGGGTGATAGGACCAAGAGAAAAAGCCTTTTTTGACGATCTTAACACTCAAGCAGGCTCATAAAGGGCAACCAGGCCCTTGAGATAGCTTGGACCTACACCGTTCAGGGCTTTCTAGATGAGAACCAACACTTTGAATTCTGCCCAAAAATGAATCAGGAGCCAGTGGAGCTGCTGCAACAGGGGCTGTGTGGCCCCTGACACTAGCCCCAGTCAGCAATCTGGCTGCTGCTTTTTAGACCACTGAAGTTTCCTGGCACTTTGCAAGGGTAGCCCCACATAGAGTGCATTAACAGTAATCCAACCAGGATGTGACTAAGGCTTGTGTCACTGTGGCTGGATCAGACCCTCTCCAGGAATGGGCGCAGCTAGCGCACTAGTTTTAATTGTGCAAAAGCATTCCTGGCCACGGCCGGAACCTGGGCATCCAGACTCGGGGACGAAGCCAGGAGCACCCCCAAGCTTCGCGCCTGAGTTTTCAGGGGAGCATCACTCAATCCAGCTTCAATCCTGTTCCCTGATCTGCCTTTTGACTGACCAGGGGCAGTCTGGATTAAGTTTCAGTTTATTCACCTTCATCCGGTCCATTACTGATATCAAACACTGATCTGGAGCCGATGTAGCTTCCTCGGATTTAGGTGGCCAAGGGGTGTCATCTGCATACTGGTAACACCAAAGCGCTGAATTCTGGATAATCTCCTTCCAAAAGTTTCATGTAGATGTTTAATAGCATCGGGGACAAAACAGAACCCTGAGGAATCTCACAGACTAGCAGTCAGGGTGTTGAGCAGGAGTCTGTCAGCACCACCTTCTGAATTCTCTCCTTCAGGAAGGAACTGGAGCCCCCGTAAAACTGCCTCCAAGTCTCATCTCAGAGAGAAAGGCCGGAAGGATACAGTGGCTGGTGATATCAAAAGCCACTGAGAAGTCCAGCAGAACCAAGACGAACACGCTCCCCTTGTCCAGTTCCCAGTGTAGGTCACTTACCAAGGTGACCAGAGCAGTCTCTGTCCCGTAACCAGGCCTGAAGCCAGATTGAAATGGATCTAGATAATCCGTCTCATCCAGGAAGCTGGAGCTGAGAAGCCACGACCCACTCTGGTCCCTTGCCTAAGAACGGAATATTAGAGACTGGTCAATAATTAGTCAATATTGTAGGATATAAGGACAATATTGTAGGATATAAGGAGGGCTTTTTCAACAGTGGTCTTACTATCTGCCTCTTTTAAGCATGCTGGGATCTTGCCCTGTTGCAAAAGGAAGCGTTTACCACCCCTCGGAGCCACTTGACCAGTCCCCCTCTGGCAGCTTTCACAAGCTAGGAAGGGCAAGGATCCAGCAGACATGTGGTAGTCTTCACCTCCCCTAGGGTCCTGGCCACATCCTCAGGCTGCGGAAACCGAAACTCATCTATCAACACAGGGCAAGCAGGGGCAGCAGTTACCCTCACAGGACCTGAAACAGCTGCAGCATCCAAGTCTGAGCAGATCCGAGTCATTTTGCCTGCAAGGTGCTGTGCAAAGTCAGGAATGGCCCTGTCAGGCTGTTTGTTAGTAGATGCTAGTGTGGTGATAAGCAACAGCAGATATGACTGTCCCAGGAAAACTAAGAGTTGTTCATGGGATGGAAGACAGAGTCTGTCAAGGGAGGCAACTATGTTATATCCATAAGATATCACAGAAAGCTCATATAGGTAGTGCCTGAAGAAGCCTTTATTTCTGTGAAGGCCATTACTGGATCTTGTTTGTGTAGCCAATGCCTGTTCTCAGGGTTACCCTAGGACTGTCCCATCTGTAAGAGGGGCACTGCTATGTCCCATTTCACAGGTGGTATCTACACCAATTCTTCAGAGTGGCTGAACGGGCAGAGAGAACAACACAGGAGCAAAACAGCACACACTTTGCTGGACGGTCCTACACACTCCCTGTCCCTCTCCCTGTGGGAGTTGAAGCACTACAAGACGGCAGTTCTGGAGGAAGACATGGCCTTGGACCTCAATAGTAGTTCCTGTGCCCAGCAGAGCACTTGTTCAGAGCCTCTCCTTGTCTCAGACCTCAGAGTACATAACAAATGTTCTTGATGTTGTTTTTATCTGTCCTCCTAAAATAGCCATTTGGTGGCTTTACAGGCATAGGAGTGACGCTGTTTGCAGACGGCGACTGTCAGCAGAAAGGCAGTAAAAATCACACTTTGTGAATCCCATCCATGTCCTTTCCAGTACTGTGATGCTAGCATGGGATCTGTCTTTTAGAGATTCCGGTCTGTTTCTGTGCCGAGTTCAAAGTGCCGCTTATGACCTAACAAAGTAGGTTGGATAAAAATCAAATTGATTTAAATAACAATTTAAATTACAATTTAAATTTAAAAAATGTTTGATTTAAATGGTCAAACATTGATTTTTTAAAAATTTAAATTGTGAATAAAATCAGTTTGATTTATATAAGTTTGATTTAAACCAGATCCACCTTGCTGCATAGCCCTATATGACTTGGGTCCAAGCTATCTGAAATAACCTAGGCTCCCATCCAAACATTGAGTTCTGCAGGGGGAAGCTATTGTTGTTGTCTCCTGACTTTCAGAAGCCTGTTTGGTGGGACAGGTGAAAGGGCCTTTTCTAAATCTGCTCCCAATCGCAGGCAATCATCTGCCAATTAAGAGCCTCAAGTCATAAGATTTGGCTTTCTTTTCTTTTTCTTTTTTAAGACCAGCTACTATTAGTATTTTAGTGAAATGATTTTAAACTGTTTCCATCTTAATTGCATTTTAATAACAGTAATTTAATTCTACTCTAGTGTTTGCAATTTTATTGCATTCTAATTTTTCTATTGCTTTTTAATTGTTCTGTAAACTGCCTTAGCTTCAAATTCTGGGAGAAAGGCAGAGGATTAAATAAGGAAATAAGTGACTACGTGAAATTTTAACTATAATTAAATTATCGTCCTTCCACTGCAGAAAATAGTATTTCATGGTAAATCTAACTTTAAAAAAAAAACTCTTTCAGACGTGAGTAGGCTGATAATTTTCTCATAAATAAGCGAAGCTAAAAGCCGAGAAAGAAGAGCTTTTAACTGATCATCGAAATAGCTTTTTAGAAAGGGTTCATTTCAAGGACAGATCTGATGAAATAGTGAAGGAAATGGTGGCCCCTCTCATAGCATTTTGTTTGGCCTCATAACAGAACATTGCCCAACTGTAGTGTTTTTCGTGGACGAGCACAGCTATCTTTGTTTTTACTTGTCAGTTGGGCGGTTGCTGTTTGCACCTTGGGAGCGGAAAGATATGATAGGATTTTTGAGGAGACGTGGAACTGCGTGAAAGTTTCACTTTCACATCTGTGCACTTGCATGTATGTACTCATGTTACTAGATCTGATCAAATATTCTGTTAGTACTCGTGAGCAGTTGGCTATCTTTCGAAGTTGGAGCGGCCGCTGGGTCACAGGCGGAATGGAATGTGGGGGGGAAAAAGAAATAGAATCAATATTTAAGGAGCTGGCTTTTGGATTATCAACAAACTGAATTAAGCATCTTTTGAGTTATTGCCACGGCAGAAGGCAGTTGTAATTGGAAAGGTGGAAAGGCTGATGATGGACCAGGCCATGGGTTCATCTGGTTCACCGTTTAATGACGGGTGTGCTTGATAGCAGGTATGGGAAGGCTGCATCTGATTGGGAGCATGTGAGGTTCTTGTCTGCCTCAGGGTGCTTTGCGTTGGCTTTAAAAAACAAATCAAGAAACAACAGGCAGAAGGCAAGCTGCATGGCATTTGTAGTATCTTGTTTGGTTCTTCATGACGGGTGCTGAGTTCTGATGTGAAGGCCTCGTAGGGTGGTTCTGGTTGAATTTAGAGAGTAGCGATTAGTAACTGTTGGTATTAGCTGAGTAAATGATAACTCTGGATTACTGCAGTTGTTGAATATGATGGTGAGCTTAGGTGACAACGTACAGTGGTGCCTCGACTTATGACCGTCCCGACTTACAACCATTTTGAGTTGCAATCAAAAGAGGCAGGGGAAAAAGGCGGGAAATTCAAATTAGAGGGCTAACCGTTGGTCGGCGAAGAGTTTCTTTGTAGCTCTTTCGCCCCAACGGTTAGAGAGTGTGCGTTGGAGGAGGCTTCGGACTGCCTGGTGCTGCTTTCTGGTTCTGAGTAAGTACATTTACAGGGTTTCGCAGGGTGGGTTTGGGCTGGGGGGTTTATGTTTCTGTGCTGTGATGTTTTTTTTGTGTTTTGGTGTGTTTATTTTTTCAGCCCCAGCGCCTTCCGATGCGGCTTGCTGTGTTGTTTATTTTTGGTTGTGTTTTTTTTTTAAAGCCCCAGCGCCTTCCGATGGGGCTTGCTGTGTGGTTTATTTTTGGTTTTGTGTTTTTTTTAAAGCCCCAGCGCCTTCCGATGGGGCTTGCTGTGTGGTTTATTTATTTATTTATTGGTTATTATTATTTTTTGGCCGGAACGGATTAATCATGTTCCAATGCATTTCAATGGGAAATGGTGCTTCGACTTAACGACCATTCCGAGTGACGTCCATCTTCTGGAACGGATTATGGTCGTAAGTCGAGGCACCACTGTACAGTCACAATACAGGGCACATATAATTGTGTTGATTAATCGATATTCTCCTTCCATGATAAGGAGCAGAAAGAACTCTGTTAGGGTATCGTATATGTTCAGCTTCTCCATTTTCACAAATAATAGCTGGATGTTTGGCATAGTTCATTAAAATTTTGGATAACTTGTTGAAGTTGTTTGGACAAGCATATTGTAAGTGTTAGGCCTGCTGGCTTTCCGCGCAAAGGGGCATGGGCCAAAGTACTTTTGTTTAAGTAGTTGAGCATCAGATTTGAGCCAGCTTCTTGTCCTGAAGGCTCAAAAGCTTGGGACCATGCAAGTAAAGTATCCCACTCCTTCTTTGCAGTCCTGGGAGTTGAGGTCTACCTTGAAATAGGAGACACTGAAGACGAATAGTAGAAGCGGCTTTTGTGCTTAGGTTTGTGCACTGCCAAAAAGGGACGTGGTGGCGCTGCGGGTTAAACCGCAGAAGCCTCTGTGCTGTAAGGTCTATAGATCTGCAGCTGTAAGATCGAATCCATGCGACGGAGTGAGCGCCCGTCGCTTGTCCCAGCTCCCGCCAACCTAGCGGTTCGAAAGCATGCAAATGCAAGTAGATAAATAGGGACCACCTCGGTGGGAAGGTAACAGCGTTCCGTGTCTAAGTCGCACTGGCCATGTGACCACGGAAGATTGTCTTCGGACAAACGCTGGCTCTATGGCTTGGAAACGGGGATGAGCACCGCCCCCTAGAGTCGAACACGACTGGACAAATTGTCAAGGGGAACCTTTACCTTTACCTTGTGCACTGCCATGCCAGAATATGCACTGGGAGCATCATTCCCTCTTGAGGTATGGTTACGTGTGGAGCAAAACCTTATTAGAGGAGAGAAGTCTTAATTTTTTTCCTAAAGTACTGTTGCTGCCCAGGTACAGAGCAATAATGTTGTAAAACTGCCTTCATCTCTGTCGGTGAGCTGCTAGTCAGACAGAACAAGACGCTTAAACGCTCTTTGATCAAATCTTGTCCTTCAGTTTTCAGGTAAAGACCATTGTTTTCAGGCAGGCTTTTAAGACTTATGGCCATCCTAATAGGGCTTTCAAGGTAAATGAGATATTGACACAACTTTAACAACTGAGTGGTTCATCAAACTTTACAAAAAAGACAATCAGTACTAAACAACGTCTGTTAACGGATAAGAAACAGATACCCTTCAACTTGTCTGTAGTTTTTGATTTGTATACTGGTTAGTGGAGTAGACACATAAATAGGGAGGCTGAAGGGACTGAATTTTCAAAGCAAGCCAGTTTCCATCAGAAAGAAAAACTGCTTTAAATAATCAAATAAGAGAGGGAGCTGGAAGGGGCCTATAAGGCCATCAAACCCAACCCCTTGCTCAAATCATTGAGATGAGTCAGGTTTTCCATTGATACTTACTCTGAATATGTCCTGAACCATTGTACAAATCTGACCTTTGAGTCATTTTAATTTACAGCTAGATAAGAGTATTATTTGCACCTAGAATCAACCCATTAAGGACTGAACAGGGGACAGTGTTTCCTGAGACTCCCCCACTAATTTTTTTCCTCCTCAGATGTCTCCCCCCCCCCCCATTCTTGTAAACGTAGGGTTCCTTCAGGTCTGTACATATTTTCTTTCTTATGGATGGGTGATACCATTTTGGCTGCATAAGGGTTAGTATTTGCCATGAGGTTGTTAGTGGGACGAAGCATGTGAGATCTGCAACAAAATGTTATAGTACATCCGCACCTAGCAAAGTGCTCTGGCCTTCAGTGCTTCATTCCATTCCCCTTTTCCCTTTCTTGAACTGAAAAGTGAGCATGGCGTGATCTGCTGAAACTTCACTCTGCTATTTGGACGTTGTGGGGAGGGTTTTGGGGAATGAGGTGTAAATGTTTTTAGACTCTTACAAACACCGGGTTTCCCCCAATGTGCGGCTGTGTCTCTCTTGTTGATCAGTGATTTTAATTCAGCTTTGCAGTTAGTGAGTTTTGCCACCCGAGCTCACCATTAGAGAGAGGATGTGTGCCTGACAGAAACAGTCATGCTCGTTTCATATGACAGAATGGGGAAAGAGGGCTACGTGATCTCTGTGAAGTGATCCTGAGAGTGTGGTGTGTGGGTGTGGCTGCTGTTTGTACGTGCCTGGCCCCTTGCAGTCTCCCAAGGTTTCCAGCAGGCTTCTCCAGATTCTCCCAGGGAACCCCAAATGCTTGTCTTGAGAAGAGTTGGGGAATTGAAACCTATCGACAGTGACCATTTTAATTCCCCCCCCCCCATTATTTGTTTAATTGCCCTTTGTAGCAGTATCTCAGAACTCAATTTCTTGCTGGCCTTCTTGACTTTTGGGTAATAGACCTCCCACCCCTTGGCCCAGCTTTGTCTGCTGTTTGTGGGCAGAGATGTAACCACTGCCTGTCAAGCAGCAAAATTTGCTTTGGCAGCAAAGAAGAGGGCGTGCCACACATCAAAAGTCTTGAGAAAAGAGGGAAGCCATCTCATTTTATTTGTTGTTGTTTAGTCGTTAAGTCGTGTCCGACTCTTCGTGACCCCATGGACCAGAGCAGGCCAGGCCCTCCTGTCTTCCACGGCCTCCCGGAGTTTGGTCAAATGCTCATTTTATATCTATGTGTAAATAAGTGTCTACAGTGCCTCATATGTTTTGTGTTGTTGATATATTGTGACGACCTGTGGTTTTCAGCAATAAAGATTGTTCACTGTTAAAACAAGAAACAAGACAAAGCAAAAGAAAAAAATAAAGAAGAAATTGGCACCGTAAAGACTAACTGATGTATTTTAATGTGACCTTTTCTGGACAGGTCTACTTCCTAAGACATAAGAGTGAGACTATGTGACAAATATTTATACATGGCCTCAAAATAAAGGATAGTGGTTGGTTAGTAGACGCAAGTTGGAAATTGTGTGAATCAGTGTGGTATCTCATAACTAGTAATGACTTTAGACCTCTGCTTGATACTACTTTTCCTTTGAAGCTTTGTTCTGTAAAAAGTGAAAATGGTTAATGGGTAAAGGAACCTCGGGCTATAGATAACAACAGCAGACACAACAGAACTGTTGCTGCTTTACACATATGGTAATGAGTTTAAAATCCCTGAGTTTACCTTTCAAGCTTGTTATGTAAAGGTGGCTGTGGTTAGTTGGGAAGGAACCTAACTACAGAAAATAACATGACAGCGTAATTATTGTACTGTTTTATATTGGGTAGTGACTTCTCTCTGGATTCTTGTCTGGATTCCACATGAACAATCTGAATTAACTGGTTAAACAAAATCTCCTGAGCATTTAATGGCATCGGGGAAGATCTGAGAGCAATGTTTTGGAAAATCTTCTGTATCTTTCTCTGCCATCTTTAAAATATCCGTTTTGGGCAACCTGCTTTGCAGATTACACAGCCAAAGTTATTTTAAAAAAAATTAGATCAAGTGGAGCACTAGTTACTCCTTACTCTTTTCAAACAGTTTCATTCACACTCATTTGTTCAGTTGAAGTTGCAGAAAGAGAAAACTTTGTATCCCTCTCAGACATTCTTCAATTCCCACCCTGAAAATATACATAAACAAATTCTAACTAATACACCGCAAGAACCTCAGTCAGCCACCTTCTACCAAAAATACAAAAACCAGGGAACCCCAGTATTCCCACAGTGTCAAGCATTAATACAGTCAGTGTTGGAGTATCTGGATACATGGACTCTGTCCTCCAACCATAAGCCACCAATGCACCTACCGTGTTTCCCCGAAAATAAGACAGGGTCTTATATTAATTTTTGCACCAAAAAAAAGCATTAGGGCTTATTTTCAGGGGATGTTTTATTTTTTTAATGTACAACAATCTACATTGATTCAAATACAGTCATGTCATCTTCTGGTTGCTGCACAAGGGTGGAGGGCGGGGTTTCACTTAACTAGGACTTATTTTTGGGGTAGGGCTTATATTACGAGCATCCTGAAAAATCATACTAGGGCTTATTTTCAGGTTAGGTCTTATTTTCGGGGAAACAGGGTAGCTACATAAGAGATATCACAGACTTTCCAAGGAAACATCAATCCACTCATGAGCTCCTCTTGGCCACGAGGGATGTAGAAGAAGATTCACCAACATACCAGCCTGGCCTTTTCTTCTTTCCTTGCCACCCTGGTGCTTTCACTTTCAGATTTCTACACATACTTTTGCTAAGCACAAACTGTGCGTTCTTTAGATTTTGGTGGCACCTGTACTAGGAAAAGCAATCACGACTGTTTTGTTACCCAGAAGAATTGGTTCTTGCTTCTCTTCTCAATCCCAGCCCCCTTCAGTTCCTTTGCTCCTCAACAGAAAAACGATGCAGCGATCTGTCATCCCTTGACTGCCTAAGTAAAAGAGTCAATTGTGAGTAGAGGAACCCTGGTAAAGCAAAAGGTTGAGCAGACTCCTCCCTGTGCTGTGCTCAGTTCAGGGTCACTCATACAGTAGCTGTGTGTGTTCTGTGCTGTCAAATGGGAACTGATTTACAGTGACCCTCATAGAACTTTCCAGGTAAGTGAAATGCTTAAGGAGTGGCTTTGCCATTTCCAATCCCCCAGTGAGTTTCCATGGCTTAGTGGGTTTTCGAACCCTGTTCTCCAGAGTCCTGGTCCATCACTCTATCCGCTGTTGACTCTGGTAAAAAAAAGTGTGTGTGTTGGAGAGACAGAGATCACTGAACTAAGTATTCTTCAACAATTAAGTCTTGACTGTGCCTCCAACTTTCAGGCCTGAGTTGCATGCAGTTCAGGGTTTAGTACCTGTCTTTACTAGATCTACCTCTGTTTGTCTTCAGACCTTATGCAGTGTCTTCAAACCCTGATGCCTGCTTAGTTCCAGTTAGTGTTACTGCTGGAACAGTTCGGACTTGCTTCAATTTCTGTGGGTCAGTGATGGCATAATATCAGCTGACCTCTTAACCATGACAGCCTGGCACCAGCTGTGGGACAGAGAATAACTTGCATCTTCAATGGTTGTTTCTCCCTCCCTCTCTCCCTCCCTCCCTCTTTCTTTCTTTCTTTCTTTCTTTCTTTCTTTCTTTCTTTCTTTCTTTCTTTCTTTCTTTCTTTCTTTCTTTCTTTCTTTCTTTCTTCCTTCCTTCCTTTCTTCCTTTCTTCCTTTCCTTCCTCCTTTCCTCCCTTCCTCTCTTTCTTTCTTTCTTTTATTATATATATCAGTTTGTACAGTTTGTTTTTATTACTTTTTAATAATATTTCAAAATTTTAACCTTTGTAAATTTTAAATAATCTCAAGATTGGAGAATGGGCTACTAGATTATATGTATCCTCCTCTCTTTCCTCTAAAGAAGTAGACGGAGGGTATGACCCACAGTTTCAAAAATCCGTACCAGTGAACAGAACATGTCAAATAAATAAAAGGAATTTGAGTACTTGACACAGGAAGGCAAATGTTGATATAGCAAGATTATGGAAATTTGGTAGGACAAGGCCAGGTCACTACCCTGTTTCCCTGAAAATAAGACCTAACCTGAAAATAAGCCCTAATGCGTTTTTTGGAGCAAAAATTAATATGAGACCCTGTCTTATTTTTGGGAAAACATGGTACAATGTAGTGATTGAAGGATATAACGAATTGTGGAAAAAAAAAGTATACTGAACCAGGAGGAGAGGAAGAGCAGCAGTATATTTATTTATATGAGGATATCAGCACTGCTGATCCAACCCCTGGTGTTGCTGGTGGTGGCCTGATCTCCTGGCAGTAATTCCATGGGCTCCAGATTGGGAGAATAATGAAGGACTGAGAACATGTCTCGATGGGCTTATAGCTTGCTGTTTGGATTGCTGTTGCTGCCATTTGTTTCAAATCAAATTACAGCATCAATACATATTTTGGCTTGTGCTCCATCCTGCCCCTTTTTTAGAGCTGCCCTGCTCCTTTTTGGTGCAGTGCTGGGGCTACAGGTTTTTTGGCATGGTTCAGAGTGCCCCCGATTTTCCTGTAATGTAGTTGATGTGGATGTTTAGTTCACTCCCTAATAGAGCTGTGGGTGGTGTTAAATAAAGTTAAGTGCCTAGCATGACATGCTTCTTGATTCCATGCTGGTCACTGGAAGCTCAGGTGGCCTTGATCAGATGGGATGCTTGTGCCCCCGGTCCAGTGGGTTTGTTGCCACCTTGAACCGTTTCTGCATCATTATACTCTGGCTTCAGTGACCTACAGTGGCACACCATTTCTGCAAAAATCTTAATTGGAAATAATTTGGTTTACCATATTGGAATTATAGTTACTGAACAAACATTTTAATTCCACTACAGCCCCTAAGTATTTGACCAGAAATACTTGAAATAAACGGTCAGAGTGTCAGTGATTGGGTACAGCTACAAGAAATGGGGTTCAGTTCAGCCATTGGGGCCACTGTGGGCCAGTCATTCTGTCTTGCGCTTGCTTGTCTCACTGCAGTACTTGACACACCCGTGTTGTTCTTTCCTTGTAGATCTTAAACACCTTGTTGGGCCCCACACACAGTCTCTTAAGAAGAGAGACATTGTGGTGTAGTGGTTAAAGACTCACAGGGTACTTAGAATATGTTCAGAAAGAAAAATAAGGCTGTTCTTTCTGTTTCTTGTTTGACAACTGGGACAGATGTTAATTACGGTTTTGGTTTTGATTTGACATGCGCATTTGGAAAGAGACTGTCTAGAATTTTATCTTTGTTAATATTTTTTGCATTTGTTTTTAGTTGCGTATGTAGGCCATTGTTAGGATGGGATTTTTACTACTTTTTTTTTTTGAACTATCGTACCAACAAATCTGCTGGAATTGCCCCATCCAGAGGTATTGTAGTCTTGCTGCTCTGTACAGGGTGCCTCTCGGGTGCCCCAAATCTTTTGCAGTGCCATGGAGCTTAGCACCTCCCAGGCAGTTCCTCTGCCACGGAGCTTAGACGTGGAGAGCCCCCCCCCTCACTTGTGCCTCATCTGTAACTTACATCAAACACCTAAAAGGGCAGGGTGGGGCTAAAGCTCTCAGAATTATTACTGGGGAACTTCCAGGAGACCTTGAAGCACTGTCGTTCTACAAACAAACAAACAAACCCAAATCCTCTCTCTAGCCATTGTCAAATAGAGTCACCCCAGTGGGGTTTGTACAACCTCATGTTGGTGTTTCTGGAATAGAAGAACCCATCAACCGGTGGGTGCTGTTGTTGCATGGAGTGTGCTCAGGTGTGCTCGGATTCTTCAGGGAAGCTCCTTCCATGTCTTCTATTTTTCTTTTCACTGATTTTTGGTAAACTTTGAAGGATAATTCAGTTGATGGGGGACTCAAAGAATGCTCTGTTCCAGGGCAACATCCTTTCTCTTCATGCAAGGTTTCCCTGAGTATTGAAGCTGCCTGAGTGGTTTTTTTTAATGGATTGCTGTACCTTACGGCTTTGAATGTGTTTTGGTGTTTATGGTTCTTCTTCGTGGTCTCTGTGAATGCACACAATTGGGTATTACTGCGCCTGCGCAGGACCTCTCGGAAGTTTCTAGAGCTTAAAAACATGTGATTAGTGGGACGTTCCCCCATGGAACTCATGCTCCGCCCGCCAGAGACCTCCTCAGTTCCTTTTAGCCGCCGCTCAGGTCAGTTCTTTCGACGAGCTAGAGCCACCACTTTCGCTTTTGAAAGCCTTATTCCTTCGTGCCTCACGGCCGTTTTTACTTTATTTGGCGTTCCCTCGTGAGTTCTTCCTCTTTATCTTACTTCCCCCGTTTTCTCCTTTCCTTCTCGATCTATTTCCCCCCCTTCCCCGTTTCCCCCCCCGCTTCTTTTATGCCCCCCGGGCCTTTCAAGCAGTGTGTGCTGTGCAATAACAAAATCCCGCTCTCCGACGGGCATGATCGTTGCCTATTTTGCCTAGGAGAACAACATCAAACCCATAACTGTGCAGAGTGTAAAAAACTAACTAAACCGGCACTCAAATTGAGATTACAGCGTCTCAGATCTCACCTTTGGGAGACATCTCTTCATCCGCCCGCTCCACAGATGGAATCAGGCCCTCCACCGGCTTCTCAGCAAGACCCACCTCACTCGATCTTGAGCCCAGCCACACCTCTGAAGTTAAAAGACCATCCTAAGTCTTCGAGACCGAAGCATCCAAAATTGAAGGACCCATCTAAATCGAAAAGAGACAAGACTAAGATAAATAAACCAAGAAAATCTTCACAACCTACTCACCCAGATCCACCTCAGACGACCATACCATCGCCAATCTTAGAAGAATCTTCACCTCCTATTCCCCACCTCCTGACACAAAACAACAGAGCCCGATCCACCATCCAGATCTAATGTCTCTCAAGCTCACAGCATGGAGGATTCTCCCACCTTAAAGGCTGTCCTCGATAGAGCTAGAAAATGGGCAACTCAACTCTATACTCAGAAATGGAAATCATTTTCTTCCTTCACCACCTCCAATAACTTGATATCTTCACCAGTCTCTCTAAAGACTTTTCTTACCTTCATTTTACATCTCTCTCACCGTGGCTTGTCTCACTCCACACTGAAGGTCTATATCTCTGCGATCGTTGCACACCAACCTCCACACTCCGAATCGGCCCGACTATTCTCACATCCAACCTTAAAAAGATTCTTAAAGGGTCTTCGTAACATGTGACCTACCCACCGACCCCTTCTCCCACAGTGGTCTCTACAGGTCGTCCTTAACTCACTTACAAAGCCTCCGTTTAAACCCATGGCTACCACCGACCTCAAACTCCTCTCTCTCAAAACAGTCTTTTTGGTTGCAATAACATCAGCTCGAAGGGCTAGTGAACTTTCAACCCTCCGATCCAACCCACCCTATATACAATTTCATCCAGACAAGGTCACCCTTTACCCTGATATTTCTTTTCTTCCAAAGATTGTATCGGACTTTCATTTAAACCAACCATTAATCTTACCTTCACTTTTTTCATCTCCTCAAACTAATGCTGAGCGCATGCTCCATATGCTCGACGTCAGGCGCTCCTTACCTTGACAGGACTCGATCTTTTAGAAAAACTCCACGAGTTTTCATATGTTTTCATGGCCCTCATAAGGGCTCAGGACCATCCTCACAAACTCTATCTAGGTGGATTGTCCAGAAAATCACTCTGGCTTATGAGCTATCAGGCAAATCAGCTCCAGATGCTCTTCGCGCACACTCTACCAGAGCTCTTTCAACCTCAACTGCCTTTCAACGTGGTGTTGACATTTCTCACATCTGCCGTGCTGCCACTTGGTCCACCCCCGTCGACCTTTGTCTCGCATTACCGGCTAGATGTTCAAGCAAAGAGTGATTCAGCCTTCGGCCGAGCTGTCCTAACCTCCTTACTTCAATGACGTCCCACCAACCGGTAAGTGAGCTTGCCAGTCACCCATTCGTGTGCATTCACAGAGACCTCGAAGAGGAAAAAGAGGTTACCTACCTGTAACCATGGTTCTTTGAGTGGTCCTCTGTGAATCCACACATCCCGCCCATCCTCCCCGCTGTCCGTCACTTGTCATCTACACTTACCTCTGACAGCGGTGGACTTTTGGGAACTGAGGAGGTCTCTGGCGGGCGGAGCATGCTCTCCACGGGGGAACGTCCCACTAATCACATGTTTTTAAGCTCTAGAAACTTCCGAGAGGTCCTGCGCAGGCGCAGTCATACCCCAATTGTGTGGATTCACAGAGGACCACTCGAAGAACTCTGGTTACAGGTAGGTAACCTCTTTTTTGTGTGTATGGTATTTCTTTGATCCTTTTTAGTATTTGTATGCTCACTTTTGTTTAGCTTTTATATTGTCTTTTAAGGATGTAAGCCACCTAGGGTCCTCGTAAGGAAAAAGGCAGGGTAAAAATATTTTAAATATTTAATTTAATATTTAAAATAGTTATTTTAACTATTAAACTCTGCCTGTATCTAGATGAGGATTTCCTCAGGATGCTGGTGTCGGCACTGGTCATCTCCCAGATTGACTATGGCCATGCTCTCTACGTGGGGCTTCCCTTGAGGCTAACCCAGAGACTACATCAGGTGCAGAACGCAGCAGCCAGACTGATGGCTGGCGCAAGCGAATTTGATCACAGCACTCCAGTTCTGGCTTTTTTCCACTGATTACCTGCTGTGTCCCAGATCAGGTTCGAGGTTTTGACGCTTATGTGTAAAGCACTTCACAGTTTGGGACCACATTACTTGTCTGAGTGTCTCTTCCTAATCTCATCTGCCCGACCCGCCAGATCCTCCCAGGCCACACTTCTCCGGGAAGCTACTCTGAAGGAGGTACAGAAGTCATCTGTGAAACCAGCTCCCGGTGGAACTACATTTGGCCCCTCTTCAAATGCTTGGAGGGCAGCTTAAAACACTGCTTTTCAGGGAAACCTTCCCTGAAAATGACCCTTCTTGACTTATTATTTATTTAAACTATTTTTACCCCACCTTTCTCCTTAAAAGTACCCAAGGCGGCCTCTTGTCACAAGATAATTTGCAATTTGGTGCCGTTTTTTAATCTCTCTTTATAATTTATTTATAAGCTTATTGTGATATGCTTGTTTATTTTATTCTATTGTAAACCACCCAGAATAGTGCAGTATATAAATGAATTAATTTAATTACATTAAATATTGTGTTTAACATGTAGCAGCCAAGCACTTCTTCAGAGTGCCAGAAGTTTTATTTATGGGATAAAAATCAAGAAAAAGCTTTTTTCAAAACGTGTGTGAGTACAGCCTCTTGCATCTTCAGGTAAAGGTGCTTGGCTAAGTCTTAGAAGGTTTTACTGCTGCTGTTTTATTGCAGTTCATGTTGTCATGTTTAAGGATCTCTATCTTTCTTTTTGTTATTATTGTTAGGTTTTTGTGGTGTTAAGTTGCCCTGTCTTAAACTATTGGAAGAAGAATAGAATAGAATTACTTAATTGTTATGTGCTGTGAAGTCAGAACTGACTTATAGCCACTCTAATAGAGTTTTCAGGGTAAGTGAGTTATTTAAGGAGTGGTTTTACCAATTTCACAACCTCAGTAAGTTTCCAAAGCAGAGTCAGAGAATCGAACCCAAGTCTCCTGAGTCCTTGTCCATTGCTCTGTCTACTATACCAGAGGTCCCCAACCCCCGGTCCGCGACCCGGCAGCGATCCGCGGCCTATCCAGGACCAGGCCGCGGACACAGATCTCCTAATCCCCCCCGCGAGCGCCATCGTGCACGAGTGCATTCCGCCCCCTGCGCTAGCGCTGTACGCATGCGCAGGCGGCAGCCCCCTGTGAGTGCCATCGCGCGTGAGCGCACTTGTGTGAATGTGCGCGAGCGGGGCCCCCCGAGCATGACGTGCGCATGCGTGCAAGAGAGCTCCACCCCCCTGCGGGCGCCCAACCCCCCCAACTGGTTCGTGGTTGGGAAAAGTTTGGGGACCACTGTACTATACCACACTAGGTATCCAATTAGTCAATTAGATTATAATAAACTCCCTGTGTAAAGAGAGAGCCAGCAGTTTGAAAACAACACAATAATAACTAGAAGCCAACATGGATTTGTCAAGAACAGATTTTGCCAGATTAATCCTATCTCATTTTTCGATTAGGTAACTGCTGGTAACCCTGGTAGACTGTGGGAATGCTGTAGACATAATATATCTAGACTTCAGCAAATCCTTTGACAAAAGTATCCCATTATATTCTGATTAGCAAGCTAACTAGGTGTGGGCTCGATAATAACAGCTGTCAGGTGGATACACAGTTGGCTTCAGAATTAGGGAGTGCTTATCAATGGCTCCTTCCCAAACTGGGAAAAGGTAACAAGTGGGGTACCCCAAGGCTCAGTCCTGGCTCCGGTGCTCTTCAGTATTTTTTATTAATGACTTGGATGAGGGAGCACATGGAATATTTATCACTTTGCTGATGAGACAAAATTGGGTAGAATAGCTAATACCTTGGAAGACAGGAACAAAATTCTAAAAGATCTTGATAGATTTTAGCATTGGCCTGAAAACAACAGAGTGAAATGAAATTCAACAGGGATAATTTCAAAATACTGCACCTCGGAAAAAGAAACCAATTACACAATTACAAGATGAAGGATACCTGACTCAGCAAAACTATGAGCGAGAAGGATCTTGGAATTGTCATAGATCACAAGCTAAATATGAGCCAACCTTGTGATGTGGCTGCAAAAAAGGCAAATGCTCTTTTCAGCTGCATTACCAGAAGTATAGTCTTCAAATTCTGCAAGATACTAGTTTGCCTCTATTTGTTTAATTTATTTAATGAACTTAATGTGCAGTTTATGTTTTTTTTTTTAATGTCTTGTGATTGTTGTAAACCACCCGGAGTAACCATTGGTTAGATGGATGGTATATAAATAAAATATATATAATAAATAGTATGAGTGTTCCCCCACCCCCTTCAGTTGTCTCTCACTATTCATTGGTTGCTCTTTTTTCTCTCCTTCTGTAATGTCCAAAAATAACAATTAAATCCATTAATACTTCAAAGTTAAGACCAGTCTGGGTGCTTTGCAGCCATGTTGCTGCTATGCTGATCTGGGTGCAAATTTTTTATACTTCATAATATCACCAGACCTTGAGAAGCTTCATAGCTTCAGTTTCCATGTAAAATCAGTGGTTATTTGGAGGGGAAAAGGCAAACATTTGGATACTGTTGGGGCCATAACTGCTGATAAGTTCAAGCATAAATCTTCTGTGATTCAAAAATATTCTGGATTTGACAGTTGAAAGTACTTGAAATGACTGTTCTGTTCGTTGATTGTCGTCGAATATCTGTGATTCAGTTTCATGACTTAAGAATTGACACTTGGGACCCTGTCATGTGATCTTGGGGACTTGTCTGCATTGCTTTCTGAGATTTGGGTTGTGGCAGGATTCTGGTCCCTTTTAGGTTCCTTAAACATGTTCAACCAATTCGTGGGTGCTTTGCAATCCTGTTTGGACATAGCTTCCACTGTAAAGTGGACTGAATCTGAATTCAGTCCATGTAAAAGACATTATGGTTTGTCAAGATGAATTGGTAGTGAAGATGGGTGTACATTATTCAGCATTGGGTTGGTTTGTTTGCTTTTTTGGCAAGGTAAATTTGATTTAAATTAACTATTTCAAATCACGATTGAAACAGTGGTTAAATCATTACTCAGAGAGATTCCATTTACTCATGAGATCCTCCTCCCCACCATCCAGAGTGTGTCATTTGTGCTTCCTGTAACCTTAGTACATATTTTGCGTAATCTCCTTGTTTGAGTTGACTCTGCTTCCAGCAAGATTGCACTCGTCGACACACCCAATCTGTGTCACTGGAATTGTCAATAAACAGAGGGGTTGCTGGAGGTGGGGTTACTCTGGGAAGTGCTTCCTAAGGTTATAGCAAGGAACAGTGAACTCTTTTTGGAGGAAATCACGTGTTTAAATTGAAATCCAGTCTGTTCCCTGCCAGAGAGAGAGAGAAGGACTTAACTTGCTTCCATAAAGCTGCAGAGTGACAGCAGTGAGGGTTGCCAACTCTGACGGAAGCTGCCTTCACAGTCCTAGGCTTCCAAGAATTTCCAATATTATACGTACCCTGTTTCCCCGAAAATAAGACCTAACCTGAAAATAAGCCCTAATATGATTTTTCAGGATGCTCGTAATATAAGCCCTACCCCAAAAATAAGCCCCAGTTAAGTGAAACCCCGCCCTCCACCCTTGTGCAGCAACCAGAAGAAGTTGACATGACTGTATTTGAATAAATGTAGATTGTTGTACATGAAAAAAATAGAACATCCCCTGAAAATAAGCCCTAATGTGTTTTTTGGAGCAAAAATTAATATAAGACCCTGTCTTATTTTCGGGGAAACACAGTAGTCTGATGTGTGGGGGAGAGGGAAACTCCAGGGATCGTTTTGGTCACATTTGGAAAACAAGGTAGAGATGAGGTCTGTGGATTCTCACCTCCATGTATTGTTGCAAACAAGTTTGTATCTTTGGAGCCAGTTTGACTAATATATATTTTTTCTGATGAGTTCTGCTAATAGACTGAATATGAAGAGGGAGAGAAATAATAAGCTAGACAATCTATATAGAGGAGTCTAGAACCCTATGAAACGGGGAGAACTGTAGGATCCATTTCACAAAACATATTTCCAATTAAGTGGGTATGTTATATCACAAAACAGATTTAGAATTTTTAATACCTATTCCATAATGGAGATGCCCAAGTGTGATGTGTAGTGGATAGAGTGATGGACTATGACTCAGGAGGCCTGGGTCTGAATCCTCTCTTGCTCATGGAAACTTCTGTGTGTGTAGAATTGTTAAAATTACTCCTTAAATACTTTACTTACCTTGAACATAACAGCATTCTGTAATGAGATATTTCAACTGTCCCATTTACAATGAAAACTAACACCACATCGTTATTTAAGAAACTGAATTCTAGCATTAAAAATACGAAAATAATTTCAAATTGAAATCTGATTTTTTTTAAAAATTGATTTTTATTCACGGTTGGTTGGTTGGTTGAATGATTGACTGACTGACTAACTAACTAACCGGTTGGTGAAACTTGCCAATAATATCAGTGGCAATTTTAGCAGCTAAGAGGATTCATGAATTAAACATTTCCCAGAATTCTGTCTTCTGCCAACTTTGCTTTGAAACTCTACAGAGCTGCTTAGAGGGCAGAAAAAGAATTCAAGAATGGTGTGTAAATTTTAAATATACAGAAAAATGTAGGTAGGATATAGAAAAAACCCCAGCTAGGATGCAGTAAGCCCAAAGTCACTTGGAGGGGTATAGTCTTTTCCTCGAGCAGAAGGACCACAGCTTTGTGTGAATGTGAAAAGTATAAGTGAGTGTTAAGGAAGATTCACTGGAGAGTTTGTGGGAATTTGTGAAGAGAGTCCTGAGCTGGGTGGATGTCGGGCCGTTTCACGTGTTCCTGTGGCATTGGGGGAGTGCCGTGTCCTGTTCAGATTCACAGTGCACTGAACGGGCGTTTCCTGATGGTTCAACAGGCGAGCCTCCGAATTGCTGCAGCTGTTTCTGCAGCCTCAGTTCCACGCCTAGTCAATCGGAACAGGATATTGGCCTGCTGGCCTAGTATGGGATACTGCTCTATGTGAGAGTTTTCATTGGGGGGGGCCTCCTGAACTTCTTTGAGATTAACTGGGATACCAACAGCTGGAGACAACCGTAGAAAGACAGGCTACAGGCATTGGGTTTGTTCCACGGTGACAGAAGAAAGCAAATCTTCCAGTGACCTCCCTAAGTGACTTTATGTGGACCGATGTTAAGGCAGGACAGAATAAGAGCCCTGTGGCGTAATTCTCATCTGGCAGGACCGGCACTGAAGAGTGGGCAAGGCAAGACTCTCCCAGCCAGCCCTTCTAGAAATAGACCTCCAGAGAGGTACTGGCCCACTCACCCCCAGAGGGCTAACCCGGAAGACGGCCTAAGTCCATCGTGCGAAGGCAGAGGAGGTGGCAGGCCAGGTGACAGTCTCCCTGGCCTCGTCTCCTTTGGGAAACCAGAAGCCTCCCTGCTGAAACCCAAGGTTTCAAAGCCTGAAATGTTTGTTGGTGCCCTGTAAATGTCTGGAGTCACATCGCTTCTTGACTATATGCTATAGAGGTGTGTCTGTATAGAGAGCCACCCGCTTGCAGACATGTAGACACAAATGTATATATACACACGCAAACATTATCTTATTGCTTTATGGCAAGGATGGAAATATGTGCCACATGGGCTCTCCTCTCAGTTTTGGAGTCCTGTAATGCACGCTGATGTGCGGCTGCCTTTGGAAAGGATTGGGAAATTTCAGTCAGGTCCAGGATGTTGCGACTGGGCTCCTGACCAGAACTGGTTGCAGGGAAAATAAAAATCCCCTATTAACAGCAGTGTGGCTGGCTAAGGGTCCATTTCAGCTTCAGTCCAGGCTGTCTGAGGGACTTTATCTCCCCCTATGAGCCTCTCTCAGTTTTAAGATCTTGGCCCGCTTGATGTAAACGAGAGAGGACCTTCCTGTTGGCTGTGCCTTACCTGTGGAACTCCCTTTCATGGGACATCAGACTGGCCCCCTCCCTGCTGTCCTTCTGACAGGCAAATATCTCTTTGGAGGCAGGCTTTTAATAAATAAATTCGTACTAAGAAAATAGTTTTAATGGGGGGTGAGTTGAGTCCTTTATTTTTTAAAAAAGGGGTTTAAAAAAATTTCAAATGGCTTTTATTCAGTACTTTTTAGTGCTTAATATGTGTAACTGTTTTTTAAATACGGCAAAAATCCTGTTGCTTAGCATAGAAAGTCTCACCAGAGTAGACTCGCTAAATCAATGGGGATTTGGTGAACAAGTCACAGATTGAGTAGGCCCATTTAAATCAGTGGCCCTTGTGGAGGAGTTGATTCAGTGGGCCTACTCTAGGGTGATTTACTGAGCTAACCAACTGGAGTTTGGCCTTTTATAGTGATTTTTGAGTGTTAACACTGGTTTTTACATTCTTTGTTGGCAGCTTTGGGTTCCTTTGTTGGGAAAAAAGTGGAGTATAAATTAAGGAGACCGATGAATATATGCTATAGCATGGTGTCGTGTTAGTTGCGGTTCATGACATTGTGGTGGTTTGGAAGTGGAGCTTGCAGAGTCGGCTTTGGCGATGGTGGCTAGTGCTTTTACGGCATGTACACAGACAAAATGTCAGTTTTTGTCCCAGGGGATGTGTGGCACTCTGGGTTGGTCGTAAGTGTGCTTCTCAGAATTGTTTATTTTGTGTCTTATAGGCATAGACTTCAAGATCAAAACAGTGGAGTTGCAAGGAAAGAAGATAAAGCTACAGATATGGTAAGTGATGCTTCATAATATGAGGTGTGGAGGCTGACCCGAAACAAGGACATGTGCTTTTATGAATGTCTTGGGGGAGGCCGTGCTTCCCTTGTGATCCTTTAATGGGTGGCTGTGTTCAGAAGGGGGCAGAAGTGTTCGTTTAACTAAATCTGGCTGGGAAATTGTCTGACATCATAGTCTTGTCACCACACAACTGCTGATTGGCTGAGTTTGCCCATGTTGACCAATTGAAGTACAGCAGGACCCCTGTATGGGTGGGGAATTTGTTTTGCGCGCGCGTGCACACACGAACATTATACATTGCATGGTCGCTTGCTCCCTCTAGTGGCCAGTTCTGATAACTTCATCTTTAAAAATGTAAATATCTAGGATTTTTCTTTTAATATTTTAAAATATTTTCATTATAGATAAAAAAGCAATAGAGAAATAAAAAGTAAAAGAGAAAAGACAAAGACATGGTGGCACCTTAAAGACTAAGTGATCTTATGTCTGATGAAGTGGACTTGTCCACAAAAGCTCATACTGAAAAATATAAAAGTTAGTCTTCAAGATGCCACCACATTTTTTTCCTCCTTTTTTCTCCATTTTGCTTTTACCTAGAATGCTTGCACAGACTAACACGGCTACCCCTTCTACAACTATAGCTTCATATTTTCAGATCATGAACCAGCAGATACTGAACCTGCAGATAAGGGCGTCCTACTGTATGAGAAAATGAAAGCTGTAGTGTTACCTGAGAGGGGAAATTGCTGCACCAGATGGGGTCAGAAAAGAGTGCACATTCTCACATTTACCTCTCTCCTCCAAAAATTTTTTTTTGCCTCCTTTAAGAGTCTTCTTTTGATCTAAGTCTCTTTTTTCATTTTGAGACTTAGATCAAAAAAAGACTCTTAAAGGAAGCTCTTCTGTATTACTCATTGGGTTGTACAACTAAAGTGAAACTAAGTTAGTCTGAAGAAATGTAAATGGCATTTGATGTGTCTAGAGTATTTATTTGTTAGATTTATGCTCCAAACAGTGAGCATAGCATGTATTCTCAGCAAATGAGCTTTCTGGGGAAATGACGTGGTTCTAATGATGGTTCTAAAGATGCAAGCTGAGTTTCCATTTTCTTGGAATTAGATTTTATAGCAAATAGTGTTAACATTGCAGTGTAAAGTTACTCTGTGATGCTTAATAAGAGAGCTGTTGTGTCTGATCTCTAAAGGAAGTAGAAGCTGGGGGTTCTGTTAGTTCTAATTGTATTGATCAGATATCTGCAAGCAGTTTTGCTTTCAAAGCAGCTGGCAAAAGAGGTTGGTACGACAGTGTCTTTTGCAAGATTCTTCATCGGCCAGGCCCTGTCTCTCAGCCTGATGGCCTACCTCAGAGAGTGTCCTGAGGATAAAAGTGGGAAGAGGAGTGGAGGGAGAAAGAGGCTATTTATACCACTCAACTCTCATTGGGATCTATACGTAACTAGACCTAATAGAGTCTGCTTAGAGACTGCTGCTGCAAAAGCTCAAGCGTTCATCTTCAGCAGTCATGGCCTTCCCTCTCAAGTGTGTCATCAGCCCCTGCAGTTGCTGTTGCGCATGTTGCCATGCAGGGAGCCTTTTTAGGGCCAAGGGATTCTGTGCACCTTGAAAAAAACATTTAACAGGTGGTCTGTAGTCCAAGTCACTTTATTTCTGTCACTAGAAGGCTTTAAACTTGGCACCTCATGGAAAAGCTTCCTTGTTTTATCTGGGCACCGCAAAGTTTAACAAGGGTGACCCCATGAAATGTAATTGCCTGCCAGCGTCCTGCAAGGAGATGCTGGGATCCTCTGATAGGACGTTTTTGAACATCTCTGGTGCCTAGCTTGTCAGATCTCTGCAGAGAACCCTGACTATCGCCTGCTTTCCATGACAATGTGATGCAGTCCATCATGCAGATGTAGACTTACAACTGCAAGGGAATCCATATAGGTGTGATTCTGTGAAGAAGACGTGTGATGTATTTTGGAGTTGTAGTCTTGCATTCTGCAAGAGTCCTGCTCTTGCACCCAGGTATACTGCCAAGAATGCCACTGCTAGCCTTGGGAGATGGTGAGTCCCTAATGCTGTATCTCACGGCACAAACGTATCTGAAGCTCTCTTACGCGTTGATTTGCCGTGAGTACCTGTCCTGCCAGTGTTGCTCTATTCCTGACTGCTGAGGGCCAATCTAGACCCAGTTTTTAGTATGTCTTTACATACTTAACATCAGCTCAAGGGTAGATAGCCATCAGAATCAAAGAATAGTGGAGTTTGAAGGTACTTCTAAGGCCGTTGAGTCCAACCTCCTGCTCAAAACAGGAATACAAATAAAAGCAGATCTGACAGAGAGTTGTCTAATTTTCCCTTGAATGCCTCTAGCGTTGGAGCGCTCACTGCCTCCCAAGGTCATTGGTTCCATTGTTGTACTGCTCTAATGGTTAAGAAGTTTTTTATGACAGTCAACCGATAGCTGGCTTCCTGTAATTTGAGCCCATTTTTATATTTCTGGCACTCTGAGATTATCGAGAACAGATCCTGCACCCTCTTCTGTCTGATTGTTTCAGGTATTTGAAGAGTGCTTTCTCATCTCCCCTTCACCACCATCTTTTTGTTAAGGCTAAACATGCCCAGTTCTTTCCAACTTTCCTCCTTATAGGGCTTGGTTTCCAGCCCCCTGATCATCCTTCTTGCCCTCCTTTGAACTTGTTCCAATTTGTCAGCATCTTTCTTGAAGTGTGGTGTCCAGAACTGGACCCAGGACTCAAGGTGAGGCCTAACCAGTGCTGAATAGAGGGGAATGAGCACCTTGCGGGATTTGGAAACTAGACTTCTATTAATGCAGCCTAAAATAGCATTTGCCTTTTTTTGTAGCCACATCACCCTGTTGGCTCATGTTTAGCTTTTGATCTACAATAATTCCAATATCCTTCTCGCTCGTAGTCCTTCTGAGCCAAGTAACTGTGCATTTGGTTTCCTCCTCCTAGGTGTCGAACTTTATCCATGTTGAATTTCATTCTGTTGTTTTCAGCCCAGTGCTCCAGCCTATCCGGATCATTTTGAATTTTGTTTCTGTCTTCCAGAGTATTAGTTGTTCCACCCAATTTTGTCTCATCTGCAGATTTGATAAGCGTTCCCCCTCACCCAAGTCATTAATAAATAAAAATGTTGAAGAGCACTGGGCCCAGGACCGAGCCTTGTGGCGATCCAGTTTTTACCTCCTCTCAGCTTGAGGAGAAGCCCTAGATAAGCACTCTCGGAGTACGATTTTGTAACCAACTGTGCATCCAGCTCACGGTTGTTCTATCCAGCCTACATCTCCTTAGCTTGCTAATCAGGAAGGGTTGGCGCAAGGCTTTAACCCTTTCTACCCTTGGAGTCATAAGGGGAATGCAGCTGCTAATTGCACTGGAAAGAAACACAGGCCTTTCCGTTCCCTGTTTGCCCTGATCCTGATAATGGCCATCCCCTCCTCATGCTGGTGCTGGTTGTCGATTGTTGTGCTTCGTTTGCTTCTAAGCTTTTAACGAGACAAGGCAGAAAGCATTGTGATGGGCAAAGAACAATTCATAGAAAACCTTTCTCTGAGTAAAGATTTTTACAGTGAAACTGTTTTGATTGCATTCCCCATAAATGGAGGTGTGGCTGTTGTGATTCAGGTTGCATTTTGCCATGATTCCATAGCCCCCATCTCTCAAAATGAATCACGCTGGGGATGAGATGGGCACCCATGAGTGCATTCTCCCATAAAGTCTGAGTTTCAGGTGTTGCCATGGTAGACATCAGTGGACCTAAGAATACAGGGAGCTGCCTTGTGCAGAGTCAGGCCATAAGTGTATCCAGGACAGAGCAGCCTTCCATAAGCTGAGATGGATCTGTCTTCTGCATAGCAATTCAAATGTTACTCTAGAAACGATCATCTTGTCCTTCTACTTGTTTCGCATGCAAATGGTTATTTTTAATCTTAACATCCAGGCACATCTTATTATTACTTGATCTCATTATGACCACATCAGTGCTCCTCCATGTTGCATTTTTAATGTTATCAAGGTCATCCTTAAAGGGCCCTCACCTTGATCCCAGTAGGAGGAGGATGCAGCCCCCACCTACCGAATATTACTCTGTGCCTCTTCCTTCTTTTCCTCAATCCAGCATTTCTTCTTCCATTCTTAATTGCAAAGTGTAGGCTGCAATGGAAATTCATGGCTTTTTTTTTTAAAACGCTGTAGCTACTCCAGGGAGCTTCCTAGAATTGCTGCTGGTATAATTTGCAGGAGGGCCGGAGTTCTTACTGGGAGATACATATTCCAGGGAGTCAGAGATTGGTCTTGTCCCACATGAATGCTCCTTATCACTGTTCTGTGCCTGGCAAGGTTAACAAAGCAGCCCACAATTTCAGAAACCAAAGGGTTACCAACACCTTTGTAGTTTAAAGAGGACCAGAGAGGAGAAGGAGGCTGGCAAACCCTCATTTCATGCCTTTTTAATTAATGTTTGGCTGCTCTAAGTATAAATGTGTGTTTGCTTCCCTGCTGCACTAAACATGGATTTGCCCATCTAAATGGTACTATTTGCTTTCTTTGTGTTTAATGCCGTCTTGTTTTAAGTGGGGTGGGCAAGCATAGCAGCCTGGATAGGCCCGCTGATGGGTGAGAGTTCCGGGAGATGACACATGGGACATTCCTGTGGAATCCTTGCTTCCAGAAATGTTGGAAGTCATGGTAGAAAAAGTCTTTTCCCCTAACTTGTCGCATGTTGATGAAAACAGAAGAAATAAAAAATTGGGTGGTGGTGGGGGGGGTTTGAGCACTGCAGAATAGCGAGGAGTGGCTGAGGGCCTCAGTTCTTAATTGGCTAGAAAGACCAGTTTGATGAGACTGTCACAGCATTGCTGAAAGGGAGCAGTAAAGGCTGGTGAAATTCCATGAGCCAGAGATGATGAAGAAAGTTTTCATTGCTGAAGATAACAATCCTCTTCAGTGTTTGAAGGACTGCTTCGAATTTCAAGGCATAGCAATGCATTCTGGCTGTTACATGATCTTGATGGTATAAATATAAAAGCCTTCAGATTTTCAGTGGTAGATCCCAAGCTTTCAACACATTTCACCTATAGGCTGCCTGCTCTTTCGGTACTACCATTTTCCACATCTTTTAACCTCTCTTGTATAAATCATAAACCTCCAAAGAGCCTTATCTGTCGTAAGACCAAGCTCGTTATCGGGGGGGGGGGGGGGTGTGCTCTCCCCACTTACTCCAGGCCTTGGGGATGTCCGGTTCTCTTTGTGGAGAAGGAGTCTCGGTACGTCTGCTGGCAGTCGCCGCAAAAGGCTGCTTCTAGCAGTAACCCGTCTAACAGAAGCTACTGGAGAAGGAAAAAAAAACGTGGGCTGCCTCGAAGTCAGAAACAGATAGGTTAAAACGTTTGTGGGATCACACATCCAGGAGCAGAAATGCTTTGTGTGTTGGGCCAGGGGAACCTTCAGGTTGGTGCTGAGGCAGGGCATGTTGTCAGCAGGGTGCCCTTTCCTCGCTGCAGGCAGAAGTCTCTGTTTGGTGATGGCTGGTCACTTCCAACTTAGGGTAACTAACTGAATTAATGACCTCCAGAAGATCTTCTCATTAACAGGAAGTCAAAGGACAGGGAGTTGCAAAAGGCCCAGTCCAACAGTCAGACTGAATGGTCTTTTTTTCTCCATTTCACTATTCTTTGACCTCCGTGTGTACATTTCTGCCTCCGCACCCTGTATAAATATGTCAGCTGCAAGGGGGGTTGGAGTAGATAACCCCTGGGATCCCCTCAGACTCCACAGCCCTATGATCCTGTGAACCGAGAATACAAGGCCATGCATTTGAGGGCAGGGGTTCTAGTCCTCCAGATAGTGTTCAGGCTTTAAGATGCCATGAGACTCTTAATCTGTTGCAGCAAAAAGAACAAGCTCCGTTCTTTCCCCACACGCTTGGCCCAAGGAGAAAGCGGTGCTGCTCCCAAGAGCTGTGGATTGGCAGTGGGTGAAGGGAAGGAGGGACTTCCGCTGGACGTCCCTTCCAGGTGCTCTCTAGCCCAAATCCAGCTTGTGCTCCTCTTGAGAAGCAGTGGATCGGTGCTGTGGCATGGGGTAGCAAGACCCTTGGGAACACTAGCCCGCAGGAGGTTTGTTGTGTGTGTGTGATCTTTGAAGCCTTGCAGCATTTCTGTGGCGGATGCCCCTTAGCAACAGGGATCCAGGTGCTTGTCTGTGGGCTTTGACTTTTCTGCTTCCGTTGCTGAGTCTGGTGAGGGGCTGGAGAAACCTGTAACCTCTCGTTGAAGAAATACCAGCCACCTTGTTTGCTCTAAGTAAGTCTAAATCAATGCACGTTGAGGCACAGAATCTCATCTTCAGACATCCGTTGGTACGGCCTGAACTGTCATTACATTGATCCAGGGACCAACCACCAATCTTGGGATTGTTGTGACCGGCTGTGTGCAAATAGCTGCCCTGTGTACGGCTGCTGGGAAGAAGGCAAATTCCGTTTTGGGGAATCATTGGGAAAGAAATGGAAGATGAACCTGTCGGTTTCATGCGGCCCATGGACCAGACCTGCGGTGCGATTGTACTTGGACTGCTGCATATCATTCCTGTCACCTCACCAAAAGAAAGGATATTGCCCCCCTGGAAGAGTGAGGAAAGGAACATCCACATGATCCAGTGGCTTTCAGAGGCAAAGTTACGACATTTGGGGATCTTCCGTTTGCAAGCCTGCAGAGCGGATGGCCCGACAGTAGTTACAAACCTCCCGACAGAGTGTGATGTTGTCCTTTTGTGAGTGTGAGCAGCACAGAGGTTTGGGGAACCACAGGAGCAGAAGGCACGCCCTGATCTGCAGCGCAAGAGCGTGCCTGTTGGGAACCATCGAGGCTTGCCAGCAGGCCCATACAAAGGCCCTCCTCCAGCAGAGAGGCTCACGTGCCCTTGCCATTGCTGAATGCATCTTTCAGGCTGGGGGCTTGTGAGAGATGCATGTTTAGGGAAAGAGGCTCTTCTCTTTTCCTGAACATGGGTGAAGGCGTTGTGATTCCCTGGTGCTGCCTTGAGCCATAGACACATTAAACAACACCCCCTGGGATGGACAAACACAGCATTCTGAGTGTCAGTTTGACCGGTGGGCCATGGTCCACCACCCTGGGCGCTCCTGACAGAGAGAGGAGCCCATGCAGCAACCATGGCAGGGCTGGCTTGTTATGAGCAAGCCTCTCCTCCTCCAAGGAGCTGGACCTCGGGGCAGATACCTTGTCATCGACTACCAAGGCTAGCTTTCCTGTAACCATCTCAATAAAGAGGCCTGAGCCAGTGCTCTGACATGGAAGGGCTTCCTTAACGGCCTGCAAATTCTACTGCGTTTGGTAGTGTGGAGTTGGCATGGTTTCCATCTGGAACCATTAAGAGACAAAAGGTACACCTCCAGCGGAGAGATTTGGTAAAGTGCAGCATGCTAGGAAAATATAATGTGCATAACGTTTCTTCAAATGCAGACGATCTGTATGGTTTTTATATAGTCATTTATACAGCAAGTAGAGGCCTTTAGAGTACATTCCGGACAAGACGTCTGTTCCCCCCCCCCCCCCCCCCCCTTTGGCATACAAAATGGATGGCTATGTAATTTCCATCATTCAGTTAAATCATTCCAATTTTTAGGAAGAATTCTCTTAATGTTATTTCCTGCTAACCGTGTGGATAAATTCTCTTGACCTTTTCATATGGTGGAATGACTGCAGATTCTGGCGATGACCAGATCAGGGAAACAGTTTGACGTGGGCCTGTTGCGGCCCCACTGTGTGAAGTGAGTCATGGCTCCTACCCGTTAGAAGGACCCGTGGAGGCACTGTAGCTCCTGACCCTTTTGATTGGGGCTTACAGGATTTGCAGTCTAAGACATCCATGGGCTGCAGTATTGGGTTTCTCTGGCTTAAATGAACGAATCAGAAGTGTAATAACTTGCCTCATGCCCAAGAAACCTCTGACATGCATGTATGCATTTTGTATCTGAGAGTTCAAGGTCCCTGAGCCATAAATGAGGACTTACATTTGCCTCACCGTTTTCAGGAAAGGGCCCTGTGAATTGGCATGAGCTAACAAAAATTCAGGGAGCCCAAGAGCTGTGTTGACAAACATCTGTACCAGAGGGAGGAGCATACATCGTGAATCTGTTTACCACCTGAAGGAAGCATCATTTTTGGGGGGAGCTTTCCTGATTTAAAGGTGAAAATCTGCTGTAGCAAGTGGGGCTTTTGTCCCATCTTCCTGTGATGGCACCTGCTAGGCAATTGTCTGCTAGGCAAATACCTTGTGGCAGACTTGAGAACCTATCTATAGAAGTATTTATATATGCTTGCTTGCTGAATAAATATTAGGAAAAAGAAGAATTCTTTATGGACATTCAGTTTGTTCTATCACAAGGAGTCAGGAGGATATTCAGAAATAAGCGCTTCGATCAACATTAAAACAATACAAGATCTCTCGGACGGCAGTCAAAGTCTCTCATTTAAAGAGCTGTTGTCCGTTGTCCAATGCTCTTTTAAGAGGTCTGTCATTAAGAACAGGACTCTCCTAGGGATATCTAGACATTCTATCAGGGTTTGACAACAGGAGTAGTCATGAAGGCTGCCGACGAGTATCCTTAAGGGGAATGGGAACGGTTGTAGCATTTAAGACCGGTTTTGGTGATGTTGCATCCTCCTCACCTGGCACAAGTTATATGGCCGTTCTGCTTTGCCAGACTCCTGCATGTTTCTCCGCTTCTCTTTACAGGGACACGGCCGGGCAGGAGCGGTTTCACACCATCACCACCTCCTACTACAGAGGTGCCATGGGAATCATGCTAGTGTATGACATCACCAATGCCAAAAGCTTTGAAAACATCAGCAAATGGCTCAGAAACATAGATGAGGTGAGCGGATGGCAACCTGGCTGGGGCTTGAGGGGGGGGAGGGCCCTTGGGCTCCCTGGAGCGGAATGGCTTTGCCTCGGAAGGGGCGTACGGTTGTGCTGTGTGAGGGGGACCCTCTTGGGCCTAAAATCCCCAATGTGTGTCGGGGAGACTCGGAACCTGCCTGCTCACTTTCTCCTTTCAAATGTCAGAGGAAAGCGGCTCTGTGGCTTCTTTAGGAAATCCGTGGCGCTGGTCAGTTGCGCTCGTTAGGCTAAATAGTAGAAGAATGCTTGGCCTGCTTGTCCTCACCTAAATCAGTGGTTCCCAAACTTGGCCAACTCAACAGCTCCCTTGAGCGGCGGCAGAGGCAGCAGCAAGGGGCGCGTGGCGGAGCAGGAGGCAAAGAAACACGAAGGAGCCGGAGCTGGAAGATGGCAGCAACGGCAGCTCGATGAAGAAACAGAACGAAGATTCCGCCGTACCACTAGCTTGGTTTGGCGGTGCCGTGGGGCATCACAGAGGTGCTGTGGCACACACTTTGCAGCCCCCTAAACTGTACCGCAGTAGAAAGGAGGCCGTAGGTTTTACTCACGGAAGGTGCCCGAAACTTCCTAGGAGGACGATCTGTACCTGAGCCAGTCTGGAGAACTAGAAAGGATTCCTGTGCCTAAGTGGAGACGCAAACCACCTCCAGCCCCAGGCGCCCCACTGCCCGTCGTGGGCGTTGGCTGCTCTCGTCCTGAGAGGAGCAGGTGCAGCTTTCACTGCTTGTGGGTTGTGGCGCATAAGGTGCCTCTGTTCACAGTTCGCTCACTCGCATCAGGAGTCGTCAAAGGCTTGGTTGTAGAGAACTAAGGCTTGGACTTGTGCTGCCATCTGTATTTTGTGGAAGAGGATCCCTTAGTTCCGCACGGATTCTCCTTGTGTGGCAGCTTTATGTGGCTGTCTTGGTTCTGCCCTGTTGTGGAGCTGCCCTGTGAGTCAGGTTTCAGATCGAGACGACTGATGTTGCGTTGATACTCGTTGGGCCCTTCAGAGGGCGAGACTCAGGGAATCCTGCTACTCAAGAAAATCTCACGCTACAGCCAAGGAAGAGGTGGCACCCAAAGGTCTGTCCCTTTGCCAAGTAGCTGGGTCCATCAGCGCCTTCTTTGCCTCTGTGCACATCTGGCTCTAAGCTCCGGTGGCTGTGCTTGGTGGTGGTGTCATCCTGTGGGAGAAGTGTATTTATTTGGAGCCCAGTCATGGAAGGGACCGAAATACAGTTCAGACGCCTTTGTGGTGTATGAGCAAGCTTTAGAGCGCTGCAGTGCAGATGCAAAAGACTCACACGGAGCAGACTTCCCACAACTGCTTTTCTGTTGCACTTCAGCAGAGCTGAATTCTGAAGAATGTTGGGAAGCCTTGACTTAATTTCCATTCCCTTTCCTCTGTCAAGGCAGGTAACCTGAAATGGTGTGTGCTGTGAGACAGGAAATGGACCTCTGGGCTGCTGACTCTCGTGGCAAAGACAGGAGATCTTAAGGCACTAAAAGCTTTTTAGAAAAGACATCCTTCTGTCCATTTGGCATCAGAATCAGGCCCTCCTTTCCCGAAAGGAGCAAACCTCTTGTTACTTACTGCATCGGCCTTTGTACCGAGGCGTGGTAGCCTCCGGTGGAAGGCCTGGTTCCGAGCCCCCCGTCTCCAAAGCGCTGCCCTCGTTTAATGCATGCAAGACTTGCCTTCAAATGCCACTGTGTGCAAATGAGAAACTTAAGCTCCTGCTTTTTTTGGTTGTCGTCTAGCATGCCAATGAAGACGTGGAGAGGATGCTTCTAGGAAACAAGTGCGATATGGATGACAAGAGGGTGGTACCTAAAACAAAAGGCGAGCAGGTGAGTGGTCGCTCAGCAAGGTCTGTACTCGTAGCAGGAGGGATCTGAATGGGGGGGGGGCGCTCCCTCTAGGAAGCCTTCGGAGGATGCTTGAATCCCCTGGAGGAGGAGGGCTTGTTGGGTGCTGCTATGGGTTGGGGTTCTCGGCTAGAAGACTGGAGATATGGGCGGACACAAGCGAGGGGACGAGCTGCGTGGCCTTCACGAAAGTGACCTCTTCTTATTCTTAACCCTCCTTGACGTCTGTGGAAATGAGAAACTCGGCCTCACTCGAGCCTTCCCTTCTTTCCAGAGGGAGACCATCATAGGCTGCCTTCAGGCCCATCTTCAGCCTGGCAGGCTGATGCTGAGAATCATCCTCGTAGACAAACTCAAAATGTAGATCTGAGCCTCTGAGACCCTGCCTCCACCCAACCCACCCCAACATGTTAGGTGCCTTAGCTCCCTTCACCCCAGCTGTCAACAGCCAACGGTGATCTTACCTGGAGGTGTCCTGGTGGGTGGGTGGGTGTGTTGCAGTTCAGCATATCGAGACAAATTGGGGGAGGCTGCTCTGCCACCCTGAGCCTTTGCCCAGTAAGTCGTCCTTCTGACTGACCACCCTCCCAGAATTCAAAAACAGCTGATAAGGAGCGGAGACCAGCATCTGGCAGGAGCAGAACTTCTGTGGCTCCAAAGTTGTGGAAAGCAGACCGGCAGGAGACTGACCCTGTCCTTTGCTGTCCCTTTTATGTTTTGGACAGGTTCCTACTCTGTCAAGTATTGGGGGTTTACCTAGAAATGTCTTTTTATTGTTTGTTGAAGAGTGCTATTTATTAAAATGTTTTTAAAATTGTTATATGCTCTGTTAAATTGTTTTGTTGCATGTAAAGTTTGGGCGCATCGTTTCTGTGCTGCCCTGCAACTTTCTGTGCTTAAGTGATGTGTTTGTTATTGTGCAATATGTCCCAGGGCAGCTTATTTTGGCCTTTGGCTGAGGTGCAACAATGGGTAGGAAACGCTTTCCAGACTAACCGACTTTCTCTTTTTGGCCTAGATTGCAAGAGAGCATGGTATTAGGTTTTTCGAAACTAGTGCAAAAGCAAATATAAACATTGAGAAGGCATTCCTCACGTTAGCAGAAGACATTCTTCGAAAGGTAACTGCAGGCCGAATTACTCAGCAGAGGGGGGTGGGCCAGGAACGGTTTCGCTCGAACTCAAGACTCAGTGTCTTCCTGTGCGCAGAAGCTGGTGCTTCGCCTCCGGCTTGCCCAGGGGCGCCGTGTCGGCTTCCATTCCACAGTTAAAAATAGACTGCCTTGCAAAGTCGTTGCGAGGATGAACAGAAATCGAATGGGCTTTATGGGGTTTGTCCACGCCCCATCTCCTGCGTCAGGGGTCTTGCACATGTGACACTCTTGTCATTAACTGCTTTCTTCAGCTTGCCGTGGCCTGGGTTGTAAAAATAACGTGCTATAAAACCGATTCCCACTAGGTATACTGTATAGCCCTTAGGAAGGGGTTTACCTGTCCTTCCTTCTGGTAGCGTTCTGGGTCCCCGGAGTGGCTGGCCCAAGTCTGCAGAGGCTGACTCTTTTTCTGCCAAGGCCCAGCGGGGAAATCCGACTGGCAAACCCCCTGGTTCTTTGGTTTGCGTAGCCGCTGAAATGCTCCTTGCGGGACCCGGCCTAACCTCTCTGGTGTGGCTTCTTTGTTGCAGACCCCAGTCAAAGAGCCGAACAGTGAAAACGTAGACATCAGCAGCGGAGGCGGCGTGACGGGCTGGAAGAGCAAGTGCTGCTGAATGGGCTTCCCTCGCCAAGCGCCATCCATCGCCCTTCCCTCTTCTTGCTGCGGAATTAAACCACTTGGCCCATTTTTAACCTTAAATATTTTTGGTCCTCCTCTTAACATGGCTCCTCCTTTTCCTTCGTTCTTCTGTTAGGGAGAGCTCACTGACTATAATTTTGTTGAAACAAACTGTATTAAAATCATGTCTGACTTTTATTTTTAACGTCCCGGCTCAACTCAACACCGTCTTCTGGTTGTAATCTATAGCCCAGTCAGTCTTAACAGTAGACCGCGTAGATCAGTCATTTCAGCTCCGTTCGGCAAATTGTACAAGAATAAAACTTAGCGTTAACCGTTTATTTTGTACGATGGTGGGGTTTTGTTAATGGATACCTGTGCTTAAGTCACCATATTTGCATCTGCAAAAAAAAGCAAAACAAAAAAAGGAAAAAAAACAACAACTCATTCGCCTTGAGTAGTAAATGGGGTTTATTTTGTCCTGTGCCTTATGTGGAAAGGAACTTTGGTTCTCCCCCCACCCTCCCCACCCCCACCCCTTTTTTCTTTCTTTCTGTTCTGGTGGAAGCAAGACCAGAGACTCAGTTCTCTGGAGATGGCTTTCCAGCAGTCGATGTAGTGAATCGAGGGCCATGGGGGTTAGAGCAAGATATTCCAGCCTGCTTGGTGTCTCCTTTTTGGGCGGGAGGGCATGGAGGCTGTCCCGCTTCCTCTGCCGTTTTAATTCTCTCTAGCAATTTCCCCCTCTCTTACTGTTTTTGTTTTGGTATTTTGCCTGCATGCCGGTTTTAATTTCTTTTAGGGTGTGATGTGTTAAGAGGTGGCAACACAGTATGTTTGCCAAATTTAATTCAAAGCACTGATCACGGATCTAGCTTTCTGAGATAAAACGTAAAGTATCTATCTACTAACCTTTATGTCTAGCGAACGTCAGGCCTGTTCCTCCCCCACCCCCCTCCCTTCCTGCATAGTTATTGGGGTTTATGATAGGGAAGAGTTAATTGCATGCACTCGTTTTCTATGGAGAAGGCAGTGGCTGCCATCTCTTTCTGTAGGACTCGGCCAGGCCGTTCCCAGATCTGTGGCCATTAATGGGAATTGGGTTTCCTTTGCTGCTCCAGGCAGGTGACGAAGTAGCCTAGTAAATATTTAAGAGGGGGTGGGGGGCAGGGCAGGGCAGGGTTGGGGGGGGTCAAGGGGGCAGGTGAGTTGAATGAGCATACCCATAGATCGCTCTCCTTCTGTGTTCTTAAGTTCTTCACAATAAAAATCCCATGTTTACAACCCTGGGCAATTGTAACTTTTTTCCATTGTTCCTGAAGAAGAGTAACCAAAGATGGGCGTCTGAAGGGTTTTGCAGGAGCCGGGAGGGGCACACTGTGCTCTTGGGGGCCCGTGGAGGTGAGTGTGGGGGCTCCTCCGTCCGTCCGTCCATCCATTGCCTTGCCTCTTCTTCCTGCTCCCAGGAGGTGCCTGTGCTGGGATCAAAAGGGAGGGGTGTCCTTTTCCCCTTCTCCAAGGGCTGAGACCAGGGCCAGCTGTGCAAGGGCCGGTTTCCCTGGAAGCCTGTGCTGAACTGGGTGTCCCAGCCGCCTTTCCCCTGCCTGGCCGTGCTCTTGGGGCACTAAAGCAGCAACAGGCTATTGGCAAACTCCATGTCCTTGCTCCCCCCCCCCTCCTCCCCACCGTGTTAACCTCCCACAGACATGGGCTGGCGGACGGACGCTTCTGGCACTTGTTCTTAGGAAATTTCCTCTCCTGATTAAACCAGCTGGGGATGATGACTTTAGTTTTAATGAAATGGAAGTGTTCGGAAGCCTAGCCTTGATCTGGTGCCATCTGCATAGCAGGGATCCTCTCTCCTTTCTCTTGTATCTCTCTCTCTCTCCCTGGGCTTTTTCTCCTTTTCCCGGCTGAGGGGCTGCAAAAACAAAGGCAAAAAAGCCCCCGGGGACTGGAGGGGACAAATCGCCCCCAGTTTGGTTCCTCACTGATCGGTGTGTTCTTGATGAGTCTTGTAAATAGATACGGCTACTTTTTCAAATCTGCACTTTCTAACATGATCCATTTAAAAAAAAAGGGAATATGGAGTATGCATCAAATTTTTTTGTATAACCTTTGTTTAAAACATGTGCTTTTTATTTGCTTCCTGGGGCTTGGCCCTCCTGTATGAATCTCTTTAAAATCCTTTGTAAATGCTGTGTTCATTAAGCACCAAGCCGTTTAAAACAAAACAGTCCACTCTCTGGTACTACTAGCTAAAAATTCATATTCTACTTAACAAGTTAAATAAACTGTAATATTTCTAGCCGGTCTATTTCTGTTAATATTGAAAATGGGGGGGGGGGGGGTTGGGGGGTTTATTGTTTCCCTAATCCCCTCTTCTAGTTAGAAAGTCAGAGAGGGCAAGCGCGGCCATCGAAGAAGGTGTGTGATCATCATCCAAGAGTTGAAAAAGCAACAGGACACACCCTGGGAAAGCTCACCTCTCTGCTCTGCACGGGTGCAATGGCAGAAGCCTGAAGCTGGGTTTCCCTTTTGGTTATACAGGTAGAAGGGGCTCCTCACCTGCTCCTCACCTTGCCACCCAGTCACTGAGCGGTCCTAGATGGGTCCACAGTAGACTCATGGAATCAAGGGTTAAATGGTGACTCAAAACATGGATAAAAACCCCATTGACCCCGTGGGTCTGCTCTGCAGGGGACTGACAGTCTGATTCAGGCCATGCCCTGAGCTTCACAGCATGGTGTGTTCGTGCGATCCAGCTAAAGGAGCAACTGCTGTTCTGGGTGTTGGTTGGAAGCCAGTGGCTGCCCCTCCCATCTTGCAGTGCCCTGCCCTGGCACCAAACTTGTGCTTTCTCCGTCAAGAGTTGAAGCAAAGGTCTGGCTGGCTCCCCTAGGCAAAGGGTGGAGCTGATACCAGAGGGACGCAAACGTGCGCTGCATCTGAGGTTCCAGAAGCTCAATCTAGACAGCAGACAGCATCTCTGAAATGGAGCAGGAAAGGCGTGCCAACCGGTTGATGGCTCCTTTGGATAAAGCAGAAATGGAACTGGCGGAAGACCTTTGCCCGGGGATGTCCCTAAGCCTACATATGGCTGATGGGCGGCAGCTGTCCCTTGCCCGTGGCCCGTCGGCTTGTGTGACTACCTTGTACGCGTATCACGTTGCCCTCTTTGCCACATCCTCCTGCTGCTGCATGACAACTGTTTACCTCCCTAGCAACGACTTCACAACTGTGATACAAAGGGGCTGTATTTTAACTGTGTGGTCCTGTTTATGGACAGGGCAGGCCGAGAACCTGGAATGGTTGGCACCTGAGCATGCCATCTGTGTTTATGGACCAACCAACCCTTCAGCAACACCCTCCTGTCCTCAAGCGCCTTTCACAGTTTTGCAGGGGAAGCTCCAACTGAGAAGATACAGCCATGTCTGTCTTTCTTCTTTCTTTCTTTCTTTCTTTCTTTCTTTCTTTCTTAGCTGTGGGGGAAATTGAAACTTAGGATGCAGATTATTACTTTTTACAGTAAATAAGCAAATAAATCCGTTCACACTAGGATGATTGCATAAATATAAGAGCATACCTTTTTTGACAGTGTAATACCCCTTCACATGTCTTGCGGAAATTTTGCACTACCTTTGGGATGAAATTAGACACCATTTTTTAGCCTGATTTGTTCATTTGGAACAACTCTGCTTTCCGGCATCTCACCACCTGCTGAAAGAAGCCCTGTTCTTGGGCTTTATGTGGATGTATTATTGCCCCGTGTGGCACTAAAGGAAGCTGCTGGGGAAATGTTTTGTTGGGGCCTTGGAAACTGTTCTCCAGTAGTTTTGCATCTCTGATCCGGTCGCGGTTCCTGGCAGCCCAGGCTCCGTCTCCGGCCATGACCAGGGAGGTTCCCACCACGAAGCCCAGTCCCTTTAGGTGGAGTGCCCTCTGCCCTGCCTCTCCACCAGCACTGCTCCACGGTGGTGACCTTCAGGGATGGCCCTAGGCTTCGTCCGTGCGTTCATGTCTGCCCTGTGTTCTTCCTCCAATTAAAACTTGGAAGGAGCACCATCGCTCAAGACAGAGGGGGTGTCTTTAGTTGACTGGAGTTCCTTCAGGCTCTGCTTCACAGGAATTGCAAGTTGCCCCAAACTTCAGTCGCTCATGTTGTGCCAAGGCAGCTTCTTGTGCACAGCCTGCCCGCCGTCCGCCGGGTCTTCTCTTCCTTGGCCCTTGTCACACGAGAGGGGGTTCAGGGTGTCATAATGTCCATTTTGCATGATGCTTGAACACAGAGCCCTGGCAGGGCTTGCACCACCTCCTCCACCGCTCACACTGGGAGGGACTGGGAGGATGAATACAGCTAAACGGGGAAGCCAGCATCTGTGAGGGTCTGAAAACTATTTTGCACTCATGTCCCACAGGCTCCTCACACTGAAGGCGGACCAAGTGGTGCCAAACCCCCTTCCTGATGGGGGTGTGTGACACGTCCCATCCTGCCTCTGTTCGCTTCCAAGAACCAGCCTTTCTTTTTAGGTCTGGGCCGTTTGGGGAGCTTGCCTGGCACCCACTCAGCAGAGCCCCCACTGAGCGGAAGAGAGCCGCAGCAGGGTGTTGCCCGCACCTCTCCAGAGACCCAGCTTCTCCTAGGGAGACCCCTCTGACCCAGCCCAGGAGCCCTGGGCACTGAAAGAGTTTCCTTGGGTGGCTGCTCTATATGACTGGGGAGGTTGCTTGCCCGAGCAGGACCCGAATAAAATACCAAAAGGGAGTTTGCACATTGATAGCGCTTCCACACCAATCTCTCCCCACTAAGTTGGAAATGCTCATAATTTCTCCACGCTTGGTATTCTTCGAAAAGCCCCCTCTACTCACTGGCACAAAGCAAAAGCAAGCAATTCCAGAATCCAACTTTTATCAGGATCGCCAACATACACAAAACGTGCAAGCTTTCCCAGTTCTCCAGCAGCCTTCCTTCATCAGGCTCTGTAGGGGTGGTGACTCCCAGGGTAGCCTCAGGGCCACACGCACCCACTCCTGGGCCTTGGCAGGTCTTCACGACCCCTTCCTCTTAATTCTCTTGCACAAATTATGTGGGGAGGGTTCACTGAAACACTCTTCTAGTGGCCCAGATGCTAACATTCATAAAAGGATAGTGAAAAATGTGACGGGAGGGGAGAAGGACATCCAGAAAGCCTTGTGGTTCATCTCGGGGCTGAATTTCATTAAAGATTTCCACGGCTTAAATCAAGGGGCCAATTTTTTTGGACTTGAGTTCTTTTTCTCCACCACCCCCCTTTTTTTTTTAACCCTCTAGCCTGGTGGACTCAGAAGCTTGTGTATCTTTGTGACTTTACAATTAATCTTAATAAAGTTGCAGCCCCATCTGGATGAAGGACATGGTCAACCGAAGCCCCTCCTAGCCGGGGTTTCTCCCTCATCTAGCTTTGCTCTGGGAGAAGTAACAGTTAGAGCCTCCACATAAACCACTCTGATTTCATACTTTGTGGCTACAGTCCCCCGGGTGGGAGGAGAAGGCTAGGTAAAAGTTCACAGAGAGAGAGAGAGAGAGATAGGACTGTGCTACCGAAGTTGTTTCGCTGCCTCCTCTCTTTCAGGCCAGCCCTAGATTGAAGGGGTTCCCACCCCACAGGGCCTGCCTGCCTACCTTTGCAACGCCAAGTTCAGGATGGTGTACCTGGGCTTTTCCGCAAGGCTTCCAGCCAGCGCCTGACCCACAGGCTAAGATCCGCCTACATTGAACCACCCTTTGCCTCCTCATTTCATCTTCTCAGATAACTTGTGAACAACAGAGTTAAGGATTGCACAACAGTTACACAAGTCCAGAACTGTGTTAAAGTGAAATGAAAATATGATGCCTAAGTATGTTGTGGTCCTGATGCGTAAATGATACTCAGGGGCCCTGACTAGTAACCTGAGGCTTCAACTGCCCTTGGGTGACATGAGACTGGCAAGGACGGCCAAACCGGAGGGAAAGCCTGCGCCTGAGCACCCAGGGCCCATCTGGCTTCCCTCCTGCCCCCCCCCCCCGGTCTTGTACCTCCTTCGGCCCAGAGAGGAGCGGCTGGAGGGGGAGAGAGGTGCTCAGGGCGGGTGAGCTTACACCCTTTCAGCAGCCGTTTCTGGCTCCTTCCAAATTTCGGCATCCTCCGTCAAAGCCCTGCTCGCCCCACTCTGTGGGCAGCTCTGTTTCTGCCCAGGGCAAGAAGCTCCTGTTAGAACAGAATATGGACCAAAGAGTCCACCAGAGCCTTGATTTCCTGCAACTGAGCACGGCTGTTAATAGCAGGCCCTTTTGAAGGTCGCTAATTCATCGGGTCGCCGTACATCAGAAGCAACCGGATGGCACAGGACAGCAAAATATTATGCCCGCTAATGTTATTAAAATCGGCATTCGAACACTGAAAATGCACTCAGTGAAAGGATTGATCAAAGACCAGCAGTTAGCAGAAAAGCCTAGAGACCATTAGCGACTCACTCTGGTGCAATCCTGACCTCTTGTTGATTTCTCTTAGGTTCCATGTTAAAGAAATGGTCCTGCTTGGGGTTTGGTTTTTGCTTTTGTTGCGTGAACAAAGGAATCTGAGTCAAAGATCCTTGGCCCAGCTTGCCCAGGGATGTCTTGCCGGGATCTTACCCCCTATTTGAAAACAGTGGATCGAGCAGAGACGTCCAGCGCTCCATCTTGCCGGATGAGACTTAACTACTTTCAGCCTGTGACGTCAGGTATGGTGGACAGAGTGCTTGACCGCTGTCGTGCCACCACCTCCTCTCTTGACCCTTGCCCGGCCTGGCTAATCAAAGCAGCCAGGCCTATAACATCCGAATGGGCTACGGCAATAATTAATGGGTCTCTCTAGGAGAGACTCATTAGACCCATTAGGAAGAAACCGAGCTTGGCGGCGGACGATATTGGTAATTATAGGCCCATCGCCAATGTTTCTTTCCTCAGCAAGGTAGTTGAGAGGGTGGTGGCCAACCAGCTGCAGGCTCTTCTGGATGAAACCAATGCCCTGGATCCATTCCAGTCGGGCTTCAGGCTGTGCCACGGCACGGAAATGGCACTGGTCGCCCTGTTTGATGACCTGCTGAGGGAGGCCGACGGGGGCAAAATGTCTCTGTTGGTCCTTCTCGATATCTCAGCCGCCTTTGATACCGTCGACCACGGTATTCTCCTGGGGAGGCTCTCCGAGTTGGGAATCGGTGGCCTGGCTCTTGCCTGGCTCTGTTCCTTCTTGGAGGACCATCCCCAGAGAGTGCAGATTGGAGAGAGTTTCTTGGCCCCGTGGAGTCTCAATTGTGGGGTTCCGCAGGGTTCGATTATCTATCTCTCCAATGTTGTTTAACATCTACATGAGGCCGCTGGGAGGAGTGACCAGCTGCGTCCCTATCTTGATGTGGGGGCACTCACCACTTTGGTCCACGCGCTCGTAGTCTCAAGATTAGACTACTGTAATGCGCTCTACGTGGGGCTGCCTTTGAGACTGACGCGGAAACTTCAGATAGTACAGAATGAGGCAGCCAGACTTCTTACTGGGGTGAAAAGGTACCAACATATTTCCCCCACGCTGGCCGCCTTGCATTGGCTGCCCATTCGTTTCCACGTTGATTTCAAAGTTCTTACGATTACATATAAAGCTCTAAACGGTTTAGGACCTCGATATCTGGCAGAGCGCCTTCTCCCACCCAGTTCTGCCAGAGTCACTCGTTCCAGTCAGGCCAGGCGGCTGAGGGGCCTAACGCGGAGAACGAGGAACCGGGCCTTCTCGGCAGTAGCCCCTCGCCTTTGGAACAACTTGCCAGTGGAGATCTGCCTGGCTCCCTCTCTGGGTGTTTTCAGGAATAAACTTAAAACCTGGCTATTTGGGCAGGCTTTCCCTCCTGCCATATCTTAATTTCTTATACTTTCACCACCTTGGATCTATAATATATGTTTTTTTATTTTATTGTTTTTAAATTTGTAAACCGCCCAGAGTAGACCTTTGGTCTAGATGGGCAGGATAGAAATCCAATAAATCAATCAATAAATAAATCAATAAATGAATGAATGAATGAATGAATAAATAAATAAATAAATGTCTTTGCCCCATTTAAATGTGAAATTTTACCTCTCTCCTGTTTTAGGCGAGAAAAGCTGCCCCCTGCTGCCTGCAGCACATATAGTTTTTGGACGTGGCCAGGGTCTGACGCCCCTTCACAGATTGCTGCCTTGTCGTGGTGAAGGGGCTTGAGTAATTCAGAGAAGCTATGGGCTATGCCGTGCAGGGACACCCAAGATGGACAGGTCATAGTGGAGAGTTCTGACTAAACGCGATCCACCTGGAGCAGGAACTGGCAAGCCACTCCAGTATCTTTGCCAAGAAAACTCCATGGACAGAAACAAAAAACTAAAAGATATGATGCTGGAAGATGAGCCCCTCAGGTTGGAAGGCGTCCAACATGCTACTGAGAAAGAGCGGAGGACAAGTACAAGTAGCTCCAGAGCTAATGAAGTGGTTGGGCCAAAGCCGAAATGACGCTCAGCTGCGGACGTGCCTGGAAGTGAAAGGAAAGTCCGATGCTGCAAAGAAAAATACTGCATAGGAACCTGGAATGTAAGATCTATGAACCTTGGTAAGCTGGATGTGGTCAAACAGGAGATGGCAAGAATCAACATTGACATTCTGGGCATCAGTGAACTAAAATGGACGACGGGAATGGGCGAATTCAATACAGACGATTGTCATATCTACTATTGTGGGCAAGAATCCTGTAGGAGAAATGGAGTAGCCCTCATAGTAAACAAAAGAGTGGGGAAAGCTGTACTGAGATACAATCTCAAAAATGATAGAATGATTTCAATACGAATCCAAGGCAGACCTTTCAACATCACAATAATCCAAGTTTATGCACCAACCACCAATGCTGAAGAGGCTGAAATTGTCCAGTTCTTTGAAGACTTACAACACCTTCTAGAACTGACACCAAAGAAAGGTGTTCTTCTCATTATAGGGGATTGGAATGCTAAAGTAGGGAGTCAAGAGATAAAAGGAACAACAGGTAAGTTTGGCCTTGGAGTTCAAAACGAAGCAGGGCAAAGACTAATAGAGTTTTGTCAAGAGAACAAGCTGGTCATCACAAACACTCTTTTCCAACAACACAAGAGGCGACTCTACACATGGACATCACCAGATGGGCAATACCGAAATCAGATTGATTATGTTCTCTGCAGCCAAAGATGGAGAAGCTCTATACAGTCAGCAAAAACAAGACCTGGAGCTGATTGTGGCTCTGACCATCAGCTTCTTATAGCAAAATTCAAGCTTAAACTGAAGAAAGTAGGAAAAACCACTGGGCTAGTCAGGTATAATCTAAACCAAATCCCTTATGAATACACAGTGGAAGTGAAGAACAGATTTAAGGAACTAGATTTGGTGGACAGAGTGTCTGAAGAACTATGGCTGGAGGCTCGTAACATTGTACAGGAAGCAGCAACAAAAACCATCCCAAAGAAAAGGAAATGCAAGAAAGCAAAGTGGCTGTCCAATGAGGCCTTACAAATAGCAGAGAAGAGAAGGGAAACAAAATGCAAGGGAGATAGGGAAAGTTACAGAAAATGGAATGCAGACTTCCAAAGAATAGCAAGGAGAGACAAGAGGGCCTTCTTAAATGAACAGTGCAAAGAAATAGAGGAAAATAATAGAAAGGGAAAAACCAGAGATCTGTTCAAGAAAATTGGAGATATTAAAGGAACATTTAGTGCAAAGATGGACATGATAAAGGACAAAAATGGGAGGGACCTAACAGAAGCAGAAGACATCAAGAAGAGGTGGCAAGAATACACAGAGGAATTATATGAGAAAGATCTGGATGTCCCAGACAACCCAGATAGTGTGGTTGCTGACCTTGAGCCAGACATCCTGGAGAGTGAAGTCAAGTGGACCTTAGAAAGCATGGCTAACAACAAGGCCAGTGGAGGTGATGGCATTCCAGTGGAACTATTTAAAATCTTAAAAGATGACGCTGTTAAGGTGCTACACTCAATATGCCAGCAAGTTTGGAAAACTCAGCAGTGGCCAGAGGATTGGAAAAGATCAGTCTACATCCCAATCCCAAAGAAGGGCAGTGCCAAAGAATGCTCCAACTACCGTACAATTGCACTCATTTCACACACTAGCAAGGTTATGCTCAAAATCCTCCAAGGTAGGCTTCAGCAGTATGTGGAGCGAGAACTCCCAGAAGTACAAGCTGGATTTCGAAGGGGCAGAGGAACTCGAGACCAAATTGCTAACATGCGCTGGATTATGGAGAAAGCCAGAGAGTTCCAGAAAAACATCTACTTCTGCTTCATTGACTACGCAAAAGCCTTTGACTGTGTGGACCATAGCAAACTATGGCAAGTCCTTAAAGAAATGGGAGTGCCTGACCACCTTATCTATCTCCTGAGAAATCTATATGTGGGACAGGAAGCAACAGTTAGAAGTGGATATTGAACAACTGATTGGTTCAAAATTGGGAAAGGAGTACGACAAGGCTGTATATTGTCCCCCTGCTTATTTAACTTACATGCAGAATACATCATGCGAAAGGCTGGACTGGATGAATCCCAAGACGGAATTAAGATTGCCGGAAGAAATATCAACAACCTCCGATAGGCAGATGATACCACTCTGATGGCAGAAAGTGAGGAGGAATTAAAGAACCTCTTAATGAGGGTGAAAGAGGAGAGCGCCAAAAATGGTCTGAAGCTCAACATCCAAAAAACTAAGATCATGGCCACTGGTCCCATCACCTCCTGGCAAATAGAAGGGGAAGATATGGAGGCAGTGACAGATTTCACTTTCTTGGGCTCCATGATCACTGCAGATGGTGACAGCAGCCACGAAATTAAAAGACGCCTGCTTCTTGGGAGGAAAGCGATGAGAAACCTAGACAGCATCTTAAAAAGCAGAGACATCACTGTGCCGACAAAGGTCCGCATAGTCAAAGCTATGGTTTTTCCAGTAGCGATGTATGGAAATGACAGCTGGACCATAAAGAAGGCTGACCGCCGAAGAATTGATGCTTTTGAATTGTGGTGCTGGAGGAGACTCTTGAGAGTCCCCTGGACTGCAAGGAGATCAAACCTATCCATTCTGAAGGAAATCAACCCTGAGTGCTCACTGGAAGGACAGATCCTGAAGCTGAGGCTCCAATACTTTGGCCATCTGATGAGAAGAGAAGACTCCCTGGAAAAGACCCTGATGTTGGGAAAGTGTGAAGGCAAGAGGAGAAGGGGACGACAGAGGACGAGATGGTTGGACAGTGTCACTGAAGCGACCAACATGACTTTGACCCAACTCCGGGAGGCAGTGGAAGACAGGAGGGCCTGGCGTGCTCTGGTCCATGGGGTCACGAAGAGTCGGACACGACTAAACGACTAAACAACAACAAGGGTCTAAAGGACAGTAAAAGTGGGCCCCAGCCTTGAGGGAATCAGCGGTTTCTGATACTTGTGCTCCAAGAGTAGATTTTTGAATGCTGTGAAAGGGCAGCATACTTTGTTTGTTTGTTTGTTTGTTTGTTTGTTTGTTTAGTGCAGGGACAGGGGAGATGCACAGAGGGGGGCAGTTCTGATTCATTAACCAATTACACCTTCCTTGCCAGAATAATTTTACTGCACATCCCGAGTGCCGATCGCAGGACCCCTTCAGGTGGATTACAGTCCTCTTCCCAGCTGGACACTAGAGGGCACTGTTGTCCCGCTCAGCAGTGGGAGGAACCCGGTCAAGACGTTGCCAGCTGGATAACAGCCGCCCCTCTCTTACCCTGGATGTTATTTACTTCTTTACTTGTTTCGTTTCTAGGCCGCCTTTCTCAATAGTGAGGGAAGCCCAAGGCAGCTCACAATGACTAAAAAGAGTTAGACTGAAGACACAATATATTGCAGAGTCTAAAATCAATTGAACGAATACTTGTAATTTAAAGGGTTATCTAAATGCTTAAAAGCATGGAAACCCCAGTCTTGGATCACAAGGCGCCGTGTGAACAGCGCCTGCTTCAGGGGGAGCCCTTGGCAAGAAACGCAGACCAGTCCCACGTCTCGACCACGAGGCACCCCCGGAGTAGCAGCCTGCCCCCATCACAGTTCAGCTCCCTTCTTGCTCTGACACATGCACACACACCCAGGCACCAGGAGGGTGACTTTTGTCTGCTTAAGCATGGCATGGAGCCATCCTAGCATCCTACCGGAGGAGCGCAGTTCATCATCTGTTTATTTATTTGAATGTTTATGCCATCTTTCTCCAAGGGAAGGGAACCCTCAGTGCCCTCAGCTCACAAATTAAAATGAAAGAAAGAAAGAAAGAAAGCCAACTAAAAGGCTCAATAAATTATTGCATTGCAAACCATGAAAGATCTGATAGTGTTAAACAATTAGTTAAAACCATTACAAACCTCTTTAAAATACAATAAAAACATGTAAAACCTTCATAATGTGCAGCACCCAAGCTCATGAGTTTTCAGTGCCCCCTTGGCCTTCTCAGCCACACCAGACGCTGTTCCAAGTCCTCCATACAGAGTACGTGACCCTCGTCTCTCGAGACTGAAGGAGGCCTAATCTGGCTGTTCAAAACCTGTCTAAAAAGGGTGGTCTTCCCCAGTTGCCGGAGGCAGAGGGCCAACCCGGCCTCCTAGGGGGGAAATCTTGACACCCTGGGGGGGGGGGGGCAGCCACCGAGAAAGCATCCTCCCCAGACATGCCCTGAGTGGGCGATGGGACTGAGAGAAGGGTTTCCCCTACAGATCAAAAGGACAGAGAAGGCTTGCCATGGGAGAGAAGGACTTCAGATAAAATACACCAAAGAAGGAGGCCACCGAAGCCTGGACAGAAACCAGCCTGGCTCTAGAAATCCCCGGGGTCAGCAGCACCTCTGGCGCCTCCAGATTCCTTCTAGCTGGGAGCGGACACAAGATCTGGTGCAGGAATTCTTCCCAAGACTGGAAAAAAAGCTGCTGGAAAAGAAAAGGAAAGCTCACGGGTATTTTATTAAGTGTTGTTCATGTGCACAGTTGGACGCATATCATCCTCGTCTTGGGTTGGGGGAGGTCGTGCACATAACATGCGGTTGTTAGGGAAAAAAAAGGAAGAAAAGGGGGGGAAAAGTCAAAGTGGTTCCTGTGCGTTCTCAAGTCCTCTCCAGTTTATGGCGACCCTGTGAAGGAGCGATCTCCGATAGCCTTGCTCCACTCCTGTAAAGTCAAGCCTGGGGTTCCTTTAGGGAGTCTGTCCGTCTTGTATTTGGTCTTCCTCCTTCCCGGCTGCCTTCCACCTTTCTAAGCATCACCGACCCCTTTGACGGTGACACGAAGGCATGTGAGGGCACATCCCTCTCAAAGGTACAGGTGTGTCCCAGGGCTGTGTGCATCGTCTTCACCAGCCCCTGCGCGGCTTCTTAGCTGTCAAGTTCCTGCGTCCAAACACCCTCGGAGCGGCTCTCGAGCAGCGATCGCCCGACAGGCTCGGCCAAGCTGCCCGCCCAGTCCGGAGCCCCTGCGGCGAGATTGCTCTCGTCCGGCCGCCGCGTCCCGCGCGCGGGTCTCCACCGAGCGCTCCGCTCCCGCTCCAGGTGAGCCCTTCGCCTCTGCGCTCGCCAAAGCAGGAGGCGAGCCTCGCCTTCCACCGCCAGACAGGGTCCCCTCCACCAGGGGACCGACGTGTTCTTCCTCTTTGCTCCGGTCGAAAACCGAGGAAGAGGCCGGTGTGACCCGAAAGCTGACTCGCGTTCTCAGAACCGCCAGCCTCCGGGGCGGGGGTGGGGGAGCCCTTTGGGGAAGCGCAGGGCTGCCGCCTCCTGTGGGGGGGGGGCTCTGCCTGGGGAGGCGCTTCTTGCCCTCCCAGGAGATCCCCCCCCAAACCCCCCCCCCCCCAGCCACGGACAAAAGCAGCTCCTTCTACCCCTTCGAGCTTGGCGCGCGTCTCTTTCTGCGGCTGGACGGCGACCGGGCGGGTCCGCCCTCCACCCTCCGCCCTCCTCCTGCGCCCGGGACTCCCCGGCTCCGCCTCGGGCCGCGCCGGCGGAGGGGCAGGCGGGCGGTCCTGCCAGGGGGCGGGCGGGCGGGCGGGCGAGCGAGCGAGCGCCTCCTCCTCCTCCTCCTCCTCCTCCTCCTCCTCGTCGTCCGAGGGCCCTCCCGGGGGCGGGCCGAGCGGGCAGTCGCCCGTCGGAGCCGCCAGGCGAGGCGAGGGATGCTGGCGGCGGCGGCGGCGGCGGCGGCGGCGGGGGCTGGAAGAAGCGGACGAGGAGGAAGAAGCCGCGCCGCGGGGCTCCCGGGCCGGCCCTCGACGGGGCGGACGCCGCCGGCGCTGCTGCCGCTGCCGCCCGTGCCCGTGCCCGTGCCCGTGCCCGGCGCGCCCCGGCTGCCCTCGAGGGCGGAGGCGGCGGGCTGCCGCTGAGCTCCTGCCGCCGCCGGCGCCGCCGTGGCCGTGGCCGGAGGGCGCCCGGGCGGCGAGGCGGTGGAGGAGGGCGATGCCGCGGCGGCGGCGGCCAGGATGGAGCGGCTGGCGGCGGCGCTCTCCCGCCTGGCGTGGAGCCCCGGCCCGCCGCTGCCCCTCGACCTCATCGTGGCCAAGTGCCGGCTGCCGGCCCTCGTGCGCCCGGGCCCCGGTGCGTGGCGCCCTCGCTCGATCGCTCGGTCCTCGCCGCGAGGAAGGGACGGGGGGGGGGGCGGCGGCGGGCGGCGGGGGTGTCTGTGTGTGCTACCGGGCGTAGGGCCCAGGGTGGCCGGGGGAAGGGTTCGCTGGGGGCCCCGGCCCGGCCCCTCGGGTCCTGATCCTGGGGGTGACGGGTGGGGGGGGGAGAGCACAGACCTCTCTCGCTCTCTCGTCCGCCTCCTCGGGCGCTCCGGCCCCGTCCGCTTCTCCGCACCGGGACGCTGGGTCCCCCTTCCCCCCCCCCAGACTCGGAGGGACGCCGCCTGGGGCGGAAACGGACCCTCCCCTCCCCTCCCCTCCCCTCCCCGCTTTCCGGACCCAGGCGGGACGTTCCCCGGTGTCGCCTCCCGCGCTTGCCCGGCCGGCGGCGCCTCTCCTTCCGACGGGCTCGCCCCTCTCCCACGCCCCCCCCCGACCCCGGGCCCGAAGACGCCCGGAAGGGGGCTGTGGGGGGGCATCCGAGGGGGCCCCCCGGACTCTCTCCCCCGCCCTTCCCGGGCGCCCCAGTTTCTGCCTCTCCGGGGCCCGGGGAGGGCTGGGAGGCGGGCGGCCGCGGCGGTGGCAGGCTGCCCGGCCTGGGGCTTTTGTGCCCGGTGAGAAGAATGGGCCGCTTCGCCGGCTCGGCCAGGCTTTGCATACTAATGGACAGCGACACCGGCCGCGCTCGGCTTGGCCAGGAATTCGGGGAGGACGCGGGCGAAGCGCCCCCCCCTCCCCAGCCCAGCACTGGCGGGGGGGGCGAGAGAGAGAGACGATGGCCAGCTCCCCCAGCCCCCTTCCGAGCCCCTTCCCCCCCCCCCCAGCTTCTCTCTGCCACAGAGATGCTCTCCCTGGCAGGGCCATTGTGGGGGGGGGGGGAGCGGGGGCGGCTAGGGGGCTCTTGGCCAGGTGGAAAGTTCTGCTCTCAGGTCCTGGGATCTCATCCCCACCCGAAACCCTGGAGACCCCCAGCTCCCCGTTGTTGTAGCCTTCCCTGGACCCAGCTGGCCAGCCCAGGTGGCCAGGGACCAGCAGCTGGGCCCCAGAGGGGTGTGTGTGTGTGTGTGCGTGTGTGTGTGTGTGTGTGTGTGTGTGGCCTGTGCATGTGGAGGAGGGGGGGTGCCTGCCCTGTTGGTAACGCTTGGCTGTGTGAGTGTGGCCTCAGTGGCGAGAGGGCGGACGAAGCCGGAGGAACCCCTGGGCCTGACCAGGTGGTGTGAAGGGGCCCCTGGCCTCTTCGTGCCTGTCTGGGGAGGAGTCCCCCTTTTTGTCCCTTTCCGGCCTCAAGGCCTTGGGCCCTCTGCATTTTGGCCTCCTGGGCCGAAGCCCTGCTTGCGCCTGCTGAGGCGGGGGGGGGGGGGGAGGGCAACTGCCTCAGTTTCCCCCACCCGTTTTCTACGGCAGGGTCACCAGCCCCGTCTCCAGGAGGAGATGTGCCAGAGGGAGAGGAAGCTGGGAGGGTTCTCACTCACCGCTGGGAAGGGTTGGCCTGCGTGGCACAGCGGCCCGCGGAAGCCTCCCCCCTGAGAGTCCCCACTGAGGGTCTGCCCCAAGAGGATCTCACCAGCACCACTGGAACTGGCTTGGGGGCTTTCACGGCACAGACCGGAAGGAAGATCTCATTCGGCGGCAGCCACCTCTGTGTTTCCTCCAGGTGGGAAGGTGGAGGCCCTCCCGGTGAGCAGGGTTCTTGCCAACCTGCCTCTTTCTCCCTGCCACAAGCAGAGGGCGGCTGGCAGCGGGCTTTAAGGAGGGCTGACCCATAGCACAGGGGTGCCTGTGGGTGTCTGCCTTTCCTTCTGGAGGAAGAGGGCCCTTCATCCCTAGGGATGAAGGCCAGGGCTGTGCACTCCCAGTTCTACAGCCAGCCGCCCAGACTTCAGGTCAGCCGCGTGGAGTCAGAGGTGCTGGACCAGAACTGAGGCGCCTGGATGATGTTGCCCTACTGGATCCCCCACCGTTGGCTGGGGCTTCTAGACGTTGGGAGCCCAACCTGACACCATCGTCCGGGCACCACCAGGCTGGACGGTTGTTTGGTCGCCCCTGTCTGTGAAGCTCTTTGGGGGACTCAGGTGCCGCTCCCCCCCACCCCCCACCCCCAGGAGTCTTCTGCCTTGTTGGTCATTGTGTGTAGAGGCCATGTGAACTTGTCTGGTGCAACAAGCGGAGTTGGTGGGATGTGGGAGGCTGGACGACGGAAGGCCGACTCGATAAGGACCTGGCTGGCCAGGAGCTGGACCGACCGCTGTTCTTTTCAGGCAGCTGCAGAAGCTGATTGTTTAATGGGACACAAGGCAGCGGGTGAAACCAGCAGGAGTCTCTGATGAGGGTGTAAGTAAAGGCACGATTAAGTTTGTAAAGTGAGTTTCGGGCAACGAGTAAGGTTACTTGTAGGAAAGCAAATAAGCCCCCCCCCCCCGTCAGTCGGTTGGTGGGTCTCCAGCCTTTCCCCCTCCTTCCTGGGAAAATGCACTTTCAAAACAGGGTTGCTGCGTTTGCAGTAAGAAAACCCAGCCCTGGGGTGCTCCTCTGGACAAGCCGCCTGAAGGCATGGTGGCCACGAAGACTCGCTGCTCCATGGCCAGAATGCCTCCGGTGCCTCTCTGGTTGCAAGGATTTCCGGCTGCCGGGCTGGGGAAACCGCTGTGGCTTGGCCCCAATGGTCCTGATCCGGGTGGGCCGGTGCTGTGGCTTGGCCTGGGTCAGCCTCTCTGGTGAGGGGACCGAAGGCACACGATAGAGAATTTATTTCAGGCAAGTCCTTGCCTTACTTTGGGGTTCATACGTTGCCTTTCCGTGGAGAGCCCAAGGGTCTCACTGATGCTGAATAGTGAGTGCCTCTGTAGAGAATAACCCTGTGGGTTTTGCTGTGTGTGAAATGTACAAAACCATTAAGCTGACAGACTCAAAATGTGTACAAAATGGTGTCAAAGGAATGCTGATTAGATTTGTGTTGAACTTGGCTTGTGAGGTCGGAGGGCTTGAATGAAGTGCAAGGAACAGGATGAGGCCTTTGGTGTTCTCCTGCTCTCACTAGGTGAGCATTTCATGTTTTGAGGATGCTCGAAAACTTCAGGAAAAAGGTGACCATTCCCGGCACAGGTCTAAGGACGCCTAGGGCTGGGTCTTCTGAGAGCCAGGCTGCGTGCTGCTCCACCGGCAGAAATGCCTGTGTGTGTGTGTGTGTGTGTGGGGGGGGGGGGGGTGGCCTCAATGCTGGCGCGCGTGTGGGGGGGGGGTTAGACGATCCTAGCATCCCCTTTCCCTTTTTAAAAATTAAAAATGGGATTCCTTTTGGATAGATGGACAAAGGCAGTGGGAAAACACTCCTGGGGATGGTGTGGCAACCCAGCTGTGGTGGCCCAGAGGCCTGCACGTGGGAAGGGGGAACATGTCCTTGTGGGGCTTCTCTGGGGAGGCTTCCCGGCTGGCTGGAGAGAACCTCTCTTTGTTGCTCCAGCCACCGCCGGCCTGTCCAGCTGCCAGGATCTCATTTTCCTTGTGACCGACTTCCATCCAGTCCGGGTAACAGCTTTGGTGGCTTTTGTTTGGAAGACCTGTCATCCCGGGTCTCTCTCTCTCTCCCCCCCCCCCCCCGCTCCTCCTCCCCCCCTGCCCTCCCCTCTGCTTCCCTAGGCTGTTGCTGGCTCTGAGCTCCCAGTTTCCCTAGGCAAAGGGAAAAGGGAAAGGGGGAGGCCAATCAGCTGGGAAAAATGGGCCCCTGGTGGTGGTGGTGGTGGGGCTGGTGGAGAAGGTTCCTTGGGGTTTCTTGAGTGTGGAGGGGGGGGCATGAGACCTCTTTGCCATCTGCCATGTTGATCCTTTTCCTTGGGGGGCTGAATCTCCCGGAACTGGATGCAATGGCTTCCCAGCCTTGTTCCCGCCCGGACTGTGTCTCCCTCGGTGCTTCCGGTGATGTCTGATCACAGGCCCCACCTTGGCCATGGGTCAGTTGCTGATGACGTTTGGACCTCTTTTGGGGGGCCGGGGGCCTGTGTGGTGGGAATATACACCCCCGTCTTGAGTGTTTAAGGCGTCCTGCCTTGTCTGCCTGCATGAAATAGATGTTTGTCGGCGTGTGGGGCGAGGCTGCGGCTGCAAAGCCACAAGGCTTGGTGGCCCTTCTCAGCCACGTGCGGACGGTGCCAAAGGCTGTCCCATCCCACGGCTCTGCTGAAATGGGCTGCCGTTCCCAAAAGCTGACAACATGCCATTCAGCTGAGCTGCTGGACTTTCTGTGCACGCGCTCTTAAGAGTTTGACTGGCATTCAGAATGTCTTCCTGCACATGAGGCTGGTTCTCTCTTCTCCAACCGGGGTTTTCCCGGCCCGCCTGTGGGAGGAGGACGGCGGAGGCCTCCCCTTCTCTCCCGTAACGCTGGGGCCGAAGGACGAGCAAAACCACCTTCTCCTTAGAGCACTGCTTAGAGCCGTGCATGCTGAAAAGGGAGGGAGGCAGCAAAGTTTGGGGGGCTGCGGGAGAGGAGAAAGGAGGGGGTGCCTGTAGAACAAACGAGGAAGGAGAGGATGCCCTTGTAGCGGGAGACGGGTTTTGTTCTGTTGCCTTGAACTGAGGGGTTTGTGCAAGAACAGACTGAAGGGGAAGTGGTCCAACGTGTATCATCATCGTCTTTAAACTATTATCACCATCTGGGATCCTGTGGATCATCAAGTCCAACCCTGCTCAAGGAGGCCCATTCGGGAATCAGACTCCCAGCCTCTGGCTCTTCAGCCAGGGACCTAATAATAATAATAATAATAATATGATTAGCTGATGGTAACCTAGAACCGCAGGGCTGGAAGGGACCCTAACCGGGGTGGGTGGGTGGGCAAGGGGGGCAGCAGGATCTCCCCCCCCCCGAGTGTGATGTGTCGGTTGGGGCCAGAAAGGGGGTTGCCGGGAGCTCTGTCCAAGGGGGTGGTGGTGTCTTCTCTGGGTTTCCTCTGTGGAGGCCTTCTGACTCGAGACCGGCCCCAAATGCTGGCCCGCTCGGCCTTCCCTCGCCCACTGCAAACCCTAGAGAGAGAGAGAGACTCGCTCTCCCCCAGGCCCAAGTTCTGCAGCAAGCCCTGCAGGCTGCTCCAGGCAGGCCAAGCCGGTGGGACCGGCCGCCGCAGCACCGGCAGCCGGCAGCTCTGGCCATTGAGCACGGACAAAGGGCCGTTTCCCCGGCAACCCTGCCTCTCTTGGCAGCCAAAGCCTGCTGCTCCTCCGCTCTCTGTTCTTGGGCCGGGGTGTGCATGGGCGCGTGATGGAGTCCCCCTCTTTGGAGAGGTTTCTGGAGGGACCTCTGGGCTCGACAGGGGTGTCTCTGTGTGTGTTTGTGTGGGTTGTAAAAGTCTCAGCTGCCCGTCGCATTCCCACCCGGCCCCTGGGATCTCCCTGTCTTTCTCCCGCAGGGCTCCTGAGCTGGCCTTTCGGCTTTCAGGCACACGGAGGTGGAACTGACCTCTGCTGCTCGGTGGTTTGGGCCGACCATTTTGGGTCCGCCAAGCAGCTGCAGGGTTTTGGGCACGGTGTTCGCTGACGGTCACTTGTGAGATTCTCCTGGGAGGGAGGGGGGAGAGGTTAGAACCTCTGGGACAAAAGATAGGAGGGGTGTAAGATGATGGGTGGAGGAAACAGCCAGGAAGGGGTGGTTTCTCCTTCGTCCTTCTGTCCTGTTAGAACCCAGGGGGCTCAGTCACAGATGCTGGACCTGGGGAGATTCAGGAGGGATGTAAACGAAAGACTTCTCCACACAGAAAGAGTTAAACAGCGGAACTCACTGCCACAAGATGTCATGATTGCCTTGGTCGCCCTGTATGATGACCTTTGCCGGGAGAGAGACAGGGGGAGTGTGACCCTGTTGATACTCCTGGACCTCTCAGCGGCTTTCGACACCATCGACCATGGTGTCCTTCTGGATAGGCTGGCTGGGTTGGGAGTTGGGGGCACCGCTTTACGGTGGTTCCGCTCCTTCCTGGCTGACCGTGTCCAGAGGGTGGTGCTGGGGGACAGTTGCTCTGTCCCATGGCATTTATGTAATGGGGTTCCTCAGGGCTCAATACTGTCCCCCATGCTGTTTAACATCTACATGAAACCGCTGGGAGAGGTCATCAGGAGGTTTGGGCTGAGGAGTCAGCAATATGCTGACGATACTCAGCTCTACCTCTCATTTTCCACCAATCCAGGTGAGGCGGTTTCTGTGCTGAACTCGTGTCTGGACCTGATAATGGACTGGATGAGGGTTAATAAATTGAAACTCAATCCAGACAAGACGGAAGTGCTGTTAGTGGGTGCTTCACCGGACAGGCTGGAGGGCCATTTCCCTGCCCTGAATGGGGTTACACTCCCCCTAAGGGACAGGGTCCGCAGCTTGGGGTGCTCCTGGACCCCAGTCTAACACTGGAAGCCCAGGTGGACTCGGTGGCCAGAGGCGCCTTCCTTCAGCTGCGGAAATTATACCAGCTACGGCCCTACCTGGACGAGCGGAGTCTCATGACAGTTACACACGCACTGGTAACATCTCGCATAGATTACTGCAATGCGCTCTACGTGGGGCTGCCTTTGAAGACGGTCCGGCGACTGCAACTGGTCCAGAATCGAGCTGCGCGGCTGGTGAGTGGTGGGGCCGCTAGGGACCATATCAAGCCGATTCTATTTAAGTTACATTGGCTACCAGTTGCTGCCCGGGCCCAATTCAAAGTGCTTGTTTTGACATATAAAGCCCTAAACGGCTTGGGCCCTGGATACCTGAAGGACCGCCTCCTTCCATATGAACCTACCCGGCAGTTAAGATCTAGCCAGGGGGCCCTTTTGAAAGAGCCGTCCCTCAAGGAGGTAAGAGGGATGGCTTGTAGACAAAGGGCCTTTTCGGCAGCTGCCCCCAGACTATGGAATGCCCTCCCGACTGAGATTCGTCTGGCGCCGACGCTGATGACATTTCGGCGCCAGGTCAAAACCTTCCTGTTCCAGAAGGCTTTTAATTGAAATGATATCAGCTGTGGGTCCGATGGCAATTTTTTAGAGTATATATTTTAATTGCATTTTAATTGTTTTGTCTTTTTATTGTATTTTAAATGTTGTAAGCCGCCCAGAGACCTCTGGGTAGTGTGGGCGGCATATAAGTTAAATAAATAAATAAAATAAATAAATGATGGCCACCAGTTTGGACAGCTTGAATGGCAGAGTGGATAAATGTATGGGGATTAGGGCCACCAAGGCGTATTTGCCTGAGGGGCTATGGATCACCCGAGGGAGGAGGCCAGGGCTGCTGCCTTTACCTCTCGAACACGGGGACTACCCATCGGACCATCTGGCTGGCTGCTGTGGAAGACAGAGAGCTGACTAGAGTGGCCTTAGGTCTGAGATCCAGATTTGAGCATCTTTTACATCCTGAACCTGGTTTTCAGCAAGCCACACACCAATCCTGGCAACGCTGCTGTGTTCCTGTTGCTCCTTGGGGGTTGGGTCCATTTGGATCAGGAGGCTGAGGCTGATTTGGATGATTTATATGTGTCAGTGCCAGTTCAAAAAACGTAGTTATGCGCCACCAGGTCTCTTCTGGCTTCGGGCTACTTTATAAATGAGTGACCCCCCCCACCCCACCCCCAACCTGCCCCGAAGGTCCTTTCCAGCCCAGGGCCATGGCTGGCTTTCTCGAGTCCACCCATCGGCACCTTCGGCCTCTCTTCTTTCTCTTTCCTGCTTTTCCCAAAGATCCTCGTCTTCTTGTCCACTGAGTCTTGCCTGCTCCCGGGATGGCCTACATTCCATCGTCTCCGCTTCATCGTTTCCATGGAGAAACTAACTCTCGAGTCTGTGTTTTGCACGGAAGGAGGGGAGACGGTCCGGAGGGCTGGTGGGCTTGCCGAGACGGTGGGTGCAGGGACTAACCGCTGGGGGGGCCACATGAGGGCCCCACCAGGCTCTCTTGCACTTCCAGAAGAAGGCTGTCCTCGGCCCATTGGGACATCTGCCCACCCTGGGGCAAAGAGGGTTGGTGGCCACTCTCTTGAGGCTGGTCCTCATTCGGAGTGTCCTGCACGCTTGCTTATGGTTGGGGGGGAGAGAGAGGACTCCTAGCCATCATCTTTATTTGGTTTTTTTTTTCCAGAGACCTAGGCCACCACTTTTGAGCTGCCAAAAGCTCTCAGAACAGCTTCTGGCACCTTCGTTCTGTAGGATAAAATGGCCTCTTTCTCCTTCCATGTCCTATGGGGGAAATAACGGGGGGGGGGGGGTGTGTGTTTGAGTGTTCCTGGGGGGCAAGCTCTTCTCATGCCCTTCTCTCCCTCCGGCCACAGGAGAATACGTGGAAGGGGTCAGCGAGCAGGACATCCTTCTCCTCCACTCTTGCCGCCAGTGGACGACGGTGACTGCCCACAGCCTGGAAGAGGGCCACTACGTCATTGGGCCGAAGATCGACATCCCCCTCCAGTACCCAGGTAACCAGGGCTGGGAGAAGGAGCCGGGTGGCGGTGGGTGGGCGTGTGGCACCGTGGGGGCACTGCCTGTTGGACTTGGGTGGGTTCACCGCTTTGGATCCTGGACACGTCCGTTATTCTGTGGGTTCTCTGCTCATGGTCATGGATTTTTGCGTGCACCAGCTCAGTGTTCATGTATTTCGTGTCTGCAATGGGTTTCTAGCCACAGGCGCGTTCCTCCTTCACTTGAATCGACACATGCATCCCCTTCAGCATTTGGGATGAAAGAGAAACAGACACACACACACACACAGAGGGCACCAGGCAGACGCTGTGTTCTGCTCTGGGGAAGAGCCCCGTGCAACTGGGGAGGAAGCAGACCCCTGGAATCGTGGCCCCCGCCCTAGTCAACGCAGGGGGCGTTTGTGGGTCCTGCCACCTGGAGGGACCGCTTTCCCCTCCAGGGCCAAACGGTGGGAGGGGGTGCCGTGTGATCTCAGTCTTGCCACATTTCTTCGAGGCTTGTTTGGATTACGGTTTTGGGTGTTCTGGACAAAGTGTTCCTCTCCAAATGCGGCCGGTATAACAAGAAGAGTTTGGGTTGTTTTTGCAGAGAAAGCGGAGTTTTGGGGAGGTTGCTTTGCCCCTGAATCGTTTAGCTGTGGGTGAAGTTGAGCTCCTTGTCTTCTAGGGTGTGTTTGTTGTGTGTGAGAGAGACGAGGGGCCAAAGAGAGCGTGTCTTCTTCTTTCTTCCTTGCGCACACACCTCAAGGCTCCCCTCCGAGGCTTGCGAGCGGGGAGCCGTGGGTCGCTCCTCAGCTGGGCCCCCGAGAAGGAAGGGGGCGGCGGTGGCCCGTCCGTCTCCTTTCCTGTGCCAGGGAGAAGGGCTGGGGAGCTGGATGGCCTTCGCAGGCCACCTTCTTGCTAGGACGAGGCATCCCGAACAGAGTTTGGAAAAGTGGCACCAGCAACCAACAGCACCCAAAATCCCCCACTCAGCGGAGCTGTGCCGATCAGGGGATTCTGGGAGTTGTAGTCTTAAGGAGTCACTTCCCTCAAGCGGTGCTTTAGAGGAAGTGGACTGCTCTCCACGTCAAGGTGATCTGTAGAGGGACATCTTGCGTCATTGTTTACAGCTTGCTGCAGGGACCTCGGGGAGCGTGTGGCAATCGGCGGACCCTCAGGAGTTCCTTCCTTCCTTCCATCTTTCTGTCTTTTCCTTCCTTCCTTCCTTCCTTCCTTCCTTCCTTCCTTCCTTCCTTCCTTCCTTCCTTCCTTCCTTCCCTCTTCTTGCTTTCTTTTCCTTCCTTCCTTCCTCTCGCTTTCCTTCCTTCCTTCCTTCCTTCCTTCCTTCCTTCCTTCCTTCCTTCCTCTTCCTTCCTTCCTTCCTTCCTTCCTTCCTCTCGCTTTCTTTTCCTTCCTTCCTTCCTTCCTTCTTTCCTTCCTTCCTTCCTTCCTTCCTTCCTTCCTTCCTTCCTTCCTTCCTTCCTTCCTTCCTTCCTTCCTTCCTTCCTTCTTCTTGCTTTCTTTTCCTTCCTTCCTTCCTCTCGCTTTCCTTCCTTCCTTCCTTCCTCTTCCTTCCTTCCTTCCTTCCTTCCTTCCTTCCTCTCGCTTTCTTTTCCTTCCTTCCTTCCTTCCTTCCTTCCTTCCTTCCTTCCTTCCTTCCTTCCTTCCTTCCTCTCGCTTTATTTTCCTTCCTTCCTTCCTTCCTTCCTTCCTTCCTTCCTCTCGCTTTCTTTTCCTTCCTTCCTTCCTTCCTTCCTTCCTTCCTTCCTTCCTTCCTTCCTTCCTTCCTTCCATGCCTTTTGGGGTTCCGTGGGTGAGCCTGAAGGCTTCATCCTGCTCAGTGAAATGTGTGCCTAGGGCCATTGGGGGGGGGGGGGGCATGCTGGCAGAGCAGCTTTTTCGCTGGGGTGGCCTTTTCTAGCCCGGGTGGCCGTTCTTTCTCCTTTATCTTTGATTTTCTGGCACCAGGTTCCGAGGGCCAACGAGACCCTGGGATGCTTTACCAAAAGGCTTTGGGCTCCCGCTGTGGCCTGTCCCTGCCCCTCTCCGGCTCCCCCCCCCCCCTTCACCTCCCTGGACAGGCTTGGGAAGTGGACCAGCTGACAGAGTATGACCGGCCCCAGGGCTACCCAGGGAGTCTTGTGTTCAAGGGGTGGCGGGAAAAGGGGACCGGGGCTTTGCTTCCACAGGTCCCAAATCCTGGCCCCCTGGGCGGTCCTGGGCAGGCTGTCTGTTGCCGCTGTCTTTCCTTCCGTTCTGACCCCATGAAGACAGACAGCCCAGGCCCTGCCTCCCAAGGTGGTGGTGAGGATGGGTGCAGGATTAGGGCCTGCCAAGGATGAGGAGGGTGGCATGTGCCCTGGGGGTGGGGGGGGCAAGTGGGGAAGGAGAAAGGGAAGCCTAGCAGCCCCCCCCCCCTCCTCGCTGGAAGGCAGCAGGGGTGTGCTGGACAGATGGTGCCGGCGGGGGCTGCGGCTGCGCTTGGAATTTCCAGGGAGGGCTGAGATCATGCTGAGCCCTTAATGAGCCCACTAAGTGCTTCCCATCTTTGGTAACGATGTGGAAGAATGAATAAATAATGGGAACTGGGCGGCTAATCGCTGCTCCCGGGGGAGAGGAAGGGAACAGGCGGAGAGGAGAGGAGTGTGTTAACCTGCCTTGGGGGGGGGGGGGGGCATTCGTAACTGTCAGAGCAGATGGCCGGGAAAGAGAGGAGGCGTCAGCCTTTGCCTCCCACCCACCCCACTCCCCTGCCACCCCGGTCAGCTAACGGCTGCTTTGGACCGCGAAAGGCACACATGGGCGGCCGCTCTGAGTCCTGGCAGGAAGGATCTGCAGGGCAGAGGCAGAGCGCCCCCCTGAGAGTGGGCGCGTGATCTCCCAGCTTGGCAGGCCGGCCGGACCCCTGGGGAGGTCTCTGAACAGCCGTGATGCCCTGAACGGGGCCTGCCTCAGCTGGGGGGGGGTCTTCTCCTTCGCTGTGGCGAGACCCATGCCGGAGAAGGTTCTGGTGGAAGAAGGAAGGAAAAGCAAAGGCCGTGCCGCCCGTCCCAGTGGCTTTCTTCCTGCCCCGGGAGGACCCCGAGGGGTCTTGGGCCAGCTTGGGACCAGCCCCAGTTTCCGCTCTCTGTGATGCCTCCATGGCAATACGGAGGAGGGCTCCTATCACGCTGTTTTTTGTGAGCCCCCACTGAGTCCATATAGCACGGGGGTTGGTGGGTCTCGTCACGAGTGTGGTTTCTGACTGTTGCACCTTCGTGGCTCCGAGCAGGTCTCAGGAACTGAGCCGGGACCTCCAGTCCTGCACTCGGCAAAGGCCGATGTCTCTGGATGCTTTTAAGAGTTCCCTGGATAACTTCTTTCCAACTCGTGTTTCCGCCTAGTCGCTTCTGGTCGTGCTCCAGAGAGTTAGAGGGAACATTGGTTCCTTCTCTTATTTGATCCTGTCCTTTGTCCGGAGAGAACAAGATACACGGCTGCCCTTCTCTGATCTCTCCTTTATCATCACAGCAACCCTGCAAGGTAGACCAGGCAGAGAGGCCATGATGGGCCGAAGGTGACCCTGGGAAGGCCTGGATCCCTGTCTTCCCAATGGGCTTCCAGTGCTGTACCTGGGGAGGGGAAAGGAGGGAAGATCAAGCTCCAATAACAGTCTGGACTTTGGGGGGGGGGTGTTTCGCTACACGTGAAACATGAGTCAATAGTGTGATGAAAATAGTCAGTAAAACCCCTTCCCTGAAGGCAAGGCTAGGTTGCATCAGCCGACCTGCCACATCCAGGCCAAGGGCGATAAGAATACCACCCTTGGTTCTGCTTTGTTCAGACCTCCCGTTGGAATCCGGCGTCCAGTTTTGGGGGCTGGAGTTTAAGAAGGAAATCTCCCGACGGGAACCTGTCCAGAGGAGGGTGGTGATCAAAGGTCTGGACGCCAAACCCCGTGGGGATCAGTTGAAGGAACGAGGCATGCTTAGCCCAGAGAAGACTGGGCGGTGACACAATGGCCGTCTTCAGACGCTACCTGAACGGCATCCGGTGTGGAAAGGGGAGCGAGCCTGTTTTATGCTGCTCCCATGAGCAGGGTGTCAGATCCGCAACCGAAAGGAGACTCCTGCCGAATGTTAGGAAGCCGTTCCTGGCAGGAAGAGCGACTCAGCAGGGGAGGGAACCCCAGGTTGCCTTCGAAGGTGTCTTTTAAAATAAAGGTGGGACGGCCACCTGTCAGGGCTGCTTTAGCCCTGGATTTCCTACCTCAGTGGAAAAGGGTTCAGGTAGAGGACCGTTGAATCCCGTCCGGCTCTGCCGCTCTCAGCTCCTGTCCCAACCGAAGGAGAGTCCCTCCCCGAGGTTGGCCTGCTGGGCTTCCACCCGGCTGCGCCAGATCTCTTGCTGGGGGAAAGGGTGGCAGAGGCCACCCTTTCTACCCAGCGGACCGGCGGGTATCGTCCTTCTCTCGCGAAGGGACCCACCTCCACTGAAAGGCGAGGCACCGCCTCAGGCTCGGCCGGCTTCATGGAGAGAGTCTGGGGGGGACAGCTGGACATTTTTAGCAGCAGTGGGATCCGAACTGGGGAACCAGTGGTGGGTGGCTGGTTTGCCCCTCCGTGTCCTGATTGCAGATGGGCACGAGGTGGCAGCCGTAGGCGAGAGGCTGAGAGGGTGAAGCTGGACTTTAGCTTCAGGACCATTCAAGGCAGAGCAAAAGGCCTCTGGCATCGTCCCATAGGAGAGGAACTGGGGGTGCTTGGCCCAAGCAGGAACCTTGCCCCCCCACGAGTCAAACCCCCGCCTCTCCAGGAGGAGGTCCCTGAAGGATGCCTCGTGCACACACACCCCACCCCGTGCAAGTTCCAGTGATTTGGTCAGATGCCAGGAGCTGAGTGGGGTTCTGCGCCCTAAGCGGAGAGGATTCCCGGGGTGCATCTGTCTTTCAGAGGATAAGGAACCTGAACTGCGCCAGTTCAGGATGAGTCCCTGACCGTTAAATCTCCAGGTCTTGGCTGGGAGGGAGGGAAAAGGCAGGGGTTCCTTGGCGACAGACTGGGCGCCCCCCCCCCCACCCCCATGCCTTTGTTCCACTTCCCCGGCTGGTGCGTGGAGGTTACCTCATCTCTGCCGCCTTCCAGTTGGCACCCCCTGTTCTCCCATCACCTCTTCCCTGGGGAAGAGCAAAGAAAGGTAACAGCTGCTTCCAGGATCACAGGCCGGGAGGCAGCCCTGCTTCCCAGCCAATTCTCCTCACCATCATCACCCCCAGCAGCTCTTCTCTTGGGTCTTCCCCACTCTGTGTGTGCCCGTCTTGCCCCCGTCTGACCTCCCTGTTTGCAGGAGGTGAGGAGGTTGCTGAGCAGCGCCTAGGAAGCCCCTGGGTTTGTGGACGGAGGGAAGGACCTGGCTGGGAAGGACCAGCGCCGTCTCTCATGCAGGGTGGGGGTCGGGAGGGCTGGAAAGGGAGGAAGGGTATAATCGTGTGTGTGTGTGTGTGTTGTGGGTCATGGATGCTGAGCAATCCTGTCAGGGCAACCTGCTTCCAGTGGGATTTGAGCCAAGGCTGGCTGGCTGGCTTAGCCCCCTCCAAGCTGCGCCGTGCCTGCGGGGGACCTAGAGGGCGAAATTACGTCAGGAGTCTTCTGAGCATGTACAGAATGCTTTTCCATGAATGGTCCCGGTAAACTGGATGCAGAGAGTGGCCCCTGGAAGTCTGGCATCCAAGTGCCTTCTTATTTTAGAAATATATTTATTTATTTATTTTATTTAAATCATCTGTGTGCCTCCTTTCTCCCCATAGGGGGACACAAGATAAAATACGAAATTTAAAAACACTATATAAACATCCCCTGTAAAAAACAAATGAACATACATTAAGGTTAAAACGATCAAATATAAAAAGAATCTGAAAACATTTAAAGACCTGTAAGAAATCCGGCTAAGAGGAGCCCTTCGGTGGGGGGAATGGGGCTGCTCTGTGACATTTCCTAGCTTTCCCTTGGACACCTTTCAAAAGAAACCTATATATTTTGCTTTCGCTTTTTGTACCTCCCCGCTCAGTTGTCTTGCATGGGAGGCGGCAGCGGGGGGGGGGGGGGGCAGAATCTGCACCCACCAAAAGCCACAGGAGCTTCTTGGGGGGCATTTGGGCTAAGACCTGATGTGGGCCTGGAGGATTGCTTTGTGGATACCCTGGACTGCCAAAATAAATAAATAAATGAACAAATGGGTCCTAGATCAAATCAAGCCTGAATGATCTCTGGAGGCCAAAGGGTTGAAAGTGAGGCTGTCCTCCTTTGGGCACCTCGTGAGAAGGCAGGCTATTCAGTCAAAAGTCAACAGTGCTGGGAAAGGGGGAAGGAAAAGAGGAAGACCAAATACGAGATGGACTGACTCCCTAAAGGAAGCCACAGACCTGAGTTTACAAGAGCTGAACGGGGCATTTTGCTCATTCCTAGAGTCCCCATCAGTTGTGGGCAATGTTTGACAGCACAGAACAACAGCAACCTTTAAAATCAGAGAATCAAAGAATCATGAAGTTGGAAGGGGCCTCTGAGGCCATCCAGTCCAACCCCCTACTCAAGGCAAGGATACAATATCTTTGTGTTAGTGACATTATTTGGTTAGAGGTTTGTAGCCTGTCAAGGCTCAGCATTTTTGCTGGGGCAGGCAATTTGGCAAAGATGTGCGCCAAAGTCAAAACTAAGCACCAGCGGGACGTGGTCCGAGGGTCTCAAGAGTTCACGCCTGAGTCGCCAGCAGGCAAGCGTACACGCTGGTCCTGGAAGCAACGCTTTGCAAGTGACTCGAATGAGCTTTGGGGGTCAAGACGTTATTTTTGCAAAACCACACAAGAGCCTGTTAAAAACCATTGCTTTTTTCTTTTATCCGTTTTTAGTGTAACAAATGAAGTTCTAAAACATGGGCGGTGGAGTTGCCGGGAGGGGTTTTAGCCATTTTTCTTTTTAAGCAATGCTTTTGTAGAACAATAATCATTAATAAAAAGCAATGCATTCCGTGATCTATGACTGTCCACTCTTCCCAGCACTAATAAATCACTGACCTTCAGCTGTAAGACACAAGTAGAATCACCGCCAACTTTCCAATTTTGCATTTTTTAAAATCATGTCTTTAATCAACTTGTATACAAAAATTATATGCTCAAGAGATGCTTAGGCTGGGTCATTTGTTTATTAAAATATTAAAATATTTGCACCCCCGCCCTAGAGAGCTGGGGGCCAGTAAAGGAAATGCATCACCAAGCCCTGACTTTCTGGAAGAGAAGATTTTCTTAGTATGTATGTCATCATTGGAAGAACAAGCCCCGGGGAAACCTCGGGCTGGGGTGGGGGTGGTTTTCGGTGGAACTTAAGAGAGGCTGTTTGTAAAAACAGACTAAAGTGCCTTTGAATACGACATCCTGCCGATTTCCGTAACACTGTACCTCAAATATATAAAAGAAATGCTCCCCCCGCCCGATGACCTTGCCTTGTGTGGTTATCAGGGGCCCTGATCTTTATTTCTAGCCATCACCGTTTCGAAAGCAGAGTTGGAGCTGAGCATTCAGGATGAATGCTGGAGGTGAGGCACCTGAGTCCCTTCTCGATGGACCCTGATGGGATGAATGGCTGGCTAGGAAAACCTTCTCCTGAAGGCCCATTAAGGCTTGCCTCTCTGACCCCCACCCTAACCCTCACCCCCAACCCCTTTCTCCTCCGGCCATCCATGGTGGACCGCTGAGATGCTTCTGCCAGCAGCATCGCCACCGTTTGCTGTTCTGCCAAGAGAGCTTGCCTGGGAGAAAATGGGGGTGGTGGCACGGGGGGGGGAATCAAGGACTGTGGCCACCTGTGCAGGACACCCAAAGCTGAAGAGGTCTGTTCCCCATCTGACACCCCCACTTCTTTTTTTCTTTCTTTTTTTTGAAGAAGGACACCCATCAACAAAAGGAGCAAGGCGCAGGCATCGTGTCTGAGCGGGCATGAAGCTGTTTAGCACAGGTGCCACCCTCGGAACAGTCAAGTGGAAAGAAGCTGGCTGGACAGAAAAGCCTTAAAAGGCTTTGGGAGCACTGCCTAAGGATGTCTAGGGTGACCCTTGACTGGCCTCCGGCCTTGATTATGTCTTTATTTCATGATTATCCCTCCGTTGGTTCGAGAAGCTCAAGGCACTCTGCAGCATCTTGGAATGCACATATTTATTTGTTTAAAATCTTTTTACCCGGCCTTTTTACCCCACCAAGGCAGCTTACAACAATTAAAAGACAATATTTAAAAGCTAAAAAACAGTAAGCGTACAAACATTTAAAAAGGAATTAAACAAGTATTATCTGTCTGTCTGTCTGTCTGTCTGTCTATCTATCCCTTCCTTCCTTCCTTCCTTCCTTCCTTCCTTCCTTCCTTCCTTCCTTCCATCCATCCATCCATCCATCTATCTATCCCTTCCTTCCTTATCTATCCATCTATCCATCTATCCATCTATCTATCTATCCCTTCCTTCCTTATCTATCTATCTATCTATCTATCTATCTATCTATCTATCTATCTATCTATCTATCTATCTATCTATCTATCTGTCTGTCTGTCTGTCTGTCTGTCTATCCCTTCCTTCCTTATCTATCTATCCATCTATCCATCTATCTATCTATCCCTTCCTTCCTTATCTATCTATCTATCTATCTATCTATCTATCTATCTATCTATCTATCTATCTATCTATCTATCTATCTATCTATCTATCTAAACTTAAACAATGGCACAACCAATATTCCGAGTGAGGCAAGACTGGAGGCGAGGTATTCAACCGGGGCTGACATAAAAGGTCTCCCTGAAAAGCAATGTTTTCAACTGCCTCCTGGATGAGGACAGGGAGGGGGCCCGGCGTAGCTCCTCCGGGAGCTGATGCCATCATTTTATAGGTGCCACCGCCGAGAAGGCCCTGCCTCTAGTAGATGACTTTGGGGCCTCTCTCGGGGTGGCTACACGGAGGAGCCTGACCTGAGAAGGATCTGGTGCGTCGGGCAGACAACATTGGGGAAAGATGCTCGGACAAGTAAATTATATTAAAAATCATATTAAATTATATTAAAAATTGTCAGAGTGGCGCAGTTTTTAGCAGCGTCTGTTCCAGAAGCTCCTTGTTCCAGTCCAAGCAGTCAAGAAAATTAGGCAAAGACACTAGACTTCTAGCAACTAAGTCTATTTCCATTTATATACAGCAGCAGCATTACAGTCCACAACCATTTACATTAGCCAAGGGAAGAAATCATTTGTTGTTGTTGTTGTTTAGTCGTTAAGTCGTGCCCGACTCTTCGTGACCCCACGGACCAGAGCACGCCAGGCCCTCCTGTCTTCCACGGCCTCCCGGAGTTGGGTCAAATGTCTATAAATACAATCACAGTCCAATCGGTTGTCAGAGATGATTACATCATCTCCACCTTTAAGAGGTGTATTCCAGTGTCAGGCACACCTGCTGACACTTTCTACGTGATCTCTGTGCTGAGTGTTCATGGCTGTAAAATTCAGGCTCAATTTTATTTGGCTTCTTTTATATAACCTGACATATATTTTTATATAGTGAAAACGGTAAATAACAATCCATTTAGAGAAGACCCCCTTCCCTCAGGCCACCAGTCACTGAGGAAAAGCCAGCCTGAAGAGAAAGCTTTTTTTATCCTCTCAGCAACCGGGGTGACTAAGGGACCAGGACACCCGAGATGTTAGAGTGATTGATTGGTTGCTCCGCTTTGCCGGTCGCTGGCTGTTCTCCTCCTCAGCGACCCTGCGAGGTAGGCTGGTGGAGGAACTGAATGTTTTTCGCTTGGAGCCCCCGGGTTCTAGAAGGCCCCTCCTTGCATGCTTGCCCCCCCCAAGTCTTCCCCAGCGCAACACTTGTGAACGTGGTTGAACTGGATTAAACTCCATTTTGTTTCAAAGAAGGGGGTCAAGTCAGGCCAGGGGTGGGGAGGAGCTGGTTCTTCCTCCTTCCCCCCCAACACACCTTTTGCCACCTACAAACCTGCCCCCACCCCTTTTAACATTATGTTTGACTGTTAAGGATGCTGAGCATGTACAAAGCGTATTCTGGGCAGCTGTGTCGTCCTTCCCAGCAGCCCACAAAGTCTTGGTCTCCTGAGGCTGCCGGTGGGAAGGACGTTTGCTGGGAAAAGAGAGCCCCCCCCCCATCGTGAGTTTGCCCCTGACTTTGCCATAGGCAACTGGCGCTGTTGATCTTAGCAGGATTCTAGTCCTCTCTGGGGTCTTTTTCTGCCTTGGAGAGAAGGGGGAGTTTCAGGCACCATTTGTTTCTGGGGCCTTCCTATCAGTGCGGCGTAACAGAAGGTGTGGACTGGGGAGACCTGAGTTCGAGTCTCTCCCCACCAAAGAGCCTTGGGGAAGTGACCCTTTAACCCCCTGACTTGTGAGAACAGACATGGATCGCTCTTAAGTGTCTTTGTTCCCTGGAAGGGTTGGAGGGGGGGGGGGTCCCTCCTCGTTTCCTGTCTGTTCCCCTCCCACCTCTTGTAATAAAGACGCTTGGGACATCAGCGGAGGGGGGGGTCCCCTGGGGTAGCTTCGACCCACATGTTTGGGGATGGCGCTTGAAAAATGTCCTCTTTTTGGAACAAAATGCTCCTGGATGTGGCGGTGGGGGGGGGGGAGATTCCTGTCATTGCAGGGGAGCAGGCACCCTGAAGCCCCCACCCCCATCCCCCCAAGAGTCCCTCCTGTCAGGGCTCGCCGGCCATCGGGCATCTGCTGCGTCCACTCTGTCAGAGGGTCAGCGAGCTTTGGAGCCGGCTCTGATTGATTGGGAAGCGCTTGACCGGCTCCTCTTGCCTTCCCTCTCTCCCTTCCGGAAGGTCATGGGGGTCTGGGTTCTCTCCCTCCCTCTCTCTCTCTTCCTGCCTCCAGGGACCTGACTGGGAAATGGTTTTGGGTGGAATCAGGCAGCCTTCCCCTCTCAAGGTAATGGATGGGATCTTGCCAGGCCAGTGCCACTGGCTGCTGCTGCTGCAGCTCTCGCACGAGAGACCCATGCAGAAGAAGACAAAGGGAGGCTACAGGAACTCGTTGCATTGGCTCCATTCCCACGTCGGTGGCGCTCAGAAGCCACGTTTCATGGGGCTTGCCCCAGAGCCTGTCCGCAATAGTAAGAGGGCCACAGAGCATGTAAAAAAGGGGTTCCCGGGGTCTCTGCCCGCCCTCTGTCACAGGTGGGACAGCCACTTGGTTCCTTTAGCCTCCTGGTTCTTCGACATGGTGGAATTGTCAAGTGTGCCTCTGAGGGTCTACAGAGAACCTTTCCCCTGATCCCTAAGTGAAGGTCAATTCTCTGGGCCCTAGGACTTGGGCTTCCCAAGATGGCCTTCGCCCCCCCCCCCCCACTGCTCATTGTCCAGCCTGTTGCTGCCCCGATGGCTAATGTCTCTGGCCGGACCTTTTACTCTGAGTATGCTCAGATGCAGCCTTGCCTTTTGGCCCAAGGTTCCGGCATGGGAAATGAGCCGGATTCAGCACAGTGCCAAATCCTGGCTCGAGTGGATGGTCGGACAGGAGGAAGGGGCCAGTGTCCCTCATGCAGTGTGTAGGTTGGCGGTGGCCTTTGTTCTTGGATCGGGGCCCTGGAGCCCAGGGGCAAGACAGGGAGGGTGATGCATGGATGAGAGGAAGAGATAAAGCGACCTTCACATAGAGGGATGTGTGGCAGGGAGGGAGAGAGAGAGGGAGAGAGAGAGAAGTGTTCCACTCACTCTCTTAATATTAGTGGGGCTCTTGGTCGATGGAGCTGGAGGGGTCCTTGTCACCCCTATGAAACGAAAGGGCGGTAGATTTCAGACAGAGGAAGGATAACCTCTGTGTAACCCCTGTGTGAAAGCTGCAGCCAGAAAATCAAGGTGCCAGGATGCAGTTCACGGGGCCGATGCCGTTCTCTTGCATTCCGAAAAAAGCACCTTTGGCCAAAGTCTGAGTTGGCCAAAGATGTTGAGGGCGGCTCTCCCCGTGACTTATGAGCCAGGATCATTTCCCCCTGAAAAAGCCTCCATGTTCAGGGCAAAACATCTGGCATCACAAGGTGCTGAAAACAGTGTTGCCCACCTGCGCCCACCATGTCCCGGCCACCGTAGGCGCTTCCTTAAGACCGTGGGTGGACCATGGCCAGAGGCAGCGAACTGGGCCGGGAGCTCCTTTGGTCAAGCCCAGCCAAAGAGCAGCTTCTCCTCCCTGTTCTGTTCCCTGCCGGCCCCTCAGATCCATTGCCCGGCAGGCTGCAGAAGGAGGCAAGGCAGCCAGTGGGTCAGCAAGGACCTCCACTCACCCAAGGGGTGTGTTTTGGGTTCCAATCCTGCAGGGAAATTCAAGCTGCTGGACCAGGACAGGGACCTCCGCGAGCCCGTGCAGTATTTCAACAGCGTGGAGGAGGTGGCCAGCATCTTCCCGGACCGGGTCTTTGTCATGGAGGCCATCACCTTCAGCGTCAAGGTAAGCGGGGTTGCAGCAGGGGGACGCCGGACGCTCAGGGGGGCAAGGAAGCCCCCCTCCCCCATTCTCCCCCTTCAAGAGGGCGAGGGTTTTTGTGCGGGCCAGGTTTGAATACCGACTTTGGGGCGACTTTGTTTGCTTGTTGACCCTTTTGAGGAACAACGCAAAAGAGAAATAGAAATGACGATGGTTCAGTGAGGAAAACATGTTTCTAAAATAGGCGCAAAAACCGAGGCAGCTTTTTAAAGAGAGGGGTGCCATTAAGATCTTTCCTCTCAGCTGCCAGGAACACACTGGAAAACAGCCTCTGTCCAGAGGAGAGGCAGGGGTGCCTTCCTTTTCAGCTGCTGAAGGTCTTGCTCTCCAAGCCAATTTAATCATCTGTTTTGTGAAAGCCACCAATGTGTCTTTTGATTAAGCCGAATTAAATAATTCAGCGGAATGTGACCTGCGGCAGTCCCACCCACCAGCCCCCAAACTGGCAACTCGTCCGCCCATCGGCGTGTCCGTTTGTGGACCTTCTTTTTTCAGATCGGGGCAGCCCCACGCCCTGGTCTTGAACTCCTCTTCCTCCTTCCTTCCCCCAGAAGGGCCGTCTGTGAAGAAGACGGCATTCAGCTCGGCCATTTTGAGCAGAACTTGCAGAACGTCTGGCTTGTGGGGCCGAAAGCAGGCCACCCAATCAGGGAGGGACCGCCCTGTTCTTGAAGTCTCAGGCAGATCGCCGTGGGCGTGCACACACTGACCACCCTCTGGCTCGGTGCTCAGGTGGTTCCCTAGAGAGCATGGCTGAGATCGCCATGGCCAAACTCACCCTCTCCCCCAAATTAAGGTTGCCTGGTCTCAGGGCACCCCACGCAGACTTTGGGAAGGCTCGGACTCCTGTGGGTCTTCCCAGGCAGGGAGACAGATCTCTGGGCAATGGCAGTGGAAGCCTGTTTGACTCATGTGGGAGAGGTGGCTTTTATACTCCTTGGTTAAATCCCTAACGCCTGTTTCCAAGCAGGCACTGGGGCTCCTTGGCTGAGGACAAGGAGGGGGGGAGTCGTGTTGCACTGGTGCCGTGCTGGTGCCTGAGGAAGCCAAGAGGCAGGCAGGGGGCTGGGGAGAGTGCTACAGGCAGGATGCCGTTGGGGCCACAGGGCTTCTTTAGAGCAGTGTAGGGAGTGGAGCACCAGCATCTCAACTCCTGAGATGTCTTGCTGCACGGTTACTGGCAGCTGAGGCACAAAGGGCTTGGAAAAAATGCCCCCCGGGATGCCAAAGAGCCTTCCACCAGTGCCAGGATGAGGACGGAGCCTGGAAACCCCCCCCCCCCGACGTGCGGTCATGTGTTCTGTAGGTGAGGTTGTTTGCAACGCACACCCTACTGAGAACAACTGCCGCAGGTGAATCTGCTTGCCCAACAGAGAAGATTATGCACAAGTGTACAGCAGTTGATATTGTGCGGCGGCAGCATTCAGCATTCCGTAAACCAAATCAAAAAAGAGGCGTACCAGAAACAAACAATTGTAACTATGAACCTGCACCTCAGATCAGCACTAAATTTAACACATCGGTAGCAGATATCCCACTCTTGCTCTGTGCCAAATTTGGGGACATTTTGGCAAAGGGTTTACAAGTTAAGTTTTTTTAAAAAAGTAACATTGCTGTTGCCCTGTGCAGAAGCAAGTGACCTGGAACTCCAGCTGATTTAAAACAGACCAAATACATTGATAAGACAAAATCTGCATGCCTAGAAAGAAAAGGCTCCCTACCTCCTGCTTTTTTTATTTTGAGGCAATTGAGTCATTGATGGCTCTAACTCATAGTTTCAAAGTAGTGATTTTAAAGCAACATAACCGATGAGTTTACCGGCTTTCCATTCTAACTAGCCCACCTTGCCCTTGTTGACATCCGAAGGGCTTTACCCTCAATATCCAAGGGAGGGGGGGTTGCTGCCTGTCTGGCAACCGCTCTTCTTTTGAGGAACGCTCTCCTTGTTCAGCTGTGGTTTTTCTCCCTCAGGTGGTGTCCGGCGAATTCAGTGAAGACAGCGAAGTGTACAATTTCACGCTGCACGCAGGCGATGAGCTGACCCTCATGGGCCAGGCGGAGATCCTGTGCGCGAAAGCCGCCAAGGAGAAGTCGCGCTTCAACACGTTGCTGCGGAAGTTGGGCAAAGCGGGGGTCCCCGGCAGCGGTGGCAGCGGGGCCAGCTGTGGTCCTAGACCTGGAGGGGGTGGGGGCGGGGGCAAGCAGCTGAAAGGGAAGATGCCGTGTTTGATCTGCATGAACCACCGGACCAACGAGAGCCTGAGCTTGCCGTTCCAGTGCAAAGGGCGCTTCAGCACGCGCTCCCCGCTGGAGCTGCAGATGCAGGAAGGGGAGCACACCATCCGCAGCATCATCGAGAAGGTGCGGCTGCCCGTCAATGTGACTGTGCCCAGCCGGCCGCCTCGCAACCCCTATGACCTGCACACCATCCGGGAAGGCCACTGCTACAAGCTGGTGAGCATCATCTCCAAGACGGTGGTGCTGTGCTGCATCCTTCGCCGGGAGGCGCTGGCCCCCTTCCACCTCCTCCTGCTGACGGACATGCCCCGCTTCCTGCTGCCGGAGGGGACGCTGCATGGGGGCGGTGACCCACAGCTGGCAAAGCTGCTGCGGGAGAGCGCCGCCCTCTGCCAGGAGTGCTTTGACCCCAACGAGTACTCCAAGGCCGTGCGGGAGGCCAAGCCCGACTTCTCGGAGGAGTGCGCGAGTCCGCGCCGCGTGCGGCTGTGCCTGCAGGGTTACGCCCGGGAGGAACTGGCCCAGTCCTTCCAGCACCTCTCGCTCTGCCTCTACAGCGCCTCCTCTGAGACCACGTGTCAGGACTCTGCCCCAGGAGGGAAGAGCCAGCGGTTAGTGCTCCCCTCTCGCCAGGAGCAGTCTACCTTTTTCTCTGAAACCCTGGACTCTGAGCGAGAATACACCACCCCCGACTGGGCCGAGCCCATGTTCCGGACTCAGGAGCTCCCCTATGAGGAGCTGTGGACCAATCAGAACGCTGACAACTACGCGGAACCCACCAGCACCCCTCTGGGACTGGAGAGCGCCCAGAAGCGCGACCTCATCTCCTTTGCCAGCCTTGCCTCGCCTCTGGGTTCCCCGCGCCGTCAGGGCCTGCTGAGGGAGGAGCCCATGGGGGACGCTCCGCCCCCAGTTCCCCCCAAATCTGAAGCGGTAAGTAGATCGTGCAGGTCCAGCATTCGTCAGGAACTGGGGATGCTGGACAGGGCAGACCAAAACCCAAGCAAGGATTCTCGGGGAAGGAGGTGGAGACGCTCCAATCGCTTAGCAGGACGATCCTGTGCTGGGGCCAGACCCTGGCCCCAGACGGGAAACACGTGGACTTTGAACGACAACTCCCATCGTCAGTTATGGGGGCTATCATCCAGTAAACAAACATCTTTCCATCCCTGGGGATTTCTGCTTAGAGGCAGACGGCACATTTAACAGTGAGTCTGTTTGAACCTTAAGACCCAAGCGTCCTTCATGAGTGGGAGGAGGTCCTCTGTTGAGGTTTGCAGCGGAGGTACCCCCAAAAAGGGTGGGGGGCGGTAGCCTGCTGTTCCTGAGTTCCCTGGGAAGAAATGGGTCCCTGTAGAAGAGGACTCTTGGCAGACCATGAGCGCCCATCCCTTCGAAGAGGCGGTTGGGCTACAGAGAGAAGGCCAGCCAAGAGGGTTGGCCGCTGGACGGCCCTTCGCCCTGGCCAGGCCATTCCATACCCAAAGAGTCTTTGTCATTGCTGGGAATGGTGTCTCTCTCCTGGGGCTTACAGCCCTACCCACATCTCGTTCAGGGGGACAGGTCGTACCCCTGGTTCAAAACTGAATGAGTGCGACAAGCCTTTTGCCACCTCAAAATCTCCCTGGAGGAAAGGGGGGGTTATATATCACCCCGTAATGCTTCGAGTGCACACGTTGCTTTGCGTCTGCAGTGGAAGAAGAACAAGTGGGCTCCGCCACGAAATGTTGCCGCATGAGGTGCACCTGTTTAGGGTCCTGGCCTGCCCTCCCCTTTCCCAGCATTTGCCACATCAGGATAGCTACCACTCTGGTTTTCTGTTCTGGCCCTCACGAATCTACACTCCCTATTCTGGAATTTCACCTTCCAGCTTCAGTCTTTTTCCTGAGAGATTTCATTTTAATTTATTGGAGGTGTGAAGTTCTTCCTCCTATGGTTGTTGTGGGTTTTCTGGGCTGTTTGGCCGTGTTCTTAAGGTTGTTCTTCCTAACGTTTCGCCAGTCTCTGTGGCTGGCATCTTCAGAGGACAAGAGTCAGAACTCTGTCTGTGCTCTGTTGCAGTTTGTTGGATAGTTGAGTATTTATAGCTGTGGGATCAGCTTTTGTCCTTTTCAGGAGATTGGGTGATTATGGTGATCAGCGTGTTTTTGTTGTGGGTGTATTGTTGTGATAAGGGGCAGAGATGATCTGTCACTGTGATTGATGGGTGTCGTTAGCTGGTCTTTGTGTGCAGTGATTACTGGTCCTTGTGGCTGGGTAGAGTTCGTTGACCTTTTGCAGGCTGTATTTTTCAGTGCTGGGAGCCAGGCTTTGTTGAGTTTTAGACTTTCTTCTTTTTTGTTGAAGCTCTGCTGGTGTTTGTGGATTTCAATGGCTTCCCTGTGCAGTCTAACATAATGATTGCTGGAGTTGTCCAGTACTTCAGTATTTTGAAATAGAATTTCATGTCCAGCTTGTTTTAGGGCATGTTCTTCCTCCTGCCTTGTTGTTGTTTAGTCGTTAAGTTGTTTCCGACTCCTCGTGACCCCATGGACCAGAGCACGCCAGGCCCTCCTGTCTTCCACTGCCTCCCGGAATTGGGTCAAAGTCATGTTGGTCGCTTCGATGACACTGTCCAACCATCTCGTCCTCTGTCGTCCCCTTCTCCTCTTGCCTTCACACTTTCCCAACATCAGGGTCTTTTCCAGGGAGTCTTCTCTTCTCATGAGATGGCCAAAGTCTTGGAGCCTCAGCTTCAGGATCTGTCCTTCCAGTGAGCACTCAGGGTTGATTTCCTTCAGAATGGATAGGTTTGTTCTCCTTGCAGTCCAGGGGACTCTCAAGAGTCTCCTCCAGCACCACAATTCAAAAGCATCAATTCTTCGGCGGTCAGCCTTCTTTATGGTCCAGCTCTCACTTCCATACATCACTACTGGAAAAACCATAGCTTTGACTATGCGGACCTTTGTCGGCAAGGTGATGTCTCTGCTTTGTCTCCTCCTACCTAAGAGGCCATTAATCCTTGGGGTTTTCTCACAGCTGCTGACATCTCCCTGGTAAGTCTGGAAAGCTACCTAAGGAGTCACGCCTGGAGAATGTCCAAAAAGGGACCTCATTCTACTAACCCTTTAAGGTACTCTAGCTCAGTAGGCTGGTGTGCCTACTGAGGGGGCACCAGGAAGCAGGAGTGTGAATCCCCACGGCACCGCCCGGGATGGGAGCCAGTCAAGGTCACCGGAGGAAGGCCATGGCGCTGGCTGATGGGTGGTGTGCCCTGCCACCTGCGTGGCCCTGCGTGGCAAGCCGCAAGTGGTGCCAGAACACCACCACCCAAAGGAGGGCCAGAGAATCCACTTCTAAGGACTTCAGACCAACCAGACCCGGGAGGAGTGGAGTTTACTGCAAGTTGGAAAGAACTTGATGGCACAGAAGCATTATAATTAACGCGATTGATCTGTTGCCACAAACTAAGCCAGGCCCCTCAGTTTTAGCGCATTTATTGCAGCATTGAAGGGCCGCTCCCGTGAGTTTGGCACTAGTGACCCAGCTGCTCAGGGCTGTGCCATTTTGCAATTGCACACTTTTTATTGGTGCTTTGGAACAGGATGATGGATTAATTTGGGTTCTTGCATTAAAGGAACTCGGGCGGCTGCTGGCGAAGAGAGACACCCCGCATCCATTGCCAGTCTCCCCCAGGCCATCCGCTTCGGCGTGCCCGCCTGTTTTCCAGAATCATTCCAGAGCGCACCTCCCTTGTACAGCGGCAGGTCACAGGCTGGCACACCTGGTGCCAAGAAGCACCCATTGTAACGAGGAGGAGGCTGCAGGGCGCATGGAAGGACACGATGAGTGGGAAAGGAGAGCTCAGTATGTGGCCTCCATTTTCAGTGGCACTTCCATGTTCCTTTAAATGTGGAGCTGTGGCTTAGTAGGTGCCCACCGGGTCTCCGCCTCCCTGCAAGGACCACACTGAGCCAGTGCAGTCGGGTCAGTTAGAGCAGGCAGTGCCCTCTGGACCCTGAAGCACAACATTAAATGGAGCCATGGGATGACCTCGGGATGGCTGCAAGACACTTGCTATTCCTTGCTTCACCATTTCTTCTGAGTTCACTGCTCCCAGAGTAAGCTGCTTTGTATGTGCCATCAAGTTGCTTCCAACTTGCAGTGAACCTGTGAAGTACAGGCAAAACTTTGGTCACAAAGGTCCACCAGTGCAAAAGGAGTGACATCCCTGGAAATGGCAGATGGCCCCTAATTTAAAGAATTCCTCCTTTGATTTCAGATTGCGTACAATTTCATCTTATTGTGCATGTTCACAATCTATAACCAAACCAGGAACTCCCGAACTAGCAGCAGTCTGCCATGGCTCTCCCTGTACTGGCAAGAGCAGGTTGGCAGGGACCTGAACAGCCTCACTCAGTTTTTGCAAATTCAGGACCGTGGTTTCCTTTCCTGAGTCAATCCATCTCATGTTAGAACTTTCTCTTTTCCTACCGCCATCCACTTTGGCAAGCATGCCTATCTTTTCCAGTAAGTTTTGTCTTCTCAACCATGTGCCCAAAGTACTATAACTTACGTTTAGTCATTTTTGCTTCTAGAGACAGTTCCAGGCTTGATTTAATCTAGAACCCGCTTATTTGTCTTTCTGGAGATCTGTGGACTCCATATAGTTCTCTTCTAACAAAATTTTTCAAATGAATTGATTCCCCCTCCTGTCGGCTTTCTTCACCCTCCGGCTTTCACATCTCTACACAGTAATCAGGCATACCATAGTGTGGATGATCTTGGCTGTGGTTTTCCAGTGACAAATCCTTTCACATTTTAATTATCTGATTGGAAATGTTGGATTCTGGTCCTGTTTAGTTCACCCGTCTCAAATATTACAGTGTTTTAACATTCCATTTCTCATTTTATGGTTTTGAACTTACTTTGATTTGTAGTTTCACACATTCCGTGTATCAATGATATGCATCATGTAGCCGAGACCTTTCTTTTGCTTTGTGTACCTTGGGGAACTCAAAATCCGTTGGGCTTTAATCTGGTTGCTTCGTACCCTGTTCTCTAGTAGCTGTTTGCCTTTTGATCTGGGAGTCTCATCTTCCAGCATTATCTCTTCTATGAAGTCTTGCAAATTATTCATAGTGTTATGCGTTATGAATGAATTGTGTTGCCAGAATCAGGAGACCAGAGAAATGCAGAGGAATCCTAGGTGGTTCCTTCTTGTGCCCAATTTTGATATTGCACCTCACAAATATTATTTACAACAACCGCACAAAACCAAAGAATATTCCTCTTACCACTTAGGACTGATAGGAGAATGGCATAAAACCTGGAAAAAAAACTCCTGTCCAAAAGGCCCCTAAAGTGTCTTTAAAAACTCTTTAGAGGTGACTTCTGGAGATAATTAGAAAACATTACTGATGACATTTGAAAGCCAGCTTTCTAATTACTTCCTATATTACCTTTACTGTAACTTGATGATTCCGTGTTACAGGACTTGCTACCACCCATAAGTATTTGTGACTGGTTACTTCTAAGCTTTGTTCCAGCGGTTCCTGGAGTGCAACTCCCATGATCCCTTGCCAGGAATAATGCTCGCTGGGGGCTGCTGGGAGTCCAACAGCATCTGACAGGTGGTGGCAGGTCCCAGCTCCCCTGTTCCCCTTCACCTGCAATTCCTGTTACCTTGGGAAAGCGCGGTTTCAGGACTGTGCATTTTTCTAAAGGGATCTGTGGCCTCTTCTCCGCGCAAGGTGGATGCAGATGGGTATTTTTGGGGCACACCTGCCTAGGGAATGCTGCCTAGGGAATGCTGGGAGTCGTCGTTCGAAAGCACCTGGCAGAGGGAGCTCAGCTTTGCGCAGGGCTCCAGTGCGACCGCGCATCAGCTCCTGGCCCACTTCAGCCCACCTCCCAGCTGACCTTGGGATTCCGGGGTGGGGGGGGTGTCGTCCCAGCACATGATGACGGCGACGGGTCTTCCTTCTGCCTCCCCGCTGTCTCTTCCAGGTGAGAGAGGAGTGCCGCCTCCTGGTCGCCCCACCAGTGCCGCCGCGGGGGGGCCACACCTCTGCCACCTCCAGCCCGCCGGTGCCGGTGCGCTTCCCCAGGCTCCAGGCCACCGCCTCCCCCAGCTCCAGCCTCTCCTTCTACTCGTCTGGACTCCATGATGTGTGAGTGACCCAAAGGAGGGAGGGAGGGAGGGTCCCGAAGGGCTTTCTGCGCGGCTTAGCTGGGGGGGGGGGGGTGTTGTGTCAGAAGAAGCTTGCTTGCATTCGGGGCCGCTCTGGGCCCCAAGGCGCAGTCCCGTCCGAGGCCCTAGGTAGCCAGGAGACCCAGGGACGGATGCACTGCCAAGGCACCACCTATTAGGGTGACTGCGGAGCTACCCAGCGGTCCCTTGACATGTTTAGCGATGCAACCAAGCGAGCACACACTTTCACACACACACACACACACAATGTGCAAGCTTTTGGCAAGAATACCCTCTTCATCCGGCAGGAGGCCAAAAGGTGGGGAGGGGGAAGGGAAGGGGAAGGAGGGGGGGGAAGGGGATTCTAAGGTCCCTGCTGCAGGTGCATGGCTGCAGGAGGGATGCTGAAGACGGAGAGATGGGCCTCCCCAGGGGATGAAACAGAGGTGTGAAATTTCACCCAAGGTTGCTCACAGAGTCTCTCAGAGCCCGGGAAAGTTCAAAACCCTTGGCTTTCCATCTTAGGCAGTCTAAGTCTCCACGGAGAGCAAAAAGCAGCCTGGTGGTGCAGTGGTTAAGCTGCAATACTGCAGTCAAGCCTCTGCCCACCTGAGTTCGATCCCAGCTCAGGTTTGACTCAGCCTTCCATTTTTCCGGAGTTCCTGGTGGTGGTGGTGGGGAGAGCCAAGTGTTCCTTGCATAATTATGTTGTAAGGAGAAAGAGCTTTAAGCATTATGGGGTAGTGTATAAGCAGCTCACCCTTGGTTTTTGCTTTTTCCTCTGGCCTTGGTCAGCAGAAGACAGGAGAGTCACCAGGCCCACGAGGGAGGGGGGTTCGTCTTAAAGGTGGGTTAGGCGAAAGTAGCTCCAGCCTCTGGGCTTGACTTTGAGCAAGCTTCTCCGACCGACCCCCCCCCCCCATGCACACCCACACACCCTCCTGGGCTCTGACCCCTGGGGGCTCCCATGTGCTCCCCTCCCCTGCAGGTCGAAACCCCGGAGCGGCAGCTGCTCCCCGTCACCGGATGCCTACTCGCTCTACTGCTATCCGTGCCCCTGGGGCGACTGCCAAGCAGGCGAGGCCGCCCGCCGCCCGCTGGCCAGCCCCCCGGCCCAGCCGCCGCCGTGCCCACCGCTGCCGCCGTGCCCGCCGTCGTGGTCCGACCCGTGGCCCTCCAGCGACTGGGGCTCCGGCGGGTCGATGGGCCGAGCCTCCCCTCTGCTGGTGGCCGGCGAGGCCCCCGCCCTCCAGAGCTACCGCAGCGGGCCCCGCCTGAAGCCGCCCCCGCCCCACAAGCGCTTCGCCCCCTTCGGGGCGCTGAACCCCTTTGCCAAGCCGGCCGGCTCGTCCAGCCCGCCCCCCGCGGGGTCCGCCGAGTGGCTGGAGCCGGTGGATTGGCCCCGGCTCTCGGCCTCTCCCCCCGAGGGGGAGCCCTTGGACCCCCTCGGCGCGGGGCCCTGCCCCTCCCTCTCCTCCCCCTTCCCCCCCGAGGGGGACCCCCCCTCTGAACGGCCCTCCCCTCGGCCGGCCGACGGCGTGCTGGTGCGGACCGCCGGGCCCCCGCTCTCTCCAGCCCGCCTCCTCCGGGGCTCCGACGGCGCGGCCGCCCGCCTCTACCGGGTGCAGGCGGGGGGTGGCGGAGGGCCCCCCCGGGCGGCTCAACGGGGACGGCTCGCCCTGGCAGCCCCCGGCCGACCTGTCGGCGCTCTCGCTGGAGGAGGTCTCCCGGTGCCTGCGCTTCATCGGCCTCTCCGAGGACGTGGTCAGCTTCTTCGCCCGCGAGCGCATCGACGGCAGCATCTTCGTGCAGCTGACGGAGGCCATCCTGGCCGAGGACTTCCGCCTCACCAAACTCCAGGTCAAGAAGATCGTGCAGTTCATCAGGGGCTGGAGACCCAAGATCTAGGCCGGAGGCCGGAGGCCGGACGGGGCGAGCGCAAGGGCTGACCCCCTTCTTCGCCACAGGCCGGCCGGAGCCGGGGCAAGCGGAGGGAGCCGGGGGGGGGGGGGAGAACAGAGAGGGTGGGGGTGAGCCGCCTCCCCTAAGCCACCCTGAGAGGTGCGGGGAGATCAGGGCGCCCCTGCTTTGCCTGGAGGGGGCTAAGGGAGCCGCCCCCGCCCCCCACCGCGGATGGGGCCACCCCCGGGCTTCTCGGAGCCACCCTGGCTTCTGGCCCAGGGCAGGCAGGGCAGCGGTGGCGGCCCTTCCTCCCCAGAGCTTTGGGCTTTCCTGGGTTCACCCGGGAACTCTCTCTCCCTGGGAGGGATGGGGAGCCCAGGAGGAGCAAGCGGGAGGGGGGCCCTGGGAGGGCCCCGAATCAAACCAGTCACCCCAAACGGCCACAGCTGTGTGTGGAACTGGGGTCCCCATCCATGCTGCAAGTGAGGTGGGGGAGTGTGTGTCTATGTGGGGGGGGCATGACCTTCCCTGGCCCCCCTCCGGTGGGTCTCCTCCCTTTGCTCCTCCGAGTTCCCATAAAGGCTGTGACCGCCCTGGAAGGAGGGAAGGGCCTCTTTGGCTCTGCAACCTGTGCCCTTCCCAGCCGCTCTCCGGGGTTGCCGGGGGGGGGGGGGGGGGCAGGTCTCCGGGGGGGGGCGGGGGAAGACTGGGACTCCCTTTTGTGGGAGGTTATAGAACAAAGAGGCCGAAAGAGCCCACCCAGCACCCTGGCCTGGGACAACCCCCCCCCCCCCCAAGGCTCTTTAAACCTCGTGGCAGAACACACCTGAGGTGTCAGCCCTTATCGTCCCAATTCTACTCCCCCCCCCCAGCCCTGCCGTCGAGAGTAGAAACCTGAGAGACAAGGGACTCGGGGGGGGGGCTGCTTCCGATGCCCTGGGGGTGCAGGGGGGCTCGGGAGGAAGGCCACCTGAGGTTCTAGACGTCTTGGGACGACGACCATGCTCATCCCTCGCAGCCAGAACGGGAGGTCCTCCTGGCGGGGGGGGGGGGGGGGCAGGAATGGCAGGGGCCAGGTTTGGGAAGGCAGCGTGGGCAACACAAGGGCCCTTTGCCCCCCCCCCTTCCTGGGCTCATGGAGGGATGGGGGGTGCCATTCCGGGCCCCTGGAGCCAGAAGAGGCCTTTGGGATGCTCTCTCAGCAACACTTGAGCACCAGAGGTAGACGTCCAAGCCCCCTCCCACCATCAGGGTCTCCAGGCGTCCTACTAATCTCCCCCCCTGCCCCATCCCAACTCCAGGCTGGGTCCCCGCAGCCTGGCTCTTGCCAGCCCCCCCCCCCCCAAACGGGGCCTCTGCTTTGTCACTTGCAGCTTCTTTCCCTTCCTCGGAGGACCGTTGCTCCCTTTCTCTGTAACGTCCTCGTCGTTCTTAGCGCCGGAGGTCGGCCGGGGGGGGGGGGGGGGGGGACCTCCGGCTGATGCCTAGAGAAGAGTTTGCATTTGCTTCTTTCTCTAATCACTGCCATAGACAAATAAACCAGCCTATTTAATAAAAAAGATGAGTGCAAGCCTGCAAGGGGGCGATTGGTGGAGGGGGGGTGGGGGCCTGAGAAGCCTCCGTTCTCTCTCACCTTCCTCATTCCCATGGGGAAAGGGGGGGGGGTTCTGGGAAGCCACCCCGCTGGATGCGAGGGCTGGAGCACCTTCTTGCTGCTGGACTCAGAAGTCCCCCGTCTTCTAGTGGAATCGACCTCTGGCAACGAGCAGCCGCCTTCTCCCGACACTCCTCTCATGGCCTTTTGGAGCTCACCTCCGTCGCGGCACCTGGCGCAGGGGGGAGGCCGCACGCAGGTCCTAAAGTCCCTCTCCACAGCCAGGTGACCTGCCTGCTGCAAGGCGGGCCCACTCCACCCACAGCAGCAGCCCTTCCGAGCGGTCCCAACCCGCCCGCCATGCCAGAAGCAAAGGACAGGATCCGGGCCGGGTGAGGCCACGGCCGTCGAGGACCTCCACCTGAAGACAGCAGGATCACCACCGTCGGGTGGGCAGCCTGGCCGAGCCGGGCAAACCCTTTCCACAGTGGCTCTTGCGTTGAGAAGAGTCTTTCTCTTCCAGATCTCAAAAAAAAAAACAACAACCCAGGTGGGAAGCATCTTTTTCCCAGCACATTCTCCGGGAGGGGGAGGCCAGGACAAGAGGTCCAGAAGACTGGGAGAGAGGTGGCGGATGGTTAAGGAGGGAAGGAGATGGGGGCCTGTCAAGGACCAGCTGGTGGAGAATCCTTCCCAGTCCTGTCCCCCCCACCCCCCAACTGCAAATACCGTGGAGTTGGCAAAGAGGCATTTGCAGGACTGAGGGAGAAATGGGACACCCCACACACACACCCCACGTCTGAAGAAGACAACAGGGCTGCCCACCCAGTTCCCCGCTGCCCAAACCAACAGGGGTGTTTCCCCCCCCACCCTCTCAGAATCTGCTGGAGGGGCTTCAGCATCCCACCCTGGGGTGTCCCTTAGGGAAAAGCCTCTTGCCACAGATGCTGTTCCACGAGAGGAGGAAACCCCCCCCCTCCGTCCTGTCTCCCTCCCCCCCCCCCCCCGAGGTCTGCTTCAGGCAGCAACTTCAAGAAACCACCAGGGATCCCTTTACAGAACCAGACATGGGGATTTATTGTCAGAAATTCTCTTGGTACGGTGATGAAGGCGGAGTGGGCTCTGGACCCAGAAACAGCGGCTTTTTCGCCAGTGCTGCTGCTGGATCTGGGCCGCCCGGGAGGTCAGGCTTGGGCTGGGAGGCAGAGGAAACCCCCCCCCCCCTGCTTCCCTTTTTGGATATGGGGAAGCCAACACTCAGCCGGGCAAGGGGGAGGTGGGTTGGGAGAGGTAGTGGCTGACGGGCTAAGGCACTATAAGGGTCAAGACCCGTCGCCCTCAGGCCAGAGAATCGCCGGCGAGGTTTCCCTCTTCCTCTCCCTCTGTGGACGGTGGCAGAGGTTTAAATAAGTTCACTTGTGGAATTTCTTGCTGGAGTCCTTGGCGTGGTCGAGCAGCAGCTGGCATGGTGTGAACTGGCTGCCGTAAACACTCTCGTACTTCCTCATGCGGTCCACCAGCCGCTGGGCACCGTAGAAGTCTGCGTACCGGAAGGGGCCTGCCGGGCAAGAGAAGCGGGGAAGAAACAAGAGCGGTGGTTCCCACAGCAGAAGGACGAACCGCTGGAGAGCTCAGGGGTTTCGGTCGCTGACTGCAGAGCCAGAGGCTGGGCGCTCGATCGCCCCTCAGGGCCTCCTTGGCAGGGGCTGGACTCCATGGTCCAGAGAGTCCCTTCCAGCTCGGCCGTTCTCAGATGAGGATGATCGAAGGTTATTGTACCCATGACGAGAGACAACCGCCCTGATCTGCCGGCACACCTGGCGTCAAACCACTGCACCGCTTGGGTTTACTTCAGCGGAGACAGCGGAGTGACCGGGGTGCCTTGGAAAATGGCCACGGCGCCCCCTTCTCCATGTCGCTGCCTTTCCTGCTCTTGCGAAGGTTTCCGTCCTCCCCGAGCCTTCTGTGATCTGCACCTTCTAAAAGAACCGATTCCCCCCCCCCCCGTGGCTCCTCTGAACAGCATTATGTGCCCCCCTCCCCGCCATGTCCCTGCACACCATCAGGAGGGGGATCAGAAAGGGCCAGCCTCTGAAAGCAGAGGCGAGGTGGAGAAGGCAGCCGTCTCGAGCCCCCACCCAGTTCAAGAGAAACGAGGCGTCTTGAGTTCTGACAAGCCTGCCAAACTCTTGGTTATCTGACTGCAGAGGGAGATAAGGCATAAACGCACACACACACCCAACCCATAACGAAACAAACAACTCACCACCCAAGCACGGGGGGAAGCCCAGCCCAAACACGGCTCCGATGTCCCCTTCCACCGGGTTGCTGAGGATTCCCTCTTGAAGGGTCAGGACAGCCTCGTTCACAAACCGGGACACCAGGCGCATCTGGATATCCTCGTCCGAGGAGCTGGAAAAATGGGAAGCAGCGGCTCGGTGGTCGTTCTGCCCCTGGCTGGGTCACCACACACACAGCAGCTGCTAGGATGCTGGCTCAGGTTGGCTGTGCAGGACGCTCTCCTGCCAGGAAGGAAAGGGCTGCCAGCGCCTGGCAAAGTGGTCGGGAGTTCCCAAATTGTGGGAGAGTCAGGGGGTTGCAATTCAAAAAACCCACAACCTTCCCCCCACAAGCGCCCCTTCCCTTTGAGAGAAGACCCACTGGTCAGGATTGGACCATTGGAAGTGTCCCTACAGCTGCATTACATTCAGGGACGAAGGCAAGGCCAGCCTCGTGGGCCTCATCCTGGAGTTCTCTGTCTTGCCCAGGAAACCCCTCCCTCTACACAAGACTTACACCTCCGGCTTGGCCGCCAGTTTGAACTTCTGCAGGATTTCGTCCATGCCGCTGTTGACGCTCCGGACCTTCACCCCTTCCTGGTAGACGTAGAAGCCCTTCCCGGCTTTGCGGCCTGGCAAAGGAAGGGTTAAAAAAAACACACCAGTTAACCAAGGATGGGTTGGGGAGGGGAGATGGGGGTCGTGGCAGGTAAAACGGGGTGGCTGCCCGGGGAGGGAACGCCCAAAGCCTCAGGCCAGGCTGCAAAGTTGGCAGGGAGCGGCGGGCGGCAGGAACGGGCTGGGAATCCTCCTTCCTCTCCCAAGTCATTGGGTCGCCTCCCTGCTCCCTGTTCCAGGCCATCCTGGGTTTGCAGTGGGAAACCCCACCCGCTCAGATCAAGAGGCCTCCTGCCTCCCTGCTTTAGAAGGCACTCCGATGGATGCTCTTTGGCTCCCCAGCTGACTTCAGAGGAGGATAACCTTCTCCTCACAAGCAAACCCTGGCCTATTCTCCCTCCACCTGTCCATCCCACCCCCACCCTTGGTTTTAAAAAGCAGTTCCAAAGGGTGCACTACTTTTATGCACCCCGCCAAAATGCTATTCCCCAGAGATCCCATATGAAATCTGCCTGCAGGGTGGCTGTCTTGGGCCCACTGAGAGCCTGCCAGGCACACGGCGGCAGCCCAGGTGGGATCAGGCCAACACCCAGCCGCCCATTGTGCCCCCTCTGTCGGCCGAATGAGAAGGAGCGAGCGCTGGGCGTTCGGCCAGGGCTAACCGCTTTCGTTCTAGGGTCTGGAATATTCTGAGGATGTCCATTCAGGCGCAAGAACAACAGGTTAGTGTGAATTCACAGACGACCATTCAAAGAACCAGTTACCAGTAGGTATCCCGTCCTTTCACTGCAGAAAGCACGAGAAAAACCCCACACAGTTCATAGACGTAGGGAATCATGGAGTTGGAAGGCGCCTGTCAGGCCACCAAGTCCAATGGTTTGCTCACGCCAAGAATCCAAGTCAAAGTGTCTCTGACCGATGGCTGGATCTGCAGTGAAACGTCATTGCACCAACAGCAGGCATGGTATTAGTAGATCTGCTCAGAATGGGGAACCAGCGGGGAAAAAGCTTTGCAGCCTCAAAACCTACCATGGGGAAGGCAAACCCCACCCAGCCTGCTCTGGTTGAGGCTCTCTGCTCCCCCAGGGCCAGTTTTACTTTGAATCAGGTTCGCAAAGCAGGTGGCTGGCCATTTCTCCCACACGGAGATTTTTACTTCTCTGCAGGGATATTTTCGAGCCTGTGCGCATCCTGAACCCTTCTGTTGCTTCGAGGATCCCATGGCAAGCTCAGAAATGTTCAGGTTTCCACCCTGAAGTCTGCAAGGTGGGATCTGGGTCAGCGGGCGTGAAAAGGCCAGCCCAACACGTGTTGCACACATTCCTCACCCAGGCCTTTCTCCCTCCCCTCCACTGGCCGTGAGTGCGTTTCAGAAACAAGAGGAAAGCAGGCCTCTGGCCCGCTGCGGGGCGGCTGGCGCTTCCCTGCAGGGCCCAGCTCCCAAAAAGAGACCACCCGGGCCTGGCTGCTGCCCACGGCCCCTTCCTCACCCAGGAAGCCCTTGTTCACCATGGCTTTCAACAGCTCCACGTCCCCTCCTTTAAACCGTTCTCCAAAAGCCTTCCCGAGATCCTCGGCGACGTGCGTGGCGACATCGACGCCTACTTCGTCGACGAGGGTGATCGCCCCGACGGGGAAGCCAAAACCCGTGGAAAGGGAGTCCACCTTCTTGGGATCGTTGCCCTCCTGCAAAGGACAGAGTCAGCGAGGAGAACGTGGAGAGAGGGACGCTTCGACAGCTGTCTCGCTGCTAGCCACGGCACTTCCTGGAGCGTGTCCCCCTTCAAGCGCTTAAGCCCTTGCGCAGGGCGAACAACAGGTGGGTGGGAAGAGCTGATGCAGCCAGAAGCTCAAACTGCCTCCAATGCTCCCTGGAAGGCAGCAAAAAGGCTCCGGGGGGGGGGGGGAGGGAGAGAGAGAGAACTGGGCCCATGAGCGGAGGAGACCTTGAGCACAGGCTGCCCAGCCAGGAGCGGGCAAGAGCCAGGAAGGACCTTCTTCCACCCTGACCACCAGATACTTTGTCCTTCGTAGGCACCGGGGTTCTCTGCACCCAGGAGCCAAGCCCTGATCCCACCCTTCCAAGCCTGAATTCCCCTCTGTGGAATCAAGACTGGAGGCGGAAGTGACTGAGGACCCAAGCGAGTGGACCCAGCCACGCGGCAGGAGCTGCAACCGCATGCCAGAGCTGAGCCCCGGTGATGGGCAAACCTCAAAGGCCAAAGGGAGGAAGCATCTGTTAAGGCCCCCCCCCCCCCACTCCCCGGTGGCACAATGACCAAACTCTGGAAGGAGCCCAGGCCAAACCGTGTGCCCACCTGCTACCCACCTGGAGAAGGCGGAGGATTTCCACCAGCATGGGCGCAAGACACCGGGTGGTGTAGAAACCGGGGCCATCCTGGTCAGAAGGAAACACAGAGACAAATTTGCTAACGGGAGGGGGTCACGGGGCCAAAGCCCCCCCCCCCCCCATTCATGCCTTCATTTCTCCGGCTTTTCGTCCAGGTACATGGCACAAAGCAGCAGGCAAAATATTTAAAAGACAAAATATTAAAACAGTTTAAAACATAACAAATCCTAATATTAAAAAAACAATCCAACCGACTACATAGTAAAACTATTGAATGAAAACAGTATGAAACCATGAAAAAGCATATTGAAAAAGACAGCGTGTCCCCCGTATCCTGCTGAACCCCCCCTTTTGCTGACTGCTTTAGTGACTTACTAGAAGCCTGCTCGGAAAGAAAAGTTTCTTCTCTGCCTGCAGGTCTCCTGGCCCCAAAGCTGTTTCGGGCTTTGCAGGTCAATGCCAGCACTTTGAATTGTGCCCCGAAACAGATCAGTAGCCAGTGGAGCTGCTGCAGCAAAGGGATTTCAGCTTCTCCTTTTAACCCGCTCTGGACACCCATCCGGAGGCAGCATCCTGAATCCTGAAGACTTTCAGGCTTCTAAACACTTCCCCCAAAGGTAGCCCCCTTCCCCCCCCCCCCCCGCCCCCAACAGAAGGCAGGACAGCAATCCCACTGCGATGTCATTAAGGCATCGTCCTAGACGAGACTTCTCAAGGGACGGGGGCAGCTGGTACACTCGTTTTAACTACGCCCACATGTCCCTGGCCACTGGAAAAACGTGGAGGTCCAGGCCTCAGGACTGAATCTATAGATAGGAGCACACCCAAGCTGCGCACCTGCGTTTTCAGGGGGAGTGTAAACTCCCTGTTGCCTGGCTGGCCTTTCAGTTGACCAGGAGCCCCTCTGTCTGGTCTGTTGTGGACACCAGGTACAAGATTACAAAGGAAACCGGTTCCATTGGTTTATTTAGATGGAAAAGAGTTGGGTGTCATCTATATACACCCCCCCCCCCCAAAGTTCTGGACAACTTCCCTTGGTGGTTTCACGTATATGGTCTATTCTCGATCATCCCAGAGTGCAGGACATGCAATAATGGAGTCAGGCTACAGGAGGCCAGATTCAAGAAAAACCTCCTAACCGTTAGAGCAGTACAACAATGGAGCCCATGGCCTCGGGAAGGCGGTGAGTGCTCCCACACTGGAGGCCTTCAAGAGAAAACTGGACCACCCTCGGTTAGATCTGCTTTGACTTGGGTTCCTGCCTTGAGCAGGGGGGGTTGGACTGGATGGCCTCAGAGGCCCCTTTTCCAACTCCACTGTTCTGTGATTCCATGACCGTAGGGCAGAACTGAACTGAACCCTCAGGGACCCCACAGGCCAAAGCACTGAGGAGAAGTGCCCAGACACCACCTTCTGGGTTCTCTCCTCTAGGAAGGACCGAAGCCACCACAAAACGGGGCCTCCAGGTCCCATCCCCAGAGACATAGCCCACAGAGATCCTGTGGTCAACGGTACGGGAGGCCACCGAGGGCTTAGCAGGACCCACAAGGACACGTTTCCTCCCATCCCTTCCCTGGCAAGAAAAGCAAAGCTGCCTGTTTCCAAGCGGGCCTGAACCCAATCCAGAAACCTCCGCCCACCATGGGCTATTTCGGGCATTAACGGTGGCATTCCCACCAAGTCTCTCTGACAGACTGGGGGGATCAACCTTCCAGCCTGGATGAATATGGAGCTGGAAGGGGAAGGGAAGAGGAGGAGGAGGAGGAGGAGTGGTGCTAAAAGGAACCACCAAGAAAGCCCCATGAGGCTGCCTCCTTCCTCCTCCATCGGCGTGGGCTGCTGGGGCGGGCGGCCGGCCGGCGCAGGGCAGGCGGGGGGACAGGGGGGCCTGCCCCATGCCTGGGCTAGGGTCTTCTGCGGGGTGTGGGGGGGCAGAGACCGGCAGCCTTCCTTCCAGGCAGGCCTTCGCCCGTAGGCCCTGCTCCGCTGCCATCCAGAGGACAACCGGACACTTGCAAAGGCGCTCTCGAACGGGACGCCAAGGAGCGCTCCTCACCTTCACCACAATGATGACCTTCCCTTGCTGGAGGCCCACCGCCACGGCCGCCGCGGCCGTGTCCTGGGAGGTTTTGTCGGTGGTGATGATCTCCAGCAGCTGCATCTTGTCCACAGGAGAGAAGTAGTGCATGCCAATCACCTGCAGGGCAAAGGGGGACAGGATGAGCCCCTCTTCCATGGGGAGGGAGGGAAGGAGGGAGGGAGCAGCCGGAACCGAGCCCAAACGACTGACTTCCTAGGCACCCACTGCCCAGAACTGTGAGTGGGAGGGGTGTGTGTGTGGGAGGGTGTCGGTCCCATTCCTGCCGGGAATGAGAGGGGGTGCCTTTTTGGTGGCGGCTTCCAGGAGGGTGGAATGCCAGCCCCCCCCCCCTTGTCCTTCCTGCGTCGGGCAAAGCCCTTCCTTCCCTGATTTGGACACGTGCAGGTTTTAGGAATAACACTTGCTCAGCACGGAAAAAGGCAGGGGAAAAGGGCGGGAAATTCAAAAATGGTGCTTTTCCCCTGCCTTTTTCCGTGCTGGGCAAGCCCTGGGAAGGCTCTGAGACCCAGCGCCGAACAGCTGAGAGGCGGGGGGGAGCCAGCACCGCTTTCAGAGGTCCCCCGCCAGTCCTCCGATGGTGCTGGGAGGACTGGCGGGGGACCTCTGAAAGCGGCGCTGGCCGCGGGGGGGTGCCCCTCCCCCGCGGCAAGCGCCGCTTTTAGAGGCTTCCCGGGGCTTGCCCAGCACGGAAAAAGGCAGGGGGAAAGCGCCCTTTTCCCCTGCCTTTTTCCGTGCTGGGCAAGCCCCAGGAAGCCTCTGAGACCCAGCGCTGAGATGTAGTCCAGCCTACTTGCACAGCACCAGGGTAGGTGAAAGCGGACGCAGGCAGCTGGTCTGTCAGTTTCAAAGGCTCAGCAGGAAGAGCTGAAGTTGAATTTATTCGGATGATTTCCAGAGAAGCTTCCTAAGCTTGGGAGCCAGATGCGAAAGGCGCTCCTTCTGCAACCTTTTGCTGTCATGGCTACGGGTTGGTACCAAGAGCTGGCAGGAGAGGAGAGGGCCCTTCCCAGGGGGGTGCTGGACCAAGTGCCCCAATATGGAGGGTGGTGGTGGGGAGACATCAAAGCTCATGGCGAAGCGTGTCCTTTGCTTGCAGAAATCACTGCCAGGCACAGCAGCTGACTAAACGGCTAGGAAAGGAAGGAGACCCTTGGCTTTAACACACTGGGGTGGGGGTAAGTGGGGTGGGGGTTCGCATGACCCCTAAACACTGCACATAGACAAGAGGGCTCAGAAAGGGAGGGGGGGGCCAGGGGCTGCTGCAGCTGCAAGAGACACCTTTGGAAGGACTGGGAACCCAAGGCTGGGTGGGGTGGGGGTCCCTCGAGGGTGATATGGGGCCCCGAGAGTCCCATTGCCCCCCCACCCCTTGGCTTCACAGTTCTTAACAGGAGCCGCTGGCCAGGGTGAAAACCGCCCCCTTTCCATGGCCCCAACGGGTCGCCTGCTGCCTGCCCAAAAAGGAACACAGGCCCCCAGAATCCCCAGGTCCACAGAGGGTCCCACTTGGGCCTGCCAACCAGGCCGGTGCTCTGCTGTGTGTGAGGGAAAGGGGCTTGTCTGTTTCTTCCCAGAGCAGGAAGACTGAAAGGGAGGCCTTTGACTGTCAAAGGGGAGGCAACGGGGTAGGTGTGCGGGATCCGAGTTCTTGGCAGAGAGAGAATCCAAGAGAGAGAGAGAGAGCAGAGAAAAACAGGCCCTCCCTTCCTCCCTTGGGTCCCAACTGCTCTGTGCCTTCCTCGAGTAAAGGGAGGTCTTCTGAGAACGCCAAGGCACGCAAAGACGGAGAAGCACACCCCGCCTCCAGCTGCACAGAAGGCAACCCCCCCCCCCCAGGACTCACCTTTTCCGGCCTTTTGCTGACCGCGGCAATCTGGTGAATGGGCAGAGCGGACGTGTTGCTGGCAAAGATGCAGTGAGGAGGGACCAGCTGGAGAGAGAAGATCAAGGTGAATAATAGTACCTGGGGGAAACCGCGGGGGGGGGGGGGGGAGTCGCCAGACTAAGAGGGAGGGGGCTTCCATTCCGGCAGAGAGCCCCAGGACCCCTCGAAAGAGGATCTCGGCACACCCCTGATGGTTACAGCAGGTGGGAGGTGACGGGGGGAGCCCCTCCGTGGGGCGTCCACGCTACCTGTCGACGTGAGATCGGAACCTCTTACAATACAGCCTTCCTCTTTGGAAGGGAGTGTCTGCCCTCGGCTGAGCCGGTTCAACCTGCAGGACCCTCCATCCAGCAACGATCTCTACCCCGGAGCAGGAAAGGAGAGCACTCTGAGGCAGCTGTCTGGGTGCGCATGCCCGCCGTGGTGGTCTGGAGGTCCAACGTCACAGCCTTACGTTGGAGCCCCTCTCCCCTAGCCGCTGCCACGCTGTCGAGATGGAGAACAGCCCCGTCTGGCTGCAGAGCTGACTGGGTGTGCCGGGCGGCAAGCTCCCCGTGGGAAGGGCGGCAAACGGAGGAGCTTTCCTCCTCCTCCTCGAGCCGCGAGGGAACTGGGAGGTGGCTCACAAACCTTCCACACTTGGCAGGTCCTGATCCCCACTCACCGCTTCCACCTCCTTCAGCACTTTGTGCTTGACGCCGAGGTCTTCGAAGACCGCTTCGATCACCATGTCGGCCTTCTCAAAGCCCTTGTAATCCAGCTGCCCCATCAGGTTGCTGAGGATCGTGTCCCGCTCAAACGACGTGAGGTTCTTCTTTTTCACTTTGTCGTTCAAGCTGAGAAAAAGCAAATGCAGCAGCAGGGTTGACATCTGCCACGGGCCTCGCTCTGGAGAAGTGCCGGAGAAAGGCCGCTAGCTGGTGTGCCCACAGCCCCTGCATTTCAGCACCGGCAACAGATCCCTCTACAGCCCCAAACCGTCTGGGCTTCTCCTTCATCTTGGCCCCCGCACAACATAGGACTGTTTTAGCCTGGTGTTTACATGTTCGGTTTTCACATTGAGAAAAGGTTGCCAAGGTTTGGGAGCCAACTTGGAAAAACAATTTCCAAATTGCAAAGCAACTCTGCCCCCACAGAAGCCACAGGGCACCAGGGCGCAGAGCCGGAACTTGCTTTTGCCAAGGCTGGCTCCCAAACGCTGTGCCAGATGCAAACACAGGGGCTCAAAGGCACCCTCCAAAAAGCTGACGGGGAACAAAAGCCAAAGGGGAACCAGGCGAAATCAAAGAGACACCTGGGAGAGGTTTGCCCGCAGGTCATTATGGGCCCCGATCAAAGTGGAACATTACGACTATTTTGTTCCAGCTGACTTCCCTCTCGGCTTCACGGCTTCAACAGATTTCTGTTTGGCCCATTTTGACCGCCACAAGCCCACACTGCTCTGGGGGCAGAGACATGCACGCAAACAGCAGCTTTCTTTTCTCTTTTGCTCAGAGAGAGTTTTGGAAGGAGGTGGCCATAAGGCACCTCAAAGTCCTTAAAATTCCCAAAGGAGGCCAGCACTGAGAAAAAGGACTTTTGCACATGCTCAGATGCACACCAGCATACCCTCCGAGAACCCAAGCAGCCGCTGGTGCTGCAGGTGCATTAGAGAAGAGACGTCAGGCTCAGATTTCCATCCCCGTGTGATTCAAATTCCATCCTTCAGGACGGCAGGAGAGCTTACCCCTTGTAGACCTGCTGCTGCCCTCTGCTCAAGCCCTCGAGAGCCGTGTCCTTCAGGATGGTCTGGAGCCCCTTGTCCACAGAGACTTGGGCAATGCCTGCGCCCATCAGGCCCGCTCCAAGAATCGCCAGATTCCTGTACAGAGACAAGAGGAGAAAAGTGGGACGAGACAGAAACAAGGAGATGCCTGGACGCAGACACCTCCCCTCTCCCCGACAGGAAGCATCGCCCGCTCATGCAGAAACTCAACTTGCCGTCACGGCAGGGACCGGACCTCCACGGCCCTCACTGCGAACCGTTTTTTAAAAAAAGCTTTGCGGCAAAAATCTAAGGACGTCCCTCCTCAACCTCCAGCATCTCACCTCCTACCCATCACTCTCCCAAAGAACCCGAGTCCCAGCATAAGAGGGGGAAAAAGGCACACAGAAAAGCATTTATATTTCCACAGGCATTTTGTTCTATTTCTCAGCTCCAGGACGTCGGTGAGCAAGAGAACTGCCAGGGTTGAGAAAAACACCGGCAGTCCAGTACAACTCCCAGCATATGGAGAGAAGGGAGGTGGGCTCAGCAAGAGACCACGCATCTCGCCCGCCTGCCAACAGGGGAAAAAAAACCCAGGGCAACGAAGGTCGCAGGAAACAAAGGCAGCCACGGGACTTACCGGACAGGCTCCTTCGGCTGCCCAAACTTGTTCTTCTTGCACTGGACCTGCCCGTGGTAGAGGCCCGTCAGGGCTTTGGACTCAGAGGTCATCCCAAGCTCCCCAAATTTCTGCATGAGAGAAAAGACGACGAGGAGGAAAGGCACAGTCACCGGTTCTGACCCTGGGAGCGCATTGCGGTGCCCGTGGAACGCAGAGGGAAACGGAGAGGCCTGGAAGAGTCTTTTACCAGACCACCAGCTCAGGGCCTAGGGGGGTGCTTCTGTCTGAGGTCTGTTTGGTTCCAGGCCACTCACATCCTCATTCATCACGCGCCAGCCTCTGTCGCTTCTTCCTCACCCGCTGCTCATCAAACATGGAGTGGGGGGGGGGGCATGCCATCTCAACACTGTGACACTACCCAGCACATCACGGAGAGGAGGAGCCTGAACCAGAGGCAGAAGCAAATCATGCCCCCTGGTCCCAGCCAATTTCTCAGCACCGCGAAGCCCACTCTGTCAGGCGACATTCCCGAAGCCCAACACCTGCTTCTTAGAGGCATCTCAGTGGGGGACACCAGATCCGGGCTGCAGACAACTTTGCTCGCAGAAGGGGACCTCTGCCCATCACCAAACAATCTGAGTCTCTCCAAACCTCCCTGTCACGTCCGGTGACATTTCTAGATCAAAGGGTTTTTAAAGTTTAGAACGCTTGAAATCACAGTCTTGTGACAGGGCAGCCAGAATCCTACTGGTTATTTACATCCACATAAATCTCAGCAATGAATTGCCACTAGTGAGTGAGCTGCTCATTGTATTCTTCATGACATGTCAGTCACACAAAACGAAGGCAAACAGAGGCTCCTTCGCTACCAGAGGTTTGCACCATTGCACCTACATCAGTGCAAGCAACCCGTAAGATTCTGGCCCTGAACAAGTGAACAAACTTTATTTATGCCAGTCCACGCTTCTGAGGAACCGGGCTATGAGCCACACACACTTTTGCCAACAAAAACCTGTGCAGCTTTAAGGTGCCTTTGCTGCAAGACTAATGCGTGGATTCTCTAGGAATTGAGGAATGAGCCACAATGAGCCACAAATATCAGAACTAAGTTTTGGGTTTTTTGTTTTAAATTAAAGTAAAGGTAAGTTACACCTATACGAGTCAACAAATAAAACAGAAAAAGTGCTTCAAGCTGGGTTGAATCGACAAGGAGCAACTACATTAACCACAAAGGTGTTTACAAAAAGCATTTCGCAAGTCTGCCCGGAGGAGGAGGGGGACCCAGAAGGAGCCTCCGCTGAAGAGTGGAAAGCCCTCGGGCATCCTCTGGGCAACGGCAGGGAAAAAGCTCTCGGAAGAACCTCTCGGCCTTGCCGTTGCGGCATGCCGTGTGGGCTTCTCTATCCGTGTGGCTTCCCAGGCCTTGCACACCTGTGGCGCGAGCGTACCGGCCTGCCTTCCAGGGGGAGGCGATCAACATTCTGGCTGGAATGGGGGTCCTTGGGTTTAAGCGTCCAGGGCAGGGGAAAGCTCCCCTCAGGGATGCAGTATAACCCCAATTTATTGAAAAGCACTGGACCAACATGTATTGATTTCTTTTATCTGATTTCCATCCCAACCTTTATCCCTGTAAAGGGATGAACTCGGGGGTAAAACCACCACACAAAATCACAAAACAACAGAGCTGGAAGGGGCCTCTAAGGCCATCCAGTCCAACCCCCCCCTTGCTCAGGGCAGGAACCCAAATCAAAGCAGATCCGACCGAGGTTGGTACAGTTTTCCCTTGAAGGCCTCCAGCCTTGGAGCGCTCCCCACCTCTCCCCACCCTGAGGGGTCACTGGTTCCATGGTTGTACTGCTCTAACAGTTTTTCCTGATATTCAGCCTAAAGCTTGAGCCCATTATATATTTTTAATTATAAATGTTTAGTTTTTAAAAAGAACGTTAACAAAATACATAAAACAAAACACAGTCGTAACTCAAGTTTCAGCCCCTGATCAGGTGTCCTGTACTCTGAGAGGATGGAGAACAGATCCCGCCTCCCCTCTGTAGGGCCACTTCTCAAGCGTTTGAAAGGTGCTCTCCTCTCTCCCCTCTGTCTTCTTTTCTCAAGGCTAAACAGGCCCCGTTCACTGGAACTGCCACGGCAGAGACCAGTCAACGAAATACCTAACTCAGATAGAAATGCTGCCTGCAAGGCCTTGGGCGTGAGATGGAAAACGTGGTTTTCTGACTGGGAGACAGCAGTCACACAACACTTGGCTTAAGAGGACAGCCCCCCAAGGAACAGGTGGGTGCTTGTGAAATGCCTGAATGGAAGGTTTCGGCCCATTCCTCTTCTCTCTCTTTTTATGTACTAAATAGGTCCTCCCATCTGGGGTTTAGGCCCAGGAAACCCTAAGAACACCTGTGGGGCCTTTCAGGAAACGCAGGGCTGGGCACCGGAGGAAGCCTGTGGGATGACCAGCCACCCTCTAAGACCTGCAGGTAGTGCTCAGGCAGACGGGGGGCAACCTAACCCTTGGAGCGAGCTGAGCCTTTGCTGGCGGGAAGCTTGCAACGTTACGAGGCAGGCTGCTCTGGCGGTGGGGGGGAAACCTTGCAGAGAGTCACTCTCCCCCCCCCCCCCCCCAACAACCTGGGCAAGGCAGAGAAGTCGCTCAGGGAGTATTTGGAGTTCCTGCTGTTTCAGCCGCACGAGGCGTCTCAAGACAGGATAAAGGAAACCCACGGTCGGAGGCAAGGCCAAGGTGACACTCCAGACGCCTCCAAGTGACGACATCAGAACTCTAGGCCAGGAATCCTTACGGAAACATGGGACTTGTCATTCTGCTGTCACCAGCGTAACATGACCGGCTTTGTTTCAGGAGGGATCCTGTAAAGCATGTATGCTCTTTCTGTAGCCTTTCAGAAGCTTGTATTCCCTCGTGAAACTCTAGCTTTCCAGTCTTGCAAGACTTTTTTTTCTATCTCCTTTCCATAAACCTCACTATCTTACTTGCAAATTCACCGCATGTGTGGTTCGGTTCTCTCCCATGTTTATTCCTTTTCAGGTATCCAGTTGGCCCTTGTCAGAGAGGAAAAGAACCTTTCAATTCCTTTGACAACCTCTGGTTTTCTTCTTGCCCTGCACCTCTTGGAGGCACCACTCGGGCACCTGGCCCGCAATAGCAGGAGACCGAAGGATCCTTACCTGGGATTCTACAAGATAGCCGGCTTCGTTGCCTTTCTCTAGGCCGGTTTTCACAACCTACGTCAAGACAAGAGACACAAAAGCAATAATTTGCATCAAGGCAGGCTTGTGCCTTAAGGGACGTGGTGGCGCTGCGGGTTAAACCGCAGAAGACTCTGTGCTGCAAGGTCAGAAGACCAGCCGTCGTAAGATCGAATCCACGCAACGGAGTGAGCTCCCGTCGCTTGTCCCAGCTCCTGCCAACCTAGCCGTTCGAAAGCATGGAAAAATGCAAGTAGATAAATAGGTACCACCTCGGTGGGAAGGTAAGGGTGTTCCGTGTCTAGTCGCGCTGGCCACGTGACCACAGAAACTGTCTACAGACAAACGCTGGCTCTACGGCTTGGAGACGGGGATGAGCACCGCGCCCTAGAGTCGGACACGACTGGACTAAAATGTCAAGGGGGAAACCTTTACCTTGGCTTGTGCCACATGTCAGAGGAGAGCTCTAGAAGCCGCCTCCAAGTTTCCACTCAGGTAACAACTCATCAAGCTTTGTTCCTGCAGCTGACCTCACAGTTCTCACGACCTCAGAAATAGGACAACCAGCCCCCTTATTTCCTGCAACCCTTTCTTTTCTATTTTTATTACTGATAAAAAAAAAGAAAATTACAAATAACAGAAAACTAAAAAACGAACTCAGCAGTGACTACACACAATACACATTGAACTTCTCCCCCCCCCCCCCATGCCACCTTCACCCTTGGGACCAGGTGACCTGTAATATCAAATCTGTACCCCCCCCTTTTCACCCCATTCCTCTCCAAAAATACATTTGATTCTCCTGCTGGCCTATATACAGTATAGCCTTTCCCCTTCGAAAAGAGACATTCCAACTATAGATTCCATACATCTTTGAAATCATTAGACTTTACTGTTCCTCTTATTTTCATTTCACATGTTAATTTATCGTTAATTGCTAAACTCCACATTTCTTTGTACCAATCTTCAAGATTAATTTGTTTGTCGCTTTTCCAATCCTTTGCAAATATTAATCTTGTTACTGTAACCATTACAGCAACTAACTCTTTCTGATCTTTTTACAAATGATCATTCTTAATTATATTCAGGAGGGCAATACTTGGCAATATCTGAATATCGTACCCAATAATTTTTATAGTTTCCTTAAAAACTAGTACCCATTCTTTCTTATTTCACACGTCCACCACATAATCAGAGGTCCCTTTTTCCTTTTTGCATCTCCAGCGTTGAGATGGTATATTTTTATTTATTATATTCCACTTTACTGGAGTTAAATACCATCTCCATGCTACCTTATAACAATTTTCTTTTACCCTTATAAACATATTCTTCGTTATTCTTGGTGATCATATCTTATTCCAATCTTCTCCTTTAATCTCTTTCTCAAAACCCTCCTGCCACTGGTTTTTCATCGTTGCTTGATCAAATCCTAAATGTACTAAATTTTTTATAAATCACACTAACTATTCCCTTTCTTTTACTTACTTCTTGATCTTGTCTTTGGTTCGATAGTCTCCTCAAATTTTGTCAATTTTCTAGTCTCTCCTTTTTTGTCGATTTTCTAGTCTCCTTTTCTTATTCACTCTCTAGACCCTTTTTCTAAGGCAACTTTCAGGCTCAGCAGGGGTGGATCCAGATGAACCCCAGATTCCCTGCCGGAAACTCATGACAGCAGAGGCAGGGATGAGCGCCAGATGGGGATGGCAACATCTCAAAAGCAAGGAGGCAGGAAGCGAGACTAGCAGGCAGCTGGGATGGAGGGAGGATTCCTGCTGAACTAGGAAAAATTCCCAGCTTTCAGGGGCATTCAAATGAACATCTTGGATAAACCCAGTTGGGCACCTCGGACCAACGGTGGCCTAAGAGCAAATCCTGGCAACATTCAAGGCTCCAAACTAGCCTGGCCTTCCACTCCCTTCTCTCCACTGCCCCTCTTTGCTCTCCCCAGCCACAGACGTTACCTCGATGATGCTCAAGGGAGCCGGGTAGAGCCCTCTGGTCTGCTTCTGCACTCGCCGCTGCACCATTTTGTAGACTTGCTGACGCACGAAGGGAACAGACATGGCGAAATCCGTCACTCCTGCAAGACAAGGCAAAGCGGCTGCAGACGAGAGAGGAGCCCCCAGGAGGCCCTCGCCCAAGGCTCGCTACCTGCCGCCCAGGACCCGAAGCAGGGCCAAGCGAGATGCCGCCACTCACTCTGGACGAGCCCCTTGTCCTTCTTCTGAGAAATCTTCTTGGTGGCTAGCCCTCTGGCAAACGTGATGGCCACCTCCTCCAGGTATTCCAGTGTCCGCTCTTCCGGGCTCTTGATGCCCGGACCTAGAAAGGGAAAGACTGTCAGGGCACCCAAAGGACCTGTGCTTCCTGGAAAAAACGAGCAGCTGGCGCCAGGAAGGGGGATGCGTCACCCCAAGGAGGACCCTGTCTAAGAGTGTGAGACTCCTGTTGGGGCTTCAGCCTCTCCTTCCCAAGACCTCTTTCCCTTGGTCCCTGTTTTCTCACTTGCACTGGAAGCTGACGGGCAGGAATTTATTTGCACAGGAAGCAAATCCTGTGCCCAGAATGAAGGCACCCTGTCTGGGCAAAGCCCCTCCCCGCATCATCCCCTTCTGCTCCTTGACCTGTCTGCACTGACCAAGTGCCCCTCCCAGTCCAGGTTGCCAGGTTCCCATGGCCCCCCACCCTCTGACCTCAAACCCAGCCCTTCTTTCGCCCTAACCCTCCCCGGGATCCCAAGGGGCCACGGGAAAAGGCAGTCCGCCTCCTTACTTTGACCCGAACCCAACCCATCCTGTGCCCGTGAGCTCCCAGAGGGCATCAGCAGGGAAGGCAAGACGGGGCAGATACATTTCCCGGCTCCTTCTCTGAAGAGCGACTCCCCTGCGGTCCTTTTCGAGGGCAAATACACAAAGCCCTTTCAATGTCCTTCCTCTCCGAGGAGCAGAGCTATTTCTTCTCAAGGCAGTTCTAATATTTGTTGGTCTCGGAAGGTCAGGGATTAAAAAAAAGGTTCTTGTTTTAATAGGCAGGGTGGAATTGGGAGTATTTTCAGTTCTGGCCAGCCGGCGATTTATCCCTGGGCTAATCCCGCCCCTCCCACAAAGAGATGTACATTTACATTTATTTTATACACAAACCTCTCAGGAGCAGCTTCCTCATAGTCCAACTGACCCAAAATCGCTGGAAGCGAAACATTTCTCTGGAAGTGTAGGGAACGGAGCCCGGCCCCTCCCAGGCCTCCTAGCTGTATAAATGCTCTGGACTCGGGGGGGGGGGGCACCTTAGTGGGGTATGGGCCAGCCGCCCGACCACCCCTTCAATGAACTACCAAAGTCCTCCAGGAACAGCAGCATCGGAAAATCCGTGGCCGTACGCACAAGGGAAGACACTCCGGGATACACGTTGGGGGGGGGGGGGAAGAGGGATGCTCTGAGGCTAACCTAGCGGATCTACCAGCTGGTCCACCAGCCCCATCCTCTTGGCTCTGTCGGCACGTATGTTCCTCCCAGTCAGCATCATGTCGAAGGCAGCTGGAATGCCCACCTATACAAGGCAGAAAAGGGCCGTTTCACCCACCAGGGACAAGAGGCAGGCGGGGGGTGGGGGCAGACAGGACCTCCACCCACCCGCCCAAACCCTTGCGGGGTCCAAGGCACCCAACTCACCATCTTGGGCAGCCTCTGAGTGCCTCCTGCTCCTGGCAGCAGCCCCAGTAAGACCTCGGGTGTGCCCAGGATGGTCTTTTTGTCCTTGGTGGCGATTCTGTACTGGCAAGCGATGGCAAGCTGAAGAGGTTAAAAAAAAAAAGGAAAAAGGAAAAAAGGAAACCAACGCCATTCAGAGACACACAGCTTTTTTCTCCCCTTTTTCTAAGCCCAGAATTGCCCTAGGAACAGAACCACGGGAAGAATCCCAGGAGAGGCCGTTTCAGAAACTGAGTGAGATGGCCCAGGGCTAGGACCGAGGGGCCTCCAGGCTGCTGTTCTCGCAGGCCTGGATGCCGAGGTCTGCCCAGCAGCCCCTGGAGAGCCACCCACTCCCTCCGCCTGCCTCCTGATGGGTGTCCCAGCCTCAGGGCCGGCCATTCCACGTCCTGACATGAACCGAGGGTCCCTCTGCCCTCCCTCCCTCCTCTGCCACCGTACCTCCAGCCCTCCTCCAAGGCAGGAGCCACTGATGGCAGCCACAATGGGCTTGGGGGATTTTTCCAGGCTGTCCATCGTCTTCTGCCCTTCCTGAGAAAGCTGCGTGATTTCTTGGCTGGATTTGCAGGCCTCGATCATGCTACAAGAAGAAGACAGGCCAAAAAGAGGGGACGGTGGGACTGCAGAAGGGAGCAGGGGGCGGGGCAGCCGTGGGGAGGGTGGGGGACACCGTTCACTTCAGTCAAAGCTCTACAGCTGGGGAGGGGCCCTTTAAAGTGCCTCCGAAGAGACCCATGGCTACTGCACACACCACTTCCCAAACGCCGCCAGGCAGGCTCCGTAAATGATGGGTGGCAGCTTGTTCCTTGCTCTGTGCAAGACGCTTTCCTGGGTCGTGATCTGCTTCACAACCAGCACCTCTAAGGAGCCCAGTCTCTTTGCACTAACTAGGGCAGGCCCCGTCTCGGCCATGGGCCTCTCGCGTCTGGGCGAAGCAGCTGCCTTTTGCTCTTATACAATTTGTCCACAGTGAACATTGTACTTTCCCCTCTTCTCTTCTGCTTTTAGACGTCACGTAAATGGTTTCAGCGCTCATTTGAGGGCAACCCATGTATTTTCGCAACATTCACTACTACAAATTATTACATTTTTAGCTGTCTCTGTTTTTAATTCATGCTCTGATGAATCAGGTGACACACCAGGGAAAACACAACACACTGAGTTTTAAAATATATAACTGACGTCTGATAAATTATACGTTTTTGAAAACTGCTGGCTAGCTCAATGGTGTATCTAATATGGCTGTGGAGCCAGAGGCTGGGAGTTCGATTCCCCGCCTGGGCCTCCCTGACAGGGGATGGACTCCATGATACAAAGGGTCCTTTCCAGCTCTGCAGTTCTAAGAGGATGATGATGATTATAGAAGATAAACAACTGTCATCAGTGAATAAGCAGGAAGCGTGGCCTTTTTCTTTCACAAAGGGCAGGGGGGCAACGCGTTCGCCTGCAGATCTCTTGCCCTTTACCTAATCCTCAGCAAAATCAGCATCCTTCACGAGCCAATTAAAATGGGGTGGCGGTCAGTTTGAAACTGTTGCTGCAGCTGGTGTAGTTCTCCTCCTGCTTGCACGCAGAGGGCACCCGGCACACTCCCTCCCTGCTCCTTCCATGCGTCAAGCCCAGCTTCCTCCTCTACATTGTCTTGAGCCCCCCCTCCCCCCCTTTCCCAGCATCTCCACTGTAACCATCTGATATTGTCCAGTAAGGGCACTGGGGTAAATGGCTCGACCGTTCAGGGCAGACAGAACCTCTCAGGGTCAGCATACGAAACTTGAGGAATAGCTGCAGTTCAAAGGGCTCAGAGAGCCCAGCCCTTAAAGCACTGGCATCTGAGGTCCAAGGGGGCACCCATTTATTTCTCCACTTTGGGGCATCTCGTGGGGCTGGGGGGGGGGGTGTTTCTCCATTTTCACTTGCAACACATGTGCAATTTAAAAACAGATTGTTCCCAAGTAGATTCTACAAAACTGCATCCAAAGATTTCTGCCAGAAGCATCTAACTCTCCCTAGAAAGAGCCTCATGGCACAGTGGTTAAGCTGCAGTACTGCAGCCAAAACTCTGCTCACGACCTGGGTTCAATCCCAGGTAGCCAACTTGAGGCTGACTCAGCCTCCTATCCTTCTGAGGTCGGTAAATGGAGTACCCAGCTCCCGGGGGTGGGCTGGGGGCGCAATGTGTAGCCTACATAATAAAACTGCAAACCACCCAGAGAGTGCTTTGAGCGCTATGGGGCAGTCTATAAGCAGCACACTTTGCTTTTTCGCTTTGCTCCCCTCCAGGGCAACTTACTTGATGTCGGCCCCGGCAATGAAGCAGCCGGGCTTTGCCGAGATAAGGACGACACTGCTGACCGCGTCATTGGCCCAGATTTCATTCATCACTTCAGTGAACTCTGACTGCATTGGCTTGGTCAGGGTATTAACCTGGGATAATAAAAAAAAAAGCAAGCGGGCAGGCTGAAACCCAGCTCGGCAAAGGGAACGCGCTTTGCAAGACCAGCTTCCCCTGCCCTTTCCGGCTCCAAGACAGAATGAATTGCCTTTGGGAGGGACAACGGCTCAGGGAAGCGGCATTCTTCCAAAATGAAACACAAACGTTCCAGCGGTTGTAGAGCGGCTTGTCATCACCAAGCACCGCCATCGGCAGGCACAGTGAAATCCGCAGCAGAGTCTCACCAGCGGTGGGGAATCTCTGCGCTGCCATGTGGGGGGTGGCCGTGGGCCACTCCTCCTGGCTGAGTGAAGGCCCTGCCCTTCTTTCACGGGATGTTTCCTTTTTTAGACACCCAGGGCTCTCACTATAAGCTGGGACGCCCCCTTCCCGCCTTTGCCCTGCAAAAAGACTCCCCTTTCCAAAATGCTCCTTTCGCCGGAGAATCTCCTTCAGGGCGCTTCCTTCCTTCCTTGGGCTCCAGGCACAGCTTCTCTGTCCCCCCCACTGGCACCCGTTTATGCCACTCGGGCCGACAGGAAACTTACCTTGGAATTTGGAGAGTTTAAACGCACAACAGCAACGTCTCCTTTGATGTCATAGCTAACATGCGTTCTAGCTGCGGGGGGGGGGGGGGGAAGCAGGAGATGCATTTGTTAGGGTTTCCGCTGGATCAGATCCTAACAAGACTTAAGGCAGCAGAGGACAAATTGCAGCCGGTGGGCCACAGCCCCCATCGTCCCGGGCTCTCCAAACCCCCCACGTTTTGCTCCCAAAGCCTGCTTGTGGTCTTGTGCGGGGCATCTCTTTTATCTTTTGAGCACCCTCTTAGGAATGGACCTCAACAGATGGGAAACCTTGATATCTGAGCGTTCAGCCTGGAGGCAGGCGGTGCATCATGGCCTCTCCCAATTTGAAGAGACGCTTGTCCAGCAGGTCGGGGCCAAGAGGCAGTCCCGAAACCAGCAAAATCAGGGAGCTGGACAGGGGGCAGACTGTATTTGTCTTCAGTGTGGAAGGGATGGTCACTCTCGAATTGGCCTTCTCAGCCACACTAGACGCTGTTCCAAGACCTCCATACAGAGCACGTTACCATCGTCTCTCGAGACTGAAGGATGCCTACTATTATTGCCTAAATCAGCCATTATGTAAGCAACTTTAATATCAGAGTGGTCTCTCGAGACTGAAGGATGCCTACTACCCTCTATCACTCCTGGGTCCCCATACGATGCCACCAATTTTTATAGGGTTTGGTTTGGGGTTTTTTGGTCAGGGCCAAATGCTCTCAAGAGTGCAAGAAAGACGGCTTCTCAAGTGAGCCCATTTTTCATCTAACACACACAAACATTGTAATGACCCAGACATCTTTAAAAAATAATTTTAGAATGAAACATCCCAATTAGCCTCTCGGGTCACTCTTTATAGCTCCTCAAACTGGCCCTTAGAGCCCTGCCGAGGTTGCCCATCCCTGGCTTAGCAGGATCTTAGAAGCTAGAGGGAGGTTTACATAGGATTCCCCATGAAGGCACTTCAGTTTCTGCAATGCACACACAGACAAGAGTCACACCTGCACTTTTCTGAGACGGGGGGAACTGGGAAAGGTGCCCATTTCCTTGATCTTTGTGGCTGTTCCGCTTTGCCATCCTTCCTTCTGCAAGTGCCACCCAGCCAACCAGAAAGAACCCCCCCCCCACCCAACCTCCAGTACTTTGAGGGGAAGGGGGCACGTGCCAGATAACAGGACAGACTTCCAAGGGGGATACCCAAGAGAGACGGCTGCTGCCAGCCAATATCCTCTCCTCTTTTACTGGTTTATGGTGTCCCAAATATGCTGCGGTCCCCCAGATTGTTAATCACGCAGGGAAAATAAATCTGAAAAGCAGTTCACCCACATCACATCCGGGAATTAACACTTACATTTGAGGGGAGAGGTCGTGCTGAGGCTTCGGCAGGCATAACCTAAAAACAAAAGATGGCTGGAGTTAACACAGGGGTGGAAAAAGTATTTCGGATCCCAAGGACCCAACGTTTGGAAACTGAGCACCCAGAAATTGACCCTTTTCAATCCTGAGTTTACAGCATGGGCTGCCCCCATGAAACCAACGCCTCCCTCTGCTACCTGCCAGGCACTCTTCACGAGGCACACACAGTTCCTGAAAAGTTCAGGCATGGTCGTTTTTATATTTTAGTGAGGGACATCACGTTGGCACCAGAACAGCCCCAGGAATCTTATTCATGCAAGAGGCACGCAGGCCACTCAAAGCGCAGAGCGCCAGAGGGGCCCATGCAAACGACGATCCTCTCATGGGAAGGGTGGGAGCCCCTGCCCTCCCCTGAAACTCAACAAGGCGGCACCTGCCCAGGCTTTCAAATCAGAAGGCCATTAAAATCACTTTTAAAGGGCTACTTTGAGCCTCAAACAGGCCCAGGGAGGTGAAAGAGCTTTTCAGTGGCCAACGGCACCGTCCGAGGGGTGCGTGTGTGTGTGGCATGGCTAGTTATTTCTACACCAGAATCTAAAAATTTAAAACTGTTTTAATCTTAACATGTTGAATTGATTTTTTTTAAATATAGCATTTCTAAAACTGCCGTTTGTTTTATAATTTCAAGTTGCAAGCCACCTTGGGTCGCCTATAGGGAGAAAGGCAGCACATAAACAATATAGATAAAATACATAAAATAAATTGCTCTCAGCAGAAGGCGGTCTAAAGGTGCTTCCACAGGCCACGCGCAGCCCTCAGCCAGCACCCTCCGAGTCTCCTGCTTACATCTAAGGATATACAAAGAGTGGTGCTGGATCAGACCAAAGCCTCCCTGGCCCATTCACCGTTCTGTGCCCATGGGGGCCAGGATCAGATGCCCCAAGGGAAGCACACAGGTGGGGCAGGAGAACACGGGCACCCTCCCAATCCTGTTCCTCATAAGCCTCATGGTGTCCCTAACAGTAAGGGCCGAAAGCCGTCACTGGAACGAGCCGCCTGGGAGAATGACAGAGATTCTCATCAAGAAGCTTTGAAATGGAGCCTCAAGGAAGCCTTTCCAAACCCCAACGTCCTCTGGAAGCAAACAGCACAGTTTGAACCACGCTATGGGAAGAAGTGCTTCCTACTGTCTGCCCCTGACACTGGGTCCTTCAATGGAAAGGAGTCCACCCCTTCACACATGCAGGTGAAACACGGGAACTCCAGAGATACGGGCTGAAATCCTGTAGTAAGGCGCAACGAGAGTAGGCCCATTGAATCCATGGACATTGGCAGAGGGGTTGACTTCTCAAATCCCCACCCGTTCAACCGTGTCCATGTGCAGGGCCAGGTGCCCGCACGCTGGAACGTGTGACGGGCTTTCAGCCACTCGGAGACAAAAACCGCCCAGCCCCTCCCAGGTGATGAGGGAAGGCTCCCTGTATGTCAGGAGCAGCCCTCTGAAGGCAGCCCCACGAGACAGCATTTGTTCCTTCTTAGAGGCCAACTCTAAGAAGGCCATGCAACAAAGGCCCACCCCACGCGGCCTTGGGCAGGACCCCTTCGGTTGCCTTGGCTTGAGAAAGAGCACGGAAGCCCTCGGGGGGGGGGGAGAGGGGGCTTCAAGACAGGACAACCCAGCTGGCCAGGAAGAAGAGGGAGGCGACCGCTGGACCTTGCTTGGCACATCGCTACCCAAGGTGGGACCCCATCAACTGCCTGGGAGAACTTGTGCCTGGTGGGCAGCTGGACGCGGCAGAGCCAGAGCACACAGGGGAAGAAGGGACCACCTTCCCCCCTTTGGGGCCACAGAGGCAGGGGTCCCCCTGTGTCTTCCTGCCGCGCCTCTTAGTCCCAGGGCGCCACGGCTCAGCAGGAGGAGCCCGGGCCCTACAAGGCACCGGACACCTGGGAGCCGAATGCGGCCTTTGGGTTCCCAAGACACAAAGCAGCCGGAGACTCTGGGCAAGAGGGTCTCCAGCCAGACCCAGAGCAAAACAAGCCCTCTGCCCCCTAAGCCCAGGTGAGCTGTCGGAGAGAAGCTCCACGTCAGAGGCCCAAGGCCGCGGCCCTTGGCTTGGTAAGGGAAGCACCCGGTGGAGGCGGCGCCTTGCCCTCTGGCCTACATTCCCGTGTGTGTGTGTGTCGGAAAAAAAGGGACCTTTCACCTACATTCCGCTCCGCTCAGAAACCACAGACCCTTGGTCCAAGAGATCAGATGGGGTGATGTGGGGGGGGGGTAGAATTACAAACAAATGACAAGAAAGGAGAAAGAACTGCTGACTTCAACACCTGCAAGTCACAGGCAGAGCAGCACACGGGCTCTATGCAACCAGACTGGGGCCTGGCAGTTCTCAGATCCCAAATGATCCTGCACCAACCAGAAAATTATAATGGAGCAAGGTATCATCCTCAGGCATCACTGTATAGCCAGTTTTCCTTACCCCTCTTCTTTCTATTGTCTTTTTTCAGAGAATTAGTCCTGAGATCAATGAGTTTCCTTTTGAAATACAGTGGTGCCTCGATTTACAAAATTAATCCATATTGGAACGGTGGCCGTAACTAGAAAATTTCGTAAGTCGAAGCACCGTTTCCCATAGGAATGCATTGAAAACCATTTAATCCGTTCCAGCCAAAGGAAAAAAAATCACCCAAAAATAAAAGCCTCCCGTGGAGGGCAGCGGGGGCAGCTTTTATTTTTTTGGTGATTTTTTTTCTTTGGCCGTGGAGGCAGAGGGCAGCGGGGACGGCTTTGGAAGCCCGGCTTCCCCAGCTTCCCAAGCCGTCCCTGCGGGGACGGAAGGCAGAGGACAGCGGAGGGGGTTTGGACGCCCGGGAAGCCGGCACCCGGCGCGGAGTTCGGGGCGGTGTTGGAAGCCCGGGAGGCTGAGACTCCCTTTTCCTAACCGTTGGGGCGAAGAAGCAGCCTCTTTGCCACCAACGGTTTGAATTCCCCGCCTTTTTCCCCTGCCTTTTTCTTTTCGTAACTGGAAGCTCCGGCCGCAAGTAGAAGCAAAATTTTGAGGACGGAGCTTTTCGTAAGTCGAGGCCCCACTGTATCAAATCAATATCAAATGCTTCTTTCATGGTTATTTTTTTAAACTGCTAAAATAATTATTTAAACACCTTTTTAAAACTGGGGGAGGACCTTGCATTAAGTTCTTATTCCAACAAAGCTTTACTGATACACAAGTTGTACCTGCAGCTCTTACAAGAGGTGTGTCCTTCAAGTGCTTATTATGCAAACCCCAAAACAGGTCCCTCCAATTCTTTAAAGACTCCAGGGCTGGAATGTATTAACCCTATTGAGAATTCACACGGCTCTTTCCTTGTTCAAACCACAAAGCCTGAGAAAGGACAACTCCATTCAAAGTCACCCCGGACGGAGAGTCACAATATCCCCAATGGTTTCAAGTCACAGAAAGCCATACTACACAGAGGACGAACCACGGGGGGAAAAAAATTCACCATTTTGCCCACTTCATGCCACTCATGAATCAAAAAAGGCAACAGCTCCTAATCTGAAATGAGATTAATAATAATTGCATGCTGTCCAGTCAATTCTGATTTATGGTGACCCCTTCCATGATTTTCTAGGTATAGAATATAGAGATATACCGTGTTTCCCCGAAAATAAGACAGGGACTTGTATTAATTTTTGCTCCAAAAAACGCATTAGGGTTTATTTTCAGGGGATGTTTTATTTTTTTCATGTACAACAATCTACTTTTATTCAAATACAGTCATGTCCTCTTCTTCTGGTTGCTGCACAAGGGTGGAGGGCGGGGTTTCACTTAAGTGGGGCTTATTTTTGGGGTAGGGCTTCTATGACGAGCATCCTGAAAAATCATACTAGGGCTTATTTTCAGGTGAGGTCTTATTTTCGGGGAAACAGGATAGTTCACCCTTCTTTTCTTCTAGGGGTGCCCCTGGGACGGCTGTGCAGCTTGCCCCAAGGTGACTCGGGCTGGCTCTTGCGGGGGAATCGAACTCCCAACCTCTGGCTCTGCAGCCAGATGTTGAAACGAGACCAGGCCCCCGCCCGTCATCTACTCCTCTCATTGATCTTCTGGCAAGAGGGGGAGGCTCTTTCCCCCCCACCCCCCACCCAGGGGAAAAAGACAGTCTATATATCCTGGGGCGCTGGAAGGGCCCCCCTGCCCCGTCCCCGAGAAGAACAGAAGGCCAGGCGGGACAGGCCTTGGGCGTGAGGGCTCTGGGCAACCCTCCTTCGACTGGACTACAACTCCCACCATCCCCCTTCGTGGTGGAGAGTGACCGCCCCCTTCCCCAAAAGGAACGTCCCCCCCCCCCCAGGGAGCCTGGTCTGCGAAAGTCCTCCTGAGAGAGGGAAGGAGGGGAAATGGGCGGGTTGGGGGGTGGCTGGGGTGGGCTAGATGACCTTCATGAACCCCTCCCTTTTTTTTTGCATGTGATTTGTACGGGGGGGGAAGGAGGGGAGGGATCGTGTCCTTCGGGCAGGGCCCAGCGGAGGGCGACCCCGGAGGAGCCAGAGGGCCCTGCTTCCTCCCGGCCCGGGACCACCACCACCCCCAGGCCCTCGGAGGCAACCAGGGCGTGCCGGCCCCCCCCCCGGGCCTAGGCCTCCGCCTCCGCCTCCTTCCCTCGCTCGCGGGGTCTCACCTGCCAGGCGTCCCCCGGAAGGGCAGTACTTGGCGGCGGCGGCGAAGCGCGCCCAGCTCCCGATGGCTCTGACCGCGGCCGCCATCTTAGCCCGCAGGGAGGTCGAGCCGACGAGGACGGGGACCCTGGCCGAAGGGGCGGGAACGGGAAAGAGAGAGAGGGGGGGCAGGCAGGGAGGGAGGGAGGAGGGGCCTTCGACGCAGCCCGTCGCCCTGCGCGGGGCTGCCCGCGGCGGCGCCTGACTGCCACGCCGGGCGCCGCCGCCGCCTCTGCCCTCCACCTCCGCCTCCCCCGCCTCCTCCTGAGAAAAGGGTTTCCCGGCTGTTCAGGAGAAGACTTTCAGCGCCACCTTCGTGGGCTGGGGTGAGGGGGAAGAGGCGCGTCCGGTCAGGCACCGCCGTGGACGCCTTGGGGAGGAAGGTGGGAACCTGCTGAGGAAGCCGAGGGGACCTTCTGGGCAGACGGCGCGAGCGACGTCAGGGGGAGGGGCGTGGCCTCGGGGGTGTCCAAGGGGCCCAAGCAGGCGGCCGGGAAGGTCAGGAAGAGGAACCGCCGCCGCCGCCGCGCCCGGTGAGGCAGGGAAGGGAAGGCCTGGCTTGGCCTGGCCTGGGGGGGCGCCCCGAAGCTGGGGGGGGGGGAGTGGGACTGCGAGTGACGGAAGTTGGGGCGGGGCTTAGCATTCCTTGGGTGGGGGCGTTGGTTCGTTACCGTTACCGTTACCGTAGAGGAAGAACGAAACTCCTCGTTCCTTGGGGTGAAATTACTTCTCTGCCACGTCGAGGTCGAGGTGGTGGGGTTAGGGGTAGGGAGGCGATGGCTTGCCTGGGGGGTCTGCCCTGCAGGGTTGTCTTGTCGGGGAATCTCTGAGCAGGGACGGCTGGGGTTGGTTTGTGTCTTTTTCTCTTTTATTTCGAGGCCGCCTTCCCTTCTCGGTAGACCAGCTCCTTGTCTGTGGTTTTTAGATGGATGGTTTACGCATTCCTGACTGGCCTGGGTGGTTAGGGCTGCTTGAGTTTTCCATTTTTGTGCTTTTACTTATTTATTTATCTATCTATATCTATATAAAACACACACACAAAAATGGAAAACACAAGCAATATATATATATAAAAACCTTTCTCTCTCTCTTATTGTGCCTGGCTGCGCTATGGCCTTTTAATGATCTAAGACATGCCTCTTTATACTCTTTTGTCCTTCGCTTTATGTATTGTCTTTTTAATGAACCGTCCTTGCGTGCTCACGGTTGTCAGCTTTGAATACTGACTTTTAAGGATTTCAGCCCCCTTGGCTCCTTTTCAAGGAGAAAGGTGGGGGTAAAACTATTTTAAATAAATCATAAATACATCCATTTCTCCCGATCAGGAGACACCCCCCCCCCGGGGGGATGAAAAGGCATGGGACAGGATCCAACCCCCCCCCCCCCCGGGACAGGAGAGGAAGGCTTGTTATTCCACCCCAGAACCCTATTTGGAGATTTGAGTTTGGAAGGGTCGAGGGTTGGGGCTGGATTTGGGGGCAGGCAAAGGAAGATGGATCAGCAGGCAGGAGGTCAGGATCAGCCCAAAGGGCAGGAGAGGCTCAAGCTCAAGCAGGTCCCTCCCAGGATGGCTTCCGTGCTCTGGAGCCACCTGGGTTTCCAAAAAAGGCAGCCCCTGAGCCTGGCCAGGGGGGGGGGGTTTGTGATCCTCTCGGCTGTAGGAAGGACCTCTGGCAAGGGGGAAGGACCGGGAGACGGAGGGCCTTTAGGGCTTGGGGAGGGGCGCAGGGAGTGGGGACCGTGCTTAGCCAAACATCCATGATGAAATGGCCACCTCGGCTGAGAATGGATGGACCGACCTGGCACAGAAGGAAATGGGCTAGCTCTGGCCGAGAGCAGCTGCTGGCCTGCCCTTGTTGTCCTTTCAAGGTCTAGCCAGCCAGGCTCCCGAAAGCAATGTGCAAGTGAGGATGAACGGCTGGCTTTCTAATCCTCCCTTCCTCTTCCAGATTTCGAAATGGCCTCCATGCTGACCTGCGCCCTCAAGACCCTTCCGTCCGTCTCGCCTTGGGCCGCCAGATTCTGTAAGTTAAACCCCAAATGCATGCAATTGCTGACGGGTGGGGTAAAAAAGTTTTCTCTATATTCTAATAGGGCCATGGTGAAGTTCTGTGCAGGTTGACAATAAAGGAGCAGAACCTTTTGGATGTCCTTCGTTCATAGGGTTGCCGCACATCGAAATAGTCAGATTGGTACAGAACAGCAGCATGCCATCTGAATAGCTGATTTTGTTGCTTTTGAATTGTTGATACCGTGTTTCCCTGAAAATAAGACAGGGACTTATATTAATTTTTGCTCCAAAAAACGCATTAGGGCTTATTTTCAGGGGATATCTTATTTTTTTCATGTACAACAATCTATATTTATTCAAATACAGTCATGTCATCTTCTTCTGGTTGCTGCACAAGGGTGGAGGGCGGGCTTTCACTTCACTGGGGCTTATTTTTGGGGTAGGGCTTATATTACGAGCATCCTGAAAAATCATACTAGGGCTTATTTTCAGGTTAGGTCTTATTTTCAGGGAAACGGTATGTTTTTGGAACCCTGTCCAATTTTAATACTTTATTTTTGTATTTATTGCTATTAATTGCGAGCTCTTTTTGGTACAGTCCTCAGTGGAAAAGGAACATGTGACTAAATTTGAAAATAATTTTTTCTAAAGGTGCTGATTTTTTTTAATGTACATTTGAATGCCTGTGCAAACCTGAGTTTCTACATTGTTTTGTTTTGTGTTGTTTTTGTTCATGTGGCAGTTAGTAAGCCATGGAAGTCAATTGCTTTGCTTTACATTTGGATATTCTTCTGTTTTTCTTGTGTTTCAGCTCTGAGATCCCTAAGTTGTTCATCCCAGCTACATGCAGCAGGTAAAACTGTATGCATTTTACAATGAGGTAGCCATGTTAGCCGAGGCCTACTTTGGGCATATCATGAGAAGGCAGGATTCTCTGGAAAAAGAAATAATGTTGGAAAAAGGTGAAGGCAGGAGGAAGAGAAGACCACCAAATTTGAGATGGACTGACTTCCTAAAAGAAGCCACAGCCTTGAGTTTTCAAGATCTGACCAGGGCGGTTGAGGACATCCTTATTTCATAGGTTCACTCAACGGCACGTAACAACAGTGATGTTTGAAGGGCAGAGCCGAGTGCTTAGGAAGCTTCATAAACTTTATGTCAGTAGGTTGGGCTTTGTAACATCTTGGTCTTTTGGGATGGTGAATAATTCCAAGACGAAAGGATGAAGTTGGTGTGAAATGAAACATATGGTTTTGACTAAGATGTTGGGAGGGCTCTTTCGAACGAAGGAGCCACGTGTGTTTCCTGTAGTTTTAGAAAGATAAATGTTGGTTTAGGTCTGCCTTGACTGTACAGCCGGTGTTTACTGCCCTGTTTCTACAGCCCAGACGAAGAGTAAGAAAACGTTAGCAAAAAATGGAGTGAAGAATATCGTGGTGGTGGATGGTGTTCGCATTCCCTTCTTGCAATCAGGAACCACGTGAGTGTGAAACTCATCCTTGACACTTAAGAAGTCTGGGAAGTATGCGATGTTGACAGTGGAAGCATCCCACTCACCATTCCTTCGTGTTCTTCTCTGTTAGTTGTGTAAGAACCAAAACAGCACCAAAAAAAAAAGCTTGTTTGTTTACTTATTTACTTATTCCATTTATATGCTACCCATCTAGCGAATTGCTATTCTGTGCAGTGTACCACAAAGAAAATGAAGAAACGTACAATAAAATTGCTGTATAACCATTTTGGGGCATCCCTTGCAGTATTTCTCATCTCCTTCCTCCTCTTGCCCAATTAATCGGGGGGAACCTCCCCCAAAGCCCCTCCAAATAGCTCTGTTTTGAAGAGCTTTTTAAAGGCACAAAGGGAGGGCACTCCTGTGGAAGGGCATTCCGTACGGAGGACACCAACCACTGCTGAGGCCTGGTTTCTGGTTGGCATTTTCTGGGCTTCTCAAGGTGTCGACACCTGCGGGCATGAGGTCTGTAAGGACTGGGTTCTCAAACTGCAACACAAACAAAACAACTCCCCCCACCACCACAAAGTTGCTTTGTCCGTGTGTTAATGTTTGTGTCTGTGTGCTTCCTCTCCCTCTAATCCTCAGGTATTCAGACTTGATGCCACACGACTTGTCCAGAGCAGCACTGAAGTAAGTAGCAAATGACTAGGGAATGGAGCCAGAGGTCCCGGTGGGCTTTCTTGCCTTCTGCCCTAAAAAAAAGAAACCCATCTGGTTTCTCTTTTGCTCAGGAGGGAAACGGAGGGTGGGGTGGTGGCCGCCACAATAGCACCATCGAGAAGGCAAAATATAAATTCCAATTCTAGCCACTCCTGGGGGAACCTTTTCAGGTGAAGGAAGTGTTACTGCCCTGCACTCAACTGCAGAGCTTGGGGGGAAGCCTCTGAGTAGCAAGATTGCACCCTGCAGTTGTGGCAGGGCGGGGGCCTTTCCTCGAACAGACGAGCAGTTTGGCCACGCCATTGGGGCTGAGCAGGGCTGTTGACTGCAGGGGCCTGTTGGAGGCCACTGGTTCATTGGGTTGCCCTAAATCAGGATTGTCCGTACATGGCAGCGTCTCTGAGCGGTAACACTGGTCCGAAGGCGAATGGACAAAGTGTAAGCTTGGCCAAGAAACATAACTAAGAACTTTTTTTGTTCAGTTGAGAAATGAAGGTCCATGATAGGTATGAAGAGAACAGCATGGTTCTGCCAAAACAGTTTTTCTGCCTTACATGCAAACTCTTTGTAAAACTGAAAATAAGCATCCTGCCTCAAATAAGCCCATGATTCCAGAATGTATCCGAGGCCTGTATTGGATAAAGCTTTATCTGAAGGGAAGAGTTCCAGTAGAGGGGAGGTGGTGGTGATGGTGGTGGTGGGACGGTAATTAGTGGAGAAATGCATGAATGTCGAGAAGCACGTTCCCTCACTGCTGCTCCCGTGGTTGTGGTTTGACTTTTTCTGGTCCAGTACCAGCTCCTGTGGCAGTGTGTTTAGTGGGGGCACCCCGGGGGAGCCGCCACTCGTCTCTGCTCATGTTCTTACTTTGCCGTCCCCTTGGTTTTTCATTCTGATGCTTTCCGCTCAGGGGCCTCCTGGATCGGACCGAAGTCCCAAAGGAAGCCGTGGAGTACATCGTCTTTGGCACGGTCATCCAGGAGGTGAAAACCAGCAATGTTGCTAGAGAGGTATGTAAGATGGGGAGGAAAGCCCCTGGCAGACACAGGGACGTTGTCCATGCAGGGATTGGGGGGGGGGATGGAGGGGCAAGCAGGAGAAGGACTCGCTTTAACTCCATCTCACACAGCAATGCATTAAAAACTCAAATGAGGCTCTCCCTTTGTCAGATACTGGCTGTATCTCTTGCAAGTGAGTAGCTGCACCTGAGCTTTCTGTGGTGAGAAGGGTCTCCCGTCTCTGGCTGGAAAAGTGGGGAAATTCCCCCCCCCCCACGGCTGCAGGCTTGGATCTGGGACCGTCTCTTCCTTCTGGTGTGAATAACCCCTTTCTCACCCCAAGACTGAGGCCGAGGACAGTGGCTGACCTGTGTTTGGCTGGCCTTTTGAGGCACGTCGGGCGCCTCCCCTGCCCAGTGTCACAGGGTGGGTCCCGGCCACCTCCTGAGACCAGGGTGGCAGTGGGGCAACTGTCCCTGAGGACCTTGTGCCCCAAGGACTTGGAGAGCTCCCTGTCACGTTGGGGCCGAGGGCTTGCCCTTCTTCGGGGGTGTCCAAATTTGGAGGCCAGACATGGAGGCCACGAAGGAGCCTCTCTTCGCAGAAACGTCCTGTGCAAAGAGGTTGCCTTTCCATCCAAATACGGAGCAAAAATCCTTGGAATACATTGCACGGTAGTGGTTGTTTGAAAGAAGATCAGAAACAATTTTTTTTAAAGTGGTAGACCTGTTAGCCTCTTCACACCAAACCCAAAAGATTGTGGTGTGTTTGAGTTCGTGCGGGTGACCCTGCGAAGGGGGGGCCCTCCGCCGTGTCCTGTCCTCTTGATCAGCCCTGCTCAGCTCAGGAGACGAGCTGCTGTGTTTCGCTCTCCGTTGTCATGGGTTGCAGTCCCTGGAGAAGCACCTTCTGTGGGTCACTGGGGGGGTGGCGTGGGGGGCAGGCCTTTTGTCTCCAGTGAACAGGAGAATCCTGGCCTCATGTGGACGCTGAAACTCCCATTTGCCCTTCCTGGTGCTTCCTGGTGGATTGGGCACGGGCCTTACAGCTGGCCTAGTTTTTGGACTTCCTTCTTGAACCGCCTGTGCCTGGTGAAGCGCTCCAGGGTTCCCGCTGTCTCTCAGCCCTCGTGCCGGTGCAGTGTCCCAGGCTGTGGGGCAGCCCCAGAGCAGGCAGTTCCCCATGGCACGGGAACGCCAATGGAAAGGCAGGAGTGCCTTTCTGAGTGCTTCTGCCATTTTGGACCCATGATGACTAAATCCGTCCAGAGCCCAGGCTGTCTTTAGCTGGAGGGAAGGAGAGGCGCCACAAGCAGGGGTCTGTTCACCCGGAACCCTCTTCTTGGGTGTCGGCAGAAGGTCAGGCTCCCAGTGCAAAACGTGTCAGGGCACAGCTGCCCCTTTTTGTCAGTTTTCTGTGCAGGAAAGAGTTCTGCCCTTTTCTTCTTCTTCTTCTTTTTTTTTTAAGGAGAAAAACACATCCCAAGCATGTGTCAACATGTTTATTATCTCTGGCTTAAAAGAGCACCCTGTCAGAGGACTCTGAACCCGCTGACGGGCTCTGTTCCAGCTCTGTAAAAAAAAAAAACACGTGAGGCTCTGTTCCAGCTCTGTAAAAAAAAACACGTGAAGATGATAACCTATGTGGCTGTGAATGGTGGAAAATGCAAGACGCTCGTTGGCCCACGCCGACAGTTTTGCCAACCTACAGACACTCCCAAGTGGGGGAGGGCCCGGTGCCTCTGGCCTTGCACAGGGCGATTGGTCTCCTCCTCCTTCCGGCTTGTGCTCCTCCTGCGGGCTGCCTTCCTCGCCAGCCCCAGCTTTTGGTGCCTGGCTGGCTGCTCGGCATCGCCCTCCATGGCGCAATTGTAGCTCCTGACTGCATCCTGAACTGTAACCCAGTTGGCAGTGTGTCCGTGAAGGTGTGGCTTGGCTTGCCAGTCCACGGCTGGGAAGGCAAGCCACCCCCCCCCTCTCTGTCTCTCTCCAGGAGCAGCTTCACAGGCAGCCTGCCAGGGGAACGGAGCCTTCCCCTGCCTCGGCTGCCTGTAACCCTCCGGCTTGGGAAGCCTGCCAGGGAGAGGGCGCAGGGCCTCCTCTGGGCCAGGCTTCTGCTTTGGCCCCTGGTGTGGTGTCATAGTTTCCATCTGGTGATGATGGGGAACCTCTTGTGTGATGTTTTTTCCCCCTCCAGAAAAGGGGCTGGCCTCTGTGAAGCACTTGACCCGAATATTTTCCCCTGCATACCTTGCGTGTCTCTGTCTAGGACTGGACCTGAATGTCTGATATAAAAATAGGTGCCTCTGTTCACTTTCCACTTTCAAAGGGCCTTTGACCTTCTCTCCCACAGGGAGGATCGTTCACGATGCCTTCCACTGTTCATGTGAGAAACTGGAGTGGAGGGGAAAAGTCCTGCCCGGGGGACTCAGGGAGGGAAGAGGGGCAAGCCGCCTTACAGGCCTCCCTGGAAGAATTGGGGCCCCTGGAGGTCCCCTGACCAGCCCACGCCCAGTGACCCTGTGGCTGCTCTTAGGCTGGTCAGCACGAGGGAAGGCCTCCCCCAGCGTCCTGCCCCTGCGGTGGGCAGCGGCCAAAGATGTTGCCCCAACCCCTTTTAGCCGCTGGATGAGGCCGCCCGGGCAGGGGGGTTGGGATCCTTCTGTGCCTGCCTCGGAAGCGGCTCCCGAAGGCCCGGCAGTCGTGCTGGCAGGAGGCTGTCCGGAAGGAAGCTCTGGCCGCCGGGGTTTGAGCTCAGGTTTCCTGCGCCAGGAGCCACTCTGGCTCCCGGTGACGAACAGGGGCTGCACTTTGGTAAGAATTCTGTGTCTCCAAATGAAGGCCCTGCTTCTGGCACAGAGACGGTGTTGTCCCAGACCTGCTTCCGAGGAACAGTTCAGAGGGGGCGGGGGGACGTGGGCGCTTGCTTGTTGGGCTCGAGGCCACGCGTGGGACAAGGCTCTGCCACAGCAGGTCCCTCCTCCGTGGGGAGCTGGAGAAGGGAGCCGAGGGCCAGGCTCCGTCTCTCCATCCCGGCCTAGAGGGAAGGGGTCTGCGGACCCCGCCAAGAGGCGCAACCCGAAGGGGCTGGCGTGGCCGGAGCGAGCCCTTCCTGAGCGCCTGCATCTTTTTTGTGCCCGCTGCAGGCTGCCTTGGGGGCCGGCTTCTCGGACAAGACTCCCGCCCACACGGTCACCATGGCTTGCATTTCATCCAACCAAGCCATGACGACAGGTACGTTTCCCCAAAGGGACGCCGCTCTGAGGGGCAGAAGTAGAGAGAGTTCTTATCACGCCGAGCGGTGCGTAAATAACAAGGCGGGCATTTTTTTTCCAACTGGCGAATGGGCCCATCGGGGTGCTGGTGAGGTGGCCCCTGGCCTTCGCTCGCGACAGCAGCCATACCGCCCCCAAGGCCGTGTTTAGAGCCCACGGAGCCCCCCCCTCCAGCAGGGAAAGCAGCAGCACTGGTTTCTTTTTTTAAAATTGTAGAATTGTACCCCCAAAGGTCACCGTTCTCCTCGAAAACAAGTTCTATGCTTCCTTCCATGTCTTGTTTTAGCAAAAACAAAACACCTCCCCCAAACCATGCTGTTTTGTTTGGGGTGGATGGGTGGGTTTGCGGGGGTCTTTTTTGGTGGCTTCTTTGTTGACTTTCGGTTTCTGCAGGTCCCCAGGGAGGTCCTGGGTTTAGGAATGTGGCTCCTGGAACCCCCCCCCCCCCCAGGGTTGCCCAGCCTGCCTTAAGCCTGCACAGGGGTGACTGCTTGCCAGCTGCTGCTTTCCTTCCATCAGCAGGTCCCCGTTAAATATTGCAGCCACGCTTAACTCAGGGGAGGGATCAGCCCTAAGTCCTTGCTAAGTTTCTGCAGGAAGCGATTCTGCCTCCGACAGACTGATACGTAAATTATTAGCTGCCCCGAGACAGGTTTCTGCCACCCCACTAAAAAGGACAGGTGGCAAAACAGGAGATCAGCAGAGCCCAAGGGGTGGCATGGTGGGGAGACCAGCCCAGTTGGTTGGCTTTGCGCTGGGGCAAAAATGGGAGCTGGGGGAATGTGTTAAAGTAGGAGGTGGAGAGAGTGCTACGGAGTCCCCCTCCCTTGGAGGGAGTTCCGGTTTGCCCCCTGGGCTGCTCTTCCGTTCTCTTGGGCTGCGGTTCTCGCCCTTCCGTTTGGAAGGTTCTGCGCAAACCTCCCTAAGTTCAGCCCAAAGGTCTCGCTGGAGCAGTGACAGCTGAAAAAGATGTCCCGTTCTTCCGGTAGTGAAAGGTTAAAGGGGGAAAGTTGCAGGAACGCCTGCCTTCCTCCATCCCAGCCTCCTGCCTTCCCCCCCCCCCCATGTTGGAGGAGGGGGCCGGGCCTCCCTTGTGCCCAGCCAGGTGCCATCTTGGCTTTGTCCCTTGCAGGCGTCGGCCTCATTGCCTCTGGGCAGATGGACGTGGTGATCGCTGGCGGTGTGGAGCTGATGTCGGACGTACCCATCCGGCACAGTCGGAAGATGAGGAAGACCATGCTTGGACTCACACGGGCAAAAACCTTGAGCCAAAGGCTGTCCCTGATCTCCAGGATCCGCCCTAATTACTTTGCTCCTGAGGTAAACGAAGCAAGACAGATCAACATCAAAGAGCTCTCTCCGCCGTGCCCCCCCCCCTTTTCTCAGGGTGCTTGTTTTGTTAATCGGTTAAGGAAAGGAGCAAGGGCTAAACGTGCCGGCCGTGGCAGGTCAGGCCTGTTGTGTCTGGAGTGCTGAAATCTGCTCTGAGGCACAGACGAAGGTGGCGTAGACGAGTCCCCGCAGTGACTGTTAGTCTGAGATGGAGACCGCTGACCAGAGTGGGAGCTGGCACTTTCCTCTGAAAGGAGAGGAGGCGATGGAAGCGACCAGGGGTGGCCCAGGAAAGGCTTTGCTAAGGGAAGGAGTGGGTCCAGAGATGGACACAAGCGAACCGAGGCTGTCCCAAGCAAGCCCGGGGCGGGGGGGGGGGGGGGGGAGAGAGCCCAGGGCTGTTCGTTCGGTGCCGCCATGCCTGATGAAGAGCGAGCTTTTTAGGGGACCCGAGAGAGCAAAGGAGGTGGAAGGCAGGCAGGGGGGAGGACGGACAGCTGAAGGTGGGGAGCAGGTCTTCGAAGAACCTGCTAGAAACCTTAAGTGCTGCCGCTGAATTCTGGCTATTCCACTGAGGAGTCGAGCGGTTAGTCCCAAGGAGCAGCTTTTTCCGAGCACCTTTCTGGCTTCTTCCAGCTCCCGGCTGTGGCCGAGTTCTCCACCAGCGAGACCATGGGCCACTCGGCGGATCGTCTGGCGGCCGCCTTCGCCATCTCCCGCTTGGAGCAGGACGAGTACGCTTTGCGGTCCCACAGCCTGGCCAAGAAAGCCCAGGACGAAGGGCTCCTGACGGACGTGGTGCCCTTCAAGGTCCCAGGTAAGGCGCCTGATGGAGGAACCCGTGGGACGTTCGTCCGTTTCCCTCCAGCTCCCACCTCGAAGCCCTGGGGGGGAGAAGCTCTGCCCGGAGCAGCTCTCCGTGAAATGACCGATGGAAGGAGGAAAAGCAGCACTTGAAGGAGCGGAGAGGGAGAGGCAGGAGAAGGCTTGTTCTCCTTCACACACGCATTTGAAGGCCTTCCCAGTTCCTGCAAGCAGAACAGGTGGAAAATCCGAGGAGAGGAGGAAGGGGCCGCTCCCTAAGAAGGAAGTGGAGAGAAGGCCAGGGGAGGTGGGGGTCCCGTGGGCAGAAGGGGAAATAGCCAGGAGATCCGTTGAGCAGAGGGCTGGACTCGATCTCCCACCTAGATCTACCCGAATTACTTGGCATAGCCAGGAGGGACGGCTGAGGGGCCTAACGCCGAGAGAGGTCCGGAAAGAAAGAACTAGAAACCGGGCCTTCTCGGCAGTGGCCCCTCGACTATGGAACAGCCTCCCAACAGAGATCCGCCTGGCACCCTCGCTGGGTGTTTTTAAGAGCCATTTAAAAACTTGGCTATTTAGGCAGGCCTTCCCTTCTGTCAATTCTTAAATTTTAGTTCTTTGTTTTTTATTATTCCCATCTTGAATACTTTATATTATTGTTTCAATTGTTTTATTGTTTAATGTTTTATATATTGATGATATTTGTAAGCCGCCCCGAGTAGACATTGTCTAGGGGGGCGGGGTAGAAATCTAAAAATAAATAAATAAAATAAAAAGATAGCCTTATGGGGCCCCTTCTGACTCCACGATGCTTTGATACGGCATGGAGGCAGGCTGAGGCTCCTTGCCCGATTAGAAATATCCCGGCCTGCTCTTGAGCTGCAGCCTCTTTACATGGTCGGTTCTTGCAGGCAAGGACACCGTCCTGCGGGATAACGGAGTCCGTCCATCTTCGATGGAAAAGATGGGTCAGCTGAAGCCCGCCTTCATCAAGCCCTACGGGACGGTCACCGCTGCCAACTCCTCTTTCTTGGTAAGGGGCTTGGACCATCCTCCCATTGAAACAAAAGCAAGGGAACGGGAAAAGGGGACCTCTCAGCTTTTTAAGCGCCTCAGAGTCAGCATCCCAAGAAACACAGAGGAGACAGCCCGCCGTGGGCTATTTTGCTTACCGGTTTGAATCAGGGTCTGACCCTTGAGACATGTTTTCCTTCAAAATTGTCAGGCCTTGACCCAGGAGAAACTGTGACGCCTCAACCCATGGTTTGGTTTTCTGGGAGCGAGGCCCGGGCCCCTGCAGAGCATCCAAGCCCAGCTGGCTACCACCTGCCTGCAGCTCTCGGTGCCTCAGGAGCAGTGCTGGTTGGCGCCCTTGAGGGGGACCATGGTGGGCTTGGCTTTGCCACCAGCGAGGAAGCCGGGGTGGGGGGGCTAGGAGGGAAGGTGGCCCGTCCGAGGGGAGGGGGGGAGGCTCCCTTCCCAAACTCTGCCGAGGAACCTGGCATGGTGGCTGGAGGGGCTTCTGGAGAGACTTCTCAATCTAACAAAGAGAAGGAAAAACGGCTCCCACGCCCAGGCGAAGGTTTCTGGCCCCTCTTTCAGAGCCCCTCTGAATTTGCGAATGGTCTTCCTCGGCTCCCTTTCCACACTGCCGCCATGGGCAAGGGGCAGCTTGTTGTTCCTGAACAGGGAGTGGGGAGGTCTCACTTTGCCCCCCCCGGCAAGGAGTCTACCAGCACAAAAAGCCTTGGTGGAGGGCAGCAGCTTCTTTGGGACAGAGAATCATAGAAAATAGAGATGAGGGTATTCGTATGCGAATACGAATATCCCCCCCACAGGTGGAAATAACGAGGGCCCGGCCCCATGAGGCCGGACGGTCCACTCACCATTCTGCTGCTCCCGCGTGCTTGACGGAGCCTTCCTCTCGCGCCGTTGTCCGCCATCAATTATCCAGTCCTGGCAGGAGATGGGATGACAAAAGCCTCTCTGCCAGGTCGCAGAGTGGCTAATCCATGGTGGAGAACGGCGCCCTAGGAAGGCTCGGGCCATGCGATTCCTCCCTACGCTGAGCCGGGGATGGTCCAGTTCCGCGGCAGGCCCACTGGGAGACGGCCGGAAGTCAGGGGGCTCCAGAGGGTTTCCCTTGCCGTTCATGACGCTCCAGCTGCAGCTATAACCCAGTGCGTCGTTGCGGTCTCTTGGCAGCTTTGCGTTTCCCTGGCCCACAGCTGCCCTCCTGCCCCACTCCCGAGAGCTTTGCCTTCTGCCTCTTTTCACCCAGTTCCCCATCAGCTTACCCCTTGCACCCACCCACCCTTCAGCCTCTGCCTCCCGGTTCTCCCCTCTTCCCCTGAGCCTTCCCTCGGCCTCCCGTTGGCTGCTCCCCGCTTCGCCTCTTCCCTCCCAGGTGCTTGATCTGAGGGCCTGCCCTTCCTCGGACCACCCCGAATTCCTTGCTCCCTCGAATGGCGGAAGGGATACGTACGTGAGAGCGTTTGGGCTCCTCGGTCCTTGTGCGTAAGCGCTGTCCTCCAGAAGGGTCCTTGTCCCTTCGCTGGCGCAGGAGGGGTCTCCACTTTGGTGTCCGCTGCCGGAGCATCTCTGCTCCCTGGCAAGAAGCCTGCTCTCAGACTCACCACCTCCTCGGCGGCCTGGGGATTTTGAAACCTCCCTCGGGGTTCCTTCCGTCTCGAGCAGTGCTTTCCAGCCTGGGGTCCCCCAGGTGGGTTTTGGACTGCCAGTTCCAGAAATCCCGGCCAGCGCCGCTAGGGGTGAAGGCTTCTGGGAGTTGCAGTGTAAAAAAAAAGATCTGGGTTCTTGTTGTCGCCTTCTGTTCTCAGGGGTGGGAGGGGGTCCCCGTTCTGCTCCCTTAACTGACCCGAGCTCTCCGGCTGTCCTTTCCAGACGGACGGGGCCTCGGCGGTCCTCTTGATGTCTGAAGAGAAGGCGCTGGCGATGGGGTACAAACCAAAGGCCTACCTCCGGTGAGCAGGGGTGGCTCTGGGGTCCTTCGACGGGGCGGCGGGTCCTGCCCACGTCCCCTCCACCACCACCCCTGTCTCACGGCTGCCTCTTTCCCTTCTCTGTCACTCAGGGATTTCGTCTACGTCTCCCAGGACCCCAAGGATCAGCTCCTGCTCGGGTACGTGGCACGCCGATGGGGTCTTTCGAAACAACAAGGTGCCTCTCCTCTCGCCTTCAAAAAGTCTCCTCGGTTCTCTTCCGGAGCTCAGCCTCCAAGCAGGCGCCTTCTTCGCTCTGGGCGGCCCTCGAGGGATGGTGGTTCAGGGGGCCTCTGGGCAGGGCTGTTGCCAGCGACAGGGCCCTCGGCTCATAGCCTCTAGGACGGGATGGGGAGCTTGTCGGGGAAGGGCCTGGAGGACGCTCCCCTCCCCCAAAACAAAAAGCCCACCTTGCATCAACTGCAGGTCAGATGACATGACAGATGAGACCGCAGCTACCGTCTTGTCAGGTTCTTGGTTTTGTTTCACTGGGAAGGGCTTTGCCCTGCTTAGAGGCATCGTCCTTGCTGAGGCACCGCCTGCAGAAGGGCGTCTGTAGGAGGCAGCTGGGTCAGGGCGACCAGGCCTACCTCACGCCTTCTCCCTTTACAGGGGGAGGAGGGGGATGCCCAGTGGGTGAAGCCCCACCCTCTTTATCTCCATCACTCATCGAAGAGTGAGGATGCGGGCAAGCACGGAGCGGTTCTAGGGTGGCAAGAAATACCTGTTTCCCAACACCGGCATTCCAGCTTTGGGTGCCTGGATTTTGGAACAGAGTTTGGCAGAAGCCGCGGCCGAGGAAGACAGATGTGAAACGAAGGAAGCTTTCTCTGCCGTTTGAGGTTGCTTTGGGTTTTGGGGTCTCTTGTTTCACTGGGATGCAGGTGAGAGGGTTAATTGGCCCACTGTGCCTTTTCCGCATTCTGTCCAGCTCCTGGCACGCCACTTGTGATCTGTCTTTTAAGAGTTCTGGAGAGAGGCATGGGGGCTGTACCTTCAGCCATTGGGGGGGGGGGGCAGGGGGCACAGAGGGGGCAAGTGATGTAAAGCAAGCCAGGGCATCCTCACGGTGACACAGGCAGGTGCCCTCACCACCACCTTCTCCCTGCCCAGCCCTGACGATGGCTCTTCCTTCTCCCCACAGGCCAACGTATGCAACTCCGAAAGTGCTGGCAAGGGCTGGCCTCACCATGGCAGACGTCGACGTCTTTGAGTTCCACGAAGCCTTTGCAGTAAGTGTGAGGGTCGGAGGGCCTGGCCGCGCAGCCCCGGGGCTGGCTGCTCCCGTCCCTCCTGTGCCTTCCGTGAGCGGGGCCGGCGTAGATCACCGGAAGGCAGCCTGTGTGTGGCTGGCGGGGTTGTGTGCCCTGTCCTCTGGGCAGCCTTGGGCACAGAGGTGTGTGTCCCAGAGCACCATCAGAAAGGGGAAACCACATTGGAGCACTTTTATGTTGAGTCAAAGTCCCAATCAGATGGATTGTGTGTGGTCATTACTTATTGCCACGTAAAATATAGCGTTCCCAGAGATATGTCAGAGAATCGTCCATGGCCCCCCTGCTTCCTGATTAACCAGCTTGTTCTCACTGATTCTTGACAGACTTGGACTTTTATTGTATCTACGGCGTCTTATTTTTCCTTCTTCCTTTCCCTTTTAGGGGCAGATTTTAGCAAATTTGAAAGCAATGGATTCAGACTGGTTTGCCCAAAACTACATGGGCAGAAAGTCTAAGGTAAGGCTGTGGTGGGCGAGATGTGGATTTTTGCTCCCTCAAGGCAGCCTCTCCCCGCTCTGCTGCCCAGTGTTTCCCTGAAGTTTGGGGAGTTTCACCCCTGCTCTTCACTTGACTACCATGGAGAGCCATGTCCCTCTTTAAAAGAAAATGGCTGCCTTTTGAGGCAAGATTTATAAATGTTGTATTTTGAAAAAACATAACACTTTGTATTTGGAGAGCTCTGGCACCTCGGGACAGCGCACGGCTTCCCACCCTGCGCTCGAATCTTTGCTGGTGTTTTAACTTGGTGTTGTCATCTTGACGGACAGGGTGTCCTGATTTTCTAAGATGTTATGTGATGATTTGCACCTTTCCACAACTAAGATCATGGCCACTGGTCCCATCACCTCCTGGCAAAAAGAAGGGGAAGATATGGAGGCAGTGACAGATTTTACCTTCTTGGGCTCCCTGATCACTGCAGATGGTGACAGCAGCCACGAAATTAAAAGACGCCTGCTTCTTGGGAGGAAAGCGATGACAAACCTAGACAGCATCTTAAAAAGCAGAGACATCACCGTGCCGACAAAGGTCCGCATAGTCAAAGCTATGGTTTTTCCTGTAGTGATGTATGGAAGTGAGAGCTGGACCATAAAGAAGGCTGACCGCCGAAGAATTGATGCTTTTGAATTGTGGTGCTGGAGGAGACTCTTGAGAGTCCCCTGGACTGCAAGGAGAACAAACCTATCCATTCTGAAGGAAATCAACCCTGAGTGCTCACTGGAAGGACAGATCCTGAAGCTGAGGCTCCAAGACTTTGGCCATCTCATGAGAAGAGAAGACTCCCTGGAAAAGACCCTGATGTTGGGAAAGTGTGAGGGCAAGAGGAGAAGGGGACGACGGAGGACGAGATGGTTGGACAGTGTCATTGAAGCGACCAACATGAATTTGACCCAACTCCGGGAGGCAGTGGAAGACAGGAGGGCCTGGCGTGCTCTGGTCCATGGGGTCATGAAGAGTCGGACACGACTTAACGACTAAACAACAACAACACAACGGTTGATGGAGGGCTGGGCCGCTTAGTCCAGTGCCCTGCTACGGCCTAACCCTGCCTTCCCCTTCGCTTGCAGGTTGGAGCTCCCGCACTGGACAAATTCAACAACTGGGGTGGGTCCCTCTCGCTGGGGCATCCCTTTGGCGCCACCGGCTGCCGCTTGGTGATGACAGCGGCTCACAGGCTGAAGAAGGAAGGAGGGCAGTATGGCCTAGTGGCTGCCTGTGCTGCTGGAGGACAGGTAAGGGCTCTCCTGAAGGGCCTCCTCATTCTGGGGGCTGCTGGCCTCGGGTTTTGGGGTCTCTGTGACTCAGCAGCTGCAAAGAGGCGAGTCTTTGTAATCCCCTTTCCTGATGATGGAAAGGAGCGTCCTGTTCCTTCTGTAACAATGAGCCTTGTCTTCTCTCTCTCTCTCTGTCTCTCTCTGCAGGGCCATGCGATGCTGGTGGAGCTCTACCCGCAGTAATGGCAGAAAGTGCTGCCACCAAGGGGCTAACTCTGCTGTGAGCCAAATGTCCTGCACCAACGCACGAATCCTGAAATCCGTCTCTGGTCCTCCCAGGAAGGAGATTCCCCCCCCCCCCCCCCGCACAAGTGGCCTTTGTAAATATCTTCTAGTCTCTTGCAGTACCTGATTGAAAAGTTGCTGAACGGACATTCCCCCCAGTTCCATCTCAATATTCATGACAAGAAGGGGGTCTGTGTGTGATGGTCTTTACCCAGCATGTGCCATGGTGAGCCCTTTTGTCCTCATGTAAAGAGCATAAGATTTGGACTGTTCCTGTTCTAAAAGCCAGTGTCTCTCCAGCGACGGTTGGTCCAGTTTTTAAAGCAGAGCCAGTTGTATGGAGGAGTGTCGCTTTTTAAAAGAGGACCGCAGCTATGCAGAGGTTTTCCCCTCCTCTTTCGCACCCGAAGACCCATCGGAAAGGAAGCAGACCATGAACAGTGTTGGGTAGGGTGTCCTGCCGCACTTACCAGCCTTAATAAATGAGCAAAATCTGGTTAGAGGGTGTGCGTGCCTGTCCTTGGGTTGCTTTCATGGGCCTCAAAGCGGGCCCAGCCCTCGAGGGGGATTTCATTGTACGTACTTCGGGTGTAAACTGGGGGGAATCCTTTCCCTCAAAAACAGAACAAAACAAAACACTGACATGCTGAGTGAGTTGAATTCTTTCTTTTCTAACCACCCCACCAAAGCCCATCCCCTCTCAAGCAGTTCATCGTCCATCCTGTTTGGAGTGTTGGTTTTTTTAATTAGCGCTTACAATCGGACACATAGCTGCTGCTGCTGCGGTTTTGCATCTCCCCTTTTGTAACTGTAGTTCCAGGGCGTCCCTGACTCTGTGGTCCTGATGAACTCTGATCTGGAGGGGGAGAGGAAGCGGCCATCGCTCACCTTCCTCTTCCGGAAGCCCTTCTCGGCCCTTGGTGTTCAGAGCCGTTTCCCACTGGGATGAGACAAGAACAGGAGAGTCTGGCATGGGACGTCCGTGCTGCCACGGCCTTCCCTGCAGAGCCAGCCGGCCAGCTGCCCTGCCTTTCCACCCTGCGGCCACAGCCAAGCCAAGCCCCACCTCAACACAAGATCTTGCTGAGGGGAGGAGGTGGTGGCTTTGCTCAGGGCCTCTCTGGGCTTTGGAGAGAGTTTCTCTCCAGGTGGATATCAATTAAGAGTGACCTCAGAGCTGTGGAGTGCTTGGTTAGAAGACCAAAGCATTCAAACCAGAGATGGGGCGGATGGTGGCAAGGGAGAAGGTTAGCACTTTTCAAAGACTTGAAAGGTAGTCCTGCAGAGAAGGGGCAGGATCTGTTCTCGAGCATCCCAGAGTGCAGGACAGGCAACCATGGGCTCAAGTTATAGGAAGCCGGATTTTGGTAGAATATTAGGGGGAAACTTCCTAACTGTTAGAGCAGTACGACAGTGGAACTCATGACCTCAGGAGGTGGATTCCTGCACTGAGTAGGGGGTTGGACTGGATGGCCTTAGAGGTCCCTTCCAACTCCATGATTCTAGGATTCTAATTCTACTCTTCGGAGAGAACCTGGGGCTGGTTCACATGCTGGCAGAGATTGCAGCTTTGCTCTCCTAGGGCTCAGTGAGGATTTCTGGGCCCCATCCTGTCCAATCCCACTCTGCTAAATTTGCAGGATTTGTTCTATCTAAATTGGAGGTGGGGCAAGTGCCCAAATTAACGAGTATTAGGGAAATGGATTCCCCTCGTGCTATGGGTGGGTGGACTTTAGAAGAATCTGCCCCTAACGCCATGCCCTGAAGGGTCAGCCTCATTGCTCACCACCCACCGCCACGCATACACGGCAGCCCTGGCTGGCCGCTCCCTGGCGTCCCCCAACAGCTCACCGGCTTAGCCTTCGGGCCGCTTTCCTTTGCTGAGGTTGGAGTCCAGAGTTTCACTCTTGCTCTGTGGGCAGAAACAGAGAGACACAGGGGGGAGGGGGGGTCATCACAGGGAGCTGGTGGGAAAGGGGGTGTCGCACGCCTCTCTTGCACTAGAGAAAGCCAGATGCAGGCAGTCCCAGAAGCCAAGAGCAAGGGGGAGGCGGGCGGGCGGGCTCTTCCAACCATCATCTCCGTGTTGAGAATTTTGATTATGACGTGTATTCTCATAACATCAGCAGAGTAAGGAGATATTGGTTAGCAGAGATACTTATGACACTGAGAGAGTAAAACCAACAACTTAGTCTATTTACATATATATAGAGAGAGAATAGACATTCCTCTGGCAGCATAACATGACATGAAGCAACACACAGCAGAGGAAAAAAGGGATCTGACTTACAGCAGAGAGAGACGTTCATTTTGCACATGACTTATGTACAGTTCTGTGACCAATCGGAAAATACATTACAGTGGTGCCTCGACTTACAAACTTAATCCATTCCGGAAGATGGGCGTAAGTCGAAGCACCATTTCCCATTGAAATGCAATTAATCCATTCCGGCCAAAGAAAAAAATCACCCCCCCCCCCAAAAAAATCACTGCAAGACCCATCGGAAACACGATTAATCCCTTCTGGCCGAAAAAGGGGTGGGGGGAGAAAAGCAAGCAGAGCATGCAAGACAGATGGAAATGGGGAAAAAGCAAAGCACCAACAAACAAACAAACCCCCAAGACCCATCGGAAATGGGGGGAAACACTCCAAAAAGCAACCAAACCCCCCAAGACCCATTGGAAATGGGGGGGGGGAACCAAAAAACAACCAAACCCCCCAAGACCCATCACAGCACAGAAACATAACACACACACACCCCAGCTCAAAACCACACTGCAAAAACACCCAGAACAGTTTTTAAAAAGCAGAAAACAGCACCTTACCTTACCAGGCAGCCCGAAGCCTCTCTGCAAACACACACACACGCGCGCTTACTCAGAAGCAGAAGCGAGGCAGTCCCAAGCCTTCGTGGACGACACACTCTCTAACTGCTGGGGTGAAAGAGCTACAAAGCAGCAGCCTCTTTCGCCACCTACAGTTAGCAATTTGAATTCCCCGCCTTTTTCCCCTGCCTTTTTCTGTTCCTAAGTGGAAGCTCCGGCCGCAAGTCGAAGCAAAATGTTGCAGCCGGAGCTGGTCGTAAGTCGGGACGTTCGTAAGTCGAGGCACCACTGTACATTTCATTTTCTGTTACACCAAGTTTCATCATGTACACAGCTGTACAACATGAAGTCTTAATCCTTGATACCCACACCTGAATACAATCCGTACAGTGACTCGGGTAAAATCAGCCATTTTACATTTAACTATACAACATTAATATTTAATACATTTTCATAATCAAAATCTCAACACTCGGAGGATAGGGTTGCCGTCCTCCCCTCGGGCCAGCGGTGGGTTGGGGAACCAGGCCTCTCAGAGCGGCAGGGGTAGCCACAGGCCAGGTGAGCCCGGTAGGATCCGGAGCAGCAGGATCCCTCTCGAGAAGGAGGGAGGGGGGACCGGCTGAGTCCCCCCCCCCTTCTGGGACCCCACCCAGCTCCAGGGACCATGAGGGCCAGAGGGTTCCATTTACTCCTCCAAAAAAAGTAACCCTGCCGAGTTCAGGTTTTCCTCCATCCCTCTTACATACGGCCAGAGGGCAGGTGTGAGATGTTGCCAGGCTCTCCCGGGGAGGTTGGAGGATCGGGCCCTTCCCAAGGCCTCACTCCTGCTGTGCCAGGGAGCACGCCAAATGACCGGCAGAGCCCAACCTCTCTGCTGATGTGGGAAGCACAGCCGGGGGGCTCCGCTGCTGCCAAAGGACTCCCTCCTCTGAACTGGCCACCCACCCCACCCCCAATCATCCACCCCGAATACGGAGGGAGGGAGCCTTCGGTCAGGGAGGCTTCAGGGATGCCTGGCTCGGGTGGATCGGATCCGCCTTGTGGATTCTGTCCGTTTCGGCTTCTTTCGCACTCCCCGAGAGGATCGCGAAGGCACAGAAGGCCACCCGGAGAGGCGGCACTCACCTGAACGGCCTCAACTGAGCCAGCAAGCGTCCTCTTGGAGGTAGGCACGCTTGGGGAAGAAGCCGGCCACGGTGGCTGCGGCAATGACCAAGGGGCACAGGAAGCCTACCGTGACGGTGGCCGGCGTGACGGTGCGGAGGGCCAGCTGGTGGAAGACGAAGACCAGCCGATGGAGGAGCAAGAGCGCCTGGACCAGCATCCAGAAGAACGTGGCCAGGTAGAAGAAGTGGGCGAAGACGGCAGCCGCCACGCACAGCTGGCTCTCGTGGCTGGCCGTCAGCTGGGAGACCCCCAGGAAAGAGACGCTTCCGGCCAGCAGCGAGAGGGCGATGTTGACCAGGGTGGTGTAGCGGAAGTAGGCGACCTGGCAACGAGAAAAGAGACTTCCTTCACGACCACCCCCTCAAGAAGACCTTCACGTTGGGATATGGCTTTATGAGGACAGGGAATCTGTGGGCAAGCCACCCGGGCGATTGTGGGTCTCGGGACAGCCCGCTTATTCTCCGGGAAGCTCTGGGCAGGTCGCACATCCTCTGCCCCCCGAAGGGGAGCTCCCCTGGGCTTCGCCTGAGCACCCTTTGGACCGTCAGACCCAGAGGCAGGTCTGTCCTCCTAGAGTGGGGGTTGGTGGGGGCAGCCACGTGGCCTGTGGCTCCTCCTGCCTCCCCACCCCCCGTCAAGGAGCGAGAAGAGGAGCCAAGGCTCTGATGTGGGGCAAGGACCATTCCTGGGTCGCCCGTTCGTGTCACCATCATCAGGAGACCTCCATGCCTCCACGGGGCATAACAGGAGCCCCAGGCAGAGCCCAGGCAGAGGGTGGTTTCGTGACCCCCGGCCGCGGCTTCTAGGGTCCCAGGAGAGGGGTTTGGGAGGGGGCAGAGCACGATCCAGGGGCCCCACGTCTCCCCTTACGCTCCTGCACAACAATGTCTGAGCTGGAGCCAGGGAGACCATTCTTCCCTGCTCCACGGGACTCGGAGGTTGGTTTTCAGCCGGGACGGGGAGCAGATTTAGAAAGGGGATGTCCAGGCCTGGTCTGTGCCCCCCCCCCCCCCAGGCAGCAGACTCTGAAGCAGAGGGAGGGATTGGGTGGGGTGGAGAGCCGAGCTGGGGGGGGGGACACCTGGGGGCCCCTCCGTGACGAGGCACCCTGTCCAACGCGGTGGATCTTTCCCTCTCCGCAACAGGCCCTGGCGGGTCCAAAAGACGAGCCACCCAGAGGATGCCCACGGGAAGAGCCTGGGAAAGTCACTTTTGGGACGAGAGCACCCGGGGGGACCCAGCGCCCGTGCTGCCTGAGGGAGGCACTCTGGGAAGGGTAGACCCAAGGAGGCCCTCTGGGAAGGGTAGACCCAAGGAGGCCAGGGATTCTTGGGGGGGGGGCTTAAAAAGGGAGCTTTCCTGAGCTATGAGGAGCACCGGCCATCCTGGCAAGAAAGAGGGGCGGGGTGAGGGGGGTAGCCTCTTGGCCAGCAACCTGCATGCGGCTGGACTCACTCACTTGAGTTAGCCAGTGGAGTTTGGTCTGCAGTAAGAACCGTTGCACCGCAGAATGAATGCACTTCTTTGCTGGGAGCTTTCAGACAGAGGTCAGGCGCCCATCTGTCAGGGGTGCCTTAGCTGCGCAGGGTCTGCCTCACCAGCGGGTTGGACTAGATGACCTTGCGGTGGGCACCTCCCACCTCTACCCTCTGGTGAGTCCCTTCCGATGGTGGTCCGCTGCCGGCTGTTATCTCGGCTCCAGCAGCCCGGGGGAGGGGGGGTGCATTGGGATCTTCCTTTGCAAGACCTGGACAGGTGGGTCGCCTTTGATGGGCCTGCTGCCTTTCCAGGGTAGGGGGCGCTTCTTACCTTGTTCTTCACCACGGCTGGCCAGACAAGGTAGTAGATGGCGAGGCTGCCAACCAGGGCCAGGATGGAGGAAGACGTGCCCAACAAGCTCAGGAAGGTCAGGGCAAAGCTGCTGGGGGCTGGGCCGGCTGACATGAGGATGGAGAAGGAGGTGAGGTGGCGGCAAGTGCAGTTGGTGGCCGTATCGCTGCCGGAGGCCTGGCACCCCTGGCTAGACCAGTTCCCCTCCCCCTCCAGCAAGCCGTAGTCCCAGAACACACACTGGGCCACCAGTCCCTCCTCTCGGCTCGCGTTCCTGTGGCCAAAGGTCATCTCCGTCTCTATGTCCCTCACGCTCCTGTTGGCGGTCACGATAGCAGTGGACATCACCAGGCTGCCCAGGTGGGATTTACGGCCGGACCTTGCCGGCAGGACCCCGCCCAGCTTCTTCAGCACCAGGCTGGTGACCGTCACCCTCTCCTCCTGGCGCACGAGGGCCGCCAGCTCCCCTTCAGCGATGCGCAGGCGGACGGGGGGGCTCCGTGCCGAAGGCCCTGGCGTAGTCCTCCTCCGCTAAGCTGGCGTTCAGCTGAGTGCTGTGAAGCTCAAGATTCGAGAGGGCCAGGCTGAACCCCGTGGGGGGAGGCAGCAGGAGGCTGGTGAGGTTCTCGATGGCCTGCAGGAATCTGGAAGCCACGGGCGGGCTCAGCTCTCGGGCGGCCAGCCAGTCAGCCTCAGGGTTGAAGTCGAGCATCCAGTTGACGGTGTCCAGAAAATTCTGAAAAGCAAGAAGGGCCGCGCTTTGTGCTTCAGCCAAGCTCCGTCTCGGAGCAGCCAGGAGGCGGGAGGAGAACCTGCCCGAACGTCCAAGCCCTCAGGCAGGTTTGATTGCTCCGAATCTCAGCCCGGGAAGCCCAGAGCTTGGAAAACGGATTCATGCCCACAATCTCCAGAGATCTGGACATGATGGCTGCGAGGTGGTGGGAATGGTCATCTACCCAAGCTGCTCTTCCCAGGGGTGAGGTTGCCCTGCTTTTCTCCCAGCCCCTGAGCTGGCAGCCGCCCTCCCTCCCTCCCTGGCGACTCACGTCCACCACACCGGTGTCCAGGCGCATATGGGATTCCAGAGCCACCTGCGAGAGGGTGTCCATCATGGCGACCACGGTCAGGAGATCTTGTGGGGTGGCTTCTGGCCTCTCTCTGGACATTCCCGCCAGCCAGTCCATCAGCCAGGGAACCTCCACGTAGGGGTTGCCCAGCCCTGCCTGGAGGAGCTGCAGAGAAGCAGATTCATGAGGACATCGTGAAGAGCTAAAAGAGGAGAGACGAGGGTGGCAGCCAAGGGAGGAGCGAGAAGGTGGCTTCCTCGTGAACCCCTGGTCCCGGGCCCCTGTGGTTTCTACAGAATCACTCCGGGTCCAGCATTAGGCATGTGGCCTGAAGACAGCTCTCTGGGGAGGAAGAGGGGTGACGGAGAGGGGCTGAGCTGCCCCGTCCCTTCGCTTCCTTCCCCCCCCCCCGCCTCCCTCTCTTTTGCACTCCCTGCTGGAACTGCCCGGGCAGCCGTTTCCCCACTGAGAAAAGAGGGGCCGAGGCGCCTTCCTCTGCGCACGCACCTGGGCCTTGTGCAACCCGGACAGCAGCTGCCGGCTGGTGCAGTTGCTCCGGACGGCCCCCCAGGTCCCTTGGGGGGAGCAACTCCGCAGCACTTTTCCTTCTCTGTCCTGGGGACACAGGCGCTCGGCCACCTGCCCGGCCTTGGTGGCGCGCCACGAGTCATTTTCCCGGGGGCAGAAGAGGTCTCCCACTGGGGCAGAGAGGAAACACAAGCAACGCCTCTTGATTCCCTAAATGCCCGGGCACAGGCAGATTCTGTGCACACATGCACACGCACACATAAATGGGGTGCAAAGGATTCAGGCAGCCACGTCAGACGGGTGCATCCCTTGACAGAGGCACCCAACCTGTGCCGTTTCTTTGCCATGGGGTGTGTTGTGAAAAGTGCAGATTGGCGGTGAGTCACAAAAAGGCTTTTCCCTGCTTTAGGTGGCTGTCTGACACGTGTTTCTCCTCCTCATGCTTGCAACCTTGCAACCTGGTGCAATCCAGGTTGGAGTTTCTAACAGCCTTGCATGCCACCTGGATAACGTGTGGCTGGGAGGGACCTTTCTGGACTGGGGGTGACTGTCAACCTATCCAGCACTCACCAAACCTTCCCCTCTGCCTCTGAGTTCAAAGAGAGCCCTGCTGCTCTGCTCTGTGCCTTTTTCCCTCTCTGTTGGAAGCCGTTGGTAAGTCTGTTGAAGTCTGTTGTTGAAAGCAGTCATGTTGATCAGTTTTCTGTTTGATCTGTTGAATTGTAAGTAATGAAACCTTTTATTCTTTCTCTGATTAATATCTCAGAGTGAGTTACTGAGACTGAAAGTGCCAGTTAATGAGAAAAGGGGGTGGTCTACTTTGGGGAACCCGAAGCTCTTCTGTTCTGTCGATTCCTGCCGTTCTGCTGTGCAGTGAGAGGAATTTAACCAAAAATTCAAAACTCTGTGACAACCCAAAGGACATGCCCCCTTCTGTGACTTCACAAGTGTTGGGGAAGGGCAGAGGGGGTCTCGTCGATGCACGCCTTCATCGGCTGCCCCCCTTTCAGAAGGGCTTGCTTTGTAAAGTCAGACTGGCAAAGGAGATGGGGTGGGAACTCCTGCAGAAATGGGTGGGTGGGTGGCGTTTAATTTACCCCAGATCCAAAGAGTTAGCCATGTTGATCTGCTTCAACATGTGGACAACATTAAAACGGAGAGGGAACACCCACCCATCAAAAAGAGGGGCGGAAAGCCCAAGGAGAAAATACTATGTGGCTCCTCCTTTCAGGACGAGCTTCCATGGATCGCAATCCTCCTCCTCCTCCTGAGGAAATGGGGTTGTGATTCGCAACAGCTCACCCTGAAACAAATCTGTTGGTCTTTAAGGGAGACACAACCGTTGGTCCTCGGCTCCTGTCTTCCTTCTTCCTTTCGTCACGCACACCCCAAAATGCTCTCCTGGCCGGGCCGGGCCTTTCATGGGGGAGGATCTGCAGGTAAGGAACCCTCGGCTCTTTCTCCAGTTTCTGCTGCTCTGGATTGCCGGGGAAGGAAGGTTGCGCAGGGCTCAGAACGCCATCCCCTGCTCCGTGGACTGCGTTAAGCGTCTGAGTTGCCCTCCGTGGCTGCGTGAGACGGGATGTGAGGCTGTCATTGGCGGTCCGTGTTTGCATCTGCAGAGTTCTGGGACGGCGGAGGGTGGGAGGCGCGGAGCGCGCCAGGTGGATCCCGGGAAGGCAGCCTAAAGAGCCGCTCAGCACCGGCCCGGTTCTGGAGCCTTCGTTTCAGGGTCGAAGAGCAAACCCTTGTGATTCCAGTGGCCTCTCAGCCCAGTTCGGCCCCACAGAGCTGGTGATGCAACGCACGGCTCTCTGCAGATGAGCCACGAGGAAGGCTTAGCCAGGTGGCCCCATGCTCCCTAGTGAGGTTCGCCGATGGTGAGGGATGATGGGAATGGCAGTCCACTGTCCTCTGGAGGCCCACATTTCTCCTTTGGGTTGCCAATCCAAAACTCAACAGCAGCTGCCTTAGTACTTCATCCTTCCCCTGCAGAATGGGGCTCTGTGTCTTATTATGGGCTGGAAGAGACGGATACGGCTTCTTGTTGCTATGTCCCAACAGGTTGCCTCTGCCGTAGAGTGGCCCTCAGAGTCAGTGGCCCTCCCGAAAAGTTCCTGTCCTCAACAGCCCTGGTCTTGCAAACCTAAGGTCGTGGTTTCCTCTATTGAGTCAATCCATCTCACGGTTCAGTCTTCTTCCTGTCTTACTGCTTTCCACTTTTCCTAGTATTGCTGTATCTTCTATTAAGCCTTGTCTCCACGCGATGTACCCAGAGTAGGACAGCCTCCACTAAGGTGGCTACCTCTTTGTAACATGCATTACTCTGCAATTCATTGTCACTCGCGGACACACAAATCGAATAAAACCCTTTTCACCACTCAACTGTATGCAAATCATACATTCAAACTACCCAGGAAGTATCTCTTGCTCGCTCGCTCATTCGTTCGTTTGTTCGTTCGTTCGTTCGTTACCGTGTTTCTCTAAAAATAAGACAGGGTCTTATATTAATTTTTGCTCCAAAAAACTCATTAGGGCTTATTTTCAGGGGATGTTTTATTTTACAGTCATGTCCTCTTCTGGTTGCTGCACAAGGGTGGAGGGCAGGGTTTCACTTAACTAGGGCTTATTTTGGGGGTAGGGCTTATATGACGAGCATCCTGAAAAATCATACTAGGGCTTATTTTCAGATTAGGTCTTATTTTCAGGGAATCAGGGTAGTTAGTTAGTTAGTTAGTTAGTTAGTTAGTTAGTTAGTTAGTTAGTTAGTTAGTTAGTTAACAATATTTGTTACCTCGCCTTTCTCCTTAAATGGACCCAAAGCGGCTTACAACATTAAAAAAACCCAACAATATTTAAAAGCTAGAAACAATCAATATACAAATATTAAAACATAATCTCTCTCTCTCTTTCCCACCCACCACCACTGAGCTGCTGGGACGTTGTAGCAGGAGCTGCAGAACGGAGCAAGAGGACGAAGGGGTCCCCCTCCCTCCCTCCCTCCTTACCTTGAATCCCGCTCACCAGCACCGTGGTCTGCACGGATCCGTGGCTGGCGCCTTCGAATGTGCATCGGTAGTAGGCGGTGTCTCCGCTGGGGCAGGCGTCCAGGGCGAGGACGTGGCAGAGGGGGTCTTCCTGGCCCACCAGCTCAACTGAGGAGACAGACCCAGGAGGGAGAAAGGAGGACGTTCGGGAACAAGGCAGAGAGAAAAGCCCCCCCCCCCAAAAAAGGGGCTTCCTTGGCTTGGAAGCAACCCGTCATTCTCGGCCTGGCTGCCTTGATCCGGTGCCCCCCACCCCACCCCGGTGCATGGAGACTACAGCTCTCATGACCCCCTTTCCCCCACGCAAGGAGTGAAGGATGCTGACTGAGACCCACGGGCGCCTTCTCGCCCACCTGGGCCTGGGTCTCCCGGCGTCCAGGAGACCCTGAGCCCCCTCCGGCCTCTTGCCCGGAGGCAGCACCGCAGAGTCAGCCGGCAAGGGGAGCTGCAGTTCATGGAGACCCGGGAGAGACCAGGACCGAGGTCCTCGGGGACGAGGGGCACCCTGACCTCCTGCTGCAGCTCCCGCAAGGTGTCCCCATGCTGGTAGCGGCAGACGTACGTCCCTGCAGGGTGGGGGAGATCGGGAAAGGCGGGTGAGATTTGCTCCTGGACCGGCCTGAGACCCCCACCCCACCCTAACCCTAACTCCACAAAGGCAGTGGCGGTGGCAGGGGGGCAACCCCGGGGCATGCATCTAGGGAAGAGTCCTTTTAATTAATTAATTACTTAATTAATTAGGAAAATTAATTAATTAATTAGGAAAATTAATTAATTAATTAGGAAAATTAATTAATTAATTAGGAAAATTAATTCTGGGAAGGGGGAAACCACCCTCTGTTTGGGAAGCGTTAGTCATTCCGTGCCCAAATATCTTCCAGACTGCTGGACGGGGATGGTGGGATGGAGACATGGACCCCTTCCCACCAAACTCTGTGACCCTATTGTTCACAAGAATGGTTGAAAACAATCCCGGGGGGGGGGGAGGGGGGGCAAAAAGTGGTTGGAGTGGTGGGTTGGGCCTTGGGAGAGCAAGATTCAGGTCCCCACGGAGCGAGCCGTGGAAACTCCCCGCGGGACGAGCTTGTTTAAGGAAAGGAAGGAGAGGAAACGGGAGGGCCCGACCCTCTGCCCATCGGGGTGGCATGCCGCCCCCCCACGCCCCGCTCAGCCCTGCTTTTCCCTGGTTCTTCCCTGCCCTATTGCATCAAGGAGAGACAGGCCACCTGGCCCCCCATGGTGGAGGCTGATTGCAGCAAGGTGCAAATATGTCTCAGGAAGGGGATAAAGGTAAAGGTAAAGGTTCCCCTTGACATTTAGTCCAGTCGTGTCCGACTCTAGGCGGCGGTGCTCATCTCCGTTTCCAACCCATAGAGCTAGCGTTTTGTCCAAAGACAATCTTCCATGGTCACGTGGCCAGCGCGACTAGACACGGAACACCGTGACCTTCCCACCGTGGTGGTACCTATTTATCTACTTGCATTTGCATGCTTTCGAACTGCTAGGTTGGCGGGAGCTGGGACTAGCGACGGGAGCTCACTCCGTCGCGTCGATTCGATCTTACGACTGCAGGTCTTCTGGCCTTGTCTTATTTCTAAAACCCCTCCTTCTTGGGGACCCTAAGCCCTCTCCTCTCGCAGCCCCGCCTATCCTGAGCCAAACCAGTTACTCCTGGGCTCAGGAGAGAGGAAGAAATACAGAACCAGCCCAGTCTGGGGAGACGGAGGAGAGCCTCAGCACAGCCCATGAGCCGTCCAGCGAGAGCGCGGCGTCGGTCCCGTTGCAGATCTCCTTGGCCCCGCTCCACACGGGGTGGAGCAGGTACAGCTTCAACCCTGTGGCGCCTTCTCCCACGTCGAAAGAGAGAGTCAAGCCACCCGCAGCCTCGGCCAGTTTCGGAGGCAGGGTTCCCGTTTCTGAAACTGGGAAAAAAAGAAACCAAGCCTTAGGAGGAAAGGCTGAAAGAACTGGGCCTGTTTAGCCTTGAGAAAAGGAGACAGAGGGGGAGAGAGGAGAGCACTTTTCAAAGACTTGAAAAGCTGTCCAGAGGATGGGCCGGATCTGTTCTCCATCCTCCCAGAGTGCAGGATATGCAACCATGGGCTCAAGTTAAAGGAAGACAGATTTCGGCTGAATATCAGGAAAAACTTCCTAACTGTTAGAGCAGTACGGTGATGGAACCCATGACCTCAAGGGGAGGGGGTGAGTGCTCCAACCGTGGATGCCTTCAAGAGAAACTTAAAGACAACCACCTGGCCGATGTCCTTTGATCTGGATGCCTGCCTTGAGCAGGGGGGTTGGACTGGATGGCCTCAGAGGCCCCTTCCAACTTCACTATTCTATGATTCTATGAAATGCCTCAGGTGAAAAGGACAGCAGGATTTTGGAGGAGTCTAAACGCCCAGCCAACTTGTACATTCTCAGCCTGCTTCTGGACTTCTGAAGAATGTTCTTGACGCCCTGAGGCCTGACATCCATTATTTGCTGCCTGAATTCTGGCTTAATGTGAATGGGAATGGGAATGCTAGCAACGGGGGCTGGGCCTTGGCTGACTGGAGAACGGCAGGCAAGGAAAAAAAGGCAGGGGTAAAAATTAAGGGGTGGGGGGAACGCGGACTCACGAGCCACAGGGAAGAGAGAGGTGGCTTGGTAAGCTACGGGGGGGGGGGGGGGGATGATTTACAAAGAGGGCATCCAGCTGCAGGTAAGAAAGAGGTGGCAGTGAGGAGAACCGTGTGGGGGGGGGCGAGGCGGGAGAGGACTGTGTGACCCCTCTCTTCCCACCTGCCTTGCAGGGTGCCAGTGGCACTTCCTGCCCATCCTCTCCTTTGTCCGGCAGTGGCAAATGCAGAAGGCTCGGGGGAGGGGGGAGCTCCTTGCCACCGAGCCACCCTCCTCTGCCAGGCTCTTGAGGTGGCTCTGGAAAGGGGCACAGCGTGGAGGGCAGGAGGGCTGGCCCCTGAGCCGCTCCTTTTCCAAAGCTGGCCAATAGGCTGCCGAACCCCCTACACTTTCTAACGGAGTTTTCACTGTCAATAGGGAATCATCAGCAAATAAATTAATCTTTATTTTATTATTTTCTCCCTTACCTTCAATTAAATCGTCATTCCTCATTACATTCACTAACATTTCAATAATCAAACAAAACAGAACTGGAGAAAGAGGGCAACGTTGTCTAGTACCTCGGCCTAGAGCTATCTGTTCTGTCATCCAATCATTAACTATTAGTGCAGAAGAATTCTCCACATATAATTGGTCTATTATCACCCTAAATTTCTTTCCAAAACCCCAGCCCTTTAAAAGAATCTTTAATGTAGGCCATTCTACACAATCAAATGCCTTAAAAATATCTAACGATATGTAACGGTGTTTTACCTGGCGAGGCCTGGAGCAGCGGCAGGCAGTAGCCGGTCTCTGCCGAAGGGAAATGGAGACACTAGCAGGGGACCGTGGTGAGCATGGAGACGAAGGCAAGGAAGATCCCCCCCTCCGCAGGGCTGGCGTTGCTTGCAGTGGCTGTCGCTCCACCGATAGTCCGGGAGGCAACGGCAGTCTCAGCTCCCCTTTTGTGGGGCATCGCACTCTGGGCAGAGGAGAAGAGAGGATGGAACGAGGGAAGGGTTTCCTGAAAGAACCAGTTCCCTGTCATGGGCCTGAGCTCTGATCTCAATCCGTTGCCAGGAAGAGATCCACGGGGGAAAGAAGAACCTTGTGGTGGACTCTTTAAAATTTGTTTGGTGTTCACTGGCAGCAATAAATGTGTTTCTGACTACCGGGGAGGAATAGGTTCCTTGTAGACTAGTAACAAAGTAGAAAGGGAAGTGGGATTTCCTGGTTAATAGATTTATTTAAGGGTAATGCAAGAGGAAGGAGTTCTAAAACATCGTTCAGAAGTCCCTAGAGCTGGTGTCCATGTACGTAATGGATCAGGCAACCCTTCCTCTAACTAAGGACAAAAAGGAGAACGTGGACCCAGAGGAAAAAAGGAAGGAAGCTGAAGATGACCAATCTACATGTAGATCTAGAAAAGACAATATAGGTAAAAAACCCTGGCTATCTATTTATGGATTATTGCTCTGCCCAGGCACCCCAGTTCAGATCTTTTGCTTCATGCATTGATATATATTCCAACAGGCTAACTGTGTAATTTTAAACAAATCAGGAATACACTGTTATGGAAATGTGCTGCTGTCAAGTTCTTAAAAAACAATAAATCCCCCTCCACACACACAGACCTTGATTTTGTGTCCAAAGGGATTTAAAGTGGAGAGGAGAACCACCTCTAGAGGAGGCGAGTCCAGAGAAAGGGGTCGAGTCAAAGAGATGCCAAAGGGGCAAGGGCTTCATGCTGCCAAGAGAGTTTGTGGGTCATTCTGGGGGAGACCCAGGAGGCCCCGTCCCCTGGGCAGGGGGTCCTCCCCGCTGCTCACCTGTCATGACGGCCAGGGAGGTGAGGGTGGCCGTCGTGCCGGCCACCGCTTGGGGGAGGCGGAGGGTGCCGAGGACCCGCTGGGTTTGGAAGGCATCTAAAGTCGCAGAAGCCACTGGCATCAGCTTGAGGTGGGCAGTGCCATGGAACGGGCCTGAGGTGGAAAACGCACAAAAGGCAACATGACAAAAGCGGCTCCCAGGCACTCCCGCCCGCCCTCCGGTCCAGGCCTCCCCTTGATCCAAGCCCCCCCCCGCCAGGGATTGCATCCACTCTGAGAGAGGAGGGGCAGCCTGAGGAAGGCCCCTGCCCCACTACCCACCCCTCCTCTGAGAGGGTTGCTTTGGACGCATCGGCGGCTCTGCTGGATCGAACCGATGGGCCACGGAGCCCAGGGCCCTCTGCTGAACAGCCAGGAGCCTAGGAGACAAGGGAGGGACACCAAGGGAGAGATGCTACCAGAGAGCGGGGCAGAAGCTTTCATAGACCAGCAGAGACACCCCCACCCCACCCCCACACCTTAGGAGGCCTTTTCCGTGGCTCAAAGAGGGTGTTCAGGACGCAAGGTAAAACACAAGACCCTGCCGAGGTGTCTGGAGCTCCGTGGTACAGTCACTAAACTGCAGTACTGCAGTCAAGCCTCTGCTCACGACCTGCATTTGATCTTGGGCTCAGGTAACCAGCTCCAGGTTGACTCAGCCTTCCATCCTTCTAAGGTAGGTAAATTGAGTACTCATCTCACGGTGGACAGGGGGAAAATGTGTAGCCTCCATAATTAAACTGGAAAACCACCCAGAGAGTACTTTCAGCGTTATGGGGCAGTATATAAGCATCACACTTTGCTTTGTCACAACACCCATCATCCCCAGCTAGCCCAGCAGGCTGGGCTGATGGCAGTGGTCATCTTCCAATCCATCTGCAGGAGCTCTCGTGGAGGGGCGGGAGGTCGACCAGCCTTTCTTGGTGGCATTTCTGGGGTTGATGGGTTAGGGTTAGACTTAGGGTTAACCCTAACTCATCCCCACCCCCAGGATGCACCCATGGAAAGAGCAAACATCCTTTCAAGGGAGATTTACATGTGTTTGCCCTCAGCTCCCAGAAGAGCCGGACAAGCCGAACCCGCATGCAAAACCGTGTTTTCCGTTGGGTGGGTGGAGGGAGTTTACTGTCACTTCTGAGTGGCCTGCGTGGTGGTGGTGGTGGTGGTCGTGGGCCGTGGAAGGCTGGAAAAAAGAATTCCAGATTTCTTTTGACCTCCAGAGCTTTCTGCTGCCGCCACTCCCTTCAGCCTCTCACTCTGCAGATTCCTGCCTGCACCATTGCCAACCTCCGGTGTGTGTCCTATGCTTTCCAGTCATTTGCAACTCACAGTCAGCCTCACAAGAGTTTTCAAGGCATGCGAGGCAGAGGGGCAGACGTATCGTTGCCACCAAACACATACCCCCCCCCCCTACCCTGTGAAGTCTGAGTGGGGTTTGAACCCAGGGCGCCAGCCTTCGACTCCAACCCTCTCTCCACTAGACCACCCTGGTTCTTGACCACCTTTGCACCACCGTAATTCAACCACTTCCCCACAGAAACCCAGATTGTGCTGCTCCTCCTCCTGGCCGGCCAGCCCCCAGCCAAGGACTGACTCCCAGCACCTCCTCCTCCACTGAAGCACTGATCTCAGGCTGCTCCTCGGGGAGAAAAGCAAAAAAGCAAAAGCAAAGCGTGCTGCTTATTTACCATCCCATAGCACTTCAAGCACTCTCTGGGCGGTTTACAAGTTAATGATGCAGGCTACACCTTGCCCCCCCCCCCCCCCCAGCGAGCTGGGTCCTCATTTCACCGACCTTGGAAGGATGGAAGGCTGAGCCAACCTTGAGCCAGCTGCCTGGGATTGAACCCCGGGTCGGGAGCACAGTGAAACTGCCTGGAAACCAGGGTGAGGCTGCAGTGCCACCAGAGATTATGCCCTCCAGAGAAAGCCCTTCTTTGTGCCATCGGCTTGCCGTCTTCACTGAGTCTTTCAGGGGAGCGTCCAGAGACCCACACTGTCTATTTCTAATGTTTCTCCCTCTGATTCTTCCTTCTGTTTCTTTGCGACAAAAACTGTCGTTAAAGAAGGAAAGATGGAGAAGCCGCACGATGCTGTGAGAATAACTTTCCCCATGGAAGGAGAGGAAGGAATGGTTTTCAGGAACACTTCCAAGGCTTCTGGTTGGCACCTGTGCTAATGAGGATGGGTGGCCAACACTGGTTGCCCAAAGGGCCAATTTTCTGCCCTGAGGGTCATTCCAGGACTGCATACATGCATGCTCCCTCCCCGCCCCCAAATGTCCCCAAGTCACAAATACGAAGCCAGAGACAACAGGACAACCACTTCCAGGTTTGAGAAAATACCCTTGGGGAATGTCAAACGGTGCAGGGTACCCTGTGATCTCCTTAAAGGTGAGTCACCTCATAGGATCATAGGATGATTGAGTTCGGAAGCGGCCTCTAAGGCCAGTCTGGTCTGACCCCGTGCTCAATGCAGAAATACAAATCACAGCAGATCTGACATTTGTCCCATTTTCTCTTGAAGGCTTCCAGTGTTGGAGCACTCACCACATTCCAGAGAAACTGGTTCTATTGTCGTACTGCTCTAACAGTTAGGACGTTTTTCCTGATATTCAACCGAAATCTGGCTTCCTGTCACTTGAGCTCATTCGTACATGTCCTGCACTCTGGGATGATGGAGAACAGATCCTGCCCCTCCTCTGTAGGACAGCCTTTCAGGTCTTTGAAAAGTGCTATCCTATCACCCCTCAGTCTTCTTTTCTCAAGGCCAAACATGCCCAATTCTTTCAGTTTTTCCTCATAAGGCTTGGTTTCCAGCCCCCTGATCCTCCTTGTTGCCCTCCTCTGATCTTGTTCCAATTGGTCAACATCCTTCTTGAAGTGCGATGTCCAGAAATGGACATACTCAAGGTGAGGCCTCACCAGGGCTGAATAGAGGGGGACTAGCACCTTGCGGGATTTGGAAACTATACTTCGATTAATGCAGCCTAAAATAGCATTTGCCTTTTTTGCAGCCACATCACCCGGTTGGCTCATATTCAGCTTGTGATCTACGACAATTCCACTCACTCCTTCTCCCTCCTCCTGGACATTTCCAGGAGCTTCTGTTCACCCTTTTTACTAGGAATCAAGGGGTCTGCAGAAAGATGGAGGGGGAATTAATAAAACGGCAGGGAGGAGCAGATGCGCCACAGGGCTGCATTTTGCCCACCCTTGCAACAAAAGGAAGGAGTAGCAAGGGTGGGGGGCCATGTTTAGGAAAGCAGTGGGGGGTGGGGGTGGACTACAACAGCCAGAATCCCCATGGCCTCCCTTGCTCAAGAGATCTGGGAAACTGTCCTTTTTAGAACAGTGTTTTCCCACCCAGCTCTAGTGAGGAGGCTAAAAAAGCTGGGAGACGTGGAGCGTGGTGGGGGCTGTGGGGGAACCAGTTCAGAGAGGGGATGGCGAGACTCACCCTTAGGGTTGCAGCTCCTCCTGTCAGCAGCTGCCAGCACCTCAGGCAGGTAGGTCGCCACCACCCAAAACAGGCTGGCAAGGGTCATCCTGCCAGCGTGGCCCCCCGGGGCTGGTGGTCCGTTCCAGAGCCTCCGTGGCTGAACGTCTCCAAAGATTGTCTGGGGCAGAGGCTGAGTCTGGACCAGAAATGCAAATCTCCTTGGGGATGTCCCAGAAACAGCCAGGATGAGGCCTCCCTATAAGGTTTGTGTGTTCAAGGTGGGGAGCAGATGCCCGGTGGGTCCTTCCTTCCCTGCAGGGCTACGGTTGACCAAGTGCATGTCTGTATTGAAATAAATTTGAGACAGAACCAGTAGCAAAGCATAAAAACCCCACCACACACAAAACTCAAATAAAACCCTTTTGCCAAGCTGTACCTCCCGTCCCACAGGCTCTCCGACAGACGACCCCCCCCCCCCCAATTCGCTTGTACTTTGTAAGAGGAAGCGGGCAGCTTTTAACAACGGGGATTTTTCAGAAGGGATTATTTGATTCTGTTCTTTTCCTTGAGCTTTAATAATACTCTTATTTATGAGTTCTAATATGATATCTGCGTAAGGCTTTTAAAATATTTTAATCATGTATGGTTTAGCTTTTAACTTTGTTTCTTTTAATAGTAGAAGCTGCCTTGGATCCTTTCCGGAGAAAGGCGGCATATAAATATTTGAAATAAATAAATAATAAATAAACGCAGGTGGGCCTCCTTGCAGAAAACGAGAAGCCGGGTGGGCCTTCGAAGCCACCAGAACCCATCCCAGGGCTTGCTTTTAAATGGCAACACACTTCCTTGCGCTGAACACGTGATTCAATTAATAAACTCTTCTGAGAACATCCTGCTTTTCTCTGTCGATGAATCCCCCTGGGCTCGGGAGCTGTGTTTCCACCTCTCCCTTCTGCGCCAGGGTAGGAAACCTCTGGGTCTCCAGGTGTTGCACTCCAGATCCCATCGGCCCCTGCCAGCCTGGCCTGTGGCGAGAGAGGATGGGAGCCCTGGTTCATCAACCCTGGGAGGGTCACAAGGACCCCGTTCCTGCTTTAGGGAAGTGACGGTCGCTCCGAACAGAAGGAGGGAGGTCCTGTGATTAAAACAGGTAAGAGCATCTTTCCACAAAAATGTGGAAAGATAACTATAAAATGATTAAACCAGTTAATCTTAGAGAAAACATCCTTAAAATGTTTCACAGATGGCATTTTACTCCGGTAAAACTGGCAAAAATGTCAGAAGGGATCGGTAACGTTTGTTGGAAATGTAAAAATAAAAATAAAAATCCAGGGACTTATTATCATGTATGGGGGTCATGTGAAAAAGCAAACAAATTTTGGTTACAGGTTTGGGAAATGTCACAAGAAATCGTTCAGCAAAAACTAAGTTTTAAACCTGAAATGTTATTATTGAATATAATGCCAGAAATTATTGATAAGAAAATAAAATATAGTTTACTATATATATTTACTGCTGCTAGGTTACTCTGGGCCCAAAAATGGAAGAATGGAGAAACAGCAACAAGGGAGGAGCTGTTAAAGAAGCTACTGGATATTGCAGAATTAGACATGCTTTCAGAGGCACTACGGGATCAACCGAGACACTTTGTAAAGGAAAGCTGGAAGCTGATATATAATTGGGCCCAGAAAAAGACAGGAACTTAGGGGAAGAAATAGTTTATGGCGAATCAGTGCTCACTAGAATCCTTTGATGATATTTGGATGTCTAGACCATGGCGAAATTTCTGATCTATAGGTGTAGTATGGATGTTTAGTTTTGATGTTTTGTTGTTATTTAGTGTTATTTCTGTTTGGTTTTAGTTTTCGGTTCTGTATGTTTGTATGTATCAAATAAAAACTCTTATTAAAAAAAAACAGGTAAGAGCAAGTGGACAGGTGTGCACCTGTGAGAGAGTGCATGAATGACGCCCAGATGTTGTTTATCAGCAAGAGGGGGCATCAGAGGAGATAAAACGGCGTTTACCCACAGGGAGACGACGTATTTCTTCTGAGACATGAAGGACACCTGCTTGCGTCATCCCGGATGTGAATATGCATGCCATGCAGCTGCCTCTCGGGAGCTGGGAAGCCTGTACCTGCCGGGGCCTGGCGTGTGTGAGGGGGTTGGGTGGCCCAGAAGCATGGGAGGGAAGGCAGAAGAGCTGCGTTCCTTGCCGGAGCAGGTTTGGAGACTGGCTGCGCAAGGACCAGGAGGAGGGACACCTCTCACAGAGCAGGACCACGGCCGACGCCCTGAGAGGGGGCAAGGTAGGCCGGCTGGCAGGCAGGCAGAGCTCTGTGGAGCCTGACGTGCTGCTGCCTAAGGTTGGGGTCCACGCGCACCCGGGCAGGACAAGCCCCCCCCCCCCCCCGGGCAGGGCACGCTTGCAGTGAGCACAAGACCATTTGCCCCGTTGACTTCTGTTCTCAGAGTGTCTTCCGACTCTGCTGGAAGGTGGGCATGCCATGGCAGCTGCTTCAGATGCTGACGGTTAATGTGGTTGCATGGTCTCCCGAGGCGGGCAGATGGGTCTGGGTGACTTTTTGAGGGTCCCTGATAGCCCAGGGCCTCCGGCTGCAAGGAGACTCTGGATGCGCTGCAGAACTCCAGTCCTGATCCTTGCTATCTCAGGAGGAAGGTCTCCAGATGGATGCTGGAGTGTTTTAACAGAGAGGTCCTCTCCGCGCTCCTCCCTCACACGGTGTCTTCACTCGGAGCTCTTCCAGAAAAGACCAGCTTCTTGCTGTCCATCTCCAAGAAAAATGTGTGTGTGTGTGTGTGTGTGTGTGTGTGTGTGTGTGAGTGAGTGATGGGGGGGAGCATTTAGCAGGATCCCTATTTCAATAAAGGCCCCACAAAAGCCCACGACTGCACTGCACCGCAAAAACTTGCATTTCTGAAAATTGCTTCTCTTTGGGAGGTCTTTGAAATCCTTCCTAATTTGAAATCAACTTCCTTGCTTGAGGTTCTTTTTTAGACATTTTATAAAACACGTTCTCATGCTGTGCTAATTGAAAGCTTCTCACTGGGCGCCTTTGATATGGAAATCCATTTCCTGTGGAAAGCACCAAAAATGGCAAACGTTGCCCCCAGAACAAAAGAAATAAAACATGCCTCCCAGAAGGGGGAGGGAGCAATGAGCAGTCTGCATAATTGAAATTGTAAAGCGCCCAGAGAGTGCTTTAAGTGCTATGGGGTGGTATATAAGCAGCATGCTTTTGTATTCTCGAAGGCTTTCACGGCTGGGATCCAATGGTTGTTGTAGGTTTTTCGGGCCGTTTGGCCAGGTTCTGAAGGTTTTTCTTCCTAACGTTTCGCTAGTCTCTGTGGCATCTTCAGAGGACAGGAGTCAGAACTCTGTCTGTGCTCTGGTGCAGTTTGTGGGATAGTTGAGTATTTATAGCTGTGGGATCAGCTTTTGTCCTTTTCAGGAGATTGGGTGATTATGGTGATCAGCGTGTTTTTTGTTGTTGTGGGTGTATTGTTGTGATAAGGGGGAGAGATGGTCACTGTGATCGATGGGTGTTGTTAGCTGGCCTTTTGTGTGCAGTTATCACAGGTCCTTGTGGCAAAAGCATGCTTTTGCTTTGCTTTATATCCACACGTATGCTTTGGATTCAGGATTTTGTGTTTTGTTTAATGGTGGTACGTCAAATTCTCAGGTTTTTGGAGACTACCTGAAATGGATATTGTTTGGCTGCAGCAGGAAACTGGAGGGGTCCGGCCCAGTCAGTCCTCTGGGGACCTGGTATTCCTGAGGTACACCCAATATGGATCTCCCGGGAGCCCACAGCCTTGGAAAAAAAAATGAGTGGACTGGAAAGATCGCTGTGGTGGTCTTTGTGGCACATTTCCTGTGGGCTGAAATCCTGAAAGCAGGGACCTCAAAGAAAGAGGGAGGCTCTCAGTGCTCGAGCCTTTGCCCTGGCGAGGAAGAGGGGGCACAAAGAAGAGAAGAGAAGAGGAGAGGTCCTCTTGGGATGCCTGACCCCAAGTCTCTGGGTGGTCGGACGTTTCTCCATTGATTAGCTTGCCCAGACCTTAAGATCTTCAGTAGAGGTCCTTCTTTTGGCCCCTCCACCCTCACAAGTACACCAGAGAGGGCCTTCTCAGTGGCTGCTCCCAGGCTGTGGAACTCCCTGCCAGGGGAGACTGGCCTGGCCCCCTCTCCGCTGTTCTTCCGCTAGCAGGCAAAGACATTGCTCTTCCGGCAGACCTTTGAGGAAGGGCCTTTTAATGGCAGGCCGGTGGTATATGCTTGGTTTCTACAGCAAAATCAAAACCAACTCAGAAAGTTTTGTGACCCTTAAAAACCAATAGATGTATTTCAGGGTGAGCCTTCATGGATTACAATCTCCTTCCTCAGACTGAAAAGAAGATGCTCCCCCCACTTTTGTGGTTGTTTTGATTTTGTTATGCTTGTTACACATGCATCTTTTCCCAAGTGTGACTGCCTTGAGCGGACGCGAGAGGAAAGTGTGACCCCTCTTCTCCGACACACCGTATGTCTTCTGGGGCCACCCCCTAACAAGACACCCTGCCTGGCAGCTTTACCTACTGGTGGATCAGGGCCGTGGCCCGTCGTGTTCTGTCCTCTCAAGGAGTCCCATCCCCAGCACAGATGTTGCAGCACAAGTAAAGATGTTTTGCATGTGCAACACACACACTTGCCAGTGTCCAACACATTTCCAGTCACCTTCTGGCCCCATAACTGTTCAATGGTTTCTGGCTGACCATTTGTTTAACCTTCTGCTTTGTTTACAGCCCCGTTGCCCACCTGCCTTGCTACGACATTGTCCACCTGCCTCCCCCCAGGCCACTGACCGGATGGACAGGGACCCTCCACGTGGCTTGGAAGCCCTGGATGGCCTGGAGAAAAAGCAAGGAGGAGACCCCGGAGCAGGCCGCTTGGAAGTGGTGAGTGACCCACTGACCACCGGCTTTTCCCCAGAGGGACCCAGACCTCTCCCTCCTCTGGCTGCAGCCTCTCTCATACACACATGAAATCCAACGGATCTTCCCCGCTGCCGAGGGCAGCCTTTGGAGTGCTTTGCAACTTCTGGGTCTACCTTTCCCCTGCTCACTCCCCCCTGCGGCACCACCATCCTTAGGGGCTCCCCTGAGAGCTGCGCCAGGCCCCCTCCCGCCCCGCTTCCAAGAGGAGGCTCGAGGCCAGACGGCGTCAAGACCCTTTCAAGGGCACTCCCTCTGGGGCTGCAACCGGCCATCCTTTCGGTTTTAGAATCTAGGTTTATGTCAGCTTTTCTCAGATTAGACTTTGGCTTTCTTTTCTTTTGTTTTATTACTTACTGATGATTTGCTATTGTGTTGTTTGGGTTTCTCTCTTGATTGTAAACCGCCCAGAGTAGTGCTGTCATATATACATTATTAATATAAACCAACCAAACAAACAAATTGTCACTAATTGGGCGGTATATCCATCCATCCATCCATGTCTTATCTCTCAGTCCATCCATCCATCCATCCATCATCTCTCAGTTCATCCATCCATCCATCCATGTCTTATATCTCAGTCCATCCATCCATCCATCCATCCATCCATCCATCCATCCATGTCTTATATCTCAGTCCATCCATCCATCCATCCATCCGTCCGTCCGTCCGTCCGTCCATCCATCCATCATCTCTCAGTTCATCCATCCATCCATCCATCCATCCATCCATCCATCCATCCATCCATCCATCCATCCACCAGCTCTCCCACTCTAAAGCCAAGCCACTTAAATCTGAAGTCTAAACCACGGCTGGAGAACTCTTGGGCCGCCATATTTTGGATTGCAACCTCTCACCAACCCCTGGGTATTTGCAGCACCGGAAGGAGCTGGTGGGAATTTGTAGCCCAGAACATCTGAGGGCCCAACAGTTCTCCACCCCCCCCCCGAGCCCCCAGCATTTGGGGGCTGTTGATCTGAACTTTTCCTCACCCACTGCAGAGGCAGGGGCCAGAACACAACCTCTTGGGGGTGACCCTGGAGTTGCTGTTGTTTAGTCGTTAAGTCGTGTCCGACTCTTCGTGACCCCATGGACCAGAGAGCACGCCAGGCCCTCCCGTCTTCCACGGCCTCCCGGAGTTGGGTCAAAGTCATGTTGGTCGCTTCGGTGACCCTGTCCATCCATCTCGTCCTCTGTCGTCCCCTTCTCCTCTTGCCCTCACACTTTCCCAACATCAGGGTCTTTTCCAGGGAGAACCTGGAGACCCCCCCCCCCCAAATCTCATCTGATTCCAGAAGCCAAGCAGGGCCAGGTGTGGGGGAGCCTTGGATGGGAGGACAAGGAAAGGATCCTGCCCCTCAGAGCAGACAGTCTTCTCGGGTTCAATGGGAGCAAAGGGTCTGAAGGCCGGAGCTCCCTCGGTCCTTCTCCAAAGCGACCTCCTTTAACTCCCTGCTGCCGAACTCCAAAACGTCCACCGGAAACACCCTGCAAGCCTTCTCTGCCACGACGGGACACGTTTATCCAGAGATGCTGGGGGTGGGATCAGAGACGACACCTGCACAGACCTGGCTCCTCTCTAGCCCTTTCACACCTTCACGGCTGTTCTGAAGCCTCGCTGCCGCTGGGCCGCTCCGCTCTGCAAAGACGGACAAAGACCTTCTCTTTTCTGGAAAAAGGAAGGAAACCAGAACGGAGGGAAGGGCAGGGGAGCCTTGCGGTGCCGCAGAGACTTCGACGATGTTCAGCCGTTCCAGTGTAGGGACCCGCTCGTTTTAGGGGACGCTGGTGTTCAGGGTGCTTTGCAACAAAGCAATGTATTGTGTGTGTGTGTGTGTGAAAGAGAGCACCACAATAGTGCATGTGAGCCTTTGAAGTGACCGACTGGATTGACTGTTTGCCAGTCCAGCTCCCATTTCCAAGGGTGCTCCCCCCCTTTTTCCTGGGCAACCTCTCTCTCTCTCTCTCTCTCTGTGTGTGTGAGGTCCAGAGCAGAAGGGATGGTGCTGCCCTGTTCTCTCTCTCACGCTCCTCCTTTTTTTCTTCAGCATAACGGCCTATTTGCAAAATGGGGTCTCTCCCCCCCCCCCCCGCCCTTTATTTTGGCAGGCTGCTCTCAAATGTTGGAGGAATCTCTTTTCTACGAACATTAGGATGTCTATATTTTGGGGGGTGGGTGGGGAGAGAGCTTTCCTGCATCCTCTGGACATACAAAGATCCTTCCCTTCTGGACAGGTGTGGTGCCATTTAAGTCTCAGCATCCACCCCAGAAGTTGGGAGAGGGCGCAGAGAAGGCAAAATCACTTCCGATAAAGGGTGAAAAGCCTCCGTCCTACTTCTTTCTGCAGTTTGTCTCTTCTCCGTTTTCCCTCCTGCCCCCCAAACGACGTGCATGTCTTTTTAAGCTTCACCCTGGGAGGCTTGTGATGAAGCGAGATTTGCAAAGGTACTAGATAAGCAAATGTGGCAAACAGGTTTTGCAGTGTCTGTTGTGAAAGAGGAGGCCGTGCCAGGCAGGAGATCCTCCTGTGGGCACCGAATGAGCTGAACTGGGAATGGTTGGGGCAAACGGAAAAGCCATGCTGGGAGATGAGAGCCCAACGTCCTGTGTTGCAGGTCTCCGAGGAGGGTGAGGTGAGGCGGTCCGTGGCTCAGTGGACGGTGGCGGACGTGTGCCTGTGGTTAAGCAGGGGCCCCCTCGGGGCCCTGGGGAGCCCCTTGGTGAACTTGGCTCACAGGCATGCCATCTCAGGGAAGGCTCTTCTGCAGATGACGGGGGAGACCCTGGAGCGCATGGGCGTCGTGCCCAGCCGCCTGCGCCAGGAGCTGCTGCAGGAAGTTCTCTACCTCCGCATTCGGCAGGAAATGGAAGAACTGCTGGACATCATGGACGGTGAGCGGCCACAGCGGGTGCTGAGGCCTCGCCTCCCTCTCTCGGGTTCGGTGGGAGCACTTGGGGGCCTGGGAAGGAAGAGGCTGCCCAGGCTGGGCGAGGGCAGGGCACGCGTGGAGGGAGGAGAAAAGTGCGCGGATGTTTGTGTGGGAATAAAAGGGAACCCTCAATCAGGGCTCACAAATCCCCTTTGATGGACCACTGGGATGTCATAAGCAGGGGAGACTGGAATCCTGCAGGACTCTTCACCGGGTTGCATGTCTCAGACCTTAGGCAGGAGAAACGGAAGCCATAGCCAGCCAAACGCAGGAATGGACTCTGTCCGGAGGGTGGCTGGGAGGGAGCCAAGGGTGCTGGGCCTTTATTTATGTACTCATAATGTTTTTAGGTGAGCTGAGACCCCCCCCTCCCCCAAATATCAATGCAATTTAGAAAAATCAAAACTAGGAACAAAGCAAAACTGTGCCAAAACAAAGCCAGCACAAGATCTAAACTATAAAAACATATATATATATATATATATTAATTCTGAGCTTGGGGAGATGGTCTTCATCTGGCACCACAAAAACCCACAAGAGAGGCACCAGGTAGGCCTCCCCGGGGAAGACAGCTCCATTGGGTCTCTCGTACGTGGCCGAGCTAGAACAAGCTCTGCCTAGCCTCCTGTTGAGAAGGGAAGCTGCCCCGATGTCCTTCCTGGACAGGAAACTAGGCAGAGCTGGGCCACCATGTCTTCCCCATGAGGCCTTTCTCCCAGGCGAGCCATATTTAGAGGTCAGCCTGACAGGTGGAACTCCCAGAATGGAGAATGATGGGATTTGTCATTCAGGAAACCAGAAAAGCTCATGTCTAAATGCATCTTCCCATGCTCAACGTGCTTTGTGCACCTGTTGTAGCTGCATCATTCTTCTACCAATCCCACAAGCCCAACTGGTAGGATCTCCTGCCCCCACCCCAGTCTCCATGTTCCAAATGGGAATGGGGGTGGTGGTCTGAGTTCAGCACCTTAGCCTCTCTGTGCGCGCAGGCACACATGTGTGCATGTATACTCTTTGGACCACTCACTCCTGCCTCCTCTCATTTCTCACAGAGTGACCATCACCGAGCAAGGTCTACTCGAAGAGCAAAGGTTTGGAAACAGATGACCTTAAATGCGGGGGTAGCTGGGCCTTAGGCAGGATTGTGGCCTCAAGGACGGAAGCCACAGAATGCCAGTACTTTGCTGCTCTGCAAGCAAGGACTGTGAGGTCACGCGCACCACCTACTCCAGAGCAACACCCGGGGGGGGTAGGGGGCTGGAGGGAGATGGTTGTTCCTTGCACTGCCACAAAACATGGGTGTGTGTAAGTTATGGAGATGCGCTGCTCCTCATCCGATACCCATGAGAGGCCAGAGAGAGAGAAATGGGGGCGTGCAGTGCTGTTTACCTGCCTCTTGAAAAGCACCTGCCATTCCCAGTTCATCTTAAGACATAGCTGTTCATTTCTTATTCAGTCCTGGCTTTTGATCTGGGTTGCAAAGATTAAGCTTTGGGTGGGTGGTGGAGGGGAGACTGTGCCTTACCCATGAGTAGGAGTGTGTGGGAGACCCAGAAGACAAGAGACACAATCAAGGGTAAACAGACAGAAGTGGCTGGCTCTTGGGAGTGTGATACAGTCTCATTGACCGGTCAAGCACGCACATCGGCACCCTTCATTTTAGTTGCTTTGTTTCCTGACTCTTCTCTCCTTTCTTCCTAGAAGCCTTTAAAGGGCATTTAATTCCCCCTAACTGCTAGGTGGAATCCTTTCCTCTCCCGAAGACCCCGCGAGGGCCACCATGACATTTGTGATCCTTATTGCGCCAACGCCTTCTTAGGCCAACCATAAAGGCACAAAAAAAATGCATGCCAGGTTTTCAGGCCCGCACACCTCCCTTCGTTAGGCTGGACGCTGGATAGGAAACGATGCTGGATAGGTTTTGGGCTCTGGCGGTGAGGTTGGGGGTTCGATTCCTCACTCGGTCTCCTTGACAAGGACTGGACTCCATGATCCACAGGGTCCCTTCCAGCTCTGCAGCTCTAAGAGGAGGAGGATGATGATGATACAACAGAGCAGGTGGGCAAGCGTGTGGGGAAAATCTTGCCTGGTGAAAAGATGTAGAGATCTTGTGAAGAAGAACTGATGAAGACGGTTAAACCTGAAAGTGAGCCGTCCCCTCCGTCGTCAGGAATCAACAAAGTACCGAATACTGTACAGGTCATGATTCAAAATCTGACTTTGGAGGAAGTCCAGACAACTGAAAGAGATGGGGAAGGAAAGGCAGGAGTAGAGCAACCAACGGTAGAGGGGTTTTTTGGTCACTGAAGAGTGGGAGGAAAAGGTGGGAAAAGAAAGGAGCTGGGGTTAGCGGGTGAGTTTGGCGGCAGTGGAGGAGGAGGAGAGAAAAGGGGATAGTGGGGAACAGAAGGAAGAAGGACCACATATATTTACTTTACCTAAGAGAGAGGAGAAGGATAGAGAGAGAGAGGGGAGAGATTTATGCCAGGACGAGGAACAACGGGAGTAGAAGTTCAATGAGGAGAATCCGATCCACTTGAATGGATGGTGTAAGTCTACCCGAGGGGGAAGGGTCCTTGGAAGAAGGTGGTGCGTCCAGATCCTATTCCCACCGGAGAGACCCCCGCGCGGAGGGGACTGGGCACGTCACCCAGGCTGTGGGACTGTAGGCACAGTGCGGAGCAACCCTTTGAGGAAGCCGACCAATCGGGAGAGATTTGTCGCCCTGCTAAAGGAAAGGACTACAGAGATCGGATCCAACAGGATGTGGAATGGTTTGCCCATGTTTAATAGTCCCGTTGGACCTACTGAAGTTGTAATACACCCTTCCCCTCCTGAAGATACTAAAAGTTTGGTTAAAGAAATTCTGTCTCCTGTCGTTAATCCCACAGAAAAAGGGGAACTGCTTACTTTAGAAGAGGAACCCAATCACAGACCTCCACACTTTGGCAAGCATTTTCCATGCCATTTTGGTTGGCCTGACGCATCTCTCAAGATTGATTCTGGAATTTGTCTCTTAGCCGGGCCACCCTGTGGCTCCTTTGGCGGTCTGTATGACCATTTTATGTTGCTTTTAACTACCACCGGATGTTTTTGCTGCATTTTACACTGGTATCTTTAGCCTCTGACTTCCAGAAGACTTTGGAACACAACCTTGGAAGGCAGAATAGAAAGGCCTTCATTTAATTCAGAAAGGCATTTTAAAAATAAATACATTTAAGGGCTGCAAAGATGAAACCTGGTAGTGCCGGATCTTGAGCCGACTTCCCCTCCTAACAGGCAGTCTCAATTTTAGGACCGCAGCTCACATTGGCTGTGCCCTCTAGCTGGAATGAATTTCAGATTATTATTTTTTTCATCTTCTCCGCTTACCTCCGTCTACGTTTTGTAAGGCTCAGGCCGCTGCTCCCCATCCTCATCTTCCGGTACTACTCAAATCTCTTTTCCAAATTCCAGCAAGTCAAAACGTCCAACCCCACTCCAACCAGGACCGAAGGCACAAAAGTGTCTCTGTGCATGGGCAGCCTCTGATCAGATGTGCGGTCAACCGCTGCTAACTTTGCTTTGGTAAATGCCAGCGGTCCCATCCACACCCGGTCCTTATTTAATAAACACCCACAGAGAGGAGATGTTAAAAAGCTTGGAAAAATTCTTTTATTGAAGTTTTATTTCATAATAGTTTTTTTGTTGTTGTTGTTGAAGTTTTTAAATACAATAAATATTTACCAGAAATAATAGCATTTCATGGATCAGAGTTCACACCCACTGCAGGACTGTCAGCCTCCAAAAACGTGGAAGACAGAGAGTCCTGATGAAGTGTGACGGGTTGCACAGAAACCCACGGCGCCAGTGGGGCAGCTTCCTATTACAGCTTCCTTTTCCTAATCATAGCCCTGTCCAATCCGTCTGCCCTGACACAGAGAGACCGTGGTGGGTCACACGAGCAAAAACACACCTTGCCCAGGAAAAAGCAGGCAGGTCCTTCCAGGGGCCAAGAACATCAGTGGAGACCAAGGCACCTTCTCTCTCCCACCCACCCCAACCCCCTCCTTAGGTAGGGCCAAACTTGAGAGCGAAGCCGTTGCTGCTCTTCCTCCGGAAGAAAAGCAGCAGCAGCAGAAGCAACAAGCGCAGGGCAGGCCACGCAAGTCGCCTCGATGTAAAACACAGCTTCTCAAGAATGCTGAGATCACACAGACAGCCCCCCACCCGGAAGCAAAGACGACCCAACTGGTCCAAAAGTTGTGCACGGCCCAATTCCTGCTTCCAGACAGGGCCGACTTTGAAAAAAGTGCACCCAACTGGCCTGCAATCTAGACCACTGGGGATCTTGGGTGACAACTCCCAGAGACCCCGGCCCAGCACAGCGAGCGGTGAAGGCTTCTGGGAGTTGTAATCCAAGAACATCTAGGGACCCAAGGTTGGGGAACCCCTGGCCTAGAGTCAAGAGACCGGCCGCCAAAGAAGCATCCCCACCACCTGGATCTACAGTGGAAAAATCCGCTAGATTAGCCATGGGGGGCAGTTGACAGGGAGGCAGGCTAGATCAAACTTGACGGAGTCGTCCAAGTGTTCGCCACAACACTCTGCATCCTGAGATCACTCTTAAAACAGCCATGGCACTGTGTCGAGAACACCAGTGCAAATCACCACTCCCGAAAGGCTCCACGGAGCCTCGAACCCAGCAACCTGCACTCTGAAGTCAAAGGGAGGAGCTGTCCCCCGTCTTCAGGAGATTTGCACTATGCCAGTGATCCTGGACTTCCTCCAGAACGAGCACAGCCCAAATGAATCATGAACTGACTGTATCCCACAGAAGCCCGCTAGACTCCGGCCCAACCAGAACTTTCTGGCTGCTTTCACATGGCGTTGTGGTGAGGTGCGCTAGTCTAATCCACGAGGCAGAAAGGGCTTCTGCAACGCAAAGCAGGGAATTCTGGGCTGGACTGTGTGTGGTTCGGAAGAGCCACTTGTGCACTGCACACTTTTTGGGAAAGGCTCTGCCACGCAGAGCGCGGCCGTGGCCTCCGTGCCCTGCCCGTCACTGACCACACAAGGCGCCAGTACCGTAAAGGACCCGAAGCAACTGCACATTCACACCAGCAAACAGCAAAGGAAGGCAGGCCAACAACATCCGAGCTCGCCACGGAGTGGTCAGCTCAAAGGGTAACACAGCCGGTGAGGAGGGCCGATTTAAAAGTTTGTGATGCCTGGTCCCAGACGGATCCCTGGGAACGAACCCCGGAGACAAAACAGGGCACGATTTACACCAGTCACTCTCAAGGGGAGGGGGTGTCCTAGGAATGGCCCATTGGAAAGGGGGGGGGCACAGACTGAAAAATTTTCTATTCTCTTTTTCTCTTCATCTGTCCATGTTGTATCCTTGTTTGACCTGGACTCTGAGATGAGCGCCTAAAAGGGCCATAGCCAAAAATAAAAATTAAAAAAATAAAATAAAATAAAAGAAGAGTTTGGGAACGGCTGATGTAGACAGATGCTCAACTCACCGTTCACAAACACTTCCTGAATGAAAGCGGAGAGCAAAGGGCAGAACTGCAGCCATTCACCTCTTCCACACACACACACACACACGCAAAGGCTTTTAATTTGTGGGGTCCTTTAGAAGAACCCCCGCAACTAGGGTGTTGCAACCACCACACCCCAAAAGATGGAAAGATTATTATTTTTTAAAGGGTGCATTTGATTCCCACTGAATTCCTCATGTGTTTGTGAGGTGGCAGCAACATAGAGACAAAAGAGCGCAAAACGACACCCAATTTCTCCCATCCTCAATTCTCAAGCGGCTCCACTTGGACGATGCTTAGAACATGCTTTCGTGTTTTTTTTTAAGACAGCAGATTCTCTCTCCCCCCCCTTCCTTCGACTTGAGGAGAGTCACTTAAGGCACCAAATTCGTTACCAAGAAGCCTTGGAAGGTAGGAGAGGAGCAACAAGGCTGCGGACACGTCTCCAGAGGACGTCGGTGGGCACTCCTTGACAGAGTCTACAACTGCATGGGCAATGCATGGTCGGGGGGGGGGGGGTGTGGCGGGGTGGCTGGGGCCTCCCCTCTCCTCCTCTCCGTCTCTCTCCCACCGGTGAATCAGGCACTAGATTTCTTCTTGCTGAAACTGTACTACGGTGGTGGCGGTGGGAGAACCCACCAACATTTCCACCTCCTGGCCCCACCTACCCTTCCCCCAGCATGGGAAGCCCAATGGCTTCCCCTTTGCCACCCTTCCTTGATCTTCCGTGGGGCTGAAAGAGCCCAGATGGGCCTCAGTCTCCCTTCCGGCAACCAGAGCTGCCAACATCCTTTCAAAACAGGAATCAGGTGGGAAGAGGCGAGGGTGGACCTTTAGCGCCAACGGGGTGTGTGCAGCCCTCCTAAACCCAAGATCCCTAATTTACAGGGAAAGGTTAGCTGGCCACATCCTTAAGTTTACACTGGGCTTGCTTAGGAGGCGCTCTGCTTGACAAAGGGGGAGGCTCTTGTGCAGGCAGGCCCCCGTCTGTCGATCCTTCTCATCCCATGGCAGCGGGTGCGACGGCCGGACAGCAGCGGCACTGCCAAAGCAAAAGCTGTTATTCCTCCCAAGAAAGAGACAAGAGGACCAAGTAGTCTCACAATGATTCATTACTCAGACACACACACACAAAACATGCTCACTGACCCACCCTGAGTGTGCCGGCTCCAAACCCAGAAAAAGGACTTCAAGCAAGTCAGATGCAGGGCCCCATCTCTTAATGTCTCTTGTACAATTTACAAATGATTAGTGGAATTGCATTCCAAATATTACAGCATCAAATATTCAAGCATCTCTCCATTCCTCTGTACACCCAAGTTTTCCTTGTGCAAAGTCATTGAAAGAAAGAAAGAAAGAAAGAAAGAAAGAAAGAAAAGAAAAGGAATTCTCATCCTTATTTCTGGTCCAGTTCTACAAATACTGAACAAATGAGCAAAACCCCTTTGCTTCAACCTCCATGCTTAGATACCACTTTGCTTTCTTGCTGCTTTTTAAAAGACAGATTACGAGCAATCAGTACCAACTCCGTTGTTCATCAAGATACCAGAAATGGCATTGGCAGAAAAATGTAAGAATAATATTATTAATAATAATAAAAATAGACCTATTTACAGAACAAAGGAATGAGGAGAAAAGCAGAGCTAAGCCCCAGCTCTGGGATTTTACATTGCCTGTGTCTGGTTCCTGGACATAATAACCCAAGTTTACAAAATAAAAATTAAATAGAAATTCCACAACTGCAAATCCTTCTACAGAATGGAATGTATCACCCACAAGAGGAAAACTTCCTCTCATTTCGAACGGCTGGAAAAAAATAAACACCCGTTACCCTGGCTATGAATTCCATCTTCGGAACCCCCTTTGCTGCGCTCCGTTTTTTCCGGGTGCAGCCTTTCCAAGAAGCTTGGGTTTAGGCTGCACTCTTCATTCAAGCACACAGATACACACAATGAAAAAAAAAAAGTCTTCATTAAATAAAGCGACAACGGAAAAGAAAAATCAGCTCTCTGTCTCCATCACCACCACCAGCACCACTCAAATGAAACAGGATTATAGTTCATGGGAAACGAGATTTCTGGCGGGGAAACAGAAACAAGCCACGTCACGAGAGGTCAGTCACGTAAAACTGGGTGTGCAAATCAAGAGCACATCACTTTGGGGTTTGCAACAGATAATGGGGGTTGGCTCCCCTGAGGGAAACGATGCGGCTCTGAACGTGGGGAGGGGGCCCCTCGGTTGTCACGCCTGACCCCTCTGGCAACGTCCTCCCTCGGCCGCTTCTCCTGCTTCCACGATGGTGAAGTGAGTGTGCGTCTCATCACAGGAAAGGGTAAACGTGCCACAACGTGATCTTGGGGTAGAAAGGTGCTCTGTTCTCCAAGGCTGGTCTCAGAAAAGCAAACACTGGCCGGGGGGGTTTGGGATGGGGGCTCGGCTCACGGGAGAGCCTCTGGCTGAGCCTCAGGCTGAGTCCGAAGCGGGAGACGGAACGGAGCGCACCAAAGGCGGTGACGGGTGAGATCACGTTCAGCTTTCTCACGACTTACACCAAGCGTCTGGTGACAGCCTGGTCCATCTTTCTATTGAAAGCCCCTGGTAGTGTGATGGGAGCCGTGACTCGGACGCGTGGAGCCCTCTGCCCTTTGCTTCTTCACCTCTCGAGATGCTGTGCAGGTGTGAAGTGTTTTGTCGCAGTTCCGTGGCTGCTTCAGAGCCACGGCTGGTGCCTCCAGGGTTGCTCGCTTTGGTGTCTCCGAGGGTTCAGAGCCATGTTGTCCGAGGCCTGGCCTGGAAGTTTAAAATGTCGGCACACGGCTGGTCCTGTGCGGGCAAGCGCAGGCGACAGCCCACACATCGGGGAGAGACTTGGCACCCTGGCCGTGAGGGAGGGGGACCAGAGAAAGGGGTCCCCCGCCACCTATAAGGCCTCGCCTGTGCCCCGCCACGTGATCGTCCAAGGTGGGTCAGTTTTAGTTCCATGGTGATGGCTGAAGGATATTTACATGGGCGGCTGAATTTACAGAGCCTCTGCCAATCACAGGCCCACCTTCTCCTCCGCTGCCGCCTCCACGTCTAGTCAATCGGAGCTGGGCTTTCGCAGCGAAAAGGTGCGGATGTTGAAATGCTTACTCAGCTGGCTCACCTGGAGGGGGGGGGGAGCGGGGCAGGAGGAGAAGAGAGGTTGTCTGAACCCGGAAACCGGTCTGGGAGCTAGCGAGGTGCCCGGGAGAGGCCGCTCGAGGGCAGCTGCCGAGTTTGCTTCCTCTGTTTCATTTATTAAAGTGTTTCTAACCCTCCTTACTGGAGCAGACCAAGAAAAGAACCATCAAGCAGCATCTTGCCCAAGCAGCAAAGGAAAACCGGGAGAACCGACAGGTTGAAAAAACCGAGCCATTGTTCCTCCTGAGCCCAAAGGCATACAAAGTGGAGGCACGGCCAGGTTTTCATCTGAATATTGAAAGGAAGGCAGTGCTGTTGCTCGGTGGGCCTCCAGGAAAGGACCCTCCACCATGGGGCTTCTGTGATAATGCAGAACAGAGAAAAGTGTGTGTGGGGGAGGAGGAAGCGAGGTTCCCAAGGCAGGAGGGGGCCCCTCGCTTTGCCCATGTGTCGCTGAAAAGGAAAGTCCGACAGCAAGACAGCTGGGTCCTCACATCTCTGCCTCTGCAGAGGGCACTGTTTATGAAAAGCAAATGTAGGCTGGGCTCCGAAGTTAAACCACGGACTAGGCCACGGTTGCCATCTAAGGGGAGGGGAGGATGCACAGGCTGCAAGCAAGGGGAAAGCAATTCAGTCCTCTGTAACTAGAGATGGGCACAAGCCAGAAAATGGGTGGTTCTTGATGGTTCAAGGTTGCTCACAAACCATGAATCACAAACTATCACAAACTCCCCGAAAAACAAATAAGTTTGCAGTTCGTTTCTTTGAGTTCGTGTGTTGGGTGCATTGGGTGCAAGGCGAGGTGGGGGAGACATCCTGTTTTGCCGAAACAAAATGAAGTGACGAGAGGAAAAAAAGTTTCATTTCGACAAAACGGGATTCCCGAATTGAACCACGAACCAGCCCGGTTCATGCCTTTTCTGCTTCGTGGTTCAGTTCGCGTCCATCTCCATCTATAACTAATTCCTTTTTGGGTGGCTAATGAGGGTCCATGTCCATGAAAGTGTAAGGACTGGAAGCAAAATTACGGCACTGGTGCAATAAGTAATATTCCCTAGTTAATTTCAAAAATTCCTTCTGCCCGGTGTTCTTCAGAGGCGTTTTGAAAGGAATTTTTAAAGTGACCAACCCAGGTATCTGTCCACCCCCCTCCCCAAAAAGGAACAGAAGGGGAGGAAAAGGTAAAAAGGAACAGAAGAAGCACGAGTCCTTTCCTTCACCCAGAAAGAACCCGTTATTTTTCAAAGTCTGTAAGTGAAATAAGGAAGGTGGGGAGCCCCGGGGGGGGGGGAGGGGAAATCACTCACCACGCAGACTCCATAATGGATGTGCGCCAGGGTAATGAAGGTGGTGACCAAGTAAAGGAGGAACGTCTCGTGTTCCGGCAGGGCGTTGGAGGTCACCAGCAAGACCACGAAGGCGAGCGGGAGGAGCAGCCAGTTGAGAGGCTGACACCGTGTGCTGCTCATCTGGCAGACAATCAGGCGGCACTGGAAGGATCCGTGAGCAACAAAGAGCCGATGAGGAGACGGTCCAGGCAGAAGGAAGGAAAGGGCGAGGAAAGGGGCCCTCGTCCACCCAACGTATGGCCGGCCCCCACCCCAAAACCTCAGACAGCCTTCCAGGTGTCCCTTGAGGACTAGCTGCTCTGCTGGGCACCGTTTTGTCAGCTAGCAGTTGGGGAATCTTGGCACTGTACTCCTAACGCATCTCTACCAACCCTTATCTCAGAAAATGATTTCTTGTTTGAACCCCTGTTTTTGCTAAAATTGTGCCTTGTTCACCCACTTCCATGTTTATTCATTTTATTTATTTATTTTTATTTTGCCTCCTTTGTAGGCTTTGCCTTTCTCTTGAAGAAGGGACCCAATGTTAAAACAGGTCAAACTTTACAAACACAACAGATGACTCCTTAAAAAGCAATTCAACTTAATGAACTTAAGCAATTTAAAAACTTTTAAAGTGTCTAACGTTTAAAAGACAAATACAAAATGATATTGTACTGCACAAAGAAGGCCAGTTAAACTTATTACCTACTAACACATAGACAAATTGGAAAAAAAGAGCCCATTTAAAAGTCCGTTTGAAAAGGTAAGGAGGAAAACGTCCCCAGCCACCCTCTTGTTCCTTAGGGTGACCCGCCTACTCTAGCAACTGCCCTGGAAGTGGAGGCTGGTTGGGTGGAAAACCGCTTTTCCTGCCCCCTGAGCAAACGGGACTTATCCGTCCCCCCCACTCCTCCGGCACCCTCCAGCTAGGCTGGACTAAAGCCCCCATCATTCCTACCCTGTAGGGAGACTGGTAATCATCCTAGCTGGGGAGGTTGGGAGTGGTAGCCCCCCCACACCCAGAGGGGGGACAGCAGCTGGTCCAGATGTGTCAGCCTGGGCACCAAGTTGGCTTTTGTCTCCTTTTTGCCAGCCCTGGGGAGTGTGTGTGTGTTTTTCCAAAGCAAAAGGGGGGAAGGAACTTACGGAGATGTTAGCAAAAGCCGTCCCCACCAAGAAGTAGAAAAGGCGGGGGTGGGCCTCCAGGATATCGGACGGCGACCGGAAGATCCAGGCGGTGCACAGGATGAAGAGCAGCACCGGCGACAGGAAGGGCAGCGTGGCCTCGTAGAAGGACCGGTGCTTCAGGGTTCTGGTTTTGTAGGCTCTGAAAAGCAGGAGGGCAGCGGCCGGTGTGAGTGTGTGTGTGCGTGGGGGGGGGGGGGAGTGCAAAGCAAGCCCCTGCGAGGGGGCAACCATTCCCAAGGAAACCTGACAGGCAGCCGGGAGGGCCCCCCGCCTCGTGGCCAGCGAAGCAGACCTTTTCGCTCTTCCTCCCAAGAGGCCGCCTCGTCTGCAAGGCTGCCCCTGAGAGAGAAAACGGACCCGGGGGCTTCACCCTGCGGCTTTGGCCCAGCTGCCGGCCAAGAAAGCCAGGGAAACAGAGACCCGAACTCAGCCCCCCCTCTCTTCTGGGTCTGGAAAAGGGAGCACCGATGCTTCCCCCAAGAAAGCACTTACTTGTAGTAATTCAGCAGGCTCATAGGAACGGTGACCAGGACGGCACAACCTGAGGGAAAAGAGGGGCCCCGTGACTACTCTGCCCAAAGGGCCACGTTCCTCCCACAAACACAGCAAGCCACGGCAGATCCCATCCCATGTCCCACCCTCGTATGGCAACAAACAGCTTCTCCCCCACTTCTTGAACGACCTAAACGTTTTTTCTAGGCATGGGATTTTCGGAATTCATGGACGCCCCGTCCCATAATTTGGTGTGGGCCCCTCTCCCCACCAGCTGAATTAGGGGATCGGAAGCCTTCCAACTGGTGGGAGACAGAGCAGCCCCCGCACCTCCATGCTGTCCCTACGGAAGCCTTGGGAGTCGTGAGGATTCCCCGAGACTCACAGATTTGCATACAGGAACATGAGTTCTGATGGAGGCTGCCTCCATATGCAGGCATGTTCCCAATGCCGCTGCCAAGTAGGGGTTGTGCCATTCAGGACTCCCAAATCCCAGAATTCTACAAGAACCCCCCCAAGCAGAATTCTGGGGGTTCCAGTCCACAAACACCTATGTGCAGAAACCATCGTTTATTTCACTCACCTGGACAAGTCTGAGGCTTCTTTCTAGGCCTTCATTTCCTGCTGGGAAATGGGATCTCTGGGAGTGGTGGTTCTTCTGGAGGTACCCTCTATAGAGTATAAAGAGCACCAAGACTACCACTCTCAGGAAGCACTGAGGCAACGTCCTCCCAGGAAGCATTAGAGCAGGAAATGAAGGCCGAGAAGGAAGCCTCAAGCTGGCCTAGGCGAGTGAAAGGAAGGTGTTTACAGGCATGTTTGTGGGCTGGAGCCTCCAGAATTCTGCGTGGAAATTCTTGCAGAATTCTGGGGATTGAAGTCCAACACCCCCCGAATGGCACACCCCTACTCTCTCAACACTACGAACTGGCTAGCAGGAAAAAAAGTCCCCAGTTCCTTCCCAGCTTAACCTCCCAGCTCAGATGGCAGAGCAAAGCAAATGCTGAACCACATCCCAAGGCAGCCCAGGCGATCTGCAGGAGATCCCAGGTAAGGCTTGGTAGCCAAGGCAGCACACAGAATGAGAAAGGCACAGATGGCCCACGGGCCACCATCATCCCCTTGTTTTGAGGCGTGGGAGACTTGGGGTTCTCCTGAAGATGCCGACACTCTAAATAGCCTTGTTCCAAAAGGAAGCTAATGGAGATCAAGGCCTCTCGTGCTTCGTCCGCATTCCAATCAACCATACAGGAATTTAAGAACGGGAACCTTCTGGATAAGGGACGTTGCCTCTTGGCTACTTAGTGGGATGCTGCAGGGTAAAAGTGTTTTATGGTGGTTAATTAGGAACATTGGGGGCCCTGGACTACAACGAGAGATGCTTGGGGCCAAAGGCTCGCTTTTGAAGGAAAAATGCGCTCTGAAACCATGAACCCAGCCAAGGAGGGCTTGGGCTTTACGATGGTGGCCAAGGATTGTGGCCCCCCTGGAAGGGATGGGAGGGATCACGGCCTGGGGTCTCGGAGGTTTTCTCTCCTTCACGACCGAAGCTCTCAAGGCACAGCTGGAATCTAAAATTCCATCCTAGGCCAGGTCTCCTCCCTTCGAGAGGGACCCTGCAGGAGTTTTAAAAGGCTTTTAAGCAAAAATCAAAACCAGCTTACGACAGATTTACTTTATGTTTCTTACTCCCAGCCACTGTTCAATTGGCCTCACTCTTTATCCTTTTAATTTGGGTTTAGTGGGTTCATGCCGTGCATTCACCTCTATGGCTTGCAATGGCGAACTGAGTAGAGGAATCCAAAACACATGGTGGTAAATACAAACGGCCCCGGTTTGCTCTTCCGCCACTGCAGAGAGACACCGAAGCAGCGAGAAGAACACGGGCGAAAGCTCAACTCTGCAGATGCTGGAAATCAAAGGCGCTGGGAAGATTCCAGAGTTTGGTGCCCAGTTTTAGATTTTGCATCTGTGTCAATTTGAGGGACAACCACTTTTAGGGGCAAGCTGAAAGAACAAGGAAGGATAAACCAGCCCGTGGAGGTCTGAAGGTGTTTTCCCTTTTGCACCAGACAAGGACGGGGCTTAACCATGAAAAATCACTGTGTGGCTGCCGGCCAGTCACTCCCTCCCCTCCCTCGGTCTGACCTACTTTATAGGGTGGTTGTGAAAATAAGGCAGGGGAAAAAGATAGCCCTGTTTGCTGCCTTGACCTCACAGGGCTGCAACTCTGGTGGTGAAGGCTTCTGGGAGTTGTAGTCCAAGAACACCAGGGTGACCCATGGTTGGGAAGCATGACACTAGTTCAACTTTCAGCCTTGGGGAGGCATACAGATCCTCTGAAATCTGCCATTCAGAGTTCAAACTCTGCCGTTGCCGGAGGTATCACTTCAGTCATCGTCTCTTAAGACACATCTAGACAGACATGATACTCATGCTGCAGCATACAACTCTATTTACTCCAGAGTAGTCCGCCTGAAAACGGGCCACAATCCAGGAGACATCTGGCTCAGGCAGGGGCCACGTTCCTCTTCAACAGGGCTACTCCGAAGCCAGTGGCTTCTCCACTGCAACCCAATCCCCACCCTATTATGAAAACTGAAAAGGAGTATCAAGGGGTTCTTTGAACAGAAAGAGGAAATACGGGACTTGGGCAGCAAGCAGGGGTTGGAAAGAGAAGGATTCCCACAGGAAGGGCCTTACCGATGATCATCACAACGAACAGGTCCCGGTATAAGAAATTAAAGAGGAAAGGGCTGTACCAGACTTCCACCCCAACGATGGACGTCACAATGTACACGACAGAAATGGTCTGAAAGGGAATCGGAGAGAACGGCAGAACGTGAGCAGATGGAGAGTTCCCTCCTACTCGCTCTTCCTGCGAGGGGCAGAGCGGCGAGAGAGAGAGCCGAAGCGTATCAGGAGACGATGCCAAAGAGTCTGCGCCAGGGTTCCTGCTGGGGAGAAACGGTTCTCAAGAGCTCCATCTTCCCACTCTCCCCCCGTCCCCAAATGGTCTGGGCAACTAAATCTCCAAAAGCAGAAAGACACTGGAGGCGAACAGGAGGTGCACCGAGCGCTCCCCAGTGTCCAGGCACTTCCAAAAATGCCACTGTAATGGGTGTACCAGCTGCGAAGGGCCCCGAGCCGTCTCCCGACCACAAACTCACTAGGGGACCTCAGGGTAGCCACTCTGGGGATCCCGTCTACCTTGTCCTATTCTTGCAAAAATCAAAGAAACAAAAGCCATACATAAACTCCCAGAACAGGACTGGGTGGCACCTTTATTGGACCACATAAAACGTATCATAGAAAGGTAAGCTTTGGAGTCCTGCAGGACGTTTCATCAGGCTGGACTTGACAGAACCCCCGAGGGAAGAGAAAAGGCTCCAAGGGGGTCTTGTGGTGCCTTAAAGGCTAACGCTTCATGGGCTGTCTCCCACCAAGTCCTCACTGTAAACCCTCTCCAGACTGCTTTGTGTTTCTCGCCAGCGAAAAGGCCCTGGGTGCCCAGGCAGGGTGGATGCCGTTTTGAGTTCACTGTGGGGACATACTTTGTCTGAGAAGGAAGACCAAATGTTTGTCACTTTCTAGCTCTCACTAAGTCAAGAGGCGACCTGGGATGAAATCTAAAACTGTTGTGTGGTTTGAGGAAGCTCCTTTTATTCACCGCAGCCTCCCAAAAGAACACGCACAACAACACAGGTGTTCAGAGGGAGCCCTCCCTCCCTGCCTGCCTTCTGTAATCTCCTGGCAGATCTTGGAGAGAGCATGGCCTTGGAAGGTGGGTGGTGTGGTTGCCCAGGTATGGCTTCTGGGATCTGCTTCGTGCCCACCCAGTTTCCGCTCTTCATGCTTGTTCTCACCCAGAAGTGGAATTTGCACGAGGAGTCATGCGCCTGCCACCTGGGCTCTCCCCCCCAAAATGGAATTTATGGCCAATGCTGCGCAGAGGGAGGGAGAGGCAAGGAGGGAGGCCTCCTGGGTGGGGCAACGATCAGGCTCAACTCTTTGCTCGGCCTCAGAAGTGTTCAACTCCATCTCAGTCAACCTTCCCGTTTGGACAAGGCTACCCATGGATTGGGGGGGGGGGGGTGGCGGCTGCAAGGCAAAAGGCTCTGCCAGGGCTCCAGTGCAGGTTCTGCTCCCCTCCAGAAGGGCTCCGGGGGTGGGTGGGGAGATTCCCTGGGAAGCTCAAGGGGGAAGCATAACTGCCAGCCGCCTTTCCAGGCAAGGAGGGAAGGGCAACAGGGGGCCAGCCTGTGGATCCATAGATCCTCCACTTACACACACACTAAACAGGAGCTGCTCTGGAGCTCCTCACTTTCTGAATCATTTACGTCTCTCCTTTCAGCCCTCGGGAGAGCCCCCAGCATGAAAAAGCGCCACGTCTTTAAAGAAACAGCCAGCAAAACAGGGGCGAGGGATCTCCCACTTACCACCTGGCTGATGTCGTACCCCCAGGGTAGGAAGAGGATCCCCGTGTTATACTTCTCCCAGTGGGAGAGGATGAAGGAGAACAAGACCACCCACAGGAGGAGGTAGAGGACGAAGACGCTGACGCCGTTGGTCCCCCGGCCGAAGGTGGAGTACACGGTCACCACGAAGAACATGCAGGCCCAGCTGTCCAGGCCGTGGTCAAAGAGCTCCCCCAGTGGCGTGCTGGACTGAGTGCGTCGTGCCTGCTTCCCGTCCACGCCATCTGGAAAGGGCCCCCCAGAAAAACAAATTGGGGGGAGGGGTGGGAACAGGGGGGAGACAGACAGACAGAAAGCAAAAAGGGCACAGGATAACTCACTGAGGCTGGCTGGTCTCCCTCGCAGTACCATGCCTGCCCTGGACCTGGGAAACCCCAAGGTTAATACTCTTTTAGATTAAGAACCACGCGAGACGGGAGAGCGGAAGGGAGAGGGTGGGCTCTCCCCCCTCCAAGAACTTCGCTTTGAGAAAAACAACACAGAAGGGAGAAGTACGGTGGCACCTTTGAGAGGATCACATTTATTTTAGGCACTCTCTCTGAAGAAGGAAATTTCACCCATGAAAGGTCCCCACGAAGCAGATGGGTGAGTCGTTCAGGGTGCCACAGTCCTTCTGCTCTGTGGTTACCGCTGCTGAAATGGATGAACCTGGCCACCCCTCCGAAGGAAATCTCACCGACCAACATCCCATCCCAGAACAGTTGGCGTCTTCTGCAGATCTACCTTTACCGGAAGAATCTGAATCACAGAATGGTAACTGTCTGGAGATGGAAGGGGCTTCCTGAGCCACTGAATCCAACCCCTTTCCTAAGCTGGACATCCACAGGCTGAGTATTCCTGTTTCTGAAAGTCTTGGAGGCCATCCGTTCCACAGGCAAACAACTCCTATGGTCCAGAAGGTTTTCCTAATGTTTAGGCGAAACCTCCTATCTTGAAATCTGAAGGCATAGCTTTGAGTCTGCACGTTGTTCAGCCAACAGTGGTGACTTAGGGGCTGCCTATAATCTCTTGAACAAAGACCACTTTTCCCCCTCAACGAATCTACCAAAACAACAGCTTTTCCAGAACAAAAGGCACCCCACTTCACAGTAAAGGGCTGCAGGATTTCAACTTGCATCTTCTGGAATTCCCCCCCCCCCCCCGCCTCCAAGAGCTCTGAGATGAAAAAACCAAGCCCAGTTCAGGGACACAAAATGATGCCGGTGAGGTTTGTACGCCTCACGCCTTCTCTGGCTCGGTGACAGGAGCTGGCCGGTGCCTGGTGGCAGTCCTGCTCCCACCCTCATCAACTCTACGGTGACCCTCTTCAACTACATATTTTGCCCGTTATGCATGAAATCAGCCTCTCTTACCTAACGTGTAAGCCATGAAATTGAGGAGACCCACGACGACCCACACTCCGCTCGGGACATGCTCCTGATCCGGTGCTGCAAAAAGAAAACCATGGGGGGGGGGGGGAGAGGGGATTTAACACATCCTCTAGGAAAACACATCTGGCAGGAGAGTGGCCCAATTAAGACCCGGGGCTGGCATTCACAACCGGGGCTGCGTACAGTCCAAGGAGGGGGCTGAGCTGGATCCGTGGCCACTGAATATTCCTTCAGAGGGATGGGGGTGGCAGAATGGAACGGAGCCTTCCGGAAGATGGCATGCCTGGCCAAGTGGGGAAGCCAGAGATGAGACATCTGCCACTCTCCACTCTCTGATGGCCTACAGCCAGCGTGGGCAACACACTCCCTGCAGACCTCAGGCAGCGACCTGCCTGTTTCTGAAGTCCTCAAGACCAGTCCTGACCCCACCATACCGCTATTTCTTTTGGGTTCTGCCACACACGTAAGGGAGAGAGGGACGGAGACCCCACCACTGAAATCTCTAGGAATAAAAATTCTCCTTCAAATGAAATGCTGACACTCTTGTACCCTCGTCTGTCCTTCCAAAAATATTCCCTGAAACCACTTCCGGTCTTGATTCTTTGACAGCGGTGAGGCCAACGGTGGATCCCACGTGTGGAAAAACTGGCCCTCCAAAGCCGCCCTGTACCTTGGCCAGGGCTTCTAAAAGAGGTTCATGATGAAAAAGAAGATGGCACCCCCCCAAACCCTGCTTCCATCCTACTCTGCTGCCTGTCCCTTCTCCCCTGCTGCCAGCTAAAACAGGAGAAGCAGGGGGAGAGGACAATGGATCTAAGGAAGCCAGGACTGGAATCTGACAGCAACACCCCTTGACATTTAGTCCAGTCATGTCCGACTCTAGGGCGCAGTGCTCATCCCTGTCTCCAAGCCGTAGAGCCAGCGTTGGTCCGTAGACAGTTTCCGTGGTCACGTGGCCAGCGCGACTAGACACGGAACGCTGTGACCTTCCCACCGTGGTGGTACCTATTTATCTACTCGCATTTTTCCATGCTTTCGAACGGCTAGGTTGGCAGGAGTTGGTACAAGCGACAGGAGCTCACTCCGTCGCGTGGATTCAATCTTACGACGGCTGGTCTTCTGACCTTGCAGCACAGAGGCTTCTGCGGTTTAACCCGCAGCGCCACCACGTCCCCGACAGCAACACAGCACACGTTAAAAAAAGAGACCTAACTGGACACTAACTGACTGACTCAGAGGTATAAGCAACCACCTCACATCTTCACTGTTCTAAATGCTAAGAAACATGGATGCACTTTAAAAGAAGTCTTACCAGAGGCATAAAAGTCACGGTCAAAGTATGCCATGAGGAAGAAGTTGAAGACAAGCAGCAGGAAGCCGCAAAACGTTATCAAATTTGGGGCCAGCCACATAGGGAAAATCTATGGGAAAGCAGTAAAAACACACGCAGAAAAGACACGTTAATTAGCATGAGCGGTCCTTCCCAGACAAGACCAACATTTCTTATTTGCCACCGGTTAGGAGCGCAAGGATGCCAGGCCTTGAAGTCAATGGCATCTAAAAACGATAAAGCCCTTTCAGAGACCAGAGGCTGGTGGGTTGGTTAGTCACGACGGCCAGAAAGGGCTCCGAGGGGGGGCTCTTCCAGGGACAGGAGCAGGAAGCGGTCCACCTCAAGCACAGAGAGAGCTCCACCGGCGACAGCAGGAACCCAGAGAGCAGAGGCACGCTCACCTTCACCACCGTGTTCCAGAACGGGTGCATCACGTAGAGGGAGAGCGGGTTGCTGTCCACAGCACTGTACTGGAAAAGGAAGCCGAGAGGGGAGAGAGGGTTTGAGACAACGGCCCAGCAAGTCCTTCCAAGAAGCCCCCCTGGAGACCCAAACGCCCAACAGGCCACCTGTCCCCCCCCTTCAGCCTTGCAACCGATCAACGGAACACCCCCCCCCCCCCCCACAAACACACACACTGCAACTTGGTCACCTCTGCATGCTTAGTTTCTTTAGCAAACAGGACCTTGTTGCATCTCTCAGTGTACACACACACACACATACACACTGGATGGCTGCTCACAATCCTGATGCTTGGTAACACCCTTGTGCTCCCTTCTCTCGCTTCTCCTCCCCTTCAGGCCCAGTTTCCTCTCCCTCCCTCCCTCCCTCCCTCCCTTCTGGTTTCTCCCGCTCGGGTCTGCCCTATGAAAATTAGGAACATTTTGTTTTCTGCAGGACCTGAAAAAAAACAGGGAAGAAACTGGGCTCACCCGGTGCCCGTCCCCTCCATGGTTTGCCACTTTGAGGATCTCTGCTGGGCCAATGGTGGCACAGAATTGCAGCACGGCGCAATGAACAAATGCATGCAGGCATGCATACATCTGAACCACCTCAGGGCATCTCTGAAGAGGGAACTACTCAGGTGTAAGAGGCCTGGAGCACAGGACACTTGGCTAAAATTTGCCTCCTATTTCCCCTGCTCTGCTCCAAGTCACCCGGGAGGCTTAAACCGACGCTTGTTCTGCCCTGTTTCCAGCTCAGTCGTGTCTGGAAGACTCTTGAACACAAGACACTGGGTTCGGGACTGATCCCCTCCTCTCCGCCCAGCGACCCACTCCTCCTCAAGGGCAATTACTGCGCCATCTCCCATGGCGGTTCTGCCTGCTCTCAGCTCCCCTCCTTCTGGGTCTGGGAAACTTGGAGGCACCGATCGATGGGTGAGCTTAAGGAAGGTGGGTGATCCGTGTGCTTGCTCTCCTCTGCCCCATTTTGAGACAGGGGTGGGTGGGTCAGCGAGCCATTCCCACGCTAAGGAAATCCAGCATGGATTTATTTCAGAGCCCCATTCCTGTCTCAAGCGCCGGCTGTATTGAGTTCTGCTACCCTGCCCCTTTCCAAAGACAGAACTTCCAAAGTGATTTAGGAGCTAATGAGATTTCCTTTCATGCAGGAGGATCTTCGGCAGGTCGCTTAAATCCCATTATCTCTGCCCTTCTTCTTCAGGGCTCGGAACGAGGGACTGGACTGACCACGGAGAAATGAGCCAGAGGAAGCGGCTCGTGCTGCATCAAACCCTGGCTCCTCTGTGAGGGTCCAGGGACCACAGAACCCGGGGGAAGTTACTTTTTTTTCACCCTTCCGGCATCTGGCAGGCAGCACCTCTGGGAACACCGCTTGCTAAGCCATTTTGGGAGGTAACATTGAAAAAGCAACTTTCTCAAGTCCTACCCGTGTTTCCGCCCGAAGGAAGGGCTCCCCAGCTGCAATTCAAACCGCCGCCAGCAGCTGATCTGAAGAGGCTGGCAGAGGGGCCAGATCCCCTGCCCTGCAGCCTCGCGCACGAAGGGAGAAGAGCCAGAGTTCACCAGACATGGTTTGACCACAGAGACTCCAGAGACCCAGATGACCTCAAATGGAAACGACCATCACCCGCTGGGCTCCTCATGATGGCCAGGAGCGCCACTGGCCCATCATGGCCCACTACAGCCATCATCCTGCTTGAGCTGTGTGCTAGACATGAGGGGGGGGGGGGGGGAAGAGGAGGATGACGATGAGCCCCCTTTGGCTCTTAAAGGCAACGATGTAATGCCCCAGAAGGGGAAAACAGAACACGCTGCAAAACTCACATCTGAGGCGTCTGGAAGATAAAGGTTGTCCAACGATCAGCTAAGTTCTATTTTCATGCCTAACGAAGTTTTCAGCTTATAAAGCAGGGACTGGGTTCCACGGATAGCCTACCCTTGCTATAAGTGAAGAAATAATCAGGATATTTACATGTTGTTAAAGCTGCAGCATTCCCACCTAAGACAGTACAGCATTACCAGCAGGTGTGGTCTTTAAGGCACGGAAGTCAAGCTTCAACAGCATGGATGGAGACGCGTGTTCAAGAGCTCCAGAAAGGGTAGCAAGGTGGCCAGACGGCTTTCCTTGACGCCTCTGGCACTTTTGGCCAAGATGTAAGCGCCAGGACACATTGCAAGCTGAACTTTTTTTAAAGAAATGGCTTAGCTTTTCAGCCCTAGAGGCTCTGGATCTTATGAGGAGCCTGACAGCGATGGGAGGAAGCGAAGTGGGCACCCCCAGAAGCATCATCATTCCATCACCCTCCTTGGCACTGCAACAGGGAGAGATACCAGGGATCTTCCCCGGAGGGTAGCCTGGCCAGGTAATCTTCCCGCCGCACAAGTAATCAAGATCAAGTTTTAATTTAATCCCTTGGCCACAACCCTAGTGGAATAATCCTCGTCTTAGCTAACGAAGCTAAGGGCAATAGGGTCACCGAGAGGTTCTTTTATGCCGACGGAACAGGCCTCGGCCAACATCACTCGTTATGTCCACCGGACACGATTCCTAAGCGACTACCCGCAGCAAAAGTCCTTGCCCTCTCTCACCCACCCCCCACGCAAACGGTGAGGCCTTGGACCACAAAAAGCCACTTCTCCCCTTTCCTCTGGGTTCCTGTACCCCTGAGGGTGGCACCACAGAGGGATCAAAACAGCCATCAATATTCAGACACTCCGACACCGGGCATTTTCTTCATTGAGCCTAAAGAGAGTCCAATCTACCTGCCGGGGGGACAGGTGGGGAGGTGGGCTGAGGCAGGGGCTACCGTATGCAACTTGCCAAGTCGGCCACGAGCCGTCAAGCTCCTGCACTCCCGCAGGCTAAGACAGGGTCCAAACTGGGTTCGTACTGCAGTCCTTGAGGAAAAAGAGGCGCCTTTACCCAGAGATCCGCCAGCATGCGGTTTGGACTGCTGCAGCAGTTTCTGTGGTTGACGTTCTATGGACAGGCTGCTGGTCTTAATGTCCAAGGAACACACTTGGCATTATAATGCCATCCAAGGGTGGTAATTTTGCATTTGATCATTGTTATGTTATTTGCTGTCAAGTCGCCTGTGGCTTCCTTTAGGGAGTCAGTCCATCTTGCATTGGGTCTTCCTCTTCTCCTGCTGCCTTCCACCTTTCCCAGCATTATGGTCTTTTCAAAGGAATCCTGCTTTCTCGGGATGTGCCTCAGTTTCAACGTTTTTACCTCCAGAGAAACTTCAGACTTGATTTGATCTACGACCCACTTGTTTGTCTGCCTGGCAGTCCAGAGTTATCTGCAAAGCTCTGCTCTACCACCACATTTCAAATGAATCATCCCTCCCCCCCCCCCCCCGGTCAGCTTTCTTAACTGTCCAGCTTTCACACCCATACACGGTGATCGGAAACATGACCGTGTGGATGGTCTTGGTCTCCAGGGACCCAATCCTTACACTTGATGATCTAGTCAATTTTTGTGCACTGGAGGACAGGGAGCTGGGCCAGCTTAGGACCCCTGCAGCATCCTCCCACTGAAAATCTCTCTCAGACTTTTACAAGTCTTCCAAAGTCTGCAAAAGCAGTTCTCTGTTGACAGCACACGTTTTGAGCAGCTGAGACTTTTGCTAGCTGACTAGAGTGACATTCCCTTCTTAAGGCAGCAGAACAGCCACCAGTAAAGGAAGCAGAGCTGCAGAACAGGCTCAGCTGGAGACAAAAGTTGAACCCCTTGCCGTTGTGCTCCCCCCCCCCCCCGGCTCAAGCCCCTTTCTAAATGTCTGAGCATTGTCAAAGGCCTGCCACAGACCAGGTGCATGGAACCTCAGCCACGAGGCGCTGGAATCCAGTCCCACCACTAGGCTTCCCTGAGCAACCCCATGCCAAAGATGTTTGGGGTTTCCCCCCTGTGTGGTACAGGTTTCACCCACCATGGAAGGCTGGAAGGAACCCACTGCCTGCCATCACCTAAGGCTTGCCACCAGCACAGGATGCAGGAAATCCTAAATGTCCACCATTATCCTAAACACCCAACACCATCGTCTGGTGCATCTTAAATCATGCCTTTAGAAGGATTCAGCATTTCACATCCACTACTTTACACAAAGTTAGGATTAAAGTTAGTTTGAATTAAGTTTGATTTTATACATAGAACCCTATACAAGAAGAACACTATTGGATTCTGGAGTGGGGGGGGGGGCAGTAAAGAAAACCTTCTGAAACTTGATTCTGATGAGCACGCCTAATTTTCTCAACAATACTGATTTTGAAGACTGATATAAGTATGCATGATGCCATTACTCAGCTATGTGCTATAAATGGTCCTTTATGGATATTTAATCTGCCAATTTTAACAATAAAGGGCAGTTTATAAATTGAAACAACAACAATTTTTAAACTCTGTTAAAAAAAAACATGGTAGGCTTTCTTTTCTCTTTGAAGAAAAACAGGAGAATTTCAGGTAATAAACAAGTTATGATCAACACATGGATTCAGTCCTGTGCATTTCATTGTGTTTGTTCCATCTTGTTTGTGTTTTGAGTCTGACAATTATGTATGATTGTTCTATTGCTTCTTGTTGTGTTTTTTTTTTGCAAAACCATCTTCTAAAAATATTTTTTTTTTGGTTTCTTCCCCAAAGAAAGGTATCAATTTTTAAAAATGGTGCAGATATGAGTTATTAATAGAGATGAATGGGATGGCATCTCTCTCGCACGCTCCACGTAGGCTGCTTCAAAATCGATCTGTTATATAAAGTCTTCCGGAGAACCCCAGGAGACAAAAATATTCTTGGAACAGGGCCAGGACTAAAGCTTTGGCTCCGTGCGTACGGTTTAGCATTAATTACGACTGTTTCGGAGGATACAGAAAACCCGACTGAGATAATCTTGCTTTTTTCTAATTCTCAGAAGAGGAACGCCGTACGAAAGGAATGTGTTTTACAGCATAACTGCGTGAATCTTGAGTTAACATACAAACCAAGTAACATGTATATCAGCACGTTCTCTATTATTATGTACACATTTCTAGCACACACAAGACTTTTCAGGGTTCCAGTCCTCAAAAGATACCAAATGATGTACTGGAAACAAACCCTATTTAGAACATTGATATGGATCCCAGGACTGGATCAGAGCCTTTGAGAAGAAGCCGACAAACTGTTGGCGCAACCATTATTTCTTCTAGAAATAATTTCAAGATACCAAGAAGCAACCTAATGAGGAGGAAAGACTCTACAGGGTCTGTGTTGTTTCACTGCAGAGGCACGTCAACTCAGTTGGATTAGTGTGATATTAAAAGTGTGGTATTTCCCAGACTTCATACTAAGGGGGAAACTGTTGCTCTGACACTCTTGGGTTCGATGGATGGAATTGTGCTGGACCTATAGAAATGATACACAGCTATGAAGTGTGTTAAGAGCTAGGAACTTTTATACGGAACTAGCGAGAGCTGTGCTATGTCAGACCAATGAATGGCCTTGTTGGCCCAGCTTTCTGTTCACACGGCGGACGACCCGTGGCTCATGAGATGCTCACAACCAAGCCCAGATTTTGTTCGCCGTGGCCCAGACCTTCCGTGCAGCGAAACCTTGGTGGGCAAGGTTACTATACGAGACGAGTGGACTTCTGCTCCTGCCAAAGGCACGAGAAAACTGGAGATACGCCCTTGAGCAGCCTCACGGCAAGGTACAATAAGAGCCGTGCCATGGAATTAAGGATGACGGAGGATAAAGTGCTGGCACTGCATTTCCTTGGGAAACCTCCCAAGTAAAAACACTAAAACAAGATTTGACCTGCCTTGTTGTGAAATACACACGGAGTGTAGACAACGCTGCGTGTCAAGGTCTGTGCCACTTTGCATCTTTTCATTACCATCACTTTGGGTTTTACTTGCAGAAACTTTATTATCTTCTCACAATATCTTAAAGGATGTGACGAAGATTTTATTTCCCGTTTTTTTAAAAAAACGACCTTATCTTATCTTATGGCAGACTTTAGTGTTTTATTTCTTGGCCCACTTTCTGCGGTTTGATTTTCAACCGTTTTGAAACTTTGCTTAGAGAATCCTTTCAAACACATTTTTTTTTGTTTTTTGTTTTTAATTAATTTTTATTCATTTTCAATGGGAATAGGGTTTGGGGCCGGGATATGGGGGGTAGGAGGGATGGATAAGGGTAGGGAAAAGGTAAAATTCCAGAGAGTGCAAGAGTATTTTTTACATCCACTTATACAGTTACACGAAGAGGAAGATCACAAAAACAAATTTTAGCAAATTTTACCAGACTTTCTATAGTTATTAATCTCTCCATTCTGTACTTGGACCTTGATACTCTTCTTTTAGCCATACTTTCCAATCCATATTTCGAGTCCAATTATAAAACCATTCCCAGTTTTTGAGACTTTTTTTGGGATGACCTTTCATTCAATGCTTCTGTTAGTACGTCCATCTCCGCCACTTCCAGTATCTTTTCTGTCAATTCCTCTAGGGACGGTTTTTCTTCTTTCTTCCAGTATTTTCCATATACTGTATACTGTATATACAGTATCCTAGCTGCAGTCATTATGTGTATTGTCAAATATCTCATTTCTTTATCTACAATCTCAGGCATAACGTTCAATAAAAACAGTTCCAGTTTAAATGGTATCGCATAAGATAAGGTTTTTTTTGTAAAGTTTCATGTAATGACCTCCAATAATTTTTTACTTCCCTACATGTCCAGCAGAGATGATAAAAAGTACCCTCCTGCATTTTACATTTCCAACACTTGTTGGAAACGTTTTCATACATTTTAGACAGTTTAGCTGGAGTCATAGGCCATCTATAAAACATCTTATATATGTTTTCTTTGAAATTTACTGACTTTGTAAGTTTAACATTATTCTGCCAGATTTGTGCCCAATGTTCTAGATCAGTATTATGACCAATATTTTGTGCCCATTTTATCATACAATCTTTCACCACTTCATCTTTCATTTTCATGTTTAAGAGATATTCATACATTATTTTAATTATTTTATCACTTGTCCTGAGCAGTAGTTTATCAAATGCCGTTCGTTCTTCGTAAAAGCCCATTGTTTTATCTTTTACATACCCCGAGTCTAGTTGTAGTCTTGTCCACCAATCTAGAAAGACTTTCTGCTCCTTTCTAGTCTTTAACACCCCGTTTTTCTTAAGTAAATCTCTATACTGTACCTCAGAAGTTTTGTTGAGTCCATTAGGGTTGGCTGTGTAAATGCTTCTAATGGTGACACCCATCCCGGAATTTTACTATATGTTTGCTTTTGTATCTTATTCCAAACCCATAACAAAAACTTTCATATCATATGATTACTGAAAACTTTATGGTCTTTAGCTTTTTGGTACCATAGAAAACCATGCCACCCCATGTCCTTCCAATCTAAGCAGTCTCTCATTCTCCAAAGTAATCCATTCCTTAAGGGATTCCTTCCTTAAGGAATTCCACATCCTGGAACGGAAGGCTACATATTTTTGACATCTTACTGAAGTGAAGAATCCCAAACTCTCTGTTGCAGTGGTAGACATGTTCTTCTTTTATATGTCTGGGGATTTAGAAAGCTCACATTAGCTGTACTGGAGAAGGCAATCAACCACATTGATAATTCCATTATTCCAATTCCATCTATTATACTTTGATTCCCAGTGTGGTGTAGTGGCTAGAGTGATGAACTAGGATTCTGGAGAACAGAGTTCGAATCCCCACTCAGCCACGGAAACTCACTGGGGGAGTGGAATTGATAAAACCACTCCTTAAATATCTCTCTTATCTTGAAAGCCCTATCAGGGTCGCTATAAGTCAGTGTCACGGCTTTTATGAACGTTTGCGACATTTGGCCATTTTGTGTGGACCGGTGGCCTTCCTCCAAAGTGAATGGACAGAACACACGATGCCACTATGATGGGTCGGAACTGCTAAGAACATCAAGGGCACCAAAATGTATTGCCAAATAAAACGCCTGACAGAGAGAAAGGGAGGACAGAAGCTCCAGCTCTGCCTCCCATCTCCCCACCCCCCCGGCCCATCAGAGCAAAAATCTCGGGTTCGGGGCAGGCCGTTAAAACCAGCTGAAGCTTGCCTACCCCTCCCAACCCACGTCTGTCCATTCCATGGACCTGTCAAAGATGCCTCTTGCCTCCAAAAAACTCAACCCTAAAACACTTAGGAAGGAGCTAGTGTAAGGCACTTTGACTAGCAAGCCCCACCAGCTCGTTTTTTCTTTTTTTGGGGGGGGGGACCCCTGGGATGCAGGGAAATGTCTGTGCTCTCCCTTCAGAAAAGGGAGCATGAGGCCCTGCTGTATCCAGAGAAACAGATGTGCCAACACCGGTGTGTCTTTGACAACCAACAGGGCAGGCCGGCGGATGACGGGCAGACGGGCTGGCACCGTCTGAAGTTCACCTGGCAGGAACAAGGTCCTTTTGCAACACAGCTCACTGGCCTAATCTTTGTTAGACACCGATCCAGTCACCTCTGACCCCGCTGCGGAAGCACATGCTCCGGTTTCCAGAGCCCAGAGAGAAAACGCGGACAGCAACGCTCTTCACATCCGCCTCAAGCAGTGGTCCCCACCCGTTTTGAGTCCCCACCCGTTTCTTGAGCCCCAAGAAACCTGCGACCCTCCCCTCCCTTTCTGCCACGTTTGCATAAAAAGGCATTTTTCACGGGGTCAAGTCATCCCTTCTCAGAAAGCAGAGGCTTCTTTCTCCCCCAAAGGGCCAGTTTCTCATGCATACGCAACAAAAGTCAAGGAAGAAATTATTTGACAAGGGCTACAAAACGCATATGCGACACTCCGAAAAACACTGTGTAACCGCCAAGTTTGGAAACACTGTCCTAAAGGGAGGAAGGCCAAGCCAGGAAGCAGCTGCTAGAGGGAATGATGCAGGAGGGGAGGAATCTGGGTGAGCTGCGCAGGTAGGGGGTTTCCATCTAAACTGAACTGTTATTTACTTATTTATTTATTTAACTTATATGCCGCCCACTCTACCCAAAGGTCTCTGGGCGGCTTACAACAATTCAAATACAATAAAAAAGATAAAACAATTAAAATACAATTAAAATATATACTCTTGTTGTTTAGTCGTTAAGTCGTGTCCGACTCTTCGTGACCCCATGGACCAGAGCACGCCAGGCCCTCCTGTCTTCCACTGCCTCCCGGAGTTGGGTCAAACTGAACTGGGCTGGGCCTAAATACCAAAACTTGTTGTGAACTGCCCAGAGACCTTTGGTCAGATGGGTGGCACAGAAATTGAACGAACGAACGAATAAACCACGTTTAACATTTCTGAAGTAGCAGCCATGTTCGTCCATCTCAGCATGGGCGGGATGAGAGAGGAAAAGCAAAAGACGGGGACATTTTAAAGACTAAGAGACCTCTCTCAGCGTGAGCTTTCATGGACCAAAAGCCAGTTCTTCAGACACAAGCAATGAAAACATTTCACTGTAACATTTGATCCACGTTATTTATTTGTTTTATATGCCGCCCATCTGGCAGCCAGGGCCACTCTGGGTGGTTTACAACAAATAGACAAGCAACACAATAACAAAATAATATAGTAAGTGCCATTCAGTCTAATTAAGTAAAGAATTGCACCTTTGAGTCTGCATAGTACCAGGGTTGCAAAAGGATGGATCCCAATTTAAGTCAGTGGCATAAAAGTAATTGTAGCCTACGTCATCTTTTCAATTTTTACAAAAACATTTTTTTAAAAAATTTCCTTGCTTGTGGACGTGGTGGCGACCACATATGAAGAGAAATACTCTTTCCTTTTTCACACTTCTGGCACAGCCGGGAGGACAAACCACTTCTTTATCAAGAGGTCCAGACCGCGGACTCCTGGCTTTGCTGTCGTTTTTTGTTTGGCCTGTTCTTCAGAGCAGCATTCCAGTAGTTATCTCCATACCGCAGAGGAAATACCGGCTTTTAACAAATATGTTGAAAAGGCAGTAACAGGACACCTCTTTGCTGGAGTTTTTAGGCTAATCTTATCAGCAGAGATACATACCATGGCTAATTCTGATAATATCTTAAGCAAAGGTTAGAATCAAACATGGATGAAATAACTTCCACTTTCCTGAAGCCGTAACCCCCTCCCTTGCCATGGAGAGCTAGTGTCCATAGTATATCACAACAGCACATATAGATTTACTTGTGCTGGGGAGGAAGGCTGGGTGCAGAGAAGTGGAAACACAGAAGAAAATATGACAGTTTTCCCAGGAAAAACACTTTTCCTCCAGTTTATTCCCCAAGGACAAATCTGTAATATTTCCACCGGAAATTTGGGGGGGATGTGGGAAAAGCTCTGACAAACCATTCTCTCTTCGGGAATAAGCAAAATGCTTTTTAAAACAAGATTTTACTCACTCCCTATGCAAGGGACTGCACTGCAGGAAAATGTGTGCACAAGACAATCCAAAGAACTCAGGAAAAATAATATTTGTGCACCTAGAAGGTAGAGATGATACTTTAAGTACCTTGAGGATGATTTGGTTTTCGTGAATGCTTTTTCAGCAGGAGGGGAGTTTACTGTCTGTAAATTGCTGTTTGTCTTCTGCAAATTTGGAGGAAACTGGTCACAGTGCCTGGGATTCACTGCAGAAATGCAGTTGGCTGCAGTTTGTATTCTCCCTACTAATAAAAACGATAGACGGGGGCTGAGATAACACTGGGTTTGCTCTTCTCTCTTTAGTTCAAAGAGATTCACAGTTTCGCTTGAACAAATGACGTTTTCAGACTGTAGCAGAGGAGAATCCAAGGCAGCATCTGTGTGATAAAGAAGCGTCAACAGCAGAACTTTTGGCCTGAAGAACTCATTAAGAGGGGTCTGGATGTCCGAGAAGGGAGGTGGCCCGGGAAATTCCTGGATTGGCCTCTCTTTGAAGCTGCAATCTGGAAGCAGAACTGAGTGTGTGCCATCTTTGGCACAGAGCTGTGAATGCCCCAAGACAGAGAGCGGAAAAATAATTTTGGAAAAATAATCTTGAGCAAACTTGAAGTAAGTGGCTTGTTTTACATATGGAACTGTTAAGGACCTAAACAATGAAAAGACTGGGTGTAATCTGTCAGACGTATTATACTAGAATCATTCCATAAAGCAGCAAAAAACAAGGTCAGACTCCTGCCCCCCCCATTAAAATGAAGTCGTCGACAAATTAGGAAATTCCAAAAATTCCAAGGCTGAAAGACGCAGAACCCCTGACTCTAGCAGTAGAGAAGAACCACACCTATTTCGTGGGAAACACCAAGCTGCACACCTCTAGGGAGAGAACATCAGCTGCCCTCTGCAACAGCAACCTAGCAATAAATTATTAGGGGAACGTGCATTTGCTCAAAAGCCTCTTTCAGGGCTAACAATCCTCCTCAGTTTGTCCTGTTTTATTACTGCAGCTTCTTGTTTATTTATTTATTAATTAAATTTATACCCCGCCCATCTAGACCGAAGTCTACTCTGGGCGGCTAAGAATAATAGATAAAATAAAGGTGTCTGCCTCTTCTAGCTTTATACCCTGCATCCTCAGCTCTAGCCTTCTGTCTATGAATTTTTCTTGCTGATGGAGATGTTTTAAAAAATTCTGCAGCCATAATATCTCTGTTTATTTTGCAACAAGATGAAGAATGAATTCCATTCAGAGATATTGCTAGGGTGGCAGTCAGGGTGTGTGTGTGTGTGTTACACTGCCATGAAGCAAGAGGGTGGAATCACTCCGGCAAAAAGTCAGTGTGTTCTTAAATTGCTTCCCCTTGGGCAAGAAGAACCCAACTTCACTCTAATCTTAGAGCTCCAAATGCATCGACGAAGCAGATGATTGAGTGGGTGAAGGTCAGTTGGCCACGCTGGGCAAACGGACCACGAAGACAAAACTTTCTCAAGGAGCTTCAACTTCTACCTTGCGGTGTTCAGAGGCTACGCCCAACCCATTAGGAAAGATTGCTGAACAACACCTCTGAATGGCCAAAGCCACGGTTAAGGGGTGTCTTTCCCCAATGGCATCTGCCTGATGACACACCAGATCATCTCAGGCCAGGTACTTTGGGTAGCTACTCCGAGAGAGGCTCGAAGGTCATCTACTAGAGGCAGGGCCTTCTCGGTGGTGGCACCAAGATGACGGAACCAGCTTCTGGAGGAGCAACGCCTGGCCCCCTCTCCCTGTATTATTTTAGGAGACAATTGAAAACACGTCTTTTCAATCTGACCCCGGCTGAATGTTTTGCCTCTAGGGTTTTTTTTTTTCTTATTTGTTTTTTCTAATGCTCTTGCCATATTACAGCTATTTGTGTTATATTTTAGTGTTTTGTCATGAAGCTTTGTTTTAATCCTTTTGTAAACTGCCCAGAATAGTGTTTTGGCACTAATGGGGTGGTATATAAACTAAAGTAATAAATAAATAAATAAGGAAGTCCTCCTCTTGCCAGAGACGACTGCTGTAGAAAATGGTTGAGTTGATGTATGACTACATGGGTGCAAAATATAGGGTATTGATATATTGATATTGGTGACTGAGAAAAAAAATGGAAAATTAATATAAAAATTACAAAATCAGTAAGCTTTAAAGAAAATATATACAAAATGTTCTACAGATGGTACATAGCACCAGATAAGTTGTCAAAAATGTATGAAGGTACATCAAATGTATGTTGGAAATGTAAATTACGAGAGGGAAACTTCTATCATATGTGGTGGACATGTAGGGAAGCAAAAAAATTATTGGATACTAATACATGAATGTTTGCAGAAAATTCTCCTATGTAATATACCATTTAAACCAGAATTATTCTTATTAAATATGTTGCCAGAGAGTTTGGATAGGAGAGAGAGCCATTTGGTAATACATATAATAACTGCAGTCAGAATACTATACGTATGGAAATGGAAGAAAACTGAAATACCAAACTGTGAAGAATTTATGGAAAAGATTATGGAAGTGGCGGAGATGGACATATAAACAGAAGCTTTGAAAGACAATTCAATCCAAGAAGCAACTGAAAAATGGGACCCTATATATAACTGGATCCGTTCTATAACCTGAAAGCCAAATGTGGTAACTTTAATACAAAATAGTCAAATAACTCTAGTTGGAAATATATAGGCAACTAACAGACACAAAAGTTCTTAATGTAATGATATGTTTAAGTACAGATAATATGTAAAAGGGACGTGGTGGCGCTGTGGGTTAAAACGCAGAAGCCTCTGTGCTGCAAGGTCAGAAGACCAGCCGTCGTAAGATCGAATCCACGTGACGGAGTGAGCTCCCATCGCTTGTCCCAGCTCCTGCCAACCGAGCCGTTCGAAAGCATGTAAATGCGAGTAGATAAATAGGTACCACCACGGTGGGAAGGTAACGGCGTTCCGTGTCTACTTGCGCTGGCCACGTGACCACGGAAACTGTCTACGGACAAACGCTGGCTCTACGGCTTGGAGACGGGGATGAGCACCGCGCCCTAGAGTCGGACACAACTGGACTAAATGTCAAGGGGAACCTTTACCTTTACCTAATATGTGATAATGTATGGCATGATATATTCCCTGTTATCCTGATTTATTTCCCTTGAAATAATAATTTTTTAAAAAAATGCTTGAGTTGGAAGGGACTCCTGAGGCCATTTAGCAGGTCCTCAGCCATTCCTGATGCGGGAAAACCATGACCATCATGCAGGCAGAAGCAAGCCTGTGGACCCGGGTGTGAAGCAGATGCAAAACGGAAGGAGATAAACAGACTCCAACTGCCTCCAGGCCAAGAAAGTCAAATTTATGGGTTGGGGTCCAAGCTACAATTAGTTTCCAGAATGCCTTAGTTAAAAAACCCTATTTGTATTCAATTCCCAACCAGGATGGCATATTACACTAAAAATTAACAAAAATAATTAAAAAAAGAAGATGACAAAAATGTTGTGGCACCTTAAGGACGAACTGCTATATTTTAATGTGAGCTTTTGTGGACAAGAAGACGTGGTCTGAAGAAGTGGACTTGTCCATGAAAGCTCATGTTAAAATAAAGCAGTTAGTCCTTAAGGTGCCACAACGTTATAGTCTTATTTTTATTCTGTTTTTGCCTGATGTGCTTGCACAGATGAACAAACGAAACCAGGACTAGTCTACGTGACACTTTCCCCAAAACCTCTTCCCATGCCAATGAATGAAACGTGGAGTTGGGAAAATTTGCTTTTTTACAAAAACGATAACTCTACGCATCTGCCACCCTGGAATTCTGGGAGTTGTAGTCCATAAAGGAAAACTTTTCTAAACTCTGGGGAAAACTATAGCAGGTTCTTGTGCTTACTGAACTAACCAGGTTGCTTGAAAGAAAAATAAAACATATTCATAAGCCGAACACTTCTCTTGGGTGTCCCTGGGGCTCTCAGGGATGAGGCTGAGCCATTGAAGCTCATGGTGTCCCCCCCCAAAAAAGGGGGGGGGGAACGCAGGACAAACAAGCTCCCTGATGGCTTTTGCACCTCCTTCTTCACAAGCAAGAGTTTAAGCTGCTCCAGGCCTGACCTGTACCAGCGGCTACGCAAGAGCTCTGTGAATGACCAAGAAATGGCACAACCAGCACAGGACATCAGAGAGGTGAAGAACTGGCTTCAGAGTCCTGTTTTTCTTTTCAGAGACCAAACGTCTGGGTCCAACAAGCCATCGCGGTGGCCGAGGAAGGCCTCTGAGCAGTTGCAAGGAGAGGCCCAGGGCAGACACCGGCCAACCTGTGCGGAAAAAGGAGAGGTGCCGTGCACGAGACGGTGCCTGCGCCGTGCGGAGAAAGGGCACTGCCAAAAAAGTCTCCCTGCTTTCCCCCCACAAGGCATGGGAGCCAGGAGGTGTCTAGTTGCCTCCAGGTCCCCCTCAGCCGGTCGGGCTGCCAGGCCTCTGGATGTGACCTCCATCTCAGCCTCCTTTGCTGCATCTCTCCAGGGAAGAAAAAGCAAATCCCCAGTGAAGGACTGGAAGGAAGACAGAGCTGTTTGCTGCTGAGCTTGAGAAAGACAGGAAAAGAGATTCCATCTGAACATTAGGAAGAACTTCCTGACGGTCAGAGCTGTCCGGCCGTGGAAGAGGCTGCCTCGAAGGGTGGTGGAGTCTCCTTCTTTGGAGGTTTTTCAGCAGAGGCTGGATGGCCATCGGTCGGGAGTGCTTTGACGGATGTTCCCGCATGGCGGGGGGTTGGACTGGATGGCCTCAGTGGTCTCTTCCAACTCTATGACTCTATGCCTTTACTCTTTGCTTTCCCCGTTGCCTCCATACCCAGGCTCGCCTCAAACCGCCGCAAGCCAGCCGACGCCCCCTCCCGATACAATCCAGCCCCTGCCCAAACCGTTCCTGCAGGATCCCCCAAGCTTGTCTGCAGAGATTCTAGCTGGTTCAAAGCCTCTGATAAATTTAAGCACAGAGGGGAAGCCAGCAAAGCCTCTTCCAGGCCACCGAAGCAGGACGTGACCATGCACAAGGCAGCAAATCCTAAACCCACTTGGGATATAGGGGCTCCTCAGACAGCTCAGGTATCGGAACACATGAAAGGTTTAGGGACGCCAACGACTTCGCAGTACTTTCCTTCTGCTTATCACGCTGACCTTCTACCATCTCCGGCAGAGGCAGCTGTGGCTGCTAAGCAGCAAGCTCTGGAGGGAGGGCAGCCACTGCTCGCCTCTCGGCCTGCCTGCTGGCATTTCTTACAAAAGGACTCTGTCCAGCCAGGCTTTCGTCATCCCTGTAGGGAACTCTGAGGAAGACGAGCAACCTGCGCAATTCTGATGCATGTGGGAAATCAATACGGAGTCTAAAAATGGTTTCTGGACCAACGCAGCCCCCCCCCTCCCCTGTTCAAAGCCGCTTCTTCCAAGACTCTCGTGAAAAATGGCCTTAATTAAGAGCTTGGTCTTTGCCAGCCCCAATGGCTTTTGCTGAGATTCCTTCCCTGTTCGCAGCACTGCCAAACTATCCGGCACATGATGGGCAAATTCAGACTGCCATGCCTCTCCAACTGAGCCCCTCCCCAAAGAAGGGCGGCAAGAACTCAAAGGGGCAGCTCCCGAAAGCACCACCTCCTTCTTTTGAAGGAGCGAGACCAAACATGCGCCATGGAAGGGCATCACCGAGCCAAAGACACCTGAAGATCGACCACGAGCGGAGAACCAAACCCGCGCAATATGGACCGAGAGATCATTTGTCTCTTGTATCAGCTCAGGTTAAAGAAACGCAGTGGCAAAGGTAGAGGGGAACATGGGAACGGCGGCCTCTGGCTTTAATATGGGCTCCTGTTTCAGATGGAGGACCATACTCCCCTTACTTTCCAGCGCCCCGTTTGTCTGTGGGCTACCCCGGGTGAAACCACAAGGTAGCCTTGTTGAAGCGGAGCAGAACACGGGCTCGAGCGCCAAATGGCCAACGCTACCCAGCAGATTCCTACAGAGGTGCACCTCTATTCAGCTCAAGGGTGAGAGATGGTGACACAGCCCAGAAGGCTTCGGAAGGCTGCCTCTCTCTCTCTCAACAGGCCAGAGATAACCGGGAATGCGTGGAAAGAGGAGACCTGGGTATGAAAGGAATGGGTATGAAAGCTAGCTGTGTGATCTTGATGGCTACGTCCTGCAGTGCTGTCTACCTTTTTTTTTTTACTCAGGAAGGATCTGCAGGCAACCCAAATCCCTCTGGGGCATGAGAATTCTGGAACTTTCAAGCTTTGGCTTTGCTAGGGTGAAAGCTGATCCTGAAGCTGAGGCTCCAATACTTTGGCCATCTCATGAGAAGAGAAGACTCCCTGGAAAAGACCCTGATGTTGGGAAAGTGTGAGGGCAAGAGGAGAAGGGGACGACAGAGGACAAGATGGTTGGACAGGGTCATCTAACCGACCAACATGAATGTGACCAAACTCCGGGAGGCCGTGGAAGACAGGAGGGCCTGGCGTGCTCTGGTCCATGGGGTCACGAAGAGTCGGACATGACTTAACGACTAAACAACAAAGGCTGAAAAATGCATCACGATCCCGTCATTTGAGAACAACACCACAGCTTTCCCACCCTTTCCTGCCAGCAGAGAGCAACAACTTGTCACAATTCCAGGGTTGGACCAGAAGTGAGCAGGATCTTGTCCTTCCTGCTGCTGGTTGTCCAATCCCTTCCGTATCCATCCCTTCCGCGGCTCTGGCCACCAGCTGTTTCTTCTGCACCTTGACCTCCCTCCCAGGTGCCAAGATTGGGAACCCCTGTGATGTTGCTCAAACCCACGCAAGGAAGAGCTTCTGCTGTCCCCCCCCCCCCTCAGGGTTCCCGACGGGAGAGGTGGCCAGGACGTCAGCAAGACCCTAACTTTCCATGCCTTTTACATGCCTTTTCAAGAATCATAACTGCCCACCAATTAAGCTTACTTATATAAAAAAGTAGCTTCTCCACATGCCTTTTTAAGCACCAGAGACCAATCAGCTAACTCCTCGGCATTCACACGCTGCTCTTTCAAGAATCTGTGGTACGCATCTATAAACCAAAGCCCACCATTGGTTTAAAAAAAAGAGACAGCGAAGGAGTGGGCTGCTAAGACCAAGTCTAAGGTGGATAGCACCCCCCACCCCCAACCCCAGTAGGGGAGGCAAACTCAATTCAAGCGGTTTTCTTTTTCCTGGACGTCACATACCGAGGATCACGTCAAACAGGTCAAAACGAGGGCAGGGGAGAGGCTGTCCTGATCAGCAATGCAAACTCTCTGCGGCCAGCACTTAAAACGTGCACCCTTGCCTGTGAAAGAAACAAGACTTTCTATGAGGCATCATGAACCAGAGCTTTGGCGGTCTCTGCCCTTGGCTTGCCGAATTCCTCAGGTCCGCAGTCCAAGAATGCGCCAGTACTCCACATGCACACACACACCCAATATGATGCCCATCTAGCTTCCTAGGCTGCTGTAAGCATTGCAAAAATGCCACAAAGTGCACGGAGCATCTGCAGCATGCTGCATAAATGCCCAACGTTATTCTTAGCCTCAGTCACCTAAGTCTGACCCTCACGTTACAGTTTTCTGTCTACAGCTCTCTGCCTTGAGACCGCAAGTCTAAGGCCAGCCGCCTGCAATGAGCATCATCGAATCTGGTGCGAAATCAGTGGATAAATGGCCACTTCCACCCGAGGACTTGGGTGAAGGAGCCCAAAGGCCATCTTTTTAAAGAAAGACCGCCCCTGGCTTTTGCACCCTGCTATTTCCATAGGCTTATCCACTGGGGTGCTCTAACCTCTGGGCTGCAAACAGGAGGAACAGGAGCTCCCAGCATCAAGGCTGGCCCAGTCAAGCAAAGTTATGACTCACGAGGAAGCTCACCAGCACTGATTCTCTCCAAGGCCTCGATGACAGGAACAGGATTGGGGGGAAATGCAAGCCAAAGAGAGCCCATCCAGGAAAGTGACGTGGGGTTTGGTGAGAGTGAATTTGGGGATTTCTATCAACCTGGATTCTGTTATCTGCTACTGCTCTTTCAGTGCTTTCTTCACTCAAGACTGTTTCCCACCCTGCAGTTACTTCGCATAAACTGAGATTCAAGATCAACCACCCTGGTCTCAGGCGGCTTTCAACAGAAGGCAGTGGGAGAGATGGTAACAGCACATTGTGTCTCCCCCCCCCCCCCCACTGACTGTTGAGCTGGCCGAATAATGTCATTACTGATGCAGAAATTTGCTGTTTTTGTTGTTGTTGTTGACCTTCACGTTGGGGATAATTTGGAGATTTCAAAACCTGCATCTTTTTTTGCATGTCGATCTACCCTAATTCCCTGCACTGAATTTTGGACTTAACAGCTGAGATATATACCCGAGCAGCCTCAGCCTGATGAACTAGACTAGAACTCCCATTAACCCCACCCAGGATGGGCACGCTGCCCACAGGACGATGGTATTTGCAGTTCTGTGTATCTGGCAGACAACAAACAGGTGTTCTTTTAACTCTGACACTTATTAACCCAATTCTCCCTTTGCTCTTTTTGAAAGGTTAATGTGTGTCTGTTCTTGGGGGGCGGGGGGGAGGTTTCTTTGCACTACAAATCCCAGGATGAAGACAAAAAGAGCTGCTTGTAAAAGGCACCAGGGTTCAGAAAGGGGTGGCAGATCCACAAGGAGGGCAGGAGACGAAAAACACAGAAGAGTCAAAACAGCCGAAAAAAGAGAGAGGTCACACCGGATCATTACCTACCAGCGGTGGCAATTTCCAAGAGAAAAGGGAGGCATTATAAGAGAATCCCTCCCTCCGGTGGAAGGCCACCAACTAACAAGAGGTCTTGCTGAGAGCCCCAAACGGCCTTGGTCTCTTTCGGGAGCTTATGCACAAGTAGAGCCCCCAAATGCAAAAGTTAGATTTAAGAAGGTTACAGCATCGCCTATGTGACTGTCATATTTCCATCTCCAACACATGGAATAGATTTCCCCCAAGCTTCACCTATGCGCATGAAGAAGCCGCCTGGTTACACCTGACACCAGGTGCAAGCAGGGCCTGAGTGGGAATGACCTCCTTACTGCCGTTTCCGAGAAGCCATGGGAGGCAGGAACTGCGAAAAACTGAACATAAACTTCCTGGCGTTCCTCATCTAACTCAGACGTAGGAGGAGAGCGACGAGAGCCTTGGTTTTTTGCACATATCAAGACAACTCTCTCTCTCTCTGTGTTACTGTGAGCAGGTGGGGATTATACCCAAATACCCCTGCTCGGGTAATTCTGTAGTGGATTGCAGCTTGCATCTTAATACGCATCCTCTCTCAAAAAAATGAAGGCAGGGTCCAAGAATTTTGGGTTTCCGACAGGAGAAACCTTAGCTCCATCATCACTGAAATTTGGCGCTCACAAGGTGATCTCAGACAACAGGTCCCAGTCACAAGGAGCTGGCAATAGCAAAACTAAATGGATACACGGCCAGAGCTACACAGAATTAAGAGTTCTTTGATGTGTGATCCATTTTCTCCTGAACACTGTTATGAAAGTTTTCAATTCCATCTTCCTCAGTATCTGTAGCAAGAGCACAGACTTGAATTATGGTTAGGCTTAGGTGTTTCAAGAACTAATATTATTTCATCAGACTTTACCTAATAGCCCCTGACTACTTGTGCTACATCATGCTTCACTATTAAGTCATGCACTTTCTTCTGAATTTGCCCTTTTCAGAGTAATGTACTTTGAAATTATCTAGTTGAAAATGTCCCTATTCCAATCCACTTTAGTTTGCTTACCTCAAGCAAGACAGTCTTTTAAACATTCAATCTCTGGTTCGACTATTTCAAGCTCATTGATTCATGCTTCTCACATTCCACGTTCCAATCATATGCATTATGTAGCTTCAGACTTTCACTTGTCTCCTCGATCATCAGCAACTACACATCTTTTTTGGCCTGCTTTAACCTTAGTTGCTTCATTAAAGACAGCACTTATACATACTTACCCTTTGCTCTTTCCCAGTCACTAACTGAATCTCTTCCGACCTGGGAGTCTCATCTTCCCAGCACTATCTTTGTTCTATTCTGAATGATTTTTAACATATAACCTATTCAGAAATGTTTTAACATTGCTTTCTTCTGCCCTTCAGGAGTTTCTCCATTCCAATCACCACCAGCACTGTTCATTCTCTTCTGCTGATGTGACCATTACTCCTGAGGTGGGCAACTGTCTCCTGGTCTGGCGTTTCAGCTTCAGCCATTCTGCTTTGAGGAACCCTGTCTGTATCCTGGCCTCCTGATGGCATTGCTCTCAGCTCTTCTGACACATTCAAGCCCTCATACCATGTGAAGGTGCACATCCACGACACAGACCTCTTAGATTCTCCCTCTTGAGCAGATGTTTTTTCTGTTTACGCCACCCATTTTTCCTCTTAAAATGCCCCAGAGAAGGATAAACCACTACATTTCTTCTGTTAGTTCTGAATCTCTCAAACTTGCAGCTTTTATACAGTTTTCCTATGCAAAGCCAGGCTGGAAAGTTTCTGGGAACTTGGCCTGCCTGGGCACAGAGTTCAAGATTAAACACCTCGGAACGGGGTTAAGAGTTGTCTCTTAACTAAGAATCTGTCTTGAGTAAGAGACACCTGAGCTTCTGTGTGTCCAGCAGCTAAGAGATCAAGGGAACTGAAAAGCACGGAAATCCCAAGTCAAGAAATCCAAATATTCCAGGGTTTACCAACAGCTTCCAAACCATGCCAAAGAGACAGTCCACTCCCCCCCCCCCTCGGGTGCATCTTCTTCCTTAAATTTCACAGCCTAGGACACAAACCCACAGCTTAGAGGAAGGAGGTTTTCTACCACCTAAGACAGTTGGCAAGGTTTTAGATGAAGGCACCATCTCAGAGCCGCTCAGAGACCACTGGTAATGGTGCGGCTAAAAAATCTTGTAAATAAATAAAAATAAATAAATGAATAAATCTCCACTCGGTCCCTGCTGTGATGGTAGCCATTTGGCTACAGCTGACTTCTCACCGAGTTCTACCCCTGAATTTAAGTTCAAGATTGCTATTCATAAAGACAGTTGTGCTTCCCAGTCGGGATCTCAAGCTGCGTGCAGGGGAGGGAATCTCTCATTTTGCCTTGGTTCATCATCCGGGGGGGGGGGGGGGAGAAGAGATTTTCAGGGTGGTGTAGTGGACAGATAGACCAGGACTCTGGAGAACACGGTTCGAATTCCCTGCTCAGCCAGGGAAACTTACTAGGGAAGTGGAACCGTTCAAACCGTTCCTGAAACATCACACTTACCTCGAAAGCCGAATTAGGGTTGCGATAAGTCAGTTCTGACTTGTCACACACAGATTTGATTCTTTTAAATATTTGGACACATACTGTTTTTAGCTGTTAATATGGTCTTTTAGCGATGTAAGCCACTTGGGGTCCTTTTTAAGGTACGGTAAAAAATATTTAAAATAAAATAGTAAATAAATAAACCAGGTCCCCATCCAGCTGCAGCAGAGTTCTGGCAAACGAGGAAGTCTGGTTGGTTTGAGCAAACCTAGTGCCCCCGAACAGAGGCGTTACTGAACCGGCACCGTGTTAACTCTCCTCTCTCTATCACCCTATCCCTGCCCTTACTTCTCCCCTTGCCGGTCTCTGTGTTTCTGCCTCCTCATATAAAGTTACTAGAATGTGTGGCTGATCACTGTTGGGCGGTCGTGGGCAGATTCCGCTCTCTCCACCACGGAGAGACCAGGCTTCCGCGAAGACTCTCTGCCAAGGAGCCCGTCTGATCGCTCTTGGCATCCCACCTCTGCTCACACCCACAAAACTCACCACCACCACCACCGACAGCCATTCAGCCTTCTGAGCCTTTTGTTTTCCAGTAGATGTGACTGGATTTTCATGCAGCTCCACGGTGGCCCCAGAGTTAGCAAGAGATGCTCAAACGATCAAAAGCCTCTTTTCTTCCTAATTATTTGCACCCTACCTCCCGCAGAAAGGGAATAACAGATTTTTTTTTAATGGTACATGTTGTCTATTTCTCTTTATTGTTAGAAATCACAGGAAATATGAAAACAGTGGCACAAAAATTTAGCCTTTGGGGGGGGGGGGGGGAAGAGGCACCATGGCTTCTTAAAGGCTTGCATACATGGCAGTCTCTATCCCCCTCCCACCAAATGGATGCAACCAAAGAGCACAGGGGTTAATCGACTTGGCCCCCCAAAGGACACTGATCCACATGGAAGCCATTACAGCTCCTTCAGCGAACAGGCATCCAGGACTGCCTCTGAACTGCAAAGCGAGGATGAAATCCTACTACCGGGGGGTATGGGTGATGCTCCTGCTAATTGGTTCACCACCCATCAAGGCTGCACAGCATGCTAAGGGGGGAAAAAACTATTTTTACTCTGCAAATCCAAAGGGGAATTTAAGACTGTTATAGATCAAAGTGGAGCGTGAAACGGAGCAGCCTTTGGCCAATCCTGTGGCTGGACAGACAGTGCTGGGCCAGCATCCCAAATCAACCCAGAAGACATGCTCCATGTGCAGGTTCATACGTATATAATATTAAGGTTCTAGTTAAATGCTACTGCATGTTTGTACATTACTGGTTTTATTGGACTGCACCCTGGTGTGGAGCGCAGTATAAACATCGTTGTTGTTCATTTCATGCCAGCCAACGTCAAGGGCCCACCCAGCCATTTTCAAGGAGGAAAATATATTACAATTCAAAAGGAATATATTACAATTCTGCCTCCTTCTTCATTAGTCATTACGGACAAAGGAGCAGACTGAGGCAAGGTAACATTATTCCTCTTACTTGTCAAATCATCCCACCCTTTTAAGGGGTACCATGTTTGTTCCTTAATGATTCATTGCTGTTCTTGTTACGGTGCTGTCACATTGCCTCCAACGTATGGTGACGCCATGAAGGAATGACCTCCAAAAGGTCCTGTCCCCAACAGCCCTGCTCGGCTCTTGCAAACTCAAGCCTGTGGCTTCCTTTAGGGAATCAATCCATCTCACATCTGGCCTTCCTCTTTTCCTGCGGCCCTTAACTTTTCCTAGCATTATTGTCTTTTCCTGTTGAGTCTTATCTTCTCACAACATACCCAACGGACAGCACCCTTAATATTGTCATTTTTTAATCTTCTGTGACTAGACAATTAAGCTATATTTGTATATGGTCTCCAGCAGAAACCATGGAAGTGTTTTGCTCATCGCAACTCTACAGGATGACACCACAAAGATCTTTAGCCTCGTCATCTTGCAACTGCTTCGGCAAAGGGTCCCAAAATCTTTAGAACAGAGGGGCCCATTAGAAATGTTGAGATGTTTACTTTCCAAAAATGGCGGCTGCTGATGGGGCATGGCCAGTTCCCAAAATGGCTGCGACCGGCCTCCAAACACCCATTTCTTAGATGGGCAGGCGGCTGAGCCGAAGTGACCCCTTGCTCAAGAAGCCATGTGCAATGGTCTGTGACGGCAAGGTTGAAAGCCAGGGACAGAAAACCACATCTCTGAATCTACCATTTTCACCCAACAGGTCCACTGCACAGAAATGCAGGCCAAGTATTTCTGAATATTACCTCTAACACTACCTTTTGCAGAATAAATTACTCCTTTGGATAGGAAAACCAGCACACGCACACACACACACTCATAGACACACAGAGTCATAGCCCTCACAGAGGCAATCCCACAAGAATCTTCCATTCTGTCTTGGGATCCTCTTTCAATTGTGGGTTCCCCACAAAACTCTCTTTTCCCTCTCTCTTACACACGAGCACCCCACCCATTCAAAGACATGGAGACGCACGCCCTCATTCACCCATCCCATGAACAGATGGCATGCCTTTTTTTCTGCATTCTACCGCTCCCTCTAAAAAGGCAAGTACAATTCATTTCGATGATGATTAGTGAAGGACACCTCTCCTCCTGTTGCAGGTGAACGGTACCCTTTTAGTTACTTCTACGAGTATTACTGGCAGGGGAGAGAATCATTAAATGTTAGAGGAGGACTATCACATGGTTCCAGCGCTGGCTCATGCTTTGCTGCAGGTACTGAGGGCAGGTGGAAGGCTTGTTTTATGCCACAAAAAGCATGCTGCTTATCTACTGGTCCCACAGCCCTTAAAGTACTCTCAATTTAATTATGCAGGCTACGCACTGCAACAAGCCAGCAGCTCACTGGTATTCGGGCTTTTAAACAACAAGTAGCAACTATTTTTGTTACCTGAAGAAAATGGGAAAGCAAGTTTTTTAAAAAAATAACTATTAGATACAACTTATCATATCGAAACAGCTGGAGGTAGATGGAACTAGTGCTTAACTAAAAGAACTTCTCATAAATGCAATAAATAAATAAATATAAATATAAATGCAATTAATAAATATATAAATTGCAATAAATAAATATAAATGCAATAAATAAATAAATAAATAAATAGCGAAGGAGCCCCATTGCAGTGATTTTTCTAAGAAGTTAACCCTAATGAACAAAAGTTCACATGACAATAAACCTGTCTCACAAGAGTTGGGAGTTTTGTTTTGCTTACACATCACAGAAACAGGTCATCTGAGCATGGGTTTTTTTGGCACAGGTTAAATGCAGTGCAAAAGCCCCAAATAAAAAGATTGGAACAAGTTCAGAGGAGGACAACCAGGATGATCAGCGGCTGGAAGCCAAGCCTTATGAGGAAAAGACTCAAAGAACTGACCATGTTTGGCCTTGAGAAAAGAAGACGGGGGAGAGATAGGAGACTACTTTTCAAAGACTTGAAAGGCTGTCCTACAGAGGAGGGGCAGGATCTGTTTTCCCTCATCCCAGAGTGCAGGACACACAATAATGGGCTCAAGCTACAGGAAGGCACATTTCGACTGAATAACAGGAAAAACTTTCTAACTGTTGGAGTAGTACAGCAATGGAACCAATGACCTCGAGAGGTGGTGAGCACTCCAAAACTGGAGTCATTGAAGAGAAACTCAGACAACCCTCGGTCAGATCTGCTTTGATTTAGGCTCCTGCCTTGAGCAGGGGGGGTTGGACTGGATGGCCTTAGAGGCCCCTTCCAAATTCACTATTCTATGATTCTAAGCTTAGGTGCTCCTTCCCACAAAAGATTACCTCTGGCTTTATGGAGGCTGCACAATTCCCAGCCTTTGAGAAATGAGAAAATACTAGAAGCTTGGGCAGGGAAGCTCAGTTTTGTGGGACCCCCTCCCCTCTATGTTCAATCAAGTGCCTTTTTTCGCAACCCCCCCCCCCCCCCGGTGAGCAGAGATTACCCGGTGGCTCCTTAAGCTCTCTACTCAGAGGCACGGATTAGACTGAAACTACAGGAGAACTTTGCCTTCTTGTGAAAGAAGGCAGGGTGACGCGAGGTGCACAGAGCTGGACTCTGAACTGTAAGAAGCCACACAGCAGTTCCTGGTAATGCTGCCCCCCCTCCTGCCCCACACACAAGGGGGCAGGGAAAACTCCTTATTTCGCAGACAGATGAGGTCTCTTAGTTCAGTCCCAGACGAGGCAACTATTGCTTTGCTTTTAGCTAATCTTAACAGAGAGGAGCGGAACCTCTGTCTCCTGGAATTCTCCAACCAAAGGGATTAGACGGAGGAAAACGTGCCTTTAAAGACCGCCTGTTCAGCATCCTGCCTTCCTGCATCCTTCCGCCCACATTCACACTGCAGAATGTCAAGCACAAGAAGGTCCCTTGGGACTGAAAAGGACAAGATGGCCCGGACTACGTCTGGGAAGCAAGAGGAGACGTGGCCAGGAAAAGGGAAAACCACCTATTTTCACAAAGTTGCATATCAAGTCCGTGCGAACCTTTGGAATTTTGTCTTTATAAGGTGTCAAAAAATGACTCAAGGGGGTGTAGAAAAAGTTGCTTTGAAAATGAAACGACGTTTAAAACGATGGCTTGCAGAAACAGTTTACATGACCTTACTAAACAATCAGCCGCTTTCCAAAACAATCCACTGTTTCCCAGTTAATCCAGAGAGCAAAGTCAATGATATGATAACGCTGCTTTGAAGAATTTCATTCATGGCTGCCAGTTTAGCGTGGAAGTAAATAAAAGGTTGTGATGATGCAATGAGTTGAATGGAGTTGTTCAGTGGTTAAACAGCAGTACTGCAGTTGTACTCTGCTCACAACCTGAGCTTAATCCCAACGGATCCAGGTAGCTGGCTCAAACTTGATTCAGCCATCCATCCTGAGAGTGGTCAATGAGTACCCAGACTACTGGGGGACAAAGTGTCATTTGTATAATTATGTTGTAAACCACCCAGAGTGTGTTTTAGCACTATGGGCTGGTATTTAAGTTGAAACAACAACAACAGCTGTTTTTCATACGCAAATGACCTTTGTACGTCCAACAGTACATGCTGCTGGTGATCATAATAGTATAATCTTGCAATTGCCTAGACTCCTGGACTCTTGATACAATAAGCCTTTGTAGGTCTAGAGGCTTAGAACGGATTTTTGGAGTTCTAGAAGCTTGCAACATTGATAGTAAAAAACAATACTTCAGCCAAAAATGATTGTGGTTAGCCAAATAGGAACTTGCAGATGCCTAGAGTCACAAAGACTGCAGGTACAACAGAATTTTAGATTTAAATTTTTTTTGCTGGACTTTCAGGACCTGAGAACATGCAAACCCTACAGATAAAGGTTGTCTACAGACAGAGAGGAAGTGAAAACAACTTAGAGAGTTATTAATACGGGAGGCGGAGATATCAGAGTTCTCCTACCCTCTGAAAGTCTATGGGCAGGTGGTCCTTATGACTTTCAAGCTTCACCAGGTTTTCATTCCTTCACCAGAAGAGCCTTCTCCTTGCTCTTCTCTACACAGGGAGCTGGCGAGCAAGGCCCCGTCCCCCGAGTCATGCATCTATACAGCAGGGGAAAGGCGGAGAGCCTGGGGTTGCTCTCCCACTCTCTGTGGGCAGGGTGCGCCTTCCAGCTAGCTTCAGGTCAGCTGCCAGCGTGGGGTGTGGGCAGCTACAGCTCTCCAGGCGTTTCCTGCCCACAACACCCAGCAGGCACAGGCCACGGGTGAGAGAGCCTGGGAGATGCGGAGCAATACCATCGGGAAGGCCACACTCACCCACCCTGGCAAAAGCCATCAGAAATGTTTATCTGTGGACACACGAGAGAGAAAGAGAGAGAGAGAGAGAGTGAAATCTTTGCCAGACGGCAGAATCCTGTGAAGTCACTCTTTGATCTGGAAAGGCAATGCTCAGTTGTCGGGGCAACTTTTAATTAGATAACAGACAGAAGGTACCAAAAAAAAAAAAAAAATGCAGGCAAGTGAGACAGGCAACTGTGCTGTGTGTTCAATGAAAGCCACATTCCCTCAGCAGCTTTCAAACAAAGTGCCTACAGGTTATAAGCCTCTCCTAGGTGCTTCAACCTCAGAAGACTGGCTTTGTTTTCCACCTCTTTGTCCTGGGGGCCATAACCAAAAGTCCCTGGAAACCACAATTAGATGGCTAGCCATTCTCTCACAAAGGTAAAGGGTTTAATGGACTACGATGGCACCATTAACTGCACAAGGACGTGCATGAGTTTTTAATTTCCTTCTCACCCTTCACCAATTTTGCTGAAGCATCTTCCCTGTTTGACAAGCATGTTTTCGTCTCTGAGGAGCGACGGAGCTTCATGCCAACCACTCTCATGAAGCAGTTCAAGATCCTCAAACACCTCGGCCCCCTCCTGTCAAGGCAACAGGACAGGCTACTTCGAATCCACAGTTATGGGCAATTAATGGCAAGGTGCGCAGGCAAATATGGCTCTTTGGAACAGCAATATGTATTATCTTGCTATCTCTAGGCTTGGTAGCTGAGTGGGTTAGGTCTCTGGCTGCGGAGCCAGAGGTTGGGAGTTCGATTCCCCCTTGGTGCCTCCTGCAAGTACAGTCAGCCTCTGTGGCCTTGGGCAAGCTGCACAGTCCTAGCACACGGCCAGAAGAAGGGAACAGTGAGCAATTTCTGTCTGTTCTCTACCTGGAAAGCCCTGAAAAGGGTTGCCATAAATTAGAATTGACTTGATGGCAAGTAATGACGACTACATCCGGGAAGCAAGACTTAAAGGGAGGGAAAATGCACCCTAGGTAATACGAGCTGTTAAGCCTCCCTTTGCATGAGTGTGTCAGGTTGCAAAAAAACAGGGGAAAAGGCAATGCTATTCTGAAAAGCACCACTGATCCCCGAGGAGAAAGGGGTTCCTCTGCACCTGACCAGAGGTGCCAGGATTCAGCTTATCGGGACTGAGCAAGAAGAAGGAGCAGCCTCAGAGTTCATAGGAGGAAAAGATGCCGAAGGAAGGACTAGTCTGGCTACGCCACAGCTGCCCAAATCACTCCCTCCAGTGCCAAATCTGGGCAGGGAGGCCTCACAGGTTTGCAAGTAAAGGGGCCTGCTCATCCCAGTCTACTCAAGTGAAACCTGGGGAGGGGGCCGCCATCCACAAACAGAGAGCTGCCCATGCATGCACTTGTGCTAAAGGTGAGTTCGTGAAACTGCTTGCAGACACCTGGGGGCCCTCCGTAGTGGAAGGAAGGACTCCCGCTGCCTTAGCAATGCAGCAGCCGAAACGCTTCCACCCCTTCCTTCTAAGCTGGGAGCTCAGGGAGGTGTATGGGTCTCCCTGCAGCTCCTGGGCCAATTCGGGGGGGGGGGGGATCCAGAACCTGCAAACCCCCAAGGTGACTTCAGGAGTTAACTCTCTGGATGATGGTGGATGGTTCACCATGGCAAGCCAAAATGTGGAAGCCCATCGTTCCCCCGTCAAGCCCCGGACTACACGTGTACAACGTCTGACAGACATCAGGGTGAGCAGCTCATGATGCAAAAGGGAAACCGCATCAGTGCTGAGAAGCCGGTAGCAGGAAACTGCTACCCTGAATCCCTCTCCTTTTTTGTTGTTGTTTAGTCGTTTAGTCGTGTCCGATTCTTCGTGACCCCATGGACCAGAGCACGCCAGGCCCTCCTGTCTTCCACTGCCTCCCGGAGTCTGGTCAGATTCATGTTCGTAGCTTCGATGACACTGTCCAACCATCTCATCCTCTGTCATCCCCTTCTCCTCTTGCCTTCACACTTAGCAAATGCAACATCTGGCATGCCTCCAAGCTGACAAGGGAGGCCACACCGTTTCGTCCCTCTGCCATGCATTGCCAGGGAACTCATCACATCCAGATCTGACCTGGCTGAAGAGCAGAACATGCACCTTTATGCAAGCTTGTTAAGAACACCGACCACACTGTTGGTTTTTCCATCAGTGCCAGAACTCCTCATGCATCTCACTGGGGACAGGGTGCAAGGCCGAATTCAAGAAGCTGTTGCAGAAACTGCTTCCCCATTGCCTGCCGTGGCCAAGTACAGAGCACGAGCGAGAAGAGAGAAGCACCTGAGCCCACAGCCCCATCCTTCTCTGTTTGTCCCACATGGGGAATAAAACCGAGCGGCAGCCCCCGTGCCATGAACGGAAACTTCCCCCTCTGGAGCAGAGAAGGTTTAAATACATTCAAGGAGGAGGCCAACCTGTCGTCCCTTGCCTCTCATTAGGAAGAGAAGGTTGGAAAAGTGTCTCCACCAAGCTAAAGACGCTTTTCTGCTCAGGCACATCACCGTTCCCTCCTTCTGCCCGAGTGCTTCCCCTTTGGCTGGTGCAGATTCTGTTGCTGCTTCCCAGCCGAGTGGATGGACAGCAGGAGGCTGGGGAAGTCACCCGGGAGTGCAAAGAGGAGGTCGGTGCAGAGCACAGAAAGCCGACTCTCTCCCTACCCTGCAACTGCTCTCAAACCTGCCTCTGGGCTGTAGGTTTTTCTATCCCTACTCCAAGGGATTATTAGCTCAGCAATGCTAAGGTAAGCACCCACCACCGAACGCTGTTTTTTTGTGAAGAACATTTTGCAAACATTTCAAAGTCAGCACAAGTCACAGGCTGTACTTTTACCATTTTAGCCGTGGGACCCCTCCCTTCACCCCCCACCCACCCCTTTTGCCCTTTGCACCCATGTGTCCATCTACTGCCAACGGAGGGCAACCTTTTACACGCCTGACTCCATCGGGCACTTGTCCACAAGCCACAACATCTCTGTTCTTTGGTGCTGCAGGACCGGACCCCAGATCCCTCCTTGAGCGTGTGGGGTGTCTGTGTGCGTGCGAAGTGCATGATATTCAGGCCACAATCCCCAATCCTTCCACATGCTTTTACACGGCAGTTAACGAAAGAGGAGAAAAAAAAGACAGCGACACTGTTTTAAACCCACGGAAACCTCGCTGCAGGAGGTGCCTGGGTGCCCTTTGCCTCCGACAGCCTGTTGTCCTCTGAACGGATTCCACCATCACCACCACCCTGTGCCCTTGCTGACCTGCAGGGCTAGCCCCCCCTCCCTTTTTTCAACCAAGTCGTCTCTGCTTATGTCACACCACTGCGCCTCCCCTGACCCCCTAGGAGGAAGGCTTCCCCTCCAGCTGTGTTGCATTGGAAATTCCCCATCCTCCTCATCTGCCCAGTGGTGTCCCACTACAGTCCCCCCCCCACCTCCTTCGTCTTAGTGAGGGTGGGGGGCACAAACACTCCCCTCGTACCTCCGGTACCTTTGGCCATTAGGCTGGCATTCCCCCCCCCCGCCGCCTTCTGAATTCACAGGTAAAAACCTGGGTGCCCCCCCCCCCGAAGGCCCAAAGGCATGGCGCACAGAGGGGAAGGGGCAGCAGGGAAGAAGCTTCTGCTGCAGCAGCAGGTCCGGCGCCTCCCTCCCTCCTCCTCCTCCGGCCGCACCCGGAGCCCTCCAGCTGGGCCGACCCACGCGGCGCCCCCCCCCCCGGTCACCCACCTCGGGCGGAAAGGGGCTGCAGAGGGGGGGGGACGACGACGATGGGGCTTGGAGTAGAAAGACACGTGGAAGGGGGGGCCCTTCCGGGCAGAGGGGGAGAAGGGGGGGCTGCCACACTGCCCGGCGGGATGGGGGGGGGGAGAGAGGGCGCGGGAGGATGGCAGCAGTGGGAGGAGCCCCGCCGGGGATGGGGTGGGAAGGGATGATGGGAGTTGTATTACGATACGCCCGGAGGGGGGGGGGCTCCACATTGCAGGCAAGGGGATAGGAGGGCGAAGGGCGGGGGGCAGCATCTCACCCACAAACACACGCACAGCGCAAGGGGGCCCCAGGGCGGGGCAGCCTCAGACCCCCCCCCGGGCAGGGGATGATGGGAGTGGTGGTGCAGCCCTCCCAGCGGGGGGGGGGGTCGGGAGGTTCCCCTTGCTGCGAGCGAGGCAGGGGCTGCGGGGCCCGGGGCCCCTCCCGCCAGGGAAGACCCACCCCACTGCCCGGGGGGGGGGAAGCCTTCCTCGCCTACCTTGTACTTGTCGAAGCCGGCCAGCTGCTCGGCGCTCACGTACTCGTAGCCGGCCATGGCGGGGGGGGGGGTCAGTCTGCTTCCTTGCTTGCTTTCCTTCCTTCCTTCCTGGAGAAGGGAGCTCGCCCTCCTTCTTCCTCCTCCTCCTCCTCCTCGTCCGCCGCCGCCGGGAGAGAGTGAGGGAGGGAGCGAACACGCCCGCCGCTCCTCGCCCGCCTTCCTGAATGACGGAGGAGGAAGACCGCCCCGACGGTCCCTCGCCGGCTCCCGTAGCTCGCGCCTGGCCGCGCCCCCTCCCGCCTCGCCGCTCGCCGGCCGAGATCATCCCACCCGTGACGTCACCCCCTCTCGCCCTCTGAGCCCGCCTCCTTCCGCCGCCATCTTGGGAGAGGCAGGGAGTCCAGCGGGCGGGTGGCGCCCTAGGAAAGGAAAGGGAGGGGAGCGAGCGTCGCGGCTGGACGGCGCTACCCACGTGGGGCATCAGGCGCTGCGTTCAGCACAGGGTGGGCACGTGACCCGCCTGGGGACTCCAAGCTCTAGCATCCCCTGGCCGTGGGCTTGCGCTGGCTGGGAGTTGTAGTCCAACCTTGCCCTCTTTTTTTTTTTTTTATAATTAATTAATTATTTTTGTTGTGCCATTTGTTAACCACCTTTCTCCCGGGAGGGGGAAGGGGAACCCCCCCCCCCCCCAATGTGTCTCGCCTTCCTCAGCCTAGCTGAACGGCCCCCCAGGCGTCATACCGTTCACTCTTCCTTGCTTCGGGCCGTGGAGCTTGCTTTTTCTGCTTGGCCGTTTTTCCAGCTTTCTCTGCAGGAAGATAAACGTTTTCAGGAGCAGAGAAGGGCCAATCGACGTTATGTCGCGTGCCAGGCTGTGCTCAGGCAGGCTATGTATGGGTTTCTCCCCACGATCACCTTCCTTGACAGCCAAGGATTCAACCTTATTGAATAAAATATACTAATGCACTAAAATACGAGGTGATAAAAGTCCTGAAAATGCATATAAAAAAATTCAATCCAACTTGTAGAAATGCCATATTCAAGAGGTTCCTGACCCTGCAAGACGGCCAGGGAGGGAAAGAAGAACGGGATAAGCCCCTTGGTGAAGAGTGAACTGGAAAAGAACAGGCTGGATAGATTCCCCTTGGAAGAGACAGTGCAGAGGCAGTGCGGCACATTTTTATGGTACCTGCCAGCCCTGTAATAAATCGGAAGGGAAGACTCTGAACCTTGCTGAGGAAAAAATCCTGCCCATATTCGGGAAGGAGAGACTGCCTGTGCAGTAGTTCAGATGTCAGAGCAGAAGGGAAGAGACCGGAGTTTGCCTCCCTGCTTGGCCCTGGAGAAACTCCATGACTGAACCTCTGGCAAGCCTGAAAAACACTTTTAGGGCCTCTGAAGTTGGAACCCCGAACAACAGCAACCATCCCAAATGAGGCCTTCCTTTAATCCCTACAAGGAAGGCAGGTCTACTGGCCCCATGACCGAAGGCCACACGATTCCCCTCGCAGCCCCTTGGAGCCTCTTGCTAATCCACGTCCGGTATTTCCTGCTTAACTGCTGGGTTTGGCACCCCTTCGATCCACACAGCCGAGCACAGGGTGAAAGAGCTGCTGCGGTGACCTTTCCTACCAGGGGCTTTTAGCCAATGTAATTCATAAGAAAGTAGGAAAAACCACTGGGCTAGTCAGGTATAATCTAAACCAAATCCCTTATGAATACACAGTGGAAGTGAAGAACAGATTTAAGGAACTAGATTTGGTGGACAGAGTGTCTGAAGAACTATGGATGGAGGCCCATAACATTGTAAAGGAGGCAAGCAACAAAAACCATCTCAAAGAAAAGGAAATGCAAGAAAGCAAAGTGGCTGTCCGACGAGGCCTTACAAATAGCAGAGAAGAAAAGGGAAACAAAATGGAAGGGAGATAGGGAAAGTTACAGAAAATGGAATGCAGACTTCCAAAGAATAGCAAGGAGAGACAGGAGGGCCTTCTTAAATGAACAGTGCAAAGATATAGAGGAAAAGAATAGAAAGGGAAAAACCAGAGATCTGTTCAAGAAAATTGGAGATATTAAAGGAACATTTTGTGCAAAGATGGACGTGATAAAGGACAAAAATGGTAGGGACCTTACAGAAGCAGAAGACATCAAGAAGAGGTGGCAAGAAGACACAGAGGAATTATACCAGAAAGATCTGGATGTCCCGGACAACCCAGAGAGTGTGGTTGCTGACCTTGAGCCAGACATCCTGGAGAGCGAAGTCAAGTGGGCCTTAGAAAGCATGGCTAATAACAAGGCCAGTGGAGGTGATGGCATTCCAGTCGAACTATTTAAAATCTTAAAAGATGACACTGTTAAGGTGCTACACTCCATATGCCAGCAAGTTTGGAAAACTCAGCAGTGGCCAGAGGATTGGAAAAGATCAGTCTACATCCCAATCCCAAGGAAGGGCAGTGCCAAATAATGCTCCAACTACCGTAAAATTGCACTCATTTCACACGCTAGCAAGGTTATGCTCAAAATCCTACAAGGTAGGCTTCAGCAGTATGTGGACCGAGAACTTCCAGAAGTACAAGCTGGATTTCGAAGGGGCAGAGGAACTAGAGACCAAATTGCTAACATGCGCTGGATTATGGAGAAAGCCAGAGAGTTCCAGATAAACATCTACTTCTGCTTCATTGACTACGCGAAAGCCTTTGACTGTGTGGACCACAACAAACTATGGCAAGTTCTTAAAGAAATGGGAGTGCCTGACCACCTTATCTATCTCCTGAGAAATCTCTATATGGGACAGGAAGCAACAGTTAGAACTGGATATGGAACAACGGATTGGTTCAAAATTGGGAAAGGAGTACGACAAGGCTGTATATTGTCTCCCTGCTTATTTAACTTATATGCAGAATACATCATGCAAAAGGCAGGACTGGAGGAATCCCAAGCGGGAATTAAGATTGCCGGAAGAAATATCAACAACCTCAGATATGCAGATGATACCACTCTGATGGCAGAAAGTGAGGAGGAATTAAAGAACCTCTTAGTGAGGGTGAAAGAGGAGAGCGCCAAAAATGGTCTGAAGCTCAACATCCAAAAAACTAAGATCATGGCCACTGGTCCCATCACCTCCTGGCAAATAAATAGAAGGGGAAGATATGGAGGCAGTGACAGATTTTACCTTCATGGTCTCCATGATCACTGCAAATTAAAAGACGCCTGCTTCTTGGGAGGAAAGTGATGACAAACCTAGACAGCATCTTAAAAAGCAGAGACATCACCGTGCCGATAAAGGTCCGCATAGTCAAAGCGATGGTTTTTCCAGTAGTGATGTATGGAAGTGAGAGCTGGACCATAAAGAAGGCTGACCGCCGAATAATTGATGCTTTTGAATTGTGGTGCTGGAGGAGGCTCTTGAGAGTCCCCAGGACTGCAAGGAGAACAAACCTATCCATTCTGAAGGAAATCAACCCGGAGTGCTCACTGGAAGGACAGATCCTGAAGCTGAGGCTCCAAGACTTTGGCCATCTCATGAGAAGAGAAGACTCCCTGGAAAAGACCCTGATGTTGGGAAAGAGTGAGGACAAGAGGAGAAGGGGACGAGAGAAGACGAGATGGTTGGACAGTGTCATCGAAGCGACCAATATGAATTTGACCCAACTCCGGAAGGCAGTGGAAGACAGGAGGGCCTGGTGTGCTCTGGTCCATGGGGTCACGAAGAGTCGGACACGACTTAACGACTAAACAACAACAACAAATTCATAAGAACAAAACATTGTATTGGAAAGGCAAGGACTGGGGAATAAAAGGCAGAACAGCAACAGGCCCAGGAGGAGACAGGATCAGTCCACGCCAAACAGTATCGGTATCTGTAAAGGACAACATGATGTTCGCACTGTTATTTTCAGTCAGTTTTCAGATTATGCCTAACATAGAATTTGGTTTTTCTACAGGAGCTCATAGAGTCATAGGATGATGGAATTGGAAGGGGCCTCTAAGGCCATCGAGACAATTCAGGAATCCAAATCAAAGCAGATTGGACAGAGGGTAGTCCCGTGTTCTCTTGAAGGCCTCCAGCATCTGAGTGCTCAGCGCCTCCGAAGGTCAGGGGTTCCCTTGTCGTGCTGCTCTAACAGTTAAGAAGTTTTTCCTGATCTTCAGCCTAAATCTGGCTTCCTTTGTTGCGTGTCCTGCACTCTGGGATGATGGAGAACAGATCCTGCCCCTCCTCTTTAGGACAGCCTTTCAAGGATTTGAAAAGTGCTCTCCTCTCTCCCCTCCGTCTTATTTTCTCAAGGCTAAACAGGCCCAGTTCTTTCAGTGTTTTTTTCACAGGGCTTGGTGTCCAGTCCCCTGATCATCCTGTTGCCCTCCTCTGAATTTGTTCCAGTTCAACACTTTTAGTAATTCCCCCAACAACTAACTGCAAGATCCTTTCTTCTGTCAGTCACTCTCCTCTCACATCCCACATGTGAAATTGGATTGGGGTGTCCCCCACCCACCCACAGAGGCTGTAAAGTTTAAGTTCCTTAACACAGGCCGATCTCTCACCAGAGGCTTTAATAAGCAAAGCATACTGTACGCATGAATGAATAGTCCCACAGGTGTTTGGGTAACCAGCCGTACTTTTTATATGGTCAAAGTTAACATAAATCTTTAAGGTGTCACAGGACATGCCTGTGTCTCAGTGGCAAGAAACCTACATAGCCACGACTTTGTGTTACCCAACTGGCCAGGTTTGCACAACACCCCTGCAGAGTCTCATTTTTACCTGGACATGTACTGTATGTGCACACCACAGACTGGTTTAACTGGAAAGCTTATCAAGCCAAGGACAAGTAGAGGTTAATAGCAGTGGTGTTTAAAAAAGGGCCTCGGGTCAAGCCCTGGAGAGGAAACGACAGGAATGTAGCTCCAAACCACCCCTGTCAAAATGCCATAAAAGACTGGAATACCCCAGCCAAGGAGTCACCAAACAGGAGGGCCTGCCTGTGAAGAGGCCACACGGATTCGGTTCTTTTCTTGCAAGGGCAGCCTGGACGTCTGGGAGACCAAAAACGCCCGGGAGCAGTTCAGCGTTTGTCCTAAACAGAGTAGCCTGCTTGTCGTCCTTGTCTTCTCCCTGATCAGTCAAGGGGCCCATTAGAGATATTTATTTTTATTTAAAATATTTCTACCCTGCTTTTCTCCTTAATCCGGCAGCTTACATCATTAAAAGACAGTATTTAAAGCTGACTGCAGTGAGTATAGAAATGCTAGGCCATGTCATTCTTGCAAAAATAAAAAGCAATGAGGAAGCATGCTGAATACAATAAATCTACCCTTCAAGCCCCATCCTAGTGTGGTCTTAATAAATTGAGCGATGTCATGGTAAATTTGGGCATGTGGGTGCTCCACTGGGGGGTTGTCACCTGCCCATCACAATAAGAGCCCCAAAATGCAGGCTGCAGGATTCCTCTATAATATCTACAAGTGAGGAGCAGGTATTTTGTAAAGCTAATGGCTCTTGATTGCTCTTTAAAAGCCAACCAACCTCCAGCCCTCTGGCTTGGAGACAGAGATAACTTGCAAAAGGATTCTCTCCAGAGTGACCACTTAAGTCTGCAGTGGCAGCTGATGATTCCTAGATAGGAAGTCCCATCATGCAGCCCACCTCTCAGGAGACAGTCTAGGTGAGGTGGAACATGGGATCCATGATTATTCCCTGTGTGGAAGAGGCCCAGAGGTTGGAGAAGTCACCTGTTGGGGCTACAGCTCCCAGCATCCCCCTACTAGCCATTCCCCCTTGGTCGAGCCAAGTACTACAGAGCACATCATCCCAGAGCCCCTGGATTTAGGCTTGGGATCCGGACGTGCGGTCCTTTTTCCCTCCCCTTCATATCCCCGCCTCTCTTTGAGGCGGGAGGCGGCGCTGACAGGCCGGCCGGCCGCCTCCTCCGATTGGCTGGGAACTGAGGCAAGGCAGGCTTGTGCCCGCCTAGCCTCTGAGGGAGCCGGCCCAGGCATTGGCTGAAGCGTACGTCGAGCGAGCCAGTGAACGTGGAGGGACGTGGAAGGGCAGCTCGGCTGACCAGTAGGAGCCGGGCGGGCGAAGGCGCGCGCGGAGAGCGAGTGTTTCGAACGGAGCCGTTATCCGCTGAGGGCGACGCGCGCGCCTTGCCTTCTCTTTTCTCCTCTCCTCCTGAGGGAACCGCGGGGCGGAGAGGAGCTTTTCTTCACCGAGGGGACCGAGCCCAGGAGGGTTCCTTGGCGAGTTGCCTCGAAAGGCGGGAGCGACCCACCGACCGACCGGTGAGAAGCCGCTGGGCTCGATGGCCGCGCCGCCGGAAGGGAAGCCTTCCCAAGCTGGGGAGGCGGAGGCGGGTGAGGTGATTTCCGCGCCCTCGCCCGCCTCAGGCAGGGAAGGGGCGGGGGGGGGCCTTTCGTGGGACTACAACGCCCATCAGCCTGCGCTGGGGCTGACCCGCGGGTCCGGGGAGGAGTCCTCCTCTGGCGGCGTGTTTCAGGGGCCGCCCCTCCTCAGGAGAGGGAGGGAGGTTTCTATATAGGGACTCTTCCCCCCCCCCCCAATATAGAGATTTATTTATTTATTTATTGTATTTATATTCCGCCCAATTGGTCCGCTGACCACTCCGGGCGGCTAACAACATTTAAAAACAAAACAATTTAAATATAAAATCAATATATAACATCAAAATCAATTATTCAAGATGGAAAAGAAGAAAAGAAAAAGGAAAAAAATCAAATAGTGACTGGAGGGAAGGCCTGCTTAAACATCCAAGTTTTTAGTTGGGTTTTAAAAATGCCCAGCGAAGGGGCCATGCGAATCTCAGGAGGGAGCTTATTCCAAAGGCGAGGAGCCACCGCCGAGAAGGCCCGGCTTCTTGTTTTTTCCTTCCGGGCCTCTCTCGGCGTTAGGCTCCTCAACCTCACCTCCTGGCTCGCTCGAGTGATACAGGTAGATTTCGGTGGGAATAGGCGTTCCGCCAGATATCGAGGCCCTAAACCGTTTAGGGCTTTATACGTAATCATTAAAACTTTGAAGTCAACGCGGAACCGAACGGGCAGCCAATGTAAAGCGGCCAGAGTGGGAGAGATATGATGGTATTTTCTCACCCCACTAAGTAGTCTGGCCGCCGCATTCTGCACCATTTGGAAAGCTTCCGCATCAATCTCAAAGGTAGCCCCACGTAGAGCGCATTACAGTGGTCTAATCTCGAGATTACGAGCGCATGCACTAAAGTGGTGAGCGCCCCAACATCAAGATAGGGACGCAGCTGGGCAATCCGCCTAAGATGAAAATAGGCGGAACGGACCTGTGTTTCCATGGTGAGCGCCGGGTCCAGATGTATCCCCAAGCTGCGAACCTCACTCTTCGCGGTGAGAGTCACCCCCCCAAATGAGAGGGAGTTTCCCAAACCGCTGATGGTGGGGCCACCCACCCTCAGGACCTCCGTCTTGTCCGGGTTCAACCTCAACCCATTTTCCTGCATCCATTGCAGTACAGCCTCCAGACAGCGCTGAAGGGACAGAACGGCATCCTCTGCAGTTGGTGAAAAGGAGATGTAGAGCTGTGTGTCATCAGCGTACTGATGGCACAATGCTCCACACCCCCTGATGACCCCACCCAGCGGCCTCATATAGATATTAAACAGCATTGGGGAGATTATCGAGCCCTGCGGAACCCCACAATTGAGGCTCCACGGGGCCGAAACCCTCTCCCCAAGCTGTACTCTCTGAGGACGGTCCTCCAAGAAGGATCGGAGCCAGGCAAGCGCCAGACCACCAATTCCCAACTCAGAGAGCCTCCTCAGGAGGATACCGTGGTCGACGGTATCAAAGGCAGCTGAGATATCGAGGAGGACCAACAGGGACATTTTACCCCTGTCAGCCTCCCTCGATAGGTCATCCAACAGGGCGACCAATGCCGTTTCTGTACCATGGCGCGGCCTGAAGCCCGACTGGAATGGATCCAGGGGATTTGTTTCATCCAAATTTGCCTGAAGCTGATCGGCCACCACCCTCTCCACCACCTTGCTAATGAAAGAAACATTGGCGACGGGCCTATAATTGCCAATTTCGTCCGCCGCCAAACTAGGTTTCTTCCTTATGGGCCTAATGAGCGTCTCCTTGAGGGCAAGGGGTACTCTGCCCTCAAGGAGAGACCCATTAATTATTGCTGTGGCCCATTCTGTTGTTTTCGGCCTTGCTGCTTTGATTAGCCAGGCCGGGCAGGGGTCAAGGGATGAGGTGGTGGCCCGACAGCGATCAAGCACTTTGTCCACAATATCTGGTGTCACAGGTTGAAAGAGATCAATAATCACCGGGCAAGGCGGAGCGCTGGACATCTCAGCTCGATCCACTGTATCCAAAAAAGGAGAGAGCTCCCGGCGGATGGCCTCCACTTTAGATTTAAAAAATAAATAAATAGAGACACAGACCCACTCCTCTTTCTGGGGGGCTCGGCCTTTGGGTCCCTCGGCCGGTGGCCTCTCAGGCGGGGGCCCTCCTTCCCTGCCCTCCGCCTGGAAAGCAGGCTACCTCTCTTCCTGTCCCGTCCCAGCATGTAGGAACGTGCCAGGAAGGGCGACCCCCCCACACCAAACCCCCCCCCCCGGCTAAGGGGCCCTGGTCCTCCAAGGGCATAAAGACCCCATAAACCTTGGCAGAGGAAGGAGAAGGACGTGCAGATCTGGGGCTGGGCAGGCAAGGGAACCGCCACTGATCGGCCCAAATGCTTCTGATTCGTAGGTGCTTCGCTGAGGAGATGGCCGGAGTCACCCCAAGAAAAAGGAAGCGGAGCCTGGACGGGTGAGGTTTTTAAGGATCAACTGCTAGAATGTTGTCAGTCCTGGAGCCCGCCTTGGGCCCTTCCTCCTCCTCCTCCTCCTCCTCTTTCCATTCCTGGCTGCCCCAGTGACAGATCCCTTAGGCCTAGCGTTGGCTGTCACACCGGTTTAGATGGGCACCGCTGAGATATTTTGCAATACCTGGTGATGCTGCCGTGTGTCTTCACTCCGTTGGGGAAAATGTGTCAGGGAATGATGCCTTGTCTCTTGCCTATTCAGGGTTTCAGTCCAAAGTGGAACTGATACAGCTCAGTTTGCTTGGAAATGCCTTAAGGGTGACATACTGACTTTGCTTTTTGCAGCTTGCAGTTTATCCATGGGAATCCAGTGAAAAAACTGATGATGGATTTCACTGAAGAGCTGCCTGTGTTGAAGGCGTCTGGAGATCGCCCCTGTGGATCTCCAGTAAAGCAAAGGTTTGGTTTCCAGGAGGAAGATAAAGAAAACCACTACTCGCCCCAAAGGTCAACCAAATCGCAGAAACTTGACGTGTCTCCTCTACAGACCGCCAGCATGCCAAAGGGAATACAGAGAATGTCCTCAGCAAGAATGTCCCCAGAGGCAGGGGCCACTTACACTTCCATTGTGCCTACCACCTCTTTTTATAGCAACAAGAAGTCCTTTCTAAACATACTGGAAAGGAGGCTGGCAAATGAAAGATTAAGTACAAGAAATGATGAAGGAAGCCTCCCTGTTATCAACAAGACGGAGACACTACAGGTGAAAATGAAGACAGCTGGAAACAGATGCTCCAAAATATCAAAGCGCCCAGCCAGTTTTAAGCAGGCCAGTATTTTGCCAAAAAGCACCAAAAAAGCCAAAATGGAAATTACTCCTCCAAAGCCTGTGGAGAGGAAAGAAAATGTTAATTTTTCTGTGGAGAAGAAAATGGAGGCTCCTTTCAGAGTGTTAAGCATGAGGTTCAAACCAGCGCTGAAACTGCAGACAGGGGCAGCGTTCTTTGCCACTGGAAAGAAAGGGCACTCTGGTGCTAATAGGGGAATCCAATCCCCATCATCCCTCCAGTCTGTCAACAGGCTAGTCGCGCAAGAGAAGCAGGAAAACATTCTGACCTGTTCCAAGCTTGTCTTGTCTGCTGAAATCAAGACAGCTGGAACTGGCAGGGAAGAAAGCAGCACGGCTGGGTCCAAAAAAGAGGAGCAACATAAGGAAACGGGAGGTGACGAGACGATGTCAAGCCAAAATTTGGAGACTCTCTGTGAATCGAAACAGTTGCAGAATATGGGGCTCAAGAACTCTCAGTCTACCAGTTTGAAGACCTTGGCTCAAAAGGAAACTGGTGCTGGGAGCCAGGTATGTAGAATCTGGGAAAGCTGATATTTACTATACAGGTTTGCATTTCTGGAGAAATTTAAGCATTGGCCCTCTGTCAGGGCAGGATTATCTTGAAGGTGTATTTGAATGATAATTTGGTTATTTTTTTCTGTAGCAGTGACATTTATTTTTGGGAATATGTTGCCCTTTGAAGGTCACTGAATGTCACTTGTATGATCAGCTTAACATCTTGGCTGTGTAATTAGCATCTGACGGAGGTTCTCATATGTTGCATTCACAAGTTGTTGCTGGTACCCTGAGAGAATAGTGTGGCAGCTCTGCTTGGTCCCAAACTTATTTAAAAGTACTTTAGTTTGAAAAAGAACAAAACCTTAGCCAGCTTACAAAATAGGAGGCAATAAAATAAAAACTCTGTTTTAAAACTACAAAGAATAAGAGATAAAAAGTGTGAAACCTTATACAGTAAAGCCATAGCTTTTGAAACTTCAGAAAACACGTTTGAAGGCCTAGGCCAGAAAGATATTCAGCTTTATCTAAAGCTGGTATTAGAGAGAGTATTCAGAATATGAGCTGCTATAACTAAAAAAGCAGTCTCCAGTCATGATCCATCTGAGTTCGAGGAGATTGTGGGGGGAACATAGTTGAGGCCTCTGAAAATTATTGTAAGGTCCAGAGCAGGTTTTATGGGGAAAGGTGGTCTTAAAAATGAGCAGTGTGTGCCAGTGATCTCCTTTCCTGGCCAAGAAACCTCTGATGCTGATACTGAGAGCTCTCCAGAAGGAAACAGCATTTCCCCCTTGTAACTGAGGTGGAAGCCAGTTACAGGTATAGCAGGTAGAGTGACAGAGCAGGATTTATGGTGAGCCTGTGAATGATTGACCTAAAAAATGGCCTGTTGTTAGCAGCCCTGCCCAGCTCTTGCAAACTCAAGGACATGGCTTCCTTTATTGAGTCAATCAGTCTCTTACTCGGTCTCCCCCCCCCTCCCCTTTCCTTCACCTTTTACCAGCATAAATGTAAAGTCATCTTGGCAGTGGCAGTTTTGGTCATAAAGATGTCATTCTCTACTCTGTGGTTCCCAGGGCTTCCTGATTTTGAAATGGATTTACACAGGAGTCTCAGGATGTTTGGGACAGAAGTCAGAAATGTTAATTTCTTAAAAATTGCTGCTGCTGCTGACATCATCCACCTTACATAGCACAAGTTACACAAACAGAATTTCAGCCATTGAATGGATCCAAATGGCTTCCGTCTGAAATTAATGCAAGTGCCAGAAGTGATTGTACAGGCAGAAACAGTAAAACTGAATATGCTGGCCAGCAACCCTAATTGAAATGATTTTATTTGATGCTCTGAATTTGAGTGGTGGGAGATTCGTGATGCTGTAGCTTTCCTAAACAAAATTTAGGTCTAAGAGTACTTCTGGTTAGTGCTTGGTTGGATGATCTTGTAGGAACCTTACCTACAGTGCTTTACGTTTCATGGAGGAAAGGGTTGGTAAAAATGAAAAGGAATGAGCTGTTTCTCTTTATCTATTTCAGGAAGCTTCTTAATTGTATGTGTAGAGCTATTTGAAAATGTGCATTGTACAGAAAATGCTTGTTTTGTTCACAGGACGTCAAAAATATCACACAGGGATATTCCAGAAATATAGACAAGAAGGATAATGCATCTTCAAGTGAGATTATCAAGGGTAAGAGTAAATGATGTTGAGGTGGTCCTGAAATTCTGGTGGCATCTGTGATGTTGCCATTAAAAGTTTGATGAGTTGGCATGGATACTAGAAATCTCAAGGTATTCTTTTCCTCCTAGGGTCCAGTCTGGCAGACAACATCCATCCATTGTTCAGCACTCCTTCTGGCAACAAACAAAGGTGTGTGGATTTTGTTCTAATGTTTACAAGTGGTGATGTAACACAGGAAAAAAGATTTTCTGGGGGTTACTTTGCCTTAGTGGGTAGGACACAGTAACTCTGTTTGCATTTACTTTTCTTTGTGAATCTAATTTTCTTCTGGATTAAAGCCTAAATATTGTACAGAGTTGTGCAAAGACTTCATGTTACATCTGTTGCTGTATTAAGTCCTTGCTTCTCTAGTCTCTCCTTACTGATCCCAGAAGCTTCCCTGCCTCATTAGCCTAGCACAAGTACAACTTGTCTAAGCTTACAAAGAGATGCAGATCCCATCCAGTACATCAGAATCCTTAGGCAATGGTACTATGAAGATTGTATCTGGGGTTCTGTGCTGGAGATTCTTGTATCAAACAAGCGTTGTTTCTTTTCCCATAGTGTTATCCAAGTCCCCAGGTGTGTGTCGTATAAACAAGGCCAGGTTCTACTTGTATGTGAATTCAGAGAATTAATTAAGACTTTGGTCCAGTAGGTAGCTTCTGTGAAAAAGGCAAATTCCATGTGGGAGGTGATTTGATTATGAATGGTGTCAACATTTGAGGCTTTGTAGCTTAAAGAAAACAGGCAGGTTATTTATATTCCAGGAAAAGGGAAAATGTGTGAACAGCACTGGCTGCCTCTTTGGTACTGAGTTATCTTCAAGGTCTTGTTTGCGTATAAAGACCTAAATGCCTGCAGAACAGGTTTGCTCAAAGTCTGCCTTCCACTTTATTGGCCTGCAAGGGCACCGATGTCATCTGAGATCTTGCTCATGGTACTGTAGCTGATGTACCATTATCTAGCAGTGTCGAAGAACTAAGTGTTTCCTATCCTAGCACGGGTGCTTTGGGTTGCTCTCCCTGTTGTTATAGGGGAGTCCTCATCCTGTTATGTATTTTGGACACCTCCTGAAGATGCACTTGTTTGCTCGGGCTTCTTGCTTGTGATTCTGGAGTAATATACTTATGAATGATTCCCACCCCCTTTTCATGCTCTACAAAAGAGTCTTTGCATTGTGAAGCATTGTTTAAAAGGGGCAAATTCTCTCACAGACCAATTCTGTTGTCCTTCCTTTGAATTTGGGAGGGTACTCTTTCACTGATACAATGTGCAGTGATTTGAACTGCCCAGCAAAAATGGCTCAGGGCCAGTAACAATTCATCACTTGATAGAATGAAATACTACAGTTATTAAATAACCCCCATACCCAATTTACCAATCGCAGTGAAGGAGAAAAACAAGATTAGAAGTATCTCTAGAATATTTGGGCCTTGCTAAAATAAAATAGAGGGCTTTTATACAGAACAAACGATATTTGATAAACTTCTGCTGGGCTCAAATGTTAAAGTAATTAAGAAAATGTATGATTATTTGCTTGAAATTAAAATGCAAGATGAGATGGTAAAATAATGTATGATTAGGTGGGCACAAAATATAGGACAATATTGATATTGATCAATGGTTGCAAATATGGAAAAATAACAAATTGGTAAATTTCAAGGAGAACATATATAAGATGTTTTATAGGTGGCATATGACTCCGAAAAAATTGTCAAAGATTTATACAGAGGTGTCAAATGTTTGTTGGAAGTGTGAAGCACAAGAGGGAAGCTTTTACCATGTGTGGTGGACTTGTAGAGTAGCGAAACAGTATTGGATAGCAGTACATACTCTGTTACAAAAAATACTGCTTTGTAATGTTCCACTAACCCCAGAATTGTTTTTACTGAGCATTACACCAGATAATATAGATAAGACAAAGAACTATGAATTATATATATAGTCACTGCAGCCAGAATTCTTTATGCTAAGAATTGGAAGAAATCGGAGATACCGAAACTCATTGAGAAGATATGGGAAGCGGCAGAAATGGATCTTCTATCAGAAGTGTTGAAAGACTACAATACAAAAGGCAACTGAACGATGGGATTTATTATATAAATGGCTTGAGTCACCAGATAGTGCTTGAATAACATAGAATTAAACTAAGATGTAACTGTAAGTTGAAACCTGGAGGGCAATCAAATTGTAGAAAGGTGAAAAGTCAACTTGATATCGCAACATGAACAGATTGGATGACAGTACATTTTGTGTTCTCCTTTCCCCTCTTTCCCCCCCATATCCCCCTCTACCTTTTGTATTCCTTACCTTATCCCTAGTTGTTAAAAATAAAAAATAAATTAAAAAAAAGAAAAGAATATTTGGGCCTTCCTGGAGACCTTGATATTCGCTCCTGTAAGAATGCTCAAGTATGATAGTAGTAACTTTCTGTTGGGACAGGATGCACAGTATTTTCTGCTCTGTCTTGAGGCCCTAGCTCTTTATGTTACGTCAGATTTTTTAATATGGAATAGCCATCTGAAAGACAACTGTGGAATATCCTTATAAACTCTGTGGAGTCATGTTGGTGAAATACAAATATCTTAAATACATTTCAGGCCACAGTCTTTCCAAGGTGAGCAGCCTTCACTTCTGGAAATCAGTCCAATAGTGACAAAGATTCCTACCAAACTGAAAGCTGGCAAGAATATAAAAAGTCTAAGCAAAGGCTTAAGAGATCAGATGGTCATTGTAAGTAAATCTCTGTGTGTGCTGTTAATGCTTTAAGAGCAAATGTAATGGAGCTTCACTTTAGAGTGGAAAGCTCATCTTCTTGTTTCTTTGGCAACCATACTTTCCTTTATGAATGTTCTTGGGCCTGTTTCCTGCTGCTGTAAATCAAGATCAGATACTCTTTGCCTCAACAGGATGCTGGTCAAAAACATTTTGGTGTTACTGTGTGCAAATCATGTGGCATGGTCTATTCTTCCGCGAACCCAGAGGATGAAGCCCACCATACCCAGTATCACCAGAGGTTCCTTGATGGAATAAAATATGTGGTAAGAAGATAAATGGACCATTGTACCTTTTGTGAATTAACTTTTGATTTTTTTTTCCTGGATAATGTAATGTAGATCTCAAGAACATGTTTTACTAAATGCTGTAGAATTTGGGAATTGCTAAAAAACAACATAAATGCTGTCTAAGATGGAGCTGAACATTCTGAAAATTGCTTACTCCAGTGTCTCTAGAGATTGTTCTGTCTGTGGCTATAGAAAATTACTGGGCATGCCTCATTTGAGTATCTTCCACTTGTAGGAACATAATTGTGAGCATCCCACAGAGATTTCCTATTCAATTTGTACTGTAGCTGTGTAAATGTTTCCAGCTCAACACTTTAAACTGGCAATCTATACTGCTTTTCCTCTGCTTTTTCTTTCTCTTCTTGGTAGAGCTGGAAGAATGAGCGTGTGGTCGCACAATTCTGGGATGGGAAAATTGTCATGATCCAGCAGGGTGATTCAAAACATGCCAGCAAAAAGGTGTAGTGCAATTTTCTTCTAGCTTTGCTTATTCTGAACAGCTCTTGTTTTTCCCAAAGCAGCTGCCTGTCACTTTGAAGACTAATAATATATTCTTGCATTTTGAGGGAATAATTTTCCTTGTTCAGATTGTTTAAATGTCCGTCAGGCTTGCCAGTTTAGTGTCCCTTTACTTTTTCTGTCTAATTTTTTGATTTTATCATTGTTAAATTACATTAAATAACATTTGATAGCATTTAGGAGCCTCATGGTGCAGTGGTTAATCTGCTGTAGTGCAGCCAAAACTCTGCTCGTGACCCGGGTTCACTCCCAGATAGCTAGCTTGTGGTTTACTCAGCCTTCCAGCCTTCCCAGGTCAGTAAACTGAGTACCCTGCTTGCTGGGGTCAGGGGCAGTGTGTAGCTTGTGTAATTAAATTGTAAACTTCCCAGAGAGTACTTTAAACGCTATGGGTGGTATATAAGCAGCATGCTTATATAGATTTATATGTTTATTATAGATTTACTTACAATATATATATATATTCATTTTGTAGCATTATCAAGAATTTAGACAATGCTTGCCCCGATCATGTCAGATACTTAAGGCTTAAGCAAAAAAAATCCCTCTTTTTCTTCTACTACTCTTTCAAAACATAGTAAATTCAAGTATCCAGAAATGCTATGTGTTCTGTGTGATATTTTCTTTATATAGGCTGAAGATGTACGGGAACTGGTAGATAGAGAACTTGGATTTAAACAAGTGGTGTTGACTTATCCAATTCGGACACAGACGTATCTATTTGTGTATAATGAAAAGAAGATAATTGGGTGCCTAATTGCTGAGCCTGTTAGACAGGTGAGTAACTTACAGCATGAACTGAATCCAAAGGTATGTCCTGAAACTGTGATTCAGGATGTACCTTTGAAATCATGCTTGTAACTCTGCAAAAGAGGGTGAGCAATTAGATCTTTCAGTCTTATGAGTCATCACTGGAATAAAATATCTCAGATCTGCTGCAAAGACACATTTATATTGAAAGCACAATCCAAAGTAAGCATGGAAAGCAGGATATTAACACTAAGGGCATGTCCCTCTGCCAAAACAGAAACCGACTAAGAGATGAGAGTGTGTGCTGTCTGTTGTTCAAGGGGTGAGGAAATGTGAACTTATGACACTCATAGAATAATAGAGTTGGAAGGGGCCTACAAGGCCATCAAGTCTAACTCCCTGCTCAAGGCAGGAATACAAATCAAAGCAGATCGGACAGATGGTTGTCCAATTTTCTCTTGAAGGCCTACCAGACAGGTATTCTTCAAATCTGGTTGATGTGTAGCAGGGTTGTGACTGCAGTTCTGGCTCTGCGCTCAGTTTGGCAACTTTTCCTGCCCATGCTTCTAGATCCTTGCTGGATAGGACTCAGCAAATTCCGTTGTGCTAGTTCTTGTCAGAGATGGAGGGAAATTCTGCTTGTTCACAGGGCTATGTTAACATACCTTTTCCAGAGCATTTGACCTCTGTTTAGATGAATGAAAAAAGAAATGTGATGGAGAGCAGGGGCAGTTGAAAGAAAAGTAAACATGCTCAGATTCTGTCTTTCTTGGCTGACCCATTTGTTAGAATTAATGTGTTTTTGGAGGTTTTCAGATGGTACTTCACTGTAATACACAAGCCTTCTAAATGAGATTGCTTGGTGAGCTGGCACCTTCCTCTTAGTCTTTTATCTGTGCTGGCAACACACACCAGACAATAAGTCTGCTTCTGCAGGCTCACCTATAAGTGAGGCCTAAGTGAGAAACTGCTTAAAAACAGAAACTGTTAAGTGGTTTTGATGTCACCTCTTGGCTTAAAAGGATCTGGCAGTTAGCCCTCACTGACAAACTAACAAATAAATTAAGAATATTAACAGGTACACATCAAAAAGACAAATTCAAAGATGTTTAGCTTTCATTTATTCAGTGTGTGAGTACAGACAGAACAAATCTTAGCCCTCTAATTAACCAGCTTTTTTTGGGGAGGACCCATTCTAAATGCTAAAGACTTGATTTGCTCTTCAGGCACCAGGCTGGCTACATTTTCAGTGGGAACGGGTGGTTTTGCTTAACATAATTACTACCCAACTGTTTATTTATTTATTCAGTTTGTATCCCACTTCCATTAGTGCCGAGGCACTACTCTGGGTGATTACAGCATGTATAATAGAGAACAGAAATAAAGATAAAAACATTAAAAGCAACAATAACCCTAAGAACAGATGGCACAGACTAATCATATAGAACCACAGTGGATGGGGGAAAAGGAGCGGGGAAGGTGGTCGGCTAAGGTTGGTGTGGAAAACCTCCCAATTATGTCTGACATTGTATGTTTAGTTGCTCCAGTTTGTGTATCTTTTCCAATAAATGAAACATTTTTTAAAGAATAGCTTTGCAAGCCTGCTGCAAGAATGGCAGAGAATTGCATGCTTCTTAAAGACTTAACAAGTGTATATAGGCAAGCTTCTAAAAATTCATTTTATGTTGCAACCCATGAACAAATAAAGAACAAAAAACAAATCATATGTAAATATTAAAAATAGAATGACAGTATAAAACTTTTCCTCTACCTGAGACAGACTGAAGCAAGTAGTAACTCAGGTTAAAAACTGTACTAAAATGGTGAGAGTGTAAGGTTTATTTAGAACACAGATTTGTTTAAAAGGTCTGTTGGCAGATGCATATTTCATCAAAGGTATTTGGAATGTCAATAAATCATTATGAAGATAACTTCCCAAAAAGTCTTTGAATATTTAGGAATCTCGAGCTGCCCGTGTTCTGCAACTTTTAGGTATCATAGTGTGTCCCATGAGTTCCTATCAGGCAGCCTTTGTGTTAGTATTGTTCCTGTTTACTCATTCCCCTTTGTCTTGAATGAGACTGTTTTATTTCTCTCAGGCTTTTCAAGTGCTTTCAGAGCCCTCAAGAACATTGGAATCGCCTACTAAAAACAGCCTGGATCCTCAGCGTGCGTGGCGTTGTTCAACCAAGCCAGAGAAGGTGTTCTGTGGGATCAGCCGGATCTGGGTCTTCAGTCTGATGCGGAGAAAGCACATTGCCAGTCGTCTGGTGGATGTGGTCAGGTACATTTTTCAGTTTAAAAAGCTCATGAGCTCCAGATACAGTAAAAGACTCTGGTCTTCAGATACACCTGTTTTGAGGTACAGCTCATTTCTATTTCTGTCTTGGTTTGAGGGAGGTGAGCTTACAAGGGTGCATGGAGATGCTTCTCACATGCAGACCTGGTGAACCTGACATGTAGGCAGCATGTTGAGATAGCTTTGGGCACCCAACCCCTCAGTGGCTAGAAATGGCAGATTCAAAGGATGAGCTCAGGACCTCTTGTTTCAGAGATTGCCTGAAGTCACAGAACCATGCCAAGTATTGAATGAGCTGACTTCCTCAGAGTTTTTTAAAAAAACGTTTACATGTGAGGCAACTGATGGCTGGATTAGGCTGGATTTACCACCCCATTTAACAGACTTCTTGTCAGTAATGGTTTCACATCTGTGTTCCATACAATGCCTAATTCTCCCTCTTGCTCTCCCGTGGCCGGTCCATGAGGAAGATCATGCATCTCACTGTCCTACCGTGCATACAACGCTTGGTATGAATTAGGATGCTGTGTGTATAGTGTTGCGCAGAAGTCTCCAACCAAGCCAGCCACCTCTGCAAGAGAGGGTGGACAGATCATGTACAACATATTCAAATTTGGTGGAAATCTTAATAGTATAGATATGTTTAAAAATAAACTCTTGGCCCCTAAGAATCTTGGGAGCATGTTTGGTGATTGCTGATACTCAGTGATGAAAGAACACATTCTCTTCACAGGCTCTCCTGTCTTTAATTCTGCTGAATTTTGAATTTTACAATTAGTCACAAACTGAAATAAACATGAAGAGAGGAGTGGATAAGTTGTGTTATGCTAATAATGTATATTTTCTGTTCCAGGCGAACATTCTTATTTGGTTCCTACCTAAGCACTGATGAAATCGCCTTTTCAGATCCCACACCAGATGGCAAAGTATTTGCAGCTAAGTACTGCCAAACACCCAACTTCCTTGTTTATAATTTCATCAATTAAGGCCATTTTTGTGCAACCAGAGCTTGTCTTTTTCCAAGGGCTCCTGCTTTTTTTTAAAAAAGACTATGGCTGAAATCTAGTAGTGAGTCTCAACTAGAATAGGCCCATTGTGGATCAATGGAACTTAGGGAGGAGCTGATTCAGCAAATCCCTACTGATTAAAAGGGTCTACTCTAGTGTTGTCATTTTTCTTGTATTCTGTTCTGCATTTTCATATTATAAGTTAGGAAAGGCACCAAACTATGTTTGTGGTATTCTAAAATGTTTAATTCTGGAGGTGAAAACTTCTGGCATTGATTGTAAGCTTTAGATTGTACAAAAGGGGACCTGTTTAGTCCCTCTAGCTACAGCTAATACCTGCTTCAGCTTTTCATATACACTGTCTTGAGTGTTCCTATCTCTGTGCACCTTGCAGCCTGTTAAGTTTCCTCAGAGAGATGTTAAGCCAGTTGGATTTGGGCTCAAAGGTTAACTACTTAGCTAAAGTGCATTGGCTGTGTGCTGAGAAATTGGGTGAAGGCTGCTTTGCAGAGTGGAAGCGGGCAGAGTATGGGTTTTTAAAATGCTGCTATGGATGAGTTAAGTTTTTTTGCACCTGTTAGTGGGACGGACAGCACTTAGGCTAGTTCTAGAACTCTGAAGTGTTGGATGTGAATCCAGAAGCTGGGAAATCTGTGTCTATGAACCATTGCAATTTTTGCACTAAACACTGTTAAGAGTCTGTTAAAATAAATATTTGTGTGTTTTAACCTGTGTTGTGTGTATGCATGTATGATTCCATGTATTGAGTACCGTGTTTCCCCGAAAATAAGACAGGGTCTTGTATTAATTTTTGCTCCAAAAAACGCACTAGGGCTTATTTTCAGGGGATGTTTTATTTTTTTCATGTACAACAATCCACATTTATTCAAATACAGTCATGTCATCTTCTGGTTGCAGCACAATGGTGGTGGGTGGGGTTTTACTTAACTGGGGCTTATTTTTGGGGTAGGGCTTATATTACGAGCATCCCAAAAAATCATACTAGGGCTTATTTTCAGGTTAGGTCTTATTTTCGGGGAAACAGGGTAATAGTTCCAAGGGTGCCAAGATGATCCAAAAAAACAAAAAGATAAACACACAACTTTTTTTTTCAGTATTCAAGCCAGTTGTAGCCAAGTTATGGTTAAAGTATAATTTTATTTCCTTCTGCTTATAAGCAGTAGACCTGTTCTTCAATTGGCCATGACTGGCCTGTTTTGAAGGTACCCAGAAAGGAGCATCTTCACAGCTGGGCATTGAATGAAGCCAAAGTGCAGAGGGGCCAGTAACTATATCAACCGCTTGTAAACAGAGAGTATTCTTCAGTAATCACGAAGCCCTCTTTCTAGGAATTATGGTTATTTATGAACTAGAAGCAGGCTTCTGTTGAAGAATGTGTTGGTAGTTACTAGTAATGTTACCGATAATTCCAAATTATAGTTTCCTAGAAAGATACAGGTGAAGTTCAATAGCCTGTTACCTGATAAGACAGCATGCAATATATTATTGCTAGTTGTAAGAATAGGGGCACAATTTATATTTTTATTCTTAGTCTTGGGCCGCATGGGTTTGTGCTTCCTTTAATTTCATTAAGTGTATGCACATGTATATAGCAATGGTATTTTATACAACTTTAACGTTGACAATGAAGAAATTGAAATAGAGATTTTGTATATCTTGGGGCAATCATCAGTTCAAATGGGAACTGAAGCCAAGAAATCAGAAGACTGAGACTAGGAAGGGCATCAAGGAAGGAACTAGAAAAGATCACGTGTAATACAAATCTTACAGTGATGTGATTTTTGCCTTCTGAATATTGTACTACTTTACCCTTCATCAGGAATTGTTTCAAATCTTTGCTGCTTTCTGCCAGAAATATGGTATCATCTGTATACGTATCTTAAATTGTTGATAGAATTGAAGCTTCCACCAATTTTCACTCTTTCATCCGAATCTACTCCACATTTCCATTGTATAGTTTGCATACAGAATGAACAGAGTGATAAAATACACCCTTGTCTGACACCCTTTCTAATGGAAAAATCACGAAAAGGCAACATGGTCATGGAAACAATACGGACAGGAACAGGTGATACCTTTAATCAACCATTAAGAATATAAGACAAAAAACCAACAGCGAGCTTTCGATGATAAATCATCTTCAAGGCTGTGCATCAAGTTCTTGTGGGTAGTTCCAAACTTATATGCTGTTGTTAATGTCCCAAATTCACATAGCTGATGTTGAGACCAGGTTCACTTCTTAGATGGGGAGAGCTGCGGTATGCAGGTTGGTTTCAAGCTTCTCATTAGCTAGCAGTTTGGAATTTATGGCCCATCTCTTAAAACAGGGGAACGCCATCATTCTGGCCCCTCCCCTCCTCTTTTTTCTGCCTTTTTGTAACTCAAAGAATTTCTTTTTGGCAAGGGGAGGGAAGAGCTTGGCCAGCCTCTAAGAGTTGGGATTAAGAATGTAGTTAAACCACTAGGAACAGTCAATTTGAAGCCAAATAAGGTTTTACCTTATTTGTAAAGGCGTGCTCTGGACCAGGCGTGCTCTGGTCCATGGGGTCACGAAGAGTCGGACACGACTAAACAACAACAAAGGTTTTACCTATTCTGTCTTAACACTAGCTTCTTGTTGAGATTATAAGTTATGCATCAGGATGATAAAATGTGACACACCATTTCTTTTAGAGCAGTTCAGTTAGTCTTGCTGCAACTATGATAAAGCATAGACTGTTCTAGAACTCTCTGGTATAGGTAATGTATACTTGGCAATATGATCTCTAGTGCCTTTTCTCTTTCTCACTCTGCATACAGCAAGTCTTCTATATGGAATCTTGAGCATCACTTTGCTTCGCATGGGAATTTAAAGCAATGGTCCTATAGTTGCAGTGGCCTTTGGTATCTTCTTTTTTTGGGAGCAACTGGAGATTTTAAGTACTGCTTAACCATGACATTCACTTGGGCTTTTCCTTGTCTTCAGCCTCACTTTTGTCCTTGTTGGGATGGCAAGATGAAGGAAGAACTATTTCCCCTGTCCTGAGATTCAGGGAAAAGTTGGGTATAACTGTAAGCAAGACTGAAGAATCTGCTAAAGAATGTGAGTCTCTGAGGCGGGGGCTACAGCTTAAAATTCCTCCATCCTTGTGCATCTAAGCCACCTCTTTTTAAAGAGCAGAGTTATCATTTCCACTATGGTTCTCAAGTTTCTAGCTCAGCCCCACTTCTGTCCCTGTGGGGAAGGATTTTAAACATTCCAGTAACGAAAGGACATGATTTTGGACACTGGCTTTACTTTAATGGTTTTATCACATACACATGGCTAATCTACTTTCAGAAACCAGAAGGGCCTCGTGCTGGAAATGATGCATTTTGGGAATAACACCTGTTACATAATTAAAATCAAGCTATCATTTTATATTGATGTACAAAATCTTCCTGTCCTTCCAAGAGAAATGCTGGTCGAGGTTCTCCAATACTATCTCCCTAACCATCTCCAACGAGGACTTTTATAAGAAAACACACACTAGCATCTTCAAAACTAAAAAAATAAATAAATAAGTTTTTAGTGTAACCATTCATGGATTATCAGCCACTTTTTCAGTACCATTCAATAATTCTGGAAGGCTTAACTGAAACGGTTAAACTAAAAAGTGCCACAATATATATGGCAGCCGCATTTGCTCTGGTGATGGCTCATTTGATTTGGCCTGTTCTCTTTCAGCAACCCCAAAGTGCCTACAGGTTTTCAAAGGTTTACATGTAAATAGGAGATATAAGGGAAGGTCGTTTGGGGCACAGCTGAAAAATGAAAGAACAAAAGCCAGGATAATCCTACTACAAGCTCTCAGTGAGTGGCTGTGTGGGATCAGAGGTCCTCCTAAATCTGTTGAGGGAGGGAGGAGCATGAACTCTGGTGCACATTTGCCCAGGAGCTCTTTCTCCATGGGAAGAATGCCAACTCCAGACACCTCAGCCACCTGTTATGTTGGGAAAACTAGAGACTTCACTCTCAAAATTCACCACCACCCTTACTTGCACGCTTGGATATTGCCTTGTTTATTGTGGAAACTTATACATATTTGATCTTACAAAAGACTAAAAGAAATGGAAGCTACAAGTAAAAAACAAGGTGAATATACACACCGCTGACCAGAACCCAACAGGAGTAGTACAGGAAGAGAAAAATATTTGCAGTATTGAAGCATTCATCTACACAAGGACCTCAAAATCAGCTGGAAGTCAATAGGAAAAAAAGTGTCACTAGATACTCAGAAATATCTTTCTTATAAAGTAAATACTCCCCTCCCGTGGTGGTGGTGCTGCAGCGATGGGAGTCGGGGGTACTTATTGGGCAGAGCCCTCTGTCTCCAAGACATCTACAATGTGTGCAGCTGCAGGACGCTTCCTTGCCTCCTCCATGGTGCAGAGAGAGAACAGCTCGATGGCCTTCTGATATGACGGGCCCAGCTCCTCCACATTGAGGGGAGGCCGGGTCCCCAGTGCTGCATAGTAAGCATCCTCATCGAAGTCCTCTTCATCGAAGGAGGCATCTGGAAAGACATTGCCAATGGCTCAGGTGTCATTTCTATTTCATTTCTATGCTGCATGAACCTGAAATGGCTTGGGCTTCAAATCCCACAGCCTGTCCCTCCCCAGCCCCACGATGCTCGGTTCAAGAGAAAGCTAGTTCCACCGGTCACGGCTCAACCGGCCCAAGAGGAATCCCCACCAGACGCACCTTCCGTAGAGTCTTCATCATCCCCAGGCAGGTTGAGATGGGGCACAGTCAGTGTCATCATTTCCCACAGAGTTAGCCCAAACGCAAAGATGTCAGCCTTGTCGGTGATGAGGCCACCTTCCTCCAAAGCTTCTTTGGGTGTCCAGGGTTCCGTGCCAACATAAACTGCTTCTGGGGCCCTCACTGTTTTAAAAAAAAAAGGGTGGGTGGGGGCATATCATTCAGGAAAGCACAGAGACTGAGCCAGGGTTGCTTCTTTCAAAAGCCCTAATTAGTAACCAATCAAGCACTAGGACAGTGGAACCCATGACCTCGGGAGGTGGTTGAGCACTCCAGCACCATAGGCATTCAAGAGAAAACAGGACCACCCTCAGTCAGATCTGCTTTGACTTGGATTCCTGCCTTGAGCAGGGAGTTGGACTCAGCAGTCCCTTCCATTATTCTAAGATTCTGTGAAAGGGTGCCTGAGGAAACCTTGGTAGTTTTGGGGTGGGGAGAGACAAGTGTGATTTCTCGTCAACAGGAGGGTCCTCAGCTATGGTATCTTTTGCACTAGGCACAGAATCCAGGTTTGCTTGTGTCCAGAACTGGTGTCGGACGATGGGTGCTTTGCTTTAAAGCAACCAACCAACCAGAGTATACGCAGCATCTCACTGCTTTGCTTTCCTACTGAAGCATGTTGGGGAGAGGAACTGGGAAAAACAATTCTTGGGCACAAAGAAGTAGATTTTGAAGAAGTAGCTGCCTTCGTCTCTGCAAGCTTATCAGACAAGAAAAACAAAAAAGACAGAAAACAAACAAAGTTGCAGCTCCCTAAAGGAAGTGGACTTGATCCACAAAAGCCCACCTTAAGATATTTTAAAATCTTTAAAGCGCCACCATATTTTTGTCTCACCTTGTTTGTCTGATAATCACAAAGAAAACATTCAACGTGTTTTGACAGTGAATGCTGCCTTGTGTAGCAAGGAAGAAAAGGCGACACCCACTGGAGTTAAAAATGGGGGCAATGGAGTCTTCCTCCCCCACAATACACAGAACTTCCCACTTTCCTGTCTTGGAAGAGCAGTATAGTTTTGAACTCCTCCGAGAAATAAAGGCATGTCCCGAGTTCAACACACCTGTCATATTCTCATCCAGAGGCAGCGAAACACCCACGTCGCAGATCTTTATTGACTCAAAGTCACCTTTAATGACAACGTTGGAAGATTTGATGTCCCCATGAAGCAATTTTTTGTCATTGTGGAGATACTGAAAGTCAGAGGAGAGAAGAGGTCAGGGGTGGGGGTCTTGGTCCCCAAGAAATCTGGACAAAGAGGACATTTTGAAATGTGTGGATTTTTATGCAGTGTAACCGATCGTCAAGAACTCTCTCAGAAGGCCAGGCCCTCTTAAGACCGAGAAGAGAGAGACTCATAAAATCCTGCCGCATACATAGCACATGTCCCTTGAGAGCTCCTTTCTAAGTAGAAACAACAAGGACCAAAGTTTAAAAGCCGGGGGGAGTCCTGCAATGTGAGCAAGTGAGAGCGGGCGGATGGGGCCCGCAAGTCATGTCAGGGAGTTGACACGGAGACAGCCTTTATCTTTGCCCCTCCCTGTCACCCTTTTCCCATTGTTATGCCTGTCTGCATGTTCCTCTACAGTCCCATGCTGCATCAGTGCCTTGGATCACAGATCCAGCTTCACTCCTCTGCATTCTAGGAGAACTAGTATTCTTTTCCTGGCCTCCCACATCCAGTTGCCCATGGAGAACCACTCAAGCACCACGGATCTCTCCTGAGACCCCGTCAACTTGCCTGCCTCTTCCCCAAGCACCAGTCAATCACCTGCATCGGGCAGCTGCCTCTGTGAGGCGAGGATGCGCCACCTCTTACCAGGCTGAGATAACCAGGAGCCCCTTATCGAGCTGCATGCACTAAATAGGTGTGGACGTCTCGATACTGTCTTGATTCACGATTCCTGGCTTTGTGGCATCAGCACAACACCAGAAGCACACCCCCACCTTCGACCAGCTCAACAAGGAAAACCTGCTCAGCTGCTACGTCTTAGCTGAGCTTCCATTTTCCCATCCCACAGGCGTCCTCTTTCTTACAGCACTGCTGGTGAGCCTATGAATATTACTGACAATGGAGGCACAGCCTACCTTCAACCCCCTTGCCATGTGCAAGGCCACTTTGAGGATAGTAGCGGCCGGAAAGGGGCCCTGGTGTTTCTCATTCCTTTCTTCGATGAGGTCATTGAGAGACTTGGCTCCCCCATATTCCATGGCAAGGCACATGCTGCCATCTTTGGCTTCAGCAAATGCACGATAGCCTGCAACACACACGCACACACAGCAGAGGCTAGGACAGCGACAAAAATCATTCACACCTTTATCAAGCAGGAAAGGACCAACTATACTCTTGCTATACAATGTTTCAGTGTTTCAGGAAGCTATCTTCCATTAGAAACAACTTTCTTCAAAGTTTCAATTTACCAAGACAAGATACAATGTAATAGAAAGCACATATGTGTGTGTATATACATATATATATGTGTGTGTATGTATACACACACACACACACTCTCTCTCTCTCTCTCTCTCTCTCCACCAAGAAAGCAAGAACCCTTAGAGAAGAGACTGAAATATTACCAAAGTACACTAGAAGTGGTATTAAATATTACTCCACGAAAGCTCACACAGCAATTATACTGGTAGGCTTCCATGCTTATATCGTAAGACTTTGCTTTTAGTTTTGTTTATACATACTGAAGCAGAGCATCATGGCTACCTCTCTGAAAGCCACTCTGGTCCATGGAAGCATGAGTCAAGTACCGTTTATTAGCTTTCCAGGCACCACAAGATTATTTTTGTTCTCCCTTTATGTGTCTGTATAGCCGGTACTACTAGGTTGAGGTTTATCTAGGGATAACTCAAAGAGAGGCTTTGGAATGTCAGCCTACAAGAGCCGGCCCGTGGGAGTCGGAAGAAAGCATTCCCCTTTCCCAATCAAACGTACCCACAATGTTTGGGTGCTGAAGGGTTCTTAGAATGTTGGCTTCTTCGTTCAGTCGCTTTTGGTATGTGCTTCGCCGGAAAGAGTCACATTGGGGATTTATTTTCTTCACAGCCCAGGGAGAGCGGGAGATGCCTTTGGGAGACCTAGAAAAAAAAGCACCTTGAGTTGGAGATGGGGCTTTGGACCAAATCAGGTTGAAAGGAGCGCGCGAACCACCCTGTGCCCCCCCCCCCCCCCCAGTTTTGGAATGGCTTAGGCAGCAGATCAGCCATTTCAATCTGAGCCTATGTTACTGTCATGAAATTGAAGAAGAAACTGTGTTTCTCCCCTCCCCACCCATCAGAAAACATACATATTGACTGACAGAGAGAGCCCTACACCACAAGTAAGAGTCCCCAGCAAGTGAGCCAAATGACATGAAAACATAACCTATCCCACCAGCTAGTGTGATCTCGGAATAATTCCAAATATATCCCAAACATGGCAGTCAATGAAACCCCTCCATAAACCACCTCTTTCTCGTTCCTGCCAATGTTTCTGAAAATAAACCAACTTAACAATCTCAACTTTACTGTGACAAGTATGTGAGCTTTTAAAGTTGACCTACCTTTTCATAAGGTAGACATTGACTCCAGTTCCGTATCCAAGCTTCTGCATAAAGGGAGAGGCTGGAATAGTTATCGAGGGTGAAGGGCAACCTTGTCCTGGGGTGTAAAAATAGAAAGATGGGCTATTTATGCTTTCACTGTGTAATCACCAGGTTTTTGTGATCAGAACTTGAAGAGTGATTTTTCAGCCTGTTAGTTGCAGATCTAGACCAACATGACAAAGCAATGCACTGTGTTTTCCATACAGGACGACAAGAGAACACCGCGGCCCCATTTGGGTCTTTCGCCTACTGATTTTTCAGACAGAACATTTGCAAGGTAAGACCTCATTAGAATCCCTCAAGCTAAATGCCGCACCGCCTCCCCATAGCTCCTCAAGGGCAGAAACAAAAGTTTGTGTACTATGTTTTCAGAATATTTTTACCCCGCCTTCCTCTTTAAAAAGGACCCAAGACAGCGTACATTATTAAAATACAATATTTAAAGCTAAACAATGAGTATACAAGGGTGACTTACATCACTTAAAAAGTTATATAGTTTGCCCACTGCACTGGGGGAAAAAAGAGCATCAGGAAGCTTAGAGCCATGCATCGCTTCTTCACCTTTCAATACAAGACCCACTGGGGGCAGGGGGCCAAATAACATGTCTGAACAATATGCCCTTTACTGAGGAGGAGGCTTACTTAGAAAAGATATATTTATGCCCAAGTCCACGTCCTCCGCCACCACTACCATGGCCTTGCCCAAGAAGTGAATGTCACATCTTGACTGAGCTCAGTCTCACCTGACTTCCTGCCGTCAGAGGACTTGCTGGGAGTCTTGAAGGCAGCGGCTGAAGCCATAATGGAGAATTAGTCTATCAACAGAGACAAAGGGAGAGAGGATTGGCAGCCTTTAGAACCCAGTGCCCTGATACTAGGATCGTTCCAAGGACTAACCCTAACCCCAGAAGGATTTCTTCAGTGGCAAGCTCGGCATGGGAGGGCACGTTGAGGGTGTCCCATGTGACACACGACAACCATCTCAACCACAGGGGCAGTCGACCAACTCCTGGCTTTGCTTTCAGCTGTGGGGGGATTCTTGAAGGGCACTCATGGGGTGGGGAGGGGAACCATGAAAGGAGAAGGCCCCAAATGGCATGCTAGAACCAGGAGAGGGCCTGATGCTGTTCTGAAGTCCAGTTCTTAAGTGATTGGAAATCCTGCGCACTGTCCAATTCCTGGATCCCTCTGAAGCTCTTACGGAATCTGGGGAACCGTTCACGGGGGATGGCAAGAGACAAGAGCAAGCGGTCGTCTCTCGAGTCAGACTCTTGGTCTGTCCAACAGCGGCAGGAGCTGTGTCTCTCCTTAGTAGCTGCTGGGGGTTGCCATGTGGTCCTCTGCCCCGGTGGCAATAACTAGGCCCGACCCACCCCCACCCCTGTTACTGTCCCAAACCAGAGAGTTGGGAGAGAGCGGAAGGCTTGAGGTGGCCGGGCCATGGAGTGGCTGGCTGTGCCTCCTTATTTGTTTTTTGGCCACCTTTGGTCCCCATCGCCGGCTCAAGGGGCCTCAGACAGGACAAAAACAAGATTTGAAAACGCTATATAAATATCCTATTAAAAAAAGAAAACCAGTTAAGCACACATTAAGGTTTCTAAAGATCAAGTTTAAAAGCCATTCAAAAACCTCTAAGTTAAAAAAAACACCAACCAACCCCTCCCCCACCCACCCCCCACTTTTCGAAGGGAGGGGGCTGGCTTTCTCCAGGGGTGTAACTTTTGCAGCGGGAGGAGCTGTGCGAAGTCTGGGCTTCAGCAGGGGCTCCCTCCGTGCCCAGGGCTCGAGGGGGGCAGGGTCTCCAGCGTCCCCCCCCCGACCCCCTCGCCTCGTGGGGCCCCCCTCCTCCTCCTTCCCCCCCCCCCACGTGAGAGAGGGGGGGCCACCCAGGGAGAGCGCGGCGCCCTCCCCACCTCGAGGCTCCGGGAAGCGACCAGGCGGAGGAGACCCGGGCCAAGCGCCGCTCGCGCGCGTCCTCCCGCCTCGACGTTTGAATCTGGCGCGCGGGCGGGGCGAGTGGGCGGCGCAGTGCCGATGACGTAAGAAGAGGCGGCGCGGCGGTGACCACGGCGGCGGCCGCCAGGGCCCAAACCAAGCCAGAAAGCGAAGCCGGGGAAGGGAGGGGAGGAGGAGGAGGAGCCTCGGGCCCGTCGATTCCAAGGCGCCTGCGCGGGGACTCCGAGAGGGAGAGGGGCAAGGGTTCCGTTTGGGGGGGGGACTACATCTCCCAGTATCCCCCAGCCGACGAGGGGAGTCCGGGAGGTGTAGTCCACCGCTCCCTGGGACGGGCGCGGCTTTGGCAAGGCCAAGAGGCCGACAGTCCGGAGAGCCTGCCTTCTTCCCCCCCCCCCGGGGCTCCCCCCCTCTTCCCTGCCCCAAAAGGGGCAGGCAGGCAGGCAGGGAAGGCCGGCATGGCCTCTCCTGGCTCGTCCTCCCAGCAGAGGATGGTCTTTGTGAGATAAAATAAGGGAGGAGGAGAAGAAGAAGAAGGCCTTTAGGGTAGGGGGGTGGGTGGGTTTCTCAGCCTGCCCGCCCCCCCCCGATGTTCTTGGACTGCAGTTCCCAGAAGCCTCCGCCACTGGCTGTGTTGGCTGGCAAGGGCTTCTGGGAGCTGAAGTCCAAGGGCTCCAGGATGTCCCAAGGTTGGGAGCTGCTGTTTTAGGGCATCTCCCAGGAGGGGGCCCGGGCAGGGGTGCCCTCAGCCCTGTGGGGAACTGGGCAAGAAGCCAGCCAGCCAGACTCACTCACCCCCTGACCCCCAAGCACATCCCTCCCTTCCCAAAGGCCATCTCCTCTCCATCCATCAGGGTGACCAACAATCACATGGCACCCTCAGCCCAACTCCGGAGACATGCAAGCAACGCCTTCTCCAGGGCTCCTCCTGGCAGGGACCGGCTTGCGGGAAGAGAGAGCATGGCAGTGACCGGCTTGCGGTCTGTGGCTCTGCTGACAGGCCGCAGCCAGCGAGAAGCAGGAGGAAAGCTTTCCATGAGCCAGCCAGCCAGGGTTCTTCAGACGTCCCCCAGCGACAGGCGTCCAGAGGGATCCTGCTCCGATCCTGTAGTAGGGTCCCCTGTAGCTGTTGGCTGGAGAAGACAGGACTCTCCTTGAATACCGGCAGCAGGGGAAACAAAGGCCTTTGAGCCAAAAAATAGAAAAGAAAAAGAAACAAGGAACTGGGGGAGGGGAAGCACTAATTGACGCCCCACATAAGTGGCCTCTGTGACCCTGATGGCCAAATCCTGGTGAGGAACTCAAATACGCTTGAGGAGCGATGGTTTCTCAGTAGTAGGAAACGGCCTGATTGAAGTGCCTTCTCTTATACTTTGAAGGGGTCATTTCTAGAGTACTGTAAGTTGCTGTCAATACTCCTGGGCTCTTTCCAAGGACTAAGTTCGCAGACAGGCATGCAAATTAACTTTTGTTGCCTTGGTTTGCTAGCTGAACCACGAAGGTGTCGACACGGACAGCACGAGGCACGTGATGTTCTGGTCTCGTCTGGCATGGCCTGCAAAGGTGTGTGGCCAACTGGAGAGGCTGGGAGGGATCGCTCTGGAGCTTTTGCTGCCCTGCACTCCTCCAGCTGAGGAAGAGGAGCCGGTCATGTCACCCTTTTACCGTAGAGGAAAAGGGCGGCCCAGACCCCCTTGGTTTCCAAGGGTCAGGTAAGGAGAGGCGGTCACTGGATAAACTGGGACCTCTCTCCTCCTGTTACCTCCCCTTCCAGCAGAGGAGAAGGGGAAAGGACTGTCCAGTTGGAAAAGGCCACTGGTCCCCCACACTGGATGTCTCCCTTCCTCCGGGCAACCACGACAAGGCAGATCGGCTTCCTTGGGCAGAGTGCGGCCCAAAGGGCACATGAGACGAGGCGGCAGCACCTTCCATGGACGGTCTTCCGTGACCAGCAAAAGAGGGTGCCAGAGGTTGGCTGCGTGCAATGTGTCAACGGGCAATAATACCACCCCAGCAAAAGGGAGGAAGGAGGAGCCCGGGCTGCCTCCTGATTCCCCCTCCACCCGCAGAAGGGGAGAAAGGGCAGGCAAGCCAACAGCCGCGGATCTTCCTTCCAGGAGCAACCAACCAGCAGCTAGCTAGCTCATCATCACTCAGCCATCCTTCCTCTCAGCCAGAAGGTGATGATAGTGGCTCAAGGGGTGCCCGCTGCTTTCTTCTACACAGTCTTTTTTTTATTTTTTTTATTTATTAGATTTGTATCCCGCCCATCTACTCTGGGCGGCTTACAGCAAAACATGAAAAACGACATATAAACAATTAAAACGACCATTTAAATCAATAATATTAATAGCATTCAAGATGGAAATTCTTTCTCTCTTCATCTCTTTCTGCTCCGCTGCGCTGATCCCTCCTCTCTCTTTCTCCCTCTCTCTCAATCCCCCCAACTCCAATTTGAACTGTCCCGCAGGAGGCGTCCAAACCGCACCCCCACCCCCACCCCCCACCGCAAGAACGGTCGGAACGCCTCTAAAGCGGAGCGGAGCCCCTTTCCGGGCTGCGGGGCCGCCGGCCTGCACGCTCTCCGGCAGGGGGCGCTGCTTTGCTCTCTCTTTCTCGCTTCTTTCGAAGGGCCCCCCTTCTGTTGACGTCATTTCCGGGCCGCCCGCCGGCGCCGGAAGCGGCTGGCTTCCTTCCTCCCCCGGGCGGACGCGGAGGAGGCCTCTCCGGCCCGATCGTTGCCATGGTGTTTTACTTCACCTCCTGCGGTAAGGCCGGGCGGACCGAGCTGGGCTGGGCCGGGAGCGGCTTCCCTGGGAGCCCTTCGGGGGGGAGGCCGCCCGTGCTCGGTCCAAAGGGCCCCGGGGCGCGCTCGGGAAGGGAAAGCAGGCAGGCGGAGAGGGAGGCCCCTGCCCCGAGGAGCCTGCATGGGGGCGAGGGAGACGGGGACAGGGAAGGGGAAAGGCGGGACGGCCAGGGAGGCTGAGCCTCCGAAGGGGCGCCTGCTCTTGCCCTGAGAGGAGGGGCAGGGGCGGCGCTCCGGCAGCAGGAAAAGAGGAAGACCCCACACGGGATGGACGGACTCCCTCAAGGAAGCCACAGGCTGGAGCCAGCGGCAGGGCGGCTGAGGAGAAGGCCTTCTGGAGGCCCGTCCTGCCCAGGGCCGCCGTCAGTCAGAGGCGACGAGATGGCCGGGACAGTGCCGCGTGAAACAAGGGATAGTGCTGGAAGAGGAGACTCTCAGGGTAGGGGGAAAAGCAGTCGACACTCGAGCGGTAAGTCGTTCATAGGGCGGCCAAGGAGTCCGAGGCGAGTCGGTGGCACAGAACAGCAATTGCTCTCAGGAGTGAAGCCCATCTCTTTGTGTGCGTGCGTAGACTCACCTCCCTCTATGACCGTCTCCACGCAAGAATTGGAGGTTGTTCATGACTTCGTGTACCTTGGCTCAACGATCTCTGATACTCTCTCCCTAGATGTCGAGCTGGATAAACGCATTGGCAAAGCAGCTACCATGTTCTCTAGACTCACCAAGAGAGTATGGCTTAACATACTCCTTAACATCATCAGGTCCTTTCATGAGGGAATGAAGGGCACTGTAGTTTTTGATGGCTCAACATCAGATCCCTTTGACATCCCAAGCGGAGTGAAACAGGGCTGTGTCCTCGTGCCGACCCTGTTTGGGATCTTTTTTGCTGTCATGCTGAAGCACGCCTTTGGAACTGCAACAGAAGGTGTCTATCTCCGGACTAGATCAGATGGAAAGCTCTTTAATCTCTCTAGATTGAGAGCGAAGACCAAAGTCCAACTGAAATGCATGCGGGATTTCCTCTTCGCCGATGAGGCAGCTGTTGTTGCCCACTCTGCTGAACACCTCCTACAACTCATGAATCGCTTTAGCAAGGCCGGCCAAGACTTTGGATTAACAATCAGCCTGAAGAAAACAAAAGTCATGGGCCAGGGTGTGTACTCACCTCCCTCTATTACCATCTCCACACAAGAATTGGAAGTTGTTCATGACTTTGTGTACCTTGGCTCAACGATCTCTGACACTCTCTCCCTAGATGTCGAGCTGGACAAACGCATTGGCAAAGCAGCTCCCATGTTCTCTAGACTCACAAAGAGAGTATGGCTCAATAAGAAGCTGACGGCATAGACCAAGATCCAGGTCTATAGAGCCTGTGTCCTGAGCACACTCCTGTCCTGCAGTGAGTCCTGGACCCTTTGTGCACGGCAGGAGAGAAAGCTGAACATGTACCATATGCGTTGTCTCCGACGCATTTTTGGTATCACCTGGCAGGACAAAGTTCCAAATAGAGTAGTCCTGGAATGAGCTGGAATTTTTAGCATGTATACATTACTGAAACAGCGACGTCTACGTTGGCTCGGGCATGTCGTGTGAATGGCTGATGGTCGGATTCCAAAAGATCTCCTGTATGGAGAATTAGTGCAGGGAAATCGCCCCAGAGGGAGACCACAGCTGCGATACAAGGAGATCTGCAAGCGGGATCTGAAGGCCTTAGGAATGGACCTCAACAGATGGGAAACCTTGACATCTGAGCGTTCACCCTGGAGGCAGGCGGTGCATCACGGCCTCTCCCATTTTGAAGAGACCCTTGTCCAGCAGGCCGAGGCAAAGAGGCAGTCCCGAAAGCAGCAAAATCAGGGAGCTGGACAGGGGACAGATTGTATTTGGGCAATCTGGAGATTGGGCAAGGCTGACTTTGAAGCACCTGCCGCTTCGTTCTTCAAACTGGGGTCCCTCTCAACCTCTTTTGCAAATTCCCACTGCCGCTTTTTGTGTGGTTCTGGGATCTCCAAGTTGAAAATTGGTACAAGCTGAAACCCTCGTTCTCACACTTTGCTTGCTTGGCGAACTCTGTTGTTTGCCTTTGTACCCTCCTTCCTCCAAGGGAGAGAGGCTGTGGTATGTGAGTTTCCTCTCTGTTATCTTCTAGACAACCTCAGGGGAGTGAGTGCAGCTGTGACTGGTCTCAAATTATTTTTGGCCTTTTACTGAGATTGTGTGGGTGGGGGCGTGAAGGAATAGCAGGGGCAACTAGTGGTCTTTGGAGCAGCCCTTGAGAGCTGCTGAACTAGAACAAACCTTGCAGTTTGTTTCCTTCTTGGTGAACTAGCTGTGCATAGTCTAATCTGAAATACTGGCTCATTTTGCTTTGCTTTTCTATCCCTCAGTGACGTCTACTCCTTACGTGATTTATATGGGAAAAGATAAATACGAAAGTAAGTGCGAGACTCAGTGAATATTCCTGATGAGATAAGATCAGTATCTATACATTTTGTATGGATTTTGCATTTTCTGTTTACATTTTATGTCTGGTTTGATTTAAGTGTTAAACCTTTGCAAAGTTGTGCATCTTTTGCAAGAACAAATTGATTGTTCTAATCTAATTTGGACTGTCTAGATGCAATTATTAGTCTATCACCTGTAGCCTGTTTTTGGAACCCCCTCAGTAAATAAACTTGAAAGCTGTGTCTGTCTAGAAGAGAAAAAGGAAGCAAGCAATAGCATAAACATCAGAAGTAGCTCTTGGTCTGCGCAGTAGTTTTAATTTAGAAAATGTATATATTTTGAAGATTTGTGCCTTTCGTTTCCGTTGAATGGTCTTCAGGATGGCTTATTAGTTTGCAATAATACAAATGAATTTTTCCCTGGCATGTATACCATGCACACCCTTTTGATACTCTAGTTAGCTGTAGGCCCTGAGTGTTCTTCCTTCAATTTTACATTCCTCAGACAGGTATATCACAGTATGTAGACTACTATTCAGTAGTTGTCTGGGGTAATTCACTGTGTTAAAGTTGGATTCATCAGTTTTATGGATAATTAGCAAAAATAGCATTAGTGAGAGTGGGCAACGAACAAAACAAAACATTGGAGTTAGTACTACATTCAGTTTCCAGGTGTCTCAGACTATGGTTCAGAAAGCCCAGATGATCAGGAATGTTTGCTTCTGTCATCACGTTTTTTCATTTAAAAACCTGAGACAAAAACATTTGTAAAGTTGCATTTTTGAAAAATGAGCACCTGGCCTTGAGTGAACTGTATACCGTGAGGCTGTGACCAGAAATCAAATACTCGATCTATGATAGGAACCCTTCTGCTTGTCGTCTTCAGATTTGCTCTTAAAATTCAAGTCCAAGAAGGTCAAGCAGACAGTGTTAATGTACAGAGTGGTCTTTAGTAGAAAGGTGGAGAGATTCATGTTGTTCGTGCTAACAGCTTTGCCAGGGCACCTTGTTTAAAAAAGGGAAAAGCGGCTTGCAGCAACATTTCCACAGTTGTTTTACAGCTACGGAGGTGGCTCTAGCTTCAGGTATGTCGCTTTTGTGTGTGCAGTGGTGATGAAATCATTGGCCGTGGCAAATCACTGCTATTTAAAGACGACTTTTAGTGATTTGGAGGTACGTTTCTTCGCCCTGTTGTGCACGCATCCCCAAAATTGCCTTTAAAGCGTGGCCGTTTGCTGCTACTGGTGGTTACGTCATCCCCGTTGCACACGCAAAGCTGCCCAATAGATGTCAGGCATTGTTTTCGGAGAGCACCTACTTAATATGAAGAGGGACTTCCGAAACAAAGCACTCCCCAGAATCTTACCTGAAATCAGTATGTATGTATGTGTGTGTTCTTAAGTTCTTGTTAAATTGAAAGGAAAGGAACACTAGCAGCAGAATCCTATATGTGTCTTTGCAGGAGTATTTTGAATAAAATAAATAAATAAAATTCAGTAGCCAACGTTCTGCTGGGGAAAAAGGTGTATGGCATAGTAATGGTGCAAATGCCTCCCCATTTTATGGAGAGTTTTGCAGACAACCAATTATGTGACCCATTAAGTGAAAGAGACCAGATTTTAGATGGAAGGGGATCACTTGTGCATTTTTTATTTTTTCCTTTTTTATTTTAACGGTTTTGATGGCAACCTTTGAGGTGCTGTGCTTCCAGTGTCCATTGAGGGCCTGGCTCTGAGAGGGAGCTGAGAACTTTCTGCTCATGGTTTGTTTTGCTTTTTCTTATAGATGAAGACCTAATCAAATATGGCTGGCCTGAAGATCTATGGTGAGTATGGAAGACAGCCTCTCCCTTTGAGGTTGATGAATTCACTCAACAGAATCATTACTAGGTATTTCAGGCTGCTTGCATCATGATCGCTAGGGGGAGCCCGTAGTCCTCTGTGCTTCTCTTATTTGGAGAAAATATATTTCATGTTAGCTGCTCTTCCTCCAGCCTTTCCATTTCCTCTTCTGCCAGCTGTGTGAATACTTGCTCTGAGTTGTGAGTGTGAAAAGCTGTAAAAAATCATTTCCCTGCTACGAAGTATTCATGGGTGAAAATGCTCAGACCCAGGTGATGGCCATGATGTACAGAAAAAAATTCTTGGGGGCTGAATCATCACGGCAGCACTAGTCAGATCTGTTCTGTGTTGTGTAGGTTTCATGTGGACAAGCTCTCCTCTGCGCACGTGTACCTCCGGCTACACAAGGTAACCCCCTCCCCCAGCTCTGCTTTTTGCCCTCCTTTATAGGCACTTTGTGTTGCGGTTATGGGTAGGTGGGTGGGGTCTGAAGCCACCACAGGCCACTGACTGTGCCTGCAGACATTCAGTACGGAAGATCATGAAAGGAACACACCTGCAGGGTTGAGCAGCCAGAAGCCATTCAAAGCAAGAGTGAAGGGCAGTAATGGGGAAGTGAGGGGGGCCAGGCATGGGGAGGTGGTAGGAGGGGCTGACCAGACTTGACACAGACCTCAAGGGTGACATGGGTAGGGGATATTGAGAGTCTCCCTTGGTTTGTTGAGTATGTTGGCAATTCATAAATTTAAAAAAAAAAAAGAAGGAGTCCTGACGGTCACTTCAGAAGGCAAGAAAAGGGGAAGAGCCCTCCCATCGCTTCAGTGTAGCGCAGTGAGGAATCTGATCCGAAGAGCGTGAGGCCTAGGTTTTAAAAGTGGCTGTATATTGTCCTGAGGCTTCTTAGGGTCGTGTACACAGCCTCCGGAGGTGTCTTTGAGCCTTGGGCGCTCCGGAGCTGGGGACGCATTCCCACCAGGGCAAGGGTCTTTTTCTTTTTCGGCCCTGAAGATAACAGGGTCGCCGTCAGACTGACTGTCCTAAGGGTTCTTCTCAAGGCACTTAAAAAGGCTCTATAGAGCCTCGTGGCACAGTGGTTAAACTGCTGTCCTGCAGCCAAAACGGTGCTCACAACCTGGGGTTCAATCCCAGGTAGCTTGCTAAAGGTTGACTCAGCCTTCTGTCCTTCCCAGGTCAGTAAAATGAGTACCCAGCTCGCTGGGGGGGCAATGTGTAGCCTGCATAATTAACTTGTAAACTGCCCAGAGGCAAGAACCTCACAGCAGCTTGAAATATAGCACTTGATACGGCAGGAATTTTCACTGGCTGGAATCCTCTTTCTCCGATGCCTCTGACAACATGAATTCTGGTCCTGAAAAATGCCTGCCCTGAGGGATGCCTCAGTCTTTATGGCCCTGCAAGACTCTGTTAAGGTTTGCTGCCAGAGATGATGGTGGCTACTCTCCATCAGTTACTCAGCAAGGGGGCCTAGTTGTCTGAATGGGTTTGTTTCTTGCTGTCCATCCCCCCCTCCCCCTTGTGCTAACATCCACTTTGGTTCCTTTCAGGGGCAGACGGTGGACGACGTCCCTAAGGAGGTCTTGATAGATTGCGCACACCTTGTGAAGGCCAACAGCATTCAGGGTATGGCTTTCATTTGTAGAGGAGGGTTTGGAATTAAGGCGGACGCCCCTTCCCAAACGGTTCAAAGGCTGCGCCAGAGAAATGGGAGCGAAGCACAGCAGCAGTGGGCCATGTTGCGGCTGGGCAGATGTGACATCCTCATGGTTTTCCTGCATCTTTTCAGAGCGGGGCAGTGTCTGGCATTCAGCTTGCTGTGCAGCCCTCCCCCCCTTCCTCTATCTACTTGCCTTTTTCAGTTCAGGTCTCAACATGGGGTTTTTCCCATGGGGGTTCTTGACAGCCTGGGACTCTTCCTTCCCTCCTGGATCTTCCGATGCATGTTGGAGGGAGGCTCCCCCAGCACTGAATGTTCCAAGTCTCCCACCTCGGTTTCCCTGAGCTGCACTGCTCCGGAATGGTAGGAGGAGAAAGGGAGCGGGGGCTACTTGGGACAGCTGTGAGCACTGGAAGGATTGTTTGGCCCCCCCTGCAGCTTTACTTGTTTGCCTGTTTGTTTCATTTTAAGGCTGCCTTTCTCCCAGGGAGAGACTCAGGATGGATCACGATGATTAAAGGGAGTTAGTCTAAAGCCCAATAAATTACAGGATTAAAAAGAAATGTAAACATATAGTAGTTAAAGTGACTGTCTAACATTTTCAAAAGCATTATAAACACATTTAGAAGGATGCATGCCCAGTGTCTGGAAAACACTAATCTTGCCCAATTCAGTTATTAAAAGCCTGCTTAAAAAGGCAGGTCTTTAAACGGTCATCAAAAAGATAAAAGGGAAGGAGCCAACCTAACCTCTTGTGAGAGAGCATTCCACAGTTTGGGAGCAGCCACAGCAAAGGCCCCCTTTTGTGTCCCCACCACATGTGATGGGAATTGGGACCAAGAGAAGGGCATCCTCTCAAGAGCTGAGATGCCAGGAATGCTCATAGGGGGAGATGCAGTCCTTCAGACAACCTGGACCCAAACCATCTAGGGCTTTGTAGGTTATAATAAGCACTTCGAATTTTGCTCAGAAATGGACTGGAAGCCAGTGAAGCTGTTGTCGCAGGAGACGGATACACTCCCTGTAACTGGTCCCCTTCAGCAGTCTGGCTGTGGCATTCCGAACCGTCTTCAAAGGCAGCCTCACATGGAGCATATTACAGTAATCCAGCTGGGATGTAACAGACCTGTGTCACCATGACCAGATCAGACGTCTCCAGGAATGGGTGCGGCTGGCCCATAAGTTCTAATTGTGCAAAGGCACTCCCGGCTACCACGGAAACCTGGGCGTTCAGGCTCACAGATGGATGTAGGAGCACCCTGAGCTTTGTACCTGTGTCACCCCGTCCAGCACAGGCTGCATCTCTGTTCCTTGATCTGCCTTTTGGCTGACCAGGGGCAACTCGGTCTTGTTTGGATGAAGTTTCAGTTTATTCACTCTCATCCCGTCCATTAGTGATACCAGACACCGATTTGGAGCTGAAACAGCTTCCTCGGATTTAGAGGGCAAGGAGAGATACAGGTGGGTGTCCTCTGCGTATTGGTGACACCCAACGTTCCCTCTCATTTTGAGCCCCTTGCACGTGCAACTGCACCTCCCCCCGCGTGGGGTTCCGTCACAACTGGAACCAAAGGGGCTGAAAGGGATTGCTATTACCTCGGGATCCCAGTGACCTCAAGGGGAGGTGTTGAGCGCTCCAACACTGGAGGCATTCAAGGAAAATTTAGATAAGCACCTGGCAGATACGCTTTGATTTGGATTCCTGCCTTGAGCAGGGGGTTGGACTGGATGGTCTTTGGAGGCCCCTTCCAACGTCACTTTTCTAGGGTTCTATGGGTGTGCAGAGGAGGAGGGCTGCATGGAAGGGGGCAGAGTCGCATTGAGCAGGCACGGGCCGTAGAGGGAATCTTGATGACACTGAACCCCAAAACGACAGACAACCTCTCCCAGCAGTTTTGTGCAGATGTTAAAGAGCGTAGGAGACAAAACAGAACCCTGGGTGACCTTGCAAGCCAGCAACCAGGGTGTGGATCAGGAACGCCCCCATTACCACCCTCTGAGTTCTCTCCTCCAAGAAGGACCGGAGCCACTGTAACGCAGTGCCTCCAAGTCCCATCTCAGAGAGACGGGCCAGAAGGATACCGCGATGGATGGTATCGAAAGTCACTTGAGAGGTGCAGCAGAACCTCTCCCCCTCTCCCGTTGCCAAGGCACGCAGGTCATCCATCAAGGTGGTGGCCAAGGCCTGGCTGGCTGCGCTCACCAGGGTATCCAAGCCTTGGCAGGGCTCAGAAGAGGATGGAGCTGGGTGGGTTTCCCCCCCCCCCCCTTGACTTCAGGATCCGAGCACCCAGCGCTGCTGAGCCCGTTGAGGTTGGGTCTCGAGAGAAACGGTTTGACGCTCCTTCAGGCTTTGTGCTTCAGGCTCAGGAAAGGGAAGAGTTATCCCGGCATCACCTGCCAGGAGATGGTGTGGGAAGGTATCCCTGGATGGTGCGGAAGCCCCCAGGGATGATTCCTTCTCTGCCCTAAGAAATCTCATCCCCTCCATCCACAGTTCCTTCCTGGGTGGACGTACGCCAAGTCTCGAAGCCATGAGAGAAGGGGAGGCAGCGGTCAGGTTCAGCAACGGCTGCTGCCTTTTACGAGTTTTCATCCTGAGAACCTTTGCCCTTCGCTGGCGTTCTTGGTATCGGTTACTTTTTTGCTCCCTGAACTTGGGAGCTGAGAGGCCAAAGGTCTCCTCCTGTAGTCGGCGCCCTTCTGGGAGTATCTGGAGTGAGTTAACTTTCCCCTGAATCTCCTGTTGACAGCAGGATGTGCTGCAGGCTGTTTCATAACCTGGCAGGGGTTCTGGAAGAATTCCTTCCCTTCTCACTTTGTCATGTCTCACAGGTAGCAGCCTGTCTGGCAGAGCATGACTGCATGACACTGACCATGTTGTCTAGTTAGCCTCTGAAAGAACTCTGATGAGAAGGATCAAATGTGAGGTGAGGGGGCTTGAACGCAGGTTAGGGGATAGACATAGCCAGCTAAACCTCTGGCCCTCGGTGTAAGGAATCACTGCTTTCTTTAGGCTGTAAAATGAATAACGTCAACGTGGTATACACCCCATGGACCAACTTAAAGAAAACGGCAGACATGGATGTGGGACAGATCGGGTTTCACCGGCAGAAGGACGTAAGTTTTTCCACCCCCTCCCTCCAAAACTCTGGCCCTCTGAGCACCCAGTGGGAAACTTTGCTCATGTCTTGCGAAATGGGGAGGGAGGTGGGGGGGGGGGAAGGAGGAAGAAGGACAGGAAGATCCTGCCGGCCGTCTCCTGTCATCACAGCATCCCCTTGCTGAGTGCACTGCAAGGGCGGCCCGGGTGGGGTGGCGTTGCTATGGATAGCTGGGTTAGCATTACTAAGCTGATAATTATTCAGCCGCCAGATATAAACATGTTCTCACCCAGTTGAACGGCCTCCATATGACTTCATGCAAGGAGCCGTAAACGTGAAATAAAGATTGGAGCTGGCGGTGGCCCTTTTTCGGGGCTGTCTGAGCGTGTCCCCTTCCCCTTATGCACAGTAATGGTGTTGCATGATTTCTGCCCTGTGTTTGAATGCTCTGATCTCCTGACACCTGTCAGTCGTTCTTGTGCTTAGGATAAATTGTCCAGGTTAACAAGAGAACACTGTTCGTAAAGGGCTAGCAGCTTTTAAGGCAGGTAAAACCCCAAATGGGGCTACTTGAAATCTGAGGCCAGTCATCTTGGTTTGATTCACCCCCGGGCAGAATGCCGCTCACGAGAGCTGTTTCCTCTAGTTTCTGAGGTGACCACACAATCAGTGGCGCAGCCATTGTGTGACCGGGTATTTGGCGGACACCCCAGCAAATGGAGAAAACCGCTTGAGCCAGTGGCACTCAATGCAGTGCCTGTCGTATAAACTGAAATGGATCCTGGCTCTGGAGTGGGCTGGAGGGAATCTGTGGTCTGATTTGGCAAAAAGCCGGCTCAAAAGTTTGTGTGTTCTTTGTGGTTAAAAACTTCCTTAGTATCCATGAGGCTTAGAAAAGTACTTTCCTCTTTTGGGAAAGTAGAAACGATGGGATTTTGAGGATTTTTTTTTTAAAAAGCCAACAGCTGGAGAACCCCCTGCAGGATGGCGTGAGATGTTTCTGTGAGCTTTGCTCCTCCTTCAAGGTCATGAGTTCCTTCAGCCTAGTCAACAATTCAGAGGTGCCTTGTAAGCTTAGAATGTAAGAGGATCATTCACTTTTTGTGGCGTTTCATTTTTCTCCCCTCCTGTGTGGGTGACTTTGCCGCAGGGTCCCTCAGTGTGGAGAGGTTCCAGGGTTGAAGGCAGCACGGGGGCCTTTAAAGGTTGGGAGGCATCTCCCGGCCCCTCTGGGGAGGCAGTCGGGTGGCTGCACAGACATCCTCCGCTACTTTGGGCAGGCAGTGTCATCCTCCCTTGAGCCTGGAAATAGGAGGTTTCCAGTGACGACAGGAGGCTCGGGTTCTAATGCCGCCACCCCTGTGGCAGGTGGTTGTTTTAATGTAGTTTTAGCCAAATGGAGGCAGGAAGTCTCTGCCTTCATGTCTTGACCCGATGGCCCAGCAGAAGTGTGGAGTAGCCTACGTTGCTTCAACAGAACTTCAGTTCATCAGGATGAGGCGTGAAACGGTGACGGTTGTAAACTGCTCAGTCCTGGGAACAGTGTCCTCTCCCTTTCTTAGTCACGTGCTGAGGAAGGACAGTCTTTCTTGCTGCTTTGGCTGGATGGGGTTGGGGCTGATGTGACTGAGATTCCCTCAAGAGGATGGCTTCCGGCTTCACTGTAATTTAATTCCAAGAGGGCAGGGCAGGAAGTCCTCCGCTTCCGTGGCTTCCTTTGGGGTCTGATTTCAGGCCTTGACCTTCAGAGGGGCAGAACTCAGTCCCGAAAGATGGACGCGTGCCTCTTCCTAGCTGACCGAAGAGGGCCTCGGGGGCTGGCGACGTCTCCACTGTTCTGAGGAAAGGACCGCTCTGCCCTGTAGCGCTGCGTGACAGATCCAGTCTGGATTCCCTTGTCCGCTGCTCCAGCCTTTGGCTTCCTCTCTGTTGCAGCCTCAGGAAATGACCTTTCCTAACGTGAGGTGGTCTTCGCCGGGAGAGGCAGAATGGTGTCAGTAGATGCCAAGCGGGGGAACGGCTCTTGTCTCTCCCGGTACTCTTAAGAAACCATTCCGTTTGGGTGGGTGAGGTTTGTCACTTAGTGGCTGACCGAAGTTCTTCTTGGGTGAGGAGTGGTGAGTGGCACAAAGCAAGCAAAGTCGCACGGCAGGCTTATAAATCCCCCCCCCCCCGCCTCCATGGCCTGGTTGCCTTTGGCGAGTCAGGCTCGCCTGCAGCTAAAGCAGGCCCAGTCCAAGTGGGTAGGTAACTGACAAAGGGTGGTTCAGAGGCTGAAGGTTTGGTACGAGTGAAATTGGAAGCCCTGGCAGCCATGGAGAGGGCTAAGACTTGACACAAGAGGAACGGCCACCCCAGTTTTAGAAGACATGGAGACGGGAGGAAGAAAATGGAAGGACTGGCGTCCACAGCAAGCAAGATAAGACGTTTGGCTTGAGTTAGGGTTTTTTGAAGAGGAGGAGTATGTGATGGAGGTGGGAAACCAGAGGAAAGCAAAAGGAAAGGGATCAAAGCAGGGCCGAGAGTTTCTGGGTCTGCTGAAGGGGCTTAAAGCCCACAGCAGGAGGGAAGGCGGTCTGGACTTGAGCTTCCTTGGCCACCAGCCTCCAGCCTTGGGCATCTGGGTGGTGGTCCCACGTGGAGAGGTAGCCTGGGTCCCCTGCCGCGCTGGACCAGCGCTGGACCCCTCTGTTTTGCTGGCACCCTCCGAGACGTCTCTTTCCACACACGAGCCCTCTCGGGCTTTTCTGCTCAGAGGCTGCCCCAGCTTTACAGGGACCTGCCTCAGAGGCGAGGCTAATTGCTCTTCATTGCTGCCATCTGCGTTGTTTCTTGTCCTAAGGTCAAGATCTTGACTGTGGAGAAGAAGGTGAACGAGATCCTGAACCGACTGGAAAAGACCAAAGTGGAGCGATTCCCAGACTTGGCCGCTGAGAAAGAATCTCGTGACCGGGAGGAGAGGAACGAGAAGAAGGCCCAGATCCAAGAGATGAAGCGTAAGGAGAAGGATGAGATGAAGAAGAAGAAAGAGATGGATGAGCTCAGGTGGGTGTCGCTGTCTCCCTGGCTGGGTGTGTGTGTGGATTCAAGCAGGCTCTGTTTTCGGGCAAACAGCAGAAGCTGTTTTCCTTTTTCCTCTTGACAGCAAAGCAAGGGAGCTGGCCTGGATTCTTAAACAACATGCTTGGGTGCCAGACTCCTGTTTGTTTTCCCTCCCGTACTGCTGGTTTGCCAGATGACCTCAAACAAAACATTTTCAGAAGGGTGGTTTTTCTGCCAGGATTAAAAACCTATGTTAGACATCACCGCAGGCCGGTGGTGCTTTGGGCCAAGAGATTCTGTCTTCTGCGGGAGAGCTTTATCGCTCGGACTCCCTCCCTCCCAATTACACGTATTGACAAGCTGTTTTCCCCATGTGGGTACATCCTGCCCTAGCTACAGCTGTGGGTCCAGGCCCCAGTTTGCCTGGCCCTCTTTTCTTGTGTCGGCCAGAATCAGGACTTGAGCCACAGGCCTCCTGCTTCTGAAAACACAGAAATGAAATGAAGTGGGGGGAGAAAAATGTGTTGCTTTCAGGATGGCTGGTATTGACCTGGGTTAATGGGTTCTGTGCGGAGGAGTGGACTGTCATCCTGGACGCTGTCAGCCACCTCATGAATTCTTCCTGCTTGAAAAACTAGACAGCAAAGCAGGGCATGGAGAAAGATACTGGGGTGTTTGTTTTTTTCTTCACCTTTTGCAGCCACCCCTTGTGTCAAGAGGGATGGGAAGGGTGCTTCTCTGGGCCACAATGGGCTCTTGCTGCCAGGAGGGTCAAACCAGAAAGGCAAGCAGACCCTGTTCAGGATCCTGGCCCCCAATCCTGGCTTCCAGAGTTCTGGAAGAAACCCTCCACGGGTGCAAAGTGTTCTTGCTAGTTTTTGCCAGCTGTCTTTTCTCTACTGAGCAGTAGCTGAGTGCTTCTAACAAGGAGAGTTTGTTTGTTTGTTTGTTTCTTTCTTTCTTTCTTTCTTTTTTCTTTCTTTCTCTCTTTCTTTCTCTCTTTCTCTCTCTCTTTCTCTCTCTTTCTTTCACTCTTTCACTCTTTCTTTCACTCTTTCACTCCTTCTTTCACTATACCCATTTCTGCTGGCCTTGGTTAAGGGCTGTGCAGCTAAGCTACTCTAATTGGTGCCATGTTGTGGTTTTGTTTCAAAGCAGCTAGGAAATGGCTTTCATAGTTTTCCACTGTAGTCAATCACCCTTCTGGGCACCAGGCAGGCCGCTGGCCGTGAGCTGAGCCTGTTTTTCTGCACAGCCACCATCCCTGCTCTTCTGCTCAGGGACCTCAGGTCCGTAGGGCGCTGAGGGTTCGGGCTTTTTTCTCTGTCCCAGCAGGTCATGATGGAAAGGCGCTTGGCCTGTCTTGATCTGTGATGGGAAATATCTATTCCTGTCTCCTGAATTTCAGTTGGCGTGTTGGAGGGCACCTCTTTGAAGCCCATCGGGCGGTGTTCCTCAGCTGGCACCCTTCGGATATGGCCAATTACAGCGCCCAGTACCCACGGGGAGCCGTCCTCTGACGCGTCTTGAAGGCCCCTTATTTGGGGAAGGTTGCCAGACGATTCCCTCAGGGTCGTTTTATTTATACTGATTAGCAAGGGAATCCCCAACAAACGAGGGCACGTCAACCGAGAGCCCTTGCTTTGCGCTGGAGCAAAGGCCCGCGTGGGCAAAGGTTTAGGAGCCCCTCGTCGCGAGTCTGTTCCATGGAGCTGCAGAGGGTTCTCCACGTTGGTGTAGGGAAGTCTCAAGTCAGGGACGTCCGCGGTCTGTGCAGCGATGACGGTGTGGTGGGTGAGGTGTCCTAGCCAGCCTCCCGCTCGTGGCCCTTGCCCGTTGTGTGGGCAGCTTCCCTGTCAATCCTTTTCTTGTACACGGAGGTGTTCTCAGTGCTCTCTGCTGCTGCAGTGTTTGTGTTCCTTCTCTTTTGCAGGAGTTACTCCTCCTTAATGAAGGCAGAGAACATGACCTCCAACCAGGTGGGTCCCAGCAGGCAGCCTCCTTCGGGCCCCTCTGTTGACCACAGACCTGGCCCAACAGAATCCGAGGCAACCGAGAGCGAGCGGCGTTCCCATTTCCCCCTAACCAGGGCCCCTAGGGCGGGTCAGCTTTAGCTGGGGAGGGAGGGAGGGAGGGAGGATCTGCCCCTGCCCCTTGGGGCTTTGCCTTCTGCTCTTGGTCAAGGTGGGCAGTGCTGGCCCATGGCAAAGGGGCTGCTCGGTTTCTCTCCCCAGTCGTAATTGCAAGCAGTGGCCTTGGTGGGTCACTTGTGAAAGTGGAAAAGAAGTAAAGAGTAAGGAGTGTAATGAGATGCAGGGGAACCAGGCGGTGGCTGGCGGTGGCTTTTCTCCTTGTCCCATCAAAAGCTGAAGGAAGAGGATTCCATCATCCCCGGGGCTGTTGTTGATGATTCATGTAGGTGCTTTTGACTCCCAAGGGCCAGATAGAGGAGTCACGAGGCCAAGCCAGGTCCATTCCGCTCCTCTCTGGCATACTAGCGGCGGCCTCCCCACCCCAGGGTGGAAGAGCAGGCAGCCACGAGGGTGGCACGGGTGGCAGAAGCAGCAGCTGCTCCCGACTGCCCAGTCCAGGTCTGAGTGGCCATTGGTCAGAGTTTCGGGACCATTTCTTCCTCACCTGGCTGCACAGGGACATCGGGCCTGCCTCCTCCGGGGGGGGGGGGGGGCTCGGCAGCCGGTGCTTGCTCCTCATGCCAAGGGATGCCAAGGGAGCAAACTGGCCCACCCAGCAGGCAGCTGGAGGGGGAAGTATGCGTAGCTGGCAGGACTGGGTTATGTGGATGGCCTGGTGAGGCCCATTGCAGGAAAACATGTCAGGATCAGATTGTGGCCCCCAGGACTGGAAGCAGAGATGGAGCAGTGTGGGGTTAAGCCGCCGTGGGAGCCCACCCCATCTCAGAGGAGGCGTTAGTTGCCGGCTGGGTTTGCCCCTCCGTGTACCCCAACGGCTGTGGCTGTAAGAAGTCTTTGCCCTGTTCAACGATCCAACCCCTTAACGTCCTTCTCAAGAGGCTTTTTCTGGTTCCCTCCCGCAGGACGGCAACGACTCCGACGACTTCATGTAAGCCAGGGCGCTCGGCCGTTGGAAGACGAAGACGGACTTCAGCATCTTATTTCTTTGCTCTCGGTGCCCCAAATAAGCCCGTGAACTTGGGAGTCTCTGTACTTGTTTCCTTGCGGGCAGCGAGGAGCCTCTGGGAGGCGGTGGGCCGGTCTTCTCCCCACAGAGGATTCCTGCAGCTGCTTGGAGGCGGCCGGCTCTGATCACAGAGGTGTTCGGATGGGTGCATTTCTGGGGAAGTCGGGGCAGAGGCTGCTTTTTAAGGCCTTAGCCGCAGAAGCACAGCCTTGCCTTCAGTTTCCCCTAAAGAACTGATTTACTTGGGATGCTGACCCAAAGAGGTCATTTTCTGGCAGTGTGTGTGGGTGGGTTTTTAAAATGTGTTAGATGAGAGGCCTGGTGTGGAGGGTTGGGTGGCCTCTGTAAGCAGCTGCCAGGACCCCTGCTCTGTTGCATGCTGGGAGACTCCGGCCAGAGAGCAGCCCCCAGAGGCAGCAGGGCGTCCTCTCCAGATGCCCCCCCCCCAAGGGAAGAAGGGTGTGGCTCCCGGCGGTGCTTTGGGGGCCTCCCGGCAGCTTCAGATGTGGCCGGCAGCGCTGCTTCTCCAGTCCTTTCCGATCACGGTCCTCACAGCAGCTCAGGGGAACATTTCCCCTGGAATATTGCTCCACGTTTATTCATCAACATTTTCTCAAAGAAAAAAAAAAAAGAAGAAGTGGGAAGTTTCTCTCTCTGCGTCTTCTGTTTCTTGCTTTGGATTCTTCCGGCTTCTCAGCTGTTCCCTCTTGCAGAAGGGCCCGGGTGGTTTCCTTTAGTTAACCGGGACATCCCACCCGTGGGCAAGCTGAAGGTGGCTTGATGTACCTGGGCGGGGAAGAGCCAAGACTGGATTCCTGCTAGCATTGCCTGAAACATCCAAACCAGGGTGCTTAAAGTGGCTCTTCTTTTTTTTATGAGGGGGAAAGGGCAGCCCCCTCCCCATGGTCGGTGAGGAGCCAGTGGGAAGCCCCTGGCTGCAGGAGCTGAGAACACTCCCTGTTTCCTTCCCGGGCTGGTGACCCCAAAAAAGTCTCAGCCTCGGGTGACTCAGGTGGTCACCCCCTGCTGCTCCCGGGTTCCCAGGCAGTCCTAGCAGACCATTTGGGTGCAGCCCGGGGACAGCCGAGAAGAGCATCCCCTGCCCCATTGGGGTCTGCCTGTCTGCCTTGGGAGGACCCACCACCGTAGCAACAGTGGCGGCCAGGATTTCCCCTCTGGATCTCCACCCCGGGCCTGTCTCGGAATCTCAGGAGGAGCCGCACCAGCGTTATGCGGATCCCGGGACTGCTCTTGGCCTGTGGTGGTGTGTCTGTGTGTTGGTCTCCAGCCAGAGAAATGCACAAACAAAACAGAATCCCCCATACCTCACAGGGTTCATGAGATGATATGTGAGTAGAGGAAGCAGGCAGGAATCACAAAAATCATCTTGGCCTCTTTTCGCTGCTGCTGTTCTGTGCCACCAGCTGGCCTCTGGCTCCTCCCTGAGGGAGTGACCTCCAAAGCCTCCCGTCCTCAACGGGACAGGGGACTCCAGCCCGTGGACAAGGGCACATAGATTCAGCCAGTAGGTGGGATCCAGGTCTAGTTAAATCCAGTTGGGATTTAAGTTGGTCATGATTCAAGTAAGTCCTCTGGATCTTGGTGTGACTCCATCTGGATTTGCACCCATGCCCCGGACCCTGATGCTCTCTGGAGGCAGCTTTGAGTCTTTTTGTTTGTTTGTTTGTCTCCTTCAGAGCCATTAGCACAACATTTAGTACCTTTATGTAGCACCCCTATTCTTCAGGGTTGTTTTTTTAAAAAGAAATAATAAAGGGTAACTCATAATAGGTATCCTTGTGGGTCAGTTTTGGCCCAGAGTCAAACGGGACTGTAAGACTGACGGGGCTTTGCCTCAGCAGATCAGCAGAAAAGCTGCCCATCCATCGGTGATCCTCTCAGGAAAGCAGGATGGAGCAGAAGCATCCTCTCGGGGGTTCACGGACCTGTCTCTCTTTCTGAGGGTGAGAATGAGGAAGCCCACCTCCTCTTGTCTGGTGGAAACCTTTGCATTTTCCTCCTCCATTTTGGGGCCAAGTTGTCCTCTCCCTCTGCGAGTGGGAGCGATGAACGTTTTCCTCAAAGGGGGTTCCTCCTCCACGCTCCCCGGGGCCCGTCTCCTAGGGACCAGGAGCATGTTGTGGGCCTTGGATGCTTAGGAGGACAGAAGGAAGGCACCTGCCCAGCCCTCCCCTCCCCTCCGGAGGTAGAAGTGGTTTGCTTCCTAGGGTGGCTGGTCTTCACGAGGACGCCCCAGCAGTCCCATCCCCTTGCCCATCTCTCCCTGGGGCTGCCGTCACAACGTGCCTGCTGTTGAGCACGTATAACCTTTTCGTAGCTGCGGCAAAGGAGCAGAGTGGGAAGGGGGCTCGGCCTCCCCTGCCCTCACATGCATGGGACGAGGGGGCTGTTGAGGAGAGAAGGCGGAGAGAGCCCTCGCGGGCTTCCCTGAGCTGGCTGCCCAGGCACAGAACTCAAAGGTAGGACTGTGTACGAGGACTCTTGGTTACCCTCGGTAATATGGAAACCTGTCGTCCTTTGCATTTGCGTCCCAGATGAGCTTCCCACCCCACTGCAACCAGCTTCTTCCAAGCGTTAGCCATTTTCTGCTCCCGGGTCGGCACTTTGGAGACCAGCTTTGGAGGTGGAGCTCAGTGAGAGCTTGCAAATCCATTGTAAAGTAAGCAGAATAAGTAACATGCTGGCTGTGACGGTGGCCATGATGGAGACGGGTGGGCAAACAGCAGAATTAAACATGAGCTGCTTTGTTGGTAGAGTTTAATGCCATGACCTCATGACCAGCTCTTGGACTCTGCTGGTCATGGCATTAAAGGGTTGAGAGAATCCTAGAACAATGGGGCTGGAAGGAGCCTCTAAGGCCATTGAGCCCAACCCCCTGCTGAGTGCAGGAACCCAAATCCATGGAGATTTCACAGAGGGTGGTCCAGTTTTCTCTTGAATGCCTCCAGCCTTGGAGAGCTCATCACCTCCCAAGATCATGGGTTCCACTGTCGTACTGCTCCAACGAAGTTTTTCCTGATAGTTAACCTAAATCTACCTTCCTGTAGCTGGCGCCCATTATGATGTGTCTTGCAGTCTGGGATGATCAAGAACAAATCCTGCCCTTCCTCTGCAGGACTGCCTTTCATGTCTTTGAAAAGTGCTATCATAGCACCCCTCAGCCTTCTTTTCTCAAGGCTAAACATGCCCAGTTCTTTCAGCCTTTCCTCCTAAGGCTTGGTTTCCAGTCCCCTGATCATCCTTGTTGCCCTCCTTTGTTCCAATTTGTCAGCATCCTTCTTGAAGTGTGGTGTCCAGAACTGGACACAAGACTCAAGGTGAGGCCTAACCAGGGCTGAATAGAGGGGGACGAGCACCTCGCAGGATTTGGGGACTATACTTACTACTATCCAGAGAGAGATGGGGAACATGGCTGTGAAATCAGCCAGTCCTGCCTCTTTTGATGGAGGATGCAGAAGGGGCTGGCCTACTGCCATGCAAATGCCTGTGGCCGCCCCCTGCTTATTTGTTCATGACTTCCAGGCTCCTGTGGGTGTTGCTAAGCTGATCCATTAGCTCTGATGGTGAGAAAGCAACCCCTAAACCAGACTTTTGTCTGTTGCAAACTTTTAAAGGATGAATTCTTGTCAAAGGAATGGAGGCACTGCAGCCTGAATAAATCATGTTGTGCCTGCCTTCCGGTAACTGGATTGTCCTGTTGAGCTCTGTTTGAGTTCTGATCTCCTTGGGAGGGAGAAGGAGATCGGTCGAATCCTGAAGCTCCGCCATCCCGATCTTTTGCAACTTCTGTTCCCACGCGTTGCCTCCAAGGGGGGGATAGGTATCGCCACACGCTGCCCACACGCTTGTAGAAGATTTCTGGTCCTCCTTGCTGAAAACACCATGACAGATATTATTAATATTACTAAAGTTTGATGCCCATGTGGGTCCGGTGGTGAGCGCCCCAAAGAGCTACAACTGAGTCGGGACTCCTTCCCTCAGAAAGCAAGGGGCAAAAGGGTTTCGATCGCCCTGGGCTTAGATAGGTAGCCCTCCCAGGACCAGCGGCATGCCAGTGGGGACTGAGTGAATGGGGAGGGGGGGCCTGCTGGCCACAGGACATCTCCCTTCCAGGAACAGACCACGTGGGCATTGTCCAGCGCCTGTAAAGAACACCTGAGAAATGGAGAGCAGATGTGCCCATGGATGCTTGAGCCAAGAGGAGTCGCTGGCCACCAACATGGTTGCCAAGGACTGACGAGGAAGATCCAGAGGTGTTCTGCCTTAGTGCCGTTTCCTCCGTCCCTAAGGCCTACGGGTGGCTACCGCTGAGGACCTGGTGCTGACAGGGATGAGCCCCCACCCGCACGGCTGGTCTTGGCTGGCTCCGGGGGAGGGGGGGTGTCCTTGCGTTCCAACACACTGAGCCTCTTTCTGCATGGAAGGGGTTACGGTCAAGCTGCCCAGGGAGGCCATGTCTTTGTGCTCCAGCCTCAGAGCTGGCTGGAGGCTGCTGGTCAGCTAGCTGGCCAGCTGATGAGGATGATGGAAACAGCTTGTCTGTTGAAGTGGCCCGCTTAGTCCCAGGCAGCTCCAAAGTTGTTGCTCTGCTTCAACCTGCGTGTTGTGAAATATTTCCTTTTCATTTGAGCTCTCAAGAAATTAAGAGACACTGTTTGCATAACTTAAACACCCACCCACGCACATTTTATTTTGCAGAAATAAGGCACACAAGGATCACACAAAGTGGATGTGACGTGACTTAGAACACAGCTTTGTTTTGCTTCGTCCCCAGTCGTCTGTTTTCTTGAGATGCTAGATAAAGCCAAGGTCTTTTGCTTGGTTACTTTGAAATGAAATCATTTTTGCAGTTAAGAGGAAGCCCAGCATTTTAAAAAGACAAAAATCAGTGGCAGATACAGCTGTAAAGCTGGGAAGAAAGGAACAGTGGATGGCCCTGCCTAAAAGCTCTGCTGAGGAGCAAACGTCCAGATGTGTTGTTGTTGTTTAGTCGTTTAGTCGTGTCTGACTCTTCGTGACCCCATGGACCAGAGCATGCCAGGCCCTCCTGTCTTCCACTGCCTCCCGGAGTTGGGTCAAATTCATGTTGGTGGCTTCGGTGACCCTGTCCATCCATCTCGTCCTCTGCCGTCCCCTTCTCCTCTTGCCTTCACACTTTCCCAACATCAGGGTCTTTTCCAGGGAGTCCTCTCTTCTCATGAGATGGCCAAAGTATTGGAGCCTCAGCTTCAGGATCTGTCCTTCCAGTGAGCACTCAGGGACCTATTTGCACACTGCTCTCATAGAAAGTTATGCTGCTCCATGCAATTTGTAGTTCTTAAGCATCATTGATTTTTTTTGTCATTAGTTAGCTTCAAACAAAGCAAAATGATGAGAGAGTCAAGATAAGAGGAATCACTAGTTTCTAAAGTAGCAGCTGTTATTCTTGGCTGCAGTCTCCATTTGGATGAACGATTGAACTAAAGTATACAAAATCTCCCAACTGTTTCACGTTCTTCATTGTCAACAGTAAAGTTGTGTAGACATGATTTTTGTCGTCTTCATGTTCAGCTTCGATCCTGCAGAGGCACTTTCACTAAAATTTTTTTCAAGTAATTGCTGCTTTCTGTCAATAAGATGGGTGTCATCTGCATGCCTCAGTTTCTTGATGTTTCTTCCACCAATTTTACTCCTCTTTCATCTGAATCTAGTTGGCAGAGGCAGCAATGAAGGAATTAGATTAGGCATCCTTCAGTCTCGAGAGACTATGGTCACGTGCTCTGAATAGAGGACTTGGAACAGCGTCTAGTGTGGCTGAGAAGGCCAATTCGAGAGTGACCATCCCTTCCACACTGAAGACAAATACAATCTGTCCCCTGTCCAGCTCCCTGGTTTTGCTGGTTTTGGTACGGCCTCTTGGCCTCGGCCTGCTGGACAAGGATCTCTTCTTCAAATTGGGAGAGGCCGTGATGCAACGCCTGCCTCCAGGCTGAGCGCTCAGAGGTCAAGGTTTCCCATCTGTGGAGGTCCATTCCTAAGGCCTTCAGATCCCGCTTGCAGATCTCCTTGGATCACAGCTGTGGTCTCCCTCTGGGGCGATTTCCCTGCACTAATTCTCCATACAGGAGATCTTTTGGAATCCGTCAGCCGTTCTCAAGACAGCCATTCTGTTGTGAGAAGAATGAATTAGAAGGAATTAGAAAAGGTCATCAAATATAAGGATGTATCACTGGAGACTGTGGCCAAGGTCATCCACACCATTGTATTCCCAACGATATGTTCTGCTTACATGTCAAGGTTTGAAGCCTTGTCTGTTTAAGAGAGCTAGAAAAATAATAGAATTATTACGGGGGAGGGGGGGTTGTTCAGAAAAAAGTGCTTTAAAAGTGAAACTTGCAGCTTGAACTTTGTAGTTTTGAACCCAATCCGCATTTTTCAGAACAATGAGCCAGCTCCTGCAGAGTAAGGTCACTGAATTAACAAACATCTTGGCAACTGAATGAATATTTTGGTTACGATTTATAAACAGAGTGATGAGATTGTAGTAAACAACACTGTGAATGAATGAAAAATTGTACAATCTTAGCATCTCTTGGAAAAGGCAAATATATGAATTATAGGCTTTCTTGGTTTTGGAAAATATTAGTCAGCAATTAGTCTTTCAGTATTTCCTGTCGTAGCAAAAATAGTCAAAGCATAATTATATGACAAGAGTTCAGTTTCTAACCCAGAAAAACAATTGTAAAGTAAATAAGAATTTAATTTGCTGTTGCTCTCACTGGGTAAAGAAATCCTGGATTAGTAAAAAGAGATAAGAAAGAAACAATAACAGTTGGTAAAAGGTATAAAAATAGTTGAGAACAGATCGCCAGAGATTATCTGGAAGTTGAATCATGGCAACTGGATTTTCTTGATAGGTTGAAACGTTTCATTTCGCTCCTCATCCAAGTAGCTTCTTCAGTCTGAGGAGAGTTGGCAGGAGACCCCTGATAGATCCTCCACATTGGCTTCACTTTCCCCTGGTCTGAATAGGCTCCTTAGAAGGACAAAGGACTGGGGGTGAGGGATAATCCCACTTCTGCAGTCCTTCTCCACCCATTGTCATGGGTCGTTATGGGTCGTTAATAGTGGTCTTTGTGTTTGTGGTCCTAATCTTTCTGGAGAGGGATGAAAGGGCAGCATGATAAATAGGAGACAGATTGTATCTAAGGCCTCCACCCCTGTTGAGTGAGGGATTTGCTATAAGCACATGTATGGCCACCCTGACTCCTCTCTCAAACCACCTATCTTCCCATTCTAAAATGAGTACAAGCCTATTCAGACCAGGGGGAAGTGAAACCAAGGTGGAGGATCTATCAGGGATCTCCTACCAACTCTCCTCAGACTGAATAAGCTACTCAGATGAGGAGCGAAACGTTTCAACCTAACAAGAAAGAAGTCCAGTTGCCATGACTCAACTCCCAGGTAACCTCACCTGGATGGCTGATAACCTTCACAGATATATCGCCAGAGATTCTCCCAAGAAGGACCAGCAATGAGGCCTTCCTTTAACCATTCCCCCTCCAGGTTAATCCTGAATCGATGGCTTGAAATGTCCTTTGGTGCTTCTACATTTGCAGGTTGCTTTACTCAGTTGATGAAAAGCGGCACATTTGGGATTTGGCAGTACCTGCTCAGTCACCCAGTCGCTAGTTCTTGGTTCCGTGCAGACAACGGAAGCAGGAAGAAGCGGAGCAATGAGGAGAGACCACTGAGATGTCCTTTCTGTTCCCCACCCCATGGATTCAGGATGGGGGCACCGGACGGTGTCTCCCCCCATGATGTGACGTTGCTGCTTTGTCTGCCCATCTGATGGGGAGAATCTGCGGGACTGAGGATGCTTGAGCAGGCCTTCTGAGCAATGCTTGTGTGTGGCCCTTTGTAGATGGTAGCCCATGAGATGGGCTACTCACAGGATGCAGATGTGTCTTGTGACAAGTCCATCTCGTGGGCTACAAGCCATAAAACTTGTCCAAACCCCCCCCCCCCACAAAAAAAACCCCACACAACACACACCTTGTTGGTAGAGCTGGTTAGTCTGTCTAGCGCCACATGGCTCTTTTCTTTCTTCTGCCTCTGGTGCCCCCAAAACAGCATTCTTGTGGGATCCTAAGGATTAGCCAGCTTTACTTGAGATAAGCTTTTGTGGAGGATCGCCTGTCTCATCCGCTCTGCCACGGGGTGCCAGTTTTCTTATCCCACTCACTGCACCAAGGGGATCGTGGCGCGGATGGAACATGGCCCAGCCAAAAGCCGTGTTCCTCTCTCCCTGCCTACCAGGTAAGAGCTGCTGTTCCTGCCAGGGCGAGCTTGAAATACGCAAGGGGTTTACCATGAGGTGCCCCATAGAAATTACGGGGTGGGGAGGATATGCTGCTGCTGCTTTTCTCCCTTCCAGCTGCCATGCTGAAGGTTCTTTCTAGTTCTCGGCCAAAATCGCTCAGCAAGGACCTAAAGGGTAGAGACCCCTCTGCGAGTCAAACTCGGCTTTAGCCCTGCTTCATGCCATACACGGCCATCACTGTCTAGGTAAAGGTAAAGGTTCCCCTTGACATTTTAGTCCAGTCGTGTCTGACTCCAGGGCGCGGTGCTCATCCCCGTTTCCAAGCCGTAGAGCCAGCGTTTGTCCGAAGACAGTTTCCGTGGTCACGGGGCCAGCACGACTAGACACGGAACGCCGTGACCTTCCCACCGAGGTGGTACCTATTTATCTACTTGCATTTACGTGCTTTCGAACAGCTAGGTTGGCAGGAGGTGGGACAAGCGACGGGAGCTCACTCCGCCGCGTGGATTCGATCTTACGATGGCTGGTCTTCTGACCTTGCAGCACAGAGGCTTCTGCGGGTTAACCCACAGCGCCACCACGTCCCATCACTGTCTACTTCAAGGCAAACCATCATTTCTGGTGAACAGAGTTGTCTTTGCACAGCACACCGACTCGGCTCTGCTTTGAAGTTGTGCAGGACGAAGGATCCCGCAAGTGGGGTCTCCCTTCAATGTGAACTTGAGGTGCCCTTTGAAACTTGAGCAAAAAGCAGCCCAAGGACATCAGGACCCCACCTACCCACTGCTGGATGTGGAGCTCAACCCCAACGTGGGCCCCTTCCCTCTGGGCTTGTGGTTTTCCTTTTTTTCTGGTCTGGTGATTCGCCGCCTCCTTTGCCGCCAAAGCCGATGGCTGCCCAGAATCTCCAGCAGCCTCGGTTTTTTTTTACCGCTTTGACTACCATTTCCTGGAGAAGAAATTTGCCAGGACCACGTTGTCACTTGAAGGAGGCAAAACTGACTTCCTGAGTCTTCCTCATCACCTCTGTGGCTGTCGTGTGCTGCCGTTGTGTCTTTCTTTCTGTGAACATGTTAGTTTCACCACGAATGGCTGTGTCCATTCCTTGCTTCTCCAGCTGCCCTCCTCATAAGGGATGGCAGCAGCCCAGAATCCCTCCGAGAAAATTCCAAACCGGATGTTTGTTTAGCTCCTAGTGAGGAAACACAACTCCCACAAACGACAAACTACTTAAAACCACAGCAGAATCCAGAAGAAATGTCACATGGACATTCTGAAGGTTGTTCCAAGAGATGCATTTCACCGGAAGGGCTGCACGGCACCTGGGTGTTAGTCAACCGGGGGTGGGCTGGGGTCTCCCTACCTTAGAGCACCCTTATGGACGGTCCCCCTCTAACTGCCCTGTCCTCCACGGTGCAGAATCCTGGGGTTTGTGGTTTGTCGGGGGACTTAAAACTCTCTGCTGTTATTCAGGAAAGGGAAGGAGAGCTCTCTAGCCCAGAATTTAGAGTCCCTCACCAAACTAGGAAACCCACCATTCCTTGGGATGAAGCCATGACACTTGAAGTAGTTTTAGACTGCTGTTGCCGTGTCATGTGGAGGCACTCCTTATGATGGGGACGGAAGGCTGACCTTTGAGCCAAAGCAGAAGGGGGAAAGAGGGGGGAATTTTTTTCTCAGCTTTTCTCCTAAAACAGTGGTTCCCAACCTTGGGTTCCCTGATGTTCTTGGCCTACAACTCCCAGAAGTCCTGGCTAGCACAGCTAATAGGGAAGGCTTCTGGGAGTTTTAGGCCAAGAACATCTGGGTTACCCAAGGTGAGGAGCCACTGTCTTAACACTGCCTTGTTTGAGAGTGGGCCTGCAGCTGAATTGGACAGGTTCTTGAGTGGCCCTTTAAGAGAAAAACAAAGAAACATCTCGCTCCTTGCCCCATCCTTCTTCCTCACACTTTATCTTTTTTTAAACAACGATGCAATGCATGTGTGCTGCTCTAATACACTCTCCTCTCTTCTTGTCCCCTTCACGGAGCCGAGCCGGGGAAGTGTTTCATTGGCCAGTATCCTGAAGTGGCTCTCTCCTTAAGCCACTTCAGGATATTGGCAAATGGGCCCCACGCTGCTGGGGGACAGGGTGGGTGAGGGTCACACCAAATGGCCGGCCGGACCCCTTAGCCACCTTATTTAGCCCCAGCCAGCTTGCTCCTTTGAAACCGTGTAGACAAGCCTAGTAGTTAAAAAATTGCCACCGTATCACCACCGCCAGGATCAGAATCAGTGGCAGCGATCGTGTGTCTGTGATTTTTTTACTGTTAACGGCTGTCCCCCATCCAGAGGCTCCCAAAGGCTTCCCCAGGGTAAGAGGGAGGTGAGAACCCAAAAAGCCGAAGCTTTCGATTAATCTAAATGAATTATTTCTAGCACCCAGTTCTGGTTTATCTATAAATAATACTTTTACCTCACCTTTCTCCTTAAAAAGGACCCAAGGTGGCTTACATCATTAAAAGGCAATTTTCAAAGCTAAACACAAGTATACAAATACTAAAAAGGATCAAACATATACCAATGTAACGAACGGTAAACAAAAGCAATACTAAAAACACTTTCAAAGCAGTAAGGCAAAACAATCGATTTTTTTTTAAAAAAAAATCCCACCCAGGCAGCCAGTCTCTGAGGGAAAGCCAGCCTGAAGAGAAAGGTCTTTGCCTGCTTTTTGGAAAGACAGCCAAGATGGGGACCAGGCTGGCCTCCAGTGGCAGGGAGTTCCAGAGTCTAAAAGAGCAGCCACCGAGAAGGCCCTCTCTCCTGTGTCCCTATCAGACGCACCTATGAGGGTGGCAGGACTGAGAGAGATGGGCTGTGTAATCCATTTCAAAGGTGCCAGAAGACGCTTATTTATTTTTGTTATATATGCTGAGGCAGACTTAGCATGACTACCTCTTTGACCATTATGAGCACGTTAATCACTGCGACTTTAATACAAGCAGCTACCACCAGCATTTCTACATTTAATCCCCCACCTCCTTCAGTAAGAATAGAGCAAAGATCGAACCAAAGAGGAGCTGGGGACAATGTGTATATATATATTTACTTTACACACATATATATTTACTTTAACATCAACACACCAACTTTATTTTTCCAACGGCATGGAAACTGAACAAGGAGGCGGCCCGAGGATTCCAAGAGTGGTCGTTCAAAAAGCCGCTTTTCCAGACTCTGGTAAAATGTAACTTGTAAACCTGTCTTCCGCATTGAAAATAATTTAGAGTTCTGTTAGCCATCTGTTCCCCCTACCTTCTTCTGTCTGTTCCCAGCAAACACCCGGTTGGCCGACTTCACTAAAAGGCAGCAGAGCGTTCCCCGGGGGAGTGACCGGCCTTTGCCTGACCATCCGCTCGCTCTCGTGGTACCTCACCTTTCCTCCAGGGAGCTCAAAGTGGCCCACGTGGTTTTCTGCTCCCTACTTTTGTCCCACTCGGGTTGTGCAGCTTTCCCAACGTAGCTTGACGTTGGCCAACCTCCAGGGGTGTAAATGCCTCTCGGGTCGATCCCACCGCTCAAACTAGCTAAACTGGGTGTCCGCAAAGTCACAGATAAAAGCGAGGTGCTTAGCTCAAAACGAGCTTTAGCTTAGCTCAAAATGAGCTTTTGTGCTTTAGCGCGAAAACGACACAACTGGACGACATCAAGAGGCTAGGAGAGATGCTGCTTTGGGTTATTCTATTATTGACTTCCCCAGGGAGACTTGTCTCCTCACCATAACCTCCATTTAGTCAATGTTCTGGCTCTTACTGAGAGTTTAGGCTTAATTGGATCCAGAACCCCTTTATTTGTCTTTCTGATCCTTCTTGAGATCTGTATTGTTGCCTGATTATAGCAAAAATAAGTGCAAAAGAATCAGGGCACCTGGAAGGCTAGTGGATTCACTTCAGTGTGAGCTTTTGTAGGTGGATCAAAGGGTGGTCTGTGGTTCACCAAAGCTCCCTGCCGAAATAAATTGTCAGTTGCGTTAAGGTGCCCCAATCCTTTGGTGTTTATTTTTTGCCATACCTGCTGAAACAGACGAATGCAGTCACCTTGTTAGAAATTGCTTGATTACTCTCTACGAAATGTTTTTTTTAAAAGGTCTGTTTTGGAGTGGAAGCGTTTCTGTAGGAGGTCATCTGTGTGAACTAGATAGATAGATAGATAGATAGATAGATAGATAGATAGATAGATAGATAGATAGATTGATTGATTGATTGATTGATTGATTGATTGATTGATTGATTAAACTTATATACCGCCCATCTAGAACGTGTCTACTCTGGGTGGTTTACACAAAATATAAAAATAAACTGAGAAGGTATAAAGGAACTAAGGGGTGGTGGTGTTTCAAAATACATACCAGCAATTTAATTTCGGTTCTTTCTTTCTTTCTTTCTTTCTTTCTTTCTTTCTTTCTTTCTTTCTTTCTTTCTTTCTTTCTTTCTTTCTTTCTTTCTTTCTTTCTTTCTTTCTTTCTTTCCTTTTTGGCCTTAAAGCCGTCTTGCACAAATATGGGCATGTCAGGATAACTTTAAAAAAGCATTTGAGCACTAATTGAATAAGTGGGCCGAGGAAATGTTACCCACCCGGGACTTTAGAGAAAGCTGCGCCAAGGGGCGGAAGAGGCATCCGCGCATCCCCGCACACTTCTGTGGGCTGTTGAGTTGGAAAGTGCCCAGAGAGAGCCGTGGCTGGGCTGCTCTCCTGTTTTTCCCCCTCCCCCCTCCGTCCATGGGAGTTGCAGCCAGCAGGATCACGAGGAACCTTCCTACGGACGAACCCCCGTTGCTGGCTCTTGCAACCTCTGCCGTAGGGCGTCGTTGGCCCCATATATTCCTCTTCCTCCTCCTCCTCCTCCTCCGTTTTCTAGGCAGGGGAGTGAGGATGACAAAGAACCGCCTTGTCCAAAATGAGATAGCGGTCATCACTCCCCACCCACCCCACCCCGGTGTCCCACGTCTCTCTCCATGGGATGTGCCTTCTCCACCTCAGAGCCCAGCCGGGTCCCCTTTCCTCCTCTTGGGGCTCTCCGGAGCCAGAACCACGACCCTTCCTCCCCTGCCTGGTCCCCCCCCCCCTGAGGGTGACTGAGTCAGCGGGTGGGGCCCTCCTCCCATTTGCTGGGTGGAGGAGGAAGCAGAGTGATGGAGTCAGCCCTGGATCCTGCTGCTTTTGGCCTGATCCATTGGCTGGTTTGGGTGGTGGGACCTCTTGGCTCTTCCTTAAGGAACTGGACGGAGATGACCTGGCAGCCTTCTCCTCGCTGTGCCACACCAAGGCCCTGGGCCATGCAAACGTCAAGCCGTGGCAGTGGTGGTGGGGAGGGACAGGAGGGGCATGAGATGGTCCCAGAGGGAGATCTTCCAGGTTGTCTCTTCCACCGGCCTCCGGGGATGGACTGCATCCCTAAAGAAGCAGCCCTAATCCGCCCTGAGGTTTTGAAGGGTGAGGCCTGGAAAAGGTGCAGCTCAGGGCCGTGGGGTATGGGGTGTCTCAGGCCACCCTCTGAGGCTTCAGCAAACGGAGAGAGCCTTCGCCAGGCTCTTTCCAGTGGCCAGCCGGCAGGTGGTCTTGAGCCACGAGGCAGGCCGGCTTCCTTCAGGATATTATTATCCATGCAAAACCTGCAAGGGAACAGAAGGCGCCATTCTCTCAAACAGTTCATAATTCAGCAACAAGGGGAACAAATAAATCCAACCTTCTTCTGTCTGAATGTTGAGATGCCTGCAGAATCTTTTATGTGCTGTAATGTTGGTTTCTGGCGTTTTGACTAAAAGCCTTGGCACACCAGTGACAACGGAAAGCACCCTGCACAGTCTCAGAGACCCTTTTCGGGCGACAGTCTCTGGCCATCAGGAACGGGTGTCAGGACTGAGACCTGTCCCTCCCAATGCCAACCCCCTTTGCCCCCTTATGGACTCCTCCACAAGGTTGGCATCATACTGGCGCAAGCCAGAGCCATGTAACCTGCTTGGAGTCTTCGCTCCTTCCACACCTGACTTTTTCCATGAAAGGCTCCTTGTCTTTGAAGGCGGACGGTGGGAGGTGAGGGAGAGTGTTGCTCAAATCCCTCGCCTGAAAACGACTTGGTCATCAGAATCAGGCCTGCCAGCAGCCCCAGCAGCTGGAGAAATGTTGACCTTGGCCTGGGTTTCAAAACCCAAGAAGCCCCAAAGTTCGGAAGGGTGGCTGGCCCTTCCCCTTCCCTTCCCTTTATGTAATGGCCTGTTTTCCTGCTGAGCCAGCGTTGGCCCGCCAGCTGGCTGGGGAATTCATGTTTGACTGGAGGGTAACCAAAGGCCAACAGTGGCGTTCTCTCTTTCCATCCTGCGCCACCCGACCCGGGAAGGATTTTTGAAGTAGAACAGTGTGTCTCTGTGTGAGTGTTTGTCCGAGTGGCCCACTGGCAAGAGGCCAGCCTTAAGCACCGACGCTGCCCCCCTGTGCCTTGAAAAGAGGGGAGGGTGTGGAGGGCCCCCCCCAAAAGCCCCATGAATTCTCCCATCCTTGAAAAAAACAGTCCCTGAAGAAGTCAGTGGCCATCAGGCCAACGCAACGGAGTCGTGTGGCACAGAGTGTCAGCTAAGGGAAATGTGCTTGTTCTAAAATTTCAGTTCCCAGAGTCCCCAAGCCATCGTGCTCACAGTTGTTCTCCTAAAAAGTAACTTTTCCAACCTGTGCATGTTGGGCCGCAGCTGCTGCCTTAGACAGATTCAGGCCATCCACCCGCCAGTGAGCGGTGCCTCTTCCCTGGTATGGGGATGCCCTGGGTTGAACCAGGGCAATTTCCGTGTAAAACAGGTGCTCAGAAACTAGGTGGCCCCTTCACCCTGGCAGGCACAAGGGTGCCTCTCTTAACGTTGGACCAATTTCTATTGGCTTTCAACATTGGCTATGTGACCTCAGGCTGATGGGCAATGTAGTTGAATGAATATCTGGAGAACCCTGCTGTTAAAGATGCCCATGGGTGCTGTGGCAGAATCGCTGATGGAGCAGCAGAAACCACCACCAGCAGGGGTGTAAATGGATTGCTTGAGAGCCAGGCATGTTCGTCCTGAATACAGTGTGGTATAGTGGTTGGAGTATTTTGCTATGTTTCAGGAGATCTGGGTTCAAACCCCCTGCTCACTGGGTGATTTTGGGCTGGTCATGATCTCCCAGCCTGACCCACCTCACAGGGGTAGTGGGGCAGGGAGAAGAGCCAGGAACATCACCTTGAGCTCACAGAGGAAAGGTGGGGAAGCAAATCAATCAATCAATCAATCAATCAATCAATCAATCAATCAATCAAAGGACAGCAATGAAGATCAATGAAGATTTAATTCATGTCCTGCAGTTCTTTCACCATCGGGTGAGTCAGTGGGCTCTCTGATAACTGGATGACTCTTGAATAATTTAGAATGAGAGGAAGTGATGCTTTACGGTGTCATCCTGCAAACCACAAAAAGAGAGAAATGGTCAGTTTGCAAAGCTGAAAACATCTGAACGGTCATCCAGTGTTAAGACCGCCGGCTCTCAAACTTACGTTATGTGTACCTGAAGCGTCCGTAACAAATGACTATTGAAAGTACTACATTTCAAAACCCTTAATGAAGGATTGTCCACTCTTTTCCGACTTATTAACCTGCTTCCACCTTGGAACCATTGTGACCTCCAGGAAGTTCTGACTGATCACAAATCATTGCTCTGGGGGCTCTCCTTCATGGGAGGAAGGAGAGCCACAGAAAACGAAACCTTTAATAATGAAAGCCTGCGAGGAAAGTGGAAAGATGGGTCCAGCTGGATCCTTGACCAGGCTTCTCCGGACTGGTCTAGTCCAGCACATCAGCAGGTGCCAGGTGGGCCAAGGCAACCTTTCAGACCCCATGGTAAACATGTATAAAGGTAACTATCTTAGAACAGATTCATATTCCTGAAGTGTCTTCTTTGAAACAAAATAAGAGGGAGGAAACCAGAGTGCTCTGTCTTCTACATCTACAAGACAAGACTCCAGATATTGGAGGACAGCTGCTCTAATGCCTCTTGCTGTCTCCTCTTGTCCAGGCTATTGGTAAACAACTCTCTCAACATTTTTTCGCAAGGTTTGGCGTCCAGACTTTCGCCATCCTGCTTGCCCTCCCTCGGGCACATTCCAGCTTGCCCATATCCTTCTGGTGCCCAGAATCGGACACAGGATTCCAGGTGAGGTCTGAGACCAAAGCAAAGCAGGCTGGTAGTCTTCCTTCCCTTGATCTGGATGCTGGGCTTGTTTTGATGCCACTGAGAATAGCACTGGCTTCTTTCTGGCCCTCACATGGCACTGTTAGACATGTGAAGGCCAGGGTCGATGAAAACCCCAAGGTCCTTTTCAGACATAGTGCAGCAAAGCCGGGTGCCCCCCCCCCCCCGCTCGTGTTGGTGGATCTAAACATTTTGGTCTAAATGTAGAACTTTGTATTTGGATTCCTGCACGGAGCAGGGGTTTGGACCCGATGGCCTTATCGGCCCCTTCCAACTTCATGATTCTATGATTTATTGCTGTAAACAGCTCTCATGTTGCTTGTTTTGGCCCGGGTCTCCAGTCCGTTAAGGCCATCTTGAATCCTGGTTTTAGAAGAGGTAGCCGTGTTATTCTGTGCTAGCATGTCAGGCAAAACCGAAGAAAACAAAGAAAAAGATTAAGTGGGCTTGTCCATGAAAGCTCCCATTAAAATAGAGCAGTTAGTCTTTAAAGTGCCACAATGTTTTTGTCTTCTTATTTTTTATTTTTCTTTTGAATCCTGGTGGCAAGTGTGTGTGTGTGTGTGTGTGTGTGTGTGTGTGTGAGAGAGAGAGAGAGAGAGAGAGAGAGAGAGAGAGAGAGAGAGATGGGGACAATTCATACTTTACCTTTTGATGTCTGTGCAAAACAGGCTGGCAACCCACAGGCTAACTTGCCAAGCAGCTAAGAGTGGGTGGGTGGGTGGCAGGGTCACCCATACGTTGGCCCTGTCCTCTCCCTGCCAAAACCCCACAGAGAAAGAGGGAAGGAGGGAGGGAAGAATTCCCTTCCAGGTCAGCGGGGAGCCAGTTCTCTCATCCCTCCCCGTTTTGTTCCATGGGAATGGCCCTTGCCCCTACTTTTGGCAAGCCCCTGAAACGTGGCTGAGAAGGGTGAGCAGCCGTGCTCCTGAAAGGGGGACCTTGTCTGACCGGCCTGGTTACCTCAAGGAGGGTTCGGTTCGCCCACTGGCTTGACGCAGACAGCTGGGGAAGGCGAGGGAAGACGTTTGAGGCTGGCGGTGGAAAACTCAAGCGGCCCCTTCCTGGGAATTATCCTGAGTCTACGGCTGATGGGAGTTGTAAGCCAAGAACATCTGGAGGGCCACAGGGGCCCCGCTCACCCTCCAGGATTGAGGAGCCCCGGGGGGGGGGCCCTTTGCTAGAGCCAACCGGCAACTCGGCTCAGCCCGTAGCTGGACGGAGAACTGGCCTCACCTGGGCTTGGCCGGGGTCCTTTGTGCTGAAGCTGGGCATCCACCCGCTTGCTTGTCCGGCTGGACAAAATACACAGCATTTGCCCCTAAGAAATGGCAGTGCCAGAGCCCCCCGCCGGCACAGGAATCCTCCAGCACGGCGGATGAGGTCCACGGAGTGATGCCTGGCCCTTGCCTCTGAGGCACTTGGGGGAGCCCAGCTGCAGGGTGTCCTCCTTCCCCAGAGGGGTATGGGTTCACTCGGTCTGCAGCGCCAGAAAGACACCCAGCCACCAGGCACAAGGCAAAAGCCCAGGATCAGGCCTGAGTGATAGTTTTATGGGCCCAACTGGACTGCCGTGCAAAGGAGAGCTTCCACAGCTGCCTCGGCTGTAACTTTCTAACAATAACTCTGAGGCTGCCGGCATCTTTGAGGACTTACATCTGAGAAAGACGTGCCTGGCGAAATCCACCTGGCCAAGAACATTTGGACTTTTCTTCCCACTGGTACAAGCCTGACGAAGTGGTCTTGAGCCACGAAAGCTCGCCTATGGTATGATGGTTTTTTTTAGTGGTCTATAAAGGTGTCACCTACTCTTGCATTGACTTAGGATGATTTCTGTACTTTCCTGTCTCTCTCCCTTCATCTTCCCCTGTTTACCCTTCAGTTTACTGGTTGGCTGTATCATCTTGCAGGCAGAGATTTTGGCTGACTTTGGAAGCTAAGCAGGATCAGGCCAGGTTGGTTAATTCTTGGATGGGAGACCACCACGAAACACCACCAATTCCAGGTGACATGAGTAGGCGCGCAAGGCACCAGGGGTCTGTCTCCATCCAGGTAAGGCAGGTGAGCATCCTCTGTTCCTGGGCTTATGCCCAGCATGAAGGGGAATCTTGCAGGCCCCCAGATCTCCCCTGTTGACGGTATTTTAATGTCCAGCTCACAGCATTAACTGATCCCGATCTTCCGTCTGCCACAGGCGCAGATCCTTGGGTGCAGCTGTGACCAGTCCTGTGGGCTCTTCCACCTCCTTCCTGCAATGCAAACCAGACCCCACCTGGTTGTAGGGAGGGGAAGAGAAATGAGTCACATGAGTGGCAAAGCGGCCCGTTTCCAAGGCGCCTTTGCTTTCCGAAGACACCACAAAAGCCAACCAGAACCCGAAGGTTTGCGTAGATGCCATTTTTTTGGTCATCTCTGCTCTGGAGCTTGGAGAGGGTACTCTTTGTTCGGACCGCAGCTGCCACAGTCCCCGAGGCCACGGTGGCCTAGGCCAGAATGACAGGCTTTGCTGAAACCGGTTTCAGTGCGAAGCGGCTTCCAGGGCTTCGCACAACGTCTGTCGCATGACGGTGCTTTGAAACTGTGTGCATTGGGAGCCGTTTTAAAGGCCAGCCGGGCTTCAGCTGGCGGGCCAGCCTCTCCTGCTTTGCAGGGCTTACTTGTCCTGTGGGTGGCAGCCCTGGGGGCATCTTGGACAGCCGAGGGGACCCCCCCCCACACGCACACACACTGCCACCACGGCCAGCATGTGCTCCCCAGCCATTGCTGTCCAGCCGCCCACCAGACCAGTGAGCCTGGTGGTTCAGGAAAGGGCAGCAGAGTCTCGCTTGATCCATGTGTGGAGGAAACGGAGCTGCTAAAGCGGACCCCACCCTCTGGGAAAAAGATGCTTGCCAAGCAGCCAGGGCTACCTTGGCCCTGGCCACTTACTGTAGCTCTTGCCTGTGGGGTGTGCGTGTGTGTGTGTGTGTGTTGCGGGGAGCCAGGGCGTCCATTCTCGCCACGTTAAAACCTGCGTCGGATCAGAATGGTTTTGCCCTGGGTTGCCGATGGGCTCCCTGCAATGCATCCTTTCAGCCCGAGAGGATTTGGGGGAGAGGGAATGAATGGCAGCCTCTTTTCTTGCCAACTTTCTCCTCTCTTTCACGTGTCTCTGATGTAGAGGGTCCTTGGCGCTGGTGATCCGGTGAGGGTCACTCTTCTCTCCCCCTCCCGGTCCCGAGAAGGAAGGAAGCCAGCCACCTTTCCGCCGGGACCGGGCAGAGGCGGTGCCTGCCCGCCACCGCCTGCGCCCGCCTGGATGGTTCCAGGTTTTCTGCTAACATGCCTGAAATTCTACCCTCCAGTTCCTGCCTGCTTTCCTCCGCCAGGCTCTCGCCCGCCTCCCCCCTTTGCCTCCTTGTTTTCCGCCTCTGCGCCGACACCCCTAAAGTGCTACCTTAGCAGAATTCCCAGCCAGTCCACCGAACGAACGGCTGGGGAAGGGCCTTGTTATGTCTGCAGACGCTGGCAGAGAAGCCGGATGATTGCCCGGGGCGAGCATCGCCAGGTGGCTTTCTTGCGCCTCTCCTGGGGTGGCTCCACTGGGCGCTTGCCTCCCCTCTTTCATCCACGAATTTCCAATCCCAGGCCTTCCCGGTGGACTTCCAGCTGGTTGGGAGAGCGGAGGCTGTTCTGTGTGCTTGCCTGCCCGCCCCCCCTGCTCTGCCCTGGCAGGACCTGAAATCAGTGACCTCTGAGGGCGAAGGCCGGCCGGGGTGGATGGAAGGAAGAGAGGCTGCAACGCAAGGGCCAAAGGGGACAGGCAGGAAGCAGGGCTGACCTGGCACCGAGAGCTGCTGGCAGGGCAGCGTGGCCCCGTGGGCAGGCTTTTAAAGAGAGAGCAGCTGGCGAAGGCAAGGGTGTCCTCCATTGGGAGGGGTGGACAGTCCCTTTCTGCCTGAAGAAGAAAGACCCACGGGAAGGAAGGAAAGGCAGCCCCTGAACGTAGCCCATCGTCCCCAGCAAGCAGGCTCTGGACAGGGGACTCAGCCGCTGGCATGCGGGTCCCTCGGGCACAGGCTTGTCCGCTGGCATGAGATGCCCTGTGGTGCCATTCACACGGCGGAAAGATTTCTTCTTTGGAGCCGTGCACGTGGCCTCCTGGGGAAGAAGCTGGCGCTCAGGTCTCAAGCGAGGGGGGGCGGGCAAGGGGGAGGGCTTGCCTCTTACACGCGGTCCATCTACGTCTTGGAGGAGCAAGGCCACCGGTGCCCTGCCTCCCTTTCTAGCTGGAAAAGGACCCCCTGAGCCTCTCGGAGAGACCCGTGGCCTTGCTCTGGGCCAGTGGGACTCTTTTCCACGCTTTCTTTGTGGGGCGCAGACAAGAGAGGCTGTCCGGGAGCCTCCAAAAAGCCCTTTCATGGCCCTGCTCAGGTCATGCAATCACAAGGCTGTGGCTTCCTTTAGGGAGTCAGTCCATCTCACATTTTGTCCTCCTCTTTCCCTGCTGCCTTCCACCCTTTCCAGCCTTATATTGTTTCCCCCCCCCCCCCCCCAGAGATTTCTGCCTTCTCAGGATGTGCCCAAAGTAGGACAGTCTCAGTTCTGTCATTTTTGCTTCCACAGAAAGTTCAGGCTCGATTTGATCTAGGATTCACTTGTTTATATTATTCTTTACACTTAACGAATTCTAATTCCTTATCGGCCCTTCCAAATCTGAGTCTTTTTTTTTTTTTGGCTGAAGCCTCCGTTTCAACTGATTACTGGATCCACCTCCTGAGACGCATGCCGCCTTCATTTGCCAGTTGCTGCCGCCCACCAAGTTGGCACGTTTCTGTCTGCCTGGCCTTGCTTTGCAGCAGAGGGTGGTTGTGAGTCATTGGCGAGCAATATTCCAAGTCACGGGTTTGCCTCTGCCCACGAGATAGTCTCCTAATGCAAATTATGCCCAGGCCCAACAAGCCAGCCCCTCCTGGTTCCCCCTTCCTGCCTCAGCCTTTACATTATTGTAAAGATGGTTATGGTGCCTGTAATAACAGACTATGAATACCTAGCTTTGGGCCAGAGTTGCCCTCTCACAGATGGCTTCCTTTATTAAGTCAGTCTATCTCATATTTTTGTCTTCCTCTTTTCCTGCTGCCCTCAACTTGTCCTAGCCGTATGTTCCCCTCCAGTGGGTCTTGCCTTCTCACAATGTGCCAAAGCACCACAGCCTCCGTCCCCTCATTTTTGCTTCTAGGGAGAATTCATATCTGGCACCCACTTACTGTATTTGGCTTTCTGGTGTTCGAGGGTCTCCAGAAAGCTCTTCTCCAACACCACATTTCAATTGCCACCGCCCCACTCCACCCCAAATTTCCTTGACCGCGCAGCTTTCATATCCCTACATAGCAATTAGAAACCAGCCTCATAATTTCCCCATAACTTTCTGGTGAGCCCATGCCCAGTTTTCTCTTTTGCTCTTGCGAGAGCTGCCAGAGTGAAGGAGATACGGCTCTGTTTCCATTTGAAGAAGCTCTTGCATTCTTCCTCTGTTTAGAACAGATGTGACCAGGAGGTGGATTGGGATTCTGCTTTCTTCTAAGACAGCCAAGTCCTCCATAGCTGTTTGGGTGGAAGCCTGCTGATATTGGTGGCTGTGGCTCCTTCCATATTGGTGGAAGGAGAGGGGGCCCCTTTCCCCTCCCACAATCACAGAGCACTGTGCAACCTTACAAGGCTGTTAACAAAACCCTGGGGCCCAAACTGCCTCATCACCTGAGCTTCCCCCTGGGCCCATGGTGTGGTGGTTAAACTGCAATATTGCAATGAAGACTCTGCTCACAACCTGATTTCGATTCCGACAGGCTCAGTGAGCCGGCTCCAGGTTGACTCATCCTTCCATATCCTTCCATCCTGCCAAGGTTGCTTTAAGCTTTATGGGGCGGTATAAAAGCAGCACACTTTGTTTTTGCTCCCTAAGAGAGAGAAAATATGCATGAGCATCCAGCGTTTGGGGGTCACTCATCCCAGAGGATCAGCAATTCAGAGCATCCCCTCGATTCATGGGAAGATGTGTGCTTCTTCAGACAGAGAAGCCACTTGGGGGTGTTCAGCACCACCCCCACCCTTGGCAAAGGGCTGGGGTACAGACGTATCTCATCTCCTGGGGCTGCCCCCCTCGCCTGTGGCAGAAAGCGTGGCAATCCATAAACTAGTAGACTCTGTCTAAAAGGGCGGGATAAAAATCGAATAAATAAATAAATAAATAAATAAATAAATAAATAAATAAATAAATAAATAAATAAACTAACCCTGGTGCCAAATGGATCTTAAACCGGCATCAGGGATTTTGGGTTGGGTGTTTTTGTGTGGCAATGGACTAAGCCTGGCATCTCCAGGAATTTTTTTTTAGCAGGGTTTAGGTTTCTCACTGGGCTTCATTTTCCAAGGCATCGGGGGCAGCCGGGTGGGGCAGGAGAGAAGGGATACCAAATACCATGCAATGGTGGAAGATCTGGCAAATGCTGGTGGAGCCGAAGCCTGCTGGGCAGAAGCACAAAACAATTCTCTCTCTCTCTCTCTGCCTACATTGACCAGTCTTGCTGCAGAAATACAGCCACCTAATTCATAAAGTGTGCTGCTTATACACCACCCTATAGCCCATAAAACACTCCCTGGGTGGTTTACCATTTAATGATGCAGGCTACACATTGCCCCCTGCCCCAGAGAAATGGGTGCTCAGTTTACCAACCTTGGAAGGATGAAAGACTGAGTCAACCTTGAGCCGTGTATCTGAGTCCGTCGGAGCTCAGGTCATGAGCAGAGGCTTGACTACAGTACTGCAGTTGAACCACTGTGCCACGAGGCTTCATTCCTCCTGCCACCCCTGGCCCTGTCAGAAGAAAGGGAAGAGTTGTGCCATGGTTGTGCTACCCCTTGAGTTCTTTGTCCATCTTCTCCCAGCCTTCGGGACTTGACTGGAGGGGAACTAGCCACCCCCTTCCCTCCATCTTGGTGGGCTTACAGTGGTGGAGAGGAAGAAGAATTTGAGATGCCCAGCGACTGGAAATCAGCCCCTAACTGCACACACTTGCTCTCTGTCTTTCCAGCAGTGGGGAAAATGTTGACCTCCCCCGGCCAGCTGTATGGGCTCTTCTCTTCCCTGCTCCATATTTTCGCCCTCCTGGCTTGCAGTTTTGATTCCAGATGGGCCCCCCACTCTTCACTCTCCATGTCAGGAATGGGCTGGTTTTCTCTGTCTCTTGGCAACCTTTTGCCCCTTGGCCGATAGGAAATATTATTTCGCCTGAGGCTGGGTGATCTATTTTGGAGACTGGAAGTCCAATAATCGCCCTCCGCCTCCTCTCCTCTCCTGGGCCAGATCGGCCCATCCAGGTCTCTGGGGGCTTGTGGTTTTATTCAACCCCTCATTTGATTTCAAGGCAGCCGGCAGCCTGGCTATTTCCCACGCTGCTGGTGCTTTGAAGACACAGGGCGAAGGCTGAGGGGGGTGTCAGGGTTTGGGGCCGAGGGGCAGAGAAGAAGAGGCTTTGTTCTGCCCCCCACCCCACCCCCTGCAATCGGACCTCGGCTCCCATGGCGTCTCTCTGGCCAGGCAGGCTGGTTGGAAGAGCGGAAGGCTGGGCGGGTGGGTTGAGAGGGGAGGGAGAACAATCTTACAAAGCGAATGTGGCGTTTCAGGGGCCCCCCAACGGCGAGCGATGGATTCCCGCCTCCCAAGTATCACTCTAAAAGCCATCCTCATTGGAAATGCTCCGGTGCTTGCTTGGGAACCCCTCCTGCTGCTCCCACAAGGAGTGAGACTTCAAAGCCTGACGGTGGGCATAAAGATGGTGTGGAAATGCCTGCCTCCTCAAACAGGGGGTGTGAGCTCCGCTCGTACTCCGCTCAGCCAAAATGCTCCCTGTGCTCAGGTGGTCGGGTCAGGCTGGGGGATGTTTGGAGATGCAATACTCCTCACCACACCGGACATGTTTAGGGGCCTCACATCAGACAGACCCCCTCGGGGTCCCCTCTTTGGGCATCCCTCTTTCAGTGCAGCTGCTGCCCTGCTCCAGCCCCTGGGGAATATATTTTTTTGGGGGGGGCCGCACTGGCCACGTGCGATAGGAAAAGAACTGGGCGTGGTCATTGTGTTTGCCGGTGCTCAAGGATAATAGGCAAACCCGAAAGGAAGGCAGTGAGCCAACGAGGCTCTGTGGAAGGTCACCTTTCAGGAATTTGAGATCACCACAGGTGACTTGAAGGGAGTGTGCAAGGTGGCCATAGCTGGTCTTGCCCCACAAAGGCTCAATGTCCCAGGGAGCCAGAATTCCCCCCCTATGGCAGAGGCACCCCGCCCAAGCAAAGCTGGGCAACCACTGGGCAAGAAGGGCAGGGCTACCCCACCTGAGGGAATGAGGAGCCAAGGTGAGCTGGAGGGAGGTCAACGGGGCTAGCGTTAAGGAATTCTGTGCCTGTGAGACCCAGAGAAGGAAGAGGGAGTAGAGGAGGGGTGGCTGCAGAGGACAAAGAACTGCCCGTGGTCTGGGGCCAGCAGGGCTGGAACGTGGACCTGCCCTGGCCCACCCACAAAGAGGCTCCACACTCTCGTGGCCTATGCTGCTTGGCTTGGAGAGCTGGGTCTTCACACTCCATCCACAGCTGCCTCAGCTGGAGCCCTCCAACAGCCACCCGACTGCTTCCTGACTTACATCTAAGAGGGAGACATGCCTGGCGAATTCCATCTGGCCGAGAATTTTTGGATTTTACTGTACATCCAAGAGTGACCTTCGAGGCAAAATCCACCTTGCCGTGAACTTTTGGACTTTTAAAGTTCTTCACACTGGTACAAACCTGATGAAGTGGTGTTTTTAATCCAAGAAAGCTCCTGTACTGTATGATGATTTTTCAGTGGCCTGTAAAGGTATGACCTGTTTTTGCACTCTCGTTGCCAACTGCCTGGCGGAGAGGGAGCTGCAGCCCATGACAGTGCAGAAGAGATGCGGGGGGGTGGGGGTGGGGGGATGCGACAGGCATGGAGTCTCCACCACACCAAGAATAATAAACTAAGCTGAAGGGACCATAAGGCACGACATGAAACACGCAAGAAGAACTACACCTCTAATCAGATCACACAGAATACAGTTTGGAAAGATAAAACACAGCCAGATTTATACATATATGTACATGTTTTTTGTTCCCTCAAAGAGTCTCTGTAAAGGAATAAGGCTGGCCAGGTTTTCCTTCCCCAAGGCAGGTTCTCTCGCCTTCCAATCGATTGGAGAAGCAAACATACACAGCTGGGTTTTTGTCTCTCTTCCCCCAGGCAAATACCAGGACCAATCTCATGTTAATTGAACTCGGCACCTGGACAGTCATTGTACAATACCTTTTCCTATACAAACCTTATTTCCTATCACTTTGGAAGTCTCCTTTTCACATAACCTTGTAACCTCTTTGCAAAATAATAAATTGCTTTCCTGTCAATACAATACAACAATGTAACCATGCATTTCCATAATTGCTGTCTGTTGACCCACCCTGTTGTAAAATTCCATCCTTTCTGTGATTCCCACTCCTATAAAGTTTTGGATTCCTTTGTAACCACCATCCCTTCTGCCAATAGGTCATGAACCACCTATTTCTCCATTTCTCCTCCCATCTCCTTGTACCATGGACCACCCATTTCTCCTCCCATTCCCCTGTGTAACCAATGTTATAGAAGTCCTGGTCTTCCTGTGTAACACACGGTTGTTCCTGCCTACACTTGGAGGCATGACTTCCGTCACGCTTTTTATCGAGCTAAATAAAAACAGCAACCATTTGAACTCTCTCTCGAGTCAAGATTTATTGGCAATTAATTTTGACTTGGAAAGTCTAGGGGCTAGCCAGGAGGTGTGTGTGAGTTGTGTGTGTGTAGCATGGGTTTACAGTGCCACAGACACACACCTGTGTGTGCACTGAATCGCTTCTCGGCCTACCAATACAGACACTTAATACGGTTCATGGACCAGATGGGGATGGTCTGCCAGGAAGGCGACTTATGTGTTTTTGTGTTAAGTAATAACGGTGAGTGGTTCATATGTCCATTCGTCTAGGACCTGACAACACACCCCTCGTCATTGAAGACTCAGGGGCCCCCACACATACATCGGGGTCTATGCAGAGCTTTGAAAATGGCCTGCGATCCCCAGGGGCACCCCCCAAAAAGAAGCTTCTTCAAACACTGGGCCTAAGACAGCATCGTCCCCAAGCCGCTGCTCCACTGCCGTGTCTGAATACACCTCCCATCGTCACCAGCCACCAGAGCCGTTTACTGTGATGGCAGGGGATAATGGGAGCTGTAGTCAGACAACATCTCTGGAGGGCACTGGGGGTGGGGGAGGCTGCCCAGGACTGTCTAGAACCCAGACTTCACTTGCCATCCCACCCTTTTGCTTAATCCTTCTTTTTGGGGTTTAGCAGCCCCATCTGATGCCGGCTTGCCAGGAAAAGGCAGTTCCATCCATCTCAGTGGGATTTGTTTTGTTGTTTAGTCGTTAAGTCGTGTCCGACTCTTCGTGACCCCATGGACCAGAGCATGCCAGGCCCTCCTGTCTTCCACTGCCTCCCGGAGTTGGGTCAAATTCATGTTGGTCGCTTCGGTGACACTGTCCAGCCATCTCATCCTCTGTCATCCCCTTCTCCTCTTGCCCTCACACTTTCCCAACATCAGGGTCTTTTCCAGGGAGTCTTCTCTTCTCATGAGATGGCCAAAGAATTGGAGCCTCAGCTTCAGGATCTGTCCTTCCAGGGAGCACTCAGGGTTGATTTCCTTCAGAATGGATAGGTTTGTTCTCCTTGCAGTCCAGGGGACTCTCAAGAGTCTCCTCCAGCACCACAACTCTCACTGCATCAGCTTAAATTAGTCCACAAGGTTGTGGCGAGAGATGGCTTTGAGGACCAGAATCTGTCCTTCCTAGAAGGCACTTTACTTTCCAAAACATATGGTGTTGCATTCCTACGCACCCAAAAGGGTCCTCTAAAGACGAGGATAAGAAAACGCACTGCAGGCCCTCAGTGGCACAGGCCTTACCCTCTGTCCCGCCCTGCTCCACTCCACCCCACTCCACCCTGTCCCGTCCCATGAGCTTTCCAGCTGGAGTAGGCAGGCGTCCCTGGGCCTCTCAGGCCATCCGTATGGCCTTGGGGAGCTATTCTCCAGATGCTCACAGCCGGAGCCGAGCTGAGAAGGCGCCTGAAAGCCGGTTTGGCAGCCCCTCTGCTCTGTGGAAGAGGCAGCTGGTGTCTGTGGTTTTGCAGTGAGGGGTCATGAGCACCACACATGTGGCTTGGATGCTGTTGGAAACCCGAGGGGATATTGGTCAACACAGAGGGCGGAAGGCATTCACACACATGCAGAGGGCCACCACCAAGACGGTGTGGCTGGCTCTCGTGTCCCTCAGGCTGCAAGAGGGTCGGAGGGATGATGGGTTCCTGAGGCCCGGACTCCAGGGGAGTCACTCCACTTTCTTGGCCAAGGCAACTGACTTGGAGGGAAAGAGGTGGAGCAACCAGCTGTTAAGATGGGGAGGTCTTTCAGCGTGTGCCAGTTGCAGGTGGTCCAGGTGACGAGAGCCGGACTGCACAGGTCCAAGCTAAGGGGGCTGGCTGGCTGTCCCCGTTGGAAGATTCCCATCACATCTGAGCAACGCCATGGCTCTGATCATTGTTTTCAAGAAGCAGTGGCTTCGGCCCGGAACAACGACTGGGAATGCTTCGAATAAATGTTGTGGGTAACCGAGAATTCATGCCTAATGCTGTGGAATCGAGCAGGTGGAGAATATGTCGTCGGAGACTTCCCAAATGAATGAGGCTTCTTGGCGATGTGGGGAGGTTGTTATGGGGAGTGGCAGTGGTGAAGCAAGAGGAAGCCTCATGAGTCACAAGGGGAGAGGGATTGGATGCTGTTGTAGACCGAGCTAGAGGATGTCATCTCTATTTTATTTTTTTAAAATATATTTACCCCGCTTTTTTCTTTTGAAAAAGGAACCAAGGCAGCCGTTTATGAGACGAGACACCCTTACTCCGGGCTTGTCTGCATGGCTGGGCTGGAACGGAGTGGATTGGATTAAACAGGGCCACTAGGACGTCTGGTGTACCATTAGGTTTACAGCAGCCTGTGTCAATTTGCTACCATGAAGTGGCTTGAGAAGAGAGCCACTTCAGGATACTGGCAAATTAAGCACTTCCTCTGCTCTGAGGAGAGACAGAGGAAGTAATTTTAAAAAAAGCATTAGTTATGTGTATTACAATTTAGATATGTGTGTTTAGATACATATATTTGCTACTCTAATACACATTTAAAAATGTTTTTTTCATTTCCTCAGCCCCTCCATGGAGCCAAGGAAGTGTTCAATTTTCCAGTATCCTGAAGTGGCTCTATTAAGCCAAATATAAAAAAAGGAAGGCTTTTGGTTCATTCCTAGCAATCACATGTGCTGGAAATGGACCAAAAGAGAGAAATCCCAGCTGCACCAAAAAAAGTAGACCCCCTTAAAATGAGCTCAGAAAGCCAGAGATAGGATTGCTCTGGGGGCAGGGTGGTCCATTCCAGAAAAGAGGTCTTTAGGAGCAAACGGCAGCAGACCAAACAGCAGCCTAAACGCCTCTGTCGTCACCCTCTTGGGCTTAATGGTTTTTGTACCTTTGTTTTGGATTAAAAGCCCCTCAAAATCTGAGGCCCTCGGCTGTCACTCACTTACCTCAGGTGTGAATCCAGCGCCAGCTGCAGAATACCAGAAGGAGCCTCTCTCTCCGCACTTTTCCAGTACAGGACCTGATCCAGCAACGGTAGCTCAGTCTTTGTTCAAAGTTTCCTGAAAAGAGGGCCAGGTCTTGCCATTGGGTGGAGGTTTAACTGGCTCTCATGGGTTTAAAGGTCAGGAAGATAGATTTTGGCTGAACACGAGAAGGTACCCTTTGGTGGCCTGAGAAGATGAATGATGGAACCGTGGTGTGTGTGCACACCTGTGCTCAGATAGGTGTATGTGTGTGTGGTGTCTCCCTCCCACACGTAACTGAATTTCTCACGGGGCGGTGAAATGACCTGAATCAGAGCCACTAATTGCTGGTCTCCTAAGGGAGAAAGCACCCCTGCCCACCTCACCTGAGGAAATCCAGCCGTTCATACCTGTACATTTGTATCTTTATTGGCCTGGGAAATACACAAGGGGTCGTTCTCATACTGTACATAGAGAACAAGGTTACACAGCTGAGAAGGGAGGGTGACGCAAACCAGCTGCACCACAGAAGGAGCGCACAGGCTCGCACAGCCACAAACGGACCCCGAGAGAGGCTGATCTTGGCGACAGAAATGCGGGTCAGATCCTACGCTCCAGCCCTTAACCTCTTCCTCAATGCGCACACGCAGCCTGCTGGCATGGGAATGCTGAAGGTCAGAAAAGCTGGTCTTCTCTGAGCTCCTGGCTGGCTTGCCGGAATGTCAGGTTTGGGGTAAAGCGTCGGGACCCTAAACCTGACACGAGAGGTGTGGTGTTTTTTTTTGGGGGGGAGAGGCCCCCGCCTTTCAGGCTGGGTGGAGCAAGAATACTGGATTGTTCCTCTGAGGTGGCTCAATGTTTGCAGCCGGCTGCCCCCTTGGGCGACCTCTCCCTTCTCCGCCGCTTCCTCCTGCCGTGCTACAGCGGTCCTGCTTGGCCTCCAGGCAGCCCTTCCTCCTCCATGTTTACCTGGGAATCACCAGGCAGCCAGCACGGGGAGTGACACGTCTAAGTTCTCCTCCAGGTCTGTGGACCCAACACAGAATAAATCAGACCGAGTCTCCTATGAGCCTGTGGAACTGTCCCGAGGGTGGAAAAGGCTTCTCCAGCAGTGTGCAAAATCAGAGTCTGGGAGTCTGAAATCCCACCGGGGGGAATCAAGGCCCGAAGATTACATCTTTGGATGACAAAGCCCAGAAATTGATTTTCCCTGCTGGGTGGAGGATTCTGGCAGTAGTGGCCAGGGGTGTATTCTGGATTTTGTAGCCCGTGTCAGAAAGCACCTGCTTTACATGCGGAACCTATTTGCAGAGCTTGGAGAAGTGACTTCTTTGGACAACCACCCCCCAGATCCTCCGGCCAATGATGTGGCCACTGGAGATGCAGGGAGCGGCAGTCTGAAAAAGTCCCTTCCTCAGAAGCCCTGGGCTTCTGCCTCCTATGTCTGTGCCCTCCTGTCCGTCCACCCTCCCTCCCTCCCTCCCGCCTACTTCGCATTTTTATGCTGCTCTCATGAGCGCAGCGGGAAGGAGGGAAGGTCGCCCGTAGGCCGATTTTCACAAGCACTGTACCTTTTTGTTACTCTCTCTGCTCTTGGGCTTTTCATGGCACCCTGCAACCAGAAATCTAGCAGCACGTGAAATTTTATCTCTGCATGAAGAGAAGGGAGGGGAAAAGCTTCAGCCACGGTCACCCAAGGCAGAAGAGGAGGGACAGGAAAGAAAGTGGCAACTCTTTCCTGTTGGGGAAACTTCAGGGCCTGGGAACACCCCACCCCCCCCACGGTCCTCCTGGTGTCCACATCCAGCCCTCTTGGGGCCCCTTCCCCAGGACACCTTTCCTTTGTGGCGCCCTGATGTTTTTCCTCTCCTGTCTGTCCTAAAGGCTGAGATGCTACTCCTTGTGCTTAGTTCCTAGCCGGGGGGGGGAGGGGGGCTGGGAGCTGGCCTATGCAGGTCTTGGTCGGGGGGCCCTTTTGCTGGTGGCCCCACAGGGCTCCTCAGGAAGGTGAGCAACCAGATCAGAGAGAGGGCTTGGTTTTCGGTGCTGGCCTTGAGTGGTGCAGGGCAGTGGAATGTGTGTGTGTGTGTTTGTGCATAGACAGCAGCTGCAACGCATCACCTGTTCTGTCATGACGGGGATTCAGTCATTTGAGCAATTTGCTAAACTGCTTCTAAGCTTCCGGAAACGGGTCCCCTCGGGGAAGAGTCAATGAGGGCAGGAGGCCGGTGTGTCTCTGCGTGTGCGAGCGCATGCGCAGGTCTTGCTGCCTCTTCCGTCGCCTGGCCGTGGAGGAGACCCTGCCCAGCAGCTGCCTGCCTCTAACGCCAACACCCAACGTCCCCTTTTTTGCGCCAAGAGGAGGGGTGACTCAGATTCCCGGTGGTCCCGGTGGCCCCGGTAGTCCCGGCCGGCCGCGTATCCCAGGGTCCCCCTTGGGTCCAGTTGGCCCAATGGGACCCGGGCCCCCTGGTTTGCCAGGGATGCCTGGTTTCCCTGGTGGTCCAGTCAGTCCAGGGGCCCCCGGGGGCCCCCCTGGCCCCGGGGCCCCCACATCTCCCTTAGGGCCCGCCTGCCCTTTGGCACCCACTTGTCCAAAGCTGCCCTTAGACCCTTTGAATCCTGGAGGTCCTTTGGAGCCCCCGGCACCCCTCTCGCCTTGAGGCCCCGGGGCCCCTGGAGAGCCTCGAGTTCCTGGGGGCCCCTGGGGGCCCAGGCTTCCCGGGTCGCCTTTCGGTCCTCTGCTTCCCGGTGGACCCTTGATGCCCTGGTCTCCTCGGAATCCTCTGGGGCCGGTGGGTCCCGGAACACCTGAGGAATTCAAAGAAAAAGAAAGAAAAAGAAGGAGAATTGAGTGAGTGAGCGATAGAAGAGAAAAAGTCTTCCTCTGGGATTTTTCTCCAAGGCTGTCGCTGAGCCCAGGCAGGGATCGGACAGGAACCGTGTTGGGAAAGGGGTCTCGTCTCCGAATCCCCCCGGGACGGGGCATTCTCCTTCCAAAGAGAGGGGGCAGGCCTGGCTGTTCGGGGCCAAACCAAAAGCCCTCTTGGAGTGGATCCAGGCGGCGGGCGGCCAGGGTGCCTCCGTGCCAGGGACTGAGCGGGCAGGGGGCACCAAACAGGCCCGTGAAATTCCACCTGCTGACCCCCACAAGGCACAGAGATTTGAGCCAGTGGGGCAGGAGGGGGGGAAGCCTTTGTCTCTCTGGACTACGACTCCCATAGCTTCTTTCCATTACTAGGCAGGCAGATGGGAGGCGGATGCGAGTTGCTGGCCAAAAGACATGCAGGCCAAAGATTCTCCTCCCCCCCCCCCCCGGCCATAAGGGCTGGACGTTCAGTCTTGCCATTTAGAAACCAAGTGTTTTCTTCTCACGAAAGTCTGCAAGTCTCCCAAGTTTTCTCCTTTTTTTAAAAAAACACACACTCTTTCCTTGAGGTTCCCAAGACATGAATTCTGCCACTTTGAGGGAGAGGCTGAGAGAAGATCCTGCTCTCAAAACACTCCGGCGAGCCTTTTCTCTGGCCTCCCTGGATGGGGGGAAAGCCAGGAACGGCGTGTTCTGAGACCTGCAAACAGTGGGATCAACATCTGCCGTGCATTCGCAGAGGAAAACCTCCCAGGGGTTCGGCTGCACCAGCCGGCTCGGGCTGCCCCTCCGAGGCCTGGATGCCATCCTCTGTGTGTTGACTCAGGCGGGCCAGGCCCATGAATGGGGCCAGTCTGAGGCGGTGCCGCGGGAGAATCCTGGCCCGTGCCAGTTTGCTTACATTGCACTCTTTTTCCGTGGCAAAAACACCCATCGCGCAGCCCAGCCGAAGGATAAACAGGCCGTCCCCGGGCAGGGGAGGCTCTGCCGAAATCACACCAGGCAGCGGCTCGGGGAGCCGAGTCAGGGGCCTGGACTGGGAGAGGGAAACGGGGGAGGGGGCATCTTGGCGCTCCCTCTCCCTGGTCAAGGGCTTCATTTGGACGCGCGATTATAGACTTCATTCCAGAACTTAGCCTTAGTATGTGTGAAGCAGAAAAGAAGAGGCTTTCTGAGCCTATGCAGAGTTCACAGCTCACTGAGAGCAGCCAGGCACCTGGATCCTAAGGTGCAGCTGAGAGGTGACTCAGGGTCACTTGTTTTGACCCCCTGCAGCCACCCACCCTTCCCTGTTTGGGAACTCTCCCGGGAACCAGCCCTTTGGTCCCAAGTCCAGAGCCCAGCGTCCGGACCGATGATGCCCACGGTCCTTCCTGCGGCACAAGAGCCACGACTAGTGAGAGGGTACCTGGGGATCCCCTGCCCTGTTGGCTCACCTGACTGGCACACTCGGGGAAAGGAAGGAGGAACAGGGAGGGAAGGAGGGGGGGGGGTCTGAGCACCTGAGCACGCCATTCCCATCCGGGTCACTCCTTCCTCAATATTTCCGTGGCGTTGCTAAAAAGCAAGACGAGACGAGACCGTGGCCATCCCCTGGGGAGCACGGGCTCCCCCAGGAAGACCAGCTGGAAAGGCTAGGTTTCCTTCATTCTTGGAGGGCACATGGGCTTGGCTGCCCAGGGGATTCTGGGATTTGTAGTCCAAACCGGAATGCTCTGAGCCTGATGCCACCCCAGACCTTTCCATGTATTCAAGGAGAGCTCCGAGCTCTTGAAAAAAAAAAAACGCCCGCCTTGCCAACCCGTTTCAAAACCCAGAAACAGCCGACGTTGCCGAGAGCTCTAGCCGCTCTGAGCTCATTTGCTGTTTATTTTCAAGCAAGATTTTGTAGCTCCTCCAGATTTAGCGAGTCTGGAACTAAAGAAGCCAATCTGGCTCAAACAAATATCTGACTTTTTTTTTTGCCCCCAATGCCTCTGGCACATGTTTATTTGGGTTTTGCAGCTGAACGGCCTGCGCTCTGAAGGTTCAGAAGAGAGACCTGCAACCCCTCAAAACCAAGAAGGAAAACACAGGAAACGGCCCATCCCTGCCAGAAGCGTGATCCAGGGTCGTCTGGATCTTCTGTTGGCATCAGAGGTCACCGTGGGTTTTTTCCTCTCTGGAAAACCAGCCCTCTCAGAGAAGGAAGAGCAAAGGTTTTCAAAGGATTTGAGAACCATGATGAACCAGGTCCTGTGTAATCATTCCCTTTTCGGCTTTCCCAAATGCCGGTGGACACAGAATTGTAAATCCTGGTTCACTTGTGGCTAGGAAAGCTCATTTGGAGCAACCAGATAAGAAATCTTGGCAGGTTAAGAATAGTAATTGCACACGGTCAAGTCAATTCCAACTTATGGCAACGCTTTGCATGGTTTTCTAGGTAGGGAACACTCAGAAGTGGTTTTCCCCTTCCCTTCTTCTGGGAGTGCCCTGGGACTACCGGGCAGCTTGCCCCAGGCCACACAGGTTGGCGCTTCTCCCCGGAGGCCCAGTGGGGGAATCAAACTCCCCTCCAGCAGTTTATAGTAATAATAATATTCTTAGAACGGCAGAGCTGGAAGGGACCTCTTGAATCACGGAGTCCAGCCTCTGTCAAGGAGGCCCAGGTGGGGAATCGAACTCCCAGCCTTTGGCTCTGCAGCCGGAGACTTAAACTACGGAGCTATCTAGCTCCAAGCTTTCCCCCCCTCCTTTCCTTTTCTTATGCTTTAGGCTAGCTTCTCCCAACCCAATACCTTCTAGGTTGGTTGGTTGGAACCATGACATTCCTCATCAAAGAACGGCATGCGGTCGACCTGAAGGGCACCAACCAGGCTTAGGAAAGGCTCTTGCTTGTGGGAGGGCAATGTTGGCAGGCCCAGGGCCTGATTTTCTGCCCTCATCATCCCCTTGGAACCACAAAACCCCCTTTCTCCCTGAATACTCCAACCAACGTGTAAAAAGCACACCTGAGAAATGGATGGAGGTTTGCTTCCCGTCTTGAGAAATCAGTGTTTGTTTGTTGTTAAATGGTGTGGGGTGTCTGACCTATAAGCCACCTTGGGTCTCAGTTCTGGGTGGGAAATAAATAAATAAATGACCTGTTTAAAAATGGAATCACTGCTCTGAGAGACTTTCAGGTGTGGCCGGACACCACCCTTTTTTTTTTTTTTTTTGCTAGGATTATTTTCGGATAAGGAAAAGGGGCTGCCTGCAACCCTACACCTGTAGTTTGTTCATTTTTTGCTTCAGATTGTGAATTACCACAATGTTTAAAATGGTATTTGCTTTTTATTCTAAAAGCGTCCTGATTTTTGTGGACTCTTACTATCCAGGTTGTGCCAGGTAAGGTTGCTGAACATACCTGGTGTTATGCTTAGTGTAGGGGTGGTCCTCAGTCTGACTGTCCTACCGACCAACCGACCAACCAACCTTTGCATTTTTAACCAGTGCCCACGTACATACGTTGTTGAAACACAGGGACTGTGAACCTAGGTTGTGATGCTGTCACTCTGAAGTCCCCTTACTTTGGGAGCATGCCATTGGGTAACCCTTCTCGTCCTCACACCTGCCCAGCTGTGTCTTGCTCCTCACCTCGTAAGATGGTGACGTTCCGGAGGATCTCCCCATGGCGAGTGTCAACGGTCTTCATCTCTTCCATGACCATGGAAAGGTTGCGGATGTCAAAGTCCAGCCGGGCGTTGAGCAAGCTGAAGCGTTCCCGCAGGCTGTCTGTGGTGCTCAGCATGCCATTGACTGATTTGTTCAGGTTATAGAGTTCCTCAGCATGCATGTGGAAGCCCAACGTGCAAGAGAGCCGTACGTCGTCCAGGTACTTGAGCATGCTGTGGACGTGGCTGTCGGTGGCATTGATGTTGGTGAAGATGGTGCTGATCTCAATCTCGTGGGAGGCCATGCGGCCTTCTAAGGTCTCAAAGCGCTCTGCCGTCCGGTTCTGCGTGTACCGGGTGTGGTACTGGAGGTCGTGCATGTTTTCCACGTGGTCATCCAGGAAGGAGGAGATATTGTCCAGTTGCCACTGCAAGCTGATCACCTGGACGACCAGATCATGCATGCCTTCAGAGTTCTGGCTGATCCTCTGTGAAGCAACGCTCACGCCGGTCTGGAGGCTCTTGACCAGCTCGGCTGTTTTGGAGGAGGTCACCCTCAGGCTGCTAAAAAGACGGGTGTAATCCTGCCAGTCCGTCACAATCTTCTGGAGCGTCAACGTCTCCTCGTTCGTCTTCCTCTGGATGATGTGGACCCAATCCGAGGTCTGACCAATGGTGAAGTTCATCTGCTGTACAGCAGCTTCAATGTCAAAGCGCTCCTGGGACAAGTCCTTCAGGGAGCTTCCCAGCTCTGAGGTGGTCGCCTGCCATCCCCTCACTTGGCCCAGAAAGAGACCCAAACTCTGGTTGACCTGCTGGATAGCAGAGAAGCAAGTGTCCACCTCGCTGGTGACTTTGTTGCTGGACGAGGACAGCCGCTGTTGGGTTTGTCCAGCCTGGTCCAGCAACACCTGCTGGGCCAAGAGCTTCTTCTGAATCTCCTCCAGCTCCTCCTCCAGTTTGCTGATTTCCTGTCCTAGCTGGCCAGTGTCATGGCAAAAAGAGCAGTTGCCCACTGATTTCTGATCTGGATGTGGGGGGGGGGGGGGGGAAACAGGGCAAAGGAACATGAAGAGACGTGAGGCCCATGGCATAACAGACCCATGAGGGCTTTCACCCTCCTGACCAACTGGATGATGGAGAACTATATTCTGTTCATAAGCATAATATACGTTCTCGAAGGCTTTCACGGCCAGGATCCGATGGTTGTTGAGGGTTTTCCCGGGCTGTTTGGCCGTGTTCTTAAGGTTTTTCTTCCTAACGTTTCGCCAGTCTCTGTGGCTGGCATCTTCAGAGGACAGGAGTCAGAACTCTGTCTGTGCTCTGGTGCAGTTTGTGGGATAGTTGAGTATTTATAGCTGTGGGATCAGCTTTTTGTCTGGGTGCCCATAACTAAAAAACACCCTGATCACCATAATCACCCAATCTCCTGAAAAGGACAAAAGCTGATCCCACAGCTATAAATACTCAACTATCCAACAAACTGCACCAGAGCACAGACAGAGTTCTGACTCCTGTCCTCTGAAGACGCCGGCCACAGAGACTGGCGAAACGTTAGGAAGAAAAACCTTAAGAACACGGCCAAACAGCCTGGAAAACCCACAACAACCATAATATACATTGTTGTCAGTGCTGCTCTGTGTTGTTGTTTCTGACTTAATAAATTTTTCAAGGTCAATGCTAATTTAGGCTGCATTAACAGAAGTATCATCTCCAAATCCCGTGAGGTAGTAGTCTCCCTTTATTCAGCACTGGTTAGGCCTCACCTTGAGTCTTATGTCCAGTTCTGGACACCACACTTCAAGATGGATGCTGACAAATTGGAACAAGTTCAGAGGAGGGCGAAAAGGATGATCAGAGGGCTGGAAACCAAGCCTTATGAGGAAAGGCTGAAAGAAACGGGCATGTTTAGCCTTGAGAAAAGAAGACTGAGGGGTGATACGATGACACTTTTCAAATACTTGAAAGGCTGTCATCCTGAGGAGGGGCAGGATCTGTTCTCCATCATCCCAGAGTGCAGGACACACAACGATGGGCTCAAGCTATAGGAAGCCGGATTTAGGCTGAATATCAGGAAGAACTTCCTAACTGTTAGAGCAGTACGACAGTGGAACCCATGACCTTGAGAGGTCGTGAGTGCTTCAACATTGGAGGCATTCAAGAAAGAATGGAACAACTGTTTGTTGGATCTGCTTCGATTTGGATTCCTGCACTGACAGCTAAGGGGGTTGGACTGGATGGCCTTAGTAGAGGTCCCTTCCAACTCCATTTTACTCAGGTGCATGAGGTGTTCAAGGAATGGTTTACCACTGCCACCCCTGAGGGGAGTTTCCACTCAGGTCTCCTGAGTTTTAATCAGACTCTCTCTCTCTCTGTTGTGCTTCACTGACCCTCACAAAGTATAAATCCCGGGTTTCCACAGGATGGAACCGCAATGCCTAAAGTGGGATTAAACTCCTGCCATGGTGTCGTGTGGATGCACTTCAAGGCAATACCGAGATGTAACAAAAAGGATAATGATGGAACCGCAACAATGACGGAATTGATAACCGTTCCGAAATGTGGACTCTGTGAGGTTATTCTGGAAGCATGTGGGTTGAGCCCCACTGTGCCTGACACCCTCCGGCATGCAAAGCCCACCCACCCCTGGGCTACGGCCCCTCCACACGAGGCGCTCCCCTTGACGCGCTCCCTGGACAGCTGAGAACATCTGTCGAGGCTTCCTTGTTAAACACGGCGACGGAGGAATCAGCGCCAGCCAGAGCTTGGCTCGTTAGTATCGAGAACGGCTCCCCAAGCGCTCCCCTAACGTTCAGCCTGTCACTCCATCCGTTCTTCCTCAAAGCGACTTTCTAAAATCTGCCCCTGAACTGGCTTATGGCTGCATTAAGATGCTTAGGATTGCACTTGAGATTCGTATTTTCTTCTCTCTCCTTTTCTTTTCCCTGACCATGAGTCATCAGAGACATACGAATCCCTTGCAGAGGCTTGTAAAATTTTACCCTGTCTTCTGCTGACTGGACAAAATCTGACCACAATTTGCTGACTGACTCACAATCAACGTCCTCACTTGTTCACTCACAGGAAGGACGTGCAAGTTTTCTTGCCCGGCAATCATGCTCCCTTTTGTATCCTTCCCCCTCATTCACAAACTAGCGTCCTTCTCGTTTAGGCGTCTGGCTCATTTATTCTCTCCCCTGGAAAGATCTTTTTAACAAAGACACGGAACAAAGGGGCAAAGTTCTTGAATACGGCCATTCTTGCCAGACCACATATGACTGTGTAAACTTTTACATATACTTAATGCTGAGTGTTTTTATAAACATGTAGCTTCTCTGTGGTAAAAAAAAAAAAGCATTGTGAAAATAGATTTAGAAGCAACAACATGCAACCAATCTCATTTTAAAACTTTAGAGAGCCTGTCATCATAGGAAAGCTTGCCTGAAGAGAAAGGTCTTTTAGCTGCTTGCAGAAGGACAGCCGAGATGGGCCCAGACTGGCCTCCGGTGGGAGGGAGTTCCAGAGTCTAAAGGAGCAGCCAGAGAGAAGGGCCTCTCTCCTGTGTCCCCACCAAATGCAGCTGTGACAGAAAGGCACCCCCTGATGATCTTAACACCTGGACAGGCTCATATTTCAGAAAGCATCACCTGAACACAGGTGAAATGCACCCGAGATGGCATCACACTCACCCAGCTCTTGAAGGTTCTCCTGAACTGACTCAAGCGTCTTCTCGTAGTATGCCTGAGCAGAGTTCACATCATCAGATATAGAATCCATCTTCTTAAAGACTGCAAGAAGGAGGTCAAAGGTGAGCGTGGAAGACGTTTTCCCACCCCACCTGCTTGGTCACAAACTACAGCATCACAGCTGACAACCACTGTGGTTGCAGGGTTGAAGTGCTGGACGGGGACCCACAAGGCCTGAGGTCAACTCCCCCCTGGACTCTGGAGCTCACAGGGCTAGTCCCACCGTGACCTCCCTCACAGGGTTATGGCGAGATTAAAGAGGGAAGGAGGAGAGACATGAAGCTTATTTTGGGTGGGTGAGGCATGGTGGGATCTCAACGTCACATATAAATAAGGAAAACAGAGTTGTGAGCTCCAGATGGGTTCCTGGAAACAGTGCAGAAGGAGGCAGCCCCAAGCGAAGAGGAAAAGACCCATTTGGTGGTTCCTTGGCCATCTTGAAATATTTGAAGGGCTCTTCCTTGGCAGCTGGAGGAAGCTTTCTTCTCCAAAGGAAGGACCTGAAGCAAAGGGTCCAGTTTTTATTTTTTAAAGAGGGAGATTTCAACTGAAGACGAGGAAGAACTTCCTGGCAGTAAGAGCTGTTTGACCACGGAATGGGATCTCCCAGAAGGTGGGGGAGCCTCCTTCAGTGGAGAATTTAAAAACAAAGGTTGGAGGACCGCCTTTCAGAGATGCTACGGCTGGGGGGGGGGGGGGCTTTCCTACATCAGCAGGGTTCTGGACTCAATGACCACCAGGATCCCTTCCAGCTCTACAGTTCTATATGACCCCCTTTTTATAATTTCTGCACCCTAAGCCAAACAGTCTTTCAAGACTTCCTGCACCTTGGGACTAGATCTGGCTGGTGAGCTTTCTGGCAAAGTTGCTAAGCATTTCTCTTGTTAAGAGTGCATACTGAAGCAGAAGTTTGGATCAACTTCCGATTCATGCTGCTGTTGTGTAGTGGGCGGAATAAATATCAAAAGGAAACAGTGAGAAGTACAGCACCAACGGTGAGGCAAATACCTGTCTAGTGACTCCGAAAAGCGGAGGGACATGGCCCATAAGGATAACTGGGAGATTTACCCTTGAATGAGGAGAACGTTTTGGAAAAAAGCAGGGCGTGGGAAAGTAGCTTTGCTGGACTACAACTCCTGTAAGGTCCCAGCTGGTTGGCTAGGGGATTCTGGGAGTTGTAGTAAAAAATGAGGATGGTTTCCGAGCTCTGCCTCTGAATGAGGTCAGACTCTGTTTTTCAGGGTGAAGCTTCTTCCTCCTCTAGCCACGTGCGAAGCAGAACGGAAATATTTCCAGCTCGTCTGCTAATAACACCCCAAAGAAGCCTTCTCTTCTCTGGGCCAGCCAGGGAAGACTTGCCCCTGAGTCATGTCCAGCTCGCCATCCTCCGTGTCCCACCAGTTCCTTCTCTGGGCCAGCTGGAGGTTATCCGATCCTTCCATTCTGGGGGTCCATTGGGAATGAGGGGTGGGGGTGGTTTCCTTTCCTGCCGGCGACTCTTCCCCATGGGGAGGAGGATGAAAAATCACGACATGCAGCCTCGGTGGAGATGAGACGAGGAAGATTTTTTTATGGGCCTTTAAGTCAAGCCCAGTCGCTGGCCGATACACCGTTTCTTTCCTTCACTTCCTAAAGGCCAGAACCAGGACAGTTCAGCCTGCCCAGTTTGAGAGAAAAAAAGCCTACTTTTCTGGATTCCAAGAATGCCAGAACCAGAACAGCCATTGGCTTATGGTCACCCACTGAATATCAGAGTTTTGCCTCTAGATTTCCTCCCTGGTCCAAGGAGGTCAATCTCTCCTCTAATGAGATCCCGGCTGCCCTTCGCCACTCAGGGGACAGCTGAAGAAAATGACTTCTCTGGACTCTAACTCACACCATCCCAGGATTAGTGGCTCTGCTCACTGTGGGATTCTGGGAGCTGTTGTCAAAAAAGGGAACCTCCCAAAATTCGGGGAACTTGGCTGAACCAGTTTCTGTTCTTGCTTTCCTCTTCCCTCTCCTTTTGTGTCGTGTCTTAGTTTTAAATCTCTCTCTCTGCCGCGTGCAAAACTTTAAGCACAGAAGGAAGAGGCGGAGGTGGCCAAGGAGAGCAGCCCTCTGTCACCCTTCCTCTGCTGTATCGGTGCTGCCAGCTGCCAAGGGCTGGCCCCACCGATCCAGCCCAGCTGCCGGCGGAAGACCTCCCACCCCACTCGGCTCCTCTTGGACCTTCCTGCCACTTTCGCAGGACGAAGAGCGAGGCGAAGCCGAGGACTGGACTGCAAGGTTGCCTGGTGTGTCAGCACAGTCCAAATGTGGCACCACCCTCTCCTCCCCCACCTCCCAGTCCGCACCCAGAAGGAACGCGGCAGAATAAACACATGCCCCGCGTTGATGTGGGCTCGAGTCCTGTTGGCGTTCACGGACAGTTTGAGGGACTTGCAGCAGTTCTTTGCAGCTCATGGACAGCGTGCTGGAGGAGGGCATCTTAGCTGCACCATCAGGCGCCTGGCCAGGCACGGGGCGGACACCTGACCAGGGTACTCGATCCGTTGGCTGCAAGGAGCTACAGCAAGTCATGCAAAGGCCCACAGGATCCATGCCTGTGGATGGCCATGAGCACCTTTTCTAAAGGAGACACGGATGCCTCACTGGACAGCCACAGGGAGGGCTGCTCCCTCGCGCCACCTCATTTGGGGCTCACTGAAGACTTTCAGTAACCCCCCCCCCCCCGTCTTTAAATCGATCTGTGCTGCCCAAGGGTTACAAACCTCTTTGTTCTGTTTTCTCTTTAAAATTCACTCGCCTGTTCAGTAAAGATGAGACTGCCCCAAATCTGCCTCTGCAACTCCCAAACGTGCAGAGAAGAGGATCGGGAAACCCTTTCGGAAGAAGGATTTGGCTCACAGATCTCAGCCGCCGCCGGTGGCTCCCTCGGCCTGTTCTTCCTGCTGCCGGTTGCTTCCGGTTTATTTATTTGTCGAAAATATTTGCACCCCAGCTTTCTCCGCAAAAGGACCCAGGGCCACGAGAGCCCAGACCCGATTGACAAGTGAGCCGCGTCGCCGGCCTTTTTTGCTCTTCTTTGGTCCTGCCTTTAATGGAGGCTTGGGGTGCAACGGGCAGCTTAGTCCAAACTGGGGAAGCCAAGGAGGAGGAGAACGAGGGGGCCCCTTGAGGAGGATCCGTGGGGCAGGTGCTCGCGCTTGGGTGCAGTTTCCATTGGGCCAGAAACAACTCCAACCTTGGCATGGATCTCACCCACTCCCTTGCTTTTCGGGACCACCAAGACGCTACCAGGATGGCCACGTGCCCTTTTGAAGGGCAGGACAGTCCTCCCTTTAAATGTCAGGAACCATAAAAAGGAGGAAGAACCGGGACCTTGAGGCTGCCACTTTCCTCCCACCGCAAGCCACAAACACCTGCCTCTGCAGAGGTCAAGTGGCCATGCATCCCTTTGTGGAGGGAACATTCCTCCAGCTGAAAGTTGGCCAGAAAGGAGTCTCAAACAGAAGGCTATTTCTCTGAAAAACAGAAGAGTCTGGGGACTGATGGATTGAAATGCCTTCTACGCTGCCTTTCTCCCCACGGGGGACCCAAAGCGGCTTACAATAGATAAAATACAAAATTTGGATGAGAGGATTGTGCCGAAGGTTTCTGTGGAAAAGGCTGGATTTACACACGAAGGTATGGAGTTGAGCAGATGGACAGGCAGGGCTAAATCTCACGTCCTTCCCAAAGCAACCCCAGGCCATGGTGGGAATTGCCCATCACAGCCTGTGGTAGAAACACGGGGGCTGTTTTTCTCTCTCCTCCTCCTCCTCCTCAAAAGGTGGCCTTTTGGGAGCCCCAGCTGCAGAATCTCCACAACCTGAAAGATTCTGGAAGTTGTAGAGAAGCACAGTCACGCTTCCAAGTTGGGAACCCCATGCGCGCAGGAGGAGGAGTCTCATTGAAACACACCAGTGAGCGCATGGAAGCATCTGCTGTGTGTGTCTTTTGCTAACCCTAACCGACCAACCAACCAATCAGCCAGTCAATCAATTGTTCTTTTCATTAATCCATCGGCTTTTCCCTCTTCCTGATGTGCTATCCTTTCCCATAACCTTCATCTGGTTCAACTTCTTTCTGTTGTGTTCGCCACCAAGACGCACAGATGCTGGGAAGGGAAGAGACCAAGGAGGGAGCTTCGAAACGGCTTATCAGTGTTTCGCATTCGCTTTCTGGGCTCTGCTTCCTCGAACACTGGGACGTGTCCTTTCCTCCCTTAAAAACATTCTCGGGTTATGTTCCCCCATCCCGGAATCTGATCTGGACTTCCTGAACTGCTGAAACCAAACACCGGAGCTTGCATGGTGGGGAAGCCAGCGCTTCCCGCTCTGCGCCTTGTGCTGCTGGGCAGGCTCTTCCACCACCCAAACACCCACCCACCCACCCACCCACATGGCGCGGCAGACTTGGGAGGCAGATGTTGCGACTCTGCTGTGCCAAACGTTGCTGGGAGCCGACCCAAACCTCAAGCCAACAGCCCTGGCCCACAACCGCAGTGCAGCTTCCGGGCGCATGATCTCAAGACAGGGCAGCTTCTCCTCGCTGCCCAAGAATAACAGAGAGGAGAAGGCACCGATCGGTCACCTTGCGAGGGCAGGAAAGCCCCACCAAGTGCTCTCGGTCCAGAGCTGCCAACCCCCACCTGGACCTTCCCCTTCTGCCAAGAGGCCACCGTGGGTGGCCTTAGTCAGGCTTTAGAGAGAAGGACCTTCCTGGAGAGCCGGATCCTGGCTCAGAGGCTTGAATCCCTCTGCACCCTGTCATGGGAGCCACCACGGGAAGCATGCCCCGGGCGCTTAAGTTCCCGGAGGCCACCGGAGACTCTGCAGGAGACCCACTCCTGCCTTTTCTCCTCCAGACCGTCTTCAGAACAGCCACGGGGGACCATCCCACGCATGCCAGTTCTGGCAACGGGTTCCCCTGCACAGCCTTGGCAAAGATCTCGTGGTGACAGGAGGGAGGGAGCACAGAAGAAGGGGGATTGGGGGGCCTCTCTTCAGCCTCCCGTTCTCATTACAAAGAGGACTCCCGGGGGGGGGGGGGGGAAACCTGCAACAAGCAGGGATGAAGACTCGGGTCATGGGACTTGCTGTCAAGCCAGCCTTAAGTCACACCAGCAGCCCGACTCGGACTTGACTTGGGTCTTTTTTCCAATGACTTGGATTTGACTCGTGACTCAAAGCCCGCCCGTCCTTCCCTTTCTTCTCTGTTAAACACCTCCCCCCCCCCCCCCGCTTTTAATAGGGAATTGGGATGCAAAGACTTGCCCCATCCCTGGCAAGAAGAAGGGTGGCCATCTTGCCCAGCCTGACAGGACGAGCCCAGAGTCTAAGCCTGCCGCCCTGTACCCCTTTAAACCATCCGCCCTCCTGGAGTCCCCGTTGGCATCCCGTGGAAAAAGACGAAGTCTCTCGCCCTGGGAGGGGCTGAAGGTTGTCGAAGGATTGGCTGCAGTTATAAAACGGGTCGATTCAAAGTCCTGTTTTTCTGACCATCCGTTGCAAAGGCCGGTTCGAATCGTTCGGGGCCTTTTTGCTCCCAACGCAGCTCCCCACTCCCTCCCCCCGGTTTCTGGGGGCTTCTACTTTTTCCAAGCTGGAACGATTCAAATGGACTTTTCCCTGCGGGATCAATTCATTTGTTTTTGGGAAGATGGGGGCGGGGGCGTGTCTGTGGGTGGTGTTTCAGTGACATTAGCCGTTGGGACACGAAGTTCAGGACTGTGCCAATGCCTGACCCAAGTTCTTCCCTCTCCTGCCAGGGTCCTCTGGTTTTTTAAAAAATGTTTTACATACATGAGATTAGCACTAGTTCACTTTCTCCCTAGCATTAATTTACTAGTTTAGCACTAGATGGTTTCCCCCCCCCTCCCACCTACCCTCTTCTCTTACTTGTTCATAAAGTAACTTCTTCTCATTCCTGTCCTACCAGAAGTTGGACCACATTTTGATTTTGAAAGCCGCAGTTCGAAACGAGGTTGTCATGGTGTGCTGCAGCCCGGACACCCTCTCTGGTTCCTCAGCCAATCCAGTCACCTCCTTCCTGCACTTCTGCTTCCATTTATTTTAACCTTGTACACATACGTGTGTGTGTGTGTGTGTGTGTGTGTGTGTGTGTGTGTGTGTGTGTGTGTGTTTGTCTTTGTCTTGTGTCATCAAGTCAGTACTCTCCATTACTGGAGGTTTTTAAGTGAAGGTTGAGCAGACATCAGAGTGGATGTTGCTTTTTGGGGAAAGCCTTCACCCAAGGCTATAAGGCGAGGTCCATTTTGCAGAGTTGGCTGAAAACGTTTCATGGAAAGCAGCGAAGCCACAAACAGAGGGGCACACACAGAACTGTGGCGGTTGAGCACCGGAACACCTCTGTGAGCATGGCCACTGGTTCCAGAAAATCAGGGCATGGCTCCATCCAGAGATGGAGTCAGGATGACCTTGGGAAAGGACTCCTCTTATGGGCGGCCTCTTGACCCTACTCACCCAAAGCCGCCAGGACCACCACGGCCACCACCAGCAGGATGACAAAGACGCAGAGCACCTTCACGGACGTCTGGAGGGTCAGGGTCTTCTCGCACTGGCTGCAGTTGGTCCTCATTCGGCCTGCAGGGAGGGAGGCGAAGAAAGGATGAGCAACTGTGGTGTGGCAAGGGGGTGTCGCCCAGCCGTGTTGAGTTCCAAACAAACAAACTAACAAGCAAACCAACAGCCCCTCTCTCCTTAGCCTTGACTCCCTGTTTCCTCTGAGCGTATACACAAGCCTCTTAGTTGTGTGTGTGTGTGTGTGTGTGTGTGTGTGTAAAACAGATTTTCACAGCAACATTTTATTGTCCAAGGTTACCTCTCTTGTCATACAGTGTTATTTTTGGGTGGCTTCTTAGGCAATCAAGACCCTTTAGTTTTGCAAAAGATCAGTTCCTGCTGGAGACAAAAATGGGTAGACCTGATTTCTTGACGCAAGTCAACACAGCTGACTGCATTTCGGATTCTCCCTTAGAGGCACCACTACGGGGACCGCCAGAAAGAGTTTGTCTACGGCCAGCGTTAGCCCTGCTCCTTTCTCCATGCTCCTCCTGTTGCAAGCGCCAAAGGGCTGGGAGAGCCAGGCATCTCTCTCTGGCTGACAGATCACAGCTCGTTGAGAAGGGGCAGGTGAAGGAAACGAGGGTGGGTCTCCGTGCGGCTGTGCACAAACGGAAGGGAGGCTGTCGGTTTTGCAAAGGGCCAAAGGGAAGCTGAGACCTGTCCCCAGAACCTGGAATAAAAGGGGCAAAGTCAGCCGGCTCTTACCATTCGGCCTGTATCGGAAGGGCGGCATCTCGTCTTCCTCTCCAGTGAGGTCTTCTGCTAGAAGGCACAACAGAAAAGGGGAAAGAATAAACCAAGTGCCCCACAGAACCAAGCCCTGATCAAAATGGGCAGGCCAGCCAACACCCTCTCTGGGAAGATGGAGGGGGTTTGGGTAGGTGGAGGCTGAGGCGGAAGGAAGGTTTGTCTCCTTCTCTTCCCACTGTCTCTCGCGTGGCTTCTCTTTGCAGGAGACCTCCTTTTCCTGCCCTCTAGAGTAGACCCTGTGGCTTGTTTCAGGGCAGGCCAGGGGTTTCTTCGCCAGCGGCAGGCTGGGCACACTCACAGGAACATCCCCAGACGGGCAAGGAGAGGGCCCCCAGCCTTCCGGAGAGGCAGGCAGGCGGAGGATTTGACGAGCGGCTACTCCAGGTCCCTTGTTTTCTCCGGGAATCCTGCACTGCAGCTGGTGTTCCCCTTTGCGTGTAGGCATGCAGAGGAGCTAGGAGAGACTGAACGGTGGATTAACACTGAACTCTTGCCCTTCCTGTGGGTACTGAGAGGACTACCCATCCGGTTGGGTTTTTGGAAAGAAAGAAAGAAAGTGAGCATGTGACTACCTTGCTGTGTTCTTCAGAATTGTGTGTGTGCGTGTGTTTGTGTTTGTGTGTGTGTGTGTGTGTGTGTGTGTGTGTGTGTGTGTGTGAGAGAGAGAGAGAGAGAGAGAGAGAGAGAGAGAGAGAGAGAGAGAGAGAGAGAGAGACTCTGGGGCGAAAGGGTGCTGCAAACGTGACCTGGTGGCTGCAGAAGCATCTCGCTCTTTCTTCTTCTTTTTAAAAAAAAATAAAAATAATAAAAAGAAAAATTACAAATAACAAAAATAAAACTAAAATATACATTAAACACCTTCCCCCTCGGGACTAGGTGACCTGTACTATCAATTTGTACCCCCTTTCCGGCTCTTTCTGAAAGATTGCCACCGTGGCCCAGAGTGGTGTGGTGTGTTCTGCCTATCAGATGCTTCATGAGAAATCCAGAGGTGGAGAAATCCAGGTGCACGGCATGGTTCAGAGGAAGGTGCCCGGACAAAAATCCAGAACGGAAGCTCCGCCGAGGCCTTAGCCGTGGCCTGTGGTGGAGGATGCCAAGTGTTGACATGGGCTTTGTTGTCTAACCAGCCCGCAAGGTGCAGGAGCTTCCCACACCCTGTGGAATCCGGCCATCTCTGCCTTGGTGGCTCCCGAGAAGGAGGCCTCGTGTTTCCCCCTTCCTTGCCATGTGAGTTTGTTGCTGATCACAGGCAGCCTGAAGGTCAGTCCATCCTTTTATGTGGGTTGGGGTTGGGCTCATAAACAGGTAGGCAAAGAGCTCTCTCTGTGTGCCTCAGCACCTGGCGGGCTTCCTTAGGTCAACAGTTTATGAAACTCCCGTTTTCCCTTACGTCAACACGAGAGTCTGCTCCGGTACAGGACATTTTCCAAAGCAGGAGAACGGGCAACGGAGAAGTTCTTCCCCTCTTTCAATCATCCTGTAGCTGAGAAGGAAACTCTCAGCCAGCCATCCTCTGAAAAGGGTCAGATGCCGGTGGCACCCCTTGGGCCCTCCGGAATTTGAGGTGAGGGCGGGCATCATGCCAGCCTAAGGAATGGCCATCACATTTCCGACAGTCTTTCCTGTGGTGGCCTTCCGTGCAGCTCCTGCTGGGGAAAAGGGACCACAGCTCTCCAGCAGGAGCTGCGTGGAAGACGGCCACAGTAAAGGATGAGCCATATAGGAGGGGAAAGGCTGTCGTCTGGGGGTGGCGGAGCGGCTCCTTTGGCTAGTGCCCGTTCTAGACTAGAGCATTTCAGGTGGCAGAGATGGGAGGATGCTTTTCTCTGCTGCTCAAGATCTTGGAGAGATCCTTCAGAGTTTGCTGCACGAGTGGTTTCGAGCCGAGACATGGTAAGATGGCTTGCTATGGACAGACTCGGGTAGAGAGCTCCTCGTGGCAAGCTGGGTTCCTGGCTTTGCAAGCCAATGATCCTGGGCTCGCTCTCCCCCCCGCATTAGTTAGAGAACCCACCACAACCAGCAGGAGGAGCAGGCACAGTAGGGAGCATGGCAGAGAAACCCTTTCACCCGGTTAAGCCTACTTTGGCAGGGAAACGTGGGCACGGAAGCGATGCTCTGAGGGTGGCATTCGGGGTGGGTGGGGGTTTCTTGACTTATGCCATCTCTCCTGGTGTGCAGACTGCTCTCCCACAGTAGCCCACACTTTGGGAATGACTGCCCCCGGGCCAACAGAAAATGCAAGGAAAACTGAATTCATTGCCAGAACACCCCCCCAACACACACATGATTGTGGGCCTTAAATGTTCGTGTATTTTGCATTTTTGTTGCTATTGCAAGGATGCACACTCCCTCGGCCTCCTTCAATTGCACCGACACCCACACCCAGGACAATGAATCAGGTTAACCAGAGAGCGGGTTATATGCACACAGATGCACACACATGGTGCATTAAAACAACAACCCTAATAAGCGCTAGACATGCATGCAAGGTGAAATCTTAAGAAATCAGGAGAGGACATTAAGACCCCACTAATACTGCTTTTTTCTGCCCAAGCCCTAGAGACAGGAGAGGACAGAAGCTGTGCCAGAGTGTTTCTGCCCCACTCCGGTGCCTTTCAGTGAGGCACGACCAGGAGAACCTCCCGGGGCTCCCTTGGCAGGCTATCTAGCAATCAATCCATTAAAAAGCAGCCACGATTCTGATTCCACCCTCAACCCATTGCAACCAACTTTCCGATCAATGGATTCTGACCCTCCCCTTCTGGCCGAAATGGAATTTATCCTATGTAATTTGGTAAAATCTGAAGGCATCCAGGAAAGAGCGGCCGTACTCCAGCATGTATCCATCATCCCCTTGTTCCATGATGCAAAGTTCGTTTTGATTAACTGAACCCTATTATTACTGGAGTCTAACCGGGAGTTAAAAGAGAACCATAATGAAGAGAAGGTGGCACTTAGTATTCACCAGAACCTTGCAATCATCCCTGTCCTGACATGGAACGTTAGCTCCTTTGTTGAATACTTTCGAAAGCCTCTGGGTACCTTAGCTACAGAGTGATCCCACTCAAGGCTACAATTACTGAAAAGGAATGAGAGATTCTGCAATTATGGGCTGAACGTGGATTTACCCTGGAGTGTTTATGCGGCTCCCGAGCAAAGAAACCAATGTGGCCCTCCCCAAAACTCACAGGGTGTGTGTGTCTCTCCCTTCCACTTTTCTCACGCCGGCTAAACAAATGCTGCCGTAATAGCTAGCATCAGGAAATTTCATGGTGAGGAGACTGGTACTCCAGGGTGGTCCTATTCACAGGGCAGGATTAGCCCCTCAAACCCCTCCCTATGAGGAGGCAGGGCAAACGGCACAGTCTATGCCAACTTTGCAAGGAAAGAAGCTGCACAGCAACCAGATGGAGCCGGCTGTGCTTCTGCCCCCCCCCTCTCTGCTCCACCAACCCCAGCGGGCACCAGCGGCTCCTGGCAGCTCCTGGCACCCTTTCTTTTCACGATGATTCACCGGTAAGCTGGCTCAAGACCACGACGCTGGAGCCACTTTCTAATAATGCTGGCAGAAGACCATCACATGTGTTGGTACGAGACTTGAGGGGGGGGGTCTCCTTTGCACCCTCAATAAATGCCTCCCCACCCTGGGTCTCTCACCCTCGAGATCGGCCGGATTATGGCTCCCATCGCTCTCAGCCCCCATGGCTGCCGGTGGCGGCTGCAATCCATAGAGCTGGAGCAGAAGATTTTTTATTTATTCATTTTTTTACCTGCCACGGCCTCTTTTCTGGTCCATTCAATGGGACTATGCCAGAGACCCGAGCCAACATGGGCTTGGGTTTAGCCTGCATCATCCTAGCGGTGCAGGATGATGGGCAGAGGCCATGCAACGAGACGCCTCTGGAGGCAGAACCGGGCCACAGCCCTTCCAGAAGGCAAGAGTGTGCCTGACCGGACAACCTCTGAGAAACCGACACTCAGGGAATCTTCGGACCCTTTCCCAGCCAGGAGCTGACCTTCGAAAAGTTAACTTTTCTGGGGAATTCACATCCCCTCACCCTACAAACAGGCAGCAGGGATGGCTGGAGGGAGACCCTTCTGGGAGCTGATGTCCCGGGAAATGAACACGGCCAAGCTCTGGCCGAGAGCAGGCGGGAAACGGCGTTTCTCCGACTTCCTGAGGAAGAACGAAGCCACACACTCCACCGCCGGTCATCCTGGATCCCCCAAAAGGGAGCTGGAAAGATCTGCTTCCTACGTTCCAGGCCCGCCCTTATGGACATCAGTGTAAAGACATGCTGGAAGGAACACGGGAAAACCCAACGCCTTTGTCTGTTTTTGTGGACATGTGTGCTGTCTGAAATCCGAGCTGCAACTGCCCCCGCCAGCCTCTTTCTCCCCACGGTCCTGCTTCTTCTGCAGTTTCTCAGCCTTCTTAAGCTGCCCCCCCCCCCAAAAGTGAGGCTTTGTTGCTTTCCATGCACACCCCCTCCCTGCCCCCTGCCCACCAGGGAGACCTCCCCCCCCCCCCGCAAGCGCTTGAGAGAGCAGAGAGAGAGAGAGACTCACTTCACGCCATGCGCATGAGAAAGGCTGCCAGTCTGAGGGGAAGCAAGCCGTCCATGAAGAAAACCCGAATAGGAACCACTCCAGAACGAGCCCCTCCCTGGAAGACACTGAAGACAGACGGTTGTAGGGAGGAGTGCAGGCTGTGGATTTTCATGGCACCCCCCCCAACGCGCACTGTGTTCTTCTGCCGTCCAGTCTCAGAGTGGTGCCCAAGGCCCGCTGGTGGAGGGTGCTGGGTCCAGCCCTTCGGCGGTTCAACGCCGCTTGGAACCCACAAGCTGGGATCCAGCCTGGGCAAACCTCAAGCATTTTGGCACACCAAGCAGAAGACTTGAGTGGGAAAACACACACACACACATACACCTTGTCTAACACACATCCACGGACACAGGGCACAATCCAAATTCACCAGGAAACTCTTTTGAGGAAGCCCTGGGGAAAATGTTTTGAAGGATGTCATTGTGACAAGGACTCGGTGGAGCCTCCAAGGGGAGAGGCAGGCTATCTCTGAACCACAGCTAGGGTTGAGGACAAAAGGCAAGGGCAGGAATCACGGCTCTGTCGTGCTTCCAAACATCCCAGGAGGCCCCTGCCTGCCCACGGTGAGAATGTGGATGTGGCGCTAGGTGGGAAGCTGATGGATCCGACAGGTCTCCTGCCAACTCCTTCCCTGCTTGCCTCCTATTTATTTCAGGGGGGGGGGGGGGAGATGGAAGACACACTACAACAGTTGCACACTGCAACAGAGGACACCAGCTTGCCTTACCTGAGACTCCAGCCTCTTCCCACCTGAGACTTCCAGACATGAGGAAACATAATGGCTGTGCTGGATGAGGAAGATGGAAGCCATAGTCTCCCACATCTGGAAGGCCTCAGGTTGGGAAAGCCAGTTTTTTTGGGGGGTGGGGTGGATCTCATGGATTGTACCCAGACCTCAGAACTGCTGGGTTAGAACCGCTGGACTCCATGATTCAGAGGGTCCCTTCCAGCTTTGCTGCTCAACAGTTATTACTCTTACTCTCATCCTTAAATAGATTTTTACCGCCGGGCCTTCCACCCCCTGGGACTCTGGACCCCTGCCTGAGAACCTAGTTTGGCTCTGGAAGAAAAATGAATCCCCCTCCAGACTCACCTTTGCCAGGGAGTCGCCAGGTTCTTGCCCCCTATTATCTGTGCCCCGATAGGATCTCAAGCGCGCTCTCTCTCTGTGTGGTGTTCTGTGGGGATGGGCCGAAGGGGGGCTCGCCCCTCCAAACAGCGCGACTGTTTTCTTTCAAAGAACAAGCCAGGTTTCCTTCCGTTTTCCCGCGCGCGGTCACCACCCTCCAGGAGAGACCTGGGTTCAAATCCTCCCTTTGCCACGGGTTCCTGGCACAACCCTGGGCAAGGAACCTGCTTCCCTCTTGGCTAAAACGGGCGGCCCGGGGTCTCCTGAAGGACCCTTACCCAAGTGTTGAGAGGAAGCCAGAGGAGCGAAGGAGCCAGGTCCCCCCCTCCTGCACCAGGGGGTGGGCCGAGGTCCCTGGCCGGGCAGTCGCGACATATCGGAGGAAGGGGCTCCCCGCTGCGGCGCCCCCGACCCGCTTTTGGCCCCCCCCAGAGGCGTCATCGCGCACTCACTCACCTTGCATGCTGCCTGCGCGTCTCCGCCGTCGCCCGGGGAAGGCGGCTCCGGGCCTGGAGGCGGCGGTCGGGCCGGCCGATCCCTCTCCTCACCCTGGGGGGCTCTCAGGGGCTGGCGCCCCATCCCGGCCCATGGCAGCCACGCTGGACCCGACGGCGGCGGCGCTGGCAAGGGAGGTGGTGGGCCCGGGCCTCTGCGCCTTGCTCCCCCGGGGATGCCCCGCTCCGGTTCCCGCCCCGCCAGCCACGTCCAGCGCCCGGCTCCCCCGGCTGGGCTCTGCGCGGCGCCAGCAAGCCCGGGATCGCGCGCACCGCGGCGGCGCAGGGGGCCGGTCTGCGCGGCGCTGCCCGCTGCCGGCCCCTTTAACGGCCCGCCGGGAGGGTGGCGGCGCGCTCCCGCCTGGCCGGCATCCCCCGCGCCCCCTGCCGCCTTCTCCCCCTCCTCCTCTCCCCCCCCCCGGCCCCCAGCGCCCGGGCAGCAGGCGGCCCGCCGCCCTCCTTGGCCGGGCTCCGGCTGGCGCTCTTGGGCCGGGGCCCAGACAAACTTCCGCGAAGTTTCGAAACAGGGCGAGGGGCTCCGCTCGGTGCCAGCCGCCTCCGCTCCCATGGCTGCTGACCCCAATCTGGGGGGCCGCGGGGGTGGGTGGGGGTGGGGGAGAAGCCTGCGAGGCCGGGGCGAGCGGGGAGGCGCTGGCCCCTCGCCCACCTAGGCGCGCTCCCCTCCCTCCTGCCTCCCAATGGCGAACAAATACCCTCTTCGCAGCGCGGGGGCGCGAGGATGCGGAGGGGGGGGGGGAGCGGAGAGGGGCAGGGCCCCCCAAAAGAAGGGTCCCGCGGCGGGGTGGGGGGGCTGCGCATCAGTGCATCTCTCCGCGCGCCCCCCCCCCCGCGCGCAAAGGAAGCCAGCCTCCTGCTAGGCCACAGGTTGGCGTGCGAGCTGCTTCTCAGGAAAAGCGGAGAGGGCGCTGGGGGATCCCGCGGAGGGATCGAAACTGTCACGGCATCATTAGGCACAAAGAACCGGGAGCTTTCCAGTGCTAACAGGGCTCCTGGGCAAAGCAAAGTGTGCTGCTTATATACCGCTTAAAGCACTCTCTGGGCAGTTTACCATTTCATGGTGCTGGCTCCATATTGTGCGCGCACGCACACACACACACAGCCCAGCGAGCTGGACACTCAGTTTACCAGCCTCGGAAGGATGGAAGGCTGAGCGAACCTCCAGCCAGCTCCCTGCCGCGGGTGAGGATCACACGGAAGTGGTGAGCGGAATCTTTGACTGCAATACTGTGCCAGCTGCAGTTTAACCCCGGTGCCAACTGCAAAGCTCCTTGTCATCTTATGGTCTTAGACCTCCAGAGCTGGAAGGGCCCCTATGGATCACCGATTCCAGCCCTTGCCAAAGAGGCACCCAGGGGGAATCGAACTCCCAACCACTGGCTCTGCAGCCAGATGAAGAAGCCGCTGAGCCTTCCAGCAGCTCAGGCTAAGATGGTGTAAAACCCGGGCATAAGAGAAGAAGCCTACAGGCCAAAACACCAGGAACGTTTTGTCCCTTTCTTCCAGCTGAAGAGGCACACGCCCTATGGCCTTGCTTGCAGCCTGCATTCCAGGACCACATCTGGGCATCACATCTGGCCCAGCTTTTTGGGCCATTTGCCTTCTCTCTTACCACCCAGTTTTTATATGGTCTTTGCCTCTTGAAGAATTCTGCCTGAACTAAAAAGCTCACTGGTTTGTGCCAGGTTGGCGACTGTTCGGGGGCTCCGGTAAAGATCGTACCCTAGACGCACCTTTGGGGAGAGGAAGAAGCATCCTCAGGAATCCAGCAGCGACACGAGATTTGGAAGAAAAGGCTGCATGTGCAGAATATTGTAAAGCGTCAAGTACAGCTCCCAGGCTGGCTCAGGGTTCTGGGAGTAGCTGTCTAAAACAGGCCAACTTTTCCAAGCTGCCTGGGTGTGGAGGTCATCAAGACCCTGGACACCTCTGAGCACACTTACTCACACATGCAGACTCTGTACATAAATGGGAATCGACACCTATTTTTCTTTTAATTAGAGTCTTTGCATTTATGTTTTGCTAAGTTTCTGGAAAAGGCTGTGCATTTTTTCAAAATGAATTAAAATGTGATTGGGGTGCCAGATTGAACATTTTGGAACAATCTGAGAACATAATCGTGCTTGTTTTCTTTCTTTCTTTGAGAAATCCTTTTACATCACAAGCCTTTGGGATTTTAGGGGAATAGTGGGATGTAAAAGGCCCCGTCCTCCACCCTGCCCAAGTGTTTTCACAGTCCGGTTTCGAAGGAATCAAACCTTCCTACGATGTCGGGTTGTTTCCAGTCCAGTTAACACTGACTCTGTCCAAACTCCCCTTTCCTTTATTTAAATGTTAAAAGATCAGATTTAATTACATTTGCTTCACCTGCCAAGTCATACGGCTTTACGAGAACACATTTTGCTTTGACCACTTCCACTCTTTAAGAAGTCCATAGAAATCAGAATCTTACCCTCTCGGTTAGTGGCTGATGGACCAAGGAAGGTGGGGGGAGGCACCCACTCCGAAATCTTGGGTGTGTCTTGAGTTCCCCTTTCTTTGGTCACGGGACACTGTGTTTGAAAGGGTGTGTTAACTATAATAGGCTTAATGAAAGGTTTGGTTCCTGACCGTCCCTGAGCATGTTTTGCCCGTATGGCTTTAGCAAATGTGGCATTTTCAATTGATAAAGTTAACTGGAGAAGAAGCATGGAAAATATAAACAAGGAAAACAATTTTGTTGTTGTTGTTTAGTCATTAAGTCGTGTCCGACTCTCTGTGACCCCATGGACCAGAGCACGCCAGGCCCTCCTGTCTTCCACTGCCTCCCGGAGTTGGGTCAAATTCATGTTGGTCGCTTCGGTGACCCTGTCCAACCATCTCGTCCTCTGTCGTCCCCTTCTCCTCTTGCCTTCACACTTTCCCAACATCAGGGTCTTTTCCAGGGAGTCTTCTCTTCTCATGAGATGGCCAAAGTATTGGAGCCTCAGCTTCAGGATCTGTCCTTCCAGTGAGCACTCAGGGTTGATTTCCTTCAAAATGGATAGGTTTATTTTATTTATATTTATTTATTTCTTACATTTTTATCCCGCCCATCTAGTCGTTTTGACTACTCTGGGTGGCGTACATCAGTGTATCAATAAACAATTAAAATCAGCAATATTCAAAAATAAAAATAATTAATCATTCAAGATGGAACTAAATCAAATAATGCCCGGGGGGAAGGCTTGCCTGAACAGCCATGTTTTTAATTAGCTTTTGAAAACGCCCAGCGAGGGGGCCATACGGATCTCTGGAGGTAGGTTGTTCCATAGCCGAGGAGCCACCGCCGAAAAGGCCCGGCTTCTTGTCCTTTCCCTCCAGGCCTCTCTTGGCGTCAGGCTCCCCAGTCTCACCTCCAGACTAGATCGAGTGAAACGGGTAGACTTTGGTGGGAGAAGGCGTTCCGCCAGATATCGAGGTCCTAAGCCATTTAAGGCTTTATATGTTATCATCAAAACTTTGAAATCGACGCGGAAGCGAACGGGCAGCCAATGCAATGCGGCCAGAGTGGGAGAGATATGATGGTATTTCCTCACACCACTAATAAGTCTGGCCGCCGCATTCTGCACCATTTGGAGCTTCCGTGTCAGTCTCAAAGGTAGCCCCACGTAGAGTGCATTACAATGGTCTAATCTCGAGATTACGAGCACATGCACTAAAGTGGTGAGCACCCCGACATCAAGATAGGGACGCAGCTGGGCGACCTGCCTAAGGTGAAAATAGGCGGATCGGACCACTGACGCCACCTGGGTTTCCATGGTGAGCGCCGGGTCCAGATGTATTCCCAAGCTACGAACCTCACTCTTCGCGGTAAGAGTCACCCCCCCCCCCAAATGAGAGGGAGTTTCCCAGACCGCTGATGGCAGGGCTACCCACCCTCAGTACCTCCGTCTTGTCCGGGTTCAGCCTCAACCCATTCACCTGCATCCATTGCAGTACAGTCTCCAGGCAGAGCTGAAGGGACGGAACAGCATCCGCTGTGGTTGGAGAAAAGGAGATGTAGAGCTGTGTGTCATCAGCGTACTGATGGCACGATGCTCCACATCCCCTGATGACACCACCCAGCGGCCTCATATAGATATTAAACAGCATTGGGGAGATTATCGAACCCTGCAGAACCCCACAATTGAGGCTCCACGGGGACGAGACCCTCTCCCCAAGCTGAACTCTCTGAGGACGGTCCTCCAAGAAGGACTGGAGCCAAGCAAACGCCAGGCCACCAATTCCCAGCTCGGAGAGCCTCCTCAGGAGGATACCGTGGTCGACGGTATCAAAGGCGGCTGAGATATCGAGGAGGACCAGCAGGGACGTTTTTCCCCTGTCGGCCTCCCTCAATAGGTCATCATACAGGGCGACCAATGCCGTTTCTGTACCATGGCGCGGCCTGAAACCCGACTGGAATGGATCCAGGGCATTTGTTTCATCCAAGTGAGCCTGAAGCTGGTCGGCCACCACCCTCTCCACCACTTTGCTCATGAAAGAAACATTGGCGACGGGCCTGTAATTGCCAATATCATCCGCCGCCAAATTTAGTTTCTTTCTTATGGGCCTAATGAGTGTCTCCTTGAGGGCAAGAGGAACCTTGCCCTCAAGGAAAGACCCATTAATTATTTCTGTTGCCCATTCTGTTGTTACAGGCCTGGCTGCTTTGATTAGCCAGGCCGGGCAAGGGTCAAGGGATGAGGTGGTGGCACGACAACGATCAAGCACCTTGTCCACAGTCTCTGGTGTCACCGGCTGAAAATGATTAAGATCCACCGGGCAAGACGGAGCGCTGGACATCTCTGCTCGACTCACTGTATCCAAAAAAGGAGAGAGTTCCCGGCGGATGGCCTCCACTTTAGATTTAAAAAATGCTGCAAATTGGTCTGATGAAATACTAGGGGGAGGCCCATCACCTAGACCAATTCCGGATAGGTCGCGAACTATACGGAATAACTCCGCCTGCTGATTTGAAGCTTCACTTATCCGGTCAGCGATGTGTGTTCGCCTAGCAGCCTTTATCTTAGCTAGATAAAGGTTAGTCGCGACCCTGACAGCTACTCGATTCTGTTCCGTCGGGTCTGCTCTCCATTTGCACTCTAGCCTTCTCCTATTTTGCTTCATCGCTCTCAGGTCCTGATTAAACCAGGACGCAGGCCGAGCTCTGCAGAGGAGAGGGCGTTTAGGAGCGATCGTGTCTACAGCCCTGGTAGCTGCAGTAAGGTTTGTTCTCCTTGCAGTCCAGGGGACTCTCAAGAGTCTCCTCCAGCACCACAATTCAAAAGCATCAATTCTTCGGCGGTCAGCCTTCTTTATGGTCCAGCTCTCACTTCCATACATCGCTACTGGAAAAACCATAGCTTTGACGATGCGGACCTTTGTCGGCAAGGTGATGTCTCTGCTTTTCAAGTTGCTGTCTAGGTTTGTCATCACTTTCCTCCCAAGAAGCAGTCGTCTTTTAATTTCGTGGCTGCTGTCACCATCTGCAGTGATCATGGAGCCCAAGAAAGTAAAATCTGTCACTGTCTCCATATCTTCCCCTTCTATTTGCCAGGAGGTGATGGGACCAGTGGCCATGATCTTTGTTTTTTTGATGTTGAGCTTCAGACCATTTTTGGCGCTCTCCTCTTTCACCCTCAATGAAAACAGTAAGATTGGCAAAAGCTGTGTTTTTTCGCCCAAGAAATATTAATCCACGAAAAAAGAGAGAACTCTTAATCCATGACTCTCAATCTCCATGGACGCTTTGGTGGCTATCAGTGGTGCAGGTTGGGCTCGGATGAGGACCAGGGCACATGCTGTCTGCAGGGAAATTTCCTGGTTCAGCCTCAGCAGAATCCAGAGACAGGGGCATGGGATTGACTTGGAAAGTGAATGCAAGGTGGAGCAGCCGTGGGGAACTGCTGGCCCGCAGGCCTGTTCTCACCCACTTGGACCCACCATCTGGCCAGCTGGATATCCTCAAAGTTGCCCCGTAGTCTCTCCAGGACTGCCCCCCTGCCTGGCCGGCTGGACGTCACAGTTATGGGAAAGGTGGTGGTTGACCTTCAGTGCAAGATGCTGGGTAAACCCTCCAAAAAGTCAGACTCTCATTAGATCCGCTTGTTTGCTCTCAGAACAGAGGCCTTGTGGCTGCTGCCCTCTGCTGTTGAGAAAGAAGCCCCTACGGAAGAAAGGCAAGCAGCCTTTCAAATGCATCAGTTCTGGCTTAGAGCACAGTTACACTGTCGAAATACATACATTGGCGAGGGAATTGGGGGTTTTAAATTTGGTTTGAAGTCACACGATAGTCATGTGGGTTTTGGGTCGGTGTGTGTGTTTTCTTGGGAAAACTTTTAATCCATGTTTAAACTGTGTTGCACGACAGTTGAAGGGGCTGTATGGGCTTTTAGAATCATTGCATTTGAGGTTTTGACCGGTGCCTGCCCATCCTCATGCTGGCTACCTTTCACAGGTACTAGCACTGCCACTAATAATATTTTTTTATTATTTCTTGCAATCTGAAATAGCACTAGAACAGAATGACAGATAGAAGAAAAATTAAAAAGGGGGCTGAAAATGAAACTGACTAGGCTGGCCAAAGAGGGAAGACACCAAGCAGGGGCTGAAACTGATCAGATATTTTGACTAGATCCACACTTCTAGGCTTGGGAAGGAGGGAAATACACATACACACTGGGTGGAGAAGGAGAGGGAGCAGGGAAGGTGCACCGGTAGGTGGCAAACCCCACAGACAGAATTTAAACCAATAGAGGCATTCACACATAAATTAAAATAAATGACCTTCTAGTGGAAGAGTAGAATACCTTGCTTGTGATCAAAACAACATGATTCCCTGTCAAAACAATCGGTGCTTCCATGTGCATCGATTAGTCACTTTAAAAAAAAGTGATTTAAAACATGCGAAACCACATTCAAATATGTTTTTTTTTTTTTTGCCAGTGTAACCACAATCTTACTGTGGTTGGGTCACATGTTAGGACAAAAGGCTATTTCTTCCTTTTACAACATTATCTCTCCATGCCAGCGGGTGAAGGATGTTGGGAATTGTCATCCCCCCAAATACAGTCACCTTCAAAAGTTCTGATTCAAACCTGGAGCGAAGCCAGAAAAACCTTGTGACTGGTGCTTAATCACCACGGTTGCGCAAGGAGCGTTTTAGGCCTCTGCTGTCTCTCTTCTCTCCCCCCCTCCATTTGCTCCTACAAACACAGTCATTGCTGTCACTTTCTCCACAGCTGGATTTTGGGCTTCAGCTACATCAAGAGAGAGATCATGCCCAGCCACCTCCTCCGATCTAGCTTTTTTTGGCTAACGGAGATCCATGTGCAGAGGGGATGAATCACAACCGCAGTGAGGGCATCTCGGCAGGTGGTAGTGGTGGTGGAAGCAGCCGTGTTAGTCCGTAGCAGCAAAAACAACAGAAAAACTCACCAGGGATTAGGGTGCACTTGGGACTCTGTGCTGTTCAAACCACCGTGCTGCCTGCAACGCCCCTGGTCTCAGCTCTGGAAAGAGCCTTCGGCCACAGTAGCCCGTGGACTGGGCATGACAGGGTGCCTCACCCCACAGATTTGGGCAAGTGGGCCCCTGCTCCAGTTATGAGCTGCCTACGGAATGGCAACAGCTGGCCACCAACTGTAGCTTCCAAACCTTGTAGTTGCCACATTAAGTATGCGGCGCCCAGACTTCTCACCGGGGTGAGAAAACATCAGCATAATTCTCCCACTCTGGCTACCCTGCAGTGGCTGCCCGTTTGTTTCTGCATTGATTTTAAGGTGTTAATGATGACATATAAAGCCCTAAACGGTTTAGGGCCTCAATATCTAGTGGAACGCCTCCTCCCACCTAGATCTACCCGAATCACTTGCTCTAGCCAAGAAGGGCGGCTGAGGGGCCTCACGCCGAGGGAGGCCCGGAGAGAAAGAACAAGAAACTGGGCCTTCTCGGCAGTGGCCCCTCGTCTCTGGAACAATCTACCCCCAGAGATCTGTCTGGCTCCCTCACTTGGTGCTTTTAAGAGCAAACTTAAGACCTGGCTCTTTAGGCAGGCCTTCCCTCCCGTCATCATCGAATCTATTTCTTGCCGTCTTCAATTATATTAATATTGTTGTTTTATTTTATATTGTTATTATTTTATGGATTGTTGTTAGCCGCCCAGAGTAGACTTCGGTTTAGATGGATGGGGTATAAATTAAATGGATAAATAAATAAATAATAAATAAATAAAGTGTGTGTGTGTGTGTGTGTTTGTGGAGGGACTCCCATGGGTCAACTGGAGGGCAGACGGTGTTGCCTCAGGCTTCCTCACCTACGGCATTCTTCCGTCCTCACCTCCAGGGCTGTGGCGGGCAACCGTTTCTCCAGCTGAAGCACCTCCTCCAGGTGTGCCAGACAACAAGTCCCTCCAGGCCAGCAGTTCTCAAGCTTGGGTGCCCAGATGTTCTGGGACTCCATCTCCCAGAAGCCTTCACCATGAGCTGTGCTGGCCAGGGCTTCTAGGAGTGGCAGTCCAAGAACACCTGGGTTCTCCAAGGTCGGGAACCCCTGCTCTAGGCCATGTTGGCCGAGGAAGAAGGGTTTTGTAGTCCAACCTGTGCTAGACAGTTTTCGGAGGTGAGTTTCCAGTCCTCCCCCATTTCACCCATGAGAACGGAGCTGGGTTTGCTGTCCAAGCTGTCTCTTGGCCCCAAGAATTGCTGCCTGAGCTACGCGTAGGAATGGGGGCTGCAGCTGTGCCTCTCATGCTGGCACCAGGTTCAGCCGCAGGGAAATGGCAAGTGCCCGTTGGGCTCATCTGCCCAGCTCCTACCCGGCCCCACTGGGAAAGGGTGCCCCTGACTCACTACATGCAGAGGTAGGTGCTCGTCATTCACCACCTGTTAACCCCTTCTCTTCTTCGGAGGGCACTCACTGGCAGTGCCAGGCCAGGGCGTGTTGAGCCGTGCCCACAGGGGCCCAACAGAACGGCTGGAGAGCTCTGGGGGCCAAAACAGCAATGAGGGCGATGCTGTTTTCAGCCCCGCCAAGGGCGAGGTCCTTGCCTCAAAGGATCCACTTGCCAGTTGATGCGCTCTGGCCATGAGGGGCGTCCCGGCCCTGCCTTGAAGAAGGTTGGAGGTGCCCTCTGCTTAACATTTTAGCACAGCACGGGGAAGCTGGCTTGCAAGCAGGGAGGAAGGGGGGTAAATTGGGAAGCGCAGGGGCTCATTCCTGCAGAAGAGCTCAAACACACAGGCCATGGCGTGGTGCAGAGTCACCTTTTGGGGTGAGGTCTTTTGCAAAGCTAACGGCTCTTAATTTCTTGTTCAAGTGTGACTCATCCTCAATTTTTTTTTTTTTTAATATTCTGCAAGGACAGCTTGCAACTGACCCTGGGAAACCCTGTTCCTTTCCCAGCTAATGCAAAGCTAAACTCAGAGGGAAGCCTGGGGTTAGGGTTAGCGTGTCTATTCCCCCTGCGGCTCAGAGGGCCCTGGCACCCTGACACCCCTGGCTGCAGGCTGGGAGGGCTGGGGGGGTCAAGGCTCTTCTTGCAAGGATTAGCAGTCCTCTCCCATCCGGCACCCTCCAACTATCCCGGACTACAGCCTCTATCATCCCCAGCCGGCACGGCTTGCACGCGGGCTGGCCGCCAAGGCAGCCCCCAGTCCTGCCCGTCTCGGGGGAGCCAGATGGGGCAAGGCGGTGAGAGGAGGCCTCCGGAAGCGCCCCTCCGCCCCACCGCCGCCGCCGGGTCCGGGCCATCATCCTGCGGCGGAGGCTGCGCAGCGACGCGCCCTCCACCTTCGCCGCCGCGCATCCCGGCGGCCGTGGAGCCGGGGCGCCCCCTGGCGTCGAGTTATGCGGAGCCGAGGGTTGGTGGCGGGGAGGACGGGTGGCCGCCCGTGACGAGCTGGGAGTCGGGATGCGGGGGGGGGGGGGGAGGGAGAGGGGAGGGAGAGGGGGGAGGGGCTGCCCTATAAAAAAAGACTCCGCAGCCGCTGCGCCACGGATCGCCCGCCCGAGGAGGACGCCGCCGCGGAACCGAGCCGAGCCAAGGTGGGGAGGCCAAGGGCAGGATGCGGCCCCTTTGGAAAAGGGAGGGGCGGGAGGGTGGCCAAGCCCCCCCCTCGCATCTCGCAAGTACCCCCCCCCCGCTCCTCTTCTCTTGTTCCCCCAGAAGCAAGGGTGTGGGTACCTGCTCTTCCCCGGGGGGGGGTCTGGGTTTTCTTTTCGGGGGGAGGGGGCTAGAATAAGTGCACGGGAGGCAACGGGGAGGGAGAGGAGGCCCCTTATTTTTTAAAGACAGCGGATCCCCCTCCTCCCCTGTCCTTTCCCTAGCAGGGCGCCTCAGGGCGGAGTGTTCACACGTGCGCGAAAGGTCTGCGGACGCAAAGCGGGCGGCCGTGAGGAGGGCGCCGCCGCCGCCGCCGCCGCCTCCCCCCCTGGCCCGGAGGGTCCCCACCTGGAGGCGTTTCCTCCATCATCTGTCGTTTGCTTTGCACTGGGATGGTGGCGGCGGCGGCGGCGGCGGGGGGGGGGGAGCGTCCTCATCCTCGCGGGCGCAAGGCGTCACGTGTGAGTGGCGGCTCATTAGGGTTCCCGTTAGGTGGGCAGCGCCCCGTCTCTCTTGCGTCCCTCGCCGGGGGAAGGGCTGGCCATCGCGCAGCGGGGGGGGGGGGGAGAGGGCAGGGTCCGCCGAGGCTGGGACGGACGGAGGGGCGAATGCACGTGAGAACGCGCCCAGGCGCCGCAGGCATCTCTCGGCTGGGCGAAGGACGGACGGTGGAGCTGGCTGGGAGCTTTTGGGAGTCAGGGGTCCTTGGCGGGGGTGGGGTGGGGTCCGTCCCCCAGCGGCCAGCCACCTCCTCTCCCACCTCCTCTCGGGGAGACTCCTTTTCTGGAGGGGTGGGGGGCAGGACAGTCCCACCAAGGACCTGCTGCCACTGTGCATCAGTTTAACCCTTTCATTTCATTTTTTTTTTTTGCGGGGGGGGGGAATGCCACCCCATGCTGGGGGTGAAACCTGCCCTTCTGTGCCTTCTCAAGCCATGGAAGAGGCTCAGACCACCCCTGCGCTGGGAGAATTGCCCTGAAGGTGGACAGCCCTGGGAGAGGTTGCAGTTTATCCAGCCACCTCTACATGGAGCCCCCTCTAAGTCCCCCCCCCCCCAGTTATTCTGCCTTCATGACAGCTCCGGAACCTTTCATCAGCTGTTTTTATTTCACCCCCCTTTTCCTCTGTTGACATGCTGTACAATACAGGGCACTGTGCCTCCCTCACGACAGCCGTGCAGAGTAGGCCACACCGGGGCTCAACGGTGGGTACAAAGTCCCCTGGCGGCCGTTGTGCCTTGGTGGGGATGAGAATGTGGATCTCAGCAGCCCCATCCCTCCTACACCACTCTGGCCCGCAGTGGGAAGGTGCTGGTTCCTAGTGGGCAGGATCCTGGCCTTCTCCTGCTTCTCGGCTGCTCTCCTGCCCTCCCCATTTCACTCAAGGCTCAGGGCAAAGCGTGGCTCACCCCTCGGGGTTTGGTTGGCTGTGCAGGACCTCAGGGTGGCCTGCCAGGTTTCACTGAAGCTGGAGATCAGAGCCGAAGAGGGTCAGATTAAGTGACTCGGGTGCGAATCACCCTTTGGAAGACGAGGACAGGGTGTTCCTGACCCAACCTGGCTCTGCAGACAGAGAGGCTTCAAAAGGAGCCTTGCGCCTCCCAGGCCTCCTCCTGCCCTACGTGGTGGCTCCACACCTGCTTTTTCCCTACTGGTTTTTCTAACATTCCCGACTCCCCGTCTTGTCGCTACCGGCTGCCTGCCTGAGGCTTTCCGGTAGGTGTGATGCTGCTGCGGCAGGACGATAGGTCTCTGCCCCACGGAGCTTGCAGTCTACAAATGGGCACAGGGCTGCTACAGAGGAGGAGGAGGAGGGAGCCTGGGATAATGTGTCAAACTCCACGACGCCCCCCAGACCCTGGGGGGGGGGGAAGGGAACGAATGGGCAACCCCCATGGCTCATCTCTTCTTGCTTCTGGCTGGTCACAGGACCGGCACCTTCCATGCCTTCCCCCTTTTTCGGTAATCCTTGGAGAATCAGCACGGTGATCCGTCTTGCGTGCTCACCTCTGCAAACGGGACTGCTGAGGTTGTGTTTTTTTAATTATTATTATTATTTTTAAAGACAGGCCTGGGTCCCCTTGTGACTGCCAAGCAGAAGGTGACTCGCCACGGGCCGCTCGGGCCAGTTTCCCTCTTGGGGACGGGCGTGGGGAGGGAGGGGTGGCAGTGGCGGCTGGTAGGGCTTCTGGGGCCTCCCACGCACGGCAGGCTGCTTTTTAAAAAAACCTTTCGCCTTTTGCTGTTCCTTTTGGTGGGCCCTCCCGGATGTTTGCCCCTTCCCCTGCGCCGCATCCTCCGAGCCTGGGAATTGTTCTAGGTCTTTAGCCCCTGGGGCGAGGTGTCCCTGAGATGGAGGAACGCTCCGGTCACCGTTAATCACCGCCTTTGTTCTCAGCCCGCAACGTGATGGCACCAGATAGCTCTGCTTGAGAGTTCAAAGGACCCCAGGGGAAAGGTGCCAGCCAGCAGCCGGGGCTGCAGAGTGGGGACGCAGCTGTCCTTGCAGCCTTACTTGTGCGCGCATACCCATGCGCCAAAGAAGCCGGCACACACACACTTTGGGGCCTGCGTGGGGTCGCCTTTCTTCGGAAGCTGCAGCAAAGAGCTCTTGCCCTCAAAGGCTCTTAAACCTTTCCCGTCTCGGCCTCGTCTCTTCAGCCTGCCGTGGCTGCTAACTGGCCAATGGGCTTCTCCCTTCTGTATGCCTGAGAGCTAGAAACTTGCCTGCTTGTTTAGAAAAATGAAGTTTCGGGCTGCTGGAGAGCAACAAGGTTTGCTAGACGTTTTCCCTGGAACTAGCAGCCGGCCTACGACTCAGCCGGGGAACGCCCGTGGTCGCCTTCGGCGTGGCCAGGGTCCCGTTGCTTCGGTCCTTCTGTGGCGCTGCCTGGAAGGTGATCACTGGCTCTGACGGCCAAAGGCTTTCCTGACGTCGCCGCCCTGGCAGGTGCGAAGGAAGGGTCTTGTTCAGCCCCAGCAGGTTCCCCCGCGGGTTGCGGAGGAGGGTGTCACCTGGTGCCCTGCAGCGTTTTTGGCACCAGCAACACCATCGACAGCGAAAGCTGCAGAGGCAAGGGGGGGCTGGGGCTGGGGACAGGCTGCCTCCTTTGCCACACCTCCTGAGGAATCGGCTCTCTGGGACCTCTGGCAAAGAGTGCCTCTGAGCATATGCAGAGAGACTCGCTGAGAAACCAGGGCCTGACGATGACAGGTTGCCAGGAAGGCTTTGCAGTCAAAAGAGCCAGGCTTTGGGGCCGGGCTTCTTGTATGACATTCCTATTTTAGAAACGGGGAGGGGGGGAGAGAAGGAGGTGATGGTCCAGTCACTCAGAGAGGGTTGGTGATGTGGGGTTCATGTAGGGAAGGGGGGGGCTGGCGGTGGGGGGAGGCATTTGGCTTCCTGGGCCGAGAACCTGGCTTGCTCCCAGACCTCTTTCAACAGATCCCTCGAAGGAAGGGGTCCTTGCAAGGAACTGAAGTCTGTGCAGGGCTCCGAAGAGTTACTTTTTTTTGGCCTACAGTTCTCAGACTTCCCCCAGGTTTTGTAGCCCAGAAAGTAACTTTCCCCAGCCTGGCAGGCACTCCGTGACTTGCAAGGATGCCGGGTGGTACCAGACTTTTTCCAGCAGTGTCTCCGTGTGTCTCGATTGGAAGGGCATGGCTGAATGTGGGGGGGGGGGGGGCGGTGGTGGCGGCGGCACTAAGGCAGGCCGTCTCAGAGTTGGCACAGGGTGAGAGTTTGGCAGAAACAGAAATAATTCCCCCCCCCCCGCTTCCTCCTCCTTTTCTTCCCTGTCTGGCGCCTTATCTCCAGCCGGAGCTGGCCCCCTTCCACCTTTCTCTGCCTCTTTGTCTCCTAACCTTCTCTGGGGCTCCCTGCCAGCTCCCTTGGCTTTCACGGCGGCCTTTCTCTGCCTTCGGCTCCGGAAAAGAGCGGCACCAAACCACCTCCGGCTCTTCTCCGTGGCTGGAGCCGTTCCCAGGGGGATTTTTCTGAAGGGAGCCAAGCCACCTGCCCTAGGCACCCCTGTGCCGACTGGCCCAAGGCACGCGCCCGCTTCTTTGGGCAAGGCAGAGCCAGCCTGGGTTCACGGTGCTTCTCGCCTGCCTTGGGAATGGCCTGAACCCCGAGGGGGGGGGGACTGAGGGCCCCCGAGACTCAAGGGCCCCTTGCAGGCTTTAAGGGGGCTTGGAGCTCTTTGCTGGGATCCTGGTCGAAGCCAAGCTTCACCGGAGAGGGCTCCAGAGTTGGGGCCGGCCAGCGGTAGGAGAGAGACTAACTCAGCCGTGCTGCTCAGAGCAGACCGACAGAATCCTGTGTGATGGAGAGAAACAGTAATGGCATTTCCCTTCCTCCCCTTTTAATCAGCGTTAGAGCCATCAGCAAAGAGAAGAGGGTGGGCGAATCGGGACAGGGGGAAGAGTTTCTCTTCCCATGGTACATAGTTAAACTGTGGAACTCAGTGCCACAGGATGCAGTCGTCGTCTCGCCTTTGAAAGGGGATTAGACAGATTCATGGAGCGAGGGGCTGTCCGTGGGGGCTGTGAATTTCCTTCAGGATCAGAGGCCAGGCGCCTGCCCGCCCTTCAGCACCGGCTGCCTGGGTAACAAACTCCCTAGGTGGGTTCCTTTGTCTGTGTTTGACAAGCCTCCGTCCCCTCCCTTCGAGAGACACAAGGAGACGTGTCTGTATCTGCAGATGTTGGAAGTGGCAGGGGTGGGGGTGCAGCGGGTGGCCTGGTGCAATGCACAACGCACAACGCGGGGTGCTCGTTTTGTGCACTGGCATTGCACCGATTCATTGAATAGTGTTGTTAGTATTTATTATTATTTATTTTATTTAAAATATTTCTATCCTGCCTTTCTCCCCAAAAGGACCCAAGGCAGCTTACGTCGTTAAAACAGTATTTAAAAGCTAAAAACAGTAAGTACACAAATATTAAAAAAAAGAATTAAACAAGTATTATATTAAAATGGTAACGAAGACCAGTATTAAAACATGTTTAATTTACTGCATTTTTAAACCATGTGGGTTTAATTCATCTTCTTGAGCTGCCTTGGTTATGGTGAGGGAGAAAGGCTGGAAGGTAATAAACTAAAAATGTAAAAACAGAGGGGGCTTGGCAGCTAAATCAAAGCAAATCTCCAGGTGAGAGTTTGTGACTGGCCCCCTGAAAAGGTTCCCGTACCATCGTGAGCCGTGCGGAAGAAGGAATGCCCGCTTGCCCGGTAAGCCCCTCAGGCTCTGCTGGAATTCCCTCTTCCTGCAGCTGTTTAAGGCACAGGAGCCCCATCCCACTTTACACATGGCTGCGGTAGTGCCAACACCTTGTTTAGGACTTGGGTGGAATTCTACTGCCTCTGGAATGGCCATCATCTTGTGGAATTCTCATGGGCCCACCTGGAGGTTTTCGTTTCGTTTTTGCCAATCAGGCGGTCTGAGGGCAGGGCAGCCTCTCGATGCTGGCAGTCCCATCACTCTTGCCTCTGACTGCTCGTTAGCCGCCCATGGTTTCGGGCAGAGAAGGGCTGTTCCCTGCCTGATACCGGAGGCTCTTTCTATGTGTGTCTTTTCCTGATGACCTGCTACCTGAGATCTTTCAGCCGGAGGGGCCATGGCTGAACCTGGCTCCTTATGCCTTCGGAAGCGGGGGGCTCTGCTGTTGAAACTGGGGCAGTCGGCCTTGACTTTCCCACGCTGCAGAGCTCTGTGTAGGTCAAAGATTTAAGTTGTTTTCCCTTCTTAGAGTTGCTGCAGGGACTTAAAAGGAAACACATTTTTCCCAAGGCTATATTCCAGCACGAGGCAGTCCGATAATCCTGGCACTCGAGCAAGCAGACTTTGTTGATGGAACCCCGCGCGCCCTTCCCTCTTCCCCTCCCTGTGAATTGCTGCTTTGATCTTCTCGGTAAGACTGCTGTGTTACTGGGGACCTTGTGTGTCCATGGTGGTGCTGGTGGTAAGCGAGATAGGAACCTTCCCCTTAATCCCCAGGAGGCGCTTCTGAACATTGTGCATTGATTTTTCTTCTTTTTCTGTCATAAGAACCTAAGAAGGGCCCTGCTGGATCAGGCCAAGGGGCCCCTCTTAGTCCAGCTTCCTGTATCTCACTGTGGCCCCACCAGATGCCTCTGGGAGACCACGAGTGACCTGTCTCCTGATCCCCCTCCCCTGCATCTGGCCTTTGGAGGTCCCTTCCTTTGAAGCCTGATGATTATCCATCCCCATCATGGCTTGTCACCTGTGATGGACTTTTCCTCCAGGAATCTGTCCGGTCCCCTTTGAAAGGTCTCTAGGCCAGATGCCATCCCCACATCTTGTGGCAAGGAGTTCCACAGATTAACAACCCACTGGGTCAAGAAATATTTTCTTTCGTCTGTTCTCACTCTCCCAACACTCAACTGGAGTGGATGTCCCCTGGTTCTGGTATTCTGGTACCTGTCATCCAGTCTTATTCTGAAGAGAAGAGGAAGGCCAGTCCCCCATCTCCCCCCGGCTCAGGAATCTTGCAAGTTGCTCTTCTACCAAGTCAAAACTTTGCTCCATCTAGTCTCATATGGTCAACTCTGACTGGCAGCAGCCAGGGCTCTCCCAGCATTTCTGACAGGATTCTTTCCTCACCATAACTGGGGAGACTCCTGGTGTTCCCTGAATTTCCCATCTGTTCCCATCTGTTAACCAGCACCACCTCTGCTTGGCTTCTTGAATCCAAACAAGGTGGAGTTCATGCCACAATGTGATGGGTGTGTTATTATTTGTACGGCTGGGACTTTTACAGCACAATCGTACGAGTGCCTTCTTACGAGTCAGGCCTGCTGAATTCAGTGGGATTTACTCTTTGGAAATTTTCCACGGAGCTGCAGCTTTGCTGGATTAAATAGCCTGCTGAACAGATTTAAAGGTACTTTTCCTGAAGAGAGCGGTGTTGCAGACTAACAGATTCACGACAGCATGGATTATAAACCGCAAGAGCTCATACTGTGATAAAGGTGCTAGTCCTAAACACAGCAGTGTCTTGTTCTGCTGCAGGTTGACATCGCTGGCTGTTTTACGTGCCGTAAAGTCACGTCTGACTTGGTAGCAACCCACAACATGGCTGCACCTCGGACAATTTGTCTCAGAGAAAGCAGCGGGATTTATAAGTACTGATATTATTGCAATGATTTGAAATATGGCCTAGCGTATGAAATGTATGGAAGGGGAAGAGTATGTGGACGTTTCTCAGAGGATGTGTAGCAACCCGTGGCGGCCACATCGAAAGCCGCTGGTTTGCTCCCTGTCCTCGCCTTTCAAAGTCTTGTTTTCCTCGTGCGCCATTAGGCAGAGGTGGTTGACTGACTGGAACATAGAATGAATTACCCTGTTTCCCCGAAAATAAGACAGGGTCTTATATTATTTTTTGCTCCAAAAAACGCATTAGGGCTCATTTTCAGGGGCTGTTTTATTTTTTTCATATACAACCATCTACATTGATTCAAATACAGTCATGTCCTCTTCTGGTTGCTGCACAAGGGTGGAGGGCGGGGTTTCACTTCACTGGGGCTTATTTTTGGGGTAGGGCTTATATTACAAGCATCCTGAAAAATCATACTCGGGCTTATTTTCAGGTGAGGTCTTATTATCAGGGAAACAGGGTAGGATTGCTTTGAGCAGATGAGAGGCAATGGTTTCGTGAGGAGTCAAACCTGTTTGGCAGCAGCAACACGAGTAGGGGAACCCCCCCCTTTCCCCTCCCTCTCCACCTCCTCATGGTGTCATCACCGCTTAAACCAAGCCAAACCACCTCGGGCACCGTAAGGACCAGCAGGATTTACCTCAGCACCTCATGAAGGGGCGGTCCACATCCCCGTGTGAAGGGAGTCAGGATTCAGCCACCGTTCTGGATGGAACAGAACTTTGAGGGTGTTTTTTTTTGGGGGCGGGGGGCGGTACAGCTCTGACAGACGTGCTGGTGGGGGGGATTTTGAGAAATGTAGTCCAAAAAGTAACATATTCGCGTTCTGATGTGCACGTTGCACATGCTTGTACATTTCAGAGTGAAACAAGATGTAGAAAATAAGGATGGTGTTGTATATTTTTCTGCATCGCATTTCACTCCAATCCATGAAAGCTTATTCCAAAAAATATATAAAATAATGTGTGTCCTGAAGGCGTCGCAGGACGCACCTCAGCTTTTCTCTTTTTGGTTGAGAGGTGTGTCCATGGCACTCGGGGCCATCATCTCCACACACATTCACAGAAGGCAGTCAAAGGCAGTGAATGGATGGATGCAGTCCTGCCAGCCAGACCCTTGCTGTCAGTTTGGGTGGCCACACAGAAAACGGGGGCCAGGCTGCTCCACTTTGAGCCCTTGCAGAGACAGGTCGCAGCTTCTGTCTGCAGCAAGTGACATGTGCCAGCATGCGCTTGTTGGGAGCAGTAGCTGAAGATGCTCTGGGGTCCTTTGCCAGGCGGGCAGGCTGTTGTTCATGCTGAGGTGGTTGCTTCCCACTTACGGCTACCCTATGAATCTGTGGCCTCCAAAATGTCTGTCCTTAACAGCCTTCTTTAGGTCTGACTGATTAGGACCAGGGCTTTCCTGAGTGAATCAGCCCATCGCCCATGATGGGTTGATCATGTCTGCCTCCCCCCCCCCCACTGCCTTCTGCTTTTCTTAGCACTGCAGCCTTTTTCCAGCGAGTCTTGCCTTGCCAGCATGGGCCCAAAGAGCAGTAGGTTCACTCGGGAGTCATTAGTTGTTTCTATAGAGAGTTTGAGCTCGCTTTGGTCCAGCAGCCATGTTTTTCATCCTTCTCATCGTCCGTGCTATCTGCATCGTTGCTCTTAGCGTGCCTCTGTCGTCCGGGTTTTCCTGCAAACTGCCGAGCTCTGGATGAGTCCCCAACTCTCCCTGAGTCTTGCTGGAATTTCCTGATGCCAGTGTGATGAAGGCACGGTTGTCCTGCCATCAGGGGCAGGCTGAGCCCCTGCCTCCGTCTCTTCCTGATCCCCCCTCCCCATGCTGCCTGCTGTTTCAGAGGGTGCAGAGCCTACTGGGATGATTTCCCCTTGCTCACACGTGCGCGCACACCCCCCCTTCCACTCTGAGAACGGCATGTCTTTCTGCATGCCTTGAATGGAAGAGGCAGCTGTTATGCAACTCTTCCCGAAATGGGCACAGGAGCCAAGTAATCGGAAAGCAGACTTTCCCACCCCCCCCCACGCCCCCAGTCCCTCACCCCTGTGGAATCCAGGCGGGCTGGCAATGGGGGCAAGGAAAGGCAGCCAAGACTGTTATCTGTGGCAACCTTCTGTGTGGCACTCCGAAAGAACAGACCGAGGGGGACTCAGAGCATGTTGTTCTCCTCCTAGCCTTGTGGATTTTGCTAGCTAGCTGGCTGGCTTCTTTTGGGCGGCCCTGGGTCTCAAAGTGAGTGGCCAGGGAGGAAGCCACATAAACCACGGCCACTTCTGCAGACCACAGGGGTGCCTTTCGGCCTGAATCGCTGCTTCGGCCCATGCAAAATGTTGTGGCCCTTTTGCTGGAAAGAGCAAAAGGCCCACAACAGTTTGGGTTCACTCTCAGCTTTCTTCTGAACCCCTGGGTTCCCTGTTTGCTTGAATGGCTAGACTCCTCCATGGGTGTTGGCTGGGGCGGACGCGATCCGCGGAGCGCCGGGGGGAGTCTGAAGGGCAGGAACCAGCCTGTGAGCTCACCCCTCTCCCCTGCCCAAATTCGTTTGAACCTGAGCACTGGTTTATTTATTTTAATTTATAGAGAAAAAAAGCTGCTTTTGACCCAGGATGGAGCTTTCTGGCTAATATGGGTTTCCTTAAATGTTGGTTGGAGTGGGGAGGAATGAGGAAAACCTGTCCAGGTGCTGTTTCAAGCAGTGTCTTCTTTCAGAGACCATTATTCTTCCAGTCTGAAGGTAGGGGGAACCCACGTAGATGCTGCAGGAAAGGAGTTTTCTGCAGATAGATGTAGAAGCAACTGCAGCTTTAGTTTGGGCAGGGAGGAGGTGTTTACTCCTAGGGCGAACAAAACCTTTGGTGCCCACGTGGGAAGAAGCACGTTGCATTGTTCAGCTCTCAGGCAGCTCAAGGTACTGTGGCAGTGACTTCAGAGCCAAGGCATCTGGCGCGGCTGCCCCAAAGGCATATTCGTACAAGTCCGGGATGGTTTTGGTGGAAGCCAAATGCAACCGAGAAGGAGCGGGGGTTCTTAATCTTTGGCCCTCCCGCTGGCCGGGAGTGGCGGAACCCCGATTTCCTTGAGCTTGTCATGCAGTTTTTGTAGTTTGGCCAGCTTGGGTGAGCTGAAGCCCCAAACCTCAGGAGGACCAACGCTTGAGAACAACTGATGTAGCAAGACAACCCCCCCCCCCAACACAATGCAAAGTAAACAGGATGGTAAAGCACCCTTGAAAACTCAAAAGCAGCTGCCACCATTTGAAACAAATAGTATTCCAGACGGTCAGGCACAACACGAAACTTACAACCAGGAAGAGAACTCCAGTGGCAAAGGGTTCCATAGGCTCAGCACCACCATTACAAGGTCTTGCCTGGATTCTAGTTTTTCCATCAAGCAGATGGGTTCAGGTTTTTAGCCGTGAAAACGGGGGATAAACTAACTGGGCGGCTTCCTCCCCATTTCCTTCTCACATGAAATCCAAAAGGCTGCTCTCCTTCGACAGCGAATTATGTGTCTCTCCCATCTTTCTGTTTCTGCAGGATCCTGGAATTCCTTCTCCTGAGAAAATGACCCCTCCTTTTCTGCTCCCGCTGCTGGGACTCTTCTTTTTCTGGGATGGGGGCCACTGTCTTGTCCCCGCTGAGGAGCTGCAACGTAAGTGTGTGTGTGTGGGGGGGGGGGGAGGGAAGGTGGAGGTGGAGGTGGAGGTGGAGGTGGTGGGCTCTCAGCAGAGGCCACAGCGAAATTACTTTCTCCTACTCCCAAAGCCATGCCGGGTGGGGGGATTCTGAGACGTTCAGTGCAAAAAATGCACTGTGCCAAGCTTCAGCGCTCTCAGTACTGTTTGTTTTTATTGCATGGGTACCAGGTTTGGGATTCTTGTGCCTGCAGGAAAAGGTGGTGTCCTTTTTGAGGGTTTGGGCAAAGAATCTGGAAAACCTTTGCTAGGAAACTCTGAATGTCCATGCAACCAGGTGCGTTTTTTTCCATCCTTATTCCTGGGCATGGAAACTGGAGAGAATGAGGTGAGGCACAGGAAAAAAAGAAGGAGCTTACTCCTGTGCCCATAATTGATGCCCAGCCTCAGTCTCGGCAGCTGCAGGATGCCCACATAGGCCAAAAACGCAGCACCTCCCCAGACCCTCAGCCTCAAAACAGCGCCAGCCCCGGTTTTGTCCACCGAGGCACCGTTTCTGAAGCAGGCACCTGGACCGTGAAGTCACTTCCTCAAACAGTGACTCACAGGCAGCTTGTGGCTCGTCGGCGGAGGGGGGGGGGGGAGGAATTAATTCTGCCTCGTCAGACCTCGGTGTTTTGCTCGTGTGGCCCGATTATGCAAGAGGCAAGCGTGCAGGACGGAGGCTGCCGATTCTTCTGGCAGGAGGGGGGCAGCGGCCGAGGGGGACGGCTTAGAGCTTCCAGAGGCGGAAGTGTTTGTAATGCCGCTCAGGAGGGTTCGGGGAAATGGGGGGGTTTGAGTCGAGAAAGGACAGGACCGGTGGCTGTGGAGGGAGGGATCCTTCTCTTTCTGGGCCTGATTGGAATTCACGGCGGTGAGGAATCTTGGCTAGGAAAGACGGCTTTGGGGAGCTTCAGCATTTACAGAACATCTCAGCCAGCAGGGCTCGAGAGCCCGTGGCCCCAAAGAGGGGCAAAGAAATGCCGAGGCAGAATTCTGCCCGGGGAGTCTCTCTCTCCTTCCCTCGCTTTCTCTCTGATCTTACTTTCTCTGCCGGATCGGATGGTTCCAAGCCCAAAGTGGTGGAGGAGACCCCTAGGCTAGGATGCCTGCCTACGGAGAGCTCGCTTTTTCTAGCGTGAATTCCACACTCGCAACATGTCTAGAGGCTTCTCGCAGTTCTGCTCCAAAAAGTTCCTTTTCCCGGCTCAGAGGAGGGCGTGTTGGCTTCTCCCAAAACCGTTTGGGCGGAGCAACACAGGTGTTGAACGCCCAGTGTGCCCTTCACCTTCAAGGTGGCCAAGCGGAACGCATCTCAAGGGACCTGCTCCCGTTCTTTCTTTCCGGTGCCTCTCCTTTGTGTCCCCTTTACTAAGTTGTTCCTTGTGTGCATGTGTGTGTGTGAGAGAGAGGTGGAGTGTTTGGGCACACCCTCTCTCCTGCCTCGGCCTGCTTCCTTTCCCTCTCAGCCTCCCTGGAAATGGCTTGGGAATCGTGCCAGTCAGAAGAACGTTGGCCGAGAGCCACCTGGCGCTTTTGCGCCAGCCATGAGAGACAATTGTGTCTTTTTTTGGTGTGTTGATGGCAGCTTTAGTTGCAGTCTTCTTTTTCCTACACACACACACACAGAGAGAGAGAGAGAGAGAGAGAGAGAGAGAGAGAGAGAGAGAGAGGGAGGGAGGGAGAGAGGGAGGGAGGTTTTCTCTCTTTCTCATTCCCTCGCTCTTCCTTCCTGGCCAGTGCAGTGTGGCAGGAAGCACAGGGGCCAGCAGCCATGGGCGAGGGCCCCCCCCTCTGCCCTCGACAAGGGCTGGTCACCTTCTCCCAGACCCAGTGTCTTAGTTCCTAAGTGGCAACACGACTCATAACAACGTCCCGCTTGTTCCTGACCAGCAATTAAAATAGATCAGGGCTTGGATGAGAGGGTTCCAGGCTTCTGCTGAAAATGCGACATTCATTGAGCTCTCCTTTGCAGCCAAGAGGGGGAGGGGGCGCCGAGGATGTCAGGGAGCAGCCACGCTGGGATCGACCTGGCTTGGCCTGCACCAGGCTGCGGGTCCATCGGGCCGAGCCGTGTCTGTTCTTACTGGCAGCAGAGGCTGGGCGGCGGACCCTTCTCCACGCAGCCCCTCTTTGGGTGCTCTCCCCGTCGGAGTGCTCTTGTTCCTTCTGCGCCATCAGGCTGCTTCCAAACCCTGCGGAGGTCAGTGCGATGTTCAAGGAGAGTTTTACCATTGCCACCCACCCCCAGTGGGTTTCTGCAGCCGAGTGAGGACTTGAACCCAGGACTGACATTCTCTCCCTTACACTGGCTCCTGGGCATCAGCTGCAGAGCCCTAAATGACCCATTAATAACTGCTCAACGTTTTCCAGTCCTTCAACTGGGATCTCTGGGTGAGTGCAGGGAGGAGCACCCACCCTCAGTTAATCATCCTTTTTTTGGGGGGGGGGAATCCCAGTGTGATATATGTAGTGGATAGAATGATGCGCTAGGACTCTGGAGAACAGGGTTCAAGTCCCAACCTGGCCACAGAAACTCACGGGGGGAGTAGAACTGGTAAAACCATCCCTTAAACATCTCAGTTACTTTGAAAGCTCAGTTAGGGTGGCTATACAGGACAGAACCCGCTTAATAGAACAGAACACGCACACACAGTGATCCTCTGAGAGAACCTCCCCCTGAAGGTTTTTATTAAAGGTGCTTTTTTAAATATGTAGTTTTGGTACTTCTGCAAATCTTGGGGTTCCCTGAGTCTACAGATATCCCCTTTTTGTGAACATGGGACCTGCTTGGGCTCCAGAAGGACCCGCAGCTTGCAGAGCAGATCACGGTTGGTCTGTTGGAGTGTCCCCCCCCCCCCCACCTAGGACATTCCCGACGTGTTAAGACTACAAAACCCTTTTTCCACACCTGCCGGGCTGTGGGAGAATGGGATTTGTAATCCAATGGTTGAGAAGGCACCAGAAAAGGGGGACACTCCTATAAAAGAGATGTGTGTTGTATTTGATTATAACCCAAGTTCGCCTTGAAGCCTGTTTCCCCCCCCCCCCCCGGTTGGGCTCAAGTAGCTTCCCGTAGCCCAGAAGGGCAACAGCCGACCCTCCTCAGGCCTAAACCGTTAAAATTTTCTGTAAAGACTCTTCCCTATTGTTGTTGAGGAGGCTCTTCCTCAAAAACTCCCTGTTGGTCCTCGATGAGGCTGTTCCTTAAGAAGGAATTTGTGCAGAGGTGTGGGGTTTTTGTCCTGCTGAGGGAACTCATTCCACCTCTCCCCTCCTCAGAACTGTCAGAGACAGGAAGCAAGTTCATTGACTCGGAGCTGGAGAACGCCATCAACGGCGTCCGGCAAATGAAGGCGCTGATGGAGCAGACCGGCAACGACCACCGGGAGATCTTGAACAGCCTGGAGGACACCAAGAGGCAGAAGGAGGTCGGTCGGTCGGTCTGTCTGCCAGCTGGGGTGCCGGGGCAAAATTCCCCTCCAGAACCCCTGCCGGCCTAAGGTCCAGTTCCTTCCCAACGTGGTCACGGTGATTCCCAGTGAAACAGCGCCGGACAGGCCCCGAGTTTGCAGGAGGATTGAATCCGTTCTGTGGTTTAGTCTGAATGTTACATCCGAAGTGTAAAGTAGGGGAGGAAAGCCTTTAAAGTTCAGACTAAAACCCAAAGCAAAAGTAGCACCCCTATGTAATCGGAGCCCGTGTAAGGTGCTTGACTTACAATTTATTTATTTATTTTTTGCAATTTTTCTCCCAACAGTGGGAGCAGATCAGCATCCTTTTATTTATTTACATATTTGATTTTTATTCATTTTCAATAGGGATAGGATTGGGGATAGGGGTCTTGGGGGCCTGGGGGGGGGGGGACATGAGCAGGGAAAGGGTAAAATTCCAGAGAGCGAGAGGGTACTTTGACATCCACTTCTTCAATTCGACTAGAATAAAAAAGAGAACAAAAAAGAACAACTTAACAGGTTTTACCAGAATTACTATAGTTACTAATCTCTCCATTCCCTGATTGGACCTTCACATTCTTCTTTTATCTATGCTTTCCAGTCCATATTTCGAGTCCAGGTATAAAATCATTCCAAATTTTTGCATCCTTTTTACGATGACCATGCTTCTGCTTTCTTCCAATGTTTCCCATATTATAGCTGCAGTAATTACATGCATTATCAAATGTTTCATTTCTTTATCTACAGTCTCAGACATAACACTCAATTAATATAATTCCAGTTTAAACGATATCTCACAAAATACAATTTTTTTTCAATGTTTCATATACTGTACTAATCTCCAATAATCTCCAGTAATTTTCTGCTTCTCTACCTCTCCACCCAACATGGTTGAAAGTACCCTCCTGTATTTTACATTTCCAACACTTATTTTTTAAAAAAATTTCATAAAGCGGTTCTAGATTTTCATACTATAAGTCTTGAAGGCAGATAGTGTCCTATTTTAATTTCTGTATTGGTTCGTAAATTCTTTTACGTCTTTGGGTTGAGTTTAAACTGTTTACGTTAGCTAAAAACATTCCGAATTGTTTCTCTTTCATTCTGTCCATCTTTGTTATTAAGGTTTTCTTTCCTCTTCTTAGATTGTCTTGTTTCCATGGTGGGCTTTCCTTTGGCGCTTCCCCATTTGCTTTTCTAGCTCAAACTCCAAACTTCCTTCTGAATTTGGTCCTGATGGTCCACTTGATTGCTCCTCTTCCTGTTTCTCATCTGTCTTTTTCTCGTCTTTCCTACCCAGCCATTTCCTCTTTTTTTCTTCTTCCATAAAGTCTTCTGCCTTCATTGTTGAGTTAATAGAATATCTTTGTGATTGGAATTCGAAAGAGAGACTTTCAGGTATCAACCACTTATATGTAATTGAGTTCGTTCTCAGGAAATATGTCAACTCCGTGTATTGTCTCCTTTTCTGTTTTATTTGCCACGGGATATGTTTCAAAATCTTAATTTCTTTTCCTTTTATAGTGGATCCTTTATCTTGCCTATTTCTTAGAACTTTTTCTTGAAATACCATTCTCGTGAATTTAACATGAATTTCTCTGGGGAGTTTATTATTCCTGGTATATGCTGTATTAATTCTTCGTGCTGTATCTATATTTTGCTGACTTCTTCTGGTCGCATCTGTTACCCAAATGGGTTGTTGTTTTTTTATATCCTGGGGAGAGGGACCATGAGAGGAGAGAGAAGGAGCCCAGCCAGACTACTGACAAGAAGACCATACACCAATAATTTTGGGTTAAGTGCTATTCATGTAACATTTATTGATGAGACCTAAGACATAAGACAAATGGTACCAAGAGGCCTCTATTTCATACTTCCCATTCACACGAGATACTCACTTATCCAAAAGACCCTTCTCTGGAGGGTGATCAGTCTTTCCGTAAGAGCGATGGGAGCAATCGTTGCAGCGCTTTCGAAGCCCACCTGTCTCTTCCTGGGTCCTCCTTCTGATAGGCATAGAACTCCCTTGTGGGCAAGCAGGGGGTCAGACTCTGGTTTCCTGGGCAGATACAATCTGCTGCCATGCAGGAACGCTTCCTTTCACGTGTATAGCTTGTTCCATCTGCCACAGACTTGGCTTCAGCTAGCCTGCTTCCTCTTTCTTGTCTGGAGAACTGATTATAGTCAGCCTTCTTCCTTTTCTCTATCTGCACAAACAAGTCCACATTTAGAATGTTCTTTCCACATCTGCAGTTTTTTACTGATCTAGAAACCCTTGCAATTCTTTGCAGACTTGTATCAGGCTCACCATCCCTTCTTCCCTTGCGATTTCTCCATCTTCTTCTCAGATCTGGGGTGCTGGTCTTTCTGGAACCCCCACATACTCTGTCACACTCTGTCACTCATAATACATCTCCATAAGTGGGGCAAAAAAAAAAAGTTACCAATTGCACTATGTCTTCACCTTTTTGTTCTGGAAGATTCTGGAATCTAAGTATGAGGTTGGCTCCCTCCATTTGTATCTTTAGCAGGTTGATTTCATCTTGTTTTCTTTCATATTGTATCACTACCAGCTCTGCATTCATAATCTCCATTCTTTCCTGTTTTTTTAAGGCTTTTTCTATTTTAGCTATTTCTTTTTTATTTTCTATAATTTGGTGTTTAATATCAGTCATTTGTGATGCTAAATCTTTGATTTGTTCAGATAGCTGAGCCATTCCTCCTTGTATCTGCTGTAATCCTGTGGGTAACATATTTTGAATGTTCTGTTGTCAATCAATCATTAAGTGTTTCTTGCTCCAATAATTTCAGACTTTGTTCTTGCTCAGGTGAGCCTCTTGAGTTTGTTTCTTCTTCTTCTTCCCCCCCCCCCCCCCGTCGCTGCCATCTTTCAAATTTAAAAAAAATGCTGTTTGGGTCTTTTCATAGCAGGTGTTGCTTTTGCCTTACTTTTCATTCAAGCAACACTGTTTACATAGCCCATCCAAAACATAGATTAGCACTTCTCTCTCCTTAAAATGTTCTCCCAGCCGCCAGTCAAAACAATGTGTGTTTAAAATAACAGACAATGCCTTGAGGCAACTAACATTAGTAGTTCAATCTTTCTCTCCAGCCTCAGTAATTAGGGGTAGGTCCTCCAATCAAAGCTGTTCTGGACTAGAGGAGGGAGGGTCACCTCCACCGCGGTGCCAACGGAAACAAAGGTGCCTCCGATTCAGTGATGTTACACAATCTAAGACTCTTCTTAAGTTGCAAAGTTCAAAAGTTCTATTTTCTGATTCTAGTTTTCTCCATCACATTGTAATTAGACCGTTCACGATTAGACTGTCTCACAGGAGCAAGTCTTTGCCTTTGATTAAAACAGTTCATTCACCAAATAACTTTCTCCCCTCCTCCCTCTTTCTCCTTCTCTTTCTTCTCCTTTTCCCGATCAAGGCTGAGGGATGGGGGAAGGCTCGCTTCTACCGCAGCTGAAAGAATTATAGGATCTAATCTGCTTTCACTAACTCGTTAAGCCCAGCTTTTTTCTGTGTCATTGTTTTAGGTCCACAAAGGTTTCTTTATATAAAACACATCTCTTGACTTACTTAGAGTCCTGGTCAGGATATTTTCCAAAATCCTTCTGTATTCGTCCCCTCTCTGCAAGGGGTGTTCCCAGCTCTTTTTCCAACATGGCTTCCTCCTCGGTTTGTGCACTCATCAGATGTGACTTCAGGGGGAAAAAAAACAGCTTCCGCCAACTTCTCTCCCCTTTGTGTCGCCTCTGATGCTTTAGACACGGCTTTTCCTAGTGGACCATCCTTTTGCCCTCTACATTGGGGGCCTCGAAACTGAGGGGTCCCGGTCAGTTTCAGGAGCTCTCCCGAAACCCGACCAGTCTCGCCGCGACGAAACCCCACCTCCGGATCAGCATCCTTCATTGCCCTTTGAAGCAGCAGGCAAGGTCAGGGGCTCAGTGCAAGCTGCAGGACCCACAGCTGTGACCCCCAGCACCCTGCTGCCACCTCACAGCATCAGTCGCCTTACTCTGTTTGCTTAATGCATAATTTCCCACATAAGTTGCCTGGCTCTTGGTTTTAGGAAAGACTGCTGTTCTGTTCAAACGCCTTTTTAAGGCTTGTCCTGATTTTAGAGCCTATTGTCGTTACTGACTGTGTCCCAATTAGGCATTTTACTGGAGCAAAACCAATAGCTGAGAGCCGAATTATATCTAGCATTCAGCCTTGGGCCAATAATTAACAGGATTGGAACAGCCCAGGGCAGGGGTGGATTGGAAACATTTCTTCCTCCCTCAGTTGTTTGGGAGGAATCATCCCCCTGAGGACCATCCCCCGCAGTTAGAGAACAGCCTCTTTCCCTGCTCTTCCTTCATCAGATGCTTTCCCTTTGGATGTGTTTTCACACTTACACCTTTTTACTGCTTGAAGGAGCACTCCTTTCAGAAACAGATTTCCTGACTGTGATCTTGAACCTGGTTATACGTCCTGGGAGGAAACTTGTTGGCCACCACCAACTCTGCTTCAAGGGAACAATGTTCCCAAGCTCTGGAAACAGGATCCTACCCATTGATCTCAAGATCTTAAGGCCTTATTGCAATTGCGTCTCCCTGATTCCAGCCTCTGCCTCCTCGGTGACAGGCAGGGGTTTGTTTGGAAGGAGAGCTAACCAGTAGGTTTTGTCCCCAGGAGGCCCTCATGCTTGCAAAGGAGGTGGAGAAACAGCTGAGCAAGAAGGAGGTCTGCAATGAGACCATGCTGGCCCTTTGGGAAGACTGTAAGCCCTGCCTGAAGCAAACCTGCATGAGATTCTACACCCGGACATGCCACAGTGGGGCTGGGCTGGTCGGCAGACAGGTGAGGAAGCCAAACCCTGGAAGGTGGTGTGTGTCTGCGTGAGAGTGAGTTTGGTATTTTTTCCTCCCAAGATGTGGTGAGGGCAAGAATGGGATTCTCATGAAACTGGCTGTTTCCCTACAATGAGCAGATCCACGCTTTCCCCCTCTGCTTGGGAATAGGTCTCTGTGCAACAGCTTTCATGCCTGTCAAGCAGAGCGTCATCCCACCCTTTAAAGACTGGCGGTCAGAAACAGCTGGTGGCTTGAAGGGGGAGCTTTTTGCAGGGGGCTCTTGTGGCAGCGGGTCCTCATCTGGAGTTTGGGTTTCATGTGAAGGCATAGGATGAGCAGGTCTTATGACCCTCTCTGGGGAGGATATTCTTTTTAAAAAACCTGTGAGGACCGAGAAGAAATGGCATAAAAATAAAAGAATGCCTGTCGAAATTTAACACTAGAAAGTAACTGGAAAATGTGGTTGTTCCATTAGTGCTACTCCTTGCATCACTTCTGAAAAGTAACTCTGTTGCCTCCAGGAGAGGAACCCGTTGTTGGGCACTGTTAGCTAGTAACGTTCCATTTTCATGGTCTTCACGGACAAGGAGTCCCATTTTACCCATCCCCCAACCCTTGGGCTGTTCCATCCTAACCTTTTGCCGGCTTGCTCCCGTTTCTTCAGCTGGAGGAGTTCTTGAACCACTCGTCCCCTGCCTCCATCTGGGTCAACGGAGAGCGGATCGACACCCTGATGGACGTGGACGAAGAGCAGGGCCGGCGGCTGGACGACCTGGAGGAGCGCTACAGCCTGGTGGAGGACGGGGTGGACGAACTCTTCCAAGAAAGCAGCCAGGCCTACAGGCAGTTGTCTCCCTTCTTCCGCCCACCCTTTGGGGGTTTCCGGGACCCCGTCCGCAGCATCCGCATCCCATACGCCGGCGCCCGTATCGCCCGGAGCGCGTCCCCCTACCCCTTCTACCCGAGCCCGTACCACCACATGCACCAGGATTTCCACCAGTTCTTCCAGCCGCTGTACGAGATGACCCAGCGCATCTTTGAGGGAGCCCAGAGAGCCATGGAGAGGGACGGCCAGTGGCTGGATGGAAGTACCGGGCCTTTCCTGGGAAGATTCCCAACAGGTGAGCCGGGGGAGAGAGGAGGGGAGTCCTCGGCTGCTGTGAGCCTACCTGGCCGGCCGAGCATCCTTCAGCGGCCTCCCGCCTTGCAGATTGTCATCATCTCCAGGATACTCCCCTCCCTCCCTCCCTTTTATGTGTGTGTGTGGGGGGGGGCACTTCTGGAGGCTGCAGAGGCTACCACTGGCCCCCAGATGGCTCTCTGTAGCTTGCTTCCCCTGGTGCCACAGTGAGGAGGGAGTGAATGTGACACTTTTGCACCCACCCCTTCCCTGTTCCTCTTTGGAGGACAGGGTTGTGCCTGCTTGATGCTCCTGTGCAGAACATGGAAAGGCCACTCAGTTTGCAGAATGGACTGCCATGCCCAGAATTCCCCAGGCAGCCGCATGGCCAGTGGGTGTTGTAATCCAGGCAAATAAGGCTTCTCAGCTCTGGGCCCGTAACCTGGGTCATGCTTTGGGACGTCTGCAGTGCCTGAGCAGCGGAGCAGCCGTTGGCCATGGTGCCGGCTGAGCCTCCTCTCATGTCAGTGGTGGTCTAGGAATGGCTACTGTCCTGGCAGCCGGCTGGTGGGTTCATCACAGCCCCGCCGGGTGGATTTCATGCCTCCAGGGGACTCAGAGGCTGGTTTGGAGGTCACTTGGCCATCTACAGATTGATAGGAAAAGGGAAGGGTGGGATGATGGGGAGGGGAAGGAGAGGATCACATGAGCCGGTGGCTTTACCAGCTAATGGAATGGCAAACCACTCTGCTTCGGGGTAACCTGTGAAGAGCGTGGAGTCTCTGGTCAGCAAATCATGGGCTGGGGTGCCAAAGTCAGCTTTGAGAGAGGAGATGAAAAGAGAGGGGGGAAAAACACCTCATTTCACAGGCATTGTCTCCACTCCACGAGTCTGAGGGATCTGGCAGGGGTGGGCCCTCTCAGCCAGGGTCCTGGCCGAAGGTGGAAGCCTGGCCAAAGAGGCTGATTTGTATTGGCTTAATAAATTTACTTTTAAAACTGTAGTGGTTATGCATTTAAAAACCTGCCACAGTGGGTGGGTCTTAGTTACCTGAAAAATGAGTGTAACTTAAAAAGGGGGCCTTACCTGGTGGCCAAAATTTTCAAAAATGTCTTGGGGGTATTGGCAACCAAAACTGTCTGCCCCCCCCCCCCCCGGCTCCCAGAAGGCACAAGGAAAGAAAAAAGGGAGGATGTTGGGCAGCCCTCAACAGGATGTGGCAAAATTGTGAGAAAAGGATTTTTGAAGGGAAAAAGGTATGGGGGGGGGGGGAAGTTGCTCTTTTTCAGAGGACCTGGGGGCTAGAAGGTCCCAGGGGGGCTGTGGCATGCAGAAATGCCCCCGGGGTACGTCGTGGTTGCTTTCCATATTGCGTTACCCTGAAGTAGAGGAAACTGCCTAACCGTGTGGTGCTTTAAGCTGAAGCTGTGGGGAGGCCCCACTGGGTGGGCACGCTGGTGACCTTCTTCCTGTTTCTCCCTCCCCCCCCCCCCCCCGGGCAGGGACTCCCAGTCCAAGCGACAACCGCATGGTGTGCCGTGAGATCCGGCGCAACTCTGCTGGCTGCCTGCGAATGAAGGAGAAGTGTGAGAAATGCCGGGCCATCTTGGATGTCGGTGAGTTGAGGCTGGGAAAGGGGACCGTCCCCCCATCCACAGCAGGGGGGGTGGTGGAGACGGTGGTGGCCTCGGCACCTTTAGGTCATGACGAGCCCTTGGAAAAAATCATTTTGGGGAGGCGGAGGCAGGCCCCAGAATCCCTCCGCTCTTGTGGCCAGAAGCAGAATAGGAAAGGAACTTTCCCAACCTCTGGTCAAGAGGGGCTTTTGTATTGAAGGAGCCTTTAGGCACAGCGGTTAAATCGCAGCACTGCAGCCAAGACTCTGCTCACAACCCGGGCTCAATCCCAGGTCACCGGCTCGAGGTGGGCTCAGCCTTCCATCCTTCCGAGGTCGGTAAATTAAGTACCCAGCTCGCTGGGGAGGGTGTGTGTGTGCAATGTGTAGCGTGCGTAATTCACTTGTAAACTGCCCAGTGAGTTCTTTTAAGTGCTATGGGGCGGAATATAAGCAGCACACTTTGCTTTTATTATGATAGCTGCTTCTAGTCGGAGACTCCAGAAATGGGAAAAAGTAGAGTTTAGGTTTCATGCTTTCTGGATGCTGGAAAACAGAAGAAGAGGAACGGGGACCTTCGTGATGCTTGCTGGTACAGAGTTATCTAAGAGGCAAAAAGGGAAGCATCACGCTCCCTTTAAGCCCCATACCTTTGTGTGGGTGGGTGTCCATGGGTTTAGTGTTAAAGGTGCCGCAACACTTTCGCTTTGCTTTGCTTCCTTTTTTTCTCTTCACTTCTATGGAGTTTCGCCTCCCTCTAGTGTCGTCTGCTCTGACTGGCTGCTGCAATCCATCCTTTCTGGGATTCCTCTCGGCTGAGGGTGGACAACCTTTTTTTCCCTGTGGAGCAGACCCATGTTTTACCTGTTTTGTTACCCAAGGCGCCACTGCCCGATGGGTTGAGTTTGGGTTGTGGGGAGATGGGTGCCTGTGGAGAGGGAAAGGAGCCAATCCCAGCAGACAGGTTCACGCCTTTTTAGGAGCAGTTGTACAGATGTCGTGACCCAGAGGAGGGGCAGGATCTGTTCTCGATCATCCCCAAAGGAAGGACACGTAATCATGGGCTCAAGTTATAGGAAGCTAGATTTTTTTTTGAATGTCAGGGAAAACGTCCTAACTGTTAGAGCAGTACGACAATGGAACCCGTGACCCCAGGGGGAGGTGGTGAGCACTCCAAGGCTGGAGGAATGGAGTTCAAGAGAAAATGGGACCACCCTCTGTCAGATCTGTTTTGATTTCGATCCCTGCCTTCAGCAGGAGGTTGGACTCGATGGCTTTAGAGGCCCCTTCCAACCATTAGTCTGTGATGCTACCTTTTGGCAGCTGGTGTCAAAGTCCCACTCACCCTCCCTTAGTTACCGCTCTGTTTGGGAGGCTCAAAGGCTCTTTGGGTTAAAAGGTTTGGTGTCTGCATGCCGGTGTGAACCGGACCGGAGGCCAGTTGTAGAGGCCAACCTGATCTTTCTGTTGGCCTGGGGGTTCTCGACTCCCACGACGTGACTGGCTCTCAAGAGACTCTTCTGCCCCTCCTCTCTTCCTCCTCCGTTCGCCCTGAATCCTGCACAGATTGCTCCCAGACTGATCCCGAGCAGAGCCAGCTGCGCGGACGCTTTGAAGACGCCATGCGAATCGCCGAACGGTTCACCCGGAAGTACGACGACCTCCTCAAGGCGTTCCAGGACGAGATGTTCAACACCACGGCCCTCCTGGACCAGCTGAACCAGCAGTTTGGTTGGGTGTCCCGACTCGCCAACGCCACTCGGAGCAGTGACAAACTTCTGCAGGTCGCCACGGTGGGTCCCCTCTTTGTACACTGGGGGGCACTGCCTGGACGTCAGGGAGGAATCTCTGCCCTTCGTTCACATGTTAGCTTCAGTCCTCCAGGATCTTCCGTTAAAAGCAGGATCTTAGACCACAGAGCTGGGAGGGGTCGTGAATGGTGGGGCCCAGTGAAAGGAGACAATGTGGGCCCCAGGAGGGGAAACCCCAGTCTTTGCTGGGAGGCAGCTCCAGATGTGGAGAAGGAAAATCTTCGGGGAAAATACTCAATGCTCTTGCATTCCCTTCTTGCTGGGGTTTGGACCTCAGCATGCCTCTGCTGACTTTGGCTGCAGCCACAAGAATGTGGTCCTTGATCCAGACCAGCCTTCTGGGTCCTTTACTTCTCCTTCTTGCCGATCTCTTCCCATTTATTTTACGTTGAACAATAAGCTGTATCAGTCTGTTCTTCCTCTTTCTCATTCTGTGACTCCTTTTGTTTCTCATTCCATGAAAGTATTCTGGCTTTCTGGAATGTTATGTGTTTCGTGACTTCTTGGTCTTTGCTTGAACGTTTCTTCCTTGGTCAAGCTCCTCACCTATGAAATTCTTCGCGTCCTGATGTGTTTAGTTTGCCGACGTTATACGTTTACAGACATCCTGCACTTCTTGGCATAGAGGAAAGGTTATTAGGCCAGTTTGCATGAAATCCCCAAGGGGAATATGCCTTCGGAAGGCACCTTGATCAGAGCCTGGTGAAGTTACATTTTTTTTTAGACTTAGACTCTCAGAGCCAGAGTCAGCCGGTCTCCAGGTAGCAAGACCTTCTCAACAAGCGTACACTTGGGTGTTCCTCCTTACTTTGATAAGTACACACATAATCACGTGATAAAATGAAGCTGGGTTGGTTTGTGACTGTTGGCTGTGCTGTCTGGGGGATGGAAGCTGTGGTCGAAAAAAAAGAGTAACTTTTCCAATCACGGATGTTGATTGCCAGGATGGTTCTAGGATTTGCAGCATGCCCCAAAGAAGGCCGGGCACGCCATCAGAAGAGGGGCAGGCAACAGGCGGAGCCCCTTTATAGCTGTTGGGGGTGGGGTGGGGGTGCATTCTAGGAATGGTAGTCCAAAACGGCCAAGCGGCCTCGCTCTCGTCCCTGCTGTCCCGTCTGGAGGCAAGGGAGACCAGCCCTTCTTCCTTTAGCGGAGCAACTGTTTTCCTGATCCGCCATGGGTGCTGATAGCCACTGACTTTCCCGTTTCCTCTCTTCTTCTAAGGTCATTTCCAAACCTGCCAGTCCTGGGGACCAGGCGAAACCCTCTGACACTCAGGTCACCGTCCAGATCTTTGATTCGGACCCCCTGACCATGACGGTGCCAGGAGACATCCCGCTGGACGACCCCAAGTTCATGGAGTTGGTGGCGGAGCAGGCGCTGCGCGAGTACAAGAGCAACAATGAAGTGTAAGCAGGGGAGCGGGGCCCAGGTTTTTTTTTGGGGGGGGGAGCAGGGAGAGAAGCAGGCATCCCGTCATCAGTGGGAGAGGGTTCCAGACCCATCGCCTGACCCTAGCGGTGCAATCCTGGCAAAGCCATAGCGGACTGCACTAGGAGATGGCGGCGGGGGTGGATGGGGTTAAACCACTTTGGATGGCAGAGGGAGGGTGGCTGGGGCTCTCTCCCTCAGCTGGTGGGCTTCCCCTGCCCTGGGACCATGGGGAAGCAAGGGGTTGCACCCTCTGGGCATTTGGAGTTGAGCCCTGGCGGCGATGGTGGGGAGATCAAACCTTCAGGAAGGGACCTCTGCAGGCAGCTGGGATGTGGGAGAATCGGGCACCTAACACACAGGTGCGCCTCTGCGCATGTCTGGGATTGGGGCCATTGAGAGCACTGTGCTCTGAAGACTTTGGTGGAGCTACAGACGCCTCTGTTTCAGAACGTAAGAAGAATCGGACCCAAGCCGGCCTTCCAAGTGTCCCACATTTTGCTCACCCAGCTGGCCATCCAGTGGGGAACCCCCCTGCGTCTTCTGCCTCTTGTTTTCTGTCATAGAAAAGTGAAGTTGGAAGGGGCCTCTAAGGCCATCCAGTCGAACCCCCTGCTCAGTGCAGGAATACAAATCCAAGCAGATCTGACAGACGGTGGTCCCATTTTCTCTTGATTTCTTCCAGTGCTGGAGCGCTCACCACCTCCTGAGGTCATGAGTTCCACTGTCGTACTGCTCTAACAGTTAGGAAGTTCTTCCTGATATTCAGCCTAAATCCGGCTTCCTATAGCTTGAGCCCATGGTTGCGTGTCCTGCACTCTGGGATGATGGAGAACAGATCCTGCCCCTCCTCTATATGACAGCCTTTCAAATCTTTGAAAAGTGTTATCCTATCTCCCCTCATGAGATACATCTCATGATCCCAGAAGTGAGGCGAGTCGTCCCCCTGACTCACAGCGGATGGTGGCTCTACTTTCCATGAATCCATCCAGTCCCCTTTTGAAACCATCTTGTGGCAGTGAGTTCCATGGGTTGTTTCATCTAGGACAGCTCCATTCCACACATCATGATTTTGTTCTGTTCAACAGGGAATAGCTTTGTTGTCACCTCTGGACCTCAGGCCACGAGAAGGGAGAGGGACAGAGAGAGAGAGAGAAGCCATAGCCTCCGGCCGTTCCTGCCTCCTCGCCTCAGTGCTCCCATAGAACCACGGAGGACCCTCGCCCAACCAGCCCCTTCTCTGTCTGCATTTGTAGTTTACACACTGTGTTATCGCCTGCCCTATTTTTGCTGCTGGGTCTTCTCTGACCCAAAATTGAAATAAAAGATTCTAGACCCAACACTCCGAAATCTGCTCTCTCGCTCTCTCTGTGTGCATGTATGTGTGCTCATGCCTGGGTGAGAAAAGGGGTGGGGGCTTAGGAACAACATGGGGTTTCTGTGGGGCACCAGTGAGTTGAAGCACAAATTGGCGGGTCTTGAGCCAATGGGGAGTGAGAGCAGATTTGAGCTGTCCAAGCAAGGAACCGCCCCAAAGTTTGGTGCTCCTCTCGGGTCTGTGCACCCACCTCGTCAAGAGCCTTTTGCCTCGGCACAGGATCTCCTGAAGGACGGCGAACACATCTCTTGGACTCGCCTATTTCCGCCCGACTCCTGGTTTGGATCCAAAAACGTAGCTTCTCTCGTCGTCTTTTGCCAGTAAGCCACGTTTTGGCCCCACTCACGGGAGAGGTGAATAGCAGCTAAGCAGCCCCGGGGAATCTCTATTCCTTCAGCTGTTTTTTTGCTGGCCTGCCAACCGGGCAAGCATGACGGCAGGAGACTCTTCTAGCTTTAAAAACTAGCGCGCTCTGAGCCGCCGGCATCTAAGACGTTTCCGGTGTGATATATAGCTGACCAGCCCTAATGTGACTCGGGAGGGTTTTTTTTTTTTTTTTTGTGATACAACTCAGAAAGGCTGGGCCTGAACCCAGCAGGCTTTGAGTTCCTGCCCCTGGGCCTGACAGAATCCTTGGCGCGGATGGCAGTCGGGGGGAAAAGACCAGAATCCCCCATCCAGGAGGGAGGGCGGCTGTCTCTCCTTCGGAGAATGGAGTCCAGCGGAAAGCTTTACTGCATCTGGTGCGGCTTGCATGAATGTTGCCTCCTGGGGTGTCCTTGAACATCCTGGTGAAGCGGAGTTGGTGTGAAACTGACGTATCTGGGAAAAGATGGGAGGAGCGGTGGTGGTGGGGAGACTGGGTCTGTGTGGGTCTGTGAGGTCCCACACAGGCTACCTCTGGGTTGCCTTGTATCGGGGGGGGGGGGAGAGGGGGAACAACAGCTACAGGAGGTACACCTGCTTGGAGTGGGAGGGTTTGTTCCATTTCAGCTGCAAATCCAGGGACCCAGGTCAGAGTCCCAGACACGCCCAGACCTCCCATCGACATCGCTGTCCTATCATAGAGTCATGAAGTAGGAAAAAGCCTCTAAGGCCATCGAGTGCAACCCCTTGCTCAAGATGGGAACCCAAATCAAAGCAGATCTGACAGGTGGTTGTCTAAATTTCTCTTAAATGCTTCCAGTGTTGGAGCACTCGCCACCTCTCGAGGTCACTGGTTCCACTGTCATACTGCTCTAACAGTTAGGAAGTTTTTCCTGCTACTCGACCAAAATATCCTTTAACTTGAGCCCATCGTTGCGTGTCCTGCACTCTGGGATGACGGAGAACAGATCTTGTCCCTTCTCTGTAGGACAGCCTTTCAAATCTTTGAAAAGTGCTCTCCTGTCACCCCTGTTTTCTTTTCTCCAGGCTAAACATGCCCAGTTCTTTCAGCCTTTCCTCCTAAGGCTTGGTTTCCAGCCCCCTGATCCTCCTTCTTGCCTTCCTCTGAACGTCTTCCAATTGGTCAGCAACATCCTTCTTGAAGTGTGGGGTCCTGATTGTGGTTGCCTGTCTTGGGGCTGAGGCGGAGGGCTGGTTTGCCTCCCACTGGAGCATGAAGACCTCTCTGCACACCCATTTTGGATGTGGCACGTCCTGGCTGGGCCTCTCTCAGGCTTATGGGACATACCGGGTTTTACCGAGGGGCATGAGTTTGACTGACTGGAGCCAGAGGGAAAAGACACAACGCTGAAGAATTAAAAGAATTCTGAGCTCCAGGAGTGGGACGGAAGCGTCCAACCGGCCTTTGCCTGGAAGTTAAGCGGTTTGGGCCACAAGCCTCTGAATGACCACCACCCGGCCAATGACACATTTTAGATGAGGAAGAGGATTTGGGGACTTGTAGGCCATAATGAGTAAGAGTTCTGAAGGCAACACAGCCGCACCGCGGAGTCAATGCTGCTCCTCTTGCCCATCCACCCGGGGGGCAAGAACCGCACACTTCATCCTGCAGGTTGAATTTTGCCAGAAAAGACTGTGTTCACCATAGAATTGCTCAGCTGTTCAATGATCTTTTTATTTTATTTTATATTCTCCTCTAATGGCACAACATGATTAATACAACGGCAGGTAATCATTGGCTTGTATTTTACAATGACATATCGCACCTTCTATTTTAAGTTTCACAGAAAGAGACCAAAAGACAGACAAGAACCCCAAGCTGTAGATTGTGGGTCTGTGGCAGTGAAAAGAGGGGGAAATTTCCTAACTGCCTGTATGTACCCATGCCTGGCACCCGCCCAAACACTCTAACATCCTGTTTTGAGTTGCCCAAAACCGCTTCCTTGAGAAATCATGTATTCACTACTTTCTTGAGACCTGGGAGCAAATTTCTTTAGGGCTCCTTGATTGCAGGACATCTGACTTAATTGTTCATCTGGCCCACCCTTTTAGGGTGAAAGAAGCCCAGAGTCTGAGCACTGTACAGGCTAGCAAGTAGAGATGGGCACGAACCTTGGTTCAGAGGTTCATGCTGGTTCGTGAGCATGGCACCACAGGGGGTGCACGTTCCCTTCCCACCACTTCCCTGGAAAGATCCCCCACGCACCAGCCGGCACGCGCTCCTCTCCTCTTCCTCTTGGGCGGTTCAACCAGTCCCTGGCAAAAGCGTGGGTTTCCTTGCCCCGCCTCCTTGGCTGATCGCCCAATCAGACAAGGAGGCAGGACAGGCAAACCCGTGCTCCTGCCAGGGACTGGTTGAACAGCCCAAGAGGAGCATGCTCTGACTGGCGAGTGGGTCAATGGCCGGGGAGAAGGGGAGGGGGAGAGGGGGCGTGCGCCACCTGTGGTGACGTGCCTACAAACTGGCACGAACCTCCAAACCGAGGTTCATACCCATCTCTACTTGCAAGACTTATTTGGCTGCAACCCACGTCACCGGGAGCAGCCAAAGAAGTGAGTTTTTTCCTAAGGAAAGCTGCCAGCCTTCCAGGGGCCCGAACGAGTCTTCTCTGCTGCAGCTCCACAATTGTTCCACACGCTGTCAAGTCAGAAGCGACTGACAGTGACCCGAAGAGGGCTTTCCGGGTAAGAGGGATTGAAGGAGTGGTTTTAAGACATAAGACATAAGACATAAGAAATTTATTTGTCATTACACTCACAAGTGGGTGCAACGAAATGAGGTGCTCTTCCCAAGGTAAAAACTGGACAACACCACTACAAAAAAAAAAAAAAAAAAAAAAAATTAAAATATACACCACACTCTCCATACAGATATAAATACCCCGTTACTCTCCGCAATTTAAATTTCCACCAGACACTTATGACCCTGCATTTAAACTCAGTACTGCACTTGGGTAAAAGCTGTTCTTGAATCTGCTTGTCCTTGCTTTCAATACCCTGAATCTCCTTCTCGATGGTAATAGTTTAAAGAGTTGATATCCCGGATGAGAGGAGTCACTCAGTATGTTAGATATCTTCCTCTTACATCTGTTCTTATACAATTCTTCCAAAGAGGGGAGTGAACAGCCAATGATGTTCTGGGCCGTCTTAATCACCCTCTGAATTGCCTTTTTTTCTGCCACTGTGCAGCTCGCGAACCATACACAGAGACAGTAGGATAATATGCTCTCAATCGAACTCCGATAGAAGGTGGTTAACAAACTCTCAGTCAATTGTTGTTTTCTAAGAGTCCTTAGAAAATACAACCGTTGTTGCGCCTTCTTGATTAACGCAGCAGTATTTGCACTCCAAGTCAGGTCATTTGTTAAGATGGTCCCAAGAAACTTACATTCAACCACCTGTTCCACACGGACTCCATCTATATACAGTGGCCGAATGTCTGCCCTTTTTTTCCTATAGTCCACTATAATTTCCTTGGTTTTTTGGATGTTAAATAGAAGATTGTTTTTTTTACACCAACAGGATAGTTGTAATACCTCATCCCGATACGCAGACTCATCCTCCCCGGAAATAAGTCCTACTAGTGTTGTATCGTCTGCAAATTTGATAATCCTATTACTGGGATGGTTATTGGTGCAATCCGATGAATAAATAGAGAACAGTAGTGGACTAAGGACACAGCCTTGTGGAGTGCCAGTGCTGAGTATCTTGTCAGTAGAGATGTAGTCATTCAGTTTAACCCTTTGTGGACGGTTTGTTAGAAAGTCCAAAATCCACAGACAGATAGAATCTGGAAAGTCTAGATCTTTAAGTTTGGCTATTAATCTGGGAGGTATGATGGTATTGAAAGCAGAGCTAAAATCCGCAAACAGCAATCTTACATAATTCCCTTGTGTTTCCAAGTGGGATAAAACCATATAAAGCACTGTATTAATCGCATCCTCAGTAGATCTATTTTCTTTATAAGCAAACTGAAGCCCATCAAAGGAATCCGGAAGGCAGGAGATAATATATTTCCGAACTAACTGTTCAAAGCACTTCATTAAAATTGAAGTTAGTGCCACCGGTCTATAATCATTTGGACTGTTTGTAGGCAACTTTTTAGGCAGTGGAATGATGATAGAGGCCTTGAGACAGACAGGAACTGCACATAGTGTCAGGGATCGATTAAAAATTACAGTCCATATCCCGGCTAGCTGATCAGCACAGCCTTTTACCACCCGACCGGGAATTGAATCAGGTCCAGCTGCTTTTCTGGAGTTAACCACCTTCATAGTCTGTCTCACATCCTGCTCGTTCACAATGAAGGAAGGACTCTGCTGAGTAAATGATGGCAAACGAACAGTTTCAGTTTGGTCGATCTCAAATCGAGCAAAAAAGTTGCTCAACTCCTCAGCCACCTCCACTCCTCCACCCGAGGAAACCTTTTTTGCTTTGTAGTTTGTTAGTTGTTGAACCCCCTGCCAAACTTGCCTCATGTTATTGCTGTAGAAGCAGTCTTCAATTCTCCTCTTATATTCGGCCTTAGCTTGCTTAATGCCTCTCCTCAAATTCGTTCTTGCTGCACTGTATTCTAGATCATCCCCAGACTTAAAAGCCTTGTTTCTGGCATACAACAGGCGTCTAACCTTCCCGGTCATCCAAGGTTTTTGATTGGGATAAACCCGGATACGTTTATCCACTGTAACAGTGTCAATGCAGTGTGCCATATACCCTAACACTGCAGCTGTATGTTCTTCCAAATCAGGATGGTCAAAAACTTCCCAGTTCGTCTGTTCAAAACAGTCCTTTAACTGCTCCATTGCTCCCTCCGGCCAGCTTTTCACTGTCTTAACTACTGGCCCTGACTGTTTTCTCAGAGGAATATACTCCGGAGCAAGAAACAGGGACATGTGATCAGACTGGCCCAAGTGTGGCAATTGTAATGTCCTGTATCCATTTGCAATATTCGTGTAGACCTTATCTAAGGTATTCGACCCCCTAGTAGCACACTTTACATGTTGATGGAATTTAGGGAGGATCGCACGTAGGTCTACATGATTAAAGTCTCCTGCAATAATATATACAGCATCCGGAAATTTACTTTGCAGGTTGCCAATTTCATCGCCCAGATGACCCAGCGCCAAATCCGTATTTGCATCCGGCGGAATGTAAACCACAAGAATAATAACAACACTGAATTCCCGTGGAAGATAGAAAGGCCTGCATTTGACAGACAGATATTCCAGCTCTAAAGAGCAATGACATGTTATAGTCTCTGAGTTTGTGCACCAGCTCTCTCTAACAAACACGCACAAACCTCCTCCTCTGCACTTCCCCACATTCCTGTCCCTGTCCAAACGATGTAATAAAAAACCTTCCATATCAATAACAGTGTTTGGAATAGTGGGGTTCAGCCAGGTTTCAGTGATCAACAACACGCAACAGTTTTTCACAAACTTACTTGAGGAGACCTGTAACCTTAAGTCATCCATCTTGTTTGCCACTGATCTGGCATTAGTCAGAAAGAGACTTGGGAGCGGTAACCGCTTCGTTTGTTTTTGTAGCCTGTTCAAAACACCAGCCCTGCAACCCCTTTTCTTCTTCCTTTCCTTTCGTTTTCTTTTCCTTCTCACTCTCATCTTTGCCGGAATTTCAGTCCACAGAGGGCCGGGGAACCTTGCAATCTCTGATGGTATGCCATGTTTCCAAATAAACTTAGCTGTTATCTCTTGTTTACATTGCAGTCCTATCCTCATAAGTTCCCTTTTGCTGTAGAGTATGTTCATTCCACCGGAGATATTCACAACACAAGATAATACACACAAATACACACAAAAACATCCATAAGGAACGCCAAGTCGAAGAGCACTAAGCTGCAGCACCTGAATGCGCGGCCTACTAGTTCTTACTCTCCCTGTGAGTTTCTATGGCTGAGTTGGGGATTCGAACCCTGGTCTCCACAGTCCTCGTCCGTCACTCTAGCCACTCCAACACCCTGGGTACCTGCTAACCCCTCTCTAAACCTGAAGGGAAGGGTTGGAAGTGCTCAGTCGCCTTCTGGCAACCTCCAGGCATCAACCCTGGGCCCAAAACAAAGAGGTGGGAGACAAACCCGTAGAGCTGGACCCCTCTGGGACGACCAGGAAGGTTCTCCCCATTGGAAGGCAGGTGCTTACCACATGCCGTGAGAGGGGGATGAATCCTGCACAGGTCCACAGCAAAAAAAACAATGATATCCTGCCCTCGTGCAAGCACCCGTGGGAATCTCCCCCTCTCTCCCTGCAGCAATTTCCCACCCGTGTCTTAAAAGCCCCCCCCCCGCCCCCCCATGACCCTTTCCCACAGCATGACAACGCATAGGAAGGACACCCACAGCAGTTGGGAGTCCCTCCTCAGTGACATTTGGCGAGGTCCTTGATGAAATCTGCCACGGCCACCACGGCCGCCGCGTTCATCTCGCAAGGGTAGAAGCTGTCCTGGAGGGTGTAGCAAGTGTGGACGGTCTGCTCCACGGCTGGATGCCGCACCTGCTGCCTGGTGTCCACGAAGGCCCCCAGGTTGTCCTTTGGGATCAAGTGCATCACCACCAGGAGGACCTTCTTCTCACCTGGAAGAAGAAGGAAAGAAGTAGCCATGAGACCAAGCCTTGGGGGAGGCCAGAGGGAAAAAAAAGAGGGGGGGACACCCTCAAGGCAGGCCCCCCCCAGGCACAGTTCTAGGGCAGGAGGGCATGTGTGCTGGCCCCAGAGGCCCTGGCCTGTTAGCCCCACAGAAGGGGATTCTTGACAACCCAAGGGGAGACTCTGGAGTCCTTTGCTAGGGGTGACCCACAGGCGCATGGGGCTCACGCAAGGGGATCCCAACAGGGTGGCTGGGGGGACACAGAACGGAGGGCCAGGGGAGGCCACCCAAACGGTCTGTGCCCCCTTCAAGGCCAACACATTGTCTTTGCGGGATCAAAGAGAAGGGGGGACCTGTTCTCTCCTGTCCAGGTGTGAGAGCTGGCCAGGTATGGAGCAGACCCGGCTTCTCTTCTGCAAAGGGCCTGGGAATCTCTCTCTTCTCCCACTGGCTTGGAGACAACCTCCCCGCTTATTCTTTTGGATCCACACCTCATCCTCGGGGCTACTTGTTGTGACCTTCTCAAGCCACCTATTCCACCTGCATACGGGCCAGGCAGGCAGGCAGGAAGGCAACGCCTTGTCTCAAAAGAGGTGCTTTCCCCTGAGTTAGAACTGCATCTCCTGTGGTAAAAATCAGGATAAAGGTGTCCTTTCCCCCCATCACACATGGGGTGCGTTAGTCAGCTTACTCGGGGCCGAGAGAGCAAATGGCTCCCGACCATCAGTCCCTTGTTATCCAGACCTTTCTTCTTCTTCCCTGTTTCATCTCCTCTCGTCTTACTGCGTGTTTCCTTCACCCTCCAACCAACTACGTCTGCAGCTCGGAATGGCACTTTCCCTTCCTTCAGGAATTTGGGCTGCACTCCGGAAAATCTTATGCCGTAATACGTCTGAACAGGGAATCTAAAGGTTCTTGGAGTGACACGTTTCAAAGCTTTGTCTCTACTCGGCAAGATTATAAGAAGTTCTGTGCATTTTAAGGGGAGAAATTTTTTTATTTTGCATATAGTACTTTCCTTTAATAAATAATGCAAAATAAATTAATAAATTAATTGCACCATTTCTGCTACTGTTGCTGCTAACAAAAAACAGGGCAGGTCTTTCCACTCTTCTGCAGGAGCTAAAACTCACCGGGCAGTTGTCCGTTTTTTGTCAGATTCTTCTTTGATCAAAACAGTGAATATTTGTGGATATTACGTTCGCCACTTTGCCGTTGCCCCAAGAGGCTACTGACATTCTGACAGACTTGTACGCCTATATCTCTAGAACCAACGACTTACCACTCAGCCCCTCGAGGGCGTTTTCGATGTCGGTGCCCATGCGGGAAGCTATGGGGCAGAACACCAGAAGGAGATGCCTCAGGTTTCCTGTGAACTCCTTCACTTCGAGAGAGACTCCTTGGTGGGACAGGAGTTTTGACACATCTCGTAAAAACTGCCTCTCAGAGCCACCCGTCATCCCAGCAGTCCGGAACTGGATAATGAAGTCTGGAAAGGGAGAAGAGAGCGGAACAAAAATCCCGTTAACATCTTATTTCTTTATTAGATTTCTATCCCGCCCATCTAGACCAAAGGTCTACTCTTACACTTGAAGGAGAAACCAAGGGCCAGCCTGAATGCCACCCTCTTCCTGCCAACGCCCAGGAGGACGGGCACACTCCACGGTTGCCCTTGTGGTAAGATGTGCACCACTAGCACATTTTGCCTCTGAATTATGAGGATGATCACAGGGCCTGAAGGAAGCTTATATTGGCTCCAGCTTGACTCTTCCCTCGCCCCTGGTTCTGAGCTGTTGGGCTGCGGGTTTCTGCAACTGGTTTTATCCCCCTGAATTCCTCTGAATGGGTCCAACGTGTTCTGTTGGCTACATCCCAGCCAGAAATCTCAGGGTATAGGACAGGATCAAGGCTATGCAAACACAGGAGAGAAATGCTGGTACTTTTAATCGTTCACTTCCTAGCCTGCCCATCAGCAGAGTTCCCAGGATACCTGGCATGGAGGAAATATCACATCCTGATGAGATGAGGATCTCTTCAGCTATCCTGCACCACTTCCAATCCTGGACACCAATATCCACGGGAGCCAGACGTTCTTCAGCTAGCTGCCCCCCACGTACCCTCACCTTAGGGTTACTGCTTTTGAATGGCTCTCTCAGCACATCCCAAATATGTCCCCCCATAAACAGAAGTGCCATCTTCCTTCTCATTGCACGCCCAGCCAGGATCTGGGGGCAGTGGGTCTGTTGGGGTGTGTGTGTCACCCATCACCAGTTGACTCCCACCACCATTAGTACCAAAGGGACTTAGGGATGCCCGGTGGGGTGGGGGTAACAATACCTGTGACCTGACATGATGGGATCAGGTGCTTTTATGTGACTAGCTTCACATCGCCTGACAGCTCTTAATTATTATTATTATTGTATTTGTGCACCGTTGAACTGACTCCAACTTATGGTAACCCTTTGGAGGGTTTTAAAGGTCTCATGATTGGTTTCCCACTTCCCTTCCTCTGGGGGCACTTCTGGGACCTTTCACAGGACACAGGTGTGCCTGGTGGGGTGGGGGTGATGGTGCCTGTGACATTCAGGGCGGTGGGATCAGGCGCTTTTATGTAACTGGCTGAACATTGCCTGGCTGTTCTCAATACATACGTATTACTATATGTGTGCACTGTTGAGTTGATTCCAACTTATGGTAACCCTCTGGTGGGTTTTAAAGGTTTAAAGCTCTCTGGACTGGTTTCCCACTTCCTTCTTCTGGGGGGCACTTCTGGGACCCCCATGCAACTTGCCCAAGGCTCGCAGACTGGCTTTCCTCCTGGGAGGCACAGAGGGGGAACTGAATGCTCAACCTCTGGCCAGAGGCCTGATTCACTGAACTCTCCAGGCAGCTCTTAGGGAAGGTTGTATCAAAAACCGTACAGAGGGAGAGAATAAACCAAGGAAGGGCCACGTGGCACCAGGAAGACAAAGCGGTCTTGTGGGCTGCATAATCCATCACGGGATCCTCCCCAGGGAGCTCCCAGCTGTTCCAGCTCACCCCCAATAAAACCCCTGGGCTGGGACCCTAGTCCACTACGGGCAGAGCAGAATGGCCTGCTTGCAGGCATCCCGTGATCTAATCAGCTGGGAAGGGCCCTCCCTCCATTCAGAAGCAGCCGGGTCTCTCCCAGTGGGGGGAGGAGGAAGCTTGCCCTGGCACTTGGCAGGTGCTCCTCCTCTCCCACCTGCTCCAGCCTCCTCGGTGCCCCACTGCTTCATCCCGAGGGCTGAGGGCAAAGTCTCTTGGCTAGGAACTGGGGAGGAAGAGGGGGAGGGTGGCAAAAGGAAGGGCAGTGGAAAGAAAGAAAGACAGGACGGGAGGAGGAGATGGCCGAACAGAGATGAGACCCAGGACAAGCCCAGCCCTGCCTGGAAGCAGGAGAAGAGAATGCCAGGCTGAGTCCGGGAAGGGAAGGAGGACAGGCAGGGGAGATGGAGGTGGGTGGCAGCCAGGTGGGCCAAACACCTGGGCAAGGAGATGCTGGGAACCTCCTTGGTGAAGGCCAGGAAAAAGCCCAGCCAGGCAGGGAATCAGGCCAACAGGATTGCAGGCCAACGTTAGACTTTAAGAAGCCCTGAGACTCTTTCTTTGGTTGCGTTCCCACCGACTGTCCAGGCTGCTTCTCTGGAAGAAAAACAGGCCCCCTCCTGCGCAGTTTGCACGACCAGGTAGAACTTGGGAAGGCTGCTTGTCTGGACCACAACGGCCCCAATCCCCCCACCCACAGTGAGCAGGGAGAGAGAACCCAGGCTGATCAGGAGTCACTGTGGAAGAATTTACTTTCGTCAATCTCTGGGAATTGCAAGAACGAAATAGAAATACCGTTGCCCTCAAAGAAATGAAGCCGATGGGCTTTTGTCTCCCCGCCCCACATGCTTCTCCTTCCCTTTGTTCCCAGGCTCACTTTCCCGCTTTGGGGTCTGTTCTCCATCCCAAAGTTCTGCTCACCTTTGACAGCAGTTCTTCTGCGCCTGAGCCACCAAATAAAAGCTACGCTTGCAGTAAAGATGAGAAAGATTTCAGGCCATCCTATTTGTGGGTACACTTGGACTTTGTGGAGCAGCTGCCAGTTCTCAACCTGGGACTCAGGACTGGAGGTCACCTATTTTTAGTAGAAAGACAAGAGAGAGAGGCAAGAAACGAAATCAATGAAGGGGGGAGTGGGATTACTCCAAGTTCAACGTTTAGAAGGGGTTGCCCTGTCAGTCTGTGCTGGCATCTCAGGCAGAAAGAAAAGAAAAATAAAAGATAAAGGAGACCAACATGTTGTGTCGCCTTGAAGACTAACTGCTATATTTCAAGGCGAGCTTTCACGGACAAGTCCACTGCTTCAGACAGGGTTCAAGACGCCTTGGAGAAGGACGGAGGCTTACCTAGCAGGGCTCTCGAGAGCTAGTTCGGACTTGGGGCTCCTTCTCCCAAGGCCATCACTCCCCACCCGCTTCCCCCGAAATGCGCAGCCCCCGCCCCCCCCCCCCGTTCCTTGAAGAAGACAAAGCCTCGCCACCCGCTTACTCGGGGGGAGGGCCCCCTCGCTGCGCCCCTGGGCTGCGCCCTTGGCGGTGGGTGCAAGGGTAGGGCTCTCTGCCCATGCTCAGAGGCTTCTCCCCTTGCGGCCGTCCCAGGGACAGAGGCCAGCACTTTCTTCGCTGCAGCCCAGAGGACAGGCGTGCCTCTGAGCATCCACAGAGGGCCCCGCTCCCCACAGTCCCGCCTCCCTCTCCTCTCTGGGCGGGGGGAGGAAGTCAACTCCCCCCCTGTTGCCACCCCCTACTCTCCGGGTGACCCGGGCCGGGCAGGGTCTCTCCGCCGGAGTCCCCGGCCCACCTCCCGGGGTTGTTGTGAGGCGAAGCAGGCCGAGGGGAGCTAGGCGAGACCCCTTAGATCACGGGAGGGAAGGTGGTGTGGGGGGTGGGGTGGGGAAGAAGGATGATGGGTGGCCAGAAAGGAAGGAGGAAGGGGGGAAAGAGGGAAAGGGTCGCCTTTCCGCTCACCAGAGGCGACGAAGCCGCCCCCGGCCAGAGAAGCGAGAAGAGTTGCCCCATGGGGGGACCCTCGGGGGGCTCAGTCCGCCGGCGACTCCTGCTTGCGAAACAGCCTGGTGGCCGGCGCGGGGCGGGACGTGCCCGGGGCAAAGGGGCGACCTTCCTGCCCTTCCCGGTCGCCCAACGGCTGCCAAGGGAGAAAAGAGAAAGCGAAAGTGACGGGGCAGGAGGGAGGGAGGGAGGGACGGAGGCGGGGCGGTGGGAGGGACGGGATCCCTAGGCATGGGCAGAGTGCAGAGCGTGCGCAGAGCGGGCCCCCCCTTGCCCCCTTCCAGGCCGCAGGAAGTCTCCGGAGGGGCTGCTCCTGACCGTCTCCCCAACGCCCCCCCCCTCCCCAGATGCCGGAGAGGATGCCCGGACAGGATTCCTGTGTGTGTTTGGGGGGGTGGGGGTGGTTCGGAGCTGCCCTGTTTAGAAGCGACCCTAATCGAGGGTTCAAGACAAGTGAGACATCTAAGGAATGATTTTACCAATTCTTCCCCCCCCACCCCTCCCATGAGTTTCCATGGCTGAGCAAGGATTCGAACCCAGGCCTCCTGAGTCCTAGTCCGTCACTCGATCCGCTGCGCCCCACACGGGGGACCCTTTTATAGACCTCCCGGGCAAAGGTGAGAAGCCTCCGCTTCTCTGCAATTCTCCCAGGAAAGGGTCAGTCCCGGCAGGAAGCCGGACCAGCCTTGGCGAGCATTTCACCCCACCCCCACCCCCCGTCTGAGTCTAATTCGTTTCATTGTTGCAAGAATTCCAGGCAACATCCGGCTTGTTTCTTCTACAAGCCTCTCTCTCGGCTCCGTGTGAATAAAAGGATTCCAGAGTTGTTGGAACATCCACAGCTCTTACAATGGTCAGAAACATTGTAGCCAAACATCTTTACATTCAAAGGTCTTTGTTGTTGTTGTTTAGTCGTGTCCGACTCTTCGTGACCCCATGGACCAGAGCACGCCAGGCCCTCCTGTCTTCCACTGCCTCCCGGAGTTGGGTCAAATTCATGTTGGTCGCTTCGATGACCCTGTCCAACCATCTCGTCCTCTGTCGTCCCCTTCTCCTCTTGCCCTCACACTTTCCCAACATCAGGGTCTTTTCCAGGGAGTCTTCTCTTCTCATGAGATGGCCAAAGTCTTGGAGCCTCAGCTTCAGGATCTGTCCTTCCAGTGAACACTCAGGGTTGATTTCCTTCAGAATGGATAGGTTTGTTCTCCTTGCAGTCCAGGGGACTCTCAAGAGTCTCCTCCAGCACCACAATTCAAAAGCATCAATTCTTCGGCGGTCAGCCTTCTTTATGGTCCAGCTCTCACTTCCATACATCACTACAGGAAAAAACATAGCTTTGACTGTGCGGACCTTTGTTGGCAAGGTGATGTCTCTGCTTTTTAAGATGCTGTCGAGGTTTGTCATCGCTTTCCTCCCAAGAAGCAGGCGTCTTTTAATTTCGTGGCTGCTGTCCCCATCTGCAGTGATCATGGAGCCCAAGAAAGTAAGATCTGTCACTGCCTCCAGATCTTCCCCTTCTATTTGCCAGGAGGTGATGGGACCAGTGGCCATGATACTAGTTTTTTTGATGTTGAGCTTCAGACCATTTTTTGCGCTCTCCTCTTTCACCCTCATTAAGAGGTTCTTTAAGTCCTCCTCACTTTCTGCCATCAGAGTGGTATCATCTGCATATCGGAGGTTGTTGATATTTCTTCCGGCAATCTTAATTCCGGCTTGGGATTCCTCCAGTCCGGCCTTTTGCATGATGTATTCTGCATATAAGTTAAATAAGCAGGGAGACAATATACAGCCTTGTCGTACTCCTTTCCCAATTTTGAACCAATCAGTTGTTCCATATCCAGTTCTAACTGTTGCTTCCTGTCCCACGTATAGGTTTCTCAGGAGATAGATAAGGTGGTCAGGCACTCCCATTTCTTTAAGAACTTGCCATAGTTTGCTGTGGTCCACACAGTCAAAGGCTTTTGCGTAGTCAATGAAGCAGAAGTAGATGTTTTTCTGGAACTCTCTGGCTTTCTCCATAATCCAGCACATGTTAGCAATTTGGTCTCTAGTTCCTCTGCCCCTTCGAAATCCAGCTTGTACTTCTGGGAGTTCTCGGTCCACATACTGCTGAAGCCTGCCTTGGAGGATTTTGAGCATAACCTTGCTAGCGTGTGAAATGAGTGCAATTGTACGGTAGTTGGAGCATTCTTTGGCACTGCCCTTCTTTGGGATTGGGATGTAGACTGATCTTTTCCAATCCTCTGGCCACTGCTGAGTTTTCCAAACTTGCTGGCATATTGAGTGTAGCACCTTAACAGCATTATCTTTTAAGATTTTAAATAGTTCGACTGGAATGCCATCACCTCCACTGGCCTTGTTGTTAGCCATGCTTTCTAAGGCCCACTTGACTTCACTCTCCAGGATGTCTGGCTCAAGGTCAGCAACCACACTATCTGGGTTGTCCGGGGCATCCAGATCTTTCTGCTATAATTCCTCTGTGTATTCTTGCCACCTCTTCTTGATGTCTTCTGCTTCTGTAAGGTCCCTGCCATTTTTGTCCTTTATCATGTCCATCTTTGCACAAAATGTTCCTTTAATGGCTCCAATTTTCTTGAACAGATCTCTGGTTTTTCCCTTTCTATTGTTTTCCTCTATATCTTTGCACTGTTCATTTAAGAAGGCCCTCTTGTCTCTCCTTGCTATTCTTTGGAAGTCTGCATTCCATTTTCTGTAACTTTCCCTATCTCCCTTGCATTTGGTTTCCCTTCTCTTCTCTGCTATTTGTAAGGCCTCATTGGACAGCCACTTTGCTTTCTTGCATTTTCTTTTCTTTGGGATGATTTTTGTTGCTGCCTCCTGTACAATGTCACGAGCCTCCATCCATAGTTCTTCAGGCACTCTGTCCACCAAATCGTGTGTAGGCATATAAGTGAAACAAAAACCAGAAGTCTTACTGTAATGTGACAGCCTAAGTGGCAGGGAGCCCATATCCAGCCCATATCAACATAGGAGCTGGTCTTTTGTAAAGCCAATGGCTCTTAACTGCCCCTTCCTCTTAAATCCTCTGTTTTGCAACAGGGACAGCTCATGACCATAGACTGATGGGGTGGCGCAGGAGGATTTCTCTGCCTGTTACTGTGGGGGTTGCCGATAAGCTCAGGGGGAAAAGGGAAGGCAGAGCAGCCCCCCCTGCCCCACCCCTCATGCCCAGGCAGCCATCTCACAGGGAGCCAAGCTGTTATCAAGCAGAGAACAGAAGCTGCTCTTAGAGCAAACGGCTGGTCAACACTGGCTGCGGTTTGTCACTTCTTTGGTACTCATGGCAGCCACTTGGCTGGTGGCATGACACCCATGAAATAGTGTATATAAACACTGTTTGTTTGTTATACAGTAAAGTTCCTGTGTAATCAAGGAGTAAAGAAATTAGCTTAAAGTTTAAAAGGATTCTGAGGCCAAGAATGGGCAGGAAAGTATTAGTATTAGGCATCCTTCAGTCTCGAAAGACTATGGTAACGTGCTCTGTATGGAGGACTTGGAACAGCGTCTAGTGTGGCTGAGAAGGCCAATTCGAGAGTGACAATCCCTTCCACACTGAAGACAAATACAATCTGTCCCCTGTCCAGCTCCCTGATTTTGCTGCTTCCGTGACTGCCTCTTTGCCTCGGTCTGCTGGACAAGGGTCTCTTCAAAATGGGAGAGGCCATGATGCAATGCCTGCCTCCAGGCTGAACGCTCAGATGTCAGGGTTTCCCATCTGTTGAGGTCCATTCCTAAGGCCTTCAGATCCCGCTTGCAGATGTCCTTGTATCGCAGCTGTGGTCTCCCTCTGGGGCGATTTCCCTGCACTAATTCTCCATACAGGAGATCTTTTGGAATCCGACCATCAGCCATTCTCACGACATGCCCAAGCCAACGTAGACATCGCTGTTTCAGTAATGTATACATGCTAAAGATTCCAGCTCGTTCTAGAACTACTCTATTTGGAACTTTGTCCTGCCAGGTGATACCAAAAATGCGTCAGAGGCAACGCATATGGAAGGTGTTCAGTTTCCTCTCCTGCCGTGCACAAAGGGTCCAGGACTCACTGCAGTACAGGAGTGTGCTCAGGACGCAGGCTCTATATACCTGGATCTTGGTATATGTCGTCAGCTTCTTATTGAGCCATACTCTCTTTGTGAGTCTAGAGAACATGGTAGCTGCTTTGCCAATGCGTTTATCCAGCTCGACATCTAGAGAGAGAGTGTCAGAGATCGTTGAGCCAAGGTACACAAAGTCATGAACAACCTCCAATTCTTGTGTGGAGATGGTAATAGAGGAAGGTGAGTCCACGCCCTGGCCCATGACTTGTGTTTTCTTCAGGCTGATTGTTAGTCCAAAGTCTTGGCAGGCCTTGCTAAAACAATTCATGAGTTGTTGGAGGTCTTGAGCAGAGTGGGCAACAATGGCTGCATCATCCGCGAAGAGGAAATCCCGCATGCATTTCAGCTGGACTTTGGTCTTCGCTCTCAATCTAGAGAGATTAAAGAGCTTTCTGTCTGATCTAGTCCGGAGATAGACACCTTCTGTTGCAGTTCCAAAGGCGTGCTTCAGCATGACAGCAAAAAAGATCCCAAAAAGGGTTGGTGCGAGGACACAGCCCTGTTTCACTCCGCTTCGGATGTCAAAGGGATCTGATGTTGAACCATCAAAAACTACAGTGCTTTTCATTCCCTCATGGAAGGACCTGATGATTTTAAGGAGTCGAGGTGGACATCCAATCTTGGGAAGGATTTTAAAAAGGCCATCCCTGCTAACCAAATCAAAGGCCTTTGTGAGATCTATGAAGGCGACAAAGAGTGGCTGTTGTTGTTCCCTGCATTTCTCCTGCAACTGTCTGAGCGAGAATACCATGTCAGTGGTGGATCTATTAGCTCGAAATCCACACTGTGATTCTGGATAGACTCTGTCTGCGAGCACCTGGAGCCTCTTCAGCACAACACGGGCAAGCAGCTTCCCTACAACGCTGAGAAGAGAGATGCCACGGTAGTTATTGCAGTCGCCCCTGTCTCCTTTGTTCTTGTACAATGTGACGATGTTTGCATCCTTCATGTCCTGTGGTACTCCACCTTCCCTCCAGCAAAGACAAAAGATTTCATACAGCTCGGTAGTGATGGTCTCTTTACAGCACTTCAGCACTTCAACAGGGATGTTATCCTTTCCAGGTGCCTTGCCAGAGGCAAGGGAATCCAAGGCCGCTTTTATTTCTGCTAAGGTTGGTTCGCTGTCCAACTCTTCCAAGACAGGCAGGCACTCAATGTTATTTAATGCTTCTTCGGTTACTACATTCTCTCTGGAATACAGCTCAGAGTAGTGTTGCACCCAGCGGTCCATCTGCTGTGCTCGGTCCTGGATGATCACGCCTGTAGCAGACTTCAAGGGAGCAGATTTCTTCTGTATTGGACCTAAAGCCTGCCTGATACCGTCATACATTCCTTTGATGTTACCTGTGTCCGCTGCTATCTGTATCTGAGAGCAGAGCTGAAGCCAATAATCGTTGGAACATCTCCTGGCAGCCTGTTGGACTTGGCTACGAGCAGCTCGAAGAGCTTGCAAGTTGTACTCACTAGGACAGGCTTTGTGTGCTGCTAGAGCTCTCCTCTTATCCTCGATGGCTGGCATCAACTCCTCCGAATGGGCTTCGAACCAGTCGGCCGTCTTTTTGGTCTTCTTGCCAAATGTGGACAAGGCGGTGTTATACACAGCGTTCTTAAAATGTTCCCATCGTTCAGGTGCATTTGCATCAGCCGGGCCTGGAAGGGTTTCCTCAAGCGCTTGGGCAAATTCCTCCACTTTTCTTTGATCGCAAGTCTTCCTGATGTCAATACGTGGTCTTCCTTCCTTTTTCGTGTGATATAATCTCTTTGTTCGCAGTTTTACTCTACTACACACCAGGGAGTGATCAGTATCGCAATCAGCACTCTGGTAGCTGCGTGTGATCGTAATACTAGGAAGGCTAGAACGTCTAGTGAGGATCAAATCGAGCTGATGCCAATGCTTGGATCTTGGATGTCTCCAGGAAACTCTGTGTTGAGGCTTCGTATTAAAGAATGTGTTGCTGACGCAAAGACCATAATAACAGCAAAACTCCAGCAAGCGTTGGCCATTTTCGTTCATCTTTCCAATGCCAAAACGGCCTAGACAAGTGGGCCAAGAATTGTGATCAGCACCAACTCTAGCGTTAAAGTCTCCAAGAATGAACAGTGCCTCTCTTTCAGGGACTTTTTTGATAGTAGCTGCCAGATCGTCGTAGAATTTATCTTTCACTTCTGTAGTGGATGACAGTGTTGGTGCATATGCACTAATGAGGGTTACCGGTCCCGCTGATGAGTGGAGCTGCAGAGACAGGATTCTTTCACTCCCCACAGTAGGTGGAACAATGGATCTCAGAAGAGTATTTCTGACTGCAAAGCCAACACCATATTCCCTGGTCTCATTCAATGGTTTTCCCTGCCAGAAGAATGAGAAGTTTTTTTCTTTGACAGATCCCGAGTCTGGCAATCTCGTCTCTTGCAGGGCAACAATGTCCATCTGCAGTCTACTCAGTTCCATGTCGATGACAGCTGTCTTGCGCACATCGTCTATTTCCTTCAGGTCGTCAGAAAAGCCGTGGTCAGAAAAGCCAGGGGTCATTGTCCGTACATTCCAGGTGCCCAGCTTTAGGGCAGAAGTTTTCTTATGATTGTTGCATGGTGCAGGGTTATCGATCTGCTTGTCGGCTTTTACCCTAAACCCCACGCACCCCATGAGGTTAACAGACCGTGGCGAGGTAGCACCTTACTGGCTGGGGGCTGCCCAGCTTAAGGCGGGCGGTATCTACCTAGTGAGGTGCAATGACCTCTCCCACCGTCAGAAGTAGCCCCTGGCGTCATGCTCTACGCCAATTGAGCAAAGACTTATAACCGGTAACTGCTACTTCCCGTGTTGTTTCGACGCTGTATGCGAAGCTGGAGTGTCCTCTCCAGAGCACGAAGCCTGGGTAAAATAATATGGAGGATAGGCTGTTACCCAAGCAGCAAATCCCCCCTCTCCACGTCACTGAGATAGTCCAGTGGAAAGGCAAGAGCCAATACAACTGGTTCCAGCGACGTCGCAGGAGTTGCCAGAACGACACGAACTGCCTCCGGGACTCCGGCTCCGGGTTTTGCCTCGAGGTTAACTCCTGAAGCCTTTTCCATCAGTGGATATAGCCACAAGGCAGTGGAGGTTTGAGATCAGAGTTTTCCTTCTCCTAGATGGGCTGCCTTCCAGGGCTGACGAGCCCCACCTACCTGTTCGAATACATGGTTGTTGTGGGTTTACATTGTTCGAATACCGCTTGGAGGTTATTCCACTTGGAGTGCTCCCCTCCCCTTGACGTTTTCTAGGTACTACAAGCTGGGGGGGGGGAGATTTGGGGGGGTAATAACCCCCCCAAGTAACATTTCCCCAGTTCTGAAAAGGACAGAGGCCCTTAACTTTGGGGCAAAGTCTCCTTCTCTACCCCTCCATTTGGGTGGGAAAAACTACAGCTACTCCTCCTGTGGTTGAAATGCAGAGCAGAAGGACCCCCCTCCCCTGCACAACTATTTGCATGAGTCATCGGACAAGCAGCGTGAGAAGAGGCATGCCGTGGGGAACTGGAAAGGGCAGGCCAGACACTGGCAGGACTTCTCTTCTGCTCAGTGTTTCCCCAACAGGAGAAATAGCCATAGCTGTTAAGGTTGGAAGTGGTGTTTTGTAAGGGAAGGATAAATCTTCTCCACTCCCCAACTCGCTCGTGCTTGATTTCACCTTTTCCACGAGGGACACAACATTGAAAATTCAGCGGCATGTAATCGCTCAGCTGGCCTTTCCCTTCCATCACCTCTGATTCTATGATCCCCCCCCCCTTCTGTTTTGAATCACCCACTGGGACCATAGAAGCACAGAATTTATTTATTTGTTTGTTTGTTTGTTAAGTTATACCCTACCCATCTAGACCGAAGTCTACTCTGGGTGGCTAACAATAATAGATAAAAGTAAAAACAATGTAATAAAATAAAAATAACAGTAATAATATAGTTCAAGATGGGAAAAATAATCAGGTGATGACAGGAGGGAAAGCCTGCCTAAAGAGCCAGGTCTTCAGTTTGCTCTTAAAAACAACCAGCATGGAAGCAGACAGATCTCTGGGGCCGGAGTGTTCCAAAGGCGAGGGGCCACTGCCGAGAAGGCCCGGTTTCTTGTTCTTTCTCTCCGGGCCTCCCTCGGCGTGAGGCCCCTCAGCCGCCCTTCCTGGCTAGAGCGAGTGATACGGGTAGATCTAGGTGGGAGGAGGCGTTCCGCTAGATATCGAGGTCTTAAACCGTTTAGGAAACCAGAAGGCTGACCCCCCCCCTTCAAACTCAGCCCCCTCCCACAACACTCCCGGAAGCACACGTGGCCAGCTCTGCCCCATCAGCCTGAGGCTCCAGGTCGGTCTGCCCATGCTCAGAGGAACAGGGAAGTCTCCTTCACCACGACTAGCATCCTCCTCAGCGGAAGGCATGATGCTGCCACATGGCCTGGGGGTTGTGCACACCCCACCCTAAATGCAAGGAAGCAAAGCAAAGCAAAGTGTGTTGCTTTATACCTCTCCATAGTGCTTAAAGCACTCTCTGGCAGTTTTCAGAAGTTAAGGGTGCAGGCTACACATTGCCCTGCCCCCCCCCCCCCCCCGCAAGCTGGGTACTCAATTTACTGGCCTCGGAAGGCTGAGCCCACCTTGAGCCAGCTACCTGAGATTAAGCCCGGGTTGTGAGCAGAGTCTTGGCTGTAGTACTGCAGTTTAACCGCTGTGACAGGGACTCCCAGAACCCATAGGAAGCCCTTCACCCCACCCCACCCCCCATGTGCGAAGTCAGGCCAGTCCCAGCATGCACTGCAGCAATCCCCAACAGTGTCTGAACAGCCCCCACTCCCCGGCTGTTCCCAGAACGTGACATCACATAAGAAGGAAACAGGGAGCAGCTGAGTCTCCCCTCATTGATCATCAGCCAGGTCCTTGATAGCAGCTGCCACGTGAGCCACGGCCGTCTCGTTCATCTTGCATGCGTAGAAGCCGTCCTTAAGGGTGTAGCGGGTGTGCACGGTCCGCACCATGGCTGGATGGGGCACCCGGTGCTTAGCGTCCACAGGGGTTCCTGGGTTGTCCTTTGGGATAAAGTGCATCACCACCAGGAGGACCTTCTGCTTGCCTGGAAGAGGAAGGAGAGGAGCAGCCGTGAGACCAAGCTTTGGAGGAGTCCAGAGGAAAAAAAAGGGATGAAGGACAATCATCCCCATTGAGTACCTCAGTTCCCTGATGGGAAGGGGAAGTATTTACAGGGAATTTGTTTATATATTTATTTTATCCTGCCTTTCTCCTTAGAAAGGATCTAAGGCAACTCACATAATTTAAAAGACAATATCTAAAAGCTAAAAACAGTAAGTATACAAATATTTAAAAAGAATTAAGCAAGTATTATATTAAACATATATACAGGAAATCAACCCTGAGTGTTCACTGGAAGGACAGATCCTGAAGCTGAGGCTCCAATACTTTGGCCATCTCATGAGAAGAGAAGACTCCCTGGAAAAGACCCTGATGTTGGGAAAGTGTGAAGGCAAGAGGAGAAGAGGATGACAGAGGATGAGATGGTTGGACAGCGTCATCGAAGCAACCAACATGAATTTGACCCAACTTCGGGAGGCAGTGGAAGACAGGAGGGCCTGGCGTGCTCTGGTCCATGGGGTCACGAAGAGTCGGACACGACTAAACGACTAAACAACAACAACAACATATTAAACATGGTAAATAAAATCAATACTAAAACACATTTAAACTAACAGAGCATAACAGGCCATTAAAAAAACCCCTCTGAGACTATGAGTCTTTTAAGGAAAAGCCTGCTTGAAGAGAAAGGTCTTTGCCTGCCTGCGGAAGGACAGCCATGACGGGGCAAACCTGGCCTCCAGTGGGAGGGAGTTCCACAGTCTCTGGGAGCAGTAAAACAGCAGGCCCTCTCTTGTGTCTCCATGAAGCGCACCTGTGAAGGATGGAGAGGAAGGCCTCTCCTGATGATCTTAACACCTGAGCAGGCTCATCATGGGAGACACAGTCCTTGAGACAGCCTGGATCCAGGCCATTTAGGGCTTCATAGGTTAGAGCCAGCACTAACCTCCAGAAAGGGATTGGCAGCCAGTGGAACTGCCTGTTTCCATAAAAACTTGATGGAATTGAACCACTCAGAAGGAGATCTAATATTCTGGGTTGTAGACGTGATCCTTGGAAAGCACGAAAAGTCTTTACTGAGAAAAAGACAACAGACTGGACACTGTAGCCTCTTCGCAGCTTAATGAAGAAATAAATTTCTTGCCCTTCCTTTAGCACGCCCCCCCCCCCCCCCGTCTTGCTGACTATCAAATGGTCCTCGACTCAGTTGCCAGCTGCATAGGAATGAATGCCACTCCTCTGGGATTTGCTCCTGTAATCATCAGTTGGAGCCGAGATGGACCAAGGTAAAGGTAAAGGTCCCCTTGACATTTAGTCCAGTCGTGTCCGACTCTAGGGCACGGTGCTCATCCCTGTCTCCAAGCCGTAGAGCCAGCGTTTGTCCGTAGACAGTTTCTGTGGTCACGTGGCCAGAGTGACTAGACACGGAACGCCGTTACCTTCCCACCGTGGTGGTACCTATTTATCTACTCGCATTTTTACATGCTTTCAAACTGCTAGGTTGGCAGGAGCTGGGACAAGCGATGGGAGCTCACTCTGTCGCGGGGATTCGATCTTATGACTGCTGGTCTTCTGACCGTGCAGCACAGAGGCTTCTGCGGTTTAACCCGCAGCGCCACCACGTCCCTTAGATGGACCAAACGAGCTGACAAAGTTTTAAAAGCTTGGGGTGCATAAAAAAATATCAATTAATATTAGAAGGTGATGTTGCATGCATATTCACTGATACTATATTATTTGCAGTTTTCCCTTGCTTGATGTTTATAGACTAATTTATTTCTGTTTTTATGTTAAGTTCCAGAAGAAGGCCATTCGCCAAAACACGGTGAGCTTTTTTTAAAAAAGAATATTGCTGCTCAGGAAAAACAGAGCTGGTCTTTCCACTCTTTCTGGCAGGAGCCAAAACTCACCAAGCAGTTGTCTGTTTTTTTGTATAGGATGTCTTGAGGCGTCAAGACCCCTTTCGATCAAAGAGGGGAATATTTGTGGGTATTCATTATGTTTTTCACCCTGAAGTTGCTCCAAGACTCTACCGACAGTTTGACAGCTACAGACAAACACAATGGCTTCCCCACCCTCTGACGACTCACCACCGAGTCCCTCGAGGGCGTTTTCGATGTCGGTGCCCATGCGAGAAGCTATGGGGCAGAAGAGCAGAAGGGGGTCCTTCGAGGTCTCCCTGAATTCCTTCACTTTTAGAGAGACTCCTTTGCGGGACGGGTGCTTTGAGACATCCTTTAAGAAGTTCTCCTCACAGCCACCCGTCTTCCCAGAGATCCGGAACTGGACACAGAAGTCTGGAAAGGGGGAGAGAAGAGAAGAGAGGAGAGGAGGGAGGGACACAATTCCCATTAACATCTCACACCTGAAGGAAAAACCAAGGGCTGGCCTGAATGCCACCGTCTTCCTGCCGGTGCCCCGGCTGACAGACAACTGTGGAGCCTCTCTTGTGGAAGAGACGCACACCGAGGTTGTCCTTGTGGTGAGACAGTAGCACTTTTTGCCTCTGAATTAAGAGGATGGTCCTAAGGCCTGAGCAATGTTGATGCTAAGTTTTACGTCCCACCCTGAAATCTCAGGATACAGAACGGTACAGAGGACATGCAAATACACAAAAGGAATGCTGATATTTTTTCATATTTCCATTCCTTCAGCAAGGATCCCGGGACACTTTGTAGGAAGGAAATATCGCATCCTAATGAGGCTGGGACTTCCACAAGTAACACGCACGACTTCTGAATGAGGAAACAAATATCTATGATCGCCAGAAGCCCTTCTTCCCCCATCCCAGTGTTACTGCTCTCAGCTCATCCTCAGCCATGTTCTGGCTCAAACCGAAGGGCCACCTTTTTTTCTCACGGTTCGCCCGGCCAGGATCTGGGGTCAGGGGGTCAGTTTAGGGACACCCTCGCTACCAGCTGGCTCCCACCACCAGCAGGACCAGCGGAGAGGCTGGCCTTGGACAGGCTGTGCCTACGTTGCATGGGAGGGAGGGACACACCTCAGGTCTGGATTGAGCCACAAGCCCCCCCCCCCAGGCAAAATCCAAAATGAAGGGGAAAGCATGAACCTCTGTGGGCCCATTTCAATTCCACCCTAATGGGTTCTGGGTTCCCCCAGGACTCTTCATCAGGCCAAGAGGCTGAAGAAGAAGAGCTCGCCGCACCCACTGTGGAATTACTGGGGGGGGGGGGGGTCCTCAGAAAGATATTCCCTCCTCCCTGATTGAATTCTCGTCTTATTGAGCTAGGTGGCCGCCTTTGTTTCTGAGAGTACGGATTCCAGATCTGCTCCTCTTTCTGCCGAGGTGCCTGCCCTCCCAAGGTCTGAGGAGCGCTGTGGGTTATCCACGCAAACCAGCTCCAGATGGAAAGAAGGGGAAGAGGGAGAGGAGGGTGCACTGACGGCCCATCCCAACCCACCAAGCTCAGGGGAGTTCAGCTGCCCCTGCACAGGCGCACCCTCTCCTCCCCGGGACCCACTGATCCCCCAGGGTGCGCCATGGGGTGGGTTCTGCTGAAGTCCAAGGACCTTTCCACTGGACACAGGTATCCCTGGTGGTGTGGGGGTGACGGTGCCCATGACATGCAGGGTGGTGGGATCAGGCCCTTTTAGGTGACTGGCCGAACATTGCCTGGATGTTCTCAATACATATTACTATATTACTATATTTATTGAGCTGATTCCAACTTATAGTAACCCTTTGCAGGGTTTTAAAGGTTTAAAGGTCTGAGGATGGGTTTCCCATTCAACTTCTTCTGGGCCCTTTCTGGGACCCCTGTGCAGCGTGCCCAAGGCCACACAGGCTGGATCATTTCCTGGGACTTATTTATTATTTCAGCTTTTAATGTTGTTTCTTCTAATACTCTAGGCACCTCTAGGTCCTTTTTTTTTTTTGGAGAAAGGCAGCATATAAATATTTTAAATAAATAAGCAAATAAAATTTGCCCCACTGCTCTTAATAATCATCATAATAATAACTCTCCAGGCAGATCTCAGGGAAGGCTGCATCGAAATCATAGAGAGGGGAAAGAATAAACAAAGGAAGGGTCGTGCGGCCCGAGGGAGACAAAGAGGTTTGTCTTCTCATCGGTTCTTGGGAGCTGCCGCCTCCATCACGGGAGCCTTTGCAAGGGAGCTCCAGTCTGATCCCCAAGGAAATGTCGTGGGCTGGGATCCGAGTCCTACATAGGCGGAGCAGAAGGTCCCACTTGCTGGCATCCCATTTTGCTGTCCTCCAATCTGGAGGCCACCCCTTTCCATTCAGAAGCCGACTGATTCCTCCCAGTGGGCGGAGGAGGGTTGCCCTGGTTCTCTCTGGGCGCTCCTTCCCTCCCTTCTCACAAGCCCCCCCGCCCTCTCTGTGCCCCCATGGTCAATGCCCCATCCAACCTCTTGGCTGGCTTCATCCTGCTGTCTCCAAGCAACATCTCTCTGATAGGAACTGGGGAGGAAGAGAGGGAGGCTGGTGAAGGGAAGGAAAAGAGGACACGAAAAGAGGAGGCCTGTTCAGAGCTGGAACCGAAGGAAAGCCCAGCCATGTCCTGGAACCAGGAAAAGAATCATTCAGGCCTTGAGGTACAAAGGGAAGGGAAGAGAAGGAAGAGGGCAGGCTGGGGAGATGGAGGCGGGGGGCGGTCGGTCGTGTGGAGCTTAGACCTGGGCAAGGAGATGCTGGGAACCTCCTTGGTGAAGGCCAGGAAAAAGCCCAGCCAGGCAGGGAACCGGGCCAACAGGATTGCAGGCGAACATGAGCCTTCAAGGAGCCGTGAGACTCCTTCTTTGGTTGTGTTCCCACCGACTCTCCAGGCTGCCCCTCTGGAAGAAAAACAGCCCCCCCCCCTGCAGAGTTTGCATGACCTGTCCTGACAAAGAACAGGCAGAACTTGTGAAGTTCACTTTTTGGGGGGCTGCAATCCCCCAGCCAGCTTGGGGAGCGCACTCTTGGTTTTTTCCCAGCACCCTCCTCCTCATTTTCCCAGCCTCCCTTTCCTAGTTTGTTATCTCTTCCTCATCCTTAAGACACACTCACCTTTGTCAGGTGTTCTTCCTATGGACAGAGAAGACCGTGAATATAAATAGGTTTTAGCTCTTTGCTGGGCTCCGGAGGCTCCCTGTCTGCTCCTGAGCGGCACCTCTTGCTTCGGACGGGACACCGGCTCCTCCCGATCAGGGCGCTGCGGCTTCAGCTGGTTGTTCTCAGCCACGTAATGGGACACAACATCTGTCAGGGCATCTACCTGCTGCTTCAGCCTCTGGTTCTCAGCCGAGAATTGGGTCACCTCGTCCTGATCGTGGTCTTGTTGCTCCACCCTCGGGAATTCAACTGGGAGATGGGATTTCACCTCCCCAGGATCCTGACCCGGCTGCTTCAGCTGTTGATTCTCAATCAATAAATGGATCATCACCTCCCCCAGCACACGTACCTGCCGCTTCCACCATTGGTTTTCAGCTGAGAGATGGGACTTCCCTTCCTCCTGATCCGGGCTCTTCTGCTTCAGGCTCTGGTTCTCAGCCGAGAGACGGGACACCTCGTCCTGATCATCGTCTTGCTGCTCCACCTTTGGGAACTCAACTGGGAGATGGGATTTCACCTCCCCAGGACCCTGGCCCTGATGCTTCAGCTGTTGCTTCTCAGTCAAGAAATGGAACGTCGTCTCCCCCTGCAGATGTAACTGCTGCTTCAACCATTGGTTTTCAGCCGAGAGACGGGACACCTCCTCCATCAGCACACGGACTCGCTCCTGAGGATGGGACACCTCCTCCTCCTGCTTGTGTACCTGCTGTTTTTAGTGGAAAGAGAAATAGGAATGCAAAATACCCCAAACCAACCCCAAAACAGTGAAGTGGGAAGCAGGATTTTACTCTATGGAGCAAGACGTTTTGGGGAATTGCTGAGCCATTGAGAGCCGGGCTCTTGCAAATGAGTGCAGGCAGGAGGTCCTCTCTCTCTCACACACACACACACACATGCCTCTCCTCACCCACTTGGTCCAAGATGGGACTTCTCCCAGGACTGGGCAGTGAGCAGAGCCCAGAAAGCCAGGGAGGTGAGGCCAGACCCGAAGTGCCAGCAGCCCCCAAGGACACCGCGGCTCCATGAGGTGCCAGGCCCATCGAGCCATTCCCAGCATCCCGAGACCAGGAGGGGCCGGAGTTGAGCACCGTCTCTGCTGGTCTAGAGAGTCTGCTCTGATGAGTATTCCAAGTGGGGCTGCAACAACAGGCAGCGTCAACCTGCCCGTGTGGATGAGATCCCGCCGTCTCCGTGTGAAACGAAAAGATTATTTTATTTTGCCTGGGGTTCTCCTCCAAACATGACTCTCTCTCTCTCTGTAGCCTAGACATAATTGTTGCCATGTTTGTTGGCCTTCTGGGATCTCCTTCCACAGCTGCTGTTTCTCAGCCTGGGACACAGATTTCTCAGCATCCTACGTCAGCTATTTTTAGTAGGGAGACAGGAGAGGAATGCAAGAAGCGAAATCAATGATGTAGGAGTGGGATTATTTCAGGGCTCAAGACCCCTTGGAGGCTACCTAGCAGGGCTCTCGAGAGGTAGTTTGGACATGGGGTTCCTTCTCCCAAGGCCATCACTCCCCACCCAGACCCCTCGAGTTCAAGACAGGGGGCAGTGAGCTGACCTCAAGAGGCCCAGCTTCTCCCAGGACGGATGATGCCTCCCTGTGCACCAGGAAAGCCATGAAGGATGCTCTTGGCTTAGCCCTCGGCTGGACCTCCTGCCGCCCACCCAGCTCCTGCCTCTCTGGCTGCAGCCGCAGGTTCTCCACCCAGAGACAAGAGCAGCAGCAGCTCCAGAAAGGGTGAGGATTTGGCACCCAGAACTCCCCTCCCCTTGTTCTACCAGCGGAAAAGCCCAAAAGGCAGCCGAGAAAGGACAGGGCAAGAGAGGAGCCACTGCAGGGCCCACCTGAACTGCCCCCAGCCGCTCAATCAGGTGCCAGGCAGACCAAGCCATTCCCTGCATCCTGAGAGTGGGGGGGGGGGGGCTGGGAGGCAGCCCAGCCTTTGCTGGCCAAGGGGCTGCTGCTCTGGGGGGGCTTTTGTCTGCTCTGGTCATGTTCCCAGCTAGCCTCTTCCCCTAGATGGACGTGTTTGGCAACTGGTCCCTTCTTCCTTCCACCCGGCTCCCTTCTCCCATCCCATTCTAATTCTAGATATGAAATTGCAAATAAAGGATTGTGGTCCTCATTCAAAGAGTGGTCAGAACCGAGAAGCGCCTTGAGGGCACCTGACAGCTTCAGAGGTCACTGCCTTTACCTGGTCCAGCAAAACCCAAGAAAGCCTCATGGTTCTGCTGCAGGGCAGGGAGTTGTAGAGTCTAACACACACACACACACATTGCTCTAAGAATGATAAGGGGTCCTTTTCATCTCAGGATGGGAAGAAGATCTTGGGTTGAGATTCAAAAGGAACAGGAGGTCACGAACCCCATGTGGACGCTCGGGGGCTTTGGTTATGTGGTGAAAAATACAAAAAGCAGGGATTGTTACAGCTGATCATTCAGGGCAACCTGCTGTAAGTAAGGAAGTTTGGGAAGGAGAAAACTGCTGGCCGGGAACACACAGCAGACTCCTTGTTTAAGAGTCAGGATCGTCAACCTCCAGTGGAAGAGGAGGAAGAGGAGGAGGAAGGCACCGTCTTGAAATGGGGGGGGGCGCAGGGGGCTTACCCACCCTCCATCCTCAGGGAGCATTTGTTTGTGATACTCTGAAAAGGCATAGGCGCCAGCTTTTCTGGACTTTTTGCCAGCCAGGCCTACCTCGCAAGGAGGGCTGTTATGAGAATGAAATGGGGGGGGGGGTCATTTGGGAGTGGGGCTGCTCTGACCCAGCCCCAGCGCCTTGCAAGAAGAGTGAGAGGAACCTGCCAGGCAGAAACGAAGGACTCAACCGGGGACCCCAAGCGAAAACGGCTCCGCTTTTCAGTCGGGAGGGGGCGGGGGCGGGGAGCTCCCGGCGCCCCCTTTCCCTTTCTTTTCCAGCCGCTTTCACTTGCCCGGAAAGGCGGAGCGGGCACCCCTTGTTCCTGGAAATACACAGGGTCGTCACCTGCTTACACGGGAGGAGAGGGGAGTCCGCGGCGCACCCCAGCAGTCAAAGTGCGTGCACGCGGGGGGAACAGCTTTCTGCCTATGCTCAGAGGCGTCTCCCCTTTCCGGGAGCCAAGATCCGAGGCCAGGCCTTTTTTTGCTGGAGCCACAATTGCCAAGCACGAAGGCAGGAGAGAGCCATGCCTCCGAGCATGCACAGAGCGCTGTGCTGCCACTAGTCCCTCCCCCTCTGCGGTATCCGGGACCAGAGGGTTGGAAAGCCCCCCCCCCGCCTCCTCGCTCGGCCCCCCTTCCCTCGGGAGAATCCCGGGCGGGAGGGGGGGCGCGCGGGGGCAAGCGATGGAGCAGCCCCCGGTGGGACCTCCCTGGGGGGGGGGGACTTGGGACCCCGGCCCACCTCTCGGGGCTGTTGGGAGGATCGGCGGGGAGGAGAGAGGAGAGGAGAGTCGCGGCCGCCTGAGCTGGGGGGGAGGGGAGGGCGCACAGAGGAGGCGTGCCGGAGAGAAGCGGGGGGGGGGGACGAGAGGGGGCGCCGGTCCGCTCACCTCGGGCGGCCCCGGGGGCGAGCCGACCCCGTTCCTCTCGCTGGGGATCGGGGCACCCGCCGGAGCGTCCTGCTCCCCAGCCGGCGGGGTCTCCGGACGCGTGGCTGGACGTGCGCTGGCCACCGCGGCCCCCTCCCGGCTCGTCCCGGTCGCCCATTCTTGGCCGGCGGCTCCTTCTGCCTCCGGGAGGCCCCCGAGCGGGCCGGAGGGGCTCTGGCGGCTCTCCAGATCGGGGCTCTTGGGGCACCACTGGCGCGGGGCGTCCGGCTTCCTCGGAGGGAAGAGAAAGCGGAACCCCCCCCCCCTTCTCCAGTGGGCGGCGGCCGCGGGGCGGAGACCTTCCCGGTTCCGTGTATTTGTTCTAGGTCAAGATCAAGGGCCTCCGAGCATGGGCGGAGTTCCCCTCTCCCGTGGGGTGGGGTGGGGTGGGCGAGACACGGGAGGGGGGGGGGCTCGGGACACGGAGAGGCGGCGTCTCGGGACCCCCAGGAGGGGCGTCCAAAACCGGGAGCCGCTCTCTTGGCCCCGATGGGACCTCCGAGGCGCGGCGGCTCCTTTGCCGGCTTGATGCGCTTCGTTCTGTATCGACCGCCCCCTTCGGGCCCAAGCCCCCTTCCTCTCGGGCCCTTTGCAAACCGATCCGAACCGAAAGTCAGCTCACCGGAGGCCCTAAAAGAGAACGCCGATCTCACCAGCGGGACAGCAACGTGTATCAGCCCCCTGGCCGCAAGACTGGAGGGAGGGACAGCCGGAGGAGGTTCGGGGGCCTCTGAACATGGGCAGAGACCATCCCTTCTTCGGGGGCAAGATCTGTGCAGGCGGGTGGGGTGGGGGGATTTGGAGGCACCGGTTTGACAGTCTCTCCACTGCCCACGCCGAAGATGCCGGGAGCTGGACCAGCCCTTCTGGACGGAGGAGGAGCTGGTCTTTTGAAGGGCCAACGCCTCCTTGGGGCCAAAGGCCCCTTTCAATCCTGTATGTTACAGCAGGGACCGCTTGGCAGGAGAGACTGTCGGGGAGGTGTGTGAGTGTGGAGAGAACCTTTCCTCTCTGCCTGCTGCTGGTCGGGATTCGGCCTCTTCCTTTTCCTGCCCAAGGAGCAGGCAGCCCTCTCATGGGGGTGTGAGTGTCTGTGTGTGTGTGTGTGTGTGGGGGGGGCAACAGGTTGCCCCCTTGAATAAAAGAAGCTGCTCTCAGAGCAAAAGGTTGGTAAGTCCTGGAGGTGGCACGTCTCCTTTCTCTCCGGCTCAGGGCTCCCAGGCAGCCGGAAACGCCACGTCCATGCAACAAACAGTCTGTGTAAATGTGGTTTCTCACAGCTAAGGTCCGCTGCCATCTAGGGGTTGAGAAATGGGTTGAAGAATTAAAAGAAGGCTGAGCCCAGGAACGGGAGGCAGAAAATGAGAAAAACCAAGTTTGGAAGTTATTCAGTTTGGAAAGCTCCCCTACTGCTTTCATTCATTCATTCATTCATTCATTCATTCATACCCCTCCTTTCTTAAGAAGGATCCAAGGTGGCTTACATAATTAAAAGACAATATTAAAGCTTACTAAGGTGTGTATACAACACTAAAGAGGATCAAAGAAATACCATACAAAAAACAATCACAGAATCATGGAGTTGGCAGGGGCCTCTAAGGCCACACCCTGCTCAGTGCAGGAATACAGCAGATCTGAGAGATGGTGGTCCAATTTTCTTTTGAATGCCTCCAGCGTTGGAGTGCTCACCACCTCCCGAGGTCACCAGTTCCCTTGTTGTACTGCTCTAACAGTTAGGAAGTTTTTCCTGATCTTCAACCGAAATCTGGCTTCCTTTAACTTGAGTCCATATCCCTTTCTTCTTGTCCACTTTTGTTGTTTAGTTGTTTAGTCGTGTTTGACTCTTCGTGACCCCATGGACCAGAGCACGCCAGGCCCTCCTGTCTTCCACTGCCTCCTGGAGTTGGGTCAAATTCATGTTGGTAGCTTCAGTGACCCTGTCCAACCATCTCGTCCTCTGTCGTCCCCTTCTCCTCTTGCCTTCACACTTTCCCAACATCAGGGTCTTTTCCAGGGAGTCTTCTCTTCTCATGAGATGGCCAAAGTATTGGAGCCTCAGCTTCAGGATCTGTCCTTCCATTGAGCACTCGGGGTTAATTTCCTTCAGAATGGACAGGTTTGTTCTCCTTGCAGTCCAGGGGACTCTCAAGAGTCTCCTCCAGCACCACAGTTCAAAAGCATCAATTCTTCAGCGGTCGGCCTTCTTTATGGTCCAGCTCTCACTTCCATACATTGCTACTGGAAAAACCATAGCTTTGACTATGCGGACCTTTGTCAGCAAGGTGATGTCTCTGCTTTTTAAGATGCTGTCGAGGTTTGTCATCGCTTTCCTCCCAAGAAGCAGGCGTCTTTTAATTTCGTGGCTGCTGTCACCATCTGCAGTGATCAGGGAGCCCAAGAAAGTGAAATCTGCAAGGAAATACAGGGACACAACAGCTAACCCCATCCCCACTACATGACATCACACAAGAAGGACATGGGGAACAGCCGAGTCCCCCCTCATTGATCTTCAGCCAGGTCCTTGATGGCAGCTGCCACGTCAGCCACAGCCACCTTGTTTGTCTCACAAGTGTAAAACTCCTCTGCTCCGTGGTGCTTCCTGTGTTGTCCTGTGGTATCAAGTGCATCGCCACCAAGAGGACTTTCTGCTCTCCTGGAAGGGGAAGGAGAGGAGCCGCCGTGATACCAAGCCATGGGGGAGGGAAGAGAAAAAAAGGGGGGAAACCCCCAAGGCTGGCACTTTGGAACCCTTCTCTGGAGGGAGGCAGCTCAGGCGGATGAACAGGAGGCCCTGAACCATCAAGCACCTCCATCCCCCGATGGGAGGAAGGGAGTGATTGATAACCAAGAGAGAGACCCTGAGCCCTTTGTGAGTGACCAAACCTCCCTAAGGAGAGTATGGCGTTCGGTCAGGGAGTCTCTTAGGCTCCAAATCTATCCCTTTGTACCAAGGTAAGTCCTCAAGCCTCAGCAGGGCACAGCATCTGTGCCATAGGCAAGCCTGACCTTTGAAAAACACTTTACTTGACTCAGTACCTTGCAAGTACTTGAACATGGGCTTTGTGATTCCTTAGAACTCACAACAGCTCAGTTAAATAGGACTTCTCTGTAGTAGCCAGTTAGTGGCCTTTCCACTCCTCTGGATTTAGCCAAACCCTGCTGGTCCAAGAGACTAGTCCTCAATGAGGTTTTTTAATAATTATTTTGTATTAAGAAAATAAAGATTCATAGAAACAGTTCTTTTGCTTAAGCAGTAGCATAATAACATGTTCAAAGGTTACAGTAGTTAAATAAAGCAGTTATTTCTTATTAAAAATAAGAAACTCCTATATAAACTGTGGTGGGCTAATCCCACTCCTCCTTCTTCTTACCATTCTACATTCTGTAAACATCCAGCTACATAACGCAATCCATCAGGAAATCCTTCTTAGCTTCACATAAGCTAAGAGAGAGCTCTCAACGTCCCTTCTCCTCCATCTTTTCTACACCCCTCGGACCTCCTTCTTCATGGCTGTAAACCAATTAACTCAAGGAGGCGTAACTGCTCACACCGCCTCCAACTCTCTCACGTTGAGGTCCCAGCTTGGAGATAGCCTTCCTGTTCATCTTCCTAGACCCATGGCTCGAACCCAGGGCCCAGCTGTTGTGAACATCTCAAGCTACCTCCTCCGCTTGCAGATGTTTTTAAAATAGGGCAGGTAACTCTGCATGTGTTGTTCTTTCATTTAAAGTTTCCTAACCACCCCAACCCTGGGTTCAAAGCTCCCTTGGGATCTTTTTGGGAGCCTTGTGGCAGTGGGGAGAATTTGATGCCTGCAAATGGCTGCGGCTGGGTTCAACGGTGGTGATGTTCATGCATTACAGGCTCCCCTTGTTCTGAGGTTCCCAAAGGCTCCCAAAGGTTGAAGGACATATTCAGGGAACCTCAGAAACTGTGGGCAGAAAGACTAGGAAGCTTTAAAGAGTGATGTCTGCAGGTGATTATGTCCTTTACACCCACAGAGTTCCTCCATAGGATTTCAGCCTGTGAGTGCTAATTAGCTTGCTCTTTGCAAAGATAGTGAATGGTCCCTGGAAATAAGGTAGTTGTTATTCAGTGGTCCCCCCCCCAATATTCCGCTTCCCTCTGATTTTACTACATATTCCCCACCAACCACCTATGTCTGCAGGAAGATGAAATATTTCAAAGGTTTGGTTCCTGTTGGACAAGATTATGGGAAACTTTGTGTGTTACTTCCATTTCTTTACTTTTTCTCTTAACTGTTGATATAAATGGAAAACAAACAAACCAACCAGGGCTGGTCTTTCCACTCTTGTGCAGGGGCTAAAACTCAGCCAGCACTTGTCAAGCTTGATGCATCAAGACCCCTTTTTGATCAAGGAGGAGACACTTTGTGGGTATTCATTACATTCTTCACTCTGAAGTTGCCCCAAGAGTCTACCAATATTCTGGCTGCCACAGACAGATACAACAGCTAACCTCATCCCATCGCCCCCCACCCCCAGAACCAATGACTCACCACTGAGACGCTCAAGGGTGTTTTTGATGTTGGTACCCAGGCGGGAAGCTATGGGGCAGAACACTAGAAGGAGGTCCTTCGAGATCTCCCTGAACTCCTTCACCTTTAGAGAGACTGCCTCTTGGGACAGGAGCTCTGAGACATCTTTTTGAAACTTCTTCTCACAGCCACCTGTCTTACCGGTAATCTGGTACTGGACATGGCAGACTAGGAAGAGAAGAGGAGAGGAGAGGAGAGAAGAGAAGAGAAGAGAAGAGAAGAGAAGAGAAGAGAAGAGAAGAGAAGAGAAGAGAAGAGAAGAGAAGAGAAGAGAGGTGGGAGGAACAAAATTTCCGTTAACATCTCACATCTGAAGGAGAAACCAAAGGCCAACCTGAATTTCCTCTTCCTGCAAAAGCTCAGGCTGAATTGCACTGTGGATTCTCTGATGTGGAAGAGATGCATACCCCAGTGATACTTGTGGTGAGATGTGCACCACTAGCACATTTTGTCTCTGATTTATGAGGATGATCTTATGACCTGAAGGATGCCCATGCTGAGCTTTTATCAGCTCCAGCTTGGCTCTTCCCTCAGCCCCTGGTTCTGACCTGGCGGGCTGTGGCTTTCTGCAGGAGGCTCTGCCTCCCTGAATGGCTCGCAAAGGGTCCAACCTCTTTGCCTATCCACTTCCCACCCTGAAATCTCAGGATATGGGATGGTAGGATATGCAAATATATAAAAGAAATGCTGATATTTTTGATATTTCCATTCCTTCAGCAGAGATGCCAGGACACTTTGTACGGAGGAGATATCTCGTCCTGATGAGGTTTAGGACATCCACAGCGATCCTGCACCACTTCCAGCCCTGAGACAAATATCCAGGATAGCCAGAAGCTCCTCTTGAGCCAGTCGGCCCCCACGTACCCCCACCCTCAGAGACACTGCTCTTGAAAGGCTCTCTCAGCTCATCCCAAATGTGTTTCCACAGAAATAGGAGCACCACCTTCCTTTCTCACTGTATGCCCAGCCAGGTGGGGTCAGTGGGTCAGTTGGCCATGGTCAAGCTTGTCTCCAGCTGGCTCCCACCACCATTAATCCCAGTAGAAATCCTGTCCTTGGATGGGGGAGGGGACCTATCCCAGCTCAAGCCCTCGACGGGTCACCCGGGCAAAATCCTAAACGCAGAGGAGGGCACGAACCTCTGTGGCACCCATTTCAACTCTGCCATGGTGTGTAACCTTCTGTGTTCTCCAGGACTCTTCATCAGGCCAGGTGATCACCCATCACTGTGGAATTACAGGGGTCCTCGGAACAATATTGAATTTGCTTTTTTTTTAATTGACCTAATTGGGCATCTTTCCTTTGGAGACCATGGATTCCAGTTTTCCTCCTCCTTCTGTTGATGCTCCTGCTCTCTGTAGGTCTGAGGACATCCATGTGTCATCGAAGCAAATAAGCTCCAGATGGAGAGGAGGAAAAGAGGGTGCACTGATGACCCACCCCCTCTGATTTGAGGGCCAAGTGCTGAACACAGGATGACCAACAAAGACAAGTTGAGATCAGCCGCAGGGACACAACGTCTGCCTGCAATTTCACGAGGTGCCCCATTTGCTGAGTCTCTGCTGTACTCAAGGACTTTTTGCCAAGACAAAGGGGTGGCAGGTGAGGTGGGGGTAACAATGCCCGAGACATACCTGGTGGTGGGATCAGGTGCTTTCATGTGACTAGCTTCACATCGCCTGACTGCTCTTAATTGTTATTATTATATTTGTACACTGTTGAATGGATTCCAGCTCATGGTAACCCTCTGGAGGGTTTTAAAGCTCTCAGGATTGGTTTCTGCTTCTCTTCTTCTGGGGGCACTTCTGGGACCCCCATGCAGCTTGTCCAGAGCCACACAGGCTGGCTCTTCTCTTGGGGGGCACAGAGGGGGAATCAAACCCCCAACCTCTGGCCAGATGCCTGATTCACTGAACTCTCCAGGCAGCTCTTAGGGAAGATTGTATCAAAACCATAGAGAGGGGACAGAATAAACCAAGGAAGGGTCATGTGGCACCAGGAAGACAAATCTATTTGTCGTAAGCTTTTGAGGGCTGCAGACTGCATCATGGGATCCAGCTCACCCATAAGAAAATATCTTGGCCCAGGATCTTAGTCAAATATGGGCAAAGGAAAATGGCCTGCTTGAAGGCATCCCATGATATCATCAGCTGACCGCCCTCTCTCCATTCAAAAGGAGCCTGGTCTCTCCCAGTGGGAGGAGGAGAGCTGCCCTGGCACTGTTGAGTCCGGGCTAGCCCCTAGACTTTCCAAGTCAAAATTAATTGCCAACAAATCTTGACTAGAGAGAGAGTTCAAATGGTTGCTGTTTTTATTTAGCTAGATAAAAAACATGAAGGAAGTCATGCCTCCAAGTGTAGGCAGGAACAACTGTGCCATGCACAGGAAGACCAGGACTTTTATAACATTGGTTACACAAGGGAATGGGTGGTTCATGGTACAAAGAAGTGGGAGGAGAAATAGAGAAATAGGTGGTTCATGACCTATTGGCAGAAGGGATGGGGATACAAAGGAATCCAAAACTTTATAGGAGTGGGAATCACAGAAAGGATGGGATTTTACAACAGGGTGGGTCAACAGACAGCAATTATGGAAATACATGGTTACATTGTTGTATTGTATTGACAGGAAAACAATTTATTATCTTGCAAAGAGGTTACAAGGTTGGAGACTTCCAAGGTGATAGGAAATAATGTTTGTATAGCAAAAGGTATTGTGCAATGACTGTCCAGGTGCCCGAGTTCAATTAACATGAGATTGGTCCTGGTATTTGCCTGGGGGAAGAGAGACAAAAACCCAGTTGTGTCTGTTTGCTCCTCCAATCTAGATTGGAAGGTGAGATAACCTGCCTTGGTGAAAGAAAACCTGGCCAGCCTTATTCCTTTACAGAGACTCTTTGAGGGAACAAAAAATATGTACATATATGTATAAATCTGGCTGTGTTTTATCTTTCCAAACTGTATTCTGTGTGATCTGATTAGAGGTGTAGTTCTTCCTGCGTGTTTCATGTAGTGCCTTATGGTCCCTTCAGCACTCTGTCGGTGCCCCTCCCCTCCCTCCACCCCGACCCCAACCTCCTCTATGCCCCATTGCCAACAGGACTGCAGGCCAATATTAGCCTCCAAGGAGCCGTGAGACTCCTTCTTGGTTGCATTCCCACTGACTGTCCAGGCTGCACCTCTGGAAGAAAACCAGACCCCCTCCTGTGCAGGCTATACGACCAGGTTGAACTTAGGAAAACTGCTTGTCTGGACTACAACTACCAGCATTCCCCCAGTAGGGAAGGAGAGAGCTCATGCTGATCAAGAGCCACAGTGGGGGGGGGGGGGAAGGAAGGGCCATGTGGCACCAAGAAGATAAAGAGGTCTTGTGGGCTGCAGAATCCATCACGGGATCCTCCACAGGGAGCTCCCGGCTGTTCCAGCTCACCCCCAATAAAACCCCTGGGCTGGGACCCTAGTCCACTAAGGGCAGAGCAGAATGGCCTGCTTGCAGGCATCCCATGATCTAATCAGCTGGGAAGGGCCCTCCTTCCATTCAGAAGCAGCCAGGTCTCTCCCAGTGGGAGGAGGAGGAAGCTTGCCCTGGCACTTGGCAGGTGCTCCTCCTCTCCCACCTGCTCCAGCCTCCTCGGTGCCCCATTGCTTCATCCCGAGGGCTGAGGGCAAAGTCTCTTGGCTAGGAACTGGGGAGGAAGAGGAGGAGGGGGGTAAAGGAAGGGCAGTGGAAAGAAAGAAAGACAGGACGGGAGGAGGAGATGGCCGAACAGAGATGGGACCCAGGACAAGGCCAGCCCTGCCTGGAAGCAGGAGAAGAGAATGCCAGGCTGAGTCCGGGAAGGGAAGGAGGACAGGCAGGGGAGATGGAGGCGGGTGGCAGCCAGGTGGGCCAAACACCTGGGCAAGGAGATGCTGGGAACCTCCTTGGTGAAGGCCAGGAAAAAGCCCAGCCAGGCAGGGAATCAGGCCAACAGGATTGCAGGCCAATGTTAGACTTTAAGGAGCCCTGAGACTCTTTCTTTGGTTGTGTTCCCACCGACTCTCCAGGCTGCTCCTCTGGAAGAAAAACAGGCCCCCTCCTGCAGAGTTTGCACGACCAGGTAGAACTTGGGAAAGCTGCTTGTCTGGACCACAACTGCCCCAATCCCCCCCACCCACAGTGAGTAGGGAAGGAGAGAGCTCATGCTGATCAAGAGCCACAGTGGGGAAAAAATATTACTTTCGTCAAGCTCTGGGAATTGGGAGAACGAAATACCATTGTCCTCAAAGAAATTCCCAGCCCCACACACTTCTCCTTCCCTTCGTTCCCAGGCTCCCCTTCCCACTTTGGGGTCCGGTCCCCATCCAGAAGGTCTGCTCACCTTTTGCAGCAGTTCTTCTGTGCCTGAGCCACACAAACAAAGCTATGCCTGCAGCACAGATTAGAATGATTTCAGGCCATCCTATTTGCGGGTACACTTGGACTTTGTGGAGCAGCTGGACGGGAGGTCAGCTATTTTTAGTAGAAAGACAAGAGAGGAAGGCAAGAAATGAAATCAATGAAGGGGACAGTGGGATTACTCCAAGTTCAACTTTCAGAAGGGGTTGTCCTGTCAGTCTGTGCTGGCATCTCAGGCAGAAAGAAAAAAAAAAGGGGGGGGGGAAGGGGAAAGAGACAAAAACATTGTGCCAACTTAAAGACGAACTGCTATATTTTAAGGTGAGCTCACTTCTGTGGACAAGTTCACTTTTTCAGGCAGGGTTCAAGACCCCTTGGAGAAGGATGGAGGCTAATGAGGAACACAACAACTTGTGTGCCAGTGAACTGGATATTTATTTTACTGAACTCAGGAGGATGGAAGGCTGAGTCAACCTTGAGCTGGCTACCGGAATCTGTCGGGATCAAAATCAGGTTCTGAGCAGATGCTTGGCTGCAGTCTTTGAATTGCCCCACAGAAATCCCATTGGCCTCAGAATGGAGCTACTGGCTGAGAACTGCCAGCAGGAGAAGAGCCCAAAGGGGGAGAGGGGGGGAAAGAAAGGATCCAAACCAGCACAGGGACCCAGTCCCCTAAATTAGGCATCAGGCCAGTTAAGCAGCTCACAGCATCCTGAAACTAGGAGGGGTTGGGATGTAGATGAGTCTCTGCTGGTGTTGGGTCTCCTCCACAGACCCCTGGCCCTAAGCCAGCAGCCCATTTCTCTTAACTGGTCAAGGTTTTCAGGAGAGCCCAACACATACAGTCTGCTCGAAGGACAAGGGGTGTTTTTTGTTCAGATTTTAAATCTATAAATGTATTAAATGTAATGTTGTATATAATGAATGTAAAATGGCTGATATAGTCTGAATCTTGTACAAAGTGGATTCAGGTGTATGTCAAGGTTGAAGACTTAATATTGTGCAACTGGTGTAAAAGGATGTAAGATGATGTAATGTACATTGTGATCGGTCCCAAGATGTATAAAAGACATGAGTTAAGGGGACAAGGTGTAGGTGGGGCTTGTCAGCCTTGGAAGGCAACCCATCTAGGAGAAGGAAAACTCTGATTTCAAACCTCCACTGCCTTGTGGCTATATCCACTGATGGAAAAGGCTTCAGGAGTTAACCTCGAGGCAAAATCCGGAGCCGGAGTCCCGGAGGCAGTTTGTGTCGTTCTGTCAACTCCTGCGACATCGCTGGAACCAGTTGTATTGGCTCTTGCCTTTCCATTGGACTATTTCAGCGACGTGGAGAGGGGGGATCTGCTGCTTGCGTAACAGCCTATCCTCCGTATTATTTTACCCAGGCTTCGTGCTCTGGAGAGGACACTCTAGCTTCGCATACAGCGTGGAAACAACACGGGAAGTAGGAGTTACCGGTTATGAGTCTTTGCTCGATTGGCTTAGAGCATGATGCCAGGGGCTACTTCCGACGCTGGAAGAGGGCATTGCACATCACTAGGTAGATACCGCCCACCTTAAGCTGAGCAGCCCCCAGCCAGTAAGGTGCTACCTCGCCACGGTCTGTTAACCTCATGGGGTGCGTGGGGTTTAGGGTGAAAGCCGACAAGCAGATCGATAACCCTGCACCATGCAACAATCATAAGAAAACTTCTGCCCTAAGTTGGGCACCTGGAATGTTCGGACAATGACCCCTGGCTTTTCTGATGACCTGCAGGAAATAGACGATGCGCAGAAGACAGCTGTCATCGACATGGAACTGAGTAGACTGCAGATGGACATTGTTGCCCTGCAAGAGACGAGATTGCCAGACACGGAATCTGTCAAAGAAAAAAAAAATCTCATTTTTCTGGCAGGGAAAACCATTGAATGAGACCAGGGAATATGGTGTTGGCTTTGCAGTCAGAAATACTCTGCTGAGATCCATTGTTCCACCTACTGTGGGGAGTGAAAGAATCCTGTCTCTGCAGCTCCACTCATCAGCGGGACCGGTCACCCTCATTAGTGCATATGCACCAACACTGTCATCCACTACAGAAGTGAAAGATAAATTCTATGACGATCTGGCAGCTACTATCAAAAAAGTCCCTGAAAGAGAGGCACTGTTCATTCTCAGAGACTTTAACGCTAGAGTTGGTGCTGATCACAATTCTTGGCCCACTTGTCTAGGCTGTTTTGGCATTGGGAAGATGAACGAAAATGGCCAATGCTTGCTGGAGTTTTGATGTTACGTACTATGGTCTTTGTGTCAGCAACACGTTCTTTAATACAAAGCTTCAACACAGAGTTTCCTGGAGACATCCAAGATTGAAGCATTGGCATCAGCTCAGTTTGATCCTCACTAGACACTCTAGCCTTCCTAGTATTACGATCACACGCAGTTAACAGAGTGCTTTATTGCAATACTGATCACTCCCTGGTGTGTAGTAGAGTAAAACTGCGAACAAAGACATTGTATCACACGAAAAAGGAAGGAAGACCACGTATTGACATCAGCAAGACTCGCAATCAAGGAAAAGTGGAGGAATTTGCCCAAGCGCTTGAGGAAACCCTTCCAGGCCCGGCTGATGCAAATTCACCTGAACGATGGGAACATTTCAAGAACTCTGTGTATAACGCCGCCTTGTCCACATTTGGCAAGAAGACCAAAAAGACGGCCGACTGGTTCGAAGCCCATTCGGAGGAGTTGATGCCAGCCATTGAGGATAAGAGGAGAGCTCTAGCAGCATACAAAGCCTGTCCTAGCGAGTACAACTTGCAGGCTCTTCGAGTTGCTTGTAGCAAAGTCCAACAGGATGCCAGGAGATGTTCCAACGATTATTGGCTTTAGCTCTACTCTCAGATACAGATAGCAGCGGACACAGGTAACATCAAGGGAATGTATGACGGTATCAAGCAGGCTTTAGGTCCAATACAGAAGAAATCTGCTCCCTTGAAGTCTGCTACAGGCGTGATCATCCAGGACCAAGCACAGCAGATGGACCGCTGGGTGCAGCACTACTCTGAGCTATATTCCAGAGAGAATGTAGTAACCGAAGAGGCACTAAATAACATCGAGTGCCCGCCTGTCTTGGAAGAGTTGGACAGTGAACCAACTTTAGCAGAAATAAAAGCAGCCTTGGATTCCCTTGCCTCCGGCAAGGCACCTGGAAAGGATAACATCCCTGTTGAAGTGCTGAAGTCCTGTAAAGAGATCATCACCATCAAGCTGTATGAAATCTTTTGTCTTTGCTGGAGGGAAGGTGGAGTACCACAGGACATGAAGGATGCAAACATCATCACATTGTATAAGAACAAAGGAGACAGGGGTGACTGCAATAACTACCGTGGCATCTCTCTTCTCAGCGTTGTAGGGAAGCTGCTTGCCCATGCTGTGCTGAAGAGACTCCAGGGGCTTGCAGACAGAGTCTATCTAGAATCACAGTGTGGATTTCGAGCTAATAGATCCACCACCAACATGGTATTCTCCCTCAGGTAGTTGCAGGAGAAATGTAGGGAACAACAACAGCCACTCTTTGTGGCCTTCGTAGATCTCACAAAGGTCTTTGATTTGGTTAGCAGGGATGGCCTTTTTAAAATCCTTCGCAAGATTGGATGTCCACCTTGACTCCTTAACATCATCAGGTCCTTTCATGAGGGAATGAAAGGCACTGTAGTTTTTGATGGTTCAACATCAGATCCCTTTGACATCCGAAGCGGAGTGAAACAGGGCTGTGTCCTCGCACCAACCCTTTTTGGGATCTTTTTTTGCTGTCATGCTGAAGCACGCCTTTGGAACTGCAACAGAAGGTGTCTATCTCTGGACTAGATCAGATGGAAAGCTCTTTAATCTCTCTAGATTGAGAGCAAAGACCAAAATCCAACTGAAATGCATGCGGGACTTCCTCTTCGCCGATGATGCAGCCATTGTTGCCCACTCTGCTGAAAACCTCCAACAACTCATGAATCGTTTTAGCAAGGCCTGCCAAGACTTTGGATTAACAATCAGCCTGAAGAAAACACAAGTCGTGGGCCAGGGCGTGGACTCACTTCCCTCTATTACTATCTCCACGCAAGAATTGGAGGTTGTTCATGACTTTGTGTACCTTGGCTCAACGATCTCTGACACTCTCTCCCTAGATGTCGAGCTGGATAAACGCATTGGCAAAGCAGCTACCATGTTCTCTAGACTCACAAAGAGAGTATGCTTAATAAGAAGCTGACGGCATAGACCAAGATCCAGGTCTATAGAGCCTGTGTCCTGAGCACACTCCTGGACTGCAGTGAGTCCTGGACCCTTTATGCATGGCAGGAGAGGAAGCTGAACACGTTCCATATGCGTTGTCTCCGACGCATTTTTGGTATCACCTGGCAGGACAAAGTTCCAAATACAGTAGTCCTAGAACGAGCTGGAATTTTTAGCATGTATACATTACTGAAACAGCGACGTGTACGTTGGCTTGGGCATGTCGTGAGAGTGGCTGATGGTCGGATTCCAAAAGATCTCCTGTACGGAGAATTAGTGCAGGGAAATCGCCCCAGAGGGAGACCACAGCTGCGATACAAGGATATCTGCAAGCGGGATCTGAAGGCCTTAGGAATGGACCTCAACAGATGGGAAACCTTGATGTCTGAGCATTGAGCCTGGAGGCAGGTGGTGCATCACGGCCTCTCCCAATTTGGAGAGACACTTGTACAGCAGGCTGTGGCAAAGAGGCAGTCCCGAAACCAGCAAAACCAGGGAGCTGGACAGGGGACAGACTGTATTTGTCTTCAGTGTGGAAGGGATTGTCACTCTCGAATTGGCCTTCTCAGCCACACTAGACGCTGTTCCAAGACCTCCATACAGAGCACGTTACCATAGTCTCTCGAGACTGAAGGATGCCTACTACTAGTGTTATAGTGTCATCGCAACTATATATTTCCTAACTCTGCTTAAATCCAAACATCAACAAATTCTCAACTTCTTGGGTTGAGATGCAAAAGGAACAGAAAGTCATGATACCCCCAGGCAGAAAGCAGACTGCTTCGGTGACAGTATGGGGTGACAAATGAAAACCAGGGCTTGTTAGAGCTGATCATTCAAGGCAACATAAGTGAGGAAAGCTGCGTTGGAAGGAGAAGAAAGGCCAGCCAGGAACACTTGGAGGGGTGTGTGTGTTTGGGGGCAGAGTAACAGCCTCTTTGTTTAAGTGGCAGTATGGGAGTGTGTGGCGCTCAACCCCTCTGATGGAGGAAGAGGAGGAAGGAGGAGGAAGGCTGCAACAGGCGGTGTCTGTCCAGGGCACAGTATGGCACCCCGAAGTCTTGGGAGGAAACATTTCTCCCCCCCCCCCCCCACAGCTTGGCCCCTAGGTAGCATCGGCTTCTCATACCTGACAGGTGAACCAGTGGCCTCAGGCATCAGTTTTTGTGGAGTGCAGCCCACTTTGCCTGGTCACCCTCAGTGATTTGGGGCAGCTGACCTCATAAGGCTGTTGCATGAATGAAAGGTGGGCTGTTTGGGGGGAGAGGAAGAGGAATGAGATAAAACCTGCAAAGTATAAACTAGTAAGGATTAAAGGAGTAGCTGAGACCCCCCCCCCCCCAAAAAAGGAAAAATGCTCCACTTTTGGATTGGGGCCAGAGAGGCCAAGGGGTTGGTGGGCTGACGGGGCCCAGCAAGGATGACCTCGGGCCCCAGGGAGAGAGACGATTGCGGGCCCTCTTAGCTGTGCAGAGGAGGGGGCTCAGGGGGGGCAGCCAGTGAGGGGAGAGCTCCAGACACCCACTTTCCCTTTCCGTTTTCGCTGCTTTTGCTTTCCCTGAAATCCAGGAAGCGGTGGCTTGTTCCTGGACAAAGCAGTCTCTCCACCCGCTTACTCGGAAGGAGGGCCTATGGCTGCGCCCCTGGACTGCACCCTTGGGGGGGGGGTTACCAGGGTATGGCTCTCTGCCCATGCTCAGAGGAGTCTCCCCATTGGGCTGTCCCAGGGATAGAAGCCAGCATTTGTTTCACGGCAGCCAAGGGGACAGAAGACAGGTGTGCCTCTGAGCATGCACAGAGGGTTTCCTTTCCTCCCCCACATCCCTCTTCCCTACCAGAAGTTGGTGGGAAGTCCCAAAAGGGCTTTAAATCCCCTCTTGCCACCTTCTGGCCTTGGAGATGCCACGGCACTGCAGCGGGGAAGGGTTTGGGGGCCTCATCCTGGGGCCAGGCAGGGTCTCTTTCTGCCTGAGTACCCAGCCCAGTTCCTAGGGTTGTGGTGAGGATAAGTGGGAGGAAGGGACTCGGTGAGTCCTCTGAGCTCAGAGGAGGAAAGGGTGGGGGGTAAGTATGATGAGTTGCCCAGAAAGGAAGGATGAAGGGGGAATGATGGGAGGGTGGGCCTCTCTGCTAACATGCAGCACCCAAGCCGCTCCCTGCCAGAGAAGCAAGAGGATACCCATCGGGTGATGCCCCCAACTCTGGAGATTGGCTGAGCGGGGATTCGAACCCAGGCCTCCAGAGTCCTAGCCCGTCACTCTATCCGCTGTGCCCCACATGGGGAACCCATTTATAGACCTCCCGGGCAAAGGTGAGAAGCCTACAGCTTCTCTGCAATTCTCCCAGTAAAGGGTCAGTCCCCGCAGGAAGCCAGACCAGCCTTGACGAGCCTTTCACCCCCGGGGTCTAAGTCTAATTCGTTTCATTGTTGCAAGAATTCCAGGCAACATCCGGCTTGTTTCTTCTACAGGCCTTTATTTCTATGTAGCTTCTAGGTTCTATTTGAATAAAAGGATTCCAGAGTTGTAACATCCACACAGTTGTCAGAAACATGGTAGGCACATGAAAATGTAGGCACATAAGTTAAACGAATCCAAAGGTCTTACTGTAATGTGACAGCCTAAGCGGCAGGGAGCCCATATCAACATAGGAAGAGCTGGTGTTTTGTAAAGCCAATGGCTCTTAACTGCCCATTCTGGGCAAAACGCCTCTTAGATCCTTTTATTTGACAGGAGGAACACCTCTTGACCATAGACAAGCAGTTTTCTCTGCCCATTGCTGTGGGAATTGCTGATAAGCTCAGAGGGAAAAGGGAAGGCAGAGCCGCCTCCCCCTTGCTGGCCTGCACCCCCCCATGCCCAGGCAGCCATCTCACGGGGTGGGGGGGGGGTACCTGGTATCATAACAGAAGCTTAGAGCAAAAGGTTGATAAACGCTGGATGCAGTCTTTCATCTCTTTTATGCTCACGGCTCCCACCTGGCTAGTGGCAGGTCACCCATGAAAGAGTGTATATAACTGTGTTTAGGTTCCCTGAAGTTCCAGGGCAACCCAGGGGTAAAGAAATCAGCTGAAAGATTTAAAGGACTCTCAGCTCAGAAACGGGAGGAAGCAATTGTAAGAACAGAGCCCAGGGGTTATTCTGCTTTGAGTGCCCCCCTGCCTTTGGCAACTTCTAGGTACAACGTGCTGGGTGGGAGGATTCTGGGGTAGTAAACCCCCCCCCCCAAAGTAAACCTTCCCATCTCTGAAAAGGACAGCGACCCCTAATCTTGTGGCAAAGGCCTGGTGGGAAAAACGACGGCTCCTCTCCTGTTTGTGAAATGCAGAGCAGTCAGGAAAGGGCCTCCATGCCAGCTCCACTCCGGAAGACCTCTCCCCGCCTCCTATTTGTGGGAGGGATGGGACAAACCGTGTGAGAAGAGGCATGGCGTGGGGAGCCTGGCCGAGCACCGGAGGCCCCTGAGGGACGTTTCCTTCTGCTCGGTGTTTCTGCAAAAGGAGACGAGTGATCGCTCTGAATGTTGGAAATGATGTTTCGTAAAGGGGAAAAACAGTTTCTCTGCTGCCCAGCTCACTCGTGTTTTATTTCACATTTTCTCATGAGTGACACAACATTAAAAATTCACCTGCTTGTAATCGCTTGGCTGTCCTTTCCCTTTCATTGCTTATCGTTCTAGGATCCCACGTCCTTCTGTTGTGAATCACCCACTGGGACCGTAGAAGCACAGAAGGAAACCAGAAGGCTGACCCACCCAACAAACTCAGCCCCCTCCCACAACACACACACACACACACACACACACACAGAGGTGCACGTGGCCAGCTCTGCCCCGTCAGCCTGAGGCTCCAGGTGGGTCTGCCCATGCCCAGAGGAACAGGGAGGCGTCATGTCTGCTGACCACTACTAACACTCTCTCCAGCTGAAGGTGTGTACATCCCACCCCATGGGAAGCCCCTCACCCCACCCCATCCCCCAATCTGCAACGACAATCCCCGTTTGTGTCTTAAAAGCACCCCCTTCCCCTACAAGATGACATCACACAAGAAGGACATGGGGAGGAGCTGAGTCTCCCCTCATTGATTTTTCACATGGTCCTTGATGGCAGCTGCCACGTCAGCCACAGCCGCTTTGTTCATCTCACATGGGTAGAAGCCATCCTGGAGGGTGTAGCGCGTGTGCACGGTCAGCACCACGGCTGGATGCTGCACCTGCTGCTTAGTGTCCACAGAGGGTCCTGGGTTGTCCTTTTGAACATAGTGCATCACCACCAGGAGGACCTTCTGCTCGCCTGGAAGGGGAAGGAGAGGAGCAGCCGTGAGACCAAGCCTTTTAGGGAGTCCAGAGGAAAAGGGGGGACCCTCCCCAAGGCTGGCCCTTGGGGACACTTCTAGGGCAGGAGGAGACTTGTACTGATGAAACAGAGGCCCTGGGCCCGTGAGCCCCTCAGTCCTTTGATGGAGACAAAGGAAATATTTACAAGCATGGGAGAGATTCTAAGTCCTTGACGTGGGGTGACCCACAGGATCATAGACCAGGGGTGCTGTAGGCGACAGGAGGGAAGGGAAAGCCCCAAAACGGACTGGGCCATCCTATTTTTTTATGGAAACACTCCCATATTCCTAACTTGCGGCAGTGGGTCGGAGGGGATGGTTCACCCAAACCTTCCCCTCTCTTTCTCTTTTTTGAAATCCTTTTGCGATCCCAGCTTGGACATCACCTTCCTGTTTATCTTTCTGGACCCACGGCTTGAACCAGGGCCCAGGGGTTGTGAACCCCTCCAGAGGCCTCCTCCACTTGCAGATGTTTGTGAATGGGACAAGTAGACAGCCAACACTTTGCTGAGTCACTCCAGGGCCATAAAGACGGATGAGGCCTTCTGCCACAGAGCCTCCTCTTTTATTTAAAGTTTCCTGTCTATTCCAAACTCAGCTTCCAAAGCTCCCTGGCGAGCCCTTTGGGAGCCGTGAGGCCATGGGGAGCCTTTAAGGTCTGAGAACGGCTGCTGCCGGGAGTGGGCATAAGGGTGTCATGGACTAGGAGGAACCAAGCTAAGCATATAGGGATTACCAAAGTGTAATGTAAAACTTTGCACTGTGTCAAATTGACTTTTATGCCTTACTTAGCCTTGATGAAGAACAGGATAAACTCAGGAGGAAATTTATTTATTTATTTATTTATTTATTATTGGATTTTTATCCCGCCCTTCTAGACAGAAGTCTACTCAGGGCGGCTCACAATATATTGTGCACAAACAACTTAAAAACAAGAATTAAAATCAACAATAATACTATAGTCAAGATGGGAGAATAAACAGCAAAAACCAAGAAAAGTAAAAGTCAAGCATTGGCAGGAGATCTCTCCGAACCAGTCTTGTGCATCTCCGGTAGAGACAGCTTTGGACAAACACTTTGCTTGACACTTTATCTGCAACACTTGATGAGTGTTTTGTCACTAACAACCTTTATAGGCTCCCTGAAAATGGAACACAGGGAGGCAGATTGATTTGGGCTTCTATAACCTGTCCGTCTCTTCACCTACAGATGATTTCAATAAACTGGACTTTTAATTTTTTTTGCCCATGCTGTGCGTGCCTTTTTCTCTCCCTCTTGCATGGTTTCTTTTCACTAGGACCCGCCAGAGGACAACAAACCTCATTTTTTTTGCAAGAGGGCTAGTCTTTCCACTCTTTCCAGAAGGAGCTAAAACTCATCGAGCAGTTGTCAAATTTTTGGATGGGGTGTCTTGATGCCTCAAGAAGACTCCTTTTTGATCAAGGAAGAGAAAATGTGTGGGTATTCATTGCATTCTTCCCCCTGAAGTTGCCCTAAGGGTCGGCCAACAGTCTGACAGCCAGAAAGGGACACAAGGTTTACTCCCCACCCCATCCCACCCTCAGAACCAGCTCTACTCACCACTAAGTCCTTCAAGGGCGTTTTCGATGTCGGTGCCCAGGCGGGAAGCTATGGGGCAGAAGAGCAGGAGGTCCTTTGAGGTCTCCCTGAATTCCTTCACTTTTAGAGAGACTCTTTGCAAGGACAGGAGCTCTGAGACATCCTTTAAGAACTTCTTCTCACAGCCACCCGTCTTCCCAGAGATCCGGATCTGGACACAGAAGTCTGGAAAGAGGGAGAGAAGAGAGGGGAGGGACACAATTCCCATTAACATCTCTCAGCTGAAAGAGAAACTGAGGGCCAGCCTGAATGCCACCCTTTTCCTGAAAAAACCCAGGCTGCCCAACAACTGTGGAGCCTCTGCTGTGGAAGAGACACACAGAACGGTTGTCCTTGGGGCGAGATATATGTAAGTAACATGTTTTGCCTATGAATTATGAGGATGATCACACAGCCTGAGTGATGATGATGCTTGTATAGGCTTCCGCTTGGCAATTCCCTCACTCCTGGCTCTGACCTGTTGGGCTCCATCTCTTCGAATTCCTCTGAATGGGTCCAACGTGTTTTGGTGGCTACCTCCTGCTGGGATACTGCAGGATCTACTTTCTAGCCACTGTGAGGTTAATGTGCTTGTCTCGACTGAAGCGGACCTCACTTGGAAGTCCGACCCACTTTAGAGCCAACGAGTTCTGTCTCTCTTCCTGGTAAAAGGGGTTCATTGCTTTGGCCTGACTCTAAGAACTGCCCACACTGATGCAGATCGACAGAGGGAGACCGAGACTGTGTGTGCTCGCCTGTAGGCGTTGCCTGAGCTGCCGTCGCCCTGCTTCCTTTTCCTATTTGGGTATGTTTTGTTATGTAGTTTCAGTCGTTTATTATTTTACTAGGAATGTCCTGTTTATCCTTTCCCGAGAGCCTTAGATAAAGTTTGTTACCTTCCTACGTCACTTTTTTCTCTGTGCTTTCAATTATTCTCACCCATCCCACCCTGAAATCTCAGGAGATAAGATGGTATAATACACGATAGACAAATACGTAAAATAAATGCTGATATTTTTAATATTTCCATTCCTTCAGCAAGATGCCAGGACACTTTGCATGGAGGAAAGATCGTGTCCTGATGAGGTCGGGACGTCCACAGCTATCCGGAAGTCTTCCAACTTCCTGGACACAAATATCCAGGATAGCCAGAAGCTCCTCTTCAGCCATCTGGCCCCCACATCACCCCCCCCACACACACACACAACCCTCAAGGTTAACTGCTCCTGAAGAGCTCTCCATAAAACATTTTGGGTCAGGATGCTCTCTGACAGGGGGAGGGCAGAATGACACAAGCCGCTGGAAAAAGATCCTCTTTCCGTTCCGAAGCAGCCTGGTCTCTCCCAGTGGGCGGAGGAGGAAGCTTGCCCTGGCACTCTGAAGGCGCCCCCCCTCCCCTCCCCTCCCCTTGCCCCTGCCCCCCCCCCCCCCTGGGCCCCACTGCCTCCACAGCATGTTTGTTGCTTGGAGGAAAGTTTCTTTGATAGGAACTGGGAGGAGGGGGGGAGGGTGGCAAAGGGAAGGGGAGGGCCAAGAAAGAAAGGAAGATGAAGGAGAGGAAATCCCACCCCCCCACCCCCGTGGGTGGGGAAGGAAGAGAACTCCAGGCTGAGTCTTAGAGGTGTGAAGGGAAGGGAAGGAAGAAGACAGGTAGGGGAGATGGAGGCGGGTGGCGGGCAGGAGAGGATTCCACCTGGGCAAGGAGATGCTGGGAACGTCTTTGGCCAAGGACAGGAAGAGCCCAACCAGGCAGGCCACCAGGTCAGCAGGCCAACATTCGCTTTCAAGGAGGCACAAGACTCTCTCTTGCTTTTCCTGCCACCTCCTGTGCAAGGTGTTGCTCAAAGAACAGGTGGAACCTCTGGAATTTGCTTTTCTGGACTACGACTCCCAGAATCCCCCTGGCAGCTCGGAGAGTGGAGCTCTTTGTTTATCCCATCACCCCCCCTCCTCATTTTCCCAGAGCTCCCATTGTACTTTGTAATCCCTTCCTCATCCTTACGATCTGATCACCTTTGACAGGAAGAGTTGCTCCTCCGAACCGTGGAAACCATGTGGTGGTTTGCTGGGCTCCAGAGGCTTCCGGCCTCTTCTTGAGCTCCTGCACCTCTTGCTGCAGACGAGACACTTGCTCCTCCAGCTTTTGCACCTTATGCTGCAGACGGGACACTGGGTCGTCCTTCTCTTGGTTCTGCGACTTCAGCTGTTTGTTCTCAGCTGAGAGACGGGACACTTGTCCCTTCAGCTCTTGCACCTCTTTCAGCAGACGGGACACCTGTTTGTCCTTTTCTTGGTTCTGCGGCTTCAGCTGTCGGTTCTCAGCGGAGAGATGGGACACCCCCTCCTCCTTCTCTCCATTCTGCGGCTTCAGCTGTTCGTTCTCAGGGGAGAGATGGGACACCCCCTCCTCCTTCTCTCGGTTCTGCGGCTTCAGCTGTCGGTTCTCAGCGGAGAGATGGGACACCCCCTCCTCCTTCTCTCGGTTCTGCGGCTTCAGCTGTCGGTTCTCAGGGGAGAGATGGGACACCCCCTCCTCCTTCTCTCGGTTCTGCGGCTTCAGCTGTTCGTTCTCAGGGGAGAGATGGGACACCCCCTCCTCCTTCTCTCGGTTCTGCGGCTTCAGCTGTCGGTTCTCAGCGGAGAGATGGGACACCCCCTCCTCCTTCTCTCGGTTCTGCGGCTTCAGCTGTCGGTTCTCAGCGGAGAGATGGGACACCCCCTCCTCCTTCTCTCGGTTCTGCGGCTTCAGCTGTCGGTTCTCAGCGGAGAGATGGGACACCCCCTCCTCCTTCTCTCGGTTCTGCGGCTTCAGCTGTCGGTTCTCAGCGGAGAGATGGGACACCCCCTCCTCCTTCTCTCGGTTCTGCGGCTTCAGCTGTCGGTTCTCAGCGGAGAGATGGGACACCCTCTCCTCCTTCTCTCGGTTCTGCGGCTTCAGCTGTCCGTTCTCAGCGGAGAGATGGGACACCCCCTCCTCCTGCTCGAGTACCTGTTATTTTTAATGGAAAGAGAATGTGAGTGCAATCCCCCCCATCAGTGAAGTGGGGAGCAGGATCTTACCCTACGGAGCAAGACCCCTTGGGGAATGACTGAGCAAATGATAACAGAGCTCTTGAGAACCAAGGCAGGCAGGAGGTCCCCCCCCCCCTCTCAAGCACATGCATCCTCGCCCACTCAGTCCAAGGTAAGTCTTTTCCCGGGACCGGTGTGAGCTGACCTCAGGAGGCCCAGCCTTCCTCAGGAGGGATGATGCCTCCTGATACCTGGTTAAAGGTTGACAGCTAGTTATCCTTCAGGGCAAGCTATATAACACGGGAGCTCTGGTGGTGCCCAGACTCCAGAGGCGGGGGGGGGGGAGGGAGGAGGAAGAAGGAGGCGCCTCCTTGAAATGGGGCAAGGAGGGCTGCTTTGAACCAGCTCCCAGTTCTTTTGGGAGAGGAGGGAGAGGGACCTGCCAGGCGTCAAGGAAGGATGGCACCAGGGGCCCCAAGGGAAAAACGGACCCGCTTTTCAGCAGGGAGGGGGCGGGGGTGGAAGCTCCGGGCGCCCACTTTCCCTTTCGCTTCCCTCTCCTTTCACTTTCCCCGAGATGCAGAGGGGGACCCCTCCTTGTTCCTGGAAATGCGCAGCCTGGCCTCGTGCTGACACGGGAGGAGGGGGATCCTATTCTGCACGCCCGGGGTGTGGGTGCGCGTGCATGCGAGGGAAGGGCTCTCTGCAGAGGCTCAGAGGCGTCTCCCCTTTCGGGGGTTCCAGGGATGAAGGCCAGAACTGAGTCCGCTGGAGCCACGCCTTGCCCAGCCGGAGGGCAGGAGAGACCCCGGCCTCTGAGCATGCAGAGAGCGCTATTCGGCCCCTAGTCTCTCCCCCTCTCCCGTAAGCCCTCCCTCCGCCTCGCTCAGCCCCCCCCTGCGCGTGGCCGCGGGGGAGCGAGAGATGATGGCTCGCGCCGGGTGGGGCCTCCCTCGGGGGGGGGGGGACTGGCGACCCCGGCCCACCTCTCGGGGCTGCTGGGAGGATCGGCGGGCGGGCGGGACGGGACGGGGGGGGGGCACAGAGAGAAGGCAAGGGAGAGGCAGGGCCGAGAAGGGGGCGCCTCGACGCTCACCTCGGGCGGCACGGATGGCCAGCAGCGGTCCCCCATCGCCGGAGGCTCCTCTCGCTCGGGATCGGGGGTCCCTCCGGGTTTTCCTGCTGCCGCTCCCGCTTCCCAGCCGGCGGGGTCCCCGGACGCGGGGCTGGACGTGCCCTGGGCGCGGCGCCCCCCTCCTGGCCCTCCCGGATCGCTCGGCCGCCTCCCTTCGCCCCCGCAGCCGCCGCCAGACTCCGGCCGGGGCCTGTCCTCGGGGGGACCCGGAGCTGGGGCCGAGGCGGAGGGCGGCAGGGACGGACCAGGCTGGCCGGTGAGCGCCTCCCCGTCGGGTCGCCCGTTCTTGGCCGGCGGCTCCTCTTCCATCCGGGAGGCTCCTGTGCGGGCAGTCGGTGCGGTGGCGCCCCTCCGGATCGAGCCCCCGGGGTACCGCTTGCTCATGGAAGCTGCCGCTTCGCCTCGGAGAGAAGCGAAAGCGAAAGCGAGGCGTGCGGACGAGCCTCCTCCCTCCGGGCCCGCCTCTCTCCGGGCAGGGAAGGCGGTGCCCCCCGGGGGGGGGGGGAGGATCTGGAGGCGGAGGCCGCTGAGGGCTCCCCGTTGCCCGTTCAAGGCGAACCCCCCCCCCGCCAGCCCTTCGCGTCACAGCGGGATCCCCCCGTCGCTGGGGATCCCCTCGCAGGTTCCCCCGGGGACTCTCGCCCTGGGCCGCCGCCCCCCCCGCCGCCGCGGCGAGGGAGGGAAGGAGGCGGCAGGCAGCCACGGCCCGAGGTAGTGGTCAGGGGGGCGGGCGGGGGTCGCCCCCCCCCGCAAGGCCACTCTGAGCGGTTTACGCTCAACGGAGCAATAACACATAAAATATAAAAACATCAAATAAATCAGAACAGAAGTTACAACATTCAGCAACCGATAGAGTACATAATTATACAAAATCAAAATTACAAACAGACACAGTAAATGAAATCAACGAACATAACATAATTTAAAAGGCAAGGTGGTGGATACAAACTCTGGAAAAGCCAGGATCATTTAAAAGTTCTTCTGGTCAGTGTGGATACTTATTTATTTATTTGATAGATAGGCTGCAATGCACGACTCAGGGTGGTTTACAACAGGATGAAAACACAATAGACTTAAATTAAAACAAGCAAACAGCACTCAGACTGAAAACTCCCAAGAGGCACAACCTTACAAGATGAAATGTGGAACGAGAGGGGTCTACCAAGCAAAGCAGCAGGAAAAACACGTTGCCCAAAAAAAAGGGGGGGGGGATCCTCTGTGTAAAGCAGTGCTTTGAAATGGTTTTTAAATGTGAGGGGAGGGAGGGGGCCTGGCGCAGCTCCACCGCCGGTGAGTTCCAAAGGGACCACCTTTGCGCCACCGCAGGGAAGGCCCCGCTTCTGGCGCATGCCTTCCTGCCCTCCTTTGGCTTGGCCACCCAGAGGAGCAGCACCTGGGACCCGCTGGAGCAGGCAGGCGACCTTGGGGAAAGACACTCCCAACAGGGACTGGGTCCCAAAACCAGGAAGGGTTTCATAGGTGATCCTCAGAACCTTGAATCTGACCCAGAATGCAACAGGTGAGCAGTCCAGGCCAGCCCAGACGGGTCAGATGTGGTCAAACTGGCTTACACCCAGTAGGCCTAGCCTGGGGGGCCTCCTGGGCGGTCACCCCAGGTGCAAAATTTTTAGGAGGTGCTCCCTTCTGCCCTCTCCCCCCCCTCCCTCCCTCCCCTCCCGTTCCAAGCTGGAGGTCTCTTCAGGTGATGGATTGTGAACTGTTGCAAGGAGTGTGTGCGTGTGTGTGTGTGGGACCCGGTCTTGCCAATCCGCTCCGTGTCATCGCCTGCCCTTCCATTTGAATTGTGCGCCAGGGCAACACAGGCATTGTGTTTGGTTTGGTTTCCTTTTCTCTCTCTCTCTTTTGGTTGGGATTCATTTCCAAGTGTCTTGCAGAGGGCTACTGCACGTAGGTGCTTCATGATCTGGAGGTGGTGGTGGTGGTGGAGAATCCCACCCCTGATGGTGCCACCCTCACCTTCCCCCACCACCACAAAGCCATCCAACTCTCTGCTCCTTCAATACTTTCTAAAATACTGCACATTGAATAATTAGAACCATTTAAAACTTTTAAAATCTCAATGAAAAAGGTCTTTGGGGAATCAGGATTGTTAAAAGCATGTACTCCCTTGGCATACATTTCCCTTTCATCACTTATGATTCTATATTCTCCCCCCCCCCCCTTCTGTTGTGAATCATCCACTGGGCCTGTAAAGCAGGGAAGGAAATTGCAAAACCTGCCCACCCTATAAACGCAGCCCCCTCCCATGCCACACACACAACCAGATGCCAGGTCACTGTCAGGCCAACTCTGGCCAGTCAGCCTGAGGTTGCAGGCAGGTCTTCCCATGCCCCGTGGAACATGGATGTTTCATGTCTCCCTGACCGCAACTGGTCCTCTTCCCCAGCAGAAGGCATGGTGATGCTACATAGTGCGGGAGGTGTATACTTCCCAGCCTGATGCAAGAACCCAGGGGAAGCCCATCACCCCGCTCCCAATGTGCTAAGTCCGACCAATCCCAGGATGCACTGCAGGAATCCCGATCCATGTCTAAAAACCCGCCCCGACCTTTCCCACAAGATGACATCACAGAAGGAGGACACCACCAGCCGCCAAGTCCCCCCTCATTGATCTTCAGCCATCTCCTTGATGGCAGCTGCCACGTCAGCCACGGCTGCCGTGTTCATCTCGCAAGGGTAGAAGCCCTCGTGGAGGGTGAAGCGGTTGTGCACGCTCAGCACCAGGGCCGGAGGCCTCCCCTGCCATGAGGCATCCATGGAGGTTCCTGCGTTGGCCTTTGGAATCAAGTGCATCACCACCAGCAGGACTTCCTGCTCGCCTGGAAGAGGAAGGAGAGGAGGAGCCATGGGACCAAGCCTTGGGGGAGGGCAGAGAGAACGGGGCAGGGGGAACCCCGAGACTGGCATTTTTGGAACCCTTGCCGGGCAGGAAGTCACTCCTGCTAAGGAATGGGAGGCCCTGGGCCCCTGAGCCTCTCAGTCCCCTGGTGAGAACAAGGGAATGATTTACATCCAAGGGAAAGCTTCAAAGTCCTTTGCCAGGGGGGGATGCAAGAGGAACCCACCCAACAGGGTGGGTGGATAGGTAGAACCATAGAGAAGGGAAGGCCACCCAACAGCCTGTGCCACTTTCAAGGCTGACACATTTTTTTCAGTGGATGAAAGAGAAGGGGGAACCCACATGGGGGGGGGGGCTGTCCAGCTCTTAAAAATAACATAAAATCAGGGGGCTGGCCAGGAATGGAGCAGACCCTGCTTCTCTTCTGCAAAAGGCCTGGGGCTCACTCTCTCTTCTCCCACTGCCCTTTGAGTTACTGGGTTGGACACAACCTTCCTGTTATTCCTTCTGGAGCCTCGTGGCACAGTGGTTACACTGCAGGACAGCAGCCGAAACTCTGCTCATGATCTGGGCTCAGTCCCACCTAGCGAGCTCGAAGTTCTATCAGCCTTCTATCCTTCTGAGGTCAATAGAGTTAGTCCTCAGCTTGCAGGGGCGGGGGGGGGGGGCACAATGTGTAGTTTGCGTAATTAAATGTTAAACGGCCTGAGAGAGCTTTAAGCACGATGGAGTGATACGGAATAGCACACTTTGCTTTTCGCTTTCTGGCCCCATGGATCATCATCAGGGCCTACCTGCTGTGATCATCTCAAGCCACCTACTCTGCCTGCACGTGAGGTGGGCAAGCAGGCAAAACCTTGTTTAAAAGATCTACTTCCCCAAGTTATAACTGAGTTTCTTCATAAATTGCATCTCCTGCAGCATAAATCAGGCAGGCTAAAGGTGTCCTTCCCCCCATCACACACGGGGTGCGTTAATCAGCTTCCTTCATGCCAAGAGAGCAAATGGTTCCCTTCCATCAGTCCCTTGTTATCCAGTCTTTTTTTCTTCTTCCCTGTTTCATCTCCTCTCGTCTTACTGTGTGTTTCCTTCACCCTCCAGCCAACTATGTCTGCAGCTCAGAATGGCACTTTCCCTTACTTCAGGAATTTGGGCTGCACTCCGGAAAATACATCTGAACGGGGATCTAAATGTTCCCTGATCTTCTTCTTGGGAGGGCAGAGTGATACATTTCAAAGGTTTGTCCCTTCAACATTATGAGAAACCTTGTTCATTTTTTTTAATTCGGAAGGGGGGAAAAAACTTCTATTTTGCACATAGAACTTTCCATTAATAAATAATACACATATAATTAATACAATCCACCTAATAAATATGAAAAAAACATTGCATCTAATAAAAAAATTAATGAATCACCCCATTTTTGTTACTGCTGCAGTTAATGAAAAACAGATTGGTTTTTATGTAGGAGCTAAAATTCAAGCAGCAATTGATTTTTTTTTTTTTAGATGTCAAGACCCTTTTTCGATCAAGGAGGAGAAAATTGGTAGGTATTCATCCTCAAAGGTGGCCCAAGAATCTGCTTATGTTCCGACAGCCACGGAGGGACAGGACGGCTGCCCCCGTTGGTATCTTCTATTTACCACTCAGTCCCTCAAGAGCGTTTTCGATATTGGTGCCCATGCAGGAAGCTATGGGGCAGAAGAGGGGCCTTGAGTTCTCCCTGAACTCCTTCACTTTTAGAGAGACTCCTTGGTGGGACAGGCGCTTTGAGAGATCCTTTAGAAATATCACCTCACAGCCCCCCCGTCTTCCCGGCAATCTGGATCCGGACATGGAAGACTGGAAAGAGAAGAGAAGAGATGGGGGAGGGAGAAAATTCCCATTAACATTCTCAGACCCGAAGGAGAAACTGAGGGCCAGCCTGAAAACGCCCAGGCTGGCGGGCATCTGTGGAGCCTCTCTTGGGGAAGAGACACATTCCATGGTGGTCCTTGGGGTGAAATGGGCACCAGTAGCACATGATGCCTCTGAATTATGAGGATGAGCCAATTGGCCCCCTTTCCCCCCTCCCCCCCACGTCACTGCTCTTTAATGGCTCTCTTGGGTCATCCTAAATGCGTTACCCACAAATAGAAGTGCCATCTTCCGTCTCACTGTACTCCAGGCCAGGATCTGGGTTCAGTGGGTCAGTTGGGGGGGGGGGTCGCTTGCTACCACTTCGCTCCCACCACCATTAGTACCAGTGGGAAGCCTGGCTTTGGGCACTGTGCATGACCGGCAAGGGGGGGGGGCGGTAGACACCCCAGCTCTCTGGGCTGGATTGGGCCACAAGCCCCCCGACGGGTCACCCGGGCAAAATCAAAAACACAATGGAAGGCTTGAACTTCTGAGGGACCCGTTTCAACTCTGTCATGATGTGCAAGCTTCTGAGTTCTCCAGGACTCTTCATCATGGCAGGTGAAGAAAAGGTTGAAGAAGAGCTCACCCCGCCCACTGGTGGAATTACCAGGTGTGTGTGTGTTCTCAGAAAGATATTTCTTCCCCACCTCCTTGAATTTGCTTTGTATTATCCACCACCATGGCCATCGTTGCTTATGGATTCCAGCTTGGCCCGTCCTTCTGCCAAGGCTCCTGCCCTCTCTATGTCTGAGGACCTCCACGGGTTATCCATGCCAAAAAGCTCCAGATAGAGAAGAGGGTAAAGAGGGAGAAGGGGGTGCATTGCTGCCCCAACCTGTCTGCTTTGGGGGCCATGGGTTACACTCAGGGCAACCCACCAAGCTCAGGGGAGTTCAGCTGCCCCTCTCCTCCCCAGGACCCACTGATCCCACAGGCTGCCCCATGGGGTGGGTTCTGCTGAAGTCCAAGGACCTTTCCACTAGACACAGATATCTCTGGTGGGGCGGGGCAATGATGCCTGTGACATGCAGGGTGGTGGGATCAGGTGCTTTTAGGTGACTGGCTGAATATCACCTAACTACTTTTAATTATTATTATAACTGCACACTGTTCTTTCCAACTTATGGTAACCCTCTGGAGGGTTTAAAAGCTCAAAGCTCTCAGGATTGATTGATTTATTTTATTTATTTATTTTTAGATTTCTACCCCGCCCCCCTAGACAATGTCTACTCGGGGCGGCTTACAAATTTGCCTTTCCCTTCTTCTGGGGGTACTTCGGGGATCTCAGGTAGGGGCGATGAGTAGTAATAGGGCATAGCCCCCATCAAATCATCATTTTGACAGGTGCCCCGCCCCCTGTAAGGCGGGACATAAGGCTCAAGGATCGATTTCCGGGGTCAAGGGTCAACCCTGGCCCCTACCGCCGGAAGGGGCGGGTTTTTGGGTGACGTCAGGGTTTGTGGAGGTCACCGTGGACCTATAGGGGTTTTCCTAGAGTCCGGGGTCCCCCGTGACCAGAGGGAGGCCTGAGGATTGGCCCCCCGAAGTATCTTGTCACCCCACGGCCCTGTAGGCCAATAGGAGCCGTTGGAGGTTCTGTGTAGAAACCTTATACTCATGGCCTTTTCCTAGAATCTGTCTCTGTGTGTGTGTGTGTGTGTGTGTGTGTGTGTGTTAAACCCCCTTTTTATTTTACCAGGAATCGCCCCATAGAGTTTTAAGCCATAGTTTTGCAGAGAGATGTTGACCAGAACTTAATAATAATCCACAAAGTAGACAGCTCTCATAAGGCCTATAAACGTTTGAAAAAAGCTTGCAACTTAAAGACAATGTGTAACTATCAAAAACATCAGGCGGCCCCCTGTAGACCAATGAGAAGCGGCTGGAGGGGGTTTGGTTAGAAAAGGGTGGGCCTCCTGTCTCGGAAAGGCCCCAGCAGTGTTTTTGGAGAGTTCTGCGAGCGCTGACTGTTCTTTGCAGAGGCTGTGCTGCTTTGGAGACGATGGCTGACAAAGAGAATCAAGCTCCCGAGACAAGCCAAAAGGATCCGGGGAGACCCAAAAGGCGTTTGCGACCCAAAGGTTACTACTATGGAGCTGTGGGCTTTTCTCAGCCCCTGTACCCCTTAGGAACCCCTACAAGGCTCAGGGGGTGCTTGCCTGAAGAAAAGCTAAGAAAATACAAGTCTGCAGAAGACCTGTACGTATTTAACGCAAAGACAAAAAAGCAGCCGCCGAAAAGCACAAGAAAGCCGGCCTGTACCCTGATGTGGGGTGATGAAGAATCTGATGATGAGCTCAATAGTGCTTGTGACCAAGGGTTAAAAGCAGGTTTGCAGAGGCCGCCCGGAGAGACCCCGAATCCAGTAGAGGATGTGGATGGCGGTGTGCTGGCTACACCGGGTTTTGTGGGGGATGACAATGGCCCTGAGGATCTGACCGTGGAAGAGGATCAAGATGAAGGCTTTGAGAGCGATACAGAGGCCCAAGTCAACCTGGTAAGATCAATTTTCTAAAAGACGTAGTTATGGGTGACGTTAGGGGATGGTGGTGGTATGGTCTTTAAAAAGCTTACTAAAATGTTGTCTCATTCTCGCCCACAGGAGAATGCTCAGCATGATGATGATGATGAGAAATCGCCCTGCAGGAATATACAGTCTGTAAATCTGTCCTGTATTTCATGTGTTTCTACAACCCCCGAAGTTTAGATGTATGTTTTACAATGCCCTTATAATATACTGGTTTTAATAAAGAGCATTTATTGTACCATAACTTGTTCATATTTGTATACATTTATAATAGGTTAAAACAAAGTAAAGCTAATCTGTATGTCATGTGCTTCTACTAGCCCTGAGGTTTAGAGGTTTGCTTTACAAAAGCTTTGTAATATACTGTCTTCTAATAAAGAGTCTTGATTGTACCATACCTTGTGCATATTTGTATATATTTATAATAGGTTAAAACAATTATTTATTGCAAGGATTCAGCACAGATTGGCAGTAAGGGGAAAAAGAAAATGAGTCATTTCTGTTTACCTGTGAAAATCGAGATTTCAGACGTTTGAACTCACATCAGAATCAGGTCAGCTCAGGACCAAATAGGTCCAAAACCGAACTGCCAAAAGAAGTGTTAAGAAATAGCTGTGAGTGAGTGCTAATGGTTTATGAATGAAACTCCGTTTCAATATTCAAAATCCTCAGTGGTGGAAAAATGTTAAGAAAGTCAAAAGTGTTGAACTTGCTGAGCATGTCCTGCCTGTCCAGCAGAGTTAGTCCACTTTCCTGCAACACAGAAAGGGAAAGAAGGGTTTATTTTTTCTTTGTAGAGGCACATCTAGTATAAGTGAAAGGCTACATAGACTAGCTTTAACCCAGCGTCCCTCATAAAAGTAAGAATCAGCACTCGCTTGTCTAAAGCTTTGTCAGATCCACAAATTCCACAGGCTAATAGAGCTGTAGTGATGAAAAGTTTTGAAAAAATGATTCAGAGTTATACTATACCATCTCTCCCTCAGAGTTTTGATACCCATCAGCGTGCATATAGAACAAATAGATCAACGGGGTGCTGCCTGTCCAGCATAGTTAGTCCACTTTCCTGCAACACAGAAAGGGGAAAAGAAGGGTTTATTTCTTTGCAGAGGCACAGCTACATAATGTGAACTTGAGGGTTTTGCCATGCCCATCCTGTAACAAGGTTCCTAAACATTTAGAATTGTTGGTTTCTAGGGCAGCAGGAATGTGAATGGGTAAGCGCCCTAAGAACTGTCCCACCTCTCTTCTTTTCTCTAAACATGTTCAGTTATATATCAGTGACAGAAAGGAAACAGCATTTCATGACATACAATACTTTTACACAACTAACTTTATATACATATGTTTGTCCACCTTTTTGTGGCTGAGTATAATTATGGCTTTCAGGATGAAAATGTAGAAATCATGACTTATATAAAACAGAACTACAAAAATCTCTTTTGATAGTGGTAGAAAACTGCTAAATAATACAAGAGGCATTCAAAATCCCCATGAACTACAGTTAAATTGGTTAGAAATAGCATGCAGAACCTCGGGCTGCTGTCTTGGGATTATTAAAGAGAGGCTCTGTATACCTAAAAAATAAAAATCTTCTGTTAGCTATATTCTAATGTGTTCATGAGGGTGGATAAAATACTGTCCTACCTAGCTGAGCTATTGGGCATCACTGAAAGAGCATTTCTTTCAAAACATTTTTAAAAAACAAGTTCAGTTATATATCAGTGACAGAAAGGAAACATCATCCTGAAAGTTGCCAGTTTCCTCTGTTATTAAGCTGTGCTGAAACCTGGGATGTTTATTTTCTGGTGGATATATAGAAATAAGATCTGGAATTTTCTTGAAAAATTCTTCTAACTTGCCCCCATCATTAAAGCTTTGGGGCTAATAGATCTGTAGTGATGAAAAGTTTTGAAAAAAAATGATTCAGAGTTATACTATACCATCTCTCCCTCAGAGTTTTGATACCCATCAGCGTGCATATAGAGCAAATAGATCAACGGGGTGCTGTAGCTTTTTTTTAATTATTATTACACAAGCATAATGCATTGTCACATGTGGAGCAGTAGGGGATGTTTCTCAATGGCTTTCTGATCAGGACGTCTATACATTGCATAGAGAACAGTACAAAAAACCCCACATTTTAGTAAAATTGATTAATTTTTCTACCTTTTTATACCCAAGGAAGATTCCTAGAATCTCTGTGTGCGTGTTAAAATCCCTTTTGATTTTCCAGAAGTACCCCATAGTTTTAAGCAACAGTGCTTTTAGAGATTGTTAAGTTGTATTTTATGAATGAAACTCAGTTTCAATATTCAAAATCCTCAGTGGTGGAAAAATGTTAAGAAAGTCAAAAGTGTTGAACTTGCTGAGCATGTCCTGCCTGTCCAGCATAGTTAGTCCACTTTCCTGCAACACAGAAAGGGGGGGAAAGAAGGGTTTATTTCTTTGCAGAGGCACAGCTACATAATGTGAACTTGAGGGTTTTGCCATGCCCATCCTGTAACAAGGTTCCTAAACATTTAGAATTGTTGGTTTCTAGGGCAGCAGGAATGTGAATGGGTAAGCGCCCTAAGAACTGTCCCCCCTCTCTTCTTTTCTCTAAACATGTTCAGTTATATATCAGTGACAGAAAGGAAACATCATTTCATGACATACAATACTTTTACACAACTAACTTTATATACATATGTTTGTCCACCTTTTTGTGGCTGAGTATAATTATGGCTTTCAGGATGAAAATGTAGAAATCATGACTTATATAAAACAGAACTACAAAAATCTCTTTTGATAGTGGTAGAAAACTGCTAAATAATACAAGAGGCATTCAAAATCCCCATGAACTACAGTTAAATTGGTTAGAAATAGCATGCAGAACCTCGGGCTGCTGTCTTGGGATTATTAAAGAGAGGCTCTGTATACCTAAAAAATAAAAATCTTCTGTTAGCTATATTCTAATGTGTTCATGAGGGTGGATAAAATACTGTCCTACCTAGCTGAGCTATTGGGCATCACTGAAAGAGCATTTCTTTCAAAACATTTTTAAAAAACAAGTTCAGTTATATATCAGTGACAGAAAGGAAACATCATCCTGAAAGTTGCCAGTTTCCTCTGTTATTAAGCTGTGCTGAAACCTGGGATGTTTATTTTCTGGTGGATATATAGAAATAAGATCTGGAATTTTCTTGAAAAATTCTTCTAACTTGCCCCCATCATTAAAGCTTTGGCATTTCTGTTTGTATCAACAACAGCAAGTTGTAATATTGCTCAAAGGAAGATTTCATAGCATGAGGAACAGAACTGATAATTACTAATGCATAACTTATCTGAAATAGTTAACTTACTCCAAAAATGGCTGCTAGACATAACCTGTCTTAACTAATGTGGGTGTTTAAGTCTCACAGGCCAAGCTTCTCTCACTTCTGAGATTATACACATTAGCTTGCTTTGTTTGGTGATTGGTCTTCAGAATTTAAGCATGGAGCTCCTTGGAGCCGTTGGAGGTTCTGTGTAGAAAAGGGGGTGGCTGTAGGGCATGCCTTGGCATGCCCTTAGGCCGCCTGGGGCTTGAAATGCCACAGCAGGGGGATTTCGGGGCCCCTTCTGATATACTGTAGCAATAAATTAAATAATTAGACCTTCAAAAAAGGGAGACAATTTTAAAAGCAATGGTTTAAAAAAGCAACAACAACAAGCCTCTTCTGTTATGAATGATTTCCGGGGCCCTTCTGCGCGCGCTTGCCGCTCTTTGCAGAGACCGGAACGGTTTGGAGACGATGGCGGACCAGGAAAAAACCTGCAATAAGTTGAACAGTACAAAAATAAAAATAAAAACCCACGTTTTAGTAAAAACTGCTTTAAGACTATCCAAAGTAAAACATTTTCCACATTTTATACTCATGGCCTTTTCCTAGAATCTGTCTGTGTGTGTGTGTGTTAAACCCCCTTTTTATTTTACCAGGAATCGCCCCATAGAGTTTTAAGCCCATAGTTTTGCAGAGAGATGTTGACCAGAACTTAATAATAATCCACAAAGTAGACAGCTCTCATAAGGCCTATAAACTTTTGAAAAAAGCTTGCAACTTAAAGACAATGTGTAACTATCAAAAACATCAGGCGGCCCCCTGTAGACCAATGAGAAGCGGCTGGAGGGGGTTTTGGTTAGAAAAGGGTGGGCCTCCTGTCCTCGGAAAGGCCCCAGCAGTGTTTTTGGGAGAGTTCTGCGAGCGCTGACTGTTCTTTGCAGAGGCTGTGCTGCTTTGGAGACGATGGCTGACAAAGAGAATCAAGCTCCCGAGACAAGCCAAAAAGGATCCGGGGAGACCCAAAAGGCGTTTGCGACCCAAAGGTTACTACTATGGAGCTGTGGGCTTTTCTCAGCCCCTGTACCCCTTAGGAACCCCTACAAGGCTCAGGGGGTGCTTGCCTGAAGAAAAAGCTAAGAAAAATACAAGTCTGCAGAAAGACCTGTACGTATTTAACGCAAAGACAAAAAAAGCAGCCGCCGAAAAGCACAAGAAAGCCGGCCTGTACCCTGATGTGGGGTGATGAAGAATCTGATGATGAGCTCAATAGTGCTTGTGACCAAGGGTTAAAAGCAGGTTTGCAGAGGCCGCCCGGAGAGACCCCGAATCCAGTAGAGGATGTGGATGGCGGTGTGCTGGCTACACCGGGGTTTTGTGGGGGATGACAATGGCCCGGAGGATCTGACCGTGGAAGAGGATCAAGATGAAGGCTTTGAGAGAGCGATACAGAGGCCCAAGTCAACCTGGTAAGATCAATTTTCTAAAAGACGTAGTTATGGGTGACGTTAGGGGATGGTGGTGGTATGGTCTTTAAAAAGCTTACTAAAATTGTTGTCTCATTTCTCGCCCACAGGAGAATGCTCAGCATGATGATGATGATGAGAAATCGCCCTGCAGGAATATACAGTCTGTAAATCTGTCCTGTATTTCATGTGTTTCTACAACCCCCGAAGTTTAGATGTATGTTTTTACAATGCCCTTATAATATACTGGTTTTAATAAAGAGCAATTTATTGTACCATAACTTGTTCATATTTGTATACATTTATAATAGGTTAAAAACAAAGTAAAGCTAATCTGTATGTCATGTGCTTCTACTAGCCCTGAGGTTTTAGAGGTTTGCTTTACAAAAGCCTTGTAATATACTGTCTTCTAATAAAGAGTCTTGATTGTACCATACCTTGTGCAATATTTGTATATATTTATAATAGGTTATAAAACAATTATTTATTGCAAGGATTCAGCACAGATTGGCAGTAAGGGGAAAAAGAAAATGAGTCATTTTCTGTTTATCTGTGAAAATCGAGATTTTCAGACGTTTTGAACTCACATCAGAATCAGGTCAGCTCAGGACCAAATAGGTCCAAAACCGAACTGCCAAAAGAAGTGTTAAGAAATAGCTGTGAGTGAGTGCTAATGGTTTATGAATGAAAACTCAGTTTCAATATTCAAAATCCTCAGTGGTGGAAAAAATGTTAAGAAAGTCAAAAGTGTTGAACTTGCTGAGCATGTCCTGCCTGTCCAGCAGAGTTAGTCCACTTTCCTGCAAACACAGAAAGGGGAAAAGAAGGGTTTATTTCTTTGCAGAGGCACAGCTACATAATGTGAACTTGAGGGTTTTGCCATGCCCATCCTGTAAACAAGGTTCCTAAACATTTAGAATTGTTGGTTTCTAGGGCAGCAGGAATGTGAATGGGTAAGCGCCCTAAGAACTGTCCCCCACCTCTCTTCTTTTCTCTAAACATGTTCAGTTTATATATCAGTGACAGAAAGGAAACAGCATTTCATGACATACAATACTTTTTACACAACTAACTTTATATACATATGTTTTGTCCACCTTTTTGTGGCTGAGTATAATTATGGCTTTCAGGATGAAAATGTAGAAATCATGACTTATATAAAACAGAACTACAAAAAATCTCTTTTGATAGTGGTAGAAAAACTGCTAAATAATACAAGAGGCATTCAAAAATCCCCATGAACTACAGTTAAATTGGTTAGAAATAGCATGCAGAAACCTCGGGCTGCTGTCTTGGGATTATTAAAGAGAGGCTCTGTATACCTAAAAAATAAAAATCTTCTGTTAGCTATATTCTAATGTGTTCATGAGGGTGGATAAAATACTGTCCCTACCTAGCTGAGCTATTGGGCATCACTGAAAGAGCATTTCTTTCAAAACATTTTTAAAAAACAAGTTCAGTTATATATCAGTGACAGAAAGGAAAACATCATCCTGAAAGTTGCCAGTTTCCTCTGTTATTAAGCTGTGCTGAAACCTGGGATGTTTATTTTCTGGTGGATATATAGAAATAAGATCTGGAATTTTTCTTGAAAAATTCCTTCTAACTTGCCCCCATCATTAAAGCTTTGGCATTTCTGTTTGTTATCAACAACAGCAAGTTGTAATATTGCTCAAAGGGAAGATTTCATAGCATGAGGAACAGAACTGATAATTACTAATGCATAACTTATCTGAAATAGTTAACTTACTCCAAAAATGGCTGCTTAGACATAACCTGTCTTAACTAATGTGGGTGTTTAAGTCTCACAGGCCAAGCTTCTCTCACTTCTGAGATTATTATTACACATTAGCTTGCTTTGTTTGGTGATTGGTCTTCAGAATTTAAGCATGGAGCTCCTTGGAAGGCTGGTTTCACAAACTGTGTAGTATTGTTTTAATTCTTGAACAGAATGGCATCTTTTCTGTGCAGGACTCACCAGAAAAGGGCATTTATACTGTACAGAATTTCACAGCTTCCTGCACAGAATGGGCAAAAAATAAATAAAAGCAAAACTGTTTCCTCATGTTCATGAGAAGCCATGTGCCATTTTGGTATCTCAGAGATACAGACCCCTGACAACGCCCTGTTTTGCTAGGGTGTTGCAAAAAGCAAATGTTTCTGTCTACAGCAGGTTTCACACACACACACACACACACACACACACACACCGCATCATCCTCGAGATGTTTAACAAATCTACTATTGAGACTTTTTCCATTAAATGTCTTGTCGCAATAAGATACCTCAGAGAAACAGGTCCTGGCAATTCTGTTTATTAATTATCAATAAGGCAAGGTAAATTAACCTTTCACTAGACATTTTTCTGTGTTTCAAATAATGCAAGGACTGAATAAAAATCCCCCTTTTCGAAATGAACTGTCTCTCACAAACAAAATATGGATGTACATAAACACTCTTATGAAATGCTTAGAAAACCTCTCAAAAGGCCTATTCTTTTTTAAATAGATTATGGAAGCCAACAGATGATCAATTTCTACAGGATGTCTTATTAATGGTTAAAATATTTTGAGTACTTGCCATACCTCATATACATGCATATTTATTTGTTACATTTCTATATTGCATTTCTTCAATGAGCTCCTTAGAGTTCAAGGTAACTTTAAAAAAGTTGTCAAAATGAAGCTTTGTTTCAGCATGTTTCACAAGGCTCCTACAATCTTTTTTGGGGGGAAACTAAATTTTTAATTACAGCTCTCTGAGGCAGGCCAGCCGTGTAACAACGATCCTAACCCAAATAGACCTCAGAGCTTCAAAAGCATAATGAAGGCTAGCTGGGAACAATGCCAAGAAACTTATTTTCCAGTGGCCCAATAAAGGTATATCCTATTTTTCTTCCCTCCCCTGAGATTCAAAAGCCCCGCGCTCACCTTGCAAGCCTCCGTCCTCCATTGGAAAAGGAAAGAGCCAACGCGCCCGCCGCCTCTTTAAAGACGCAAGGACCCCCCGCCCCCCTCCGCCCCACCCCATCATCAGCTAATCAGGCGCCTGAAGCAAGCAGTAAAGCTACTGAAAGCATTTTGACTACAGCTCCCAGAATGCCTCTGTAAGGCCCCTGGTTACAGTGCACAGGGGGGCTAGTCACTTCTTCACTACACCCAAGCCAGCAAAACTTATCCAAGTGAGAACTGTTCTAAATTTATGAAAAGAAAGGATCGTTCTAGCAGGGCCCATTTTTACATATTTACACAGCCAAAAGGGATGGCCGTAGGTAGGGGCCATTTGCTAGCTCATAACTTGTACTACATCCAAAGAATGTTCTGCATATAAAGTTGGGGTGGGGGGTTATCATGGCTGCTAGAATCCATTGTACATGTAATGCCCCTTTCCTCTATGACAGGTGGCTCTAGTAACGGCATATATGAATAAATTTAAAAAGAGGCAGGCACAGGAATTATCACATGTTCTCTCTAGTTGCTTTTTTCTAACCCTGGTGGTTATTCTGTCTACAGCAGGTTTCACACACACACACACACACACACACACACACACACACACACACACACACACACACACACACACACACACACACAACGCATCATCCTCGAGAAAGTCAAACATTGACGCCGTGGAGAAGCTTCTATTCATTCAGCAAAAACAAGACCCGGAGCTGATTGTGGCCTCTGGTCATCATCTTCTTATAACAAAACTCAAGCTTAAACTGAAGAAAGGAGGAAAAACGCTCCGGGTCTTGTTTTACATGTACATGGATTCTAGCAGCCATGATAACCCCCACCCCAACTTTATATGCAGAACATTCTTTGGATGTAGTACAAGTTATGAGCTAGCAAATGGCCCTACCTACGGCCATCCCTTTTGGCTGGTAAATATGTAAAAATGGGCCTGCTAGAACGATCCTTTCTTTTCATAAATTTAGAACAGTTCTCACTTGGATAAGTTTTGCTGGCTTGGGTGTAGTGAAGAAGTGACTAGCCCCCCTGTGCACTGTAACCAGGGGCCTTACAGAGGCATTCTGGGAGCTGTAGTCAAAATGCTTTCAGTAGCTTTACTGCTTGCTTCAGGCGCCTGATTAGCTGATGATGGGGTGGGGCGGAGGGGGCGGGGGTCCTTGCGTCTTTAAAGAGGCGGCGGGCGCGTTGGCTCTTTCCTTTTCCAATGGAGGACGGAGGCTTGCAAGGTGAGCGCGGGGCTTTTGAATCTCAGGGGAGGGAAGAAAATAGGATATACCTTTATTGGGCCACTGGAAAATAAGTTTCTTGGCATTGTTCCAGCTAGCCTTCATTATGCTTTTGAAGCTCTGAGGTCTATTTGGGTTAGGATCGTTGTTACACGGCTGGCCTGCCTCAGAGAGCTGTAATTAAAATTTAGTTTCCCCCAAAAAAGATTGTAGGAGCCTTGTGAAACATGCTGAAACAAAGCTTCATTTTGACAACTTTTTAAAGTTACCTTGAACTCTAAGGAGCTCATTGAAGAAATGCAATATAGAAATGTAACAAATAAATATGCATGTATATGAGGTATGGCAAGTACTCAAAATATTTTAACCATTAATAAGACATCCTGTAGAAATTGATCATCTGTTGGCTTCCATAATCTATTTAAAAAAGAATAGGCCTTTTGAGAGGTTTCTAAGCATTTCATAAGAGTGTTTATGTACATCCATATTTTGTTTGTGAGAGACAGTTCATTTCGAAAAGGGGATTTTTATTCAGTCCTTGCATTATTGAAACACAGAAAAATGTCTAGTGAAAGGTTAATTTACCTTGCCTTATTGATAATTAATAAACAGAATTGCCAGGACCTGTTTCTCTGAGGTATCTTATTGCGACAAGACATTTAATGGAAAAAGTCTCAATAGTAGATTTGTTAAACATCTCGAGGATGATGCGGTGTGTGTGTGTGTGTGTGTGTGTGTGTGTGAAACCTGCTGTAGACAGAAACATTTGCTTTTTGCAACACCCTAGCAAAACAGGCGTTGTCAGGGGTCTGTATCTCTGAGATACCAAAATGGCACATGGCTTCTCATGAACATGAGGAAACAGTTTTGCTTTTATTTATTTTTGCCCATTCTGTGCAGGAAGCTGTGAAATTCTGTACAGTATAATGCCCTTTCTGGTGAGTCCTGCACAGAAAAGATGCCATTCTGTTCAAGAATTAAAACAATACTACACAGTTTGTGAAACCAGCCTTCCAAGGAGCTCCATGCTTAAATTCTGAAGACCAATCACCAAACAAAGCAAGCTAATGTGTATAATAATCTCAGAAGTGAGAGAAGCTTGGCCTGTGAGACTTAAACACCCACATTAGTTAAGACAGGTTATGTCTAGCAGCCATTTTTGGAGTAAGTTAACTATTTCAGATAAGTTATGCATTAGTAATTATCAGTTCTGTTCCTCATGCTATGAAATCTTCCTTTGAGCAATATTACAACTTGCTGTTGTTGATACAAACAGAAATGCCAAAGCTTTAATGATGGGGGCAAGTTAGAAGAATTTTTCAAGAAAATTCCAGATCTTATTTCTATATATCCACCAGAAAATAAACATCCCAGGTTTCAGCACAGCTTAATAACAGAGGAAACTGGCAACTTTCAGGATGATGTTTCCTTTCTGTCACTGATATATAACTGAACTTGTTTTTTAAAAATGTTTTGAAAGAAATGCTCTTTCAGTGATGCCCAATAGCTCAGCTAGGTAGGACAGTATTTTATCCACCCTCATGAACACATTAGAATATAGCTAACAGAAGATTTTTATTTTTTAGGTATACAGAGCCTCTCTTTAATAATCCCAAGACAGCAGCCCGAGGTTCTGCATGGTATTTCTAACCAATTTAACTGTAGTTCATGGGGATTTTGAATGCCTCTTGTATTATTTAGCAGTTTTCTACCACTATCAAAAGAGATTTTTGTAGTTCTGTTTTATATAAGTCATGATTTCTACATTTTCATCCTGAAAGCCATAATTATACTCAGCCACAAAAAGGTGGACAAACATATGTATATAAAGTTAGTTGTGTAAAAGTATTGTATGTCATGAAATGCTTTTTCCTTTCTGTCACTGATATATAACTGAACATGTTTAGAGAAAAGAAGAGAGGTGGGACAGTTCTTAGGGCGCTTACCCATTCACATTCCTGCTGCCCTAGAAACCAACAATTCTAAATGTTTAGGAACCTTGTTACAGGATGGGCATGGCAAAACCCTCAAGTTCACATTATGTAGCTGTGCCTCTGCAAAGAAATAAACCCTTCTTTTCCCCTTTCTGTGTTGCAGGAAAGTGGACTAACTCTGCTGGACAGGCAGGACATGCTCAGCAAGTTCAACACTTTTGACTTTCTTAACATTTTTCCACCACTGAGGATTTTGAATATTGAAACTGAGTTTCATTCATAAACCATTAGCACTCACTCACAGCTATTTCTTAACACTTCTTTTGGCAGTTCGGTTTTGGACCTATTTGGTCCTGAGCTGACCTGATTCTGATGTGAGTTCAAACGTCTGAAATCTCGATTTTCACAGGTAAACAGAAATGACTCATTTTCTTTTTCCCCTTACTGCCAATCTGTGCTGAATCCTTGCAATAAATAATTGTTTTAACCTATTATAAATATATACAAATATGCACAAGGTATGGTACAATCAAGACTCTTTATTAGAAGACAGTATATTACAAGGCTTTTGTAAAGCAAACCTCTAAACCTCAGGGCTAGTAGAAGCACATGACATACAGATTAGCTTTACTTTGTTTTAACCTATTATAAATGTATACAAATATGAACAAGTTATGGTACAATAAATGCTCTTTATTAAAACCAGTATATTATAAGGGCATTGTAAAACATACATCTAAACTTCGGGGGTTGTAGAAACACATGAAATACAGGACAGATTTACAGACTGTATATTCCTGCAGGGCGATTTCTCATCATCATCATCATGCTGAGCATTCTCCTGTGGGCGAGAATGAGACAACATTTTAGTAAGCTTTTTAAAGACCATACCACCACCATCCCCTAACGTCACCCATAACTACGTCTTTTAGAAAATTGATCTTACCAGGTTGACTTGGGCCTCTGTATCGCTCTCAAAGCCTTCATCTTGATCCTCTTCCACGGTCAGATCCTCAGGGCCATTGTCATCCCCCACAAAACCCAGTGTAGCCAGCACACCGCCATCCACATCCTCTACTGGATTCGGGGTCTCTCCGGGCGGCCTCTGCAAACCTGCTTTTAACCCTTGGTCACAAGCACTATTGAGCTCATCATCAGATTCTTCATCACCCCACATCAGGGTACAGGCCGGCTTTCTTGTGCTTTTCGGCGGCTGCTTTTTTGTCTTTGCGTTAAATACGTACAGGTCTTCTGCAGACTTGTATTTTCTTAGCTTTTCTTCAGGCAAGCACCCCCTGAGCCTTGTAGGGGTTCCTAAGGGGTACAGGGGCTGAGAAAAGACCACAGCTCCATAGTAGCAACCTTTGGGTCGCAAACGCCTTTTGGGTCTCCCCGGATCCTTTTGGCTTGTCTCGGGAGCTTGATTCTCTTTGTCAGCCATCGTCTCTAAAGCAGCACAGCCTCTGCAAAGAACAGTCAGCGCTCGCAGAACTCTCCAAAAACACTGCTGGGGCCTTTCCGAGACAGGAGGCCCACCCTTTTCTAACCAAACCCCCTCCAGCCGCTTCTCATTGGTCTACAGGGGGCCGCCTGATGTTTTTGATAGTTACACATTGTCTTTAAGTTGCAAGCTTTTTTCAAAAGTTTATAGGCCTTATGAGAGCTGTCTACTTTGTGGATTATTATTAAGTTCTGGTCAACATCTCTCTGCAAAACTATGGCTTAAAACTCTATGGGGCGATTCCTGGTAAAATAAAAAGGGGGTTTAACACACACACACACACACACACACACACACACACACAGATTCTAGGAAAAGGCCACGAGTATAAAATGTGGAAAATGTTTTACTTTGGATAGTCTTAAAGCAGTTTTACTAAAACGTGGGTTTTTATTTTTATTTTTGTACTGTTCAACTTATTGCAGGTTTTTTTTCCTGGTCCGCCATCGTCTCCAAACCGTTCCGGTCTCTGCAAAGAGCGGCAAGCGCGCGCAGAAGGGCCCCGAAATCATTCATAACAGAAGAGGCTTGTTGTTGTTGCTTTTTAACCATTGCTTTAAAATTGTCTCCTCTTTTGAAGGGCTAATTATTTAATTTATTGTTACAGTATATCAGAAGGGCCCCGAAATCCCCTGCTGTGGCATTTCAGCCCCAGGCGGCCTAAGGGCATGCCAAGGCATGCCCTACAGCCACCTCTTGGCCTACAGGGCCGTGGGGTGACAAGATACTTCGGGGGGCCAATCCTCAGGCCTCCCTCTGGTCACGGGGGACCCTGGACTCTAGGAAAACCCCTATAGGTCCACGGTGACCTCCACAAACCCTGACGTCACCCCTCAACCCGCCCCTTCCGGCGGTAGGGGCCAGGGTTGACCCTTGACCCCGGAAATCGATCCTTGAGCCTTATGTCCCGCCTTACAGGGGGCGGGGCACCTGTCAAAATGATGATTTGATGGGGGCTATGCCCTATTACTACTTCTGTGCACCAGCGAGACCACATACCTGGTGGGTCCATGGATCTTTCCAGCACACTTCAATTTCCATCCCATGTGGTAGGGAATCTCCTATTACAATGACTTCTTCACATCTTCTTCCTATAGGGTGTGGGTTCAGGGCCTCTGCTTGGCTGGGTTTCTGTCCCTCTCATACACTCCTGCCTGGTCTCCTCTTTGACTTTGTCTACTTGCTGTCAACCCTGAGTGCTCACTGGAAGGACAGATCCTGAAGCTGAGGCTCCAATCCTTTGGCCATCTCATGAGAAGAGAAGACTCCCTGGAAAAGACCCTGATGTTGGGAAAGTGTGAAGGCAAGAGGAGAAGGGGACGACAGAGGACGAGATGGCTGGACAGTGCCATCAAAGCAACCAACATGAATTTGACCCAACTCTGGGAGGCAGTGGAAGACAGGAGGGCCTGGCGTGCTCTGGTCCATGGGGTCACGAAGACTCGGACACGACTTAACGACTAAACAACAACAACTTGCTGTCTGCCAGATTCCTCATCAAGAACCTGAAAATGGTTTTGCAGTTCCACCGGTGAAGAGAAGTCTTCTCCTTCTTTTGCTCTTAGCTGTGACTCTTTCCCATGGTGCTTCCTCCACTATGTTTGGCATTCTCTTCCTCTGCCTTTCCTTCTTTCTCTTCCCCCTCCAGGGCCTCCATGGATGGCAGCAGCTGCTGCTGCTCAGGAGTTCTGTCCATGTATAATTCACCTTCCCTTGTAGCTTTAAGTGTGGCTACTCGCTGCTCCAGTTCTCTCGCTTTTTGTTCTAGCAATGCCACTAGTTTGCACTTGCTGCATGTGTACGCCATGTTACACTCAGGCACAAAGGCAAATGTTGCACAAACTTTGCAGGTCACCACAACTCCATAATCCCCCTTTGCTTTCTGCTTTGATCTTTTTGTCTGTGAATGCCCTTTCCCTTTATTTTGTTATCCTAAATGTAATAAAAAGTTGATTCATATTTGACTAGACATTAGCCTTCGAGGAGCTGTGAGACTCCTTCTTTGGTTGCGTTCCCACCGACTGTCCAGGCTGCCCCTCTGGAGGAAAAACAGGTCTCCTCCTGTGCAGGCTGCCTGACCTGTCCTGCTAAGGAACAGGCGGAACTTGGGCAAGCTGTATTAGGATAATGCGGTTATTTCGGTTAATTAATTCCTTTGTGTTTCACAGCAGTAAGCACTAAAAATATCCAGGAGTAAATAAAGGGAAAAGGCATTCAATAAACAAGGATTTTGCAAATACATATATATATGTGCACACATCCATCTACTTATGCCTTGCTCAGAAAAAAACAACTCACATTCGGTTTGTAAAATAATAGTAATAATACCGTTTCCCCGAAAATAAGACAGGGTCTTATATTAATTTTTGCTCCAAAAAACGCATTAGGGCTTATTTTCAGGGGGTGCTTTATTTTTTTCATATACAATCTACATTTATTCAAATACAGTCATGTCATCTTCTGGTTGCTGTACAAGGGGCTTATTTAACTTAACTGGGGCTTATTTTTGGGGTAGGGCTTATATTACAAGCATCCTGAAAAATCATACTAGGGCTTATTTTCAGGGAAACATTGTAATAATAAGCTTTACTCACAGTTAAAAACAGTAACAATAACATATACCAATATGAAGGGGGGAAAGTTCAAAAAAGGAGGGCTTGTTAGAAGAGTAAAAAAAAGTAAAAAAGGCTTAAAAGACAAAATATGCTGAATGCTGAACAGTAAAAAAGCAATTTAGATAAAATGTGGCTAGGCTAAAAAGGGAGAAACAAAGTAACATGGGTAGGCAGCAAATCAGCTGTGTGTGGAAGGAGAAGTCCTAACTGTTGCTTCCTGTCCAACATATAGATTTCTCAGGAGACAGATAAGGTGGTCAGGCACTCCCATTTCTTTAAGAACTTACCATAGTTTGTTGTGGTCCACACAGTCAAAGGCTTTTGCGTAGTCAATGAAGCAGAAGGAGATATTTTTCTGGAACTCTCTGGCTTTCTCCATAATCCAGCGCATGTTAGCAATTTGGTCTCGAGTTCCTCTGCCCCTTCGAAATCCAGCTTGTACTTCTGGGAGTTCTTCGTCCACATACTGCTGAAGCCTACCTTGTAGGATTTTGAGCATAACCTTGCTAGCGTGTGAGATGAGTGCAATTGTACGGTAGTTGGAGCATTCTTTGGCACTGCCCTTCTTTGGGATTGGGATGTAGACTGATCTTTTCCAATCCTCTGGCCACTGCTGAGTTTTCCAAACTTGCTGGCATATTGAGTGTAGCACCTTAACAGCGTCATCTTTTAAGATTTTAAATAGTTCGACTGGAATGCCATCACCTCCACTCAAGGTCACTCAAAAGAGGCGGATCCTTCAGGAGCCTCTTGAAACTAGGGAAGGAGGGGGCCAGGCGAAGCTCCACCAGAGGGTGATTCCAGGGGGATGGGGCCACCACCGAGAAGGCCCAAGTTCTTGTTGAAGATTTTCTGGCCTTTGATGGCATGGCCACCCAGAAGAGCAGAGCAGGAGAGGATCTGGCCGCATGGGAAGATGCCTTAGGGGAAAGACGCTCTGACAAGTAACAGGGTCTCAAACAGTGAAGTGCCTTGAACTTGATCTGGGACACAACTGGTATCCAGCGCAGGTGAGTCAGAACTGGGGAGATGTGATTAAATTTGCCCACATCTGCCACCTACCAGACAGACACTTCAGGTCAGCCTCCAGGGAAGCCCCATGTGCAGAATGTTAGAGTATTCAATCCTGGAGATCACTAATATGTGCACCGGTGTCCCGAGGGCTCCATCATCTCGGTAGAGGCGGAGCGGAGTGATGAGCCTCAGTTGATTAAAGGCTGATCTGGACATGGCTGTGACCTGGGCATCCCAGGAAAGGCCGGGTCCAGGAGAACGCCCACATTCCAAACTCAGTCCCTAAGCAGGACATTTGCACCATCCAGCCTACGGGATGACAACCCCTGGCCTGTCAGAGGGACCCCTCCGGGAGGATGAACAGAAGGGGAGGTGGAGTGGCAGTATATGTCAAAAATAGGCATTCCTGCACAGGCATACAGGAGGAGGAGAGTGGCTGTCCCACCAAGAGCTTCTGGATCAATCTAGTTGGGGCAAAAAACAAATGGAACTTGGTAGTTGGAGTCTACTACCGACCACCCAATCAAAGAGAGGAAGCAGATGAAACTTTTGAAAAACAAATTGCGAGGATTTCAAAGAGACACAAAGTCGTGGTGATGGGAGATTTCAGTTATCCGGATATATGTTGGGAGGCAAATTCTGCCAAGTCTGGCCCTCCCAAGAAATCCCTGGCTTGTGTGGCTGATCATTTTCTCCTCCAAAAAGTGGAGAAAGAAACTAGAGGACTAGCTAAACCTGACTTGATTCTGACCAATAGAGACGACTTGGTGGGGGAAATGGCAGTAAGGGGAACTCTGGGCGAGAGGGACATGTTCTACTAGAATTCTTGATTTCAAAGGAAACCAAAGCCAACCCATATGCTGGATTTTTTTAAAAAAAAACAAAACCATTTTTAATAATTTCAGAAGAAGGATGAGTAAGGTCCCTGTGAGGATATGGGTTTTGCAGTACTTGTTTCCCAGGATTCGCAGGTGTTTCATCTTGGCCTCAGACCGAGCTCCCATTGTGGAAGAAAAAAGAAGAAGGCCACATCTCCAGACTGATAAACATTGCATTCCATTTTAATGGCTGACCAGCTTGGGAACAGGAACTGCGGAAAATTACAGGGAAGAGGTGTGGACGGCTGAACAAAAGACTGTATCCTAATTGGATACTATCAGGAAGCAGAGGCTTTAGAGGGGGGGGTTAGGGGTGTTTGTGTGTGTGTGTTTGTGTTTAAGTTGGAGAGGAAGAAAGAGGAGGACAGATTAATGCCTTCTCTGATTGATTAGGAGATTTAGCAATGGTTACTTAGAATACCTTAATAATTAAATAGTAAAACTATTAACTCGCTCAGCTGTGGACGTGCCTGGAAGCGAAAGGACAGTCCGATGCTGAAAAGAAAAATACTGCATAGGAACCTGGAATGTAAGATCTATGAACCTTGGGAAGCTGGATGTGGTCAAACAGGAGATGGCAAGAATCAACATTGACATCCTGGGCATCAGTGAACTAAAATGCGAAAGGCTGGACTGGAGGAATCCCAAGCCAGAATCAAGATTGCCGGAAGAAATATGAACAACCTCAGATATGCAGATGATACCACGCTGATGGCAGAAAATGAGGAGGAATTAAAGAACCTCTTAAAGAGGGTGAAAGAGGAGAGCGCCAAAAATGGTCTGAAGCTCAACATCAAAAAAACTAAGATCATGGCCACTGGTTCCATCACCTCCTGGCAAATAGAAGGGGAAGATATGGAGGCAGTGACAGATTTTACCTTCTTGGGCTCCATGATCACTGCAGATGGTGACAGCAGCCACGAAAATAAAAGACGCCTGCTTCTTGGGAGGAAAGCGATGACAAACCTAGACAACATCTTAAAAAGCAGGGACATCTCCTTGCTGACAAAGGTCCGCATAGTCAAAGCTATGGTTTTTCCAGTAGCGATGTATGGAAGTGAGAGCTGGACCATAAAGAAGGCTGACCACCGAAGAATTGATGCTTTTGAATTGTGGTGCTGGAGGAGACTCTTGAGAGTCCCCTGGACTGCAAGGAGAACAAACCTATCCGTTCTGAAGGAAATCAACCCTGAGTGCTCACTGGAAGGACAGATCCTGAAGCTGAGGCTCCAATACTTTGGCCATCTCATGAGAAGAGAAGACTCGGGTTCTGTATTGACTATTGCAACGTTAATGCAGTTTCTAAATTCGATGCTTACATGCCCAAGGTGGGAGATCTTTTAGACAAGCTAGGGGGTGCTATGTACCTATCTTCTTTAGACCTTACGAAAAGATACTGGCAGATCCCTTTAAAGGATCAAGATAAAGAGAAAACTGCCTTTTCCACCCCAGAGTGCCTCTTCCAATTTACCAGAATGCCTTTTGGATTACCTGGAGCAGCTGCGACCTTTCAGCGTCTCCTGGACAAAGTACTATTCCCGGTACAAGACTGCACAGCCACTTATATAGATGATATCATTATATATAGTTCAACATGGGAAGAACATCTGATTCACTTACGCCGTGTCTTGAGGGAATGAAGGAGGGCAGGGCTTACTGCAAACCCCAACAAATGTAGGATGTTGTTGTTGTTGTTTAGTCGTTAAGTCATGTCCGACTCTTCGTGACCCCATGGACCAGAGCACGCCAGGCCCTCCTGTCTTCCACTGCCTCCCGGAGCTGGGTCAAATTCGTGTTGGTAGCTTCAGTGACACTGTCCAACCATCTCGTCCTCTGTCGTCCCCTTCTCCTCTTGCCTTCACACTTTCCCAACATCAGGGTCTTTTCCAGGGAGTCTTCTCTTCTCATGAGATGGCCAAAGTATTGTAGGATAGCATGACCTAAAGTGGAGTATTTAGGGTTTTTGGTAGGGGGAGGCGAGATACAGCCCCAAGAAGAAAAGGTTTCAAAAATCACTCAGTGGTACCACCCAAGAACTAAAAAGGAACTAAAAAGGAAGTGCAACAGTTCCTGGGTCTCATAGGGTACTACAGGCAGTTCGTACCACAGTTCTCGACCATTGCCGCCCCTCTAACCGATCTTACAAAAAAGAGAGCGGGAAGGTGGGTACAATGGGGAGAAGCCCAAGAAAAGGCCTTCCAGATGTTAAAATCGGTTTTATGCGAGTTGCCAACCAGGTTCGCACCTGATTTCTATTTTCCCTTTGTACTCTTTTCGGATGCATAAGACAAGGGGCTAGGGGCTATTCTAGCCCAGATACTCAATGGGGTGGAATATCCTGTCCTCTATCTTAGTCAAAAAATGACAGTAAGAGAACAGAAGTATGCCGTTCTTGAGAAAGAAGCATTGGCAATCCGTTGGGCCACACATGCCTTGAGATATTACCTCTTAGGGGCACCTTTCACCTTGATAAGCCACCATGCTCCCTTGCAGTGGCTAGTTCAAATGAAAGATACCAACCCCGGACTCACACGATGGTGTGAGCCCTTCAACCCTTTGTCTTCATGGTTCAATGTTGGAAAGGGAAGGAACATTCTAATGTAGATTATTTCTCCCGGCAGGGTCCATGGGCAAGGGGCAGTGAGGAAGGGACCCCCCATACCACCCTCTAGGATGGGGGGGTATGTGAGACAGGAGGCGAGAGGGATACCCCACTCACTGGAGAGCCGTCCCTCCTCCACATCGAGGATAAGGAATCGAGACCCCAGCCAACATCAGCATTCACAAAGACAGAGCAGCAAGGGACAGAAACAGAGGAGCTGGGAAAGGAGATGCAAAGAATAATGTTAGGGGGGGGGGTTCAGGAAGAAAAGGTGGGAAAGGAGAGAAGGAAGAGGGTGGAGTTTGAGGCAGGAGTGGGAGAGATAAAAAGGAAGGAAGAGCTTTTGCCGCCAGGCTGGGAGTGGGTATGGATGGAAGATCCTTGGACAGGATTATGGGAGAGATTAAGGGTGCCTAAAGAAGAGGCCGACTATAGAAAGAGAATACCCACTCCGACCATCCTATTGGGGAGAAGCTGAGGTGAGAGAGTGGAGGAGGAAACTGAGAGAGGAGAGAGAGAGAGGAGAGGCAGAAAGGAAGGAAAGGCGGGAATGGAGGATAAGAGAGATGAGGAGGAAAGGTTACAGGGAGGACCCTGGAAGGATCCAGACCCAGAGAGACGTTCCCTGTGGAGTGGTGACCGAGACGACGAGACCGTGCCCCTGTTGGAAGGTGAGACGGGGCAGACCATAACAGACGGCATCTCTACAGATGGCACTTGGAATGCCAGTTGTGGAAATCCGTTCCTGTTCGAAGATTGGAAGACCCTTCGAAACCCGTTGGTAGAAGGAGAAAAGCGTCCAAATCATGTTATGGTCACTTGTTATCTGTTAAATACACCAATAAATATTTCACCTGTTTGGAATCAACAAAAATCTACTTATTTCTTTGAACCAAAAATAGAGCCAAAAGTTGAACCCTCACAGTCTGTTTGCTCCTCCAATCTAGATTGGAAGGCGAGATAACCTGCCCTGGCGAAGGAAAACCTGGCCAGCCTTATTCCTTTACAGAGACTCTTTGAGGGAACAAAAAACATGTACATATATGTATAAATCTGGCTGTGTTTTATCTTTCCAAACTGTATTCTGTGTGATCTGATTAGAGGTGTAGTTCTTCTTGCATGTTTCATGTAGTGCCTTATGGTCCCTTCAGCACTCTGTCGGTGCCCCTCCCCTCCCTCCACCCCGGCCCCAACCTCCTCTATGCCCCATTGCCAACAGGACTGCAGGCCAATATTAGCCTCCAAGGAGCCGTGAGACTCCTTCTTGGTTGCATTCCCACTGACTGTCCAGGCTGCGCCTCTGGAAGAAAACCAGACCCCCTCCTGTGCAGGCTATACGACCAGGTTGAACTTAGGAAAACTGCTTGTCTGGACTACAACTACCAGCATTCCCCCAGTAGGGAAGGAGAGAGCTCATGCTGATCAAGAGCCACAGTAGAAAAAAAATATTACTTTCGTCAAGCTCTGGGAATTGGGAGAACGAAATACCGTTGTCCTCAAAGAAATTAAGACAATGGGCTTTTGTCTCTCCGCCCCACACGCTTCTCCTTCCCTTCGTTCCCAGGCTCCCCTTCCCACTTTGGGGTCCCGTCCCCATCCCGAAGGTCTGCTCACCTTTGGCAGCAGTTCTTCTGCGCCTGAGCCACACAAACAAAGCTATGCCTGCAGTACAGATTAGAAAGATTTCAGGCCATCATATTTGCGGGGACACTTGGGAGCAGCTGCAGGTTCTCAACCTGGGATGGCTCAGGACTGGAGGTCAGCTATTTTTAGTAGAAAGACAGGAGAGGAAGGGAAGAAACAAAATCAATGAAGGGGAAAGTGGGATTACTCCAAGTTCAACTTTTAGAAGGGGTAGCCCTGTCAGTCTGTGCTGGCATCTCAGGCAGAAAGAAAAAGAAAAAAAAAAAAAGAAAAAAGGGGGGGGGAAGAGACAAAAACATTGTGCCAACTTAAAGACTAACTGCTATATTTTAAGGTGAGCTCACTTCTGTGGACAAGTTCACTTTTTCAGGGAGGGTTCAAGACCCCTTGGGGAAGGATGGAGGCTCATTAGGAACACAACAACTTGTGTGCCAGTGAACTGGATATTTATTTTACTGAACTCAGGAGGATGGAAGGCTGAGTCAACCTTGAGCTGGCTACCGGAATCTGTCGGGATCAAAATCAGGTTCTGAGCAGATGCTTGGCTGCAGTCTTTGAATTGCCCCACAGAAATCCCATTGGCCTCAGAATGGAGCTACTGGCTGAGAACTGCCAGCAGGAGAAGAGCCCAAAGGGGGAGAGGGGGGGAAAAGAAAGGATCCAAACCAGCACAGGGACCCAGTCCCCTAAATTAGGCATCAGGCCAGTTAAGCAGCTCACAGCATCCTGAGGCTAGGAGGGGTTGGGGTGTAGCTGAGTCTCTGCTGGTGTCGGGTCTCCTTCACAGACCCCTGGCCCTAAGCCAGCAGCCCATTTCTCTTAACTGGTCGAGGTTTTCAGGAGAGTCTAACACATACAGTCTGCTCGAAGGACAAGGGGTGTTTTTTTGTTCAGATTTTTAATCTATAAATGTATTAAATGTAATGTTGTGTAATGAATGTAAAATGGCTGATATAGTCTGAATCTTGTACAAAGTGGATTCAGGTGTATGTCAAGGTTGAAGACTTAATATTGTGCAACTGGTGTAAAAGGATGTAAGATGATGTAATGTACATTGTGATCGGTCCCAAGATGTATAAAAGACATGTGTTAAGGGGACAAGGTGTAGTTGGGGCTCCTCAGCCTTGGAAGGCAGCCCATCTAAGAGAAGGAAAACTCTGATTTCAAACCTCCACTGCCTTGTGGCTATATCCACTGATGGAAAAGGCTTGGAAATGGATGACGCGCGGAAGACAGCTGTCATCGACATGGAACTGAGTAGGCGGCAGATGGACGTTGTTGCCCTGCACGAGACGAGATTGCCAGACACGGGATCTGTCAAAGAAAAAAAAATTCTCATTCTTCCGGCAGGGAAAACCATTGAATGAAAAGTGGGCTGTTTGGGGGAGAGGAAGAGGAATGAGTTAAAACCTGCAAAGGATAAACTAGTAAGGATTAAAGGAGTAGCTGAGACACACACACACCCTAAAGGAAAAATGCTCCACTTTTGGATCGGGGCCAGGGAGGCCAAGGGGCTGGTGGGCTGACGGGGCCCAGCAAGGATGACCTCGGGCCCCAGGGAGAGAGACGATTGCGGGCCCTCTTAGCTGTGCAGAGGAGGGGGCTCAGGGGGGGGGGGGCAGCCAGTGGGGGTGGAGAGCTCCAGACACCCACTTTCCCTTTCCGTTTTCACTGCTTTTGCTTTCCCTGAAATCCAGGAAGCGGTGGCTTGTTCCTGGACAAAGCAGTCTCTCCACCTGCTTACTCAGAAGGAGGGCCTATGGCTGCACCCCTGGACTGCACCCTTGGGGGGGGGGTTACCAGGGTATGGCTCTCTGCCCATGCTCAGAGGAGTCTCCCCATTGGGCTCTCCCAGGGATAGAAGCCAGCATTTGTTTCACGGCAGCCAAGGGGACAGAAGACAGGTGTGCCTCTGAGCATGCACAGAGGGTTTCCTTTCCTCCCCCACATCCCTCTTCCCTACCAGAAGTTGGTGGTAAGTCCCAAAAGCGCTTTAAATCCCCTCTTGCCACCTTCTGGCCTTGAAGATGACATGGCGCTGCAGCGGGGAAGGGTTTGGGGGCCTCATCCTGGGGCCAGGCAGGGTCTCTCTCTCCCTGAGTACCCAGCCCAGTTCCTAGGGTTGTGGTGAGGATAAGCGGGAGGAAGGGACTCGGTGAGTCCTCTGAGCTCAGAGGAGGAAAGGGTGGGGGTGGGGGGGTAAGTATGATGAGTTGCCCAGAAAGGAAGGATGAAGGGGGGATGATGGGAGGGTGAGCCTCTCTGCTAACGTGCAGCACCCAAGCCGCTCCCTGCCAGAGAAGCAAGAGGATACCCATTGGGTGATGCCCCCATCCCTGGAGATTGGCTGAGCGGGGATTCGAACCCAGGCCCCCAGAGTCCTAATCCGTCAGTCTATCCACTGCGCCCCACACGGGGAACCCATTTATAGACCTCCCGGGCCAAGGTGAGAAGCCTATCCTTCTCTGCAATTCTCCCAGTAAAGGGTCAGTCCCGGCAGGAAGCCAGACCAGCCTTGATAAGCATTTCACCTCCGGGTCTAAGTCTAATTCGTTTCATTGTTGCAAGAATTCCAGGCAACATCCGACTTGTTTCTTCTACAGGCCTTTGTATTTCTTTCTTTTTAAAATTTTTATTATTATTATTATATAACTATAACATAAACAAAAACATATAACACATAAACTAAAATACAATTTAACTGTGTTCCCCACCACCGTATGCGGGACCTCTTGCCATAATCTTCCTCTTCCTTATTGTTCTTCTTCTTCCTCTTCTTCTATTGTCCTCTTCTCCAAAACTGCATTGATTCTTGATTTGGAGCTTTCCCTTTTCCTCTTATTAATACATATTCCAAAAATCTACCCCATATTTCATAAAAGTTATTTTTTTTCAACTCTCCTTTCTTAACCTTTAAGTTACAAGTTAATTTATCATTTATTGCTATATTCCATATTTCTTTTTACCATTCTTCAATTTGCAATTCGACTTTTAATTTCCATTGCCTAGCTATAATCAATCTAGCTGCTGTTAATAAATTGGTTATCAATTCTTTAGTCATTTTGTCATATTCCACATTCTCATATATTGATAACAAAGCAATCTCAGCATTAAATTCTATATCTTTTTCACATATGTAGCTTAATTCTTTAAAAATTTGTTTCCAAAATCTTTGCACTTTTTCACATTCCCACCACATATGAAAGTATGTACCAATTTCCTTCCAACAGACATTCGGATGATTGACATTAATTTTATTTAATTTTAACGGTGTTAAATACCATCTTAAACTAAGTTTAAATTTTTTTCCCTTATTCTCACTGACATAAATCTTAAAACCCTCATTTTCCATATCTTCCTCCATTCTTCTTCATTTATTCTTTTTCCAATATCTTGCTCCCACACTATTTTCAATCCTTCTTTCTCACTTTCTTCTTCCTCTAAATTAAGAAGTAAATTTTACTCACAGTACCTTTCACTGAGTCAGTCATCCGAATGTCCTCATATGACAATAAAAATTGTTCATACTTTGTATATTCTCTACCTTTATTATATTTATTTACCCATTCATTAGTCCATCTTTCTAGTTGTATATAATTCAACCATGAAATGCTCCTATTCTCAAGAGTTTGTTTTGACAGATCAAATGAAAAAAAAAAGGCCTTTGTATTTCTATGTAGCTTCTAGGATCTTTTTGAATAAAAGGATTCCAGAGTGGTTGTAACATCCACACAGTTGTCAGAAACATTGTAGGCACCTGTCTTTAAATCCAAAAGCCTTACAGTTATGTGAAAGTGTAGGCCCATAAGTTAAACGAACCCAAAGGTCTTACTGTAATGTGACAGCCTAAGCGGCAGGGAGCCCATATCCAGTCAGAGGAGTCTCCCCATTGGGCTCTCCCAGGGATAGAAGCCAGCATTTGTTTCACGGCAGCCAAGGGGACAGAAGACAGGTGTGCCTCTGAGCATGCACAGAGGGTTTCCTTTCCTCCCCCACATCCCTCTTCCCTACCAGAAGTTGGTGGGAAGTCCCAAAAGGGCTTTAAATCCCCTCTTGCCACCTTCTGGCCTTGGAGATGCCACGGCACTGCAGCGGGGAAGGGTTTGGGGGCCTCATCCTGGGGCCAGGCAGGGTCTCTTTCTGCCTGAGTACCCAGCCCAGTTCCTAGGGTTGTGGTGAGGATAAGTGGGAGGAAGGGACTCGGTGAGTCCTCTGAGCTCAGAGGAGGAAAGGGTGGGGGGTAAGTATGATGAGTTGCCCAGAAAGGAAGGATGAAGGGGGAATGATGGGAGGGTGAGCCTCTCTGCTAACATGCAGCACCCAAGCTGCTCCCTGCCAGAGAAGCAAGAGGATACCCATCGGGTGATGCCCCCAACCCTGGAGATTGGCTGAGCAGGGATTCGAACCCAGGCCTCCAGAGTCCTAGCCCGTCACTCTATCCGCTGTGCCCCACATGGGGAACCCATTTATAGACCTCCCGGGCAAAGGTGAGAAGCCTACAGCTTCTCTGCAATTCTCCCAGTAAAGGGTCAGTCCCGGCAGGAAGCCAGACCAGCCTTGACGAGCCTTTCACCCCCGGGGTCTAAGTCTAATTCGTTTCATTGTTGCAAGAATTCCAGGCAACATCCGGCTTGTTTCTTCTACAGGCCTTTATTTCTATGTAGCTTCTAGGTTCTATTTGAATAAAAGGATTCCAGAGTTGTAACATCCACACAGTTGTCAGAAACATGGTAGGCACATGAAAATGTAGGCACATAAGTTAAACGAATCCAAAGGTCTTACTGTAATGTGACAGCCTAAGCGGCAGGGAGCCCATATCAACATAGGAAGAGCTGGTGTTTTGTAAAGCCAATGGCTCTTAACTGCCCATTCTGGGCAAAACGCCTCTTAGATCCTTTTATTTGACAGGAGGAACACCTCTTGACCATAGACAAGCAGTTTTCTCTGCCCATTGCTGTGGGAATTGCTGATAAGCTCAGAGGGAAAAGGGAAGGCAGAGCCGCCTCCTCCTTGCTGGCCTGCACCCCCCCATGCCCAGGCAGCCATCTCACGGGGTGGGGGGGGGGGTACCTGGTATCATAACAGAAGCTTAGAGCAAAAGGTTGATAAACGCTGGATGCAGTCTTTCATCTCTTTTATGCTCACGGCTCCCACCTGGCTAGTGGCAGGTCACCCATGAAAGAGTGTATATAACTGTGTTTAGGTTCCCTGAAGTTCCAGGGCAACCCAGGGGTAAAGAAATCAGCTGAAAGATTTAAAGGACTCTCAGCTCAGAAACGGGAGGAAGCAATTGTAAGAACAGAGCCCAGGGGTTATTCTGCTTTGAGTGCCCCCCTGCCTTTGGCAACTTCTAGGTACAACGTGCTGGGTGGGAGGATTCTGGGGTAGTAAACCCCCCCCCCAAAGTAAACCTTCCCATCTCTGAAAAGGACAGCGACCCCTAATCTTGTGGCAAAGGCCTGGTGGGAAAAACGACGGCTCCTCTCCTGTTTGTGAAATGCAGAGCAGTCAGGAAAGGGCCTCCATGCCAGCTCCACTCCGGAAGACCTCTCCCCGCCTCCTATTTGTGGGAGGGATGGGACAAACCGTGTGAGAAGAGGCATGGCGTGGGGAGCCTGGCCGAGCACCGGAGGCCCCTGAGGGACGTTTCCTTCTGCTCGGTGTTTCTGCAAAAGGAGACGAGTGATCGCTCTGAATGTTGGAAATGATGTTTCGTAAAGGGGAAAAACAGTTTCTCTGCTGCCCAGCTCACTCGTGTTTTATTTCACATTTTCTCATGAGTGACACAACATTAAAAATTCACCTGCTTGTAATCGCTTGGCTGTCCTTTCCCTTTCATTGCTTATCGTTCTAGGATCCCACATCCTTCTGTGGTGAACCACCCACTGGGACCGTAGAAGCACAGAAGGAAACCAGAAGGCTGACCCGCCCGACAAACTCAGCCCCCTCCCACAACACAAACACACACACACACACACACACACACACAGAGGTGCACGTGGCCAGCTCTGCCCCGTCAGCCTGAGGCTCCAGGTGGGTCTGCCCATGCCCAGAGGAACAGGGAGGCGTCATGTCTGCCTGACCACTACTAACACTCTCTCCAGCTGAAGGTGTGTACATCCCACCCCATGGGAAGCCCCTCACCCCACCCCATCCCCCAATCTGCAACGACAATCCCCGTTTGTGTCTTAAAAGCACCCCCTTCCCCTACAAGATGACATCACACAAGAAGGACATGGGGAGGAGCTGAGTCTCCCCTCATTGATTTTTCACATGGTCCTTGATGGCAGCTGCCACGTCAGCCACAGCCGCTTTGTTCATCTCACATGGGTAGAAGCCATCCTGGAGGGTGTAGCGCGTGTGCACGGTCAGCACCACGGCTGGATGCTGCACCTGCTGCTTAGCGTCCACAGAGGGTCCTGGGTTGTCCTTTTGAACATAGTGCATCACCACCAGGAGGACCTTCTGCTCGCCTGGAAGGGGAAGGAGAGGAGCAGCCGTGAGACCAAGCCTTTTAGGGAGTCCAGAGGAAAAGGGGGGACCCTCCCCAAGGCTGGCCCTTGGGGACACTTCTAGGGCAGGAGGAGACTTGTACTGATGAAACAGGCCCGTGAGCCCCTCAGTCCTTTGATGGAGACAAAGGAAATATTTACAAGCATGGGAGAGATTCTAAGTCCTTGACGTGGGGTGACCCACAGGATCATAGACCAGGGGTGCTGTAGGCGACAGGAGGGAAGGGAAAGCCCCAAAACGGACTGGGCCATCCTATTTTTTTATGGAAACACTCCCATATTCCTAACTTGCGGCAGTGGGTCGGAGGGGATGGTTCACCCAAACCTTCCCCTCTCTTTCTCTTTTTTGAAATCCTTTTGAGATCCCAGCTTGGACATCACCTTCCTGTTTATCTTTCTGGACCCACGGCTTGAACCAGGGCCCAGGGGTTGTGAACCCCTCCAGAGGCCTCCTCCACTTGCAGATGTTTGTGAATGGGACAAGTAGACAGCCAACACTTTGCTGAGTCACTCCAGGGCCATAAAGACGGATGAGGCCTTCTGCCACAGAGCCTCCTCTTTTATTTAAAGTTTCCTGTCTATTCCAAACTCAGCTTCCAAAGCTCCCTGGCGAGCCCTTTGGGAGCCGTGAGGCCATGGGGAGCCTTTAAGGTCTGAGAACGGCTGCTGCCGGGAGTGGGCATAAGGGTGTCATGGACTAGGAGGAACCAAGCTAAGCATATAGGGATTACCAAAGTGTAATGTAAAACTTTGCACTGTGTCAAATTGACTTTTATGCCTTACTTAGCCTTGATGAAGAACAGGATAAACTCAGGAGGAAATTTATTTATTTATTTATTTATTTATTATTGGATTTTTATCCCGCCCTTCTAGACAGAAGTCTACTCAGGGCGGCTCACAATATATTGTGCACAAACAACTTAAAAACAAGAATTAAAATCAACAATAATACTATAGTCAAGATGGGAGAATAAACAGCAAAAACCAAGAAAAGTAAAAGTCAAGCATTGGCAGGAGATCTCTCCGAACCAGTCTTGTGCATCTCCGGTAGAGACAGCTTTGGACAAACACTTTGCTTGACACTTTATCTGCAACACTTGATGAGTGTTTTGTCACTAACAACCTTTATAGGCTCCCTGAAAATGGAACACAGGGAGGCAGATTGATTTGGGCTTCTATAACCTGTCCGTCTCTTCACCTACAGATGATTTCAATAAACTGGACTTTTAATTTTTTTTGCCCATGCTGTGCGTGCCTTTTTCTCTCCCTCTTGCATGGTTTCTTTTCACTAGGACCCGCCAGAGGACAACAAACCTCATTTTTTTTGCAAGAGGGCTAGTCTTTCCACTCTTTCCAGAAGGAGCTAAAACTCATCGAGCAGTTGTCAAATTTTTGGATGGGGTGTCTTGATGCCTCAAGAAGACTCCTTTTTGATCAAGGAAGAGAAAATGTGTGGGTATTCATTGCATTCTTCCCCCTGAAGTTGCCCTAAGGGTCGGCCAACAGTCTGACAGCCAGAAAGGGACACAAGGTTTACTCCCCACCCCATCCCACCCTCAGAACCAGCTCTACTCACCACTAAGTCCTTCAAGGGCGTTTTCGATGTCGGTGCCCAGGCGGGAAGCTATGGGGCAGAAGAGCAGGAGGTCCTTTGAGGTCTCCCTGAATTCCTTCACTTTTAGAGAGACTCTTTGCAAGGACAGGAGCTCTGAGACATCCTTTAAGAACTTCTTCTCACAGCCACCCGTCTTCCCAGAGATCCGGATCTGGACACAGAAGTCTGGAAAGAGGGAGAGAAGAGAGGGGAGGGACACAATTCCCATTAACATCTCTCAGCTGAAAGAGAAACTGAGGGCCAGCCTGAATGCCACCCTTTTCCTGAAAAAACCCAGGCTGCCCAACAACTGTGGAGCCTCTGCTGTGGAAGAGACACACAGAACGGTTGTCCTTGGGGCGAGATATATGTAAGTAACATGTTTTGCCTATGAATTATGAGGATGATCACACAGCCTGAGTGATGATGATGCTTGTATAGGCTTCCGCTTGGCAATTCCCTCACTCCTGGCTCTGACCTGTTGGGCTCCATCTCTTCGAATTCCTCTGAATGGGTCCAACGTGTTTTGGTGGCTACCTCCTGCTGGGATACGGCAGGATCTACTTTCTAGCCACTGTGAGGTTAATGTGCTTGTCTCGACTGAAGCGGACCTCACTTGGAAGTCCGACCCACTTTAGAGCCAACGAGTTCTGTCTCTCTTCCTGGTAAAAGGGGTTCATTGCTTTGGCCTGACTCTAAGAACTGCCCACACTGATGCAGATCGACAGAGGGAGACCGAGACTGTGTGTGCTCGCCTGTAGGCGTTGCCTGAGCTGCCGTCGCCCTGCTTCCTTTTCCTATTTGGGTATGTTTTGTTATGTAGTTTCAGTCGTTTATTATTTTACTAGGAATGTCCTGTTTATCCTTTCCCGAGAGCCTTAGATAAAGTTTGTTACCTTCCTACGTCACTTTTTTCTCTGTGCTTTCAATTATTCTCACCCATCCCACCCTGAAATCTCAGGAGATAAGATGGTATAATACACGATAGACAAATACGTAAAATAAATGCTGATATTTTTAATATTTCCATTCCTTCAGCAAGATGCCAGGACACTTTGCATGGAGGAAAGATCGTGTCCTGATGAGGTCGGGACGTCCACAGCTATCCGGAAGTCTTCCAACTTCCTGGACACAAATATCCAGGATAGCCAGAAGCTCCTCTTCAGCCATCTGGCCCCCACATCACCCCCCCCCCCCACACACACACAACCCTCAAGGTTAACTGCTCCTGAAGAGCTCTCCACAAAATGTTTTGGGCCAGGATCCTCCCTGACAGGGGGAGGGCAGAATGACACAAGCCGCTGGAAAAAGATCCTCTTTCCGTTCCGAAGCAGCCTGGTCTCTCCCAGTGGGCGGAGGAGGAAGCTTGCCCTGGCACTCTGAAGGCGCCCCCCCTCCCCTCCCCTCGCCCCTCTCCTTGCCCCAGCCCCCTCTGGGCCCCACTGCCTCCACAGCATGTTTGTTGCTTGGAGGAAAGTTTCTTTGATAGGAACTGGGAGGAGGGGGGGAGGGTGGCAAAGGGAAGGGGAGGGCCAAGAAAGAAAGGAAGATGAACTCCAGGCTGAGTCTTAGAGGTGGGAAGGGAAGGGAAGGAAGAAGACAGGTAGGGGAGATGGAGGCGGGTGGCGGGCAGGAGAGGATTCCACCTGGGCAAGGAGATGCTGGGAACGTCTTTGGCCAAGGACAGGAAGAGCCCAACCAGGCAGGCCACCAGGTCAGCAGGCCAACATTAGCTTTCAAGGAGGCACAAGACTCTCTCTTGCTTTTCCTGCCACCTCCTGTGCAAGGTGTTGCTCAAAGAACAGGTGGAACCTCTGGAATTTGCTTTTCTGGACTACGACTCCCAGAATCCCCCTGGCAGCTCGGAGAGTGGAGCTGTTTGTTTATCCCATCACCCCCCCTCCTCATGTTCCCAGAACTCCCATTGTACTTTGTAATCTCTTCCCCATCCTTAAGATCTGATCACCTTTGACAGGAAGAGTTGCTCCTCCGAACCGTGGAAACCGTGTGGTGGTTTGCTGGGCTCCAGAGGCTTCCGGCCTCTTCTTGAGCTCCTGCACCTCTTGCTGCAGAGGAGACACTTGTCCCTTCAGCTCTTGAAGCAGACGGGACGTCTCCTCCTTCTTCTCTTGGCTCTGTTGCTTCAGCCGTTGATTCTCAGCTGAGAGACGGGACACTTGTCTCTTCAGCTCTTGCACCTCTTTCAGCAGACGGGACACCTGCTCCTCCTTCTCTCGGTTCTGCGACTTCAGCTGTTTGTTCTCAGCGGAGAGATTGGACACCCCCTCCTCCTGCTCAAGTTTGAATGGAAAGAGAATGTGAGTGCAATCCCTCCCATCAGTGAAGTGGGGAGCAGGATCTTACCCTACGGAGCAAGACCCCTTGGGGAATGACTGAGCAAATGATAACAGAGCTCTTGAGAACCAAGGCAGGCAGGAGGTCCCCCCCCCTCTCAAGCACACGTGTCCTCGCCCACTCAGTCCAAGGTAAGTCTTTTCCCAGGACCCGGCGTGAGCTGACCTCAGGAGGCCCAGCCTTCCTCAGGAGGGATGATGCCTCCTGATACCTGGTTAAAGGTTGACAGCTAGTTATCCTTCAGGGCAAGCTATATAACGCGGGAGCTCTGGTGGTGCCCAGACTCCAGTGGCACGGGGGGGGGGGTGGAGGAGGAGGAAGGAGGCGCCTCCTTGAAATGGGGCAAGGAGGGCTGCTTTGAACCAGCTCCCAGTTCTTTTGGGAGAGGAGGGAGAGGGACCTGCCAGGCATAAAAGGAGGGATGGAACCAGGGGCCCCAAGGGAAAAACGGACCCGCTTTTCAGCAGGGAGGGGGCGGGGGTGGAAGCTCCGGGCGCCCACTTTCCCTTTCGCTTCCCTCTCCTTTCACTTTCCCCGAGATGCAGAGGGGGACCCCTCCTTGTTGCGCAGCCTGGCCTCGTGCTGACACGGGAGGAGGGGGATCCTATTCTGCACGCCCGGGGTGCGGGTGCGCGTGCATGCGAGGGAAGGGCTCTCTGCAGAGGCTCAGAGGCGTCTCCCCTTTCGGGGGTTCCAGGGATGAAGGCCAGAACTGAGTCCGCTGGAGCCACGCCTTGCCCAGCCGGAGGGCAGGAGAGAACCCGGCCTCTGAGCATGCAGAGAGCGCTATTCGGCCCCTAGTCTCTCCCCCTCTCCCGTAAGCCCTCCCTCCGCCTCGCTCAGCCCCCCCCCCCCGCGCATTCGGGAGAGGCCCGGGCGCGGACGCGGGGGAGCGAGAGATGATGGCTCGCGCTGCGTGGGGCCTCCCTCGGGGGGACTGGAGACCCCGGCCCACCTCTCGGGGCTGCTGGGAGGATCGGCGGGCGGGACGGGGTGGGGGGGGCACAGAGAGAAGGCAAGGGAGAGGCAGGGCCGAGAAGGGGGCGCCTCGACGCTCACCTCGGGCGGCACGGATCGCGAGCAGCAACCCCCCCATCGCCGGAGGCTCCTCTCGCTCGGGATCGGGGGTCCCTCCGGGTTTTCCTGCTGCCGCTCCCGCTTCCCAGCCGGCGGGGTCCCCGGACGCGGGGCTGGACGTGCCCTGGGCGCGGCGCCCCCCTCCCGGCCCTCCCGGATCGCTCGGCCGCCTCCCCTCGGCCCCGCAGCCGCCGCCAGACTCCGGCCGGGGCCTGTCCTCGGGGGGACCCGGAGCTGGGGCCGAGGCGGAGGGCGGCAGGGACGGACCAGGCTGGCCGGTGAGCGCCTCCCCGTCGGGTCGCTCGTTCTTGGCCTGTGACCCGTCTTCCGTCCGGGAGGCTTCTGTGTGGTGGCGCCTCTCCGGATCGGGCCCCCCGGGGGACCTCTTGCTCCTGGAAGCCGCCGCCGGGCCTCGGAGAGAAGCGAAAGCGAAAAAAGCGGCGCCTGCGAACGAGCCGCCTCCCTCCGGGCCCGCCTCTCTCCGGGCCGGGGCAGAGGTCCCCTCCTCCCGGGCAGGGCAGGCACGGGGCGGCGGCGGCCCCCGGGGGGGGGGAATCTGGAGGCGGAGGCCGCTGAGGGCTCCCCGTTGCCAGTTCAAGGCGAACCCCCTCCCCCCCGCCAGCCCTTCGCGTCACAGCGGGATCCCCCCGTCGCTGGGGATCCCCTCGCAGGTTCCCCCGGGGACTCTCGCCCTGGGGCCCCACCCGGGGCCCCACCCCACCCCCCGCGGCTCCCGCGCTCAGCCGGGCCGTCGCCGCTGCAGAGGGAGAGCCGGGAAGGCGAAAGCCGCGTCCAGCGAGGGAGGGAAGGAGGCGGCAGGCAGCCCCGGCGGTTTACGCTCAACGGAACAATAACACGTAAAATATAAAAACATCAAATACATCAGAACAGAAGTTACAACTTTTTGGAACCCTTGCCGGGCAGGAAGTCACTCCTGCTAAGGAATGGGAGGCCCTGGGCCCATGAGCCTCTCAGTCCCCTGGTGAGAACAAGGGAATGATTTACATCCAAGGGAAAGCTTCAAAGTCCTTTGCCAGGGGGGGATGCAAGAGGAACCCACCCAACAGGGTGGGTGGATAGGTAGAACCGAAGAGAAGGGAAGGCCACCCAACACAGCCTGTGCCACTTTCAAGGCTGACACACTTTTTTCAGTGGATGAAAGAGAAGGGGGAACCCACATGGGGGGGGGGGGGACTCTCCAGCTCTAAAAAATAACATAAAATCAGGGGGCTGGCCAGGAATGGAGCAGACCCTGCTTCTCTTCTGCTAAGGGCCTGGGGCTCTCTCTCTCTTCTCCCACTACATTTTGAGTTACTGGGTTGGACACAACCTTCCTGTTATTCCTTCTGGAGCCTCGTGGCACAGTGGTTACACTGCAGTACAGCAGCCGAAACTCTGCTCATGATCTGGGCTCAGTCCCACCTAGCGAGCTCGAAGTTCTATCAGCCTTCTATCCTTCTGAGGTCAATAGACTTAGTACTCAGCTTGCTGGGGCGGGGGGGGGGGCACAATGTGTAGTTTGCGTAATTAAATTGTAAACGGCCTGAGAGAGCTTTAAGCACGATGGAGTGATATAGAATAGCACACTTTGCTTTTCGCTTTCTGGCCCCATGGATCATAATCAGGGCCTACCTGTTGTGATCCTCTCAAGCCACCTACTCTGCCTGCACGTGGGGTGGGCAAGCAGGCAAAACGTTGGTTTAAAAGATCTGAGTTTCTTCATAAATTGCATCTTTGTTGTTGTTTAGTCGTTAAGTCGTGTCCGACTCTTGGTGACCCCATGGACCAGAGCACGCCAGGCCCTCCTGTCTTCCACGGCCTCCCGGAGTTGGGTCAAAAAAAGAGTGCATCTCCTGCAGCATAAATCAGGCAGGGTAAAGGTGTCCTTTCCCCCAATCCCACACGGCGTGCGTTAATCAGCTTCCTTCATGCCAAGAGAGCAAATGGCTCCCTTCCATCAGTCCCTGGTTATCCAGTCCTTTCTTCTTCTTCCCTGTTTCATCTCCTCTCGTCTTACTGTGTGTTTCCTTCACCCTCCAACCAGCTACGTCTGCAGCTCAGATTGGCACTTTCCCTTCCTTCAGGAAGTTGGGCTGCACTCCGGAAAATACATCTGAACGGGGATCTAAACTGCCTGCGCAGAGAGAAGGCAGGCAGGAGAGGAGGGGGCGGAGGGGGGGGGGGTGGAACGACGGTCCCCTCACCTGGGGCGCGAGCCATCGCGATCTGGTCCTGCCCATCGCCCCAGGACCTCCCCGCTGGGGATACCGGGGGCGGGGGGGGGGGGAAGAAAGAAAACCTTCCGGGGCTCAGTCGCCCGGCGCGATTCCCGTGGCCGCCTCTGCCGCCGCTTCCCAGCCGGCGGGGTCCCGGGCTTTGGGCTCAGCGCCGGCGACCTTTCTGCCTTCCCCGCCCGTCCGGTGGCCTCCTCTCGCTGCCGGCCCCGCCGCCGGATTGGGACCCGGGGGCTCTTTGCCGGCGGAGCGAGAGCGGGAGAGGAGGGGAGGGGTCGGTGAGCAGACTCCCCTCTTCGGTCCCGGGGTCGCGGCCCCTTCTGCCGCCTCCGGGAGGCTCCCGGGAGGGACGCCGGAGCAGCGGCGACGCTCAGGATCCTCGCACCCCGCCGGGCATCTCTTGCGCAGGACGCCCGACTTCTTGCCCCGGGGAGAAGGGAAAGCGACACCCCCTGGTTCCGGGCCTTTGCTCTAGGTCAAGCTCAAGTGCCTCCGAGCATGGGCAGAGTTCTCCCCCCCTTCCCAGGGAAAAATTCGCGATGGCACCGCGGGCAAGCCTTTGCATTGCGCTCCACCTGCAAGTCGTCCGGCAGACTCCGGTCCTTGGCTGCCCCGGCGGTCCCCGAGGTCTCCCGGCTGCAGAGGGAGAGGCAGGAGAGCAAAACTCACGGAAAGCGGGTGGGGGTGGGGGGTTCCTCTGACGAGAAGGGTGGCTTCGGTTTGCCCGTGGGAAAGGCAGATTAGACGCACGGGTTCTTTCAAACCTTCAGCCTGCGTGTCAGGAACTTCAAAAAAACTCTGAACGTCCACTTTAACAACAATTGAGAAGGTATAGGGTTCATCAAAGGGGTTTTCTCGTAAGCTGGGAGGGGGTTCTGGAAGGTGTGTTCCCACAGTCCTCCGACACCTCCCGTTTCTAAGCCCACCAGCGCCGGTTCTGGGGGAAATGGCAGCAGGGACAGCCGTGAGGTCATCTCTGGGGCATTGAAGGTCCCCAAGGCTCAACGTCTCCTCGACCTGGGTCGGCTCATCCATTTCTCTCTCTCTCTTTTCTCTCTTGTTTTCTCTTTGCCCTTTCTTCTCTCATCTTTCTTCCCCACCCCCAATCCTCTCCCTCACCCCAATAAGGAGGGCTTTGGGGGTATTCTTTCTTTCCTCCTCCTCCTGTCTGCCTTTTCCCAGTGGAACCACCAACTTCTCCCATTGATGGGTCCATGGGTTCTCCATCCAGATCCATTCCCACTCTGAGGGTAAGGCCCTTTTCTCCTTCTTCTTCCCTTCAGCAGCTTTGGCTTCCACCTCTTGTCTTCTCTCTTCCCTCCACCCCTTGTCTACCCCCTTCTACTCTACACTCGCTCTTTCCCCTCCACTAATCACGGTCTCCTCTTTTCTCACCTCTTCTGTGACATCCCTAATCTGTGCACCAGGGAGACCACATACCTGGTGGGTCCATGGATCTTCCCAGCATACTTCAATTTCCATCCCATGCAGTAGGGAGTCTCCTATTACAACGACTTCTTCACATCTTCTTCCTATGGGGTGTGGGTTCAGGGCCTCTGCTTGGCTGGGTTTCTGTCCCTCTCATACACTCCTGCCTGGTCTCCTCTTTGACTTTGTCTACTTGCTGTCAACCCTGAGTGCTCACTGGAAGGTCAGATCCTGAAGCTGAGGCTCCAATCCTTTGGCCATCTCATGAGAAGAGAAGACTCCCTGGAAAAGACCCTGATGTTGGGAAAGTGTGAAGGCAAGAGGAGAAGGGGACGACAGAGGACGAGATGGTTGGACAGGGTCATCGAAGCTACGAACATGAATTTGACCCAACTCCGGGAGGCAGTGGAAGACAGGAGGGCCTGGCGTGCTCTGGTCCATGGGGTCATGAAGAGTCGGACACGACTTAACGACTAAACAACAACAACTTGCTGTCTGCCAGATTCCTCATCAAGAACCTGAAAATGGTTTTGCAGTTCCACCGGTGAAGAGAAGTCTTCTCCTTCTTTTGCTCTTAGCTGTGACTCTTTCCCATGGTGCTTCCTCCACTATGTTTGGCATTCTCTTCCTCTGCCTTTCCTTCTTTCTCTTCCCCCTCCAGGGCCTCCATGGATGGCATGTATAATTCATCTTCCCTTGTAGCTTTAAGTGTGGCTACTTGCTGCTCCAGTTCTCTCGCTTTTTGTTCTATCAATGCCACTAGTTTGCACTTGCTGCATGTGTACGCCATGTTACACTCAGGCACAAAGGCAAATGTTGCACAAACTTTGCAGGTCACCACAACTCCATAATCCCCCTTTGCTTTCTGCTTTGATCTTTTTGTCTGTGGATGCCCTTTCCCTTTATTTTGTTATCCTGAATGTAATAAAAAGTTGTTTCATATTTGTCTAAATCCAACCTACCCTAATTTTTATTTTTTCAGAATAAAACGATTTATCTGAGGGGCCAGGAGGATTAAAATAAAACAGCATTCTGTATACTATATTTAATATAATAAATATAAAAACTATTGTAACTAAAAAGAACTGAACCAACCCTCCAGAAAACACTTTGTAACCCACTTGGGGGTCACAAACTCAGGTTAGGAACCCATGCTCTAGAACATTGCAAGGCATTTGCGGATGCACAGAATGAACAATCATGTGTGATTTCACAAAGACCATGAAGAAGTATAAAGACAGAGACCATGAAGAAGTATATAGACAGGGTCTATAATGAAGAGACACTTGTTCAGCAGGCCGAGGCAAAGAGGGTTCACACAAGAAGGAGAGTTGGAGCAGCCGAGTCTCCCCTCATTGATCTTCAGCCAAGTTCTTGATGGCAGCTGCCACGTCAGCCACGGCCGTCTCGTTCATCTGGCAAGGGTAGAAGCCCTCCTGGAGGGTGAAGCGGGTGTGCATGGTCAGCACCACAGTGGGAGGAGGCACCTGCTGCCTGGTATCCACAAAGGCCCCTGGGTTGTCCTTTGGGATCAAGTGCATCACCACCAGGAGGACCTTCTGCTCGCCTGGAAGAGGAAGGAAAGAAGTAGCCATGAGACCAAACCTTGGGGGAGGCCAGAGGGGAAGAAAAAAAAAAAAAAGGGGGGGAGAACCCTCAAGGCAGCCCTGGGGGAACGGTTCTAGGGGAGGATGAATCCCAATGAACTGGAAGTGTTGGGCCATTGAACACCTCAGTCCCTTGATGAGAAGGGGACTTATTTACAGGCAATTATCTACCATGAAGGGGGAGATTCTGAGTCCTATACATGGAATGACCCACAGGAGCATAGAAGTCAGGGGAGCACAAAGGGGTGAGGGTCAATGACAGGAGGGCGGGGAAAGCCACAAAACAGCCTGGGCCATCCTCAAGGCCCACACATTTTATTTATACTGGGGAGAGTCATATAGGCCTGGCTCGGGACAGGTGTGTGTGTGTGTTGGTGCGGATGCTTCATCCCAGCCTTCGTTTCGCTCTCTCTTTTTCCAAGGCACGTTGAGGTTCCAGCTCGGACGTGGCCTTCCCACGTTTATCTTTCTGGACCCACAGCTTCAACCAGGGCCCAGCCATTGTGAACCTCTCAAGTGACCTCCTCTGCCTGCAAATATTTACATATGGGGCAACAAGGAGGCAGGAAACACCTTGCTGAGTCAATCCAGGGGCCAAAAGGGCTGATGACGCCTTCAGCCACAGACCTTCCTCTTTCATTTAAAATTTCATTTCCCCTCCAAACTTGGCTTCCAAAGCTCTCTGGGGAATCCTTTGGGAGCCTCAGGATGTGGGGAGCCTTTAAGTTCCAAAAAAGGTTGCTGCCAGGAACAGTGGTGGTGGTTTTTCAGCATTAGAGGCTCCCCTGGCCCCTGAGGTTTCTTTCCCAAGGCTCCCAAAGGTTCCATTCAATCTCTAGGGAGCCTCGTAAACTGGGGGAAGGGGGGCTAGGAAGCTTTACAGAGTGATGCCTGCAGCTGATGATGTCATGCGCCCTTACGCCCACAGGGACCCTGAACAGGATTTGAGCCAGTGACTACAAATTAGCTTGCTCATGGCCAAGATAGGGAAAGGCTCCTAGCAAAAAGGTGCTCGTTATTCAGCGCTTCCCCCCCCCCCCGTGTTCGAGTTCCCTCTTACCAAAGAGTCCCCTCCAATCACCTCCGTCTGCAGGAAGATGAAGTACTTCAAAGATTATGTGAAATTTGGTGCATTGTTCGCATTTCTGGACTTTTGGACTTTTCCCAATAAAACAGAAAAATACCTCATTCTATTTTGGAGAAAGGACCGTTCATTCTGTGCAAAAAGTAATCTGTTTTTTCCTACTGTTGCTGCTCACAAAAAACAGGGCTGGCCTTTCCACTCTTGTACAGAAGATAAAACTCACCCAGCAGTTGTGAATTTTTTCAATGGGGTGTCTTGATGCATCAAGATCCCTTTCCAATCAAAGAGGAGAAAATGTGTGGGCTTTCATTACATTCTTCCCCCTGAGGTTGCCCCCAAAATCTACCAGCAGTCTGACAGTCAGAGAGGGACACAATGGCTACCCCCATCCCATCGACCCCCAAACCGACTACTTACCACTGAGTCCCTCGAGGGCGTTTTCAATGTCAGTGACCATACGAGAAGCTATGGGGCAGAAAACTAGAAGGAGGTGCTCCGACTTCTCTGTGAACTTCCTCACTTTTAGAGAGACTGCCTCTTGGGACAGGCACTCTGAGACATCCTCTAGAAACTTCTTCTCACAGCCACCCGTCTTCCCAGCCATCTGGACCTCGATGATGAAGTCTGGAAAGGGGAGACAAGAGAAGAGGTGGGGAGGACAAAATTCACACTAACATCTCACACCTGAAGGAGAAACTGGGGGCCAGCCTGAATTCCACCCTTCCTAAAAAAAGCCCAGGCTGACCGGCAACTGTGGAGGAGACACACTCCATGGTTGTTCTTGTGGTGAGATGAGAATTATGAGGATGATCACACGGCTTGAAGGAGGCTGACACTGAGCTTATATCGGCACCTGCTTGGCTCTTCCCTCGGCCCCTGGTTCTGACCTGGTGGGCTGTGGGTTTCTGCCGGAGGCTCCATCTCCCTGAATTGGTATGAGTGGGTCCAATGTGTTCTGTTGGCAACATCCCTCCCTGAAATCTCAGGATATAGGACAGGATCAAGGATATGCAAACATAGGAGAGAAATGCTGTTCTTTTTGGTATTTCCATTCCTTCAGCAGAGATCCCAGGACACTTTGCTTGTAGGGAATATTGCATCCTTCTGAGGTTGAGGACGTCTGCAGCGATCCTGCACCACTTCCAACCCTGGACACACCTATCCATGGGAGCCAGACGCTCCTCTTCAGCCAGCCAGCCAGCCCTGACATTCCCCCACCTCAGCGATACTGGCCTTGAACGGCTCTCTCTCAGCTCATCCCAAATGTCTTCTCAGACAGATAGAGGCAACCCTTTCCTTCTCATTGTCTGCTCAGCCAAGATCCGGGGCCAGTGGGGCAGTTTGGGGTGACCCCTTGGCTCCTACCACCATGAGGACCAGTGAGAATCCTGGCCTTGGACAGTCTGCGCAAGACTGCCGGGGGAGGGACGCACACCCTGTCTCAGGGTGGTGGGATCTGGCCCTTTTATGTGACTGGCTGAACATCCAACAGACTTTCCTTTAAATGACTGGCTGGCCAAGGAGATTTTAAAAAGTGTGTTTTAAATATTGTTCCTATTTAGAAGTTGTAATACAATAATTGTTTAATTCTTTTTAAATATTGTAAGAATTTGTTTTAGTTTTAATGTTTCTTTTAATACTCAAAGTTGCCTTTAGGAGAAAGGTGGCATATAAATATTTTAAATACATAAATAAATAAACCTTGCCCGTCGGCTCTCAATAATACTTATTATATTTATGCACTGTTGAGTCAATTTATTTATAGGAACCCTCTGAAGGGTATTAACGGTTTAAACATCTGAGGACTGGGTTTCCCTTCCCTTCCCTTCTTCTGGGGGGACGTCTGGGACCACCGTGCAGCTTGCCCAAGGCCAGGTAGGCGGTGTGTATTCCCGGGAGGCCCAGAGGGGGAATCGAACTCCCAACCTGTGGCCAGATGCCAGATTCACTGAACTCTCCAGGCAGCTCTTATGGAAGAAGCCAGAGGGAGAGAATCCACCAAGGAAGGGCCAGGCCACACCAGGAAGACAAAGAAGTTTGATTTGTCAGAAGCTTTGGGGAGCTGTAAACAGGGTCATGGGATCCTCCCCAAGGGAACTCCAGCCTCTTCCAGCTGGCCCCCAAGAAAACATCTTGACCAGGATCCTCATCCAATATGGGCAGAAAGGAAAGGCCCTCTTGCAGGTCTCCCATGATATCACCAGCATGTTCTTAAGCAAGCTGGAGACCACCTCTTTCCATCTGGAAAAAAAGACTGATTTCTCCCACTGGGAGCGGGAGGAGAGCTGCCCCGGCACTCTGCAGGAGCTCCTCCCGTCCCGTCCCCTTTCCCCCCATCCCTCTCTGTGCCCCCTTGGCTCCACCGCATCCTCACTCCCTTTTCCCTCATTGCTGGCTTCCTCCTCCGGGCTCCTGGCAAAGCTATTTTGCTAGGAGCTGGGGAGCAAGAGGTGGAGAGTGACAAAGGAATGGAGAGAGGGAAAAAGAAAAACAGGAAAGGAGGAGGGAATGCCGCCATGCTGGAACAGAGCTGAGACTTTCCTCAGGAAAAGCCCGTGCCGTGCCTGGAACCAGGACGGGAGAACTCCAGGCTGAATCATTGAGGTAGGAAAGGAGGAGGACAGGTAAGGGAGATGGAGGCGGCCAGGTAGGGCTGACACCTGGGCAAGGAGAAGCTGGGAACCTCCTTGGCGAAGGCCAGGAAAAAGTCCAGCCAAGTAGGGAACTGGGCCAACAGGATCCCAGGCCACCGTTAGCCTCCAAGGAGCTGTGAGACTCCTTCTTTGGTTGCGTTCCCACCGACTGTCCAGGCTGCCCCTCTGGAGGAAAAACAGGTCTCCTCCTGTGCAGGCTGCGTGACCTGTCCTGATAAGGAACAGGCGGAACTTGGGCAAGCTGTGTTAGGAGAATGGGGTTATTTAGGTTAATTAATTCCTTTGAGTTTCACAGCAGTAAGCACCAAAAATATCCAGGAGTAAATAAAGGGAAAAGGCATTCAATAAACAAGGATTTTGCAAATGCATATATATATGTGCACACATTCATCTATCTATGCCTTGCTTAGAAAAAAACAACTCACATTCGGTTTGTAAAATAATAGTAATAGTAATAATAATAAGCTTTACTCACAGGTACATACCCATATGAATGGGGGGGAAAAGGTTCAAAAAGGGAGGGCTTGGCAGAAGAGGAAAAAAGGCTTAAAAGACAAAATATGCTGAATGCCACAAGGACATTAAACAGTAAAAAAAAGCAATTGAAATAAAATGTGGCTAGGCTAAAAGAGGGAGAAACCAAGTAAGAAGAGCAGGCAGCCAATCAGCCTTGACCTCGGCTGGCTGTCAAAAAGTCAGGCCTGAATCCAGGCAGGTTCTGAGCGGTGAGGGCTCTGTGAGGATGGGGGGCAGAGCAAGGAAGGTGGGGGGGGGGGGAGGCTGACCAGCCGGGTTCCTCTCCTTTGTCTAAAGAAAAGCAAAACAGGTGGAAGACGGGAAGGGCTAATGACCTAAACCTTGTCAAACAAAAGGGCAGGCTAACTAAGCAGGAGAAAGAGAAAAGGGGGGGGGGGAGAATAGCTGGGCTTTCAGGGGATTCCGTTCCCCAACAGTCAAAACATTCCCTTGCATGCTTGCTCTAACAAGCTGCTTGTCTGGACTACAACCCCCAGAATCCCCCCAGCCTGCTTGCGGGATGGACTTGGCTCTCCCCAGCACCCTCCTCCTCATTCTCCCAGGCTTCCTTTCCTGGTATGTAATCCCTTCCCCATCCTTAAGATCTGATCACCTTTGATAGGAAGAGTTGCTCCTCAGAACCATGAAAGCCATGTGGTGGTTTGCTGGGCTCCAGAGGCTTCGGGACTCTTCCTGAGCGCCTGCATCTCTTGCTGCAGAGGAGACACCTGCTCGTCCTTTTCTTGGTTCTGTTGCTTCAGCTGTTGATTCTCAGTTGAGAGACGGGACACTTGTCTCTTCAACTCTTGCACCTCTTGCTGCAGAAGGGACACCCCCTCCTCCTTCTCTCGGTTCTGCGGCTTCACCTGTTCGTTCTCAGCAGAGAGATGGGGCACCCCCTCCTCCTGCTCGAGTACCTGTTATTTTTAATGGAAAGAGAATGTGAGTGCAATACACACACACACCCCAATCAGTGAAGTGGGGAGCAGGATCTTACTCAAGGAGGACGATGTCTTGGGGATTTACTGAGTCTCCAGAGCAGGGCTCTTGAGAATTAAGGCAGACATGAGGTTCTCTCTCCTTAACCCTACCCTTGCCAAAGAGGAATCTTTTCCCAGGACTGGGCGGTGAGCTGAACCCAGGAGGCCCAGCCGTCTCCGGGAGTGACCTTGGCTCCTCGTTTTGCTCCACAAGAGTCACAAGGCTTAGCCCTCTGTGGGGCTCCCGCCGCCCAGTCAGCCCCTGCCTCCTTGGCCGCAGCCACAGGTGCTCCAGCCACAGACAGGGGGGGGGGGGGCACCACCAGCTCCAGAAAGGTGAGGATGTGGCACCCAGAACCCCGCCTTGCTCCACCAGCGGAAGAGCCCAAAAGGCAGCCGAGAAAGGACGGGGCAAGGCAGATCCTACAGTAAGTGCAGCGGGGGACCCATGAAGACGTCTGGGTGAGGATGGCTAAAAATATCCAGGAAATCCAGAAACCCATGCAGAAAGTAGAGGGCTTGGGTCATGAGACGAGAATCAAAAACCATTCAGGGCACATATCTATAAAGGTTTGCTGGCTCTCCCTCAGTTACAAATATACAGTAGTTTATAACCTAAATGATGTAAGAAGTGTGGAAGGAGGAGAACAGCCTGGAACGGGGGGGGGGGGGGGTCAGCGGCCAGACAACAGCCTCCTCCTCCTCCTCCTTTAACGGTCAGAATAGCTCAACCCCTCTGATGGGAGAGGAGGGGGGAGGAGGAGGAGGAGGAGGAGGAAGGCACCTCCTTGAAATGGGAAGCCCCCCCCCCCCCCCGCTAATCCACCCTCCGTCCTCAGGCACCATTTGTCTGGCGTGCTGTGAAAATGAACGGGCGTCCTCAGGGGGCAGCTTTTGTGGGGCGCAGCCCACGTCCTCAGGGGCGAACCCTGGGCTCCCTCGTGGGACTTCCTGCCAGCCAGGCCTCCCTCGCAGGGCTGTTGTGAGAATGAAATGGGGGGTCGTGGGGGGGGGCTGCCCTAAACCACCCCTCTTCTTTGCAAGATGAGTGAGAGGAACCTGCCAGGCATAAAGGAAGGATTGAACCAGGATCCCAATGCGAAACGTGTTCGGCTCTCCAGCCGGGAAGGAGGGAGGGGGCGGGGAGCTCCGGGCGCCCGCTTTCCCTTTCGCTTCGGTCTCCTTTCGCCTTCCCCGAAGGCCGCCCCTTCTTCCTGGAAATGCACAGCCTCCCCCTCTGCTTACACGGGAGGAGGGGGACCCAGGTTGCGTGGTGTGTGTGCCGCGCGCAGGGGAGGGCTCTCTGCATATGCTCAGAAGCGCCTCCTCTTTGAGGGATGAAGGCCAGAACTCATTTCGCTGAAGCCCAGATGGCTGACCATGAGGGCAGAAGAGACCCGTGCCTCTGAGCATGCACAGAGCGCTGTCCTGCCCCCAGCCTCTTTCTCTCTGCTGTATCTGGGACCAGAGGGTTGGGAAAGGGCGTTGACACCCCCCCACCGCCCCCCTCGCTCCGGAGGATCCCCGGCGGGGCAGCGGCGGAGCGAGAGGCGGAGCGCCCCCGGTGGGACCTCTCTGGGTGGGATTTGGGACCCCGGCCCACCTCTCGGGGCTGTTGTGGGGCTAAGCGGGGTAGAGAGGGAAAAGAGGGTGCGTGGCTGCCTGAGCTCAAGGGGGCGGAGACGCGGCGCGCAGGTGAGAGGAGGGGAGGGCCGAGCGGGGGGGGGCTCACCTGGGGGTCCAAGGACGCCGGCGCGGGGAGCGCCTCTCCGCCCGACCACGGCTGCGACGGGAAGGCGCCCATGGCGCCGGGGACCGGGCCACCCCCCCCCCCCCGGTGCCTCCCGCTGCCGCCGCTGCCCCTTCTCCGTCCGGGCCTTTGGCCCAGCGCCCGCGACCTTTCTGCCTTCCCCGGCCGCCCGGCGGCCTCCGCTCGACGCCGCCCCCGCCGGATGGGGGCCGGGGGCTCTTTGCAGGCGGAGCGAGAGCGAGGGCGGCGGGCAAGCTCCCTCTTCGGTCCCAGGGTTCCTTCCGACCCGTCCGGGAGGCTCCTGTGCCGGACCCCCCCCCGCACCCCACCCCCGGGGCACCTCTTGCCCAGGACGCCCCGCCTCTTGCCTCCGAGAGAAGGGAGAGCGAAACTTCTCAGAGGCAGTGGGGCGGAGAACCTGCCTGCCTCTACGGAGCTCCGCTAATGGGCAGAGTTTCCCTCCGTCCGGGGGGCGGGGGGGGGGGAGACACAGAATGGCGGTGGTACGAGAACTGGAAGGCACCGATGAACAGCAGAGGAACGGGTCTTTTGCACAGCTAATAGCTCCTAATTGCCCATTCAAGAAAAAAACACCCTCCAAATCCTTTGCATCCCAGAAGGGATCCTGCTGAGTCTCAATCCAGCTGCAAGTCCTCCAGCGGACTCCCTTCCTTGGCCCCCACTGAGATCGCCTGGGTCAGCCTGGCCCTCCCCGTTGCAGAGGGAGAGACAGGAAATCGAAATCCACCGGTAAAGCCAGGAACCAAAGAAGACTGGAGGGAGGGACAGCCCAATGAGGTCTGGGCTTCTGAACATGTGCAGAGTTACTCCCTGCTTCACGGAAAGACCTATACTGCCCCATTAGTGCACAGCACTATTCTGGGTGGTGTGCATATAAAAACCACAAAACAACCCATGCAAGAGAATATAAAAAAACACACCAAACAACTACAGCAGAAGAAACCAGCATTAAGGCGAGATGGTGCAGCATTTCACAGCAGCAGTCCAGGGATGAAAATTCAGAAGAGGCTGCGTTCAAAGGCCACTCAAAAGAGGCGGGTCCTTCAGGAGCCTCTTGAAACTAGGGAAGGAGGGGGCCAGGCGAAGCTCCACCAGAGGGTGATTCCAGGGGGATGAGGCCACCGCCGAGAAGGCCCAACTTCTTGTTCAAGATTTTCTGGCCTTTGAGGGCATGGCCACCCAGAGGAGCAGAGCGGGAGAGGATCTGGCCGCATGGGAAGATGCCTTAGGGGAAAGACGCTCTGACGAGTAACAGGGTCTCAAAGAGTGAAGTGCCTTGAACTTGATCTGGGACACAACCGGTATCCAGCGCAGGTGAGTCAGAACTGGGGAGATGTGATTAAATTTGCCCACACCTGCCACCTACCAGACAGGCACTTCAGGTCAGCCTCCAGGGAAGCCCCATGTGCAGAATGTTAGAGTATTCAATCCTGGAGATCACTAATATGTGCACCGGTGTCCCGAGGGCTCCATCATCTCGGTAGAGGCGGAGCGATGAGCCTCAGTTGATTAAAGGCTGGTCTGGACATGGCTGTGACCTGGGCGTCCCAGGAAAGGCTGGGGTCCAGGAGAACGGCCAAATTCCAAACTCAGTCCCTAAGCAGGACGTTTGCACCATCCGGCCTAGGAGATGACAACCCCTAGCTTGTTAGAGGGACACCTCCGGGAGGATGAACAGAAGGGGAGGTGGAGTTGAAGGTAAAGGTTCCCCTTGACTTTTAGTCCAGTCGTGTCCGACTCTAGGGCGCGGTGCTCATCCCCGTTTCCAAGCCGTAGAGCCAGCGTTTGTCCGAAGACAGTTTGGCAGGAGCTGGGACAAGCAACGGGAGCTCACTCCGTCGCGTGGATTCAATCTTACGATAGCTGGTCTTCTGACCTTGCAGCAAAGAGGCTTCTGCAGTTTATCCCGCAGCACCACCACGTCCCAGTTGAAGTATATGTCAGAAATATACATTCCTGCACAGACATATAGGAGGAGGAGGAGGCTGTCCCGTCGAGAGCATCTGAATCAATCTAGTTGGGGCAAAAAACAAAAGGAACTTGGTAGTTGGAGTCTACTACCGACCACCCAATCAAGGGGAGGAAGCGGATGAAACTTTTGAAAAACAAATTGCAAGGATTTCAAAGAGACACAGTGTTGTGATGGTAGATTTCAATTATCAGGATATATGCTGGGAGGCAAATTCTGCCAAGTCTGGCCCTTCCAAGAAATCCCTGGCTTGTGTGGCTGATCATTTTCTCCTCCAAAAAGTGGAGAAAGAAACTAGAGGACTAGCTAAACTTGACTTGATTCTGACCAATAGAGACGACTTGGTGGGGGAAATGGCAGTAAGGGGAACTCTGGGCGAGAGGGACATGTTCTACTAGAATTCTTGATTTCAAAGGAAACCAAAGCCAACCCATATGCTGGATTTTAAAAAAAGACAATTTTTAATAATCTCAGAACAAGGATGAGTAAGGTCCCTGTGAGGATATGGGTTTTGTAGTACTTGTTTCCCAGGATTCGCAGGTGTTTCCTCTTGGCCTGAGACCGAGCTCATGTTGTGGAAGAAGAAAGAAGAAGGCCACATTTCCAGACCGATAAACATTGCATTCCATTCTAATGGCTGACCAGCCTGGGACCGGGAACTGCGGAAAATTACAGGGAAGAGGTGTGGACGGCTGAACAGAAGACTGTATCCTAATTGGATACCATCAGGAAGCAGAGGCTTTAGAAGGGGGGGGGTGGAATAGGGGTGTTTGTGTGTGTGTGTGTTTAGGTTGGAGGGGAAGAAAGAGGAGGACAGATTAAAGCCTTCTCTGATTGATTAGGAGATTTAGCAATGGTTACTTAGAATAGCTTAGTAATTAAAGAGTAAAACTATTAGCTAGTTAATCATTTTATTGTTTTACAAGAAAGTCTTACAGGAGCTTAATACTTAGATGCTTGGCATTTAACCAGTACAATTTGTATCTTTTTGTATTTCTTTTGTTTTCTAACTTTTTACTCTTGTTGAATAAATCTTTTATACGTTACCCCAGTGTGATTCTTGGGGGCACGGGTTAGAGTCCCTAAAGAAAGGGCCTTAGCCCTGTGGGTGATATTTGCTATTTTTGTTCTTTGGATGTCCTACTTGGTCAGGCTGGTGTGCAAGGTCCAAAGTACACAGCTAAAGCTTGAGTTTTAAGCTCAAACACGGGAGTAATTGGATCTCTAGGGGCAGATGCTTGCCCATTGTTGCCCCCTCACCCACCTTCTAGGTCTCACCCAATCTAGAATGAAAAGGTAGTGGAACCTGGGGGTGACAGTTTGGCGCCTTCCCTGAGTGGAATGACTTCTCTAAGGAGATGCATTCCTGACAGTCCCATGACAGAAGAACCTAACAAGAAAAGGAGTCCAAAAAGGGTAGGCGTTTCTAAAAAAGGAAATTCTAGAGGCACAACTATAAAAAAAATTCAACAAGAAAAAAAAAAAAGGTGGGAGACAGCAAAAAAGGCCAGTGTGGCTTCACAAAAAGCTCAGGGAGGACCTGAAAACAAAAAGGGACATATATAGGACATAGAAAGAAGGCCTGGCCACCGAGGAAGAGTACAGACAAGCAGCGAGGAATAGACAAAGAAACAAAACAGTGGCTCAGCTACCCAATGGAGATGATAAAAATGATCACAGAGGACGAAGAAAAGGCAGAGGGGCTCAATTCCTCTTTTAGCTCCATCTTTTTCCAAAGGACAGCCTATGAGCCTCCAGACAAATGTGAAGTGCAAGTGGGGGGGGACAGGATTGCAGCTGGAGATGGATAAACAAGTAGTCAAGGAATACCTTACCACCTTGAACAAATTCAAATCTCCAGGGCCGGATGAACGGCTTCCGAGAGTGTTGAAAGAACTGGACGAAGAACTCTGAGAACCTCCGTCCATCATTTTCTTCTTGTCCCTATCTTCAAAAAGGACCAAAAAAAAAAAAAAAGAAAAAAAAAAAGAAAGAAAAAAAAAGGAACCTGGGAACTATAGGCCAGTCAGCCTGACGTTCAACCCCAGGGAAAAATTCTGGAACAAATTCTAAAACAGTCACTACACAAGCACCTAGAAAACAATGTAGTAATAACTAGAAGCCAACATGGATTTGTCAAGAACAAATCCCACTAGACTAACCTGATCTCATTTTTTCATCGGGTCACCTCCCTGATAGACAAAAGGAATGTTATAGACATAGTATATCTTGGCTTTAGCAGGCTTTTGACAAAGTGCGCCATGATATCCTGATTAGCAAACTAATTAGGTGCACTCTGGATAGATCAAGTGTCAGGTGGATACACAACTGGCTACAGAATCGTACTCATATGATCAATGGGTCCTTCCCTAACTTGGAGGAGGTAACTCGTGGGGTACCCCAAGGCTTGGTGCTCTGCAACATTTTTATGAATGGCTTGGATGAGGGAGTGCAGGGAATGCTTGTCAAATTTGCAGATGAGACAAAATTGAGTGGAATAACTAATACCGAAGACAAAAACAATATTCAAAATGATCTTAATAGGCTGGAGCATGGGGCTGAAAACAACAGATTTATTATTGCATTATTAAAAGGCAAGATTAGAAACAAAAAAAGAGTAAGTATTCAAATACTAAAAAGGGTCAAACAAATACCACATGAAAAGCAGCACTGAAGCACATTCCAAGCAACAAGGCACAACCGTCCATTTAAGAAACCCCACTCAGGCAGCCAATCAGGAAGAAAAGGCTCGCCTGAAGAGAGAAAGGTCTTCTTCGCCTGCTTGCAGGACAGCCAAGATGGGGACCAGCCTAGCCACCAGTGGGAGGGAGTTCCAGAGTCTAAAGGAGCAACCACCGAGAAGGGCCTTTTCTCCTGTGCCCCCACCAAAGATGGTGGGACTGAGAGAAAGGGCTCTCGTGGTGAACTTGAAACCCAGTCAGGCTCATAAAGGGAGATGCGGTCCTTGAGACCGCTTGGATCCAAGGAGCTATTTAGGGCTTCATTGCTTAGAACAAATACTTGGAGTTCTTCCTGGAAACAGATTGGCAGCTGATGGAGCTGCTGCGACGGAGGGGGTGTTGTGTGATCCCTGAGGCCAACCCCAGTCAGCCATCTGAGGACCTTGTGAGGTGAATCAAAAAGCAGTCATTAACTTGAAGCGAAGCAGACGCACACACACTGGGCACGCGTTCCAGGGCTCCCAGCACGAATGGTGAAATGAGGCATCGAAGGATGTTCTTCCCCCTTCTTAGGTGCAGGTCTTCATCTGGCGAAGGGGTTTGAGTGTGTCAGCCAAGCTGAGAGCCATGTCATCCGGAGGGAAAAGAAGAAAAGTGAAGGGCCAAGACTTTCTCCCCCCAAAAAACCCCAATACACACCTCCCCACCCCACCCCCCTTTTGCCCCCTCCCTGATTCTCCTCCCTCCCCTTTTTGCCCCCCTTGCCTTCCCCCTCCAGGACTCCAGTGGGGTCTGGAGGCATCTCTCCCGTCACAGTGCCACCATCGCGGCATCCAGAAGAGCAGGAGGCTCAGGTGGAGGGGAAGACGCCACGGCGGTCCAATCCTGCCGCCATCCTGGGCGTCAGCATTCCTGGCGTGCCCTGCCCACTTGCCCTATTCCGGCCTCTTTGAGCTGGACAAACGCTTTGGTCTAAAGGGCTGACATCAGTCCTCCGAAGGTGGATGAGGAGGGAGCGAAGAGAAACGAGGGAGAGCGGCTCCTTTTTTGGGGGGTGGGGTGGGGCATGAGTGATGCCCGTGCAAAAAAGGAAAATCCACCCAGAGGGTAGATTAAAATTAAAACAACCTGTCTGTGGACCAAGAGGCTTAAAATAAAACAGCATTGTACACACCCTATTTAATGTAAGGAATATAAAAAATAGTTCCAACTAAAAACAGCCATTTATTTATTTATTTGTTTCTTTATTCATTCCTTCATCCATTTATTTATTTAGAATATTTTTACCCTGCCTTTCACCTCGAAAAGGACCCAAGGGGGCTTACAACAATGAAAGACAATATTTAAAGTTTAAAACAATAAGTATACAACGAGGGTTCACATCCTTAAAAGGCAATATTTAAAGCTAAGAACCGTGAGTATAAAGGGGCAACTTACATCATTAAAAGGGAAGATCAAAGCTAGGCACAAGAGGCATACAAATATTAAAAAGAAAGAAAAAAGATGGAAAACCCAAAAATGGAAAACACCGTACCAATCCTCCTAAAAATCACACCTGTCTAGTTATTGAGAGACGGCTCGCCTGAAGAGGGAGGTCTTGGCCTGCTTGCAGAAGGTCAGCCAAGATGGAGACCAGCCTGGCCTCCAGTGGGAGGGAGTTCCAGAGTCTAAAGGAGAAGCGACCGAGAAGGCCTTCTCTCCTGTATCCCCACCAAACACATCTGTGAAGGTGGCAGGATGACGAGGAAGGCCACTTCCTGGTGATCTTAACACTGGAGCAGGCTCCTCAAGGAAGAGGTGGTCCTTGACAGAGTCTGGTCCAAAGTTTTCAGGATTTTAGAGGTTAAAACCAACACCTTGAATTCATCCCAGAAATGGATCAGCAGCCAGTGGAGCTGCTGTATCGGGGTGGGGTGGTTATGTGATCCCTTGATCAGCCCCAGTCAGCCATCTGGCTGCCGTGTTTGCCCCCCCCCCCCCCTCTGGAGTTTCCTGACCCTTTCCATCGGCAGCCCCCACGTAGGGTGCATTACCAGAATCCAGCCGGGATGGAACGAAGGCATGTGTCACCGTGGCCAGATCAGACCTTTCCAGGTGCACTAGTTTTAATTGTGGGAAAGCACTCCTGAACACCACCGAACCCTGGGCATCCAGGTTCAGGGATCAATCCAGGAGCGCCCCCCCCCCCCTAAGCTGTGCGCCTGACTTTTCAGGGGGAGGGTCACCCCATCTAGCACAGGCTGCACCCCTATTCCTTGATCTGCCTTTCGACTGACCAGGAGCACCTCTGTCCCCCAAAAACACTTTGCAACCCCTTTGGGGAGGGGTCACGATCCTAGGTTGGGAACCTGGGCTCTAGAAGGTGCCGAGGCATTCACAGACATGCACAGCAAAAACCATACGTGTGATTTCACAAAGACCGCAAGGAAGAAGTATAAAAACTTGGGGGTGGGGGTGGGGGGGGTTCGATTTGGAGAGCTTCCCTTGACACGGACATCTTCTAGGTACGACATGCTGGGTGGGGGGATTCTGGAGGGGGCTGTAAACAAATAAAAAATAGTATAATTTCCCCAGCCCTGGAAAAGACAGAGACGCCCTTAATTCGGGGGCAAACTCTGTTCCTCTCGCCCCTCCATCCTGTTGGATGCTCGTAATATAAGCCCGACCCCAAAATTAAGCCCCAGTGAAGGGAAACCCCGCCCTCCACCCTTGTGCAGCCACCAGAAGAAGATGACATTGACTGTATCTGAATCAATGTAGATCAGGGTTCAGGGAACTTTTTTACCTTTTACACCCCAAAAAATTTATATACGCCAACATTACCCCCTTGATTTGAAAGGAAGGAAATCATACATTATTTGAATTCAAAATATTATTGAATCTACACAGGCTGTGTACCGAACTAGCAGGATATATCATCAATATCAATCAATCAATGGCTGGGGAGGAGTGCGAATCCCACCCACTGATGCAAGAACCCAGGGGAAGCCCATCACCCTAACCCCCCCCCCCCCCAATTTGCTGAGTCCGGCCAGTCCCAGCATGCACTGCAGCAATCCCCAGCAGTGTCTTAACAGCCCCTCTACGGCCCTTCCCCACAACACAGCACCACACAACAAGGGGAACAGCAGGTCCCCCATCCATGATCTTTAGCGATGTCCTGGATGGCAGCTGCCACGTGAGCCACGGCCGCCGTGTTCATCTCGCAAGGGTAGAAGCCATCCTGGAGGGTGTAGCAAGTATGCACGGTCAGCACCACCGCTGGATACCTCCCCTGCTGCCTGGCATCCACAAAGGCCGTTGGGTTGTCCTTTTGGATAAAGTGCATCACCACCAGGAGGACCTTCTGCTCGCCTGGAAGAGGAAGGAGAGGAGCAGCCAATGAGACCAAGCCTTGGGGGAGGGCAGGTAAAAAAGAACAAGAAAAAAAGGGGGGGAGCCCTCAAGGCAGCCCTGGGGGAACAGCTGCAGGAGAAGAAGACACTCCTCTGATGAGAACAAGGGAATTATTTACAAACCAAGGAGAGATTCCTGAATCCTGTCCAGGTGTTAAAAATATAAGGGCTGGCCAAGTATGGAGCAGACCCCGCTTCTCTTCTGAAAAGGGGTTGGGACTCTCTCTCTTCTCCCACTACATTTTGAGTTACTGGGTTGGACACAACCTTCCTGTTAACCCTTCTGGAGCCTCGTGGTTCAGTGGTTAAACTGCAGTACTGCAGCCAAAACTCTGCTCATGACCTGGTTTCAGTCCCAGGTAGCTGGTAGACTCCTAACATTGTACAGGAGGCAGAAACGAAAACTATCCCAAAGAAAAGGAAAGGCAAGAAAGCAAAGTGGCTGTCCAACGAGGCCTTACAAATAGCAGAGAAGAGAAGGGAAACAAAAGGCAAGGGAGATAGGGAAAGTGACAGAAAATGGAATGCAGACTTCCAAAGAATAGCAAGGAGAGACAAGAGGACCTTCTTAAATGAACAGTGCAAAGAAATAGAGGAAAATAATAGAAAGGGGAAAACCAGAGATCTGTTCAAGAAAATTGGAGATATTAAAGGAACATTTTGTGCAAAGATGGACATGATAAAGGACAAAAATGGTAGGGACCTGACAGAAGCAGAAGACATCAAGAAGAGGTGGCAAGAATACACAGAGGAATTATACCAGAAAGATCTGGATGTCCCGGACAACCCAGATAGTGTGGTTGCTGACCTTGAGCCAGACATCCTGGAGAGTGAAGTCAAGTGGGCCTTAGAAAGCATGGCTAACAACAAGGCCAGTGGAGGTGATGGCATTCCAGTCGAACTATTTAAAATCTCAAAAGATGACACTGTTAAGATGCTACACTCAATATGCCAGCAAGTTTGGAAAACTCAGCAGTGGCCAGAGGATTGGAAAAGATCAGTCTACATCCCAATCCCAAAGAAGGGCAGTGCCAAAGAATGCTCCAACTACCGAACAATTGCACTCATTTCACACGCTAGCAAGGTTATGCTCAAAATCCTCCAAGGTAGGCTTCAGCAGTACGTGGACCGAGAACTCCCAGAAGTAAAAGCTGGATTTCGAAGGGGCAGAGGAACTAGAGACCAAATTGCTAACATGCACTGGATTATGGAGAAAGCCAGAGAGTTCCAGAAAAACATCTACTTCTGCTTCATTGACTACGCAAAAGCCTTTGACTGTGTGGACCACAGCAAACTATGGCAAGTTCTAAAAGAAATGAGAGTGCCTGACCACCTTATCTATCTCCTGAGAAATCTATATATGGGACAGGAAGCAACAGTTAGAACTGGATATGGAGCAACTGATTGGTTCAAAATTGGGAAAGGAGTACGACAAGGCTGTATATTGTCTCCCTGCTTATTTAACTTATATGCAGAATACATCATGCGAAAGGCTGGACTGGAGGAATCCCAAGACGGAATTAAGATTGCCGGAAGAAATATCAACAACCTCAGATATGCAGATGATACCACTCTGATGGCAGAAAGCGAGGAGGAATTAAAGAACCTCTTAATGAGGGTGAAAGAGGAGAGCGCAAAAAATGGTCTTAAGCTCAACATAAAAAAACCTAATATCATGGACACTGGTCCCATCACCTCCTGGCAAATAGAAGGGGAAGATATGGAGGCAGTGACAGATTTTACTTTCTTGGGCTCCATGATCACTGCAGATGGTGACAGCAGCCACGAAATTAAAAGACGCCTGCTTCTTGGGAGGAAAACGATGACAAACCTAGACAGCATCTTAAAAAGCAGAGACATCACCTTGCCGACAAAGGTCCACATAGTCAAAGCTATGGTTTTTCCAGTAGCAATGTATGGAAGTGAGAACTGGACCATAAAGAAGGCTGACCGCCGAAGAATGGATGCTTTTGAATTGTGGTGCTGGATGAGACTCTTGAGAGTCCCCTGGACTGCAAGGAGATCAAACGTATCAGTTCTGAAGGAAATCAACCCTGAGTGCTCACTGGAAGGACAGATCCTGAAGCTGAGGCTCCAATACTTTGGCCATCTGATGAGAAGAGAAGACTCCCTGGAAAAGACCCTGATGTTGGGAAAGTGTGAAGGCAAGAGGAGAAGGGGATGACAGAGGACGAGAGGGTTGGACAGTGTCACCGAAGTGACCAACAGGAATGTGACCCAACTCCGGGAGGCAGTGGAAGACAGGAGGGCCTGGCGTGCTCTGGTCCATGGGGTCACGAAGAGTCAGACATGACTTAACGACTAAACAACAACAACAATCTCTCCAAAGGCCACTGTGGGAGTTTTACAACATGAAATAACAATAACAATCTGTCAAGGCAAGACATTATTAAGTACATGACTAAAACTTCAAAATAAACATAAAATAAAAGTACCATATCATTAGAAACGTAAAATACATAGACATTTAAAATGGTGACATTAATAGCTACTAGTTGATCAAGAAGGTCCAGGATTGGGGAAATGTGTTGGTATTTGTTAGCTCCGTGGAGTAACCTGGCCACCACCCTCTGAACTTGCTAGAGTTTCTGTATCAGTCTCATGGGTAGCCCCACACAGAGCGCATTACAGTCGTCTAGTGTTGAGACTACCAGTGCCTGGACCAACATGGTGAGGGACTGAGTGTCAAGAGAAGGGCGTTAGCTGTTTCCACGCCAGCTTCCAGGTAATGGTTTTAACCTTCAAAGCCCTGCATGACTTGGGACCTTGATCCCTGAAAGGCAGCCTCCTCCCAACGGGGACTGCCCCTCCCGCCCAATCATCCCAGGCAGGGCAGCGGAGGGGGCTGACCCCGAGAGAGGCCCCGAGGCAGAAGACTAGAATCCCGGGCTTTCTCGGGTGGTGCGATCCTCCGCTCTGGAATCGGTCACACCTGCTGTTCGCTTGGCCCCTTCGCTGGGGGATTTTAACGAAGCAACTTAAGACCTGGCTCTTCCGCAGGCTTTTCAAACCATGCCGTCTATGGAGCCAGCGGATAACGAAGCTAATAATCAAAAGCCGCTGTTTACCGCCAGCTTAAATGTTTAAATATTTTTAGAATGTATTTTAAATGGTCTGGTTTCGATTTTGTTATATTATTCTCATAGAGTTGTTTTGTATTTTATGATTTGATTCTTGTATACTGTTATTCTGTTATTTTGTGTTGTCAGATGATCAGAGTGGCCCTCGGCCAGATGGGTGGTTCATAAATGGAATGAATGAATGAATGAATGAATGAATGTCTCAAGACCCCTTTTTTGATCAAGGAGAAAATAGGTAGGTATTCATCCTCATGGTGCCCGAAGAGTCTGCTTATGTTCCGACAGTCACAGAGGGAAACAATGGCTACCCTGCTAGAATCTTCTACCTACCGATGACTCCCTCGAGGGCGTTTTCGATGTCGGAGCCCATGCGGGAAGCTATGGGGCAGAAGAGCAGAATGGGGTGCTTCGAGCTCGTCTCCCTGAACATCTCCACCTTCAGAGAGCAGGAGAGGCACGTTGGCAGGTGCTTTGAGACCTCATTTACAAAATTCCTCTCCCAGCCACCTGTGGCACCCGTGGTCTGGACGTAGATGATGAAGTCTGGAAAGGTAGGTGAAGGGAAAAGGAGCAGAGGGGTGGGGGGAGGGACAAAATTCCCATGAATATCTCACACCTGAAGGAGAAACCGAGGGCCAGCCTGAATGCCACCCTCTTCCTGAAAAACCCCAGGCTGACGGACCACTGTGGAGCCTCTCTTGTGGAAGAGACGCACGCCGAGGTTGTCCTTGGGGTGAGATGGACGTCAGTAGCACCTTTTGCCTCTGAATAATGAGGATGAGCCAGTTGCCCCCCCCCCGTTACCCCCCCCCCCCCCCCCCAGTTTTACTGCTCTTGGAAAGTCTCTCTCGGCTCATCCCAAATGTGTTCCCGCACAAACAGAACAGCCCCTTTCCTTTCCACTTTACGCCCAACCAGCAGCTAGGGGAAGATCAGTGGGTCAATTGGGGAGGGTTACCCTTGCCACCAGTTGGCACCCACCACCATGAGTACCAATGTGATGACTGTCCTTGGGCAGAGGAAGCAGGCAAGACACCCCAGCTCTCAGGTCTGGATTGGGCCACAAGCCCCCTGACGGGTCACCCGGGCAAAATCCAAAATGTAGAGGAAGGCACGAACTTCTGTGGGACCCATTTCAACTCTACCATGGTGTGTAAGCTTTTGGGTTCTCCAGGACTCTTCATCAGACCAGGTGAGGAAGAGGCCGAAGAAGAAGAGCTCGCCCCACCCACTGGTGGAATTACCGGGTGTGTGTGTGTGTGTGTCCTCAGAAAGATACTCCCTCTCTCCCCAACTGAGTTTGCTTTGTCTTATCTACCAACATGGCCATCTTTGCTTTTGAGACCATGGATTCCAGCTTTGCTCCTCCTCTAAGTGAGGCTCTTGCCCTCCATATGTCTGAGCACCCCCACGTGTTATCCCCACATACAAGAGGAAGGGGAGAGCAAATGGGGGAAGAGATGCACTGTTGCCCCACCCTGTCTACTTTGGGGGTGAACACTGAATTACCAACCAAGCTCAGGGGAGTTCAGCTGCCCCTGCACAGGCGCACCCTCTCCTCCCCGGGACCCACTGATCCCCCAGGGCGCCCCATGGACTGGGTTCTGCTGAAGTCCAAGGACCTTTTGCTGGACACAGGGATCCCTGGTGGGGTGGGGGTGACAGTGCCCGTGACATTTCCTTTAAATCAGCGGTCCCCAACCTTTTTAGCCCCACGGACTGGTTGGGGAAGGCGGGGCACCCCCCTGCGCTCGTGCGCATGCACAAAGGAGCAGGAGAGCGCTTGTGCAGGTGTGCGCACGCTCATGCGCAAAGGTGGCGTGGCACTCGGGGGTGCATTCGTGTGCATGTGCAAAGGGCAGTGCGGCGTTCGTGCAGGCGCACTCACGCCCAGGCGCAAACGGGCTGTGGGGTGTGTGCAGTGAGCACGGAGGGGGGGGGGGAGGTCTGTCTCCGTGGCCCGGTCCGGCTCAGGCCACGGATCGGCACTGGGTTGCGGACCGGTGGTTGGGGACCTCTGCTTTAAATGACTGGCTGACCAAGGGGATTTTTGAAAGACATTATTGCAATCTGCTATTTCGCTTGTGTTTTAAATATTTATTTAATTCTTTTTTAATATTGTAATTATTTATTATTTTAGCTTTTAATGTTGTTTCTTCTAATACTCTAAGCACCTTACGTTCTTTTTAGGAGAAAGGCAGCCTATAACTATTTTAAATAAACCAATAAATAAATAAATAAATAAACATTGCCCCACTGCTCTTAATTATTATTATTATATTTGTGCACTATTGAGTTGATTCCAACTTATGGTAACCCTCTGTAGCGCATTAAAGGTTTAAAGCTCTCCGGATGGGTTTCCCCTTCCCTCCTTCAGGGGGCGCCCTGGGGCTCTGCGGCTTGCCCAGGGCCACACGGGCTGGCTCTCCTCCCGGGGAGGCCCAGAGGGGGAATCGAACTCCCAACCTCTGGCCGGATGCCTGATTCACTGAACTCTCCAGGCAGCTCTTAGGGAAGATTGTATCAAAACCGTACAGAGAGGGAGAGACTAAGCCAAGGGAGGACTGTGTGGCACCAAGGGGACAAAGAGTTTTGACTTCTCATCGGTTCTTGGGAACCGCAGCCTCCATCAAGGGAATCTCCACAAAGGAGCTCCAGGCTGTTCCAACTCACCCCCAATAAAATGTCGGATGGGAGCAGAGCAGAACGGCCTGCTTCTAGGCATCCCATGATCTAATCTGCTGGAAAGAGCCCTCTTTCCATTTAGAAGCAGGCTGGTCTTTCCCAGTGGGAGGGGGAAGCTTCCCCTGGCACTCTGCAGGTGCTCCTCCCCTCTCACTGGCATCAACCCTCTCTCTGCCCCATTGCCTCCGCCCCATCCTTCTTGCTACTGTCCTCTTTCCTGGCTTCATCCTGCTGGCTCCCAGCAAAATCTATTTGCTAGGAACTGGATGGTAGTGAAGGGAAGGAAGGAAGGAAGGAAGGAAGGAAGGAAGGAAGGAAGGAAGGAAGGAAGGAAGGAAGGAAGGAAGGAAGGAAGGAAGGAAGGAAGGAAGGAAGGAAAGGGCCTATAAGGCCATCAAGTCCAACCCCTGCTCAGTGCAGAGGTACAAATCAGAGGATGTCTGCTAGGTGGTTCTCTAATGTTCTAGCCACCCACCCCACCCTGTGCTTGAAGAGGGATGGGACCCAGGAAAAGCGAACTCCAGGCTTCGCTGTGAAAGGAAAGGAATGGGAAGGGAAGTGAAAGGAAGGAAAGGAAAGGAAGCGGACAGGTAGGGGAGATGGAAGCGGGTGGTGGCCAGGTGGGGCTGACACCCGGGCAAGGAGATGCTGGTGAAGGCCAGGAAAAAGCCCAGCCAGGCAAGGGACCTGCCAACAAGATTGCAGACCGACGTTAGCCTTTGAGGAGCCGTGAGACTCCTACTTTGGTTGCATTCCCACCGACTGTCCAGGCTGCCCCTCGGGAAAAAAAACAGGCCCCCTCCTGTACAGGCAGTGTGACCTGTCCTAACAAGGAACAGGTGGAACTTGGGAAAGTTGCTTGTCTGGACTACAACTCCCAGAATCCCCCTGGCAACTTGGGTAGTGGGCCTGTTGGTTTTCCCCACTGTCCTGCTCCTCATCCTGAAGGTCTACTCACCCTTCGAAGGAGTTCCATTTCCACAGCATAGACCGCTTAAAAAACACCAGAGACAGTTCAGTAAGTAGCATAGGCAGCTTAGAATACGGCGTAGGCAGCGTCCACAGAAGGTTTCATCACAACCTTCTTCCTTCAGCAACTCCTGGTTCTCAGACTGGGACACAAAATGTTCAGGATTGCATGTCAGCTATTTTCAGAGGAAAGACCAGAGAGGAATGGAAGAAGCAAAATCAACGAAGGGGGCAGTGGGATTACTCCAGGGCTCAAGATGCCTTGGGGGATGATGGAGGCTCCATAGAAGGGCTCCCGAGAGAGCCAGTCCAGACATGGGCTCCTTTCTCCCAAGGCCGTCATTCCCCACCCAGACCGGTCTGGTCCAAGATGGTTCTTCTCTCAGGACTGAGCGGTGAGCTGACCCCAGGAGGCCCAGCTTCTCTCGGGAGGAATGATGCCTCCCTGTGCACCACGAAAGCCACGAGGCTGATCTTGGCTTAGCCGTTGGCTGGGCTTCTGGTGCCCACTCAGCTCCTGCCTCTCTGGCTGCAGCCGCAGGTTCTCCACCCACAGACAGACCACTAGCTCCAGAAGGGCCAGGCCTGCTCTGTGGCTGCTCCCAGAGACTTTGGAACTCCCTCCCACTGGAGGCCAGGCTGACCCCCTCTTTGCTCTCCTTTAGCAAGCAGGCCAAGACCTTTCTCTTCAGGCAAGTTTTTCCCTTAATAACTGGTGGAGAGATATATGGATTTTTAAATGGATTGCTGTCTTCTGTTGTTTTAAGTGTGCTTTAATATTCATTTAATAATCAGAGTAGATGTTTGGTCTAGATGGGTGGGATAGAAATCAAATAAATAAATAAATAAATAAATAAATAAATAAATAAATAAATAAATAAAAATTTATTTACTGTTTTTAATATAATACTGGTTTAGTTCCTTTTAATATTTGCAGATTTGCTGCTTTAGCTTTGGAATATTGTCTTTTTAATGATGTAAGCAGCCTTGGGTCTCATTTTTGGAGAAAGGTGGGATGGAAATGAATGAATGAATGAATAATGCAAGTCAAAAGTTGTGAAATTAATTGAACATTATGACAAGTGGCAGAGTAGGTTTCTTTCATGATTAAATCTTGAGAAAAGCCGAGTTCCTTCACTTTGTTATTTTGGTGGATGATGGGAGAGCCTAAACACCGTAATTCAAACACACCACTACCTGTGTGGTGGTGCGCCCCTCACAGGCTCAGCTTTCACTCTCCTCTGCTTTGCAAACATTTGTGTGCACCAGCAAATATATAAGTGGGCACCACAGCCAAACCTGTTCAATGGGTGAGTTTTTCTGGCTTTTCTCTTTGTCATTGGAAGTTTTCAATTATTTTTTCAATTTGTGTATTATCAAATAGGGATTAGGGGCTGAAAGCCGGCACAGCTGAATGTAAATATAAATGCGCTCTCTGTTCACTTTATTATTCCATTGCTTTTTAATCCCATTATTGGGCTATTTATCTCCCATTACAATGTATACATTTGAGATAGCAGCAACAATATGAATTACAAACATTTTGCTAAAATGAAGGGTACAATTTATGGAAATCAACTGCCAAGGGATACGCAAATGACAGCAAGTGAGGAAACACTGGGTTAGGTGGATTCTTGCCCGGTCTGGAGGGGGTCACACTCCACTCATAAAAGACCAGGTTTGCAACTTGGAGGCGCTTCTGGACCAGGATCCCTTTTATGGCGAAACACGTTTCTGCCATGGCTACGTCTGCCTTTAAAACAAACAAACAAACAAACAAACAAAAAACCTCTGGAAAATTGCAGAGTTGTGGCCCTCTGTGGACAGGGAATCCCTGACTGCTCTAGTTCACATGAGGGCAATCTCGAGGATTGACTCCTGCAGTTCTCTCTACCTGGGGCTGCCTTTGAAAGTGGTCCAGAAGCTGCAGCAGCTTAAAAATGCCGTAGCCAGGCTGGTTGGTTGGTTGGTTGGGGGGGGGGGGGCTTTGAGCCCATTTCCCTGACCCTGGCCTGCCTGCGTCGGCTCCCGGTGGGCTTTCGTGCACCCTGCCACCGTTTTGATGACTCCCTATGTCTTTCTTTAGCTGTCGCCATCCAGGTTTCTTTCCTTTGCTGGTTGTATTACATTTATTTCAGTAATTAATGAGTCAATGTGCGTAACTGCCCCACCAGTGCAAAGCACTACTCCGAGTGGTTTGCAACATAATAAAATAAAGAACAGAGACTGAGGACAATCGTTTGACAGACAGGTCAAGAACCATGAACATGACAAGTTTGCTTTTGGCTGGGGGTGAGCCGTTCTTTGACTTCCTGCGAGACGCGGGGCGGGGAGCGCCTGGCGCCCACTTTCGCTTTCGCTTCCCGCTGCTTTCACTTTTGCCGGAATGCGGAGGGGGGCTTTGCATTTTTTCCTGGAAATGCACCGCCTTACCGCCTGCTTACACGAAGGGAAGGGGGGGCTCCTCGTGCACCCTTGCACCAAGCGCACCGGGCGTGGGAGTGCGTGCGTGCGACGGCCCGGCTCTCTGCCTAGGCTCAGAGGCGTCTCCCCTCTCGGTTGTTCCTGGTCTAAAGGCCCGGACTTGCTTCGCAGGAGCCACGACTGCCGAGCATGAAGGCAGAAGCCAGCCGTGCCCCCAGAGCATGCACAGAGGGCTGAGCTGCCCGTATTCCAGGGCGTTGGGGAAAGGGCTTTAACATCTCCGCCCCCCCCCCCAGCTCAGTCCCCCCACCTCCACACTCAAGAGTATCCCCGGCGGGGCAAGCGACGGCTGCGATCTCGAGGGGGACTGCCGGGGGGGGGGTGTCTTGGGACCCCGGCCCACCTCTCGGGCTTTTGGGAGGATCAGCGGGGGGGGGGGGAGCGGGGAGAGGAGGGGAGCTCCGCGGCCGCCTGAGCTCAAGGGGGGAAACGAAGCGGGGGGGTGGCCCGGACCCACAGAGAAGGGGAAGGGCCGAGAGGGGGCGCCTTTCGCTCACCTCGGGGTCCACCGCTCGCGAGCCGGCCTCGCCCATGGCTGGGGAATGGGGGAGCCTCCGGCCGATTCCTCTCGCCGCCGGCGCTCCTCCTACCGGATGGCGACCCGGGGCGGATCGAGAGCTCGGGGGGGGGGGGGGCGGAGAAGGGCGGCGCTGGGCAGGCTCCTCCCGGGATGCCTCGGAGAGAAGAGAAAGCGAAACCCCCCCCTCCCGGGGCGGAGACCTGGCTGCTTCCGTGCCCTTCCTCGAGGTCAGGATCGGGGCCCCCCGAGCATGGGCAGAGTTCTCCTCCGCTGGGGGAAAAGACACAGGATGGTGCCCGGGAAACTGACGGGCGGAGTCGAGGGCCCCCCCCCGGGGGAGAGTCCAGAAACGCCGGCCGCTCTCTTGGCCCCCCGACGAACGTCGGAGGAGCCGTTGAAGTGGGCAACGCCAACAGCTCCCTAAGTTCGCCCTGAAGGGGGGGGACCCCCACCGACCCGCCGGGGGGAGGGGAAGGCAGCGAGCCCTGGATCCGCGACCGCCCGTCGGCAGGTGGCCCCGGGGGACCGCCTGGCCCTCCCCGCTGCAGAGGGAGAGCCCGGAGGAGGGCGAAAGAGAGAGGGGGAAGGAGGCTGGAGGGAGGGGGGGCCGGAGGGGGTCGGGGAGCCTCTGAACATGTGCCGAGTTTCTCCCTTCTGCTGGGAAAGAGAAACAGGGGCAGGATGGGACATTGGGAGGCCCTGGCCTTGACCGTCTCCCTAAACACCCTCTGCCCCACAGCCAACAGGCAGGAGCGGGAGCAATCCTGGTTGGCCGAGGAGGAGCAAGTCTTTTGCAAAGCCAGTGGCATGATCTCTGTAACCAGCCCCTGTCAGCAACCTGGCTGCTGCAGTTTGGACCAGCTGAAGTTTCCTGATCGCAGACTCAGTTCACTGTTTGCAGACTTGGCAGGATTGCGGTTGGGGCCTTCAGTCCAACCAGAAAAGACCCTCGGGAGTGTTGGAGTATGTGTTCCAGTATGCAGAACACACGATGATCTCTAACAGGGAGTAGCCATCCGATAAGGATATTTTGTTGTTTCCTTCAAGACAGCCCTTAAAAGGGCCTGTAGGCGCTGTAAAAGGGTGGGAAATGCTGGTAAAAAAAGAGGAGGGCGGAATTCAAAAAGGGGAGGATTAAAACTAATCCTGATTATGAAATCTCTCTCTAGAAGGGCTCCTTCTTCAACTGGGAGGAGGTCACAGGTGGGGGTACCCCAAGGCTCAGTCCTGGGTCCCGTGCCCTTCAACATTTTTATGAATGACTTGGATGAGAGAGTGCCTTAGAGGCCACTTTCCAACATTATTCTTCTAGGATAAAACTCTTTTTTAAGGCCAAAGAAGAGGTAAAACTGTCCTGCTTTCCTAGTCCATGGAGGTGTTTGCTCAGTGGTGGAAAGAAAGGAACGGAGAGGAGGGAACGGGCCGGGTGTGGACCAGGCGTAGGGAAGACGGGCGTGACTTGGGGGCTCCCAAGGTTCCCGAACAGAGTTCCCCAACCTCTTTTTGAGTTGTGGCCCCCTTTCAAAATAAAATAAAAGTTGGCTGCAATTCCTTGTTCAAACTAAATGTATGTATCTGTGGGCCAAGAGGATTTAAAAAAAGAACCCCATTGTGTATTGCATATTTAATATAATAAATGTTAAAGTTTCAACTAAAAAAAGAACCTGGTGCCCTCTGTCCTGAAAAAAAAAACATTGCTTACGACTCCCAGGTTAGGAACTTGTGCTCTAGAAGGGTTTTGAGCCATTTTCACATGAGCAGAACACAAAACTATATGTGCGATTTCACAAAGACCACGAAGATGATGTATAAAAAGAGAGCTTGGGAAACAACCCAGGTTTTCTCCAGCTTTGGAATGGACACAAGACGCCCTAACCTTGGGACAAAGGCCCCCCATCCTGGTGGGAGAAACTACGAAAAAGTAGATGATGAAGCAGAAGAAGAAGGAAAAAGAAAGGAAAAAGGCCTCTACAGCACAACTTTTTCATTTTTTATTTCACATTTTTCATTAGTGACACAACACTCAAAATTCAGCTGCCTGAATTTGTCTTAGCCTCCTTTCTCTGGATACGAGGAGGACTCAAGGAGGCTCACAGTGTTAAAAAAGGAGAATTCAAACACAAGAATTCATATGTTTTAAAACCATTCAACTATAATACTAATTAAAATACACGGGTGGATTAGAACCGTATAAAACGTTAAAAACTCAGAAAAGGCATTCGGCAACCCAGGTATGATTGTTAAAAGCATGCAATCGTTTGGCATGCCTTTCCCTCTCCCCACTTCTGATTCTGTACCCCTTTTGGTTTTGAAATCATCCCCTGGGACGGTAAAAGCACCGAAGGAGAGCCAAAGACCCCACGCCCACCCTGCAAACTCAGCCCCCTCCGTCCACACACACACACAGAAGCAGACGTGGCCAGCTCTGCCCAGTCAGCCTGAGGGTCCAGGTCGGTCTGCGCATGCTCAGAGGAAGAGGGACGTTCTCTTTCTCTCTCCAATCTCACCTTGCGTCCTCCTCCTCAGCTGAAGGCACAGGGCTGCTCTCTGGCCTGGGGGGGAGGGGTGTCGATCCCACTCCCGGTGCAAGTACGCATGGGAACCCCCTCCCCCCACAACCCAAGGTGCAAAGTTTGGCCAGTCCCAGCATGCTCTGCAGCAATCCCCATCGGCATCTTAACAGGTCCTCAGCCCTTGGGATATCAAATAAGGAGGACATGGGGAGCAGCCAAATCCCCCCTCAGTGACGCTCGCTGAGGACCTTGATGGCAGCTGCCACGTCTGCCACGGCCGTCTTGTTCATCTCGCAAGGGTAGAAGCCGTCCTGGAGGGTGAAGCGGGTGTGCACGGTCAGCACCATGGCTGGATGCTGCACCTGCTGCTTGGTGTCCACAAAGGCCCCCGGGTTGTCCTTTGGGATCAAGTGCATCACCACCAAGAAGACCTTCTCTTCGCCTGGAAGAAGAAGGAAAGATGTAGCCATGAGACTAAGCCTTGGGGGAGGCCAGAGAGAGAAAAAAAGGGGGGGACCCTCAAGGCAGGCCCCCAGGCACAGTTCAAGAGCAGGAGGGCACGTGTGCTGGCCCCAGAGGCCCTAGCCTGTGAGCCCCACAGAAGGGGATTCTTGACAACCCAAGGGGAGACTCTGGAGTCCTTTGCTAGGGGTGACCCACAGGCGCATGGGGCTCACGCAAGGGGATCCCAACAGAGTGGCTGGGGGGACAGAACGGAGGGCAAGGGGAGGCCACCCAAACGGTCTGTGACCCTTCAAGGCCAACGCCTTGTCTTCGGTGGATCAAAGAAAAAGGGGAACCCGCAGGCGGAGGCCTGTTCATTCCTGTCCAGGTGTGAGAGCTGGCCAGGTAGGGAGCGGACCCGGCTTCTCTTCTGCAAAGGGTCTGGGCCCCCCTCTCTCTTCTCCCACGTCATGGTTATCCTTCTGGCCCCACGGCTCGTAATTGGGGCCGACCTGGAGTGACCTTCTCCAGCCACCTTTTCCACCTGCATATGGGGCAGGCAACACCTGGTCTCAAAAGAGGTACTTCCCCTTGAGTTACAACTCTTCATGAATGGCATCTCCTGTGGCACAAATCAGAGTCCTTCCCCCCCCCCCCCAAGTCACACTGGGTCCATTAATCAGCTTTCTCGGGGCCAGGAGAGCAAATCTGACAATCAGACTCTTGTTATTTAATCCTTTCTTCTTCTGTGTTTCACCTCCTCTTGTCTCACTGCATGTTCCCCTCATCCTCCAAACAACTAGGTCTGCAGCTCGGGATAGCACTTTCCCTTATTTCATGAAGTTGGGCTGCACTCTGGAAAATCTTATGCCGTAATACGTCTAAATCAGGATGTAAATGTTCCCTAATCTGGTTCTTGGAAGGCAGAATGAAATGTTTTGGAAGGAAAAAACCTTCTATTTTTCCATTAATAAATAATGCATAATTAATATAATTAAGCAGAGTAGGACCGCCATTTCACATTTAGTCTGAAAATAATAAAAAATGTAAAAGTAAGAAAATCCAGAAAATAGTTTTTTACATGTATTACTGGAACTGGCCACTAGACAGAGCTAGAGAATGCACTATGAATCCTTGTTGTTGAAGAATACATAGATGGTCTCTGTCACCATCTAGTGGCCCGTTTTGCTAATGCAGGTGAAAATATTTTTTTCTGTTGACCATGCTATGTATAGCATTCACTATTATCCACATTGCCTCGGCCTGCTGGACAAGGGTCTCTTCAAATTGGGAGAGGCCGTGACTGAACGCTCAGAGGTCAAAGTTTCCCATCTGTTGAGGTCCATTCCGAAGGCCTTCAGATCCCGCTTGCAGATCTCCTTGTATCGCAGCTGTGGTCTCCCAATATAAAAATATTGCAATGAAAAATAACAAAGTAATTAATTAATCACACAGTTTTGCTACTGTTGCTGCTAATGAAAAACAGGTTGGTTTTTCAGGCAGCACTTCTCAGGTTTTTTTTTGGATGGGATGCCTTGATGTGTCAAGAACAGTTTTTCAATCAAAGAGGAATAAATTTGTAGGTATTCATCCTAAAGATGACCTAAGAGTCTGTTTATGTTAAAAACAGCCACAGAGAAACACAACGGCTCCCCCACTGGTATCTTCTACTTACCACTCAGTCCCTCGAGAGCGTTTTCGATGTCGGTGCCCATGCGGGAAGCTATGGGGCAGAAGAGCAGAGTGAGGGGCCTTGAGTTCTTCCTCAACTCCTTCACTTTTACAGAGACTCCTTCGCACTTTGAGAGATCCTTCAAAAACCTCTTCTCACAGCCACCCGTCTTCCCAGCGGTCTGGACATGGACGTGGAAGCCTGGAAAGGACAGAGAAGAAAATATATCAATTCCCGTTAATATCTCACATCTGAAGGAGAAACCAAGGACCGGCTTGAATTCCCTCTTGCTGAACATGCCCTGCAACTGTGGAGCCCCTGCTCTGGAGGAGACACACCCCGCGGTGGTCCTTGTGGTGAGATGGACACCAGTGGCACGTTTTGCTTCTAATGAGGATGAGCTCGTTGGCTCCCTGGCTCCCCACCTCATCTCACATGTGTTCCTGCACAAACAGAAGCCCCACTGCCTTCTGAGGGTGCTTTACTCCCAGCCTGCCGCTGAGGGACATTTGGGGGTCACCCTTGCGACCAGCTGGCTCCCACCACCCTCATGACCAGTGTGAATCCTAGCCTTGGACATGGGCGGAGGGGGACACATCCCAGCTCAAGCCCCTGCCTGGTCATGGCAAAATCCTAAGCACACAGGATGGTTGCTTTCTTAAGGAAAAAGGTGGCATATAAATATTTTAAATAAAGAAATAAACAACCCCGCACTGCTCTTAATTATTATTATTATTATATTTGTGTACTGATGAGTTGATTCCAATTGATGGCAACCCTCTGGAGGGTTTTAAAGCTCTCAGGATTGGTTTTCCCTTCCCTTCTTCTGGGGGCACTCCTGGGACCCCCATGCAGCTTGCCCAAGGCTACACAGGATGGCTTTCCTCCTGTGGGGCCCAGAGGGGGAATCGAACCCCCAACCTCTGGCCAAATGCCTGATTCACTGAACTCTCCAGGCAGCTCTTTGTTGTTGTTTAGTCGTTTAGTCGTGTCCGACTCTTCGTGACCCCAAGGACCAGAGCACGCCAGGCCCTCCTGTCTTCCACTGCCTCCCGGAGTTGGGTCAAATTCATGTTGGTCGCTTCGATGACACTGTCCAACCCTCTCGTCCTCTGTTGGCAGCTCTTAGGGAAGGCCCTTTCAAAACCATTCAAGGGGACAGAATAGTCCAAGGAAGGGCCATGCGGCACCAGGAAGACAAAGCGGTCTTGTGGGCTGCAGAATCCATCACGGGATCCTCCACAAGGGAGCTCAAGCCTGTTCCAGCTCAGCCCCAATAAGATGTCAGATGAGAGCAGAGCAGAATGGCTTCTTTGCAGGCATCCCATGATATAAACAGCTTGTTCTTATGTAAGCTGGAGACCGACCGCCCCTTTTCCATTCCAAAGCAGGCTGCTGGCTGGCTGGCTGGCTGGCTGGCTAAGAAAAGGAGGAGGAGGAAAGGCCCTCCTCACCGAGGGCCTGAACAGAGTTGTGCCAGGAAAGGAAAACTCCAGGGTTAGACCAAGGAAGAGAAGAGAAGGGAAGGGACAGGAGGACAGGTAGGGGAGATGGAGGCGGGTGGCGGGCAGGTGGGGCTGACACCTGGGCAAGGAGAGCCTGGGAACCCCCTTGGCCAAGCTGAGGAAAAGCCCAGCCAGGCAGGGAACCGGGTCAACAGGGTTGCAGGCCAACGGGAGCCTCCAAGGAGACGCCTCCTTTGGATGTGTTCCCACCAAAAGTCCAGGCTGTCCCTCTGGAAGAAACCAGGCCCCCTCCGGCGCAGGCTGTGTGCCCTGGAGGAGGAGGCAGAACGTTGGAAAGCGGCTTCTCTGGAATACAACTCCCAGAATGGCCCCAGCCAGCTTGGGGAGTGGGCTCTGGGCTCTCTTCAGCACCCTCCTCCTCAATTGCCCAGGCTTCCTTTCCCGGTTGGCGATCATACTGAGGGCCTACTCACGTTTCCTAGGATTATTTCTGATCATCCAGCGGGGAAGGCCTCTTTTCTTGCGTTCTTTCTTCTTTAGCTGCCGGTGCTCAGCCTGGGATGCCGAGTGCTCAGGATCGCATGTCCACTATTTTTAGGAGGCAAGACCGGAGAGGAATGGAAGAAGCAAAATCAACGAAGGGGGCAGTGGGATTACTCCAGGGCTCAAGACGCCTTGGGGGACGATGGAGGCTCCGTAGAAGGGCTCCCGAGAGCCAGTCCAGCCATGGGCTCCTTTCTCCCAAGGCCGTCATTCCCCACCCAGACCGGTCTGGTCCAAGATGGTTCTTCTCTCAGGACTGAGCGGTGAGCTGAACCCAGGAGGCCCAGCTTCTCTCGGGAGGAATGATGCCTCCCTGTGCACCACGAAAACCCCAAGGCTGATCTTGGCTTAGCCGTTGGCTGGGCTTCGGGTGCCCACTCAGCTCCTGCCTCTCTGGCTGCAGCCGCAGGTTCTCCACCCACAGACAGACCACTAGCTCCAGAAGGGCCAGGCCTGCTCTGTGGCTGCTCCCAGAGACTTTGGAACTCCCTTCCACTGGAGGCCAGGCTGACCCCCTCTTTGCTCTCCTTTAGCAAGCAGGCCAAGACCTTTCTCTTCAGGCAAGTTTTTCCCTTAATAACTGGTGGAGAGATATATGGATTTTTAAATGGATTGCTGTGTTCTGTTGTTTTAAGTGTGCTTTAATATTCATTTAATAATCAGAGTAGATGTTTAGTCTAGATGGGCGGGATAGAAATCCAATAAATAAATAAATAAATAAATAAATAAAATTTTATTTCCTGTTTTTAATATAATACTGGTTTAATTCCTTTTAATATTTTCAGATTTGCTGCTTTAGCTTTGGAATATTGTCTTTTTAATGATGTAAGCAGCCTTGGGTCTCATTTTTGGAGAAAGGCGGGATGGAAATGAATGAATGAATGAATGAATGAATGAATGAATGAATGAATAATGCAAGTCAAAAGTTGTGAAATTAATTGAACATTATGACAAGTGGCAGAGTAGGTTTCTTTCATGATTAAATCTTGAGAAAAGCCGAGTTCCTTCACTTTGTTATTTTGGTGGATGATGGGAGAGCCTAAACACCGTAATTCAAACACACCACTACCTGCGTGGTGGTGTGCCCCTCACAGGCTCAGCTTTCACTCTCCTCTGCTTTGCAAACATTTTGTGTGGACCAGCAAATATATAAGTGGGCACCACAGCCAATCCTGTTCAATGGGTGAGTTTTTCTGGCTTTTCTCTTTGTCATTGGAAGTTTTCAATTATTTTTTTCAATTTGTGTATTATCAAATAGGGATTAGGGGCTGAAAGCCGGCACAGCTGAATGTAAATATAAATGCACTCTCTGTTCACTTTATTATTCCATTGCTTTTTAATCCCATTATTGGGCTATTTATCTACCATTACAATGTATACATTTGAGATAGCAGCAACAATATGAATTACAAACAGGAAAGCCATGAAGGATGCTCTTGGCTTAGCCCTTGGCTGGACCTCCTGCGGCCCAGTCATCTCCTGCCTCTCTGGCTGCAGCCGCTGGTTCTCCACCCACAGACAAGAGCACCAGAAGCTTCAGAAAGGGAGAGGATTTGGCACCCAGAAACACCCCCCCCCCCACACACACACTTTGCTCCACCAGCAGAAGAGCCCAAGCCGAGAAAGGACAGGGCAAGCGAGGAGCCACCGTAGGGCCCACCCCACCTGCCCCCCCTCCAGCCCAGGGACACAGCCGCTCCATCGGGGTTGGAGGAAGAGCAACCTCCTCCTTGTCGGAGTGGCAGGACGGCCATGGGGGTGCCCAGCCTTCCGTGGAAGAGGAGGAGGAAGAGGAGGAAGGCACTTCCTGGAAATGGGAGGGGGGCTTGTCCACCCATCATCCAGAGGCCACGTTTCTTTGTGGTCAAGTGTCCTCAGGCAGGGGCGCAGCCCACCTCCTTAGGGGCAAACCCTGGGCTCCCTCGTGGGGACTTTTTGCCAGCCAGATCTACCTCGCAGGGCAGGGCCATGGCGAGAATGAAATTGGGGGGGGGGGGGTCGTTGGGGGACAGGGCCTCCGAACCGCCCCCCCCCCGGCTCCTTGGAGCGGCTGGCCTTGGGGCGCACGGATCCCGGGGGGGGGGGAAACTTCCATGGGAGGGGGAACCTGGGACCCCGGCCCACCTCGCGGGGCTGTTGGGAGGATCACCGATGGGGGGGGGGGCTGGATGGTGGACAGAAGGAGAGGGTGAGCTCCGCGCCCGCCTGAGCTCAAGGGGGGCGGCGGGGAGTTCTGGGCGCAGAGAGGCGGCGGGCAGGGGAGAAGCGGGGGCGCCTTTCGCTCACCTCGGGGGCCACCGCCCGCGACTTGTTCCCACCCATGGCGCCGACTTCTCTTCCTCCTCCTCCTTCGCCACCGCCCCGCCGGCCGGGTTGCGGCCTGGGGCTCTCCGCCGGTCCCTCCAAGGCGAGGGCTGGGCGGGGGGGGGGGCGGGGGGCGGCGGCGGGCAGGCTCCCCCCCCCTCGGGTGGCGGGGTCCCGGCCCCTTCGGAGGCTCCTGGGCGGGACGCCGGAGCAGCGACGAGACCCCGGGTCGGGTCCCCGCGGGAGGTCCGCGTCGGGGCGCCCAGCCTCGGGCGTGGGAAAGAAAGCGAAAGCGAAAGCGCACCCGAGGGGGCGGGGGGGGGAGGTGGCCGGCCGTGCAGAGAGAGAGCTTCCTGCTTCCGTCTCCTCCCTCTAGGTCTCGATCGGGTGCCTTAGAGCATGGGCAGAGTTCCAAAGACCTGCCGTGCTGCCGTCGGAAGCCTGGGGACGGGACCGCGGGGGGGGGGGGGGCCGAGGAGGAGGAGGAGGATTGTCCCCAAGTGCCGGCGCCTCTCTCGGCCCGCGACGAACGCCGGCGGAGGCTGGGCTTCACTGCCCGTTCAGGGCTAAAGCCACCCCTCCAACCCGTTGCATGGACCGTGGGGGCGCGAGTTCTTCTGAATCCACCCACCCGCAAGTGTCAGCCTGGCGACCCCCCCCCCCCCCACGACAGAGGGAGGGAAAAGAAGGGAAAAAGCCAGGTCGAGGGAGGGAGGGAGGGAGGGGCGGCTTGATGAGCGCGTGGCCTCTGAGCATGGGCAAAGGCTTGGAATTTAATTCCGTTTGGAATGCTCCCCCCCCCCCCGCTGTTTACATCCACCAGACTGTTATTGATCGATTGATTTAAAATATTTTTTACCACGCCTTTCTCCTTAAAAGAACCCAAGGCAACTTACATCATGAAAAGACCATATTAAAGCTAACAGAGGGAAGTATACAAATACTAAAAAGTATCAAACTAACACCATGTTGAAAAACAGAAACAACATCCAACATGGCATTCCAAGCAACAAAAGGCACAACTGTCCATTTAGAAACCCCACTCTGGCAGCCGTTGCTCGGGGAAAGCTGGCCTGAAGAGAAAGGTCTTCTTGGCCTGCTTGCGGAAGGGCAGCCAAGAGGGGGCCAGCCTGGCCTCCAGTGGCAGGGAGTCCCACAGTCTCTGGGAGCCACCACTGAGAAGGCCCCTGTCCTGCGTCCTCACCAGATGCACCTGTGAAGGTGGTGGGAGTGAGAAAAAGGTCTCTCCTGGTGATCTTAACCCTTGAGCAGGCTCATCAAAGGAGAGGCGGTCATTAAGATCGCTTGGACCCCAGCCGTTGAGGGTTTTCTAGGTTAGACTCGCCAGCACCTTGAACTGTGCCCAGAAACGGACCGGCAGCCGGTGGAGCGGCTTCCCCATGGCTATTTTAAAAACAAACCAGTACAAACCATAGATTGTCAGAATGTCTCAATAGATCAACATATCTACAAGAACGGAAAACAGATACAGCACATAAATATAAAATGCTTCCCTCTTTTCTCAAGACTTCCAATGGCGTGCCTCTTCTTTGCTGCCAAAGCAAATTTTGCCCCTTCATAGGCAGTGGTTACGTCCTTGCCCACAAGCAGCAGGAGACAAAGCTGAGCCAAGGGGTGTGTGTTGCACGCACAAAGGTCTGAGAAGGCCCACAAGAAGTTGCCTCCTTTGTTGCTCATAGGGGAAACCTTCAGCCTCTCCTGATCCACAAGAACAGAATCGCCAATGGAAGGGGACGTTATCGTCTCTCCCCTCCAAAACGGTTATTGGCATAATGCTGAAAATGCAAAACTATGAATGCTTTTCTTAAAGGGGCTGCAGTTCGATTAACAAAATAATTCTCCTAGTTAAAATGCTTAAAAAACATATAGAATTTAAACCAGAAATGTTCTTATTTGGTATTTTACCAGAGGACTTTGATAGACAAAATGTATATCTGACACTGCACATTTTGACGGCAGCTAGGATTACGTTTGCTCAATACTGGAAAAAAGAAGAAGTACCAACAGAAGAAAAGATAACTAAGAAGATTTTAGTGTGCACAGAAATGGACAGACTTACGCTGAGGATGAAGGAGAAAGAAGATTCAGAATATTTTAAAACGTGGAATTTGTTCTATAAATGGCTAGAAGAACGGAGAAGGGATTAAGGCAACAGGACAGAATAACAGATAATTATAAACAAAACCCAGGTAACACGACATTTTATTTATTTATTTATTTATTACATTTATAGCCTGCCCATCTAGTCATATAGACTACTCTGGGCGGGTAACAACATATCATGTAACAATTTAAAACAATTTAACAATTTAAAATCATAACAATATATTACTAAATAAATAATGATCCAAGATGGGAGAAAACACAAAACAACAAAATTCAGACGGTGGGTGGAGGGAAGGCTTGCTTAAACAGCCAGGTTTTCAGTTGGCATTTAAAGATGCCCAGCGACGGGGCCATGCGAATCTCAGGAGGGAGGCTGTTCCAAAGATGAGGAGCCACTGCCGAGAAGGCCCGGTTTCTTGTTTTTTCCTTCTGGGCCTCCCTCGGCGTTAGGCTCCTCAGCCTCACCTCCTGGCTAGATCGGGTGATACGGGTAGATCTAGGTGGGAGATGTATATTAAGCACAAATCAAATGTAGTAATAATGGAATACTAATAAAACGTTTATATATATATATAAAATAATAATAATAATAATTCTCCAAACCACATGATGTTTTGTACAGGGGGAACCAACGAGAATAGGGCGGTTGTGAGATAACACACAAATCCAGCCCCTTAAGGTAAAAATAGATCTTTTTCTTTCTTTCACCAGCTGTTTAATTCTATTAGAGGCAAAGTTGGGCAAGGACTCCGTGTCAGTTCCATAGCTCTGTAAAATGGGTCTAAGGGAATTTACCCAGGCCTCTCGAGAAGGACTCTGGAGTTGATCTTTATTGCAGTCCTTTGGAAGGCGAGATTTGCTCACGCAGGCCAATTTCAGCCAGGACATGACAAGCACCATGTGGGAATGTGTTTCTGTTGGGATTAATCCCACTTCAGCCCTTAAGTATGCAGCAGGTGAGCCACAATGCACAGTTAGGAGAGATCCTATAAAGGAGTCTGGAAGTTGAGTCATGGCAACTGGACTTTTCAGAAAGAAGCCCAGTTGCCATGATTCAGCTTCCAGATAACCTCACCTGGATGACTGAGAGTCTTCACAGATATATCATAGTTTGAGTGAAGGTGTGTAACCCCATATCTCTGCCCCATATACGATTTGAGGGGACAGCTCAACTGCAGGGACAGCTAATGGACTGTGGTAAATGGCAAGAGACTGAGTGGAGTGAGAGGCTTCCAGGTTAATTACATTCAGATTATGTTTCTGTGAATACTGGGCATTAAAGCAAAGGTCAAAATGTCTAAAGTTGCATAACTGCTCAATGGGTTGATCATCAAGCTTCCATATGTGGGTTTTCCTCTTCTTTCCAAAGATTACTACTTTGGTTTTGGTGTAATGGATGACCAGGTGTTCTCTTATATAGAATTTGCTCAGTTTAGCCAAAAGTCTTTGCATGCCAACTAGTGTAGTGGAAACCATTGCAATATCATCTGTGTATAAAAGGACTGAAAGCTTGGCATCCCAGACTGAGGGTGGGAAGAATTCGAGCCCACTCAGTTCTTACACACAATTACCAGCAGGCATCCCTGCCAGACTCCTCCATCCATCAGAATTGTCTCTGACAGCAGCCCATTTGCCCCAAGCCTTACCCTAAGATGAGTACTTGAGTGAAGCACCTGGATTATAAATAGCAGCCTTCTGTCGATATTGGTGGCCAGAAGCTTTTGCCATGGGCGATCTCTGTCCATCAGATAAAAAGCTGAGCTGAAATCCACAAAGCTACTTACCTAGTTTGGGAATGTTTTTGTGAAGGAAAAAGCTTTGATCAACAGCGTTTTCCCCCTTCTGGAACCCTGCCTGTTCTTCTGCTGTTCCTGAGTTCTCAGCAGACCAACACTCTCCAATTGGCCCAGTAAATATTTAGAATACAGTTTGGAGACTACACAGAGGAGATGAGATAGGTCTAAAGTTATTTGGACCAGCTTTGGCGCCTCCTTGTGGGTAAGGACAATCATGTTTACTCCCCAGCCCTGAGTCGTTTTCCCTTGGTGAGTTATAGAAGTGCACAGCACACCACCCAGTGGTATTTGAGTTGAACAGTTCTCCTGGAAGCCTGTCCTCTCCAGCCGCTTTGTGGCCAGGCAAAGAAGTGATCAGACTATTTATTTCGTCAAGAGTGACTGGGTCCCAGTCCGGGCAGGGTGTGAGAGGAAGCGAGTTCAGGATCAGGAGTGGTTCTGGTTTAGTCCCAGCAATAGAGTAGGTCTACAGAGTGCTGAAAAATAGGGCTTGCTATTGTGAATAAGTTATTTGCTTGTCTAAGGACAGATCCTGAAGCTGAGGCTCCAATACTTTGGCCATCTCATGAGAAGAGAAATCTCCCTGGAAAAGACCCTGATGTTGGGAAAGTGTGAAGGCAAGAGGAGAAGGGGACAACAGAGGACGAGAGGGTTGGACAGTGTCATCGAAGCGACCAACATGAATTTGACCAAACTCCGGGAGGCAGTGGAAGACAGGAGGGCCTGGCGTGCTCTGGTCCACGGGGTCACGAAGAGTCGGACACAACTTAATGACTAAACAACAACAAAGGGCACCAGAATTCCCCTTGTCACTCATGACCAGAACCTTCCTGTATCTCTTTCCATGCTTGCCAAGCTGAACTCCAACCAAGATTTCCTTAGATGGTCTTCCGTTTTCTGCTGTAGCAAGTTTTTATACCCTCTACATAGTTGGATATAAAAAGAATAATTTTCTAATTAATCCTCTTGCCTCAGTCTCCTTATTGCTCCTGCCAAGATGCATTTCTGAGTGGCACACTGAGCGTAAAATCATCCTAGATAGCAGTGCATGCCTGTGTAAACAAGTGTAGAAGTGACCATGAAGGGCCTAATTACTTGAACAATGTTTTCAAAAATTCCCAAAGGGTGTGGGCGAGATTACAAAACTGTTCTCTGGAGGATAGCATCCTGGGGGACATTAGAAATGAGTTTATCCGTTCTTGTAAGTTTCCAGTCCAGCACAACCTTCTCTCTCCCTCTGGATTATCAGATTCTGTTTAAAGTGGCGTCATTATTGGGTCTTTTCTAAGGGGGGAGAGAGAGAGAGATAGTTGGATTGGCATATGGTCACTCTCAGATCTAGTGAGCGCTTTGAAGAGTCGTGGTGCTGAGCATGAGAGGATCCTATAGTCTATCACACTTTTACCCTTTGGACCAATACATGTATAGAGTAGAGGTGGGCACGAACCAGTTCATCCTGGTTCGTCCCAGTTTGTTAACATAGCAGCTGCCCGGCCTCCTCCAGCTCAGCCAGCCCCTCACCAGGCCCAGCCGGTGAGCTTCCTGCCCCTCCTCAACTGATCTTCCAGTCCTGGCAAGGAGCTCAGGCTTCTCTGCCCCCTCCTTCTCGGCTGACCTGCCACTCAGAGAAAAGGGCGGGGCAGAGAAGTCTGGGCTCTTGCCCATGACTGGGAGGTTAGCCGAGGACGTGGGAAAAGCAAGCCAGCTGGGACTGGGGAGTGGGTGATTGCGCCCAAAAGGCAGCCGAGAAAGGACAGGGCACGGGAGCTCTTGAGCTGAGTGGTGGACCAACGAGGATGTTTTGACGAGAATGACTAAAAAGACCCAGGAAATCCAGAAACCGATGCAGAAATTAGAGCGCTTGAGTCATGAGACGAGAATCCAAAAGTATACATTTTTAAAAGGGATCATTCAGGGCAACCTTTTTAAAAAGTCAGGATAGGCATGGTGGTGCCCAACCTCCCGTGTAGCAGGAGGAGGAGGAGGAGGAGGAGGAAGGCACCTTCTTGAAATGGGGTCAGGGGGAAGGCACCGCTTTGAACCCACCCCGGCTCCTTGGAAGACCAGTGAGAGGAACCTGCCAGAAATAAAGTATGGATCAAACCAGGGGCCCAAAGCGAAATCTGCTCCACTCCTCAGCCAGGAGGGTTTTTTTCGTTGTGAGTTCTAGAAACTTGGTTAAATTCCCAGTGAAAGGCACAGCGGACGGCCAGCTCTCTAAAAGTCAGGATTAGCCACAGAAGCCCCTCCCCCTTTCTCTAGTCTGCTCAAGCTCCACCCTCTTCCAAAGACGACCATCTTTCACGTTTTAAGGAGATGGGCCGTAAGTGCTGAGCTGCTAGAGCCGAAGAGGGGCTGGAAACCGTCCTGTTTCCCTGACCCTGCAGCCTTGTCCTGATTTTTTAATGAAATAAGATTCAGGGGGCTGTTCTTTAGGTATCAGCCCCTCCGATTAGACAGCAGGCAAACAAGCAAGCAAGTTATTTTGTTTGAAAGAGGTCCCCTCCTCCCATGGGTTGAACTTTCCATCAAGATGGTTAGTGAGTCAACCGTTGGGAGTGAAGTGATCAGTCACCCCCACCATCATCATGGCTTGGTGTCTGTTTTTACTTCTGCATTTGGGGAGGTTTATTTATTCATTCATTTAAAGGTCTCTTGGCAGCTTACAGCAATTTAACTATAGTAAAAAAAGATAAAACAATTAAAATACAATTAAAATACATACTCTAAAAATTGCCATCAGGACCCACAGTTGATATTATTTCATTTAAAAGCCTTCTGGAACAGGAAGGTTTTGACCTGGCGCCGAAATGTCATCAGCGTCAGCGCCAGACGACTCTCAGTTGGGAGGGCGTTCCATAGTCTGGGGGCAGCTGCCGAAAAGGCCCTTTGTCTACAAGCCATCCCTCTTACCTCCTTGAGGGAGGGCTCTTTCAAAAGGGCCCCCTGGCTAGATCTTAACTGCCAGCCGGATAGGTTCCTATGGAAGGAGGTGGTCCTTCAGGTATCCAGGGCCCAGGCCGTTTAGGGCTTGATAGGTCAAAAGGTTGGGGGGGGGGGATTAAGATAAAGAGAGCTTCCAGTCTCTTTAACCGATGGCCTCTGACCCCAAGTGCCAGCTGAAGAAATAACCACCATTGTTAAAAATGCCCCCAAAGGGGTTTTAAGCTCTTGGCTGAGCTTTTCCGTTTCAGTTACTAGAAGCTGATAATTTGACTGTACGTATGATATTGCATAGAGTATGGGGTTATTTTTTTGCCACCTGCTATACAAATTACTGTATTTACAGGCATATAATGTGGTTTTTCGAGCCGTTGTATTCATAGGGGGCACCATAATCTTTTCAGTGCTCAGGACCTCTAAAGGTCATGATCCGGCCGTGCCCGACCCGTTGCGTTCCAGAGGGGACAGCTCACTCTGGATCCGCCCGCAGCTTCCTCCCTGGCCACCGAGGTCCCCTCTCCCCCAGAGGGAAAGAAAGGGAAAGGCACATGGAGGGAAGGAGACTGGAGGGAGGGACGCAGGAGGCAGAGGGGCTGGTCCCGAAAACCTCCCTAGGACACCCCCTCCCCCAAGAGGCAGAGGACCAGCCCTTCTCGACATAGGAGGCGCGGGTTTTTTGTAAAGCCAATGGCTCTTCACGGCCCGTTCTGGGCAAAACGCCTCTTCAATCCTTCCATGTTACAGCAGGGACAGCTTGTGATGAAGGACAGATGGGGAGGGAGAAGAGATGGCCTCTTCTCTGCCTGCTGCTGATGGGGGAGAAGAGAAGGCGAAGCAGCCCCCCCCCCCCGCATGTTCCCCCCCTCCTTTCATGCCCATGAAGTAGGCAGCCACGCAGGGGGCGAAGGGCAAGAGGTTGCTCCCTTGAATAAGAGAAGCTGCTCTCAGAGTATGCAGGTTGGCAAGTCCTGGAGGTGGCGTCTCCTTTCTCTCTGGCCCTCGGCTCCCACTCAGCCGGGAACAGAACCTCCATGCAACAGTCTGTATCAATGTGATTTCTTAAAGCAAAGGGCCAGTGCAACCCAGGGACTGAGAAATGGGTTGAAGGATTAAAGGAAGGCTGAGCCCAGGAACGGGAGGCACAAAGTACGTAGAAAAATGGTGCTTGGAAGTTATTCCGCTTGGAAGGCTCCCCTGCTGTTTACGTTATCCAGACTATGTGCTCAAGGAGGGGATTCTGGGGGGTAGCAGCCCCCCTGAAAAAAGCAGCTTTTCCCTAGCTGGTGAAAGGATGGTGACCCCGAAACCCTGGAGCAGAGGCGGGTCCTCTCGCCCCTTCCGTCCTGGTGGGAAAAGCTACAGCCGAAACACAGAGCAGAAGGGAGATCCCGTCGGGGCTCCTCCACCCCCAGCTCTGTTCCCTCTCCTCGTGGTGGGACGTATCGTGTGACTCAGGTCACAATCCGTGTGAGAAGAACCATGGGGTGAGGAGCCTGGCAGCGCAGGGCAGACCCTTGTGTGACTGACCTCCTGCTCAGTGGTTGCGAAACAGGAGACGAGCGGTAGCTGCTACATGATGTTTTCTAAGGAGTGGGGGAAAAAAGCTTCTCCACTCCTCAACTCATTCCTGCTTTATTTCACCTTTTCCACAAGTGACACAACGTTGAAAATTCAGCTGCATGTAATCGCTTGGCTGGCCTTTCCCTTCCATTGCTTATGACTCTATATCCTCCCCCTCCATCCGTTCTGTTTTGAACCACTGCATCTGTAAAGAACAGAAATAGAAGACACCCCCCCCCTTCAAACTCAGCCCCCTCCCACGACATGTGATACACCCACAACAAAAAACACGCTGATCACCATAATCACCCATCTGAAAAGGACAAATGCTGATCCCACAGCTATAAATACTCAACTATCCAAACAAACTGCACCAGAGCACAGACAGAGTTCTGACTCCTGTCCTCTGAAGATGCCACAGAGACTGGCGAAACATTAGGAAGGACAACCTTCAGAACACGGCCAAAGAGCCCGAAAAACCCACAACAATCATCATATCCCGGCCGCGAAAGTCTTCGAGAATACACACACTACTAGCATCCTCGTCAGCTGAAGGCATGGCGCTGCTTCTGGGAGGTGTGTCTATCCCACCCCTGATGCAAGCACCCATGGGAAGTCCCCTCCCTACACCCCACAATGTGCTAACTCTGGCCAGTCCCAGCATGCATTGCAGCAATCCCCATCAGCGTCTGGACAGCCCCCCCCCCCCGGCCTGAGTCTTTCCCACAACATGACTTCACACAAGAAGGAGACTGGGAGCAGCCGAGTCTCCCCTCATTGATCTTCAGCCAGGTCCTTGATGGCAGCTGCCACATCAGCCACAGCCACCTCATTCATCTGGCAAGGGTAGAGGCCGTCCCGGAGGGTGAAGCGGGTGTGCACGGTCAGCACCACAGCGGGAGGGGGCACCGGCTGCTTAGCGTTCACAGAGGGTCCTGGGTTTTCCTTTTGAACATAGTGCATCACCACCAGGAGGACCTTCTGCTCGCCTGGAAGAGGAAGGAGAGGAGCAGCCATGAGACCAAGCCTTTTAGGGAGTCCAGAGGAAAGGAGGGGAACCCCCAAGGCTGGCCCTGGGGGACACTTCTAGGGCAGGAGGAGACTCGTCCAGATGAAACAGAGGCCCTCGGCCAGCGAGCCCCTCAGTCCTTTGATGGAGACAAAGGAAATATTTACAACCAAGGGAGAGATGATGAATGCTTTACTGGGGGTGACCCATGGGATCACAGCGATGGCACCAGGGGTGGGGTGGGGGACAGGAGGGAGGGGTGGGGTGATCACCCTGCTTTGGCTCCTGTAGGAGGTTGTTTGCATACACCAATGGGAGCTGTTGGGAGGAAGAGCCAGAGAAACCAGAAGGGAGGAGGTGAGTCAGAGTTTGGGGGGTTGGGGACCTCTGGTCTAAAGAGTTCAGTCAGTGAGAGTCAGAGAGGAGAGTCTGAAGGAGAAGTTAGTCTGTGGTCATTAGAGAGTGTGGCAGAATTAGGAGTTAAGAGCGTGGAACTTATAGAGATGTAAGAGAGTCAACAGTGAAACAAGTTATTACTCAACTAATGAATACATTAAAGTCTGTGAAGAACCTGTTTAAGGAAACTGTCATCCATAAACCTGGGTTGTTCAACTTTATTCTCAGCTTGGACCTCAGTCTCTCTAATTAAAGGGTGTTGACAGAGGTCCACTGGTGGCAGCCGAACGGAGAGAACGTGTCGTGGGCTTCAGGCTAGTGAAACAACCTGGGCACACGTGAGGGGCACGTCACAATTGGTGTCAGCTGGTGGGATACCTAGCGTGAGCTCTTTGTTTGGTGAAACAAGCAGGGGCCAGGTGGGAAACTTGAGGAAAGCCTCAGAACGGCCTGTGCCATCCTCCAGGCCGAAACATTTTGTTTATTATCGAGAGCCTCCATCTCTCTCTCTCTTTTTCCAAGGCTAGTTGAGGTCCCCACTTGAAGACGGCCTTTCTGTTTATCTTTCTGGACCTCCCGCTTTGGCCAGAACCCAGCTAACACCTTGCTGAGGAACACCAGAGGCAAAAGGGCCGATGACGAAGAGGTGTTCCTCTTTCATTTCAAGTTTCCTGTCCACTCCCAACTCAGCTTCCAAAGCTCCCTGGCGAGCCCTTTGGGAGCCTCAGGCAACCGGGAGCCTTTAAGGCCCGGAAATGGCTGCTGCCGGGAGCGGACATTAGAGGTTCCCCATGCCCTGAGGTTTCCCAAGGCTCCCAAAGGTTGAACGTTGTCCTTAGGGAGCCTTGAAAACTGGGGGAAAGGGGGAACTAGGAAGCTTTCCAGAGTGATGGCTGCAGCTGTTGAGGTCACCAGCCTTAAGCGTGAATCAGTTTGCGCTTTGCCAAGATAGTGAAGGGTCCCTGACAATAAGGTGCTCGTTATTCAGGCCTTTCCTCCCCCCCCCCCCCCCGCGTTCCACTTCCCTCTGATCTTAGGACAGAGTCCCCTCCAATTGCCTACACCTGCAGGAAGATGAAATATTTCAAATATTTGGGAAATTTGGTGCATTGTTTGCATTTCTGGACTCCCCCCCCCCCTTTTTTTCTTTCTTTCAAGAAAGGACCTTTCATTCTTTGCAAAAAGGCAACTTTTTCTTTCTGCGGTTGATGCTCATAAAAAACAGGGCTTGTCTTTCCAGCAGGAGCTAAAACTCGCCAAGCAGCTGTCATTTTTTTTGGAGGGCTTGTCTTGATGCGTCAAGACCCCTTTTTTGATCAAAGAGGAGAAAAATTGTGGGCGTTCATTATGTTTTTTACCCCGAAGTTGCCCCAAGAGGCTTCCGACAGTCTGTCCACCAAAGACAGACAAACGGCCACCCTAACTGATCCAGCGACTCACCACCGAGTCCCTCGAGGGCATTTTCGATGTTGTTGCGCATGCAGGAAGCTATGGGGCAGAAGAGCAGAAGGGGGTTCCTCGAGGTCTCCCTGAATTCCTTCACTTTTAGAGAGACTCTTCGCAAGGACAGGCGCCGTGAGAGATCCTTTAAGAACTTCTCCTCGCAGCCACCCGTCTTCCCAGAGATCTGGAACTGGACACAGAAGTCTGGAAAGGGGAAGAGAAGAGAGGAGGGAGGGACACAATTCCCATTAACACCCTACACCTGAAGGAGAAACCGAGGGCCAGCCTGGATGCCACCCTCTTCCTGAAAACGCCCAGGCTGACGGGCAACTGTGGAGCCTCTCTCGTGGAAGAGACACCTCCCATGGTGGTCCTTGGGGTGAGATGGGTGCCAGGATAGCGTGTTTTGCCTCGGAATTAGGAGGAGGATCACAGGGCCTGAGCAATGCCGATGCTGAGCTTGTTAAGCAAGCTGGAGACCACCTCTTTCCATTCAGAAAAAGGCACTGGTTTCTCCCAGTGGGAGCAGGAGGAGAGCTGCCCCGGCACTCTGCAGGAGCTCCTCCCATCCTGTCCCCTTTCCCCCCATCCCTCTCTGTGCCCCCTTGGCTCCACTGCATCCTCATTCCCCTTTTCCCTCCATGCTGTAACAGAGGTGAGACTTTGTCGTCGTGCCTGGAACCTGGACAGGAGAACTTCAGGCTGAATCTTTGAGGTGGGAAAGGAAAGGAAAGGAGGACAGGTAAGGGAGATGGAGGTGGCCAGGTGGGGCTGACACCTGGGCAAACAGAGGCTGGGAACCTCCTTGGGCAGGACCAGGAAAAAGCCCAGCCAGGCAGGGAACCGGGCCAACAGGATCACAGGCCACCGTTAGCCTCCGAGGAGCCATGAGACGACTCCTTTGGTTGCGTTCCCACCGACTGTCCAGGCTGCTCCTCTGGAGGAAAAACAGGTCTCCTCCTGTGCAGGCTGCCTGACCTGTCCTGATAAGGAACAGGCGGAACTTGGGCAAGCTGTGTTAGGAGAATGCGGTTATTTCGGTTAATTAATTCCTTTGAGTTTCACAGCAGTAAGCACCAAAAATATCCAGGAGTAAATAAAGGGAAAAGGCATTCAATAAACAAGGATTTTGCAAATACTATATATATATGCACACATCCATCTACCAATGCCTTGCTCAGAAAAAAACAACTCACATTTGGTTTGTCAAATAATAGTAATAATAATAATAAGCTTTACTAACAGGTACATATCCATATGAAGGGGGAAAAAGGTTCAAAAAGGGAGGGCTTGGCAGAAGAGTTAAAAAAGGCTTAAAAAAGAAAATATGCTGAATGCCACAAGGACAGTAAACAGTAAAAAACAACAACACCCAATTTAGATAAAATGTGGCTAGGCTACAAAAGAGGGAGAAACCAAGTAACAAGAGCAGGCAGCCAATCAGCCTTGACCTCCGGCCGTGGGTCAAAAAGGCCGGCCTGAGTCCAGGCAGGTTCTGAGCGGTGGGGGCTCCGGGAGGAAGGGGGGGCAGAGCAAGGAAGGGGGGGGAGGCTGACCAGCCGGGTTCCTCTCCTTTGTCTAAAGAAAAGCAAAACAGGTGGAAGAGGGGAAGGGCTAATGACCTAAACCTTGTCAAACGAAAGGGCAGGCTAATTAAGCAGGAGAAAGAGAAAGGGGGGGAGGGGGAACAGCTGGGCTTTCAGGGGATTCTGTTCCCCAACAGTTGAAACATTTGGAACACGGCCAAACAGCCCGAAAAACCCACAACCACCATGGGATCCTGGCTGTGAAAGCCTTCGATAATCCAATCAAAACATTCACTTGCCTGCTTGCATTGCAGGATTTAACTCTAACAAGCTGCTCATCTGGACCACAACTCCCAGAATCCCCCCAGCCTGCTTGTGGGATGGACGCTTGGCTCTCCCCAGCACCCTCCTCCTCATTCTCCCAGGCTTCCTTTCCTGGTATGTAATCCCTTCCCCATCCTTAAGATCTGATCACCTTTGAAAGGAAGAGTTAGTCCTCCGAACCATAAAAACCGTGTGGTGGTTTGCTGGGCTCCAGAGGCTTCGGGACTCTTCCTGAGCGCCTGCACCTCTTGCTGCAGAGGAGACACTTGTCCCTTCAGCTCTTGAAGCAGACGGGACGTCTCCTCCTCCTTCTCTTGGCTCTGTTGCTTCAGCCGTTGATTCTCAGCTGAGAGACGGGACGCTTGTCCCTTCAGCTCCTGCTGCAGATGAGACACTTGTCCCTTCAACTCCTGCAACTCTTGAGGCAGACGGGACACCTGCTCGTCCTTTTCTGTGGACACAAATATCCGGGATAGCCAGAAGCTCCTCTTCAGCCATCTGGCCCCCACATCACCCCCCCCCCCACACACACACACACACACCCCTCAAGGTTAACTGCTCCTGAAGAGCTCTCCATAAAACATTTTGGGTCAGGATGCTCTCTGACAGGGGGAGGGCAGAATGACACAAGCCGCTGGAAAAAGATCCTCTTTCCGTTCCGAAGCAGCCTGGTCTCTCCCAGTGGGCGGAGGAGGAAGCTTGCCCTGGCACTCTGAAGGCGCCCCCCCTCCCCTCCCCTCGCCCCTCTCCTTGCCCCAGCCCCCTCTGGGCCCCACTGCCTCCACAGCATGTTTGTTGCTTGGAGGAAAGTTTCTTTGATAGGAACTGGGAGGAGGGGGGGAGGGTGGCAAAGGGAAGGGGAGGGCCAAGAAAGAAAGGAAGATGAAGGAGAGGAAATCCCACCCCCCCACCCCCGTGGGTGGGGAAGGAAGAGAACTCCAGGCTGAGTCTTAGAGGTGGGAAGGGAAGGGAAGGAAGAAGACAGGTAGGGGAGATGGAGGCGGGTGGCGGGCAGGAGAGGATTCCACCTGGGCAAGGAGATGCTGGGAACGTCTTTGGCCAAGGACAGGAAGAGCCCAACCAGGCAGGCCACCAGGTCAGCAGGCCAACATTAGCTTTCAAGGAGGCACAAGACTCTCTCTTGCTTTTCCTGCCACCTCCTGTGCAAGTTGTTCCTCAAAGAACAGGTGGAACCTCTGGAATTTGCTTTTCTGGACTACGACTCCCAGAATCCCCCTGGCAGCTCGGAGAGTGGAGCTCTTTGTTTTTCCCATCACCCCCCCTCCTCATGTTCCCAGAACTCCCATTGTACTTTGTAATCCCTTCCCCATCCTTAAGATCTGATCACCTTTGACAGGAAGAGTAGCTCCTCCGAACCGTGGAAACCGTGTGGTGGTTTGCTGGGCTCCAGAGGCTTCGGGACTCTTCTTGAGCTCCTGCACCTCTTGCTGCAGATGAGACACTTGTCCCTTCAGCTCTTGAAGCAGACGGGACGTCTCCTCCTTCTTCTCTTGGCTCTGTTGCTTCAGCCGTTGATTCTCAGCTGAGAGACGGGACACTTGTCTCTTCAGCTCTTGCACCTCTTTCAGCAGACGGGACACCTGCTCCTCCTTCTCTCGGTTCTGCGACTTCAGCTGTTTGTTCTCAGCAGAGAGATGGGACACCCCCTCCTCCTGCTCAAGTTTGAATGGAAAGAGAATGTGAGTGCAATCCCTCCCATCAGTGAAGTGGGGAGCAGGATCTTACCCTATGGAGCAAGACCCCCTGGGGAATGACTGAGCTAAAGGTTAACAGAGCTCTTGAGAACCAAGGCAGGCAGGAGGTCCCCCCCCCCCTCTCAAGCACACGTGTCCTCGCCCACTCAGTCCAAGGTAAGTCTTTTCCCAGGACCCGGCGTGAGCTGACCTCAGGAGGCCCAGCCTTCCTCAGGAGGGATGATGCCTCCTGATACCTGGTTAAAGGTTGACAGCTAGTTATCCTTCAGGGCAAGCTATATAACACGGGAGCTCTGGTGGTGCCCAGACTCCAGTGGCACGGGGGGGGGGTGGAGGAGGAAGAAGGAGGCGCCTCCTTGAAATGGGGCAAGGAGGGCTGCTTTGAACCAGCTCCCAGTTCTTTTGGGAGAGGAGGGAGAGGGACCTGCCAGGCATAAAAGGAGGGATGGAACCAGGGGCCCCAAGGGAAAAACGGACCCGCTTTTCAGCAGGGAGGGGGCGGGGGGGCGGGAACTCCGGGCGCCCACTTTCCCTTTCGCTTCCCTCTCCTTTCACTTTCCCCGAGATGCAGAGGGGGACCCCTCCTTGTTCCTGGAAATGCGCAGCCTGGCCTCGTGCTGACACGGGAGGAGGGGGATCCTATTCTGCACGCCCGGGGTGCGGGTGCGCGGGCATGCTAGGGAAGGGCTCTCTGCAGAGGCTCAGAGGCGCCTCCCCTTTCGGGGGTTCCAGGGACGAAGGCCAGAACTGAGTCCGCTGGAGCCACGCCTTGCCCAGCCGGAGGGCAGGAGAGACCCCGGCCTCTGAGCATGCAGAGAGCGCTATTCGGCCCCTAGTCTCTCCCCCTCTCCCGTAAGCCCTCCCTCCGCCTCGCTCAGCCCCCCCCCCTGCGCGTGGCCGCGGGGGAGCGAGAGATGATGGCTCGCGCCGGGTGGGGCCTCCCTCGGGGGGGGGGGGGACTGGCGACCCCGGCCCACCTCTCGGGGCTGCTGGGAGGATCGGCGGGCGGGACGGGGTGGGGGGGGGGCACAGAGAGAAGGCAAGGGAGAGGCAGGGCCGAGAAGGGGGCGCCTCGACGCTCACCTCGGGCGGCACGGATCGCGAGCAGCAACCCCCCATCGCCGGAGGCTCCTCTCGCTCGGGATCGGGGGTGCCTCCGGGTTTTCCTGCTGCCGCTCCCGCTTCCCAGCCGGCGGGGTCCCCGGACGCGGGGCTGGACGTGCCCTGGGCGCGGCGCCCCCCTCCCGGCCCTCCCGGATCGCTCGGCCGCCTCCCTTCGCCCCCGCAGCCGCCGCCAGACTCCGGCCGGGGCCTGTCCTCGGGGGGACCCGGAGCTGGGGCCGAGGCGGAGGGCGGCAGGGACGGACCAGGCTGGCCGGTGAGCGCCTCCCCGTCGGGTCGCTCGTTCTTGGCCTGTGACCCGTCTTCCGTCCGGGAGGCTTCTGTGTGGTGGCGCCCCTCCGGATCGGGCCCCCGGGGGACCTCTTGCTCCTGGAAGCCGCCGCCGGGCCTCGGAGAGAAGCGAAAGCGAAAAAAGCGGCGCCTGCGAACGAGCCGCCTCCCTCCGGGCCCGCCTCTCTCCGGGCCGGGGCAGAGGTCCCCTCCTCCCGGGCAGGGAAGGCACGGGACGGCGGCGGCCCCCGGGGGGGGGGGAATCTGGAGGCGGAGGCCGCTGAGGGCTCCCCGTTGCCCGTTCAAGGCGAACCCCCTCCCCCCCGCCAGCCCTTCGCGTCACAGCGGGATCCCCCCGTCGCTGGGGATCCCCTCGCAGGTTCCCCCGGGGACTCTCGCCCCGGGCCGCCCCCCCCCGCGGCCCCCGCGCTCAGCCGGGCCGTCGCCGCTGCAGAGGGAGAGCCGGGAAGGCGAAAGCCGCGTCCAGCGAGGGAGGGAAGGAGGCGGCAGGCAGCCCCGGCGGTTTACGCTCAACGGAACAATAACACGTAAAATATAAAAACATCAAATACATCAGAACAGAAGTTACAACTTTTTGGAACCCTTGCCGGGCAGGAAGTCACTCCTGCTAAGGAATGGGAGGCCCTGGGCCCCTGAGCCTCTCAGTCCCCTGGTGAGAACAAGGGAATGATTTACATCCAAGGGAAAGCTTCAAAGTCCTTTGCCAGGGGGGGATGCAAGAGGAACCCACCCAACAGGGTGGGTGGATAGGTAGAACCGAAGAGAAGGGAAGGCCACCCAACACAGCCTGTGCCACTTTCAAGGCTGACACACTTTTTTCAGTGGATGAAAGAGAAGGGGGAACCCACATGGGGGGGGGGGGGACTCTCCAGCTCTAAAAAATAACATAAAATCAGGGGGCTGGCCAGGAATGGAGCAGACCCTGCTTCTCTTCTGCTAAGGGCCTGGGGCTCTCTCTCTCTTCTCCCACTGCCCTTGGAGTTACTGGGTTGGACACAACCTTCCTGTTAATCCTTCTGGAGCCTCGTGGCACAGTGGTTACACTGCAGTACAGCAGCCGAAACTCTGCTCATGATCTGGGCTCAGTCCCACCTAGCGAGCTCGAAGTTCTATCAGCCTTCTATCCTTCTGAGGTCAATAGAGTTAGTCCTCAGCTTGCTGGGGCGGGGGGGGGGGCACAATGTGTAGTTTGCGTAATTAAATTGTAAACGGCCTGAGAGAGCTTTAAGCACGATGGAGTGATATAGAATAGCACACTTTGCTTTTCGCTTTCTGGCCCCATGGATCATAATCAGGGCCTACCTGTTGTGATCCTCTCAAGCCACCTACTCTGCCTGCACGTGGGGTGGGCAAGCAGGCAAAACGTTGGTTTAAAAGATCTGAGTTTCTTCATAAATTGCATCTTTGTTGTTGTTTAGTCGTTAAGTCGTGTCCGACTCTTGGTGACCCCATGGACCAGAGCACGCCAGGCCCTCCTGTCTTCCACGGCCTCCCGGAGTTGGGTCAAAAAAAGAGTGCATCTCCTGCAGCATAAATCAGGCAGGCTAAAGGTGTCCTTTCCCCCAATCCCACGGGGTGCGTTAATCAGCTTCCTTCATGCCAAGAGAGCAAATGGTTCCCTTCCATCAGTCCCTGGTTATCCAGTCCTTTCTTCTTCTTCCCTGTTTCATCTCCTCTCGTCTTACTGCGTGTTTCCTTCACCCTCCAACCAGCTACGTCTGCAGCTCAGATTGGCACTTTCCCTTCCTTCAGGAAGTTGGGCTGCACTCCGGAAAATACATCTGAACGGGGATCTAAACTGCCTGCGCAGAGAGAAGGCAGGCAGGAGAGGAGGGGGCGGAGGGGGGGGGTGGAACGACGGTCCCCTCACCTGGGGCGCGAGCCATCGCGATCTGGTCCTGCCCATCGCCCCAGGACCTCCCCGCTGGGGATACCGGGGGCGGGGGGGGGGGGGAGAAAGAAAACCTTCCGGGGCTCAGTCGCCCGGCGCGATTCCCGTGGCCGCCTCTGCCGCCGCTTCCCAGCCGGCGGGGTCCCGGGCTTTGGGCTCAGCGCCGGCGACCTTTCTGCCTTCCCCGCCCGTCCGGTGGCCTCCTCTCGCTGCCGGCCCCGCCGCCGGATTGGGACCCGGGGGCTCTTTGCCGGCGGAGCGAGAGCGGGAGAGGAGGGGAGGGGTCGGTGAGCAGACTCCCCTCTTCGGTCCCGGGGTCGCGGCCCCTTCTGCCGCCTCCGGGAGGCTCCCGGGAGGGACGCCGGAGCAGCGGCGACGCTCAGGATCCTCGCACCCCGCCGGGCATCTCTTGCGCAGGACGCCCGACTTCTTGCCCCGGGGAGAAGGGGAAAGCGACACCCCCTGGTTCCGGGCCTTTGCTCTAGGTCAAGCTCAAGTGCCTCCGAGCATGGGCAGAGTTCTCCCCCCCTTCCCAGGGAAAAATTCGCGATGGCACCGCGGGCAAGCCTTTGCATTGCGCTCCACCTGCAAGTCGTCCGGCAGACTCCGGTCCTTGGCTGCCCCGGCGGTCCCCGAGGTCTCCCGGCTGCAGAGGGAGAGGCAGGAGAGCAAAACTCACGGAAAGCGGGTGGGGGTGGGGGGTTCCTCTGACGAGAAGGGTGGCTTCGGTTTGCCCGTGGGAAAGGCAGATTAGACGCACGGGTTCTTTCAAACCTTCAGCCTGCGTGTCAGGAACTTCAAAAAAACTCTGAACGTCCACTTTAACAACAATTGAGAAGGTATAGGGTTCATCAAAGGGGTTTTCTCGTAAGCTGGGAGGGGGTTCTGGAAGGTGTGTTCCCACAGTCCTCCGACACCTCCCGTTTCTAAGCCCACCAGCGCCGGTTCTGGGGGAAATGGCAGCAGGGACAGCCGTGAGGTCATCTCTGGGGCATTGAAGGTCCCCAAGGCTCAACGTCTCCTCGACCTGGGTCGGCTCGTCCATTTCTCTCTCTCTCTTTTCTCTCTTGTTCTCTCTTTGCCCTTTCTTCTCTCATCTTTCTTCCCCACCCCCAATCCTCTCCCTCACCCCAATAAGGAGGGCTTTGGGGGTATTCTTTCTTTCCTCCTCCTCCTGTCTGCCTTTTCCCAGTGGAACCACCAACTTCTCCCATTGATGGGTCCATGGGTTCTCCATCCAGATCCATTCCCACTCTGAGGGTAAGGCCCTTTTCCCCTTCTTCTTCCCTTCAGCAGCTTTGGCTTCCACCTCTTGTCTTCTCTCTTCCCTCCACCCCTTGTCTACCCCCTTCTACTCTACACTCGCTCTTTCCCCTCCACTAATCACGGTCTCCTCTTTTCTCACCTCTTCCGTGACATCCCTAATCTGTGTACCAGGGAGACCACATACCTGGTGGGTCCATGGATCTTCCCAGCATACTTCAATTTCCATCCCATGCAGTAGGGAGTCTCCTATTACAACGACTTCTTCACATCTTCTTCCTATAGGGTGTGGGTTCAGGGCCTCTGCTTGGCTGGGTTTCCGTCCCTCTCATACACTCCTGCCTGGTCTCCTCTTTGACTTGTCTACTTGCTGTCAACCCTGAGTGCTCACTGGAAGGACAGATCCTGAAGCTGAGGCTCCAATACTTTGGCCATCTGATGAGAAGAGAAGACTCCCTGGAAAAGACCCTGATGTTGGGAAAGTGTGAAGGCAAGAGGAGAAGGGGACGACAGAGGACGAGATGGATGGACAGGGTCACCGAAGAGACCAACATGAATTTGACCCAACTCTGGGAGGCAGTGGAAGACAGGAGGGCCTGGCGTGCTCTGGTCCATGGGGTCACGAAGACTCGGACACGACTTAACGACTAAACAACAACAACTTGCTGTCTGCCAGATTCCTCATCAAGAACCTGAAAATGGTTTTTTTTGCAGTTCCACCGGTGAAGAGAAGTCTTCTCCTTCTTTTGCTCTTAGCTGTGACTCTTTTCCATGGTGCTTCCTCCACTATGTTTGGCATTCTCTTCCTCTGCCTTTCCTTCTTTCTCTTCCCCCTCCAGGGCCTCCATGGATGGCAGCAGCTGCTGCTGCTCAGGAGTTCTGTCCATGTATAATTCACCTTCCCTTGTAGCTTTAAGTGTGGCTACTCGCTGCTCCAGTTCTCTCGCTTTTTGTTCTAGCAATGCCACTAGTTTGCACTTGCTGCATGTGTACGCCATGTTACACTCAGGCACAAAGGCAAATGTTGCACAAACTTTGCAGGTCACCACAACTCCATAATCCCCCTTTGCTTTCTGCTTTGATCTTTTTGTCTGTGGATGCCCTTTCCCTTTATTTTGTTATCCTGAATGTAATGAAAATTTGATTCCTATGTCACTAAATCCAACCTACCCTAATTTTTATTTTTTTCAGAATAAAACGATTTATCTGAGGGGCCAGGAGGATTAAAATAAAACAGCATTCTGTATACTATATTTAATATAATAAATATAAAAACTATTGTAACTAAAAAGAACTGAACCAACCCTCCAGAAAACACTTTGTAACCCACTTGGGGGTCACAAACTCAGGTTAGGAACCCATGCTCTAGAACATTGCAAGGCATTTGCGGATGCACAGAATGAACAATCATGTGTGATTTCACAAAGACCATGAAGAAGTATAAAGACAGAGACCATGAAGAAGTATATAGACAGGGTCTATAATGAAGAGGCACTTGTTCAGCAGGCTGAGGCAAAGAGGCATTCCTGAAACCAGCAAAATCAGGGAGCTGGACAGGGGACAGATTGTATTTGTCTTCAGTGTGGAAGGGATGGTCACTCTCGAATTGGCCTTCTCAGCCACACTAGACGCTGTTCCAAGGCCTCTATTCAGAGCACGCTACCATAGTCTCTCGAGACTGAAGGATGCCTAATCTAGTATTAGGCATCCTTCAGTCTCGAAAGACTATGGTAATGTGCTCTGTATGGAGGACTTGGAACAGCGTCTAGTGTGGCTGAGAAGGCCAATTCGAGAGTGACAATCCCTTCCACACTGAAGACAAATACAATCTGTCCCCTGTCCAGCTCCCTGATTTTGTTGCTTCCGTGACTGCCTCTTTGCCTCGGTCTGCTGGACAAGGGTCTCTTCAAATTGGGAGAGGCCGTGATGCAACGCCTGCCTCCAGGCTGAACGCTCCGATGTCAGGGTTTCCCATCTGTTGAGGTCCATTCCTAAGGCCTTCAGATCCCGCTTGCAGATGTCCTTGTATCGTAGCTGTGGTCTCCCTCTGGGGTGATTTCCCTCCACTAATTCTCCATACAGGAGATCTTTTGGAATCCGACCGTCAGCCATTCTCACGACATGCCCAAGCCAACGTAGACGTCGCTGTTTCAGTAATGTATACATGCTAAAAATTCCAGCTCGTTCTAGGACTACTCTGTTTGGAACTTTGTCCTGCCAGGTGATACCAAAAATGCGTCGGAGGCAACGCATGTGGAAGGTGTTCAGCTTCCTCTCCTGCCGTGCACAAAGGGTCCAGGACTCACTGCAGTACAGGAGTGTGCTCAGGACGCAGGCTCTATAGACCTGGATCTTGGTATATGTCGTCAGCTTCTTATTGAGCCATACTCTCTTTGTGAGTCTAGAGAACATGGTAGCTGCTTTACCAATGCGCTTATCCAGCTCGACATCTAGAGAGAGAGTGTCAGAGATCGTTGAGCCAAGGTACACAAAGTCATGAACAACCTCCAATTCTTGTGTGGAGATGGTAATAGAGGGAGGTGAGTCCACGCCCTGGCCCATGACTTGTGTTTTCTTCAGGCTGATTGTTAGTCCAAAGTCTTGGCAGGCCTTGCTAAGACGATTCATGAGTTGTTGGAGGTCTTGAGCAGAGTGGGCAACAATGGCTGCATCATCGGCGAAGAGGAAATCCCGCATGCATTTCAGCTGGACTTTGGTCTTCGCTCTCAATCTAGAGAGATTAAAGAGCTTTCCGTCTGATCTAGTCCAGAGATAGACACCTTCTGTTGCAGTTCCAAAAGTGTGCTTCAGCATGACAGCAAAAAAGATCCCAAAAAGGGTTGGTGCGAGGACACAGCCCTGTTTCACTCCGCTTCGGATGTCAAAGGGATCTGATGTTGAACCATCAAAAACCCTCCTGAACCATCATATTCCCCCTCCTCCTGTTTTAAATCACCCACTGGGACTGTAAAAGCACAGAAGGCGAGCCGAAGGAACCCCCCCCCCGCCCTACAAACTCCCTCCCCTCCCATGACACACACAGAAGCACAAATGGACAGCTCTGCCCAGTCAGCCTGAGGTTGCAGGCAGGTCTGCACATGCTCAGAGGGCCAGGGATGGTTTACATCTCCCTGACCACAACCAATGCTCTCCCCAACTGAAGGCATTGCATTGCTTAGGAGGTGCACACATCCCACCCCCAAATCCAAGACCCCACCCTCCCAGCTCCCGATGTGTGATTGCCAGCCAGTCCCTGCATACACTGCAGCAAGCTCCATGTGTTACCACCCCCGCCCCAGCCCTTCCTCACAACATGACATGGCACGAAAGGGACATGGGGAACAGCCAGGTCACCCCCTCACTGATCTTCAGCAAGGGCTTTGATGGCAGCTGCCACATCAGCCACAGCCACCTCGTTCATCTGGAAAGGGTAGAAGCCCTCCTGGAGGGTGAAGCGGGGTGTGCACGGTCCGCACCACGGCGGGAGGGGGGCACCTGCTGCTTAGCATCCACAGGGGTTCCTGGGTTGTCCTTTGGGATCAAGTGCATCACCACCAGGAGGACCTTCTGCTCGCCTGGAAGAGGAAGGAAAGAAGTAGCCATGAGACCAAGCCTTGGGGGAGTCCGGGGGGGGGGGGAAGGGGGGGAGAACCCTCAAGGCAGCCCTGGGGGAATGGTTGTAGGGGAGGATGAATCCCAATGAATTGGAAGTGTTGGGCCATTGAACACCTCAGTCCCTTGATGAGAAGGGGAATTATTTACAAGCAATTATCTACCATGAAGGGGGAGATTCTGAGTCCTATACATGGAATGACCCACAGGAGCATAGAAGTCAGGGGAGCACAAAGGGGTGAGGGTCAATGACAGGAGGGCGGGGAAAGCCACAAAACAGCCTGGGCCATCCTCAAGGCCCACACATTTTATTTATACTGGGGAGAGTCATATAGGCCTGGCTCGGGACAGGGGTGTGTGTGTGTTGGTGCGGATGCTTCATCCCAGCCTTCGTTTCGCTCTCTCTTTTTCCAAGGCACGTTGAGGTTCCAGCTCGGACGTGGCCTTCCCACGTTTATCTTTCTGGACCCACAGCTTCAACCAGGGCCCAGCCATTGTGAACCTCTCAAGTGACCTCCTCTGCCTGCAAATATTTACATATGGGGCAACAAGGAGGCAGGAAACACCTTGCTGAGTCAATCCAGGGGCCAAAAGGGCTGATGACGCCTTCAGCCACAGACCTTCCTCTTTCATTTAAAATTTCATTTCCCCTCCAAACTTGGCTTCCAAAGCTCTCTGGGGAATCCTTTGGGAGCCTCAGGATGTGGGGAGCCTTTAAGTTCCAAAAAAGGTTGCTGCCAGGAACAGTGGTGGTGGTTTTTCAGCATTAGAGGCTCCCCTGGCCCCTGAGGTTTCTTTCCCAAGGCTCCCAAAGGTTCCATTCAATCTCTAGGGAGCCTCGTAAACTGGGGGAAGGGGGGCTAGGAAGCTTTACAGAGTGATGCCTGCAGCTGATGATGTCATGCGCCCTTACGCCCACAGGGACCCTGAACAGGATTTGAGCCAGTGACTACAAATTAGCTCGCTCATGGCCAAGATGGGGAAAGGCTCCTAGCAAAAAGGTGCTCGTTATTCAGCGCTCCCCCCCCCCCCCCGTGTTCGAGTTCCCTCTTACCAAAGAGTCCCCTCCAATCACCTCTGTCTGCAGGAAGATGAAGTACTTCAAAGATTATGTGAAATTTGGTGCATTGTTCGCATTTCTGGACTTTTGGACTTTTCCCAATAAAACAGAAAAATACCTCATTCTATTTTGGAGAAAGGACCGTTCATTCTGTGCAAAAAGTAATCTGTTTTTTCCTACTGTTGCTGCTCACAAAAAACAGGGCTGGCCTTTCCACTCTTGTACAGAAGATAAAACTCACCCAGCAGTTGTGAATTTTTTCAATGGGGTGTCTTGATGCATCAAGATCCCTTTCCAATCAAAGAGGAGAAAATGTGTGGGCTTTCATTACATTCTTCCCCCTGAGGTTGCCCCCAAAATCTACCAGCAGTCTGACAGTCAGAGAGGGACACAATGGCTACCCCCATCCCATCGACCCCCAAACCGACTACTTACCACTGAGTCCCCTCGAGGGCGTTTTCAATGTCAGTGACCATACGAGAAGCTATGGGGCAGAAAACTAGAAGGAGGTGCTCCGACTTCTCTGTGAACTTCCTCACTTTTAGAGAGACTGCCTCTTGGGACAGGCACTCTGAGACATCCTCTAGATACTTCTTCTCACAGCCACCCGTCTTCCCAGCCATCTGGACCTCAATGATGAAGTCTGGAAAGGGGAGACAAGAGAAGAGGTGGGGAGGACAAAATTCACACTAACATCTCACACCTGAAGGAGAAACTGGGGGCCAGCCTGAATTCCACCCTTCCTAAAAAAAGCCCAGGCTGACCGGCAACTGTGGAGGAGACACACTCCATGGTTGTTCTTGTGATGAGATGTAGGCCAGTATAGGGTGTTTTGCCTCTGAATTATGAGGATGATCACACGGCTTGAAGGAGGCTGACACTGAGCTTATATCGGCACCTGCTTGGCTCTTCCCTCGGCCCCTGGTTCTGACCTGGTGGGCTGTGGGTTTCTGCCGGAGGCTCCATCTCCCTGAATTGGTATGAGTGGGTCCAATGTGTTCTGTTGGCAACATCCCTCCCTGAAATCTCAGGATATAGGACAGGATCAAGGATATGCAAACATAGGAGAGAAATGCTGTTCTTTTTGGTATTTCCATTCCTTCAGCAGAGATCCCAGGACACTTTGCTTGTAGGGAATATTGCATCCTTCTGAGGTTGAGGACGCCTGCAGCGATCCTGCACCACTTCCAACCCTGGACACAACCTATCCATGGGAGCCAGACGCTCCTCTTCAGCCAGCCAGCCAGCCCTGACATTCCCCCCACCTCAGCGATACTGGCCTTGAACGGCTCTCTCTCAGCTCATCCCAAATGTCTTCTCAGACAGATAGAGGCAACCCTTTCCTTCTCATTGTCTGCTCAGCCAAGATCCGGGGCCAGTGGGGCAGTTTGGGGTGACCCCTTGGCTCCTACCACCATGAGGACCAGTGAGAATCCTGGCCTTGGACAGTCTGCGCAAGACTGCCGGGGGAGGGACGCACACCCTGTCTCAGGGTGGTGGGATCTGGCCCTTTTATGTGACTGGCTGAACATCCAACAGACTTTCCTTTAAATGACTGGCTGGCCAAGGAGATTTTAAAAAGTGTGTTTTAAATATTGTTCCTATTTAGAAGTTGTAATACAATAATTGTTTAATTCTTTTTAAATATTGTAAGAATTTGTTTTAGTTTTAATGTTTCTTTTAATACTCAAAGTTGCCTTTAGGAGAAAGGTGGCATATAAATATTTTAAATACATAAATAAATAAACCTTGCCCGTCGGCTCTCAATAATACTTATTATATTTATGCACTGTTGAGTCAATTTATTTATAGGAACCCTCTGAAGGGTATTAACGGTTTAAACATCTGAGGACTGGGTTTCCCTTCCCTTCCCTTCTTCTGGGGGGATGTCTGGGACCACCGGTGCAGCTTGCCCAAGGCCAGGTATGGCGGTGTGGTATTCCCGGGAGGCCCAGAGGGGGAATCGAACTCCCAACCTGTGGCCAGATGCCCAGATTAACTGAACTCTCGGCAGCTCTTAGGGAAGAAGCCAGAGGGAGAGAATCCACCAAGGAAGGGCCAGGCCACACCAGGAAGACAAAGAAGTTTGATTTGTCAGAAGCTTTGGGGAGCTGTAAACAGGGTCATGGGATCCTCCCCAAGGGAACTCCAGCCTCTTCTAGCTGGCCCCCAAGAAAACGTCTTGACCAGGATCCTCATCCAATATGGGCAGAAAGGAACGGCCCTCTTGCAGGTCTCCCATGATATCACCAGCATGTTCTTAAGCAAGCTGGAGACCACCTCTTTCCATCTGGAAAAAAAGACTGATTTCTCCCACTGGGAGCGGGGAGGAGAGCTGCCCCGGCACTCTGCAGGAGCTCCTCCCGTCCCGTCCCCTTTCCCACCATCCCTCTCTGTGCCCCATTGGCTCCACTACATCCTCATTCCCCTTTCCCCTCATTGCTGGCTTCCTCCTGCGGGCTCCTGGCAAAGCTATTTTGCTAGGAGCTGGGGAGCAAGAGGTGGAGAGTGACAAAGGAATGGAGAGAGGGAAAAAGAAAAACAGGAAAGGAGGAGGGAATGCCGCCATGCTGGAACAGAGCTGAGACTTTCCTCAGGAAAAGCCCGTGCCGTGCCTGGAACCAGGACGGGAGAACTCCAGGCTGAATCATTGAGGTAGGAAAGGAGGAGGACAGGTAAGGGAGATGGAGGCGGCCAGGTAGGGCTGACACCTGGGCAAGGAGAAGCTGGGAACCTCCTTGGCGAAGGCCAGGAAAAAGTCCAGCCAAGTAGGGAACTGGGCCAACAGGATCCCAGGCCACCGTTAGCCTCCAAGGAGCTGTGAGACTCCTTCTTTGGTTGCGTTCCCACCGACTGTCCAGGCTGCCCCTCTGGAGGAAAAACAGGTCTCCTCCTGTGCAGGCTGCCTGACCTGTCCTGATAAGGAACAGGCGGAACTTGGGCAAGCTGTGTTAGGAGAATGGGGTTATTTAGGTTAATTAATTCCTTTGAGTTTCACAGCAGTAAGCACCAAAAATATCCAGGAGTAAATAAAGGGAAAAGGCATTCAATAAACAAGGATTTTGCAAATGCATATATATATGTGCACACATTCATCTACCTATGCCTTGCTTAGAAAAAAACAACTCACATTCGGTTTGTAAAATAATAGTAATAGTAATAATAATAAGCTTTACTCACAGGTACATACCCATATGAATGGGGGGGAAAAGGTTCAAAAAGGGAGGGCTTGGCAGAAGAGGAAAAAAGGCTTAAAAGACAAAATATGCTGAATGCTACAAGGACATTAAACAGTAAAAAAAAGCAATTGAAATAAAATGTGGCTAGGCTAAAAGAGGGAGAAACCAAGTAAGAAGAGCAGGCAGCCAATCAGCCTTGACCTCGGCTGGCTGTCAAAAAGTCAGGCCTGAATCCAGGCAGGTTCTGAGCGGTGAGGGCTCTGTGAGGATGGGGGGCAGAGCAAGGAAGGGGGGGGGGAGGCTGACCAGCCGGGTTCCTCTCCTTTGTCTAAAGAAAAGCAAAACAGGTGGAAGACGGGAAGGGCTAATGACCTAAACCTTGTCAAACAAAAGGGCAGGCTAACTAAGCAGGAGAAAGAGAAAGGGGGGGAGAATAGCTGGGCTTTCAGGGGATTCCGTTCCCCAACAGTCAAAACATTCCCTTGCATGCTTGCTCTAACAAGCTGCTTGTCTGGACTACAACCCCCAGAATCCCCCCAGCCTGCTTGCGGGATGGACTCTTGGCTCTCCCCAGCACCCTCCTCCTCATTCTCCCAGGCTTCCTTTCCTGGTATGTAATCCCTTCCCCATCCTTAAGATCTGATCACCTTTGATAGGAAGAGTTGCTCCTCAGAACCATGAAAGCCATGTGGTGGTTTGCTGGGCTCCAGAGGCTTCGGGACTCTTCCTGAGCGCCTGCATCTCTTGCTGCAGAGGAGACACCTGCTCGTCCTTTTCTTGGTTCTGTTGCTTCAGCTGTTGATTCTCAGTTGAGAGACGGGACACTTGTCTCTTCAACTCTTGCACCTCTTGCTGCAGAAGGGACACCCCCTCCTCCTTCTCTCGGTTCTGCGGCTTCACCTGTTCGTTCTCAGCAGAGAGATGGGGCACCCCCTCCTCCTGCTCGAGTACCTGTTATTTTTAATGGAAAGAGAATGTGAGTGCAATACACACACACACACACCCCCCAATCAGTGAAGTGGGGAGCAGGATCTTACTCAAGGAGGACGATGTCTTGGGGATTTACTGAGTCTCCAGAGCAGGGCTCTTGAGAATTAAGGCAGACATGAGGTTCTCTCTCCTTAACCCTACCCTTGCCAAAGAGGAATCTTTTCCCAGGACTGGGCGGTGAGCTGAACCCAGGAGGCCCAGCCGTCTCCGGGAGTGACCTCGGCTCCTCGTTTTGCTCCACAAGAGTCACAAGGCTTAGCCCTGGGCTGGACCTCCCGCCGCCCAGTCAGCTCCTGCCTCCTTGGCCGCAGCCACAGGTGCTCCAGCCACAGACAAGGGGGAGGGGGGCACCACCAGCTTCAGAAAGGTGAGGATGTGGCACCCAGAACCCCGCCTTGCTCCACCAGCGGAAGAGCCCAAAAGGCAGCCGAGAAAGGACGGGGCAAGGCAGATCCTACAGTAAGTGCAGCGGGGGACCCATGAAGACGTCTGGGTGAGGATGGCTAAAAATATCCAGGAAATCCAGAAACCCATGCAGAAAGTAGAGGGCTTGGGTCATGAGACGAGAATCAAAAACCATTCAGGGCACATATCTATAAATGTTTGCTGGCTCTCCCTCAGTTATAAATATAGTTTATAACCTAAATGATGTAAGAAGTGTGGAAGGAGGAGAACAGCCTGGAACGGGGGGGGGGGGGGGTCAGCGGCCAGACAACAGCCTCCTCCTCCTCCTCCTTTAACGGTCAGAATAGCTCAACCCCTCTGATGGAAGAGGAGGGGGGGAGGAGGAGGAAGGCACCTCCTTGAAATGGGAAGCCCCCCCCCCCCCCCCGCTAATCCACCCTCCGTCCTCAGGCACCATTTGTCTGGCGCGCTGTGAAAATGAACGGGCGTCCTCAGGGGGCAGCTTTTGTGGGGCGCTGCCCACGTCCTCAGGGGCGAACCCTGGGCTCCCTCGTGGGACTTCCTGCCAGCCAGGCCTCCCTCGCAGGGCTGTTGTGAGAATGAAATGGGGGGTCGTTGGGGGGGGCTGCTCTAAACCACCCCTCTTCTTTGTAAGATGAGTGAGAGGAACCTGCCAGGCATAAAGGAAGGATTGAACCAGGATCCCAATGCGAAACGTGCTCGGCTCTCCAGCCGGGAAGGAGGGAGGGGGCGGGGAGCTCCGGGCGCCCGCTTTCCCTTTCGCTTCGGTCTCCTTTCGCCTTCCCCGAAGGCCGCCCCTTCTTCCTGGAAATGCACAGCCTCCCCCTCTGCTTACACGGGAGGAGGGGGACCCAGGTTGCGTGGTGTGTGTGCCGCGCGCAGGGGAGGGCTCTCTGCATATGCTCAGAAGCGCCTCCTCTTTGAGGGATGAAGGCCAGAACTCATTTCGCTGAAGCCCAGATGGCTGACCATGAGGGCAGAAGAGACCCGTGCCTCTGAGCATGCACAGAGCGCTGTCCTGCCCCCAGCCTCTTTCTCTCTGCTGTATCTGGGACCAGAGGGTTGGGAAAGGGCGTTGACACCCCCCCACCGCCCCCCTCGCTCCGGAGGATCCCCGGCGGGGCAGCGGCGGAGCGAGAGGCGGAGCGCCCCCGGTGGGCCCTCTCTGGGTGGGATTTGGGACCCCGGCCCACCTCTCGGGGCTGTTGTGGGGCTAAGCGGGGTAGAGAGGGAAAAGAGGGTGCGTGGCTGCCTGAGCTCAAGGGGGCGGAGACGCGGCGCGCAGGTGAGAGGAGGGGAGGGCCGAGCGGGGGGGGGGGCTCACCTGGGGGTCCAAGGACGCCGGCGCGGGGAGCGCCTCTCCGCCCGACCACAGCTGCGACGGGAAGGCGCCCATGGCGCCGGGGACCGGGCCACCCCCCCCCCCCCGGCGCCTCCCGCTGCCGCCGCTGCCCCTTCTCCGTCCGGGCCTTTGGCCCAGCGCCCGCGACCTTTCTGCCTTCCCCGGCCGCCCGGCGGCCTCCGCTCGACGCCGCCCCCGCCGGATGGGGGCCGGGGGCTCTTTGCAGGCGGAGCGAGAGCGAGGGCGGCGGGCAAGCTCCCTCTTCGGTCCCAGGGTTCCTTCCGACCCGTCCGGGAGGCTCCTGTGCCGGACCCCCCCCCCCGCACCCCACCCCCGGGGCACCTCTTGCCCAGGACGCCCCGCCTCTTGCCTCCGAGAGAAGGGAGAGCGAAACTTCTCAGAGGCAGCGGGGCGGAGAACCTGCCTGCCTCTACGGAGCTCCGCTAATGGGCAGAGTTTCCCTCCGTCCGGGGGGCGGGGGGGGGGAGACACAGAATGGCGGTGGTACGAGAACTGGAAGGCACCGATGAACAGCAGAGGAACGGGTCTTTTGCACAGCTAATAGCTCCTAATTGCCCATTCAAGAAAAAAACACCCTCCAAATCCTTTGCATCCCAGAAGGGATCCTGCTGAGTCTCAATCCAGCTGCAAGTCCTCCGGCGGACTCCCTTCCTTGGCCCCCACTGAGATCGCCCGGGTCAGCCTGGCCCTCCCCGTTGCAGAGGGAGAGACAGGAAATCGAAATCCACCGGTAAAGCCAGGAACCAAAGAAGACTGGAGGGAGGGACAGCCCAATGAGGTCTGGGCTTCTGAACATGTGCAGAGTTACTCCCTGCTTCACGGAAAGACCTATACTGCCCCATTAGTGCACAGCACTATTCTGGGTGGTGTGCATATAAAAACCACAAAACAACCCATGCAAGAGAATATAAAAAAAAAAACCAAACAACTACAGCAGAAGAAACCAGCATTAAGGCGAGATGGTGCAGCATTTCACAGCAGCAGTCCAGGGATGAAAATTCAGAAGAGGCTGCGTTCAAAGGCCACTCAAAAGAGGCGGGTCCTTCAGGAGCCTCTTGAAACTAGGGAAGGAGGGGGCCAGGCGAAGCTCCACCAGAGGGTGATTCCAGGGGGATGAGGCCACCGCCGAGAAGGCCCAACTTCTTGTTCAAGATTTTCTGGCCTTTGAGGGCATGGCCACCCAGAGGAGCAGAGCGGGAGAGGATCTGGCCGCATGGGAAGATGCCTTAGGGGAAAGACGCTCTGACGAGTAACAGGGTCTCAAAGAGTGAAGTGCCTTGAACTTGATCTGGGACACAACTGGTATCCAGCGCAGGTGAGTCAGAACTGGGGAGATGTGATTAAATTTGCCCACACCTGCCACCTACCAGACAGGCACTTCAGGTCAGCCTCCAGGGAAGCCCCATGTGCAGAATGTTAGAGTATTCAATCCTGGAGATCACCAATATGTGCACCGGTGTCCCGATGGCTCCGTCATCTCGGTAGAGGCGGAGCGATGAGCCTCAGTTGATTAAAGGCTGATCTGGACATGGCTGTGACCTGGGCGTCCCAGGAAAGGCTCGGGTCCAGGAGAACGCCCAAATTCCAAACTCAGTCCCTAAGCAGGACGTTTGCACCATCCGGCCTAGGAGATGACAACCCCTAGCTTGTTAGAGGGACACCTCCGGGAGGATGAACAGAAGGGGAGGTGGAGTTGAAGGTAAAGGTTCCCCTTGACTTTTAGTCCAGTCGTGTCCGACTCTAGGGCGCGGTGCTCATCCCCGTTTCCAAGCCGTAGAGCCAGCGTTTGTCCGAAGACAGTTTGGCAGGAGCTGGGACAAGCGATGGGAGCTCACTCCGTCGCGTGGATTCAATCTTACGATAGCTGGTCTTCTGACCTTGCAGCACAGAGGCTTCTGCAGTTTATCCCGCAGCACCACCACGTCCCAGTTGAAGTATATGTCAGAAATATACATTCCTGCACAGACATATAGGAGGAGGAGGAGGCTGTCCCGTCGAGAGCATCTGAATCAATCTAGTTGGGGCAAAAAACAAAAGGAACTTGGTAGTTGGAGTCTACTACCGACCACCCAATCAAGGGGAGGAAGCGGATGAAACTTTTGAAAAACAAATTGCAAGGATTTCAAAGAGACACAGTGTTGTGATGGTAGATTTCAATTATCAGGATATATGCTGGGAGGCAAATTCTGCCAAGTCTGGCCCTTCCAAGAAATCCCTGGCTTGTGTGGCTGATCATTTTCTCCTCCAAAAAGTGGAGAAAGAAACTAGAGGACTAGCTAAACTTGACTTGATTCTGACCAATAGAGACGACTTGGTGGGGGAAATGGCAGTAAGGGGAACTCTGGGCGAGAGGGACATGTTCTACTAGAATTCTTGATTTCAAAGGAAACCAAAGCCAACCCATATGCTGGATTTTAAAAAAAGACAATTTTTAATAATCTCAGAACAAGGATGAGTAAGGTCTCTGTGAGGATATGGGTTTTGTAGTACTTGTTTCCCAGGATTCGCAGGTGTTTCCTCTTGGCCTGAGACCGAGCTCATGTTGTGGAAGAAGAAAGAAGAAGGCCACATTTCCAGACCGATAAACATTGCATTCCATTCTAATGGCTGACCAGCCTGGGACCGGGAACTGCGGAAAATTACAGGGAAGAGGTGTGGACGGCTGAACAGAAGACTGTATCCTAATTGGATACCATCAGGAAGCAGAGGCTTTAGAAGGGGGGGGGTGGAATAGGGGTGTTTGTGTGTGTGTGTGTTTAGGTTGGAGGGGAAGAAAGAGGAGGACAGATTAAAGCCTTCTCTGATTGATTAGGAGATTTAGCAATGGTTACTTAGAATAGCTTAGTAATTAAAGAGTAAAACTATTAGCTAGTTAATCATTTTATTGTTTTACAAGAAAGTCTTACAGGAGCTTAATACTTAGATGCTTGGCATTTAACCAGTACAATTTGTATCTTTTTGTATTTCTTTTGTTTTCTAACTTTTTACTCTTGTTGAATAAATCTTTTATACGTTACCCCAGTGTGATTCTTGGGGGCACGGGTTAGAGTCCCTAAAGAAAGGGCCTTAGCCCTGTGGGTGATATTTGCTATTTTTGTTCTTTGGATGTCCTACTTGGTCAGGCTGGTGTGCAAGGTCCAAAGTACACAGCTAAAGCTTGAGTTTTAAGCTCAAACGCGGGAGTAATTGGATCTCTAGGGGCAGATGCTTGCCCATTGTTGCCCCCTCACCCACCTTCTAGGTCTCACCCAATCTAGAATGAAAAGGTAGTGGAACCTGGGGGTGACAGTTTGGCGCCTTCCCTGAGTGGAATGACTTCTCTAAGGAGATGCATTCCTGACAGTCCCATGACAGAAGAACCTAACAAGAAAAGGAGTCCAAAAAGGGTAGGCGTTTCTAAAAAAGGAAATTCTAGAGGCACAACTATAAAAAAAATTCAACAAGAAAAAAAAAAAAGGTGGGAGACAGCAAAAAAGGCCAGTGTGGCTTCACAAAAAGCTCAGGGAGGACCTGAAAACAAAAAGGGACATATATAGGACATAGAAAGAAGGCCTGGCCACCGAGGAAGAGTACAGACAAGCAGCGAGGAATAGACAAAGAAACAAAACAGTGGCTCAGCTACCCAATGGAGATGATAAAAATGATCACAGAGGACGAAGAAAAGGCAGAGGGGCTCAATTCCTCTTTTAGCTCCATCTTTTTCCAAAGGACAGCCTATGAGCCTCCAGACAAATGTGAAGTGCAAGTGGGGGGGGACAGGATTGCAGCTGGAGATGGATAAACAAGTAGTCAAGGAATACCTTACCACCTTGAACAAATTCAAATCTCCAGGGCCGGATGAACGGCTTCCGAGAGTGTTGAAAGAACTGGACGAAGAACTCTGAGAACCTCCGTCCATCATTTTCTTCTTGTCCCTATCTTCAAAAAGGACCAAAAAAAAAAAAAGAAAAAAAAAAAGAAAGAAAAAAAAAGGAACCTGGGAACTACAGGCCAGTCAGCCTGACGTTCAACCCCAGGGAAAAATTCTGGAACAAATTCTAAAACAGTCACTACACAAGCACCTAGAAAACAATGTAGTAATAACTAGAAGCCAACATGGATTTGTCAAGAACAAATCCCACCAGACTAACCTGATCTCATTTTTTCATCGGGTCACCTCCCTGATAGACAAAAGGAATGTTATAGACATAGTATATCTTGGCTTTAGCAGGCTTTTGACAAAGTGCGCCATGATATCCTGATTAGCAAACTAATTAGGTGCACTCTGGATAGATCAAGTGTCAGGTGGATACACAACTGGCTACAGAATCGTACTCATATGATCAATGGGTCCTTCCCTAACTTGGAGGAGGTAACTCGTGGGGTACCCCAAGGCTTGGTGCTCTGCAACATTTTTATGAATGGCTTGGATGAGGGAGTGCAGGGAATGCTTGTCAAATTTGCAGATGAGACAAAATTGAGTGGAATAACTAATACCGAAGACAAAAACAATATTCAAAATGATCTTAATAGGCTGGAGCATGGGGCTGAAAACAACAGATTTATTATTGCATTATTAAAAGGCAAGATTAGAAACAAAAAAAGAGTAAGTATTCAAATACTAAAAAGGGTCAAACAAATACCACATGAAAAGCAGCACTGAAGCACATTCCAAGCAACAAGGCACAACCGTCCATTTAAGAAACCCCACTCAGGCAGCCAATCAGGAAGAAAAGGCTCGCCTGAAGAGAGAAAGGTCTTCTTCGCCTGCTTGCAGGACAGCCAAGATGGGGACCAGCCTAGCCACCAGTGGGAGGGAGTTCCAGAGTCTAAAGGAGCAACCACCGAGAAGGGCCTTTTCTCCTGTGCCCCCACCAAAGATGGTGGGACTGAGAGAAAGGGCTCTCGTGGTGAACTTGAAACCCAGTCAGGCTCATAAAGGGAGATGCGGTCCTTGAGACCGCTTGGATCCAAGGAGCTATTTAGGGCTTCATTGCTTAGAACAAATACTTGGAGTTCTTCCTGGAAACAGATTGGCAGCTGATGGAGCTGCTGCGACGGAGGGGGTGTTGTGTGATCCCTGAGGCCAACCCCAGTCAGCCATCTGAGGACCTTGTGAGGTGAATCAAAAAGCAGTCATTAACTTGAAGCGAAGCAGACGCACACACACTGGGCACGCGTTCCAGGGCTCCCAGCACGAATGGTGAAATGAGGCATCGAAGGATGTTCTTCCCCCTTCTTAGGTGCAGGTCTTCATCTGGCGAAGGGGTTTGAGTGTGTCAGCCAAGCTGAGAGCCATGTCATCCGGAGGGAAAAGAAGAAAAGTGAAGGGCCAAGACTTTCTCCCCCCAAAAAACCCCAATACACACCTCCCCACCCCACCCCCCTTTTGCCCCCTCCCTGATTCTCCTCCCTCCCCTTTTTGCCCCCCTTGCCTTCCCCCTCCAGGACTCCAGTGGGGTCTGGAGGCATCTCTCCCGTCACAGTGCCACCATCGCGGCATCCAGAAGAGCAGGAGGCTCAGGTGGAGGGGAAGACGCCACGGCGGTCCAATCCTGCCGCCATCCTGGGCGTCAGCATTCCTGGCGTGCCCTGCCCACTTGCCCTATTCCGGCCTCTTTGAGCTGGACAAACGCTTTGGTCTAAAGGGCTGACATCAGTCCTCCGAAGGTGGATGAGGAGGGAGCGAAGAGAAACGAGGGAGAGCGGCTCCTTTTTTGGGGGGTGGGGTGGGGCATGAGTGATGCCCGTGCAAAAAAGGAAAATCCACCCAGAGGGTAGATTAAAATTAAAACAACCTGTCTGTGGACCAAGAGGCTTAAAATAAAACAGCATTGTACACACCCTATTTAATGTAAGGAATATAAAAAATAGTTCCAACTAAAAACAGCCATTTATTTATTTATTTGTTTCTTTATTCATTCCTTCATCCATTTATTTATTTAGAATATTTTTACCCTGCCTTTCACCTCGAAAAGGACCCAAGGGGGGTTACAACAATGAAAGACAATATTTAAAGTTTAAAACAGTAAGTATACAACGAGGGTTCACATCCTTAAAAGGCAATATTTAAAGCTAAGAACCGTGAGTATAAAGGGGCAACTTACATCATTAAAAGGGAAGATCAAAGCTAGGCACAATAGGCATACAAATATTAAAAAGAAAGAAAAAAGATGGAAAACCCAAAAATGGAAAACACCGTACCAATCCTCCTAAAAATCACACCTGTCTAGTTATTGAGAGACGGCTCGCCTGAAGAGGGAGGTCTTGGCCTGCTTGCAGAAGGTCAGCCAAGATGGAGACCAGCCTGGCCTCCAGTGGGAGGGAGTTCCAGAGTCTAAAGGAGAAGCGACCGAGAAGGCCTTCTCTCCTGTATCCCCACCAAACACATCTGTGAAGGTGGCAGGATGACGAGGAAGGCCACTTCCTGGTGATCTTAACACTGGAGCAGGCTCCTCAAGGAAGAGGTGGTCCTTGACAGAGTCTGGTCCAAAGTTTTCAGGATTTTAGAGGTTAAAACCAACACCTTGAATTCATCCCAGAAATGGATCAGCAGCCAGTGGAGCTGCTGTATCGGGGTGGGGTGGTTATGTGATCCCTTGATCAGCCCCAGTCAGCCATCTGGCTGCCGTGTTTGCCCCCCCCCCCTCTGGAGTTTCCTGACCCTTTCCATCAGCAGCCCCCACGTAGGGTGCATTACCAGAATCCAGCCGGGATGGAACGAAGGCATGTGTCACCGTGGCCAGATCAGACCTTTCCAGGTGCACTAGTTTTAATTGTGGGAAAGCACTCCTGAACACCACCGAACCCTGGGCATCCAGGTTCAGGGATCAATCCAGGAGCGCCCCCCCCCCCTAAGCTGTGCGCCTGACTTTTCAGGGGGAGGGTCACCCCATCTAGCACAGGCTGCACCCCTATTCCTTGATCTGCCTTTCGACTGAGCAGGAGCACCTCTGTCCCCCAAAAACACTTTGCAACCCCTTTGGGGAGGGGTCACGATCCTAGGTTGGGAACCTGGGCTCTAGAAGGTGCCGAGGCATTCACAGACATGCACAGCAAAAACCATACGTGTGATTTCACAAAGACCGCAAGGAAGAAGTATAAAAACTTGGGGGTGGGGGTGGGGGGGGGTTCGATTTGGAGAGCTTCCCTTGACACGGACATCTTCTAGGTACGACATGCTGGGTGGGGGGATTCTGGAGGGGGCTGTAAACAAATAAAAAATAGTATAATTTCCCCAGCCCTGGAAAAGACAGAGACGCCCTTAATTCGGGGGCAAACTCTGTTCCTCTCGCCCCTCCATCCTGTTGGATGCTCGTAATATAAGCCCGACCCCAAAATTAAGCCCCAGTGAAGGGAAACCCCGCCCTCCACCCTTGTGCAGCCACCAGAAGAAGATGACATTGACTGTATCTGAATCAATGTAGATCAGGGTTCAGGGAACTTTTTTACCTTTTACACCCCAAAAAATTTATATACGCCAACATTACCCCCTTGATTTGAAAGGAAGGAAATCATACATTATTTGAATTCAAAATATTATTGAATCTACACAGGCTGTGTACCGAACTAGCAGGATATATCATCAATATCAATCAATCAATGGCTGGGGAGGAGTGCGAATCCCACCCACTGATGCAAGAACCCAGGGGAAGCCCATCACCCTAACCCCCCCCCCCCCCAATTTGCTGAGTCCGGCCAGTCCCAGCATGCACTGCAGCAATCCCCAGCAGTGTCTTAACAGCCCCTCTACGGCCCTTCCCCACAACACAGCACCACACAACAAGGGGAACAGCAGGTCCCCCATCCATGATCTTTAGCGATGTCCTGGATGGCAGCTGCCACGTGAGCCACGGCCGCCGTGTTCATCTCGCAAGGGTAGAAGCCATCCTGGAGGGTGTAGCAAGTATGCACGGTCAGCACCACCGCTGGATACCTCCCCTGCTGCCTGGCATCCACAAAGGCCGTTGGGTTGTCCTTTTGGATAAAGTGCATCACCACCAGGAGGACCTTCTGCTCGCCTGGAAGAGGAAGGAGAGGAGCAGCCAATGAGACCAAGCCTTGGGGGAGGGCAGGTAAAAAAGAACAAGAAAAAAAGGGGGGGAGCCCTCAAGGCAGCCCTGGGGGAACAGCTGCAGGAGAAGAAGACACTCCTCTGATGAGAACAAGGGAATTATTTACAAACCAAGGAGAGATTCCTGAATCCTGTCCAGGTGTTAAAAATATAAGGGCTGGCCAAGTATGGAGCAGACCCCGCTTCTCTTCTGAAAAGGGGTTGGGACTCTCTCTCTTCTCCCACTACATTTTGAGTTACTGGGTTGGACACAACCTTCCTGTTAACCCTTCTGGAGCCTCGTGGTTCAGTGGTTAAACTGCAGTACTGCAGCCAAAACTCTGCTCATGACCTGGTTTCAGTCCCAGGTAGCTGGTAGACTCCTAACATTGTACAGGAGGCAGAAACGAAAACTATCCCAAAGAAAAGGAAAGGCAAGAAAGCAAAGTGGCTGTCCAACGAGGCCTTACAAATAGCAGAGAAGAGAAGGGAAACAAAAGGCAAGGGAGATAGGGAAAGTGACAGAAAATGGAATGCAGACTTCCAAAGAATAGCAAGGAGAGACAAGAGGACCTTCTTAAATGAACAGTGCAAAGAAATAGAGGAAAATAATAGAAAGGGGAAAACCAGAGATCTGTTCAAGAAAATTGGAGATATTAAAGGAACATTTTGTGCAAAGATGGACATGATAAAGGACAAAAATGGTAGGGACCTGACAGAAGCAGAAGACATCAAGAAGAGGTGGCAAGAATACACAGAGGAATTATACCAGAAAGATCTGGATGTCCCGGACAACCCAGATAGTGTGGTTGCTGACCTTGAGCCAGACATCCTGGAGAGTGAAGTCAAGTGGGCCTTAGAAAGCATGGCTAACAACAAGGCCAGTGGAGGTGATGGCATTCCAGTCGAACTATTTAAAATCTCAAAAGATGACACTGTTAAGATGCTACACTCAATATGCCAGCAAGTTTGGAAAACTCAGCAGTGGCCAGAGGATTGGAAAAGATCAGTCTACATCCCAATCCCAAAGAAGGGCAGTGCCAAAGAATGCTCCAACTACCGAACAATTGCACTCATTTCACACGCTAGCAAGGTTATGCTCAAAATCCTCCAAGGTAGGCTTCAGCAGTACGTGGACCGAGAACTCCCAGAAGTAAAAGCTGGATTTCGAAGGGGCAGAGGAACTAGAGACCAAATTGCTAACATGCACTGGATTATGGAGAAAGCCAGAGAGTTCCAGAAAAACATCTACTTCTGCTTCATTGACTACGCAAAAGCCTTTGACTGTGTGGACCACAGCAAACTATGGCAAGTTCTAAAAGAAATGAGAGTGCCTGACCACCTTATCTATCTCCTGAGAAATCTATATATGGGACAGGAAGCAACAGTTAGAACTGGATATGGAGCAACTGATTGGTTCAAAATTGGGAAAGGAGTACGACAAGGCTGTATATTGTCTCCCTGCTTATTTAACTTATATGCAGAATACATCATGCGAAAGGCTGGACTGGAGGAATCCCAAGACGGAATTAAGATTGCCGGAAGAAATATCAACAACCTCAGATATGCAGATGATACCACTCTGATGGCAGAAAGCGAGGAGGAATTAAAGAACCTCTTAATGAGGGTGAAAGAGGAGAGCGCAAAAAATGGTCTTAAGCTCAACATAAAAAAACCTAATATCATGGACACTGGTCCCATCACCTCCTGGCAAATAGAAGGGGAAGATATGGAGGCAGTGACAGATTTTACTTTCTTGGGCTCCATGATCACTGCAGATGGTGACAGCAGCCACGAAATTAAAAGACGCCTGCTTCTTGGGAGGAAAACGATGACAAACCTAGACAGCATCTTAAAAAGCAGAGACATCACCTTGCCGACAAAGGTCCACATAGTCAAAGCTATGGTTTTTCCAGTAGCAATGTATGGAAGTGAGAACTGGACCATAAAGAAGGCTGACCGCCGAAGAATGGATGCTTTTGAATTGTGGTGCTGGATGAGACTCTTGAGAGTCCCCTGGACTGCAAGGAGATCAAACGTATCAGTTCTGAAGGAAATCAACCCTGAGTGCTCACTGGAAGGACAGATCCTGAAGCTGAGGCTCCAATACTTTGGCCATCTGATGAGAAGAGAAGACTCCCTGGAAAAGACCCTGATGTTGGGAAAGTGTGAAGGCAAGAGGAGAAGGGGATGACAGAGGACGAGAGGGTTGGACAGTGTCACCGAAGTGACCAACAGGAATGTGACCCAACTCCGGGAGGCAGTGGAAGACAGGAGGGCCTGGCGTGCTCTGGTCCATGGGGTCACGAAGAGTCAGACATGACTTAACGACTAAACAACAACAACAATCTCTCCAAAGGCCACTGTGGGAGTTTTACAACATGAAATAACAATAACAATCTGTCAAGGCAAGACATTATTAAGTACATGACTAAAACTTCAAAATAAACATAAAATAAAAGTACCATATCATTAGAAACGTAAAATACATAGACATTTAAAATGGTGACATTAATAGCTACTAGTTGATCAAGAAGGTCCAGGATTGGGGAAATGTGTTGGTATTTGTTAGCTCCGTGGAGTAACCTGGCCACCACCCTCTGAACTTGCTAGAGTTTCTGTATCAGTCTCATGGGTAGCCCCACACAGAGCGCATTACAGTCGTCTAGTGTTGAGACTACCAGTGCCTGGACCAACATGGTGAGGGACTGAGTGTCAAGAGAAGGGCGTTAGCTGTTTCCACGCCAGCTTCCAGGTAATGGTTTTAACCTTCAAAGCCCTGCATGACTTGGGACCTTGATCCCTGAAAGGCAGCCTCCTCCCAACGGGGACTGCCCCTCCCGCCCAATCATCCCAGGCAGGGCAGCGGAGGGGGCTGACCCCGAGAGAGGCCCCGAGGCAGAAGACTAGAATCCCGGGCTTTCTCGGGTGGTGCGATCCTCCGCTCTGGAATCGGTCACACCTGCTGTTCGCTTGGCCCCTTCGCTGGGGGATTTTAATGAAGCAACTTAAGACCTGGCTCTTCCGCAGGCTTTTCAAACCATGCCGTCTATGGAGCCAGCGGATAACGAAGCTAATAATCAAAAGCCGCTGTTTACCGCCAGCTTAAATGTTTAAATATTTTTAGAATGTATTTTAAATGGTCTGGTTTCGATTTTGTTATATTATTCTCATAGAGTTGTTTTGTATTTTATGATTTGATTCTTGTATACTGTTATTCTGTTATTTTGTGTTGTCAGATGATCAGAGTGGCCCTCGGCCAGATGGGTGGTTCATAAATGGAATGAATGAATGAATGAATGAATGAATGAATGAATGAATGTCTCAAGACCCCTTTTTTGATCAAGGAGAAAATAGGTAGGTATTCATCCTCATGGTGCCCGAAGAGTCTGCTTATGTTCCGACAGTCACAGAGGGAAACAATGGCTACCCTGCTAGAATCTTCTACCTACCGATGACTCCCTCGAGGGCGTTTTCGATGTCGGAGCCCATGCGGGAAGCTATGGGGCAGAAGAGCAGAATGGGGTGCTTCGAGCTCGTCTCCCTGAACTTCTCCACCTTCAGAGAGCAGGAGAGGCACGTTGGCAGGTGCTTTGAGACCTCATTTACAAAATTCCTCTCCCAGCCACCTGTGGCACCCGTGGTCTGGATGTAGATGATGAATTCTGGAAAGGTAGGTGAAGGGAAAAGGAGCAGAGGGGTGGGGGGAGGGACAAAATTCCCATGAATATCTCACACCTGAAGGAGAAACCGAGGGCCAGCCTGAATGCCACCCTCTTCCTGAAAAACCCCAGGCTGACGGACCACTGTGGAGCCTCTCTTGTGGAAGAGACGCACGCCGAGGTTGTCCTTGGGGTGAGATGGACGCCAGTAGCTCCTTTTGCCTCGGAATAATGAGGATGAGCCAGTTGCCCCCCCCCGTTCCCCCCCCCCCCCCCCCCAGTTTTACTGCTCTTGGAAAGTCTCTCTCGGCTCATCCCAAATGTGTTCCCGCACAAACAGAACAGCCCCTTTCCTTTCCACTTTACGCCCAACCAGCAGCTAGGGGAAGATCAGTGGGTCAATTGGGGAGGGTTACCCTTGCCACCAGTTGGCACCCACCACCATAAGTACCAATGTGATGACTGTCCTTGGGCAGAGGAAGCAGGCAAGACACCCCAGCTCTCAGGTCTGGATTGGGCCACAAGCCCCCTGACGGGTCACCCGGGCAAAATCCAAAATGCAGAGGAAGGCACGAACTTCTGTGGGACCCATTTCAACTCTACCATGGTGTGTAAGCTTTTGGGTTCTCCAGGACTCTTCATCAGACCAGGTGAGGAAGAGGCCGAAGAAGAAGAGCTCGCCCCACCCACTGGTGGAATTACCGGGTGTGTGTGTGTGTGTGTCCTCAGAAAGATACTCCCTCTCTCCCCAACTGAGTTTGCTTTGTCTTATCTACCAACATGGCCATCTTTGCTTTTGAGACCATGGATTCCAGCTTTGCTCCTCCTCTAAGTGAGGCTCTTGCCCTCCGTATGTCTGAGCACCCCCACGTGTTATCCCCACATACAAGAGGAAGGGGAGAGCAAATGGGGGAAGAGATGCACTGTTGCCCCACCCTGTCTACTTTGGGGGTGAACACTGAATTACCAACCAAGCTCAGGGGAGTTCAGCTGCCCCTGCACAGGCGCACCCTCTCCTCCCCGGGACCCACTGATCCCCCAGGGCGCCCCATGGACTGGGTTCTGCTGAAGTCCAAGGACCTTTTGCTGGACACAGGGATCCCTGGTGGGGTGGGGGTGACAGTGCCCGTGACATTTCCTTTAAATCAGCGGTCCCCAACCTTTTTAGCCCCACGGACTGGTTGGGGAAGGCGGGGCACCCCCCTGCGCTCGTGCGCATGCACAAAGGAGCAGGAGAGCGCTTGTGCAGGTGTGCGCACGCTCATGCGCAAAGGTGGCGTGGCACTCGGGGGTGCATTCGTGTGCATGTGCAAAGGGCAGTGCGGCGTTCGTGCAGGCGCACTCACGCCCAGGCGCAAACGGGCTGTGGGGTGTGTGCAGTGAGCGCGGAGGTGGGGGGGGAGGTCTGTCTCCGTGGCCCGGTCCGGCTCAGGCCACGGATCGGCACTGGGTTGCGGACCGGTGGTTGGGGACCTCTGCTTTAAATGACTGGCTGACCAAGGGGATTTTTGAAAGACATTATTGCAATCTGCTATTTCGCTTGTGTTTTAAATATTTATTTAATTCTTTTTTAATATTGTAATTATTTATTATTTTAGCTTTTAATGTTGTTTCTTCTAATACTCTAAGCACCTTACGTTCTTTTTAGGAGAAAGGCAGCCTATAACTATTTTAAATAAACCAATAAATAAATAAATAAATAAACATTGCCCCACTGCTCTTAATTATTATTATTATATTTGTGCACTATTGAGTTGATTCCAACTTATGGTAACCCTCTGTAGCGCATTAAAGGTTTAAAGCTCTCCGGATGGGTTTCCCCTTCCCTCCTTCAGGGGGCGCCCTGGGGCTCTGCGGCTTGCCCAGGGCCACACGGGCTGGCTCTCCTCCCGGGGAGGCCCAGAGGGGGAATCGAACTCCCAACCTCTGGCCGGATGCCTGATTCACTGAACTCTCCAGGCAGCTCTTAGGGAAGATTGTATCAAAACCGTACAGAGAGGGAGAGACTAAGCCAAGGGAGGACTGTGTGGCACCAAGGGGACAAAGAGTTTTGACTTCTCATCGGTTCTTGGGAACCGCAGCCTCCATCAAGGGAATCTCCACAAAGGAGCTCCAGGCTGTTCCAACTCACCCCCAATAAAATGTCGGATGGGAGCAGAGCAGAACGGCCTGCTTCTAGGCATCCCATGATCTAATCTGCTGGAAAGAGCCCTCTTTCCATTTAGAAGCAGGCTGGTCTTTCCCAGTGGGAGGGGGAAGCTTCCCCTGGCACTCTGCAGGTGCTCCTCCCCTCTCACTGGCATCAACCCTCTCTCTGCCCCATTGCCTCTGCCCCATTGCCTCCGCCCCATCCTTCTTGCTACTGTCCTCTTTCCTGGCTTCATCCTGCTGGCTCCCAGCAAAATCTATTTGCTAGGAACTGGATGGTAGTGAAGGGAAGGAAGGAAGGAAGGAAGGAAGGAAGGAAGGAAGGAAGGAAGGAAGGAAGGAAGGAAGGAAGGAAGGAAGGAATGAAGGAAGGAAGGAAGGAAGGAAGGAAGGAAGGAAGGAAGGAAAGGGCCTATAAGGCCATCAAGTCCAACCCCTGCTCAGTGCAGAGGTACAAATCAGAGGATGTCTGCTAGGTGGTTCTCTAATGTTCTAGCCACCCACCCCACCCTGTGCTTGAAGAGGGATGGGACCCAGGAAAAGCGAACTCCAGGCTTCACTGTGAAAGGAAAGGAATGGGAAGGGAAGTGAAAGGAAGGAAAGGAAAGGAAGCGGACAGGTGGGGGAGATGGAAGCGGGTGGTGGCCAGGTGGGGCTGACACCCGGGCAAGGAGATGCTGGTGAAGGCCAGGAAAAAGCCCAGCCAGGCAAGGGACCTGCCAACAAGATTGCAGACCGACGTTAGCCTTTGAGGAGCCGTGAGACTCCTACTTTGGTTGCATTCCCACCGACTGTCCAGGCTGCCCCTCGGGAAGAAAAACAGGCCCCCTCCTGTACAGGCAGTGTGACCTGTCCTAACAAGGAACAGGTGGAACTTGGGAAAGTTGCTTGTCTGGACTACAACTCCCAGAATCCCCCTGGCAGCTTGGGTAGTGGGCCTGTTGGTTTTCCCCACTGTCCTGCTCCTCATCCTGAAGGTCTACTCACCCTTCGAAGGAGTTCCATTTCCACAGCATAGACCGCTTAAAAAACACCAGAGACAGTTCAGTAAGTAGCATAGGCAGCTTAGAATACGGCGTAGGCAGCGTCCACAGAAGGTTTCATCACAACCTTCTTCCTTCAGCAACTCCTGGTTCTCAGACTGGGACACAAAATGTTCAGGATTGCATGTCAGCTATTTTCAGAGGAAAGACCAGAGAGGAATGGAAGAAGCAAAATCAACGAAGGGGGCAGTGGGATTACTCCAGGGCTCAAGATGCCTTGGGGGATGATGGAGGCTCTGTAGAAGGGCTCCCGAGAGCCAGTCCAGACATGGGCTCCTTTCTCCCAAGGCCGTCATTCCCCACCCAGACCGGTCTGGTCCAAGATGGTTCTTCTCTCAGGACTGAGCGGTGAGCTGAACCCAGGAGGCCCAGCTTCTCTCGGGAGGAATGATGCCTCCCTGTGCACCACAAAAGCCACGAGGCTGATCTTGGCTTAGCCGTTGGTTGGGCTTCTGGTGCCCAGTCAGCTCCTGCCTCTCTGGCTGCAGCCGCAGGTTCTCCCACCCACAGACAGACCACTAGCTCCAGAAGCGCCAGGCCTTCTCTGTGGCTGCTCCCAGAGACTTTGGAACTCCCTCCCACTGGAGGCCAGGCTGACCCCCTCTTGGCTGTCCTTTAGCAAGCAGGCCAAGACCTTTCTCTTCAGGCAATTTTTCCCTTAATAACTGGTGGAGAGAGATATGGATTTTTAAATGGATTGCTGTGTTCTGTTGTTTTAAGTGTGCTTTAATATTCATTTAATAATCAGAGTAGATGTTTGGTCTAGATGGGTGGGATAGAAATCAAATAAATAAATAAATAAATAAATAAATAAAATTTTATTTACTGTTTTTAATATAATACTGGTTTAGTTCCTTTTAATATTTGCAGATTTGCTGCTTTAGCTTTGGAATATTGTCTTTTTAATGATGTAAGCAGCCTTGGGTCTCATTTTTGGAGAAAGGTGGGATGGAAATGAATGAATGAATGAATAATGCAAGTCAAAAGTTGTGAAATTAATTGAACATTATGACAAGTGGCAGAGTAGGTTTCTTTCATGATTAAATCTTGAGAAAAGCCGAGTTTCTTCACTTTGTTATTTTGGTGGATGATGGGAGAGCCTAAACACCGTAATTCAAACACACCACTACCTGTGTGGTGGTGTGCCCCTCACAGGCTCAGCTTTCACTCTCCTCTGCTTTGCAAACATTTGTGTGCACCAGCAAATATATAAGTGGGCACCACAGCCAAACCTGTTCAATGGGTGAGTTTTTCTGGCTTTTCTCTTTGTCATTGGAAGTTTTCAATTATTTTTTTCAATTTGTGTATTATCAAATAGGGATTAGGGGCTGAAAGCCGGCACAGCTGAATGTAAATATAAATGCACTCTCTGTTCACTTTATTATTCCATTGCTTTTTAATCCCATTATTGGGCTATTTATCTCCCATTACAATGTATACATTTGAGATAGCAGCAACAATATGAATTACAAACATTTTGCTAAAATGAAGGGTACAATTTATGGAAATCAACTGCCAAGGGATACGCAAATGACAGCAAGTGAGGAAACACTGGGTTAGGTGGATTCTTGCCCGGTCTGGAGGGGGTCACACTCCACTCATAAAAGACCAGGTTTGCAACTTGGAGGCGCTTCTGGACCGGGATCCCTTTTATGGCGAAACACGTTTCTGCCATGGCTACGTCTGCCTTTAAAACAAACAAACAAACAAACAAAAACCTCTGGAAAATTGCAGAGTTGTGGCCCTCTGTGGACAGGGAATCCCTGACTGCTCTAGTTCACATGAGGGCAATCTCGAGGATTGACTCCTGCAGTTCTCTCTACCTGGGGCTGCCTTTGAAAGTGGTCCAGAAGCTGCAGCAGCTTAAAAATGCCGTAGCCAGGCTGGTTGGTTGGGGGGGGGGGCTTTGAGCCCATTTCCCTGACCCTGGCCTGCCTGCGTCGGCTCCCGGTGGGCTTTCGTGCACCCTGCCACCGTTTTGATGACTCCCTATGTCTAAATCTGTGGCTTTCTTTAGCTGTCGCCATCCAGGTTTCTTTCCTTTGCTGGTTGTATTACATTTATTTCAGTAATTAATGAGTCAATGTGCGTAACTGCCCCACCAGTGCAAAGCACTACTCCGAGTGGTTTGCAACATAATAAAATAAAGAACAGAGACTGAGGACAATCGTTTGACAGACAGGTCAAGAACCATGAACATGACAAGTTTGCTTTTGGCTGGGGGTGAGCCGCTGTTTGACTTCCTGTGAGACCCCGGGCGGGGAGCGCCTGGCGCCCACTTTCGCTTTCGCTTCCCGCTGCTTTCACTTTTGCCGGAATGCGGAGGGGGGCTTTGCATTTTTTCCTGGAAATGCACCGCCTTACCGCCTGCTTACACGAAGGGAAGGGGGGGCTCCTCGTGCACCCTTGCACCAAGCGCACCGGGCGTGGGAGTGCGTGCGTGCGACGGCCCGGCTCTCTGCATAGGCTCAGAGGCGTCTCCCCTCTCGGTTGTTCCTGGTCTAAAGGCCCGGACTTACTTCGCAGGAGCCACGACTGCCGAGCCTGAAGGCAGAAGCCAGCCGTGCCCCCAGAGCATGCACAGAGGGCTGAGCTGCCCGTATCTCGGACACGGGGGTTGGGAAAACGGCTAACATCTCCGCCCCCCCCCTCGCTCAGTCCCCCCCCCCTTCACACTCAAGAGTATCCCCGGCGGGGCAAGCGACGGCTGCGATCTCGAGGGGGACTGTCGGGGGGGGGGCTTGGGACCCCGGCCCACCTCTCGGGCTTTTGGGAGGATCAGCGGGGGGGGGGAGCGGGGAGAGGAGGGGAGCTCCGCGGCCGCCTGAGCTCAAGGGGGGAAACGAAGCGGGGGGGGGGGGCCCGGACCCACAGGGAAGGGGAAGGGCCGAGAGGGGGCGCCTTTCGCTCACCTCGGGGTCCACCGCTCGCGAGCCGGCCTCGCCCATGGCTGGGGACCGGGGGAGCCTCCGGCCGATTCCTCTCGCCGCCGGCGCTCCTCCTACCGGATGGCGACCCGGGGCGGATCGAGAGCTGGGGGGGGGGGGGGGCGGAGAAGGGCGGCGCTGGGCAGGCTCCTCCCGGGATGCCTCGGAGAGAAAAAGCGAACCCCCCCTCCCGGGGCGGAGACCTGGCTGCTTCCGTGCCCTTCCTCGAGGTCAGGATCGGGGCCCCCCGAGCATGGGCAGAGTTCTCCTCCGCTGGGGGAAAAGACACAGGATGGTGCCCGGGAAACTGACGGGCGGAGTCGAGCCCCCCCCCCCCCCGGGGGAGAGTCCAGAAACGCCGGCCGCTCTCTTGGCCCCCCGACGAACGTCGGAGGAGGCGTTGAAGTGGGCAACGCCAACAGCTCCCTAAGTTCGCCCTGAAGGGGGGGGACCCCCACCGTCCCGCCGGGGGGGGGGGAAGGCAGCGAGCCCTGGATCCGCGACCGCCCGTCGGCAGGTGGCCCCGGGGGACCGCCTGGCCCTCCCCGCTGCAGAGGGAGAGCCCGGAGGAGGGCGAAAGAGAGAGGGGGAAGGAGGCTGGAGGGAGGGGGGGCCGGAGGGGGGTCGGGGAGCCTCTGAACATGTGCCGAGTTTCGCCCTTCTGCTGGGAAAGAGAAACAGGGGCAGGATGGGACATTGGGAGGCCCTGGCCTTGACCGTCTCCCTAAACACCCTCTGCCCCACAGCCAACAGGCAGGAGCGGGAGCAATCCTGGTTGGCCGAGGAGGAGCAAGTCTTTTGCAAAGCCAGTGGCATGATCTCTGTAACCAGCCCCTGTCAGCAACCTGGCTGCTGCAGTTTGGACCAGCTGAAGTTTCCTGATCGCAGACTCAGTTCACTGTTTGCAGACTTGGCAGGATTGCGGTTGGGGCCTTCAGTCCAACCAGAAAAGACCCTCGGGAGTGTTGGAGTATGTGTTCCAGTATGCAGAACACACGATGATCTCTAACAGGGAGTAGCCATCCGATAAGGATATTTTGTTGTTTCCTTCAAGACAGCCCTTAAAAGGGCCTGTAGGCGCTGTAAAAGGGTGGGAAATGCTGGTAAAAAAAGAGGAGGGCGGAATTCAAAAAGGGGAGGATTAAAACTAATCCTGATTATGAAATCTCTCTCTAGAAGGGCTCCTTCTCCAACTGGGAGGAGGTCACAGGTGGGGGTACCCCAAGGCTCAGTCCTGGGTCCCGTGCCCTTCAACATTTTTATGAATGACTTGGATGAGAGAGTGCCTTAGAGGCCACTTTCCAACATTATTCTTCTAGGATAAAACTCTTTTTTAAGGCCAAAGAAGAGGTAAAACTGTCCTGCTTTCCTAGTCCCTGGGGGTGTTTGCTCAGTGGTGGAAAGAAAGGAACGGAGAGGAGGGAACGGGCCGGGTGTGGACCAGGCGTAGGGAAGACGGGCGTGACTTGGGGGCTCCCAAGGTTCCCGAACAGAGTTCCCCAACCTCTCTTTGAGTCGTGGCCCCCTTTCAAAATAGAATAAAAGTTGGCTGCAATTCCTTGTTCAAACTAAATGTATGTATCTGTGGGCCAAGAGGATTTAAAAAAAGAACCCCATTGTGTATTGCATATTTAATATAATAAATGTTAAAGTTTCAACTAAAAAAAGAACCTGGTGCCCTCTGTCCTGAAAAAAAAAACATTGCTTACGACTCCCAGGTTAGGAACTTGTGCTCTAGAAGGGTTTTGAGCCATTTTCACATGAGCAAAACACAAAACTATATGTGCGATTTCACAAAGACCACAAAGATGATGTATAAAAAGAGAGCTTGGGAAACAACCCAGGTTTTCTCCAGCTTTGGAATGGACACAAGACGCCCTAACCTTGGGACAAAGGCCCCCCATCCTGGTGGGAGAAACTACGAAAAAGTAGATGATGAAGCAGAAGAAGAAGGAAAAAGAAAGGAAAAAGGCCTCTACAGCACAACTTTTTCATTTTTTATTTCACATTTTTCATTAGTGACACAACACTCAAAATTCAGCTGCCTGAATTTGTCTTAGCCTCCTTTCTCTGGATACGAGGAGGACTCAAGGAGGCTCACAGTGTTAAAAAAGGAGAATTCAAACACAAGAATTCATATGTTTTAAAACCATTCAACTATAATACTAATTAAAATACACGGGTGGATTAGAACCGTATAAAACGTTAAAAACTCAGAAAAGGCATTCGGCAACCCAGGTATGATTGTTAAAAGCATGCAATCGTTTGGCATGCCTTTCCCTCTCCCCACTTCTGATTCTGTACCCCTTTTGGTTTTGAAATCATCCCCTGGGACGGTAAAAGCACCGAAGGAGAGCCAAAGACCCCACCCCCACCCTGCAAACTCAGCCCCCTCCGTCCACACACACACACAGAAGCAGACGTGGCCAGCTCTGCCCAGTCAGCCTGAGGGTCCAGGTCGGTCTGCGCATGCTCAGAGGAAGAGGGACGTTCTCTTTCTCTCTCCAATCTCACCTTGCGTCCTCCTCCTCAGCTGAAGGCACAGGGCTGCTCTCTGGCCTGGGGGGGAGGGGTGTCGATCCCACTCCCGGTGCAAGTACGCATGGGAACCCCCTCCCCCCACAACCCAAGGTGCAAAGTTTGGCCAGTCCCAGCATGCTCTGCAGCAATCCCCATCGGCATCTTAACAGGTCCTCAGCCCTTGGGATATCAAATAAGGAGGACATGGGGAGCAGCCAAATCCCCCCTCAGTGACGCTCGCTGAGGACCTTGATGGCAGCTGCCACGTCTGCCACGGCCGTCTTGTTCATCTCGCAAGGGTAGAAGCCGTCCTGGAGGGTGAAGCGGGTGTGCACGGTCAGCACCATGGCTGGATGCTGCACCTGCTGCTTGGTGTCCACAAAGGCCCCCGGGTTGTCCTTTGGGATCAAGTGCATCACCACCAAGAAGACCTTCTCTTCGCCTGGAAGAAGAAGGAAAGATGTAGCCATGAGACTAAGCCTTGGGGGAGGCCAGAGAGAGAAAAAAAGGGGGGGACCCTCAAGGCAGGCCCCCAGGCACAGTTCAAGAGCAGGAGGGCACGTGTGCTGGCCCCAGAGGCCCTAGCCTGTGAGCCCCACAGAAGGGGATTCTTGACAACCCAAGGGGAGACTCTGGAGTCCTTTGCTAGGGGTGACCCACAGGCGCATGGGGCTCACGCAAGGGGATCCCAACAGAGTGGCTGGGGGGACAGAACGGAGGGCAAGGGGAGGCCACCCAAACGGTCTGTGACCCTTCAAGGCCAACGCCTTGTCTTCGGTGGATCAAAGAAAAAGGGGAACCCGCAGGCGGAGGCCTGTTCATTCCTGTCCAGGTGTGAGAGCTGGCCAGGTAGGGAGCGGACCCGGCTTCTCTTCTGCAAAGGGTCTGGGCCCCCCTCTCTCTTCTCCCACGTCATGGTTATCCTTCTGGCCCCACGGCTCGTAATTGGGGCCGACCTGGAGTGACCTTCTCCAGCCACCTTTTCCACCTGCATATGGGGCAGGCAACACCTGGTCTCAAAAGAGGTACTTCCCCTTGAGTTACAACTCTTCATGAATGGCATCTCCTGTGGCACAAATCAGAGTCCTTCCCCCCCCCCCCCAAGTCACACTGGGTCCATTAATCAGCTTTCTCGGGGCCAGGAGAGCAAATCTGACAATCAGACTCTTGTTATTTAATCCTTTCTTCTTCTGTGTTTCACCTCCTCTTGTCTCACTGCATGTTCCCCTCATCCTCCAAACAACTAGGTCTGCAGCTCGGGATAGCACTTTCCCTTATTTCATGAAGTTGGGCTGCACTCTGGAAAATCTTATGCCGTAATACGTCTAAATCAGGATGTAAATGTTCCCTAATCTGGTTCTTGGAAGGCAGAATGAAATGTTTTGGAAGGAAAAAACCTTCTATTTTTCCATTAATAAATAATGCATAATTAATATAATTAAGCAGAGTAGGACCGCCATTTCACATTTAGTCTGAAAATAATAAAAAATGTAAAAGTAAGAAAATCCAGAAAATAGTTTTTTACATGTATTACTGGAACTGGCCACTAGACAGAGCTAGAGAATGCACTATGAATCCTTGTTGTTGAAGAATACATAGATGGTCTCTGTCACCATCTAGTGGCCCGTTTTGCTAATGCAGGTGAAAATATTTTTTTCTGTTGACCATGCTATGTATAGCATTCACTATTATCCACATTGCCTCGGCCTGCTGGACAAGGGTCTCTTCAAATTGGGAGAGGCCGTGACTGAACGCTCAGAGGTCAAAGTTTCCCATCTGTTGAGGTCCATTCCGAAGGCCTTCAGATCCCGCTTGCAGATCTCCTTGTATCGCAGCTGTGGTCTCCCAATATAAAAATATTGCAATGAAAAAATAACAAAGTAATTAATTAATCACACAGTTTTGCTACTGTTGCTGCTAATGAAAAACAGGTTGGTTTTTCAAGCAGCACTTCTCAGGTTTTTTTTTGGATGGGATGCCTTGATGTGTCAAGAACAGTTTTTCAATCAAAGAGGAATAAATTTGTAGGTATTCATCCTAAAGATGACCTAAGAGTCTGTTTATGTTAAAAACAGCCACAGAGAAACACAACGGCTCCCCCACTGGTATCTTCTACTTACCACTCAGTCCCTCGAGAGCGTTTTCGATGTCGGTGCCCATGCGGGAAGCTATGGGGCAGAAGAGCAGAGTGAGGGGCCTTGAGTTCTTCCTCAACTCCTTCACTTTTACAGAGACTCCTTCGCACTTTGAGAGATCCTTCAAAAACCTCTTCTCACAGCCACCCGTCTTCCCAGCGGTCTGGACATGGACGTGGAAGCCTGGAAAGGACAGAGAAGAAAATATATCAATTCCCGTTAATATCTCACATCTGAAGGAGAAACCAAGGACCGGCTTGAATTCCCTCTTGCTGAACATGCCCTGCAACTGTGGAGCCCCTGCTCTGGAGGAGACACACCCCGCGGTGGTCCTTGTGGTGAGATGGACACCAGTGGCACGTTTTGCTTCTAATGAGGATGAGCTCGTTGGCTCCCTGGCTCCCCACCTCATCTCACATGTGTTCCTGCACAAACAGAAGCCCCACTGCCTTCTGAGGGTGCTTTACTCCCAGCCTGCCGCTGAGGGACATTTGGGGGTCACCCTTGCGACCAGCTGGCTCCCACCACCCTCATGACCAGTGTGAATCCTGGCCTTGGACATGGGCGGAGGGGGACACATCCCAGCTCAAGCCCCTGCCTGGTCATGGCAAAATCCTAAGCACACAGGATGGTTGCTTTCTTAAGGAAAAAGGTGGCATATAAATATTTTAAATAAAGAAATAAACAACCCCGCACTGCTCTTAATTATTATTATTATTATTATATTTGTGTACTGATGAGTTGATTCCAATTGATGGCAACCCTCTGGAGGGTTTTAAAGTTCTCAGGATTGGTTTTCCCTTCCCTTCTTCTGGGGGCACTCCTGGGACCCCCATGCAGCTTGCCCAAGGCTACACAGGATGGCTTTCCTCCTGTGGGGCCCAGAGGGGGAATCGAACCCCCAACCTCTGGCCAAATGCCTGATTCACTGAACTCTCCAGGCAGCTCTTTGTTGTTGTTTAGTCGTTTAGTCGTGTCCGACTCTTCGTGACCCCAAGGACCAGAGCACGCCAGGCCCTCCTGTCTTCCACTGCCTCCCGGAGTTGGGTCAAATTCATGTTGGTCGCTTCGATGACACTGTCCAACCCTCTCGTCCTCTGTTGGCAGCTCTTAGGGAAGGCCCTTTCAAAACCATTCAAGGGGACAGAATAGTCCAAGGAAGGGCCATGCGGCACCAGGAAGACAAAGCGGTCTTGTGGGCTGCAGAATCCATCACGGGATCCTCCACAAGGGAGCTCAAGCCTGTTCCAGCTCAGCCCCAATAAGATGTCAGATGAGAGCAGAGCAGAATGGCTTCTTTGCAGGCATCCCATGATATAAACAGCTTGTTCTTATGTAAGCTGGAGACCGACCGCCCCTTTTCCATTCCAAAGCAGGCTGCTGGCTGGCTGGCTGGCTGGCTGGCTAAGAAAAGGAGGAGGAGGAAAGGCCCTCCTCACCGAGGGCCTGAACAGAGCTGTGCCAGGAAAGGAAAACTCCAGGGTTAGACCAAGGAAGAGAAGAGAAGGGAAGGGACAGGAGGACAGGTAGGGGAGATGGAGGCCTGTGGCGGGCAGGTGGGGCTGACACCTGGGCAAGGAGAGCCTGGGAACCCCCTTGGCCAAGGCTAGAAAAAAGCCCAGCCAGGCAGGGAACCGGGTCAACAGGGTTGCAGGCCAACGGGAGCCTCCAAGGAGCCGCCTCCTTTGGATGTGTTCCCACCAAAAGTCCAGGCTGCCCCTCTGGAAGAAACCAGGCCCCCTCCGGCGCAGGCTGTGTGCCCTGGAGGAGGAGGCAGAACGTTGGAAAGCAGCTTCTCTGGAATACAACTCCCAGAATGGCCTCAGCCAGCTTGGGGAGTGGGCTCTGGGCTCTCTTCAGCACCCTCCTCCTCAATTGCCCAGGCTTCCTTTCCCGGTTGGCGATCATACTGAGGGCCTACTCACGTTTCCTAGGATTATTTCTGATCATCCAGCAGGGAAGGCCTCTTTTCTTGCGTTCTTTCTTCTTTAGCTGCCGGTGCTCAGCCTGGGATGCCGAGTGCTCAGGATCGCATGTCCGCTATTTTTAGGAGGCAAGACCGGAGAGGAATGGAAGAAGCAAAATCAACGAAGGGGGCAGTGGGATTACTCCAGGGCTCAAGACGCCTTGGGGGACGATGGAGGCTCCGTAGAAGGGCTCCCGAGAGCTAGTCCAGCCATGGGCTCCTTTCTCCCAAGGCCGTCATTCCCCACCCAGACCGGTCTGGTCCAAGATGGTTCTTCTCTCAGGACTGAGCGGTGAGCTGAACCCAGGAGGCCCAGCTTCTCTCTGGAGGAATGATGCCTCCCTGTGCACCACAAAAGCCACGAGGCTGATCTTGGCTTAGCCCTCGGCTGGGCTTCTGGTGCCCAGTCAGCTCCTGCCTCTCTGGCTGCAGCCGCAGGTTCTCCACCCACAGACAGACCACTAGCTCCAGAAGGGCCAGGCCTGCTCTGTGGCTGCTCCCAGAGACTTTGGAACTCCCTCCCACTGGAGGCCAGGCTGACCCCCTCTTTGCTCTCCTTTAGGAAGCAGGCCAAGACCTTTCTCTTCAGGCAAGTTTTTCCGTTAATAACTGGTGGAGAGATATATGGATTTTTAAATGGATTGCTGTGTTCTGTTGTTTTAAGTGTGCTTTAATATTCATTTAATAATCAGAGTAGATGTTTAGTCTAGATGGGCGGGATAGAAATCCAATAAATAAATAAATAAATAAATAAATAAATAAATAAATAAAATTTTATTTCCTGTTTTTAATATAATACTGGTTTAATTCCTTTTAATATTTGCAGATTTGCTGCTTTAGCTTTGGAATATTGTCTTTTTAATGATGTAAGCAGCCTTGGGTCTCATTTTTGGAGAAAGGCGGGATGGAAATGAATGAATGAATGAATGAATGAATGAATGAATGAATGAATGAATGAATAATGCAAGTCAAAAGTTGTGAAATTAATTGAACATTATGACAAGTGGCAGAGTAGGTTTCTTTCATGATTAAATCTTGAGAAAAGCCGAGTTCCTTCACTTTGTTATTTTGGTGGATGATGGGAGAGCCTAAACACCGTAATTCAAACACACCACTACCTGCGTGGTGGTGTGCCCCTCACAGGCTCAGCTTTCACTCTCCTCTGCTTTGCAAACATTTTGTGTGGACCAGCAAATATATAAGTGGGCACCACAGCCAAACCTGTTCAATGGGTGAGTTTTTCTGGCTTTTCTCTTTGTTATTGGAAGTTTTCAATTATTTTTTTCAATTTGTGTATTATCAAATAGGGATTAGGGGCTGAAAGCCGGCACAGCTGAATGTAAATATAAATGCACTCTCTGTTCACTTTATTATTCCATTGCTTTTTAATCCCATTATTGGGCTATTTATCTACCATTACAATGTATACGTTTGAGATAGCAGCAACAATATGAATTACAAACAGGAAAGCTATGAAGGATGCTCTTGGCTTAGCCCTCGGCTGGACCTCCTGCCGCCCAGTCATCTCCTGCCTCTCTGGCTGCAGCCGCTGGTTCTCCACCCAGAGACAAGAGCACCAGAAGCTTCAGAAAGGGAGAGGATTTGGCACCCAGAACCCCCCCCCCCCCACACACACACACTTTGCTCCACCAGCAGAAGAGCCCAAGCCGGGAAAGGACAGGGCAAGCGAGGAGCCACCGTAGTGCCCACCCCACCTGCCCCTCCTCCAGCCCAGGGACACAGCCGCTCCATCGGGGTTGGAGGAAGAGCAACCCCCTCCTTGTCGGAGTGGAAGGACGGCCATGGGGGTGCCCAGCCTTCCGTGGAAGAGGAGGAGGAAGAGGAGGAAGGCACTTCCTGGAAATGGGAGGGGGGCTTGTCCACCCATCATCCAGAGGCCACGTTTGTTTGTGGTCAAGTGTCCTCAGGCAGGGGTGCAGCCCACCTCCTCAAGGGCAAACCCTGGGCTCCCTCGCGGGGACTTTTTGCCAGCCAGGTCTACCTCGCAGGGCCATGGCGAGAATGAAATGGGGGGTCGTTGGGGGACAGGGCCTCTGAACCGCCCCGCCCCCCCGGCTCCTTGGAGCGGCTGGCCTTGGGGCGCACGGATCGCGGGAGGTCCATGGATGGGCCTCTCCCAACCTCTCCGTGGCCACCGGATCCCATCGCTACGCAGAATGCCCGGGGGGGGGGGGGGCGGGTCGGCTGACCCAGCTGGCGCTGCTCTCGAAACCACCCGGGGGGTCACGAAAGGGTTCTCCCGGGTGACTCGGGAGGTGGACCGGGGAGCTCCTGAACCCCCTTGCCGTTCCAGAGCCGGTCCCTCACCCTGGTTCACCACTGAGTAACGAGGTAGGAAACCAACGAGGAGAAGGCTAGGTATCTGACGCCCCCCGCCACTCGCCCCCTTCACACTCAGGAGAATCCCCGAGGGGGGGGGGAGGCAGCGGCTGGAGAGGAGAAGCAAGCGACGGCGCGCGCCCCGGGGGGGGACTTCCATGGGAGGGGGAACCTGGGACCCCGGCCCACCTCGCGGGGCTGTTGGGAGGATCACCGATGGGGGGGGGTGGAAGGTGGACAGAAGGAGAGGGTGAGCTCCGCGCCCGCCTGAGCTCAAGGGGGGCGGCGGGGAGTTCTGGGCGCAGAGAGGCGGCGGGCAGGGGAGAAGCGGGGGCGCCTTTCGCTCACCTCGGGGACCACCGCCCGCGACTTGTTCCCACCCATGGCGCCGACTTCTCCTCCTTCGCCACCGCCCCGCCGGCCGGGTTGCGGCCTGGGGCTCTCCGCCGGTCCCTCCAAGGCGAGGGCTGGGCGGGGGGGGGGGCGGGGGGCGGCGGCGGGCAGGCTCCCCCCCCCCTCGGGTGGCGGGGTCCCGGCCCCTTCGGAGGCTCCTGGGCGGGACGCCGGAGCAGCGACGAGACCCCGGGTCGGGTCCCCGCGGGAGGTCCGCGTCGGGGCGCCCAGCCTCCGGCGTGGGAAAGAAAGGAAAGCGAAAGCGCACCCGAGGGGGCGGGGGGGGGGGGAGGTGGCCGGCCGTGCAGAGAGAGAGCTTCCTGCTTCCGTCTCCTCCCTCTAGGTCTCGATCGGGTGCCTCCGAGCATGGGCAGAGTTCCAAAGACCTGCCGTGCTGCCGTCGGAAGCCTGGGGACGGGACCGCGGGGGGGGGGGGGGCGAGGAGGAGGAGGAGGAGGAGGATTGTCCCCAAGTGCCGGCGCCTCTCTCGGCCCGCGACGAACGCCGGCGGAGGCTGGTCTTCACTGCCCGTTCAGGGCTAAAGCCACCCCTCCAACCCGTTGCATGGACCGTGGGGGCGCGAGTTCTTCTGAATCCACCCACCCGCAAGTGTCAGCCTGGCGACCCCCCCCCCCCCCCCCACGACAGAGGGAGGGAAAAGAAGGGAAAAAGCCAGGTCGAGGGAGGGAGGGAGGGAGGGAGGGAGGGGCGGCTTGATGAGCGCGTGGCCTCTGAGCATGGGCAAAGGCTTGGAATTTAATTCCGTTTGGAATGCTCCCCCCCCCCCGCTGTTTACATCCACCAGACTGTTATTGATCGATTGATTTAAAATATTTTTTACCACGCCTTTCTCCTTAAAAGAACCCAAGGCAACTTACATCATGAAAAGACCATATTAAAGCTAACAGAGGGAAGTATACAAATACTAAAAAGTATCAAACTAACACCATGTTGAAAAACAGAAACAACATCCAACATGGCATTCCAAGCAACAAAAGGCACAACTGTCCATTTAGAAACCCCACTCTGGCAGCCGTTGCTCGGGGAAAGCTGGCCTGAAGAGAAAGGTCTTCTTGGCCTGCTTGCGGAAGGGCAGCCAAGAGGGGGCCAGCCTGCCCTCCAGTGGCAGGGAGTCCCACAGTCTCTGGGAGCCACCACTGAGAAGGCCCCTGTCCTGCGTCCTCACCAGATGCACCTGTGAAGGTGGTGGGAGTGAGAAAAAGGTCTCTCCTGGTGATCTTAACCCTTGAGCAGGCTCATCAAAGGAGAGGCGGTCATTAAGATCGCTTGGACCCCAGCCGTTGAGGGTTTTCTAGGTTAGACTCGCCAGCACCTTGAACTGTGCCCAGAAACGGACCGGCAGCCGGTGGAGCGGCTTCCCCATGGCTATTTTAAAAACAAACCAGTACAAACCATAGATTGTCAGAATGTCTCAATAGATCAACATATCTACAAGAACGGAAAACAGATACAGCACATAAATATAAAATGCTTCCCTCTTTTCTCAAGACTTCCAATGGCGTGCCTCTTCTTTGCTGCCAAAGCAAATTTTGCCCCTTCATAGGCAGTGGTTACGTCCTTGCCCACAAGCAGCAGGAGACAAAGCTGAGCCAAGGGGTGTGTGTTGCACGCACAAAGGTCTGAGAAGGCCCACAAGAAGTTGCCTCCTTTGTTGCTCATAGGGGAAACCTTCAGCCTCTCCTGATCCACAAGAACAGAATCGCCAATGGAAGGGGACGTTATCGTCTCTCCCCTCCAAAACGGTTATTGGCATAATGCTGAAAACGCAAAACTATGAATGCTTTTCTTAAAGGGGCTGCAGTTCGATTAACAAAATAATTCTCCTAGTTAAAATGCTTAAAAAACATATAGAATTTAAACCAGAAATGTTCTTATTTGGTATTTTACCAGAGGACTTTGATAGACAAAATGTATATCTGACACTGCACATTTTGACGGCAGCTAGGATTACGTTTGCTCAATACTGGAAAAAAGAAGAAGTACCAACAGAAGAAAAGATAACTAAGAAGATTTTAGTGTGCACAGAAATGGACAGACTTACGCTGAGGATGAAGGAGAAAGAAGATTCAGAATATTTTAAAACGTGGAATTTGTTCTATAAATGGCTAGAAGAACGGAGAAGGGATTAAGGCAACAGGACGGAATAACAGATAATTATAAACAAAACCCAGGTAACACGACATTTTATTTATTTATTTATTTATTACATTTATAGCCTGCCCATCTAGTCATATAGACTACTCTGGGCGGGTAACAACATATCATGTAACAATTTAAAACAATTTAACAATTTAAAATCATAACAATATATTACTAAATAAATAATGATCCAAGATGGGAGAAAACACAAAACAACAAAATTCAGACGGTGGGTGGAGGGAAGGCTTGCTTAAACAGCCAGGTTTTCAGTTGGCATTTAAAGATGCCCAGCGACGGGGCCATCGCGAATCTCAGGAGGGAGGCTGTTCCAAAGATGAGGAGCCACTGCCGAGAAGGCCCGGTTTCTTGTTTTTTCCTTCTGGGCCTCCCTCGGCGTTAGGCTCCTCAGCCTCACCTCCTGGCTAGATCGGGTGATACGGGTAGATCTAGGTGGGAGATGTATATTAAGCACAAATCAAATGTAGTAATAATGGAATACTAATAAAACGTTTATATATATATATAAAATAATAATAATAATAATTCTCCAAACCACATGATGTTTTGTACAGGGGGAACCAACGAGAATAGGGCGGTTGTGAGATAACACACAAATCCAGCCCCTTAAGGTAAAAATAGATCTTTTTCTTTCTTTCACCAGCTGTTTAATTCTATTAGAGGCAAAGTTGGGCAAGGACTCCGTGTCAGTTCCATAGCTCTGTAAAATGGGTCTAAGGGAATTTACCCAGGCCTCTCGAGAAGGACTCTGGAGTTGATCTTTATTGCAGTCCTTTGGAAGGCGAGATTTGCTCATGCAGGCCAATTTCAGCCAGGACATGACAAGCACCATGTGGGAATGTGTTTCTGTTGGGATTAATCCCACTTCAGCCCTTAAGTATGCAGCAGGTGAGCCACAATGCACAGTTAGGAGAGATCCTATAAAGGAGTCTGGAAGTTGAGTCATGGCAACTGGACTTTTCAGAAAGAAGCCCAGTTGCCATGATTCAGCTTCCAGATAACCTCACCTGGATGACTGAGAGTCTTCACAGATATATCATAGTTTGAGTGAAGGTGTGTAACCCCATATCTCTGCCCCATATACGATTTGAGGGGACAGCTCAACTGCAGGGACAGCTAATGGACTGTGGTAAATGGCAAGAGACTGAGTGGAGTGAGAGGCTTCCAGGTTAATTACATTCAGATTATGTTTCTGTGAATACTGGGCATTAAAGCAAAGGTCAAAATGTCTAAAGTTGCATAACTGCTCAATGGGTTGATCATCAAGCTTCCATATGTGGGTTTTCCTCTTCTTTCCAAAGATTACTACTTTGGTTTTGGTGTAATGGATGACCAGGTGTTCTCTTATATAGAATTTGCTCAGTTTAGCCAAAAGTCTTTGCATGCCAACTAGTGTAGTGGAAACCATTGCAATATCATCTGTGTATAAAAGGACTGAAAGCTTGGCATCCCAGACTGAGGGTGGGAAGAATTCGAGCCCACTCAGTTCTTACACACAATTACCAGCAGGCATCCCTGCCAGACTCCTCCATCCATCAGAATTGTCTCTGACAGCAGCCCATTTGCCCCAAGCCTTACCCTAAGATGAGTACTTGAGTGAAGCACCTGGATTATAAATAGCAGCCTTCTGTCGATATTGGTGGCCAGAAGCTTTTGCCATGGGCGATCTCTGTCCATCAGATAAAAAGCTGAGCTGAAATCCACAAAGCTACTTACCTAGTTTGGGAATGTTTTTGTGAAGGAAAAAGCATTGATCAACAGCGTTTTCCCCCTTCTGGAACCCTGCCTGTTCTTCTGCTGTTCCTGAGTTCTCAGCAGACCAACACTCTCCAATTGGCCCAGTAAATATTTAGAATACAGTTTGGAGACTACACAGAGGAGATGAGATAGGTCTAAAGTTATTTGGACCAGCTTTGGCGCCTCCTTGTGGGTAAGGACAATCATGTTTACTCCCCAGCCCTGAGTCGTTTTCCCTTGGTGAGTTATAGAAGTGCACAGCACACCACCCAGTGGTATTTGAGTTGAACAGTTCTCCTGGAAGCCTGTCCTCTCCAGCCGCTTTGTGGCCAGGCAAAGAAGTGATCAGACTATTTATTTCGTCAAGAGTGACTGGGTCCCAGTCCGGGCAGGGTGTGAGAGGAAGCGAGTTCAGGATCAGGAGTGGTTCTGGTTTAGTCCCAGCAATAGAGTAGGTCTACAGAGTGCTGAAAAATGGGGCTTGCTATTGTGAATAAGTTATTTGCTTGTCTAAGGACAGATCCTGAAGCTGAGGCTCCAATACTTTGGCCATCTCATGAGAAGAGAAGACTCCCTGGAAAAGCCCCTGATGTTGGGAAAGTGTGAAGGCAAGAGGAGAAGGGGTTGGACAGTGTCATCGAAGCGGCCAACATGAATTTGACCAAACTCCGGGAGGCAGTGGAAGACAGGAGGGCCTGGCGTGCTCTGGTCCACGGGGTCACGAAGAGTCGGGCATGACTTAACGACTAAACAACAACAAAGGGCACCAGAATTCCCCTTGTCACTCATGACCAGAACCTTCCTGTATCTCTTTCCATGCTTGCCAAGCTGAACTCCAACCAAGATTTCCTTAGATGGTCTTCCGTTTTCTGCTGTAGCAAGTTTTTATACCCTCTACATAGTTGGATATAAAAAGAATAATTTTCTAATTAATCCTCTTGCCTCAGTCTCCTTATTGCTCCTGCCAAGATGCATTTCTGAGTGGCACACTGAGCGTAAAATCATCCTAGATAGCAGTGCATGCCTGTGTAAACAAGTGTAGAAGTGACCATGAAGGGCCTAATTACTTGAACAATGTTTTCAAAAATTCCCAAAGGGTGTGGGCGAGATTACAAAACTGTTCTCTGGAGGATAGCATCCTGGGGGACATTAGAAATGAGTTTATCCGTTCTTGTAAGTTTCCAGTCCAGCACAACCTTCTCTCTCCCTCTGGACTATCAGATTCTGTTTAAAGTGGCGTCATTATTGGGTCTTTTCTAAGGGGGGAGAGAGAGAGAGATAGTTGGATTGGCATATGGTCACTCTCAGATCTAGTGAGCGCTTTGAAGAGTCGTGGTGCTGAGCATGAGAGGATCCTATAGTCTATCACACTTTTACCCTTTGGACCAATACATGTATAGAGTAGAGGTGGGCACGAACCAGTTCATCCTGGTTCGTCCCAGTTTGTTAACATAGCAGCTGCCCGGCCTCCTCCAGCTCAGCCAGCCCCTCACCAGGCCCAGCCGGTGAGCTTCCTGCCCCTCCTCAACTGATCTTCCAGTCCTGGCAAGGAGCTCAGGCTTCTCTGCCCCCTCCTTCTCGGCTGACCTGCCACTCAGAGAAAAGGGCGGGGCAGAGAAGTCTGGGCTCTTGCCCATGACTGGGAGGTTAGCCGAGGACGTGGGAAAAGCAAGCCAGCTGGGACTGGGGAGTGGGTGATTGCGCCCAAAAGGCAGCCGAGAAAGGACAGGGCACGGGAGCTCTTGAGCTGAGTGGTGGACCAACGAGGATGTTTTGACGAGAATGACTAAAAAGACCCAGGAAATCCAGAAACTGATGCAGAAATTAGAGCGCTTGAGTCATGAGACGAGAATCCAAAAGTATACATTTTTAAAAGGGATCATTCAGGGCAACCTTTTTAAAAAGTCAGGATAGGCATGGTGGTGCCCAACCTCCCGTGTAGCAGGAGGAGGAGGAGGAGGAGGAGGAAGGCACCTTCTTGAAATGGGGTCAGGGGGAAGGCACCGCTTTGAACCCACCCCGGCTCCTTGGAAGACCAGTGAGAGGAACCTGCCAGAAATAAAGTATGGATCAAACCAGGGGCCCAAAGCGAAATCTGCTCCACTCCTCAGCCAGGAGGGTTTTTTTCGTTGTGAGTTCTAGAAACTTGGTTAAATTCCCAGTGAAAGGCACAGCGGACGGCCAGCTCTCTAAAAGTCAGGATTAGCCACAGAAGCCCCTCCCCCTTTCTCTAGTCTGCTCAAGCTCCACCCTCTTCCAAAGACGACCATCTTTCACGTTTTAAGGAGATGGGCCGTAAGTGCTGAGCTGCTAGAGCCGAAGAGGGGCTGGAAACCGTCCTGTTTCCCTGACCCTGCAGCCTTGTCCTGATTTTTTAATGAAATAAGATTCAGGGGGCTGTTCTTTAGGTATCAGCCCCTCCGATTAGACAGCAGGCAAACAAGCAAGCAAGTTATTTTGTTTGAAAGAGGTCCCCTCCTCCCATGGGTTGAACTTTCCATCAAGATGGTTAGTGAGTCAACCGTTGGGAGTGAAGTGATCAGTCACCCCCACCATCATCATGGCTTGGTGTCTGTTTTTACTTCTGCATTTTGGGAGGTTTATTTATTTATTCATTTAAAGGTCTCTTGGCAGCTTACAGCAATTTAACTACAGTAAAAAAAGATAAAACAATTAAAATACAATTAAAATACATACTCTAAAAATTGCCATCAGGACCCACAGTTGATATTATTTCATTTAAAAGCCTTCTGGAACAGGAAGGTTTTGACCTGGCGCCGAAATGTCATCAGCGTCGGCGCCAGACGACTCTCAGTTGGGAGGGCGTTCCATAGTCTGGGGGCAGCTGCCGAAAAGGCCCTTTGTCTACAAGCCGTCCCTCTTACCTCCTTGAGGGAGGGCTCTTTCAAAAGGGCCCCCTGGCTAGATCTTAACTGCCAGCCGGATAGGTTCCTATGGAAGGAGGTGGTCCTTCAGGTATCCAGGGCCCAGGCCGTTTAGGGCTTGATAGGTCAAAAGGTTGGGGGGGGGGATTAAGATAGAGCTTCCAGTCTCTTCAACCGATGGCCTCTGACCCCAAGTGCCAGCTGAAGAAATAACCACCATTGTTAAAAATGCCCCCAAAGGGGTTTTAAGCTCTTGGCTGAGCTTTTCCGTTTCAGTTACTAGAAGCTGATCATTTGACTGTACGTATGATATTGCATAGAGTATGGGGTTATTTTTTTGCCACCTGCTATACAAATTACTGTATTTACAGGCATATAATGTGGTTTTTCGAGCCGTTGTATTCATAGGGGGCACCATAATCTTTTCAGTGCTCAGGACCTCTAAAGGTCATGATCCGGCCGTGCCCGACCCGTTGCGTTCCAGAGGGGACAGCTCACTCTGGATCCGCCCGCAGCTTCCTCCCTGGCCACCGAGGTCCCCTCTCCCCCAGAGGGAAAGAAAGGGAAAGCCACACTGAGGGAAGGAGACTGGAGGGAGGGACGCAGGAGGCAGAGGGGCTGGTCCCGAAAACCTCCCTAGGACACCCCCTCCCCCAAGAGGCAGAGAAGTGGACCAGCCCTTCTCGACATAGGAGGCGCGGGTTTTTTGTAAAGCCAATGGCTCTTCACGGCCCGTTCTGGGCAAAACGCCTCTTCAATCCTTCCGTGTTACAGCAGGGACAGCTTGTGATGAAGGACAGATGGGGAGGGAGAAGAGACGGCCTCTTCTCTGCCTGCTGCTGATGGGGGAGAAGAGAAGGCGAAGCAGCCCCCCCCTGCATGTTCCCCCCCCTCCTTTCATGCCCATGAAGTAGGCAGCCACGCAGGGGGCGAAGGGCAAGAGGTTGCTCCCTTGAATAAGAGAAGCTGCTCTCAGAGTATGCAGGTTGGCAAGTCCTGGAGGTGGCGTCTCCTTTCTCTCTGGCCCTCGGCTCCCACTCAGCCGGGAACAGAACCTCCATGCAACAGTCTGTATCAATGTGATTTCTTAAAGCAAAGGGCCAGTGCAACCCAGGGACTGAGAAATGGGTTGAAGGATTAAAGGAAGGCTGAGCCCAGGAACGGGAGGCACAAAGTACGTAGAAAAATGGTGCTTGGAAGTTATTCCGCTTGGAAGGCTCCCCTGCTGTTTACGTTATCCAGACTATGTGCCCCCCTGAAAAAAGCAGCTTTTCCCTAGCTGGTGAAAGGATGGTGACCCCGAAACCCTGGAGCAGAGGCGGGTCCTCTCGCCCCTTCCGTCCTGGTGGGAAAAGCTACAGCCGAAACACAGAGCAGAAGGGAGATCCCGTCGGGGCTCCTCCACCCCCAGCTCTGTTCCCTCTCCTCGTGGTGGGACGTATCGTGTGACTCAGGTCACAATCCGTGTGAGAAGAACCATGGGGTGAGGAGCCTGGCAGCGCAGGGCAGACCCTTGTGTGACTGACCTCCTGCTCAGTGGTTGCGAAACAGGAGACGAGCGGTAGCTGCTAAATGATGTTTTCTAAGGAGTGGGGGAAAAAAGCTTCTCCACTCCTCAACTCATTCCTGCTTTATTTCACCTTTTCCACAAGTGACACAACGTTGAAAATTCAGCTGCATGTAATCGCTTGGCTGGCCTTTCCCTTCCATTGCTTATGACTCTATATCCTCCCCCTCCATCCGTTCTGTTTTGAACCACTGCATCTGTAAAGAACAGAAATAGAAGACACCCCCCCCTTCAAACTCAGCCCCCTCCCACGACATGTGATACACCCACAACAAAAAACACGCTGATCACCATAATCACCCATCTGAAAAGGACAAATGCTGATCCCACAGCTATAAATACTCAACTATCCAAAAAAACTGCACCAGAGCACAGACAGAGTTCTGACTCCTGTCCTCTGAAGATGCCACAGAGACTGGCGAAACATTAGGAAGGACAACCTTCAGAACACGGCCAAAGAGCCCGAAAAACCCACAACAACCATCATATCCCGGCCGCAAAAGTCTTCGAGAATACACACACTACTAGCATCCTCGTCAGCTGAAGGCATGGCGCTGCTTCTGGGAGGTGTGTCAATCCCACCCCTGATGCAAGCACCCATGGGAAGTCCCCTCCCTACACCCCACAATGTGCTAACTCTGGCCAGTCCCAGCATGCATTGCAGCAATCCCCATCAGCGTCTGGACAGCCCCCCCCCCCCCCCCCGGCCTGAGTCTTTCCCACAACATGACTTCACACAAGAAGGAGACTGGGAGCAGCCGAGTCTCCCCTCATTGATCTTCAGCCAGGTCCTTTATGGCAGCTGCCACATCAGCCACAGCCACCTCATTCATCTGGCAAGGGTAGAGGCCGTCCCGGAGGGTGAAGCGGGTGTGCACGGTCAGCACCACAGCGGGAGGGGGCACCGGCTGCTTAGCGTTCACAGAGGGTCCTGGGTTCTCCTTTTGAACATAGTGCATCACCACCAGGAGGACCTTCTGCTCGCCTGGAAGGGGAAGGAAAGGAGCAGCCATGAGACCAAGCCTTTTAGGGAGTCAAGAAGAAAAGGGGGGACCCGCCAAGGCTGGCCCTGGGGGACACTTCTAGGGCAGGAGGAGACTCGTCCAGATGAAACAGAGGCCCTCGGCCAGCGAGCCCCTCAGTCCTTTGATGGAGACAAAGGAAATATTTACAACCAAGGGAGAGATGATGAGTGCTTTACTGGGGGTGACCCATGGGATCACAGCGATGGCACCAGGGGTGGGGTGGGGGACAGGAGGGAGGGGTGGGGTGATCACCCTGCTTTGGCTCCTGTAGGAGGTTGTTTGCATACACCAATGGGAGCTGTTGGGAGGAAGAGCCAGAGAAACCAGAAGGGAGGAGGTGAGTCAGAGTTTGGGGGGTTGGGGACCTCTGGTCTAAAGAGTTCAGTCAGTGAGAGTCAGAGAGGAGAGTCTGAAGGAGAAGTTAGTCTGTGGTCATTAGAGAGTGTGGCAGAATTAGGAGTTAAGAGCATGGAACTTATAGAGATGTAAGAGAGTCAACAGTGAAACAAGTTATTACTCAACTAATGAATACATTAAAGTCTGTGAAGAACCTGTTTAAGGAAACTGTCATCCATAAACCTGGGTTGTTCAACTTTATTCTCAGCTTGGACCTCAGTCTCTCTAATTAAAGGGTGTTGACAGAGGTCCACTGGTGGCAGCCGAACGGAGAGAACGTGTCGTGGGCTTCAGGCTAGTGAAACAACCTGGGCACACGTGAGGGGCACGTCACAATTGGTGTCAGCTGGTGGGATACCTAGCGTGAGCTCTTTGTTTGGTGAAACAAGCAGGGGCCAGGTGGGAAACTTGAGGAAAGCCTCAGAACGGCTTGTGCCATCCTCCAGGCCGAAACATTTTGTTTATTATCGAGAGCCTCCATCTCTCTCTCTCTTTTTCCAAGGCTAGTTGAGGTCCCCACTTGAAGACGGCCTTTCTGTTTATCTTTCTGGACCTCCCGCTTTGGCCAGAACCCAGCTAACACCTTGCTGAGGAACACCAGAGGCAAAAGGGCTGATGACGCCTTCAGCCATAGGTGTTCCTCTTTCGTTTCAAGTTTCCTGTCCACTCCAAACTCAGCTTCCAAAGCTCCCTGGCGAGCCCTTTGGGAGCCTCAGGCAACCGGGAGCCTTTAAGGCCCGGAAATGGCTGCTGCCGGGAGCGGACATTAAAGGTTCCCCATGCCCTGAGGTTTCCCAAGGCTCCCAAAGGTTGAACGTTGTCCTTAGGGAGCCTTGAAAACTGGGGGAAAGGGGGAACTAGGAAGCTTTCCAGAGTGATGGCTGCAGCTGTTGAGGTCACCAGCCTTAAGCGTGAATCAGTTTGCGCTTTGCCAAGATAGTGAAGGGTCCCTGACAATAAGGTGCTCGTTATTCAGGCCTTTCCTCCCCCCCCCCACCGCGTTCCACTTCCCTCTGATCTTAGGACAGAGTCCCCTCCAATTGCCTACACCTGCAGGAAGATGAAATATTTCAAATATTTGGGAAATTAGGTGCATTGTTTGCATTTCTGGACTCCCCCCCCCCCTTTTTTTCTTTCTTTCAAGAAAGGACATTTCATTCTTTGCAAAAAGGCAACTTTTTCTTTCTGCGGTTGATGCTCATAAAAAACAGGGCTTGTCTTTCCAGCAGGAGCTAAAACTCGCCAAGCAGCTGTCATTTTTTTTGGAGGGCTTGTCTTGATGCGTCAAGACCCCTTTTTTGATCAAAGAGGAGAAAAATTGTGGGCGTTCATTATGTTTTTTACCCCGAAGTTGCCCCAAGAGGCTTCCGACAGTCTGTCCACCAAAGACAGACAAACGGCCACCCTAACTGATCCAGCGACTCACCACCGAGTCCCTCGAGGGCATTTTCGATGTTGTTGAGCATGTGGGAAGCTATGGGGCAGAAGAGCAGAAGGGGGTCCTTCGAGGTCTCCCTGAATTCCTTCACTTTTAGAGAGACTCTTCGCAAGGACAGGCGCCGTGAGAGATCCTTTAAGAACTTCTCCTCGCAGCCACCCGTCTTCCCAGAGATCCGGAACTGGACACAGAAGTCTGGAAAGGGGGAGAGAAGAGAAGAGAGGAGAAGAGGGAGGGACACAATTCCCATTAACACCCTACACCTGAAGGAGAAACCGAGGGCCAGCCTGGATGCCACCCTCTTCCTGAAAACGCCCAGGCTGACGGGTAACTGTGGAGCCTCTCTCGTGGAAGAGACACCTCCCATGGTGGTCCTTGGGGTGAGATGGGTGCCAGGATAGCGTGTTTTGCCTCGGAATTAGGAGGATGATCACAGGGCCTGAGGGAGGCTGATGCTGAGCTTGTTAAGCAAGCTGGAGACCACCTCTTTCCATTCAGAAAAAGACACTGGTTTCTCCCAGTGGGAGCAGGAGGAGAGCTGCCCCGGCACTCTGCAGGAGCTCCTCCCATCCTGTCCCCTTTCCCCCCATCCCTCTCTGTGCCCCCTTGGCTCCACTGCATCCTCATTCCCCTTTTCCCTCCATGCTGTAACAGAGGTGAGACTTTGTCGTCGTGCCTGGAACCTGGACAGGAGAACTTCAGGCTGAATCTTTGAGGTGGGAAAGGAAAGGAAAGGAGGACAGGTAAGGGAGATGGAGGTGGCCAGGTGGGGCTGACACCTGGGCAAACAGAGGCTGGGAACCTCCTTGGGCAGGACCAGGAAAAAGCCCAGCCAGGCAGGGAACCGGGCCAACAGGATCCCAGGCCACCGTTAGCCTCCGAGGAGCCATGAGACGACTCCTTTGGTTGCGTTCCCACCGACTGTCCAGGCTGCCCCTCTGGAGGAAAAACAGGTCTCCTCCTGTGCAGGCTGCCTGACCTGTCCTGCTAAGGAACAGGCGGAACTTGGGCAAGCTGTGTTAGGATAATGCGGTTATTTCGGTTAATTAATTCCTTTGAGTTTCACAGCAGTAAGCACCAAAAATATCCAGGAGTAAATAAAGGGAAAAGGCATTCAATAAACAAGGATTTTGCAAATACTATATATATATGCACACATCCATCTACCAATGCCTTGCTCAGAAAAAAACAACTCACATTTGGTTTGTCAAATAATAGTAATAATAATAATAAGCTTTACTCACAGGTACATATCCATATGAAGGGGGAAAAAGGTTCAAAAAGGGAGGGCTTGGCAGAAGAGTTAAAAAAGGCTTAAAAAAGAAAATATGCTGAATGCCACAAGGACAGTAAACAGTAAAAAAAACAAAACACCCAATTTAGATAAAATGTGGCTAGGCTACAAAAGAGGGAGAAACCAAGTAACAAGAGCAGGCAGCCAATCAGCCTTGACCTCCGGCCGTGGGTCAAAAAGGCCGGCCTGAATCCAGGCAGGTTCTGAGCGGTGGGGGCTCCGGGAGGAAGGGGGGGCAGAGCAAGGAAGGGGGGGGGGGAGGCTGACCAGCCGGGTTCCTCTCCTTTGTCTAAAGAAAAGCAAAACAGGTGGAAGAGGGGAAGGGCTAATGACCTAAACCTTGTCAAACGAAAGGGCAGGCTAATTAAGCAGGAGAAAGAGAAAGGGGGGGGGAGGGGGAACAGCTGGGCTTTCAGGGGATTCTGTTCCCCAACAGTCGAAACATTTGGAACACGGCCAAACAGCCCGAAAAACCCACAACCACCATGGGATCCTGGCTGTGAAAGCCTTCGATAATCCAATCAAAACATTCACTTGCCTGCTTGCATTGCAGGATTTAACTCTAACAAGCTGCTCATCTGGACCACAACTCCCAGAATCCCCCCAGCCTGCTTGCGGGATGGACGCTTGGCTCTCCCCAGCACCCTCCTCCTCATTCTCCCAGGCTTCCTTTCCTGGTATGTAATCCCTTCCCCATCCTTAAGATCTGATCACCTTTGAAAGGAAGAGTTAGTCCTCCGAACCATAAAAACCGTGTGGTGGTTTGCTGGGCTCCAGAGGCTTCGGGACTCTTCCTGAGCGCCTGCACCTCTTGCTGCAGAGGAGACACTTGTCCCTTCAGCTCTTGAAGCAGACGGGACGTCTCCTCCTCCTTCTCTTGGCTCTGTTGCTTCAGCCGTTGATTCTCAGCTGAGAGACGGGACGCTTGTCCCTTCAGCTCCTGCTGCAGATGAGACACTTGTCCCTTCAACTCCTGCAACTCTTGAGGCAGACGGGACACCTGCTCGTCCTTTTCTGTGGACACAAATATCCGGGATAGCCAGAAGCTCCTCTTCAGCCATCTGGCCCCCACATCACCCCCCCCCCCCACACACACACACACACACCCCTCAAGGTTAACTGCTCCTGAAGAGCTCTCCACAAAATGTTTTGGGCCAGGATCCTCCCTGACAGGGGGAGGGCAGAATGACACAAGCCGCTGGAAAAAGATCCTCTTTCCGTTCCGAAGCAGCCTGGTCTCTCCCAGTGGGCGGAGGAGGAAGCTTGCCCTGGCACTCTGAAGGCGCCCCCCCTCCCCTCCCCTCGCCCCTCTCCTTGCCCCAGCCCCCTCTGGGCCCCACTGCCTCCACAGCATGTTTGTTGCTTGGAGGAAAGTTTCTTTGATAGGAACTGGGAGGAGGGGGGGGAGGGTGGCAAAGGGAAGGGGAGGGCCAAGAAAGAAAGGAAGATGAACTCCAGGCTGAGTCTTAGAGGTGTGAAGGGAAGGGAAGGAAGAAGACAGGTAGGGGAGATGGAGGCGGGTGGCGGGCAGGAGAGGATTCCACCTGGGCAAGGAGATGCTGGGAACGTCCTTGGCCAAGGACAGGAAGAGCCCAACCAGGCAGGCCACCAGGTCAGCAGGCCAACATTAGCTTTCAAGGAGGCACAAGACTCTCTCTTGCTTTTCCTGCCACCTCCTGTGCAAGTTGTTCCTCAAAGAACAGGTGGAACCTCTGGAATTTGCTTTTCTGGACTACGACTCCCAGAATCCCCCTGGCAGCTCGGAGAGTGGAGCTCTTTGTTTTTCCCATCACCCCCCCCTCCTCATGTTCCCAGAACTCCCATTGTACTTTGTAATCCCTTCCCCATCCTTAAGATCTGATCACCTTTGACAGGAAGAGTAGCTCCTCCGAACCGTGGAAACCGTGTGGTGGTTTGCTGGGCTCCAGAGGCTTCGGGACTCTTCTTGAGCTCCTGCATCTCTTGCTGCAGATGAGACACTCGTCCCTTCAGCTCTTGAAGCAGACGGGACGTCTCCTCGTCTTTTTCTTGGTTCTGCGGCTTCAGCTGTTGATTCTCAGCTGAGAGACGGGAGATCAGCTCCTTCAACGTCTGCACCTCTTGCTGCAGAGGAGACACTTGTCCCTTCAGCTCTTGCACCGCTTGAGGCAGACGGGACACCCCCTCCTCCTTCTCTTGGTTCTGTGGCTTCAGCTGTTCCTTCTCTGCTGAGAACAGGCGGTATGAGACATTCTCTGAAAACTTCTCCTCGCAGCCACCCGTCTTCCCAGCAGTCCGGACCTGGACACAGAAGTCTGGAAAGGGGAAGAGAAGAGAAGAGAGGAGAAGAGGGAGGGACACAATTCCCACAAACACCCCACACCTGAAGGAGAAACCGAGGGCCAGCCTGGATGCCACCCTCTTCCTGAAAACGCCCAGGATGACGGGCAACTGTGGAGCCTCTCTCGTGGAAGAGACACCTCCCATGGTGGTCCTTGGGGTGAGATGGGCACCAGGATAGCGTGTGTTGCCTCTGAATTAGGAGGATGATCACAGGGCCTGAGGGAGGCTGATGCTGAGCCTGTATGGGCTCCAGGCTTGGCTCTTCCCTCGGCCCCTGGTTCTGACCTGGTGGGCTGTGGGTTTCTGCCGGAGGCTCCGTCTCCCTGAATTGCTCTCCATGGGCCCAACATGTAATGTCCATTCTACCTCAAATCTCAGGATGCAGGATAGAGGATATACAAATATCCTCAATGTCCTTTTCAATACAGAAAAGAAATGCTGGTTCTTTTAATCTTTCACTTCCTAGCCGGCCTTCTTTGCTGGCTTCATCCTGCAGGCTCAGGGCAAAGATTCTCTGCTTAGAACTGGGGAGGAAGAGGGTGAGGCCAGGAGAAGGGAGGGAAAAGAAAGAAAGACAGGAAAGAAGGCGGAAATGCCTCCTGCCCCGTGCCTGAACACAGCTGAGACCCAGGAAAAGCCCAGCCATGCCAGGAGCCAGGAAAAAAAAAGAACTCCAGGTTAGTCAGTGTGGAGGGGAAGGAAAGGAAAGCAGGGGGACAGGTGGGGGAGATGGAGGTGGGTGGCGGGCAGGTGGGGCTGACACCTGGGCAAGGAGAGGCTGGGAACGTCCTTGGCCAAGGCTAGAAAAAAGCCCAGCCAGGTCAACAGGGTTGCAGGCCAACGTGAGCCTTCAAGGAGCTTCTTTGGTTGTGTTCCCACCGACTGTCCAGGCTGCCCCCTCGGGAAGAAAAAGGGGCCCCCTCCTGTGCAGGCAGCGTGACCTGTCCTGGCAAGGAATAGGTGGAACTTGGGAAATTCCCTTTTTTGGGGGGGCTGCAGTCCCCCAGCGGACTCTTGGTTTTTCCCAGCACCCTCCTCCTCTGTTTCCCAGCCTCCCTTTCCTAGTTTGTTATCTCTTCCTCATCCTTAAGACACACTCACCTTTGTCAGGTGTTCTTCCTATGGACTGAGAAGACCATGAAGGCAAAAGGGTTTTTTTAGCTCTTTGCTGGGCTCCGGAGGCTCCCTGTCTGCTCCTGAGCGGCACCTCTTGCTTCGGACGGGTCACCGGCTCCTCCCGATCAGGGCGCTGCGGCTTCAGCTGGTTGTTCTCAGCCACGTAATGGGACACAACCTCCGCCAGGGCATCTACCTGCCACTTGAGCCTCTGGTTCTCAGCAGAGAGTCGGGTCACCTCGTCCTGATCGTGGTCTTGCTGCTCCACCCTCAGGAACTCAACTGGGAGATGGGATTTCACCTCCCCAGGATCCTGACCCGGCAGCTTCAGCTGTTGATTCTCAATCAATAAATGGATCGTCACCTCCCACAGCACATGTACCTGCCGCTTCAACCATTGGTTCTCAGCCGAGAGTCGGGTCACCTCGTCCTGATCATCGTCTTGCTGCTCCACCTTTGGGAATTCAACTGGGAGATGGGATTTCACCTCCCCAGGACCCTGGCCCTGATGCTTCAGCTGTTGCTTCTCAGTCAAGAAATGGATCGTCACCTCCCCCAGCAGATGTACCTGCCGCTTCAGCCATTGGTTCTCAGCTGAGAGATGGGACTTCCCTTCCTCCTGATCAGGGCTCTTCTCCTTCAGGCTCTGGTTCTCAGCCGAGAGACGGGACACCTCGTCGTGATCATCGTCTTGCTGCTCCACCTTTGGGAATTCAACTGGGAGATGGGATTTCACCTCTCCAGGATCCTGACCTGGCAGCTTCAGCTGTTGCTTCTCAGTCAAGAAATGGATCGTCACCTCCCCCAGCACATGTACCTGCCACTTCAACCATTGGTTCTCAGCTGAAAGATGGGACTTCCCTTCCTCCTGATCAGGGCTCTTCTGCTCCAGGCTCTGGTTCTCAGCCGAGAGACGGGACACCTCCTCCATCAGCCCACGGACTTGTTCCTGAGGACGGGACACCCTCTCCTCCTGCTTGTGTACCTGCTGTTTTCAGTGGAAAGAGAAACAGGAATACGAAATACCCCAAACCAACCCCAAATCAGCGAAGTGGGAAGCAGGATTTTACTCTATGGAGCAAGAGGTCTTGGGGAATTGCTGAGCCATTGAGAGCCATTGAGAATCAATGCAGGCAGGAGGTCCCCTCTCCCTCACGCTCCTCCTTGCCTATTTGGTCCAAGATGGTTCTTCTCCCAGGACTGAGCAGTCAGCTGACCTTAGGAGGCCCAGCTTTTCTCAGGAGGGATGATGGCTCCCTGTGCACCACGAAAGCCACAAGGCTGATCTTGGCTTAGCCCTCGGCTGGGCTCCTGCCGCCCAGTCGGCTCCTGCCTCTCTGGCTGCAGCCGCAGCTTCTCCACCCAGAGACAAGAGCACCAGAAGCTCCAGAAAGGGAGAGGATTTGGCACCCAGAAACCCCCCCCCCCAATTGCTCCACCAGCAGAAGAGCCCAAGCCGAGAAAGGACAGGGCAAGCGAGGAGCCCCCGTACGGGCCACCCAAACTGCCCCGTTCCCCCGCCCAAGGACACAGCCACTCAATTGCTGTTGTTGTTGTCCTTATGTGCCATCCAGTGACCTCTGAGTGATGGCGAGTTGACGGGCGAGTGGGTTAATGAAGACGAAGACGTTTTGACATGGATGACTAAAAAGACCAAGGAAATCGAGAAACCCAGGCGGGAAGTAGAGCGCTTGAGCACTTGAGTCAGGAGAGCAGAATCCAAAGGTATGTATGTATAAAGGTGGACAGCTACCTATCCTTCAGGGCAAGCTATTCAACAGGGTAAGGGAGATGGAGGTGGCCTGCGGTGGCGCAGGGGGAGGGGGAGGAGGAGGAGGAAGAAGGAGGCGCCTCCTTGAAACGGGGCACGGAGGGCCGCTTGGAGCCAGCTCCCAGTTGTTTGGGGGAGGAGGGAGAGGGACCTGCCAGGCGTCAAGGAGGGAGGAAACCGGGAGCCCCAAATGGGAAAATGACGCCCGCTTTCCCTTTCGCTTCCCTCTCCTTTCACTTTCCCCGAGATGCGGAGGGGCCGCTCCTTGTTCCTGGAAACGCCCCGAATCGCCCCCTCCTCCCCCCCCCACGGGAGGAGAGGGACCCGGTTGTGCCCGCCTGGGGTGCGGGTGCGCGTGCATGAGATTCGGGAAGGGCTCTCTGCAGAGGCTCAGAGGCGAGGTCCCCTTTCGGGGGTTCCAGGGACGAAGGCCAGCCAGCATCTCTTTCACGGGAGCCAAGACGGGCGAGCGTGAGGGCAGGAGAGAGTCCTGCCTCTGAGCGTGCACAGAGTGCCGTGCTGCCCCCGGTCTCTTCCCCTCTCCCCCCCCCTCCAATCTGGGAGCACAGGGTCGGCAAGGCCCCCGCCCGCCCCTCCTTGCGAAGCCCCCTTCCGTTCAGGAGAATCCCGGGTGGAGGAGCGAGAGGGGAAGCGCCCCCCCGGGTGGGGTGGGGGTCTCCCTCGGGGGGGGGAGGACTTGGGACCCCGGCCCACCTCTCGGGGCTGTTGGGAGGATCGCACGCGGGCGGGGGGGGGGGGGAAGAGAAGAGACCGCGAGGCGAGGGAAGGCGGGAGGGGAGCGGGCCGGGCCGGGAGGGGGCGCCTCGACGCTCACCTCGGGCGGACCCGGAGCTTGGGCCGAGGCGGCGGGCGGCGGGGACGGAGCGCTCTGGGCCGGCGGCGGCCCCTCTTCCATCCGGGAGGCTCCCGGGCGGGCAGTCCCTCCGGATCGGGCCCCCGGGGGACCCCTTGCTCAGGGAGGGCGCCGCCGGGAACGACGGAGAGAAGCGAAAGCGAAAGCAGCGCCGCCTGCGGACGAGCCTCCTCCCTCCGGGCCCGCCTCTCTCCCGGCCGGGGCAGAGGTCCCCTCCTCTGGGGGGCAGGGAAGGCCCCGGGCGGCGGCGGCGGCCCCCGGGGGCTGGGGGAGAGATCCGGAGGCGGCGTCCCAGAGCCCCAAGGTGGCGGTTCGGTCGTCAAGTCGTGTCGGACAGCAACTAACTCTTTCTGTTCTTTTTTCAAATGGCCATTCTGAATTCTATTCAGGAGGGCAAGAATTGGGGATAGCTGAATATAGCATCCAATCGTTTTTTTTTCTAATTTCTTTAAAAACCAGCGCCCATTCTTTCTTTCTGATTTCACACGTCCACCACATATGCATATATATATATATATATATATATATCTCCCGCACTGAGATGGTATGTATTTTTATTTATTATGTTCAATCTTACTGGAGCTCAATACCATCTCCATGCTACCTTATAACAATTTTCTTTTACCCTGATAAACATACTCTTCATCCGTCTTTGTGACCAGATCTTATTCCGATCTTCTCCTTTCATCTCTTCCTCAAAGTCCTCCTGCCTCTCTGGGTTTTCATCGTTGCTTAATGGAATCCTGAATGTACTAAAATGTTATAAGTTACACTAACTGTTCCCTTTCACTTACTTCCTTCTCTTGATCTTCTCTTTGTTCGATAATCTCTTCAGATTTTGTCAATTTTTGAATCTCTTTTCCTTTTCTTGCCCACTCTCTAGTCCAGCTTTCCATTTGGAATATGTTTAACCAGGATATTCCCTCGTCTTCCGCCAAAGTTTCCTTTATACTGTAGTATTCTTATCTTTTATCTTTTTCATCCAACTTTTTATTATGTTTAACCCTTTCTCTATTAACACTTCAAGTTTATTTTTAAGAGTTTTGGGGAAACTCTGGACCTCCACTACTTGTAATCATGGTGAAATAGGTGGACTCAATATGTATCTGTATTTATTTCAGTGCTCTGCCATATTTGTCAGAAAGGGGTCAGTTAATTCTTTTGATTTCTTCTACAATTTTTTCTTTTAAAAAAAAGCCCTCCGTTCTCTCAGGGTATTCTGGTATTTCCAGGTCCTTCCATATTAAGTTCATATTTTGTAGTATAATATCTGGTATGTGCCTAAATTGTTTTGCGATGTAGTATAATTTAATATTAGGTCATCCAAGCCCTCCTTCTTTTTGTGGAACAGACCATAGCCTCTTATAGATCCTTGTTCACTTATTTCCATTGCAATAATTATTCATTAAACTCTGCCAATCTTTCAGATATATTTCTCCAATCTTTATTGGGAGCACCCAAATTACAAAGTTAAGTTTAGGGATTATCTTCATTTTACAGAAGGCTATTCTACCAAACCAAGACAATTTAAATTTTTGATACTGATTTATCTGTTCATGAATTGCTTTCTTTCTTCAATTTGTCCATATTTTGTTTAATTATATCTTGTAAATTCCATGTAACATAAATTCCTAAATATTTAATTACACTCTCTGTTCTTCCTTTAAATTATTTTTTCTGTTCCTTCTTGTGTGGTTCTCATTGATTTAATAAAATATATTCAGATCTGTCCATCCATTCATTGGATGTTTTGCCCAGAAGGGGCAATTAAGAGGCATTGGCCGTACAAAAGACCAGCTCCTCCCATGTTGCTAAGGGCTGATCCAACTCTCTGCATCTTGAGCCTTGGTAGAGGATTTCTATGGAGATTGGCAGGACCAGTGCCTTCAACTTGGCCACCACACCACTGTATATCTTTCCCTGTAGAAGGAGGCAACTCTGCACATGTTCAGAGGCCCCCGACCTTATCCAGCCATTCCTCCCTTGCTTGAGGTGGCTTTGGCCTTCCTATCTCTCTGCAGCAAGTAGGGCCAGGCTGATCCCAGGGCCACCTGCCGACCTGTGGGCATCGTTATTGGGTCTTTTCTAATGGGTAGAGAGAGAGAGAGAGAGAGTTGGATTGGCATATGGTCACTCTCAGATCTAGTGAGCGCTTTGAAGAGTCGTGGTGCTGAGCATGAGAGGATCCTATAGTCTATCACCCTTTTACCCTTTGGACCAATACATGTATAGAGCAGAGGTGGGCACGAACCGGTTCGTCCTGGTTCGTCCCAGTTTGTTAACACAGCAGTGCAGGTGCTGGTGCCCCCCTGCCCCGCCTCCTCCGGCTCCGCCAGCCCCTCACCAGGCCCAGCCGGTGAGCTTCCTGCCCCTCCTCCACTGATCGTCCAGTCCTGGCAAGGAGCTCAGGCTTCTCTGCCCCCTCCTTCTCGGCTGACCTGCCACTCAGAGAAAAGGGCGGGGCCGAGAAGTCTGGGCTCTTGCCTGTGACTGGGAGGTTAGCCGAGGACGTGGGAAAAGCAAGCCAGCTGGGACTGGGGAGGGGGTGATTGCGCCCAAAAGGCAGCCGAGAAAGGACAGGGCACGGGAGCTCTTGAGTTGAGTGGTGGACCAACGAGGATGTTTTGATGAGGATGACTAAAAAGACCCAGGAAATCCAGAAACCGATGCAGAAATTAGAGCGCTTGAGTCATGAGACGAGAATCCAAAAGTATACATTTTTAAAAGGGATCATTCAGGGCAACCTTTTTAAAAAGTCAGGATAGGCATGGTGGTGCCCAACCTCCCGTGTAGCAGGAGGAGGAGGAGGAGGAGGAGGAAGGCACCTTCTTGAAATGGGGTCAGGGGGAAGGCACCGCTTTGAACCCACCCCGGCTCCTTGGAAGACCAGTGAGAGGAACCTGCCAGAAATAAAGTATGGATCAAACCAGGGGCCCAAAGCGAAATCTGCTCCACTCCTCAGCCAGGAGGGTTTTTTTTCGTTGTGAGTTCTAGAAACTTGGTTAAATTCCCAGTGAAAGGCACAGCGGACGGCCAGCTCTCTAAAAGTCAGGATTAGCCACAGAAGCCCCTCCCCCTTTCTCTAGTCTGCTCAAGCTCCACCCTCTTCCAAAGACGACCATCTTTCACGTTTTAAGGAGATGGGCCGTAAGTGCTGAGCTGCTAGAGCCGAAGAGGGGCTGGAAACCGTCCTGTTTCCCTGACCCTGCAGCCTTGTCCTGATTTTTTAATGAAATAAGATTCAGGGGGCTGTTCTTTAGGTATCAGCCCCTCCGATTAGACAGCAGGCAAACAAGCAAGCAAGTTATTTTGTTTGAAAGAGGTCCCCTCCTCCCATGGGTTGAACTTTCCATCAAGATGGTTAGTGAGTCAACCGTTGGGAGTGAAGTGATCAGTCACCCCCACCATCATCATGGCTTGGTGTCTGTTTTTACTTCTGCATTTGGGGAGGTTTATTTATTTATTCATTTAAAGGTCTCTTGGCAGCTTACAGCAATTTAACTACAGTAAAAAAAGATAAAACAATTAAAATACAATTAAAATACATACTCTAAAAATTGCCATCAGGACCCACAGTTGATATTATTTCATTTAAAAGCCTTCTGGAACAGGAAGGTTTTGACCTGGCGCCGAAATGTCATCAGCGTCGGCGCCAGACGACTCTCAGTTGGGAGGGCGTTCCATAGTCTGGGGGCAGCTGCCGAAAAGGCCCTTTGTCTACAAGCCATCCCTCTTACCTCCTTGAGGGAGGGCTCTTTCAAAAGGGCCCCCTGGCTAGATCTTAACTGCCAGCCGGATAGGTTCCTATGGGAGGAGGTGGTCCTTCAGGTATCCAGGGCCCAGGCCGTTTAGGGCTTGATAGGTCAAAAGGTTGGGGGGGGGGGATTAAGATAAAGAGAGCTTCCAGTCTCTTCAACCGATGGCCTCTGACCCCAAGTGCCAGCTGAAGAAATAACCACCATTGTTAAAAATGCCCCCAAAGGAGTTTTAAGTTCTTGGCTGAGCTTTTCTGTTTCAGTTACTAGAAGCTGATCATTTGACTGTACGTATGATATTGCATAGAGTATGGGGTTATTTTTTGCCACATGCTACACAAATCACTGTATTTACAGGCATATAATGTGCTTTTTTGAGCCGTTATATTCGTAGGGGGCACCATAATCTTTTCAGTGCTCAGGACCTCTAAAGGTCATGATCCGGCCGTGCCCGACCCGTTGCGTTCCAGAGGGGACAGCTCACTCTGGATCCGCCCGCAGCTTCCTCCCTGGCCACCGAGGTCCCCTCTCCCCCAGAGGGAAAGAAAGGGAAAGGCACATTGAGGGAAGGAGACTGGAGGGAGGGACGCAGGAGGCAGAGGGGCTGGTCCCGAAAACCTCCCTAGGACACCCCCTCCCCCAAGAGGCAGAGAAGTGGACCAGCCCTTCTCGACATAGGAGGCGCGGGTTTTTTGTAAAGCCAATGGCTCTTCACGGCCCGTTCTGGGCAAAACGCCTCTTCAATCCTTCCGTGTTACAGCAGGGACAGCTTGTGATGAAGGACAGATGGGGAGGGAGAGGAGATGGCCTCTTCTCTGCCTGCTGCTGATGGGGGAGAAGAGAAGGCGAAGCAGCCCCCCCCCCCCTGCATGTTCCCCCCCTCCTTTCATGCCCATGAAGTAGGCAGCCACGCAGGGGGCGAAGGGCAAGAGGTTGCTCCCTTGAATAAGAGAAGCTGCTCTCAGAGTATGCAGGTTGGCAAGTCCTGGAGGTGGCGTCTCCTTTCTCTCTGGCCCTCGGCTCCCACTCAGCCGGGAACAGAACCTCCATGCAACAGTCTGTATCAATGTGATTTCTTACAGCAAAGGGCCAGTGCAACCCAGGGACTGAGAAATGGGTTGAAGGATTAAAGGAAGGCTGAGCCCAGGAACGGGAGGCACAAAGTACGTAGAAAAATGGTGCTTGGAAGTTATTCCGCTTGGAAGGCTCCCCTGTGGTTTACGTTATCCAGACTATGTGCTCAAGGAGGGGGTTCTGGGGGGTAGCAGCCCCCCTGAAAAAAGCAGCTTTTCCCTAGCTGGTGAAAGGATGATGACCCCGAAACCCTGGAGCAGAGGCGGGTCCTCTCGCCCCTTCCGTCCTGGTGGGAAAAGCTACAGCCGAAACACAGAGCAGAAGGGAGATCCCGTCGGGGCTCCTCCACCCCCAGCTCTGTTCCCTCTCCTCGTGGTGGGACGTATCGTGTGACTCAGGTCACAATCCGTGTGAGAAGAACCATGGGGTGAGGAGCCTGGCAGCGCAGGGCAGACCCTTGTGTGACTGACCTCCTGCTCAGTGGTTGCGAAACAGGAGATGAGTGGTAGCTGCTAATGTTGGAAATGATGTTTTCTAAGGAGTGGGGGAAAAAAGGCTTCTCCACTCCTCAACTCATTCCTGCTTTATTTCACTTTTTCCACAAGTGACTACTAGCATCCTCGTCAGCTGAAGGCATGGTGCTGCTTCTGGGAGGTGTGTCAATCCCACCCCTGATGCAAGCACCCATGGGAAGTCCCCTCCCTACACCCCACAATGTGCTAACTCTGGCCAGTCCCAGCATGCATTGCAGCAATCCCCATCAGCGTCTGGACAGCCCCCCCCCCCCCCCCGGCCTGAGTCTTTCCCACAACATGACTTCACACAAGAAGGAGACTGGGAGCAGCCGAGTCTCCCCTCATTGATCTTCAGCCAGGTCCTTGATGGCAGCTGCCACATCAGCCACAGCCACCTCATTCATCTTGCACGGGTATAAGCCATCCTGGAGGGTGAAGCGGGTGTGCACGGTCAGCACCACAGCGGGAGGGGGCACCGGCTGCTTAGCGTTCACAGAGGGTCCTGGGTTTTCCTTTTGAACATAGTGCATCACCACCAGGAGGACCTTCTGCTCGCCTGGAAGAGGAAGGAGAGGAGCAGCCATGAGACCAAGCCTTTTAGGGAGTCCAGAGGAAAGGAGGGGAACCCCCAAGGCTGGCCCTGAGGGACACTTCTAGGGCAGGAGGAGACTCGTCCTGATGAAACAGAGGCCCTCGGCCAGCGAGCCCCTCAGTCCTTTGATGGAGACAAAGGAAATATTTACAACCAAGGGAGAGATTCTAAGTCCTTGACGTGGGGTGACCCACGGGATCACAGCGATGGCACCAGGGGTGGGGTGGGGGACAGGAGGGAGGGGTGTGGCGTTCACCCTGCTTTGGCGCGTGTAGGAGGCTGTTTGCATACACCAAGGGGAGCTGTTGGGAGAAAGAGCCAGAGAAACCAGAAGGGAGGAGGTGAGTCAGAGTTTGGGGGGTTGGGGACCTCTGGTCTAAAGAGTTCAGTCAGTGAGAGTCAGAGATGAGAGTCTGAAGGAGAAGTTCCACTTCCCTCTGATCTTAGGACAGAGTCCCCTCCAATTGCCTACACCTGCAGGAAGATGAAATATTTCAAATATTTGGGAAATTTGGTGCATTGTTTGCATTTCTGGACTCCCCCCCCCTTTTTTTTTTTTTCTTTCAAGAAAGGACCTTTCATTCTTTGCAAAAAGGCAACTTTTTCTTTCTGCGGTTGATGCTCATAAAAAACAGGGCTTGTCTTTCCAGCAGGAGCTAAAACTCGCCAAGCAGCTGTCATTTTTTTTGGAGGGCTTGTCTTGATGCGTCAAGACCCCTTTTTTAATCAAAGAGGAAAAAAATTGTGGGCGTTCATTATATTTTTCACCCTGAAGTTGCCCCAAGAGGCTTCCGACAGTCTGTCCACCAAAGACAGACAAACGGCCACCCTAACTGAACCAGCGACTCACCACTGAGTCCCTCAAGGGCATTTTCGATGTCGTTGCGCATGCAGGAAGCTATGGGGCAGAAGAGCAGAAGGGGGTTCCTCGAGGTTCCCCTGAATTCCTTCACTTGTAGAGAGACTCCTTGGCGGGACAGGCACTTTGAGACATCCTTTAAGAACTTCTCCTCGCAGCCACCCGTCTTCCCAGCAGTCCGGATCTGGACACAGAAGTCTGGAAAGGGGAAGAGAAGAGAAGAGAGAGGGGAGGGAGGGACACAATTCCCATTAACACCCTACACCTGAAGGAGAAACCGAGGGCCAGCCTGGATGCCACCTTCTTCCTGAAAACGCCCAGGCTGAAGGGCAACTGTGGAGCCTCTCTCGTGGAAGAGACACCTCCCATGGTGGTCCTTGGGGTGAGATGGGCACCAGGATAGCGTGTGTTGCCTCTGAATTAGGAGGATGATCACAGGGCCTGAGGGAGGCTGATGCTGAGCCTGTATGGGCTCCAGGCTTGGCTCTTCCCTCGGCCCCTGGTTCTGACCTGGTGGGCTGTGGGTTTCTGCCGGAGGCTCCGTCTCCCTGAATTGCTCTCCATGGGCCCAACATGTAATGTCCATTCTACCTCAAATCTCAGGATGCAGGATAGAGGATATACAAATATCCTCAATGTCCTTTTCAATACAGAAAAGAAATGCTGGTTCTTTTAATCTTTCACTTCCTAGCCGGCCTTCTTTGCTGGCTTCATCCTGCAGGCTCAGGGCAAAGATTCTCTGCTTAGAACTGGGGAGGAAGAGGGTGAGGCCAGGAGAAGGGAGGGAAAAGAAAGAAAGACAGGAAAGAAGGCGGAAATGCCTCCTGCCCCGTGCCTGAACACAGCTGAGACCCAGGAAAAGCCCAGCCATGCCAGGAGCCAGGAAAAAAAAAGAACTCCAGGTTAGTCAGTGTGGAGGGGAAGGAAAGGAAAGCAGGGGGACAGGTGGGGGAGATGGAGGCGGGTGGCGGGCAGGTGGGGCTGACACCTGGGCAAGGAGAGGCTGGGAACGTCCTTGGCCAAGGCTAGAAAAAAGCCCAGCCAGGTCAACAGGGTTGCAGGCCAACGTGAGCCTTCAAGGAGCTTCTTTGGTTGTGTTCCCACCGACTGTCCAGGCTGCCCCCTCGGGAAGAAAAAGGGGCCCCCTCCTGTGCAGGCAGCGTGACCTGTCCTGGCAAGGAATAGGTGGAACTTGGGAAATTCCGTTTTTTGGGGGGGCTGCAGTCCCCCAGCGGACTCTTGGTTTTTCCCAGCACCCTCCTCCTCTGTTTCCCAGCCTCCCTTTCCAAGTTTGTTATCTCTTCCTCATCCTTAAGACACACTCACCTTTGTCAGGTGTTCTTCCTATGGACTGAGAAGACCATGAAGGCAAAAGGGTTTTTTTAGCTGTTTGCTGGGCTCCGGAGGCTCCCTGTCTGCTCCTGAGCGGCACCTCTTGCTTCGGACGGGTCACCGGCTCCTCCCGATCAGGGCGCTGCGGCTTCAGCTGGTTGTTCTCAGCCACGTAATGGGACACAACATCCGCCAGCGCATCTACCTGCTGCTTCAGCCTCTGGTTCTCAGCAGAGAGTCGGGTCACCTCGTCCTGATCGTGGTCCTGCTGCTCCACCCTTGGGAACTCAACTGGGAGATGGGATTTCACCTCTCCAGGATCCTGACCTGGCAGCTTCAGCTGTTGATTCTCAATCAATAAATGGATCATCACCTCCCCCAGCACATGTACCTGCCGCTTCAACCATTGGTTCTCAGCCGAGAGATGGGACTTCCTTTCCTCCTGATCAGGGCTCTTCTCCTTCAGGCTCTGGTTCTCAGCCGAGAGACGGGACACCTCCTCCATCAGCACACTGACTCGCTCCTGGAGAGGGGACACCCCCTCCTCCTGCTTGTGTACCTGCTGTTTTTAGTGGAAAGAGAAATAGGAATACAAAATACCCCAAACAAACCCCAAATCAGCGAAGTGGGAAGCAGGATCTTACTCTATGGAGCAAGATGTTTTAGGGCATTGCTGAGCCATGGAGAGCCAGGCTCTTGAGAATCAATGCAGGCAGGAGGTCCTCTCTCCCTCACGCTCCTCCTTGCCTATTTGGTCCAAGATGGTTCTTCTCCCAGGACTGAGCCGTGAGCTGACCTCAGGAGGCCCAGCTTTTCTCAGGAGGGATGATGGCTCCCTGTGCACCAGGAAAGCTCCGAGGTTCATCTTGGCTTAGCCCTCGGCTGGGCTCCTGCCGCCCAGTCGGCTCCTGCCTCTCTGGCTGCAGCCGCAGCTTCTCCACCCAGAGACAAGAGCACCAGAAGCTCCAGAAAGGGAGAGGATTTGGCACCCAGAAACCCCCCCCCCCCCAATTGCTCCACCAGCAGAAGAGCCCAAGCCGAGAAAGGCCAGGGCAAGCGAGGAGCCACCATTGGGGACACCCAAACTGCCCCCTTCCCCCGCCCAAGGACACAGCCACTCAATTGCTGTTGTTGTTGTCCTTATGTGCCATCCAGTGACCTCTGAGTGATGGTGAGTTGATGGGCGAGTGGGTTAATGAAGACGAAGACGTTTTGACATGGATGACTAAAAAGACCAAGGAAATCGAGAAACCCAGGCGGGAAGTAGAGCGCTTGAGCACTTGAGTCACGAGAGCAGAATCCAAAGGTATGTATGTATAAAGGTGGACAGCTACCTATCCTTCAGGGCAAGCTATTCAACAGGGTAAGGGAGATGGAGGTGGCCTGCGGTGGCGCAGGGGGAGGGGGGAGGAGGAGGAGGAGGAAGAAGGCGCCTCCTTGAAACGGGGCACGGAGGGCCGCTTGGAGCCAGCTCCCAGTTGTTTGGGAGAGGAGGGAGAGGGACCTGCCAGGCGTCAAGGAGGGAGGAAACCGGGAGCCCCAAATGGGAAAATGACGCCCGCTTTCCCTTTCGCTTCCCTCTCCTTTCACTTTCCCCGAGATGCGGAGGGGCCGCTCCTTGTTCCTGGAAACGCCCCGCCTCGCCCCCTCCTCCCCCCCCCACGGGAGGAGGGGGACCCGGTTGTGCCCGCCTGGGGTGCGGGTGCGCGTGCATGCGAGGGAAGGGCTCTCTGCAGAGGCTCAGAGGCGAGGTCCCCTTTCGGGGGTTCCAGGGACGAAGGCCAGCCAGCATCTCTTTCACGGGAGCCAAGACGGGCGAGCGTGAGGGCAGGAGAGAGTCCTGCCTCTGAGCGTGCACAGAGTGCCGTGCTGCCCCCGGTCTCTTCCCCTCTCCCCCCCCCCCCATCTGGGAGCACAGGGTCGGCAAGGCCCCCGCCCGCCCCTCCTTGCGAAGCCCCCTTCCGTTCAGGAGAATCCCGGGTGGAGGAGCGAGAGGGGAAGCGCCCCCCCGGGTGGGGTGGGGGTCTCCCTCGGGAGGGGGGGACTTGGGACCCCGGCCCACCTCTCGGGGCTGTTGGGAGGATCGCACGCGGGCGGGGGGGGGGGGAAGAGAAGAGACCGCGAGGCGAGGGAAGGCGGGAGGGGAGCGGGCCGGGCCGGGAGGGGGCGCCTCGACGCTCACCTCGGGCGGACCCGGAGCTTGGGCCGAGGCGGCGGGCGGCGGGGACGGAGCGCTCTGGGCCGGCGGCGGCCCCTCTTCCATCCGGGAGGCTCCCGGGCGGGCAGTCCCTCCGGATCGGGCCCCCGGGGGACCCCTTGCTCAGGGAGGGCGCCGCCGGGAACGACGGAGAGACGCGAAAGCGAAAGCAGCGCCGCGTGCGGACGAGCCTCCTCCCTCCGGGCCCGCCTCTCTCCCGGCCGGGGCAGAGGTCCCCTCCTCTGGAGGGGGCGGGGGAGGGATCCGGAGGCGGACTCGCGGAGCCCCAAGGTGGTTGTTTAGTCCTTAAGTCGTCTCCGACTCTTCGTGACCCCATGACTCCCGGAGTTGGGTCAAATTCATGTTGGTCGCTTCGATGACCCTGTCCAACCATCTCGTCCTCTGTCGTCCCCTTCTCCTCTTGCCTTCACACTTTCCCAACATCAGGGGCTTTTCCAGGGAGTCTTCTCTTCTCATGAGATGGCCAAAGTATTGGAGCCTCAGCTTCAGGATCTGTCCTTCCAGTGAGCACTCAGGGTTGATTTCCTTCAGAACGGATAGGTTTGTTCTCCTTGCAGTCCAGGGGACTCTCAAGAGTCTCCTCCAGCACCCCAAGGAGCAGAGTCCAAAAACACAAGCAGCTCTCTCACCTCTGAAGGACATAGGAGGAGCTGGTCTTTTGTAAGGCCAATAGCTCTTAACTATGCATTAAAGGGGAACCAGCCCTCCAGCCTTTCGCATTAGAGAGGGGCCAAGTAGCTCTGGCTCTGATGGCAGAAAGTGAGGAGGAATTAAAGAACCTCTTAATGAGAGTGAAAGAGGAGAGCGCAAAAAATGGTCTGAAGCTCAACATCAAAAAAACTAAGATCATGGCCGCGGGCCCCATCACCTCCTGGCAAATAGAAGGGGAAGATATGGAGGCAGTGACAGATTTTACTTTCTTGGGCTCCACGATCACTGCAGATGGTGATAGCAGCCACGAAATTAAAAGACGCCTGCTTCTGGGGAGGAAAGTGATGAGAAACCTAGACAGCATCTTAAAAAGCAGAGACATCACCTTGCCGACAAAGGTCCGCATAGTCAAAGCTATAGTTTTTCCAGTAGTGATGTATGGAAGTGAGAGCTGGACCATAAAGAAGGCTGACCGCCGAAGAATGGATGCTTTTGAATTGTGGTGCTGGAGGAGACACTTGAGAGTCCCCTGGACTGCAAGGAGAACAAACCTATCCATTTTGAAGGAAATCAACCCTGAGTGCTCACTGGAAGGACAGATCCTGAAGCTGAGGCTCCAATACTTTGGCCATCTGATGAGAAGAGAAGACTCCCTGGAAAAGACCCTGATGTTGGAAAAGTGTGAAGGCAAGAGGAGAAGGGGACAACAGAGGACGAGATGGTTGGACAGTGTCATCGAAGCTACCAACATGAATTTGACCCAACTCCGGGAGGCAGTGGAAGACAGGAGGGCCTGGCGTGCTCTGGTCCATGGGGTCACGAAGAGTCGGACATGACTAAACGACTAAACAACAACAACAAGTAGCTCTGGATCCACCCGCAGGTCGGCAGGTGGCCCTGGGGTCAGCCTGGCCCTACTTGCCACAGAGGGAGAGAAAGGAAGGCCAAAGCCACCTCAAGCAAGGCAGGAACGGCTGGATAAGGTGCAGAGTTGCCTCCTTCTACAGGGAAAGATATACAGTGGTGTGGTGGCAAATTTGGAGGCACTGGTCCTGCCAATCTCCATAGAAACCCTCTACCAAGGCTCAAGATGCAGAGAGTTGGATCAGCCCTTAGCAACATGGGAGGAGCTGGTCTTTTGTACGGCCAATGCCTCTTAATTGCCCATTCTGGGCAAAACATCCAATGAATGGATGGACAGATCTGAATATATTTTATTAAATCATTGAGAAGCACACAAGAAGGAACAGAAAAAAAGGAAGAACTGAGATTTTAATTAAATATTTAGGAATTTATATTACATGGAATTTGCAAGATATAATTAAAATAAATATGGACAAATTGAAGATAAATCAGTATCAAAAATGAAAATTGTGTTGGTTTGGTAGAATAGCATTCTGTAAAATGAAGATTATCCCTAAATTTAACTTTGTGATTTGGGTGCTTGCAATGAAGATTGGAGAAATATATCTGAAAGATTGTCTGTAGGAATCCTTTAGCCTCAAGAGACGATGGTAACGTGCTCTGTATGGAAGTCTTGGAACAGCGTCTAGTGTGGCTGAGAAGGCCAATTCGAGAGTGACACAATCCCTTCCACACTGAACACAAATACAATCTGTCCCCTGTCCAGTTCCAAATAGGTTTTGCTGGTTTTGGGACTGCATGCTGAACAAGTGTCTCTTCAAATTGGGAGAGGCCGTGATGCACCGCCTGCCTCCAGGCTGAACGCTCAGAGGTCAAGGTTTTCCATACAGGAGATCTTGTGGAATCCGACCATCACCCATTCTCACGACATGCCCGAGCCAACGTAGACATCGCTGTTTCAGTAATGTATACATGCTAAACATTCCAGCTCATTCCAGGACTACTCTATTTGGAACTTTGTCCTGCCAGGTGATACCAAAAATGGGTTGGAGACAATGCATATGGTACGTATTCAGCTTCCTCTCCTGCCGTGCACAAAGGGTCCAGGACTCACTGCAGTACAGGAGTGTGCTCAGGACACAGGCTCTATAGACCTGGATCTTGGTCTATGCCGTCAGCTTCTTATTGAGCCATACTCTCTTTGTGAGTCTAGAGAACATGGTAGCTGCTTTGCCAATGCGTTTATCCAGCTCAACATCTAGGGAGAGGGTGTCAGAGATTGTTGAGCCAAGGTACACGAAGTCATGAACAACCTCCAATTCTTGCGTGGAGATGGTAATAGAGGGAGGTGAGTCCATGCCCTGGCCCATGACTTGTGTTTTCTTCAGGCTGACTGTTAATCCAAAGTCTTGGCAGGCCTTGCTAAAGCGATTCATGAGTTGTAGGAGGTGTTCAGCAGAGTGGGCAACAACAGCTGCCTCATTGGCGAAGAGGAAGTCCCGCATGCATTTCAGCTGGGAGGTGTGCCTATCCACCACCCCCTCCAATGCAAGAACCCATGAGAAGGCCCCCACCCTGTTGTAAAAAAAAAAAAAAGACTGGTTCAATTTACTGTCTCAGGAACTCCTTCGGGCACCTGGAGAGAGAGAGAAGTCCAGCAACCCAACACAAGAACAATGGGGATTTTACAGGAAAGGGTTTTATTGAATGAAAACCGTTTCTGCAGAAGGTGGATGACAGGAGCTTGTTGTTGTTTAGTCGTTAAGTCGTGTCCGACTCTTCGTGACCCCATGGACCAGAGCACGCCAGGCCCTCCTGTCTTCCACTGCCTCCCGGAGTTGGGTCAAATTCATGTTGGTCGCTTCGGTGACCCTGTCCAACCATCTCGTCCTCTGTTATCCCCTTCTCCTCTTGCCTTCACACTTTCCCAACATCAGGGTCTTTCCAGGGAGTCTTCTCTTCTCATCAGATGGCCAAAGTATTGGAGCCTCAGCTTCAGGATCTGTCCTTCCAGTGAGCACTCAGGGTTGATTTCCTTCAAAATGGATAGGTTTATTCTCCTTGCAGTCCAGGGGACTCTCAAGAGTCTCCAGGACTTACCAACCTGCATACTGGGAGAGCACCTTCTCTTTTCTGGGGGACAACCTGTCAGAGGGTGGTCTCTGCTTCATGGGCAGGAAAGGGGGCAGGCCAGCTGGGACGGGGAGGGAAGGAGAGGCGGCTTTGGCTTCTGGTTTTCCCTGAGGGGGAGTCTCCACAGCAGCTGGCAGAGGAAAGGTTCTCTCCTCTCCCCTCCCACACACCAGGATCAGTCCCTTATCACAAGCTGCCCTCTGGTAACACCAGGGGGTCTGTGTATGAGGATCCATTCTTGATTTCATAGATCCGCCTTTTCCTTTCTTTAAGAGGCATTTTGCCCAGAAAGGGCAATTAAGAGCCACTGGCTTTGCAAAAGACTTGCTCCTCCTCGGCCAACCAGGATTGCTCCCGCTCCTGCCTGTTGGCTGTGGGGCAGAGGGTGTTTACGGAGACGGTCAAGGCCAGGGCCTCCCAATGTCCCATCCTGCCCCTGTTTCTCTTTCCCAGCAGAAGGGAGAAACTCGGCACATGTTCAGAGGCTCCCCGACCCCCTCCGGCCCCCCCTCCCTCCAGCCTCCTTCCCCCTCTGTCTTTCGCCCTCCTCCGGGCTCTCCCTCTGCAGCGGGGAGGGCCAGGCGGTCCCCCGGGGCCACCTGCCGACGGGCGGTCGGGGATCCAGGGCTCGCTGCCTCCCCCCCCCCCCCCAGGCTGGACGGTGGGGGTCCCCCCCCCTTCAGGGCGAACTTAGGGAGCTGTTGGCGTTGCCCACTTCAACGCCTCCTCCGACGTTCGTCGGGGGGCCAAGAGAGCGGCCGGCGTTTCTGGACTCTCCCCCGGGGGGGGGGGGGCTCGACTGCTCCCGTCAGTTTCCCGGGCACCATCCTGTGTCTTTTCCCCCAGCGGAGGAGAACTCTGCCCATGCTCGGGGGGCCCCGATCCTGACCTCGAGGAAGGGCACGGAAGCAGCCAGGTCTCCGCCCCGGGAGGGGGGGTGTCGCTTTCCCTTCTCTCCGAGGCAGGAGGCGGGGGCGCCCCGAAGCCAGAGGTGTCCCGGGAGCCCGATCCGGAGAGCGGACAGGGCTGCTGCTGCTGCTGCTGTTGCGGCTTCCTTTACGGGAGCCTCCCGGAGAGGGCAGAAGGGCCCGGGATCCCGGGAGGAGCCTGCCCAGCGCCGCCCTTCTCCGCCCCCCCCCCCCCCCCCAGCTCTCGATCCGCCCCGGGTCGCCATCCGGTAGGAGGAGCGCCGGCGGCGAGAGGAATCGGCCGGAGGCTCCCCCGGTCCCCAGCCATGGGCGAGGCCGGCTCGCGAGCGGTGGACCCCGAGGTGAGCGAAAGGCGCCCCCTCTCGGCCCTTCCCCTTCTCTGTGGGTCCGGGCCACCCCCCCCGCTTCGTTTCCCCCCCTTGAGCTCAGGCGGCCGCGGAGCTCCCCTCCTCTCCCCCGCTTCCCCCCCCCCCCCGCTGATCCTCCCAAAAGCCCGAGAGGTGGGCCGGGGTCCCAAGCCCCCCCCCCCCGGCAGTCCCCCTCGAGATTGCAGCCGTCGCTTGCCCCGCCGGGGATACTCTTGAGTGTGGAGGTGGGGGAACTGAGCGGGGGGGGGGGGGACGGAGATGTTAAAGCCCTTTCCCCAACGCCCTGGAATACGGGCAGCTCAGCCCTCTGTGCATGCTCTGGGGCACGGCTGGCTTCTGCCTTCAGGCTCGGCAGTCGTGGCTCCTGCGAAGTAAGTCCGGGCCTTTAGACCAGGAACAACCGAGAGGGGAGACGCCTCTGAGCCTATGCAGAGAGCCGGGCCGTCGCACGCACGCACTCCCACGCACGAGGAGCCCTTCGTGTAAGCAGGCGGTAAGGCTGTGCATTTCCAGGAAAAAATGCAAAGCCCCCCTCCGCATTCCGGCAAAAGTGAAAGCAGCGGGAAGCGAAAGCGAAAGTGGGCGCCAGGCGCTCCCCGCCCGGGGTCTCACAGGAAGTCAAACAACGGCTCACCCCCAGCCAAAAGCAAACTTGTCATGTTCATGGTTCTTGACCTGTCTGTCAAACGATTGTCCTCAGTCTCTGTTCTTTATTTTATTATGTTGCAAACCACTCGGAGTAGTGCTTTGCACTGGTGGGGCAGTTACGCACATTGACTCATTAATTACTGAAATAAATGTAATACAACCAGCAAAGGAAAGAAACCTGGATGGCGACAGCTAAAGAAAGACATAGGGAGTCATGAAAACGGTGGCAGGGTGCACGAAAGCCCACCGGGAGCCGACGCAGGCAGGCCAGGGTCAGGGAAATGGGCTCAAAGCCCCCCCCCCCAACCAACCAGCCTGGCTACGGCATTTTTAAGCTGCTGCAGCTTCTGGACCACTTTCAAAGGCAGCCCCAGGTAGAGAGAACTGCAGGAGTCAATCCTCGAGATTGCCCTCATGTGAACTAGAGCAGTCAGGGATTCCCTGTCCACAGAGGGCCACAACTCTGCAATTTTCCAGAGGTTTTTGTTTGTTTGTTTGTTTGTTTGTTTTAAAGGCAGACGTAGCCATGGCAGAAACGTGTTTCGCCATAAAAGGGATCCTGGTCCAGAAGCGCCTCCAAGTTGCAAACCTGGTCTTTTATGAGTGGAGTGTGACCCCCTCCAGACTGGGCAAGAATCCACCTAACCCAGTGTTTCCTCACTTGCTGTCATTTGCGTATCCCTTGGCAGTTGATTTCCATAAATTGTACCCTTCATTTTAGCAAAATGTTTGTAATTCATATTGTTGCTGCTATCTCAAATGTATACATTGTAATGGGAGATAAATAGCCCAATAATGGGATTAAAAAGCAATGGAATAATAAAGTGAACAGAGAGTGCATTTATATTTACATTCAGCTGTGCCGGCTTTCAGCCCCTAATCCCTATTTGATAATACACAAATTGAAAAAAAATAATTGAAAACTTCCAATGACAAAGAGAAAAGCCAGAAAAACTCACCCATTGAACAGGTTTGGCTGTGGTGCCCACTTATATATTTGCTGGTCCACACAAAATGTTTGCAAAGCAGAGGAGAGTGAAAGCTGAGCCTGTGAGGGGCGCACCACCACACAGGTAGTGGTGCGTTTGAATTACGGTGTTTAGGCTCTCCCATCATCCACCAAAATAACAAAGTGAAGGAACTCGGCTTTTCTCAAGATTTAATCATGAAAGAAACCCACTCTGCCACTTGTCATAATGTTCAATTAATTTCACAACTTTTGACTTGCATTATTCATTCATTCATTCATTCATTCATTCATTCATTTCCATCCCACCTTTCTCCAAAAAAGAGACCCAAGGCTGCTTACATCATTAAAAAGACAATATTCCAAAGCTAAAGCAGCAAATCTGAAAATATTAAAAGGAATTAAACCGGTATTATATTAAAAACAGTAAATAAAATGAATATTAAAACACATTTAAAACAACAGAACACAGCAATCCATTTAAAAATCCATCTCTCTCTCTCCACCAGTTATTAAGGGAAAAACTTGCCTGAAGGGAAAGGTCTTGGCCTGCTTGCTAAAGGACAGCCAAGAGAGGGTCAGCCTGGCCTCCAGTGGGAGGGAGTTCCAAAGTCTCTGGGAGCAGCCACAGAGAAGGCCTGGCGCTTCTGGAGCTAGTGGTCTGTCTGTGGGTGGGAGAACCTGCGGCTGCAGCCAGAGAGGCAGGAGCTGACTGGGCACCAGAAGCCCAGCCAACGGCTAAGCCAAGATCAGCCTCGTGGCTTTCGTGGTGCACAGGGAGGCATCATCCCTCCTGAGAGAAGCTGGGCCTCCTGGGTTCAGCTCACCGCTCAGTCCTGAGAGAAGAACCATCTTGGACCAGACCGGTCTGGGTGGGGAATGACGGCCTTGGGAGAAAGGAGCCCATGGCTGGACTGGCTCTCGGGAGCCCTTCTACGGAGCCTCCATCGTCCCCCAAGGCGTCTTGAGCCCTGGAGTAATCCCACTGCCCCCTTCGTTGATTTTGCTTCTTCCATTCCTCTCCGGTCTTGCCTCCTAAAAATAGTGGACATGCGATCCTGAGCACTCGGCATCCCAGGCTGAGCACCGGCAGCTAAAGAAGAAAGAACGCAAGAAAAGAGGCCTTCCCCGCTGGATGATCAGAAATAATCCTAGGAAACGTGAGTAGGCCCTCAGTATGATCGCCAACCGGGAAAGGAAGCCTGGGCAATTGAGGAGGAGGGTGCTGAAGAGAGCCCAGAGCCCACTCTCCAAGCTGGCTGGGGCCATTCTGGGAGTTGTATTCCAGAGAAGCCGCTTTCCAACGTTCTGCCTCCTCCTCCAGGGCACACAGCCTGCGCCGGAGGGGGCCTGGTTTCTTCCAGAGGGACAGCCTGGACTTTTGGTGGGAACACATCCAAAGGAGGCGTCTCCTTGGAGGCTCCCGTTGGCCTGCAACCCTGTTGACCCGGTTCCCTGCCTGGCTGGGCTTTTCCTCAGCTTGGCCAAGGGGGTTCCCAGGCTCTCCTTGCCCAGGTGTCAGCCCCACCTGCCCGCCACCCGCCTCCATCTCCCCTACCTGTCCTCCTGTCCCTTCCCTTCCCTTCTCTTCCTTGGTCTAACCCTGGAGTTTTCCTTTCCTGGCACAGCTCTGTTCAGGCCCTCAGTGAGGAGGGCCTTTCCTCCTCCTCCTCCTTTTCTTTCTTTCTTTCTTTCTTTCTTTCTTTCTTTCTTTCTTTCTTTCTTTCTTTCTTTCTTTCTTCTCTTCTCTTTCTTTCTTTCTTTCTTTCTTTCTTTCTTTCTTTCTTTCTTTCTTTCTTTCTTTCTTTCTTTCGAGCAAGCAGGATGAAGCCAGCAAAGAGGAGGCCCCTGGCTAACAGGACGGGGCGGAGGCAATGGGGCACAGAGAGGGTTGGGGAAAGGGAGAGGAGAGGAGCGCCAGCAGTGTGCCAGGGCAGCCGTCCTCCTCCCACTGGGAGAGACCAGCCTGCTTTGGAATGGAAAGGGGGCGGTCGGTCTCCAGCTTACATAAGAACAAGCTGATTATATCATGGGATGCCTGCAAAGAAGCCATTCTGCTCTGCTCTCGTCCGACATCTTATTGGGGCTGAACTGGAACAGGCTTGAGCTCCCTTGTGGAGGATCCCGTGATGGATTCTGCAGCCCACAAGACCGCTTTGTCCTCCTGGTGCCGCATGGCCCTTCCTTGGACTATTCTGTCCCCTTGAATGGTTTTGATAGGGCCTTCCCTAAGAGCTGCCAACAGAGGACGAGATGGATGGACAGTGTCATCGAAGCAACCAACATGAATCTGACCCAACTCCGGGAGGCAGTGGAAGACAGGAGGGCCTGGCGTGCTCTGGTCCATGGGGTCACGAAGAGTCGGACACGACTAAACGACTAAACAACAACAAAGAGCTGCCTGGAGAGTTCAGTGAATCAGGCATTTGGCCAGAGGTTGGGGGTTCGATTCCCCCTCTGGGCCCCACAGGAGGAGGGCCATCCTGTGTGGCCCTGAGCAAGCTGCATGGGGGTGGTCCCAGGAGTGCCCCCTAGAAGAAGGGAAGGGGAAACCTATCCTGAGAGCTTTCAAATCCTCCAGAGGGTTGCCATCAATCAGAATCAACTCATCAGTACACAAATATAATAATAATAATTAAGAGCAGTGGAGGGTTGTTTATTTCTTTATTTAAAATATTTATATGCCACCTTTTTCCTTAAGAAAGCAGCCATCCTGTGTGCTTAGGATTTTGCCATGACCAGGCAGGGACTTGAGCTGGGATGTGTCCCCCTCCGCCCATGTCCAAGGCCAGGATTCACACTGGTCATGAGGGTGGTGGGAGCCAGCTGGTCGCAAGGGTGACCCCCAACTGTCCCCTCAGCGGCAGGATGGGAGTAAAGGACCCTCAGAAGACGGTGGTGCCTCTGTTTGTGCAGGAACACATGTGAGATGAGGTGGGGGGGGGGGGGACAGGGAGCCAACGAGCTCATCCTCATTAGAGGCAAAACGTGCCACTGGTGTCCATCTCACCACAAGGACCACCGCGGGGTGTGTCTCCTCCAGAGCAGGGGCTCCACAGTTGCCGGGCATGTTCAGCAAGAGGGAATTCAAGCCGGTCCTTGGTTTCTCCTTCAGATGTGAGATGTTAACGGGAATTAACATATTTTCTTCTCTGTCCTTTCCAGGCTTCCATGTCCACGTCCAGACCGCTGGAAAGACGGGTGGCTGTGAGGTGACGTTTTTGAAGGGTCTCTCAAAGCACCCGTCCCACAAAGGAGTCTCTCTAAAACCAAGGGAGTTCAAGAAGAACTCAGAGCCCCTCACTCTGCTCTTCTGCCCCATAGCTTCCCGCATGGGCACCGACATCGAAAATGCTCTCGAGGGACTGAGTGGTAAGTAGAAGATACCAGTGGGGGAGCCGTTGTGTTTCTCTGTGGCTGTTTTTAACATAAACAGACTCTTAGGTCATCTTTAGGATGAATACCTACAAATTTATTCCTCTTTGATTGAAAAACTGTTCTTGACACATCAAGGCATCCCATCCAAAAAAAAACCCTGAGAAGTGCTGCTTGAAAAACCAACCTGTTTTTCATTAGCAGCAACAGTAGCAAAACTGTGTGATTAATTAATTACTTTGTTATTTTTCATTGCAATATTTTTATATTGGGAGACCACAGCTGCGATACAAGGAGATCTGCAAGCGGGATCTGAAGGCCTTAGGAATGGACCTCAGCAGATGGGAAACCTTGACCTCTGAGTATTCAGCCTGGAGGCAGGCGGTGCATCACGGCCTCTCCCAATTTGAAGAGACCCTTGTCCAGCAGGCCGAGGCCAAGAGGCAGTCCCGAAAGCAGCAAAACCAGGGAGCTGGACAGGGGACAGACTGTATTTGTCTTCAGTGTGGAAGGGATGGTCACTCTCGAATTGGCCTCCTCAGCCACACTAGACGCTGTTCCAAGTCCTCCATACAGAGCACGTTACCATAGACTGAAGGATGCCTAATCTAATTTTTATACATATTATATAGTAGGATCCCTGTATCAGCAGGGGATTGGTTCCAACCCCACGCAAATGTTCAAAAATGTGGATAATAGTGAATGCTATACATAGCATGGTCAACAGAAAAAAAATGCAGTGAGACAAGAGGAGGTGAAACACAGAAGAAGAAAGGATTAAATAACAAGAGTCTGATTGTCAGATTTGCTCTTCTGGCCCCGAGAAAGCTGATTAATGGACCCAGTGTGACTTGGGGGGGGGGGGGGAGGACTCTGATTTGTGCCACAGGAGATGCCATTCATAAAGAGTTGTAACTCAAGGGGAAGTACCTCTTTTGAGACCAGGTGTTGCCTGCCCCATATGCAGGTGGAAAAGGTGGCTGGAGAAGGTCACCCAATTACGAGCCGTGGGGTCAGAAGGATAACCATGACGTGGGAGAAGAGAGAGAGGGGCCCAGGCCCTTTGCAGAAGAGAAGCCGGGTCCACTCCCTACCTGGCCAGCTCTCACACCTGGCCAGGAATGAACAGGCCTCCGCCTGCGGGTTCCCCTTTCTCTTTGATCCACCGAAGACAATCCGTTGGCCTTGAAAAGGGCACAGACCATTTGGGTGGCCTCCCCTTGCTCTCCGTTCTGTCCCCCCAGCCACCCTGTTGGGATCCCCTTCCACAAGCCCCGTGCTCCTGTGGGTCACCCCTAGCAAAGGACTCAACCCTTGGCTTGTAACTTGTAAAGAATCCCCTTCTGTGGGGCTCACAGGCCAGGGCCTCTGGGGCCAGCACATGTGCCCTCCTGTCCTAGAACTGTGCCTGGGGGGCCTGCCTTGAGGGTCCCCCCCTTTCGCTCTGGCCTCTCCCAAGGCTTGGTCTCATGGCTGCTCCTCTCCTTCCTCTTCCAGGCGAAGAGAAGGTCTTCTTGGTGGTGATGCACTTGATCCCAAAGGACAACCCTGGGCCCTTTGTGGACGCTAAGCAGCAGGTGCCCCATCCCGCCATGGTGCTGGCCGTGCACACCCGCTACACCCTCCAGGACGGCTTCTACCCTTGCGAGATGAACGAAGCGGCTGTGGCTGACGTGGCAGCTGCCATCAAGGTCCTCAGCGAGCGTCACTGAGGGGGGATTCGGCTGCTCCCCATGTCCTCCTTATTTGATATCCCAAGGGCTGAGGACCTGTTAAGACGCCGATGGGGTTTGCTGCAGAGCATGCGGGGACTGGCCAGACTTTGCACCTTGGGTTGTGGGGGGAGGGGGTTCCCATGCGTACTTGCACCGGGAGTGGGATCGACACCCCTCCCACCCAGGCCAGGGAGCAGCCCTGTGCCTTCAGCTGAGGAGGAGGACACAAGGTGAGATTGGAGAAATAGAGAACGTCCCTGCTCCTCTGAGCATGCGCAGACCGACCGGGACCCTCAGGCTGACTGGGCAGAGCTGGCCACGTCTGCTTCTGTGTGTGTGTGTCGATGGAGGGGGCTGAGTTTGCAGGGTGGGGGGTGGGGTCTTTGGCTCTCCTTCGGTGCTCTTACCGTCCCAGAGGATGATTGCAAAACCAAAAGGGGTTCAGAATCAGAAGTGGGGGAGAGGGAAAGGCATGCCAAACGATGGCATGCTTTTTAACAATCACACCTGGGTCGCCGAATGCCTTTTCTGAGTTTTTAACGTTTTATACGGTTCTAATCCACCCGTGTATTTTAATTAGTATTATAGTTGAATGGTTTTAAAACATATGAATTCTTGTGTTTGAATTCTCCTTTTTTAACACTGTGAGCCTCCTTGAGTCCCTCCTCGTATCCAGAGAAAGGAGGCTAAGACAAATTCAGGCAGCTGAATTTTGAGTGTTGTGTCACTAATGAAAAATGTGAAATAAAAAATGAAAAAGTTGTGCTGTGGAGGCCTTTTTCCTTTCTTTTTCCTTCTTCTTCTGCTTCATCATCTACTTTTTCGTAGTTTCTCCCACCAGGATGGGGGGCCTTTGTCCCAAGGTTAGGGCGTCTTGTGTCCATTCCAAAGCTGGAGAAAACCTGGGTTGTTTCCCAAGCTCTCTTTTTATACATCATCTTCGTGGTCTTTGTGAAATCGCACATATAGTTTTGTGTTCTGCTCATGTGAAAATGGCTCAAAACCCTTCTAGAGCACAAGTTCCTAACCTGGGAGTCGTAAGCAATGTTTTTTTTTTTTTTCAGGACAGCGGGCACCAGGTTCTTTTTTTAGTTGAAACTTTAACATTTATTATATTAAATATGCAATACACAATGGGGTTCTTTTTTAAATCCTCTTGGCCTACAGATACATACATTTAGTTTGAACAGGAATTGCAGCCAACTTTTATTCTATTTTGAAAGGGGGCCACGACTCAAAAAGAGGTTGGGGAACTCTGTTCGGGAACCTTGGGAGCCCCCAAGTCACGCCCGTCTTCCCTACGCCTGGTCCACACCCGGCCCGTTCCCTCCTCTCCGTTCCTTTCTTTCCACCACTGAGCAAACACCCCCATGGACTAGGAAAGCAGGACAGTTTTACCTCTTCTTTGGCCTTAAAAAAGAGTTTTATCCTAGAAGAATAATGTTGGAAAGTGGCCTCTAAGGCACTCTCTCATCCAAGTCATTCATAAAAATGTTGAAGGGCACGGGACCCAGGACTGAGCCTTGGGGTACCCCCACCTGTGACCTCCTCCCAGTTGGAGAAGGAGCCCTTCTAGAGAGAGACTTCATAATCAGGATTAGTTTTAATCCTCCCCTTTTTGAATTCCGCCCTCCTCTTTTTTTACCAGCATTTCCCACCCTTTTACAGCGCCTGCAGGCCCTTTTAAGGGCTGTCTTTAAGGAAACAACAAAATATCCTTATCGGATGGCTACTCCCTGTTAGAGATCATTGTGTGTTCTGCATACTGGAACACATACTCCAACACTCCCGAGGGTCTTTTCTGGTTGGACTGAAGGCCCCAACCGCAATCCTGCCAAGTCTGCAAACAGTGAACTGAGTCTGCGATCAGGAAACTTCAGCTGGTCCAAACTGCAGCAGCCAGGTTGCTGACAGGGGCTGGTTACAGAGATCATGTAGAGGGCAGGAGCCTCGGCAGAAGGACGGGCCAAGCTGGAATCCATAGTCACAGAAACAAAGACAACGTGGATTCAATCAGGGAGGAGGGAATAACTTTCTGAGGCAACACCCCCCCCCCCCCCCGGTTATTCCACCAGTGGGCGGGGCGAGCTCTTCTTCTTCGGCCTCTTCCTCACCTGGTCTGATGAAGAGTCCTGGAGAACCCAAAAGCTTACACACCACGGTAGAGTTGAAATGGGTCCCGCAGAAGTTCGTGCCTTCCTCTGCGTTTCGGATTTTGCCCAGGTGACCCGTCAGGGGGCTTGTGGCCCAATCCAGACCTGAGAGCTGGGGTGTCTTGCCTGCGTCCTCTGCCCAAGGACAGTCATCACATTGGTACTAATGGTGGTGGGTGCCAGATGGTGGCAAGGGTGACCCTCCCCAATGGACCCACTGATCTCCCCCCAGCTGCTGGTTGGGCATAAAGTGGAAAGGAACATGGCTGTTCTGTTTGTGCGGGAACACATTTGGGATGAGCCGAGAGAGACTTTCCAAGAGCAGTAAAACTGGGGGGGGGGGGGGGAACGGGGGGGGGCAACTGGCTCATCCTCATTATTCCGAGGCAAAAGGAGCTACTGGCATCCATCTCACCCCAAGGACAACCTCGGCGTTCGTCTCTTCCACAAGAGAGGCTCCACAGTGGTCCGTCAGCCTGGGGTTTTTTCAGGAAGAGGGTGGCATTCAGGCTGGCCCTCGGTTTCTCCTTCAGGTATGAGATATTCATGGGAATTTTGTCCCTCTCCCCACCCTTCTGCTCCTTTTCCCTTCACCTCCCTTTCCAGACTTCATCATCTACGTCCAGACCACGGGTGCCACAGGTGGCTGGGAGAGGAATTTTGTAAATGAGGTCTCAAAGCACCTGCCAACGTGCCTCTCCTGCTCTCTGAAGGTGGAGAAGTTCAGGGAGACGAGCTTGAAGCACCCCATTCTGCTCTTCTGCCCCATAGCTTCCCGCATGGGCTCCGACATCGAAAACGCCCTCGAGGGAGTCATCGGTAGGTAGAAGATTCTAGCAGGGTAGCCATTGTTTCCCTCTGTGAGTGTCGGAACATAAACAGACTCTTCGGGCACCATGAGGATGAATACCTACCTATTTTCTCCTTGATCAAAAAAGGGGTCTTGAGACATTCCTTCCTTCCTTCATTCATTCATTCCATTTATGAACCACCCATCTGGCCGAGGGCCACTCTGATCATCTGACAACACAAAATAACAGAATAACAGTATACAAGAATCAAATCATAAAATACAAAAGAACTCTATGAGAATAATATAACAAAATCGAAACCAGACCATTTAAAATACATTCTAAAAATATTTAAACATTTAAGCTGGCGGTAAACAGCGGCTTTTGATTATTAGCTTCGTTATCCGCTGGCTCCGTAGATGGCATGGTTTGAAAAGCCTGCGGAAGAGCCAGGTCTTAAATAGCTTCGTTAAAATCCCCCAGCGAAGGGGCCAAGCGAACAGCAGGTGTGACCGATTCCAGAGCAGAGGATCGCACCACCCGAGAAAGCCCGGGATTCTAGTCTTCTGCCTCGGGGCCTCTCTGGGGGTCAGCCCCCTCCGCTGCCCTGCCTGGGATGATCAGGTGGGAGGGGCAGTCCCCGTTGGGAGAAGGCTGCCTTTCAGGGATCGAGGTCCCAAGTCATGCAGGGCTTTGAAGGTTAAAACCATTACCTGGAAGCTGGCGTGGAAACAGCTAACGCCCTTCTCTTGACACTGAGTCCCTCACCATGTTGGTCCAGGCACCGGTAGTCTCAAGACTAGACTACTGTAATGCGCTCTGTGTGTGGCTACCCATGAGACTGATACGGAAACTCTAGCAAGTTCAGAGGGTGGTGGCCAGGTTACTCCACGGAGCTAACAAATACCAACACATTTCCCCAATCCTGGACCTTCTTGATCAACTAGTAGCTATTAATGTCACCATTTTAAATGTCTATGTATTTTACGTTTCTAATGATATGGTACTTTTATTTTATGTTTATTTTGAAGTTTTAGTCATGTAATTAATAATGTCTTGCCTTGACAGATTGTTATTTTTATTTCATGTTGTAAACCTCCCACAGTGGCCTTTGGAGAGATTGTTGTTGTTGTTTAGTCGTTAAGTCATGTCCGACTCTTGCCCTATCTGCCTTGCATTTTGTTTCCCTTCTCTTCTCTGCTATTTGTAAGGCCTCATTGGACAGCCACTTCGCTTTCTTGCATTTCCTTTTCTTTGGGATAGTTTTCGTTTCTGCCTCCTGTACAATGTTAGGAGTCTACCAGCTACCTGGGATTGAAACCAGGTGATGAGCAGAGTTTTGGCTGCAGTACTGCAGTTTAACTGTTGAACCACGAGGCTCCAGAAGGGTTAACAGGAAGGTTGTGTCCAACCCAGTAACTCAAAATGTAGTGGGAGAAGAGAGAGAGTCCCAACCCCTTTTCAGAAGAGAAGCAGGGTCTGCTCCATACTTGGCCAGCCCTTACCTGGACAGGATTCAAGAGTCTCTCCTTGGTTTGTAAATAATTCCCTTGTTCTCATCAGAGGAGTGTCTTCTTCTCCTACAGCTGTTCCCCCAGGGCTGCCTTGAGGGCTCCCCCCCCTTTTTTTTTTACCTGCCCTCCCCCAAGGCTTGGTCTCATTGGCTGCTCTTCTCCTTCCTCTTCCAGGCGAGCAGAAGGTCCTCCTGGTGGTGATGCACTTTATCCAAAAGGACGACCCAATGGCCTTTGTGGACGCCAGGCAGCAGGGGAGGTATCCAGCGGTGGTGCTGACCGTGCATACTCGCTACACCCTCCAGGATGGCTTCTACCCTTGCGAGATGAACACGGCGGCCGTGGCTCACGTGGCAGCTGCCATCCAGGACCTTGCTAAAGATCATGGATGGGGGACCTGCTGTTCCCCTTGTTGTGTGGTGCCATGTGGTGGGGAAGGGCCGTAGAGGGGCTGTTAAGACACTGCTGGGGATTGCTGCAGTGCATGCTGGGACTGGCCGGACTCAGCACATGGGGGGGGGGGTAGGGTGATGGGTTTCCCCTGGGTTCTTGCATCAGTGGGTGGGATTCGCACTCCTCCCCATCCATGTGGCAGCAAACTGCCTCCAGCTGGGGAGAAGGCTAGTTGTTCCTCTGAGCATGCACAGACCTGCCCTGAACCTCAGGCTGACCGGGCAGAGCTGGGCAGGCAGTGACCTGGCATGTTCCTCTGGGCATGTTGAGGGAGGGGGCTGAACGTCTAGGGCGGGTGGGTCTTCTGCTCTCCTTCTGTGCTTTTACACTCCCAGTGGGTGATTTAAAACAGGAGTTGGGGGCGGGGAGATATACTGTGTTTCCCCGAAAATAAGACAGGGTCTTATATTAATTTTTCTTCCAAAAATGCATTAGGGCTTATTTTCAGGCGATGTTTCATTTTTTTAATGTACAACCATCTACATTGATTCAAATACAGTCATGTCATCTTCTGGTTGCTGCACAAGGGTGGAGGGCGGGGTTTCACTTAACTGGGGCTTAATTTTGGGGTGGAGCTTATATTACGAGCATCCTGAAAAATCATTTTGTTGTTGTTTAGTCGTTAAGTCGTGTCCGACTCTTCGTGACCCCATGGACCAGAGCACGCCAGGCCCTCCTGTCTTCCACTGCCTCCCGGAGTTGGGTCAAATTCATGTTGGTCGCTTCGATGACCCTGTCCAACCATCTCGTCCTCTGTCGTCCCCTTCTCCTCTTGCCTTCACACTTTCCCAGCATCAGGGTCTTTTCCAGGGAGTCTTCTCTTCTCATGAGATGGCCAAAGTACTGGAGCGTCAGCTTCAGGATCTGTCCTTCCAGTGAGCACTAAGGGTGGATTTCCTTCAGAATGGATAGGTTTGTTCTCCTTGCAGTCCAGGGGACTCTCAAGAGTCTTCTCCAGCACCACAATTCAAAAGCATCCATTCTTCGGTGGTCAGCCTTCTTTATGGTCTAGCTCCATACTAGGGCATATTTTCAGGTTAGGTCTTATTTTAGGGGAAACAGGGTATTATAGAAAGTGATGAAAGGGAATTGCAAGCCAAGTGATTACATGCTTTTAGCAAACATAACTGAGTCCCTGAATGCCCATTTTAGTTGAGTTTTAAAAAGTTTTAAATGGTTCTAATCATTCAGTATATTTTCATTACTATTACACCTGAATTTTGTTTAATTTAACACCATGAGCCTCCTTGAGTCCTTATATCCAGAGAAAGGTCACTAAGACTAATAAATAAATAAATGAAATGCAGCTGAATTATCAGTGTTCTGTGACTAGTGGAAAAAAGTGAAATAAAGAATGAAAAAGTTGGTCTATGGAGCTTTTTCTTTTTGGTGGTTTCCCCCAACAGGATGGAGGGGCGAGAGGAACAGAGTTTTCCCCCAAATTAAGGGGGTCTCTGTCTTTTCCAGGGCTGGGGAAATTATACTATTTTTTATTTGTTTACAACCCCCTCCAGAATCCCCCCACCCAGCATGTCGTACCTAGAAGATGTCCGTGTCAAGGGAAGCTCTCCAAATCGAAACCCCCCACCCCCAGCCCCAAGTTCTTATACTTCTTCCTTGCGGTCTTTGTGAAATCACACGTATGGTTTTTGCTGTGCATGTCTGTGAATGCCTCGGCACCTTCTAGAGCCCAGGTTCCCAACCTAGGGTCGTGACCCCCCCCAAGGGGGTTGCAAAGTGTTTTTGGGGGACAGAGGTGCTCCTGGTCAGTCGAAAGGCAGATCAAGGAATAGGGGTGCAGCCTGTGCTAGATGGGGTGACCCTCCCCCTGAAAAGTCAGGCGCACAGCTTAGGGGGGGGGCGCTCCTGGATTGATCCCTGAACCTGGATGCCCAGGGTTCGGTGGTGTTCAGGAGTGCTTTCCCACAATTAAAACTAGTGCACCTGGAAAGGTCTGATCTGGCCACGGTGACCACATGCCTTCGTTCCATCCCGGCTGGATTCTGGTAATGCACCCTACGTGGGGGCTGCTGATGGAAAGGGTCAGGAAACTCCAGAGGGGGGGGCCCAAACGCGGCAGCCAGATGGCTGACTGGGGCTGATCAAGGGATCACATAACCACCCCACCCCGATACAGCAGCTCCACTGGCTGCTGATCCATTTCTGGGATGAATTCAAGGTGTTGGTTTTAACCTCTAAAATCCTGAAAACTTTGGACCAGACTCTGTCAAGGACCACCTCTTCCTTGAGGAGCCTGCTCCAGTGTTAAGATCACCAGGAAGTGGCCTTCCTCGTCATCCTGCCACCTTCACAGATGTGTTTGGTGGGGATACAGGAGAGAAGGCCTTCTCGGTCGCTTCTCCTTTAGACTCTGGAACTCCCTCCCACTGGAGGCCAGGCTGGGTCCCCATCTTGGCTGACCTTCTGCAAGCAGGCCAAGACCTCCCTCTTCAGGCGAGCTGTCTCTCAATAACTAGACAGGTGTGATTTTTAGGAGGATTGGTACGGTGTTTTCCATTTTTGGGTTTTCCATCTCTTTTTTCTTTCTTTTTAATATTTGTATGCCTCTTGTGCCTAGCTTTGATCTTCCCTTTTAATGATGTAAGCTGCCCCCTTTATACTCACGGTTCTTAGCTTTAAATATTGCCTTTTAAGGATGTGAACCCTCATTGTATACTTATTGTTTTAAACTTTAAATATTGTCTTTCATTGTTGTAAGCCCCCTTGGGTCCTTTTCGAGGTGAAAGGCAGGTTAAAAATATTCTAAATAAATAAATAAATTGGTGAATGAATGAATAAACAAACAAACAAATAAATAAATGGCTGTTTTTTAGTTGGAATTATTTTTATATTCCTTACATTTATTGGGTGTGCACAATGCTGTTTTATTTTTAAGCCGCTTGGTCCACAGACAGGGTTGTTTTAATTTTAATCTACCCTTTGGGTGGATTTTCCTTTTTTGCATGGGCCATCACTCATACCTCCCCCCCCCCCAAAAAAAAAAACAAGAGCCCGCTCTCCCTCCTTTCTCTTTGCTCCCTCCTCATCCACCTTCGGAGGACCTGATGTCACTCCGCGCCCCTCCCCCCGCCCCCTTGAGCTCAGGCGGGCACGCACCCTCTCCTCCCTCTCTACCCCGCGTGAGCCCCACAACAGCCCCGAGAGGTGGGCCGGGGGTCCCAAATCCCACCCAGAGAGGGCCCCACCCGGGGGCGCTCCGCCTCTCGCTCCGCCGCTGCCCCGCCGGGGATCCTCCTGAACGAGGGGGGGTGGGTGTTCAAAGCCCTTTCCCAACCCTCTGGTCCCAGATACAGCAGAGAGAAAGAGGCTGGGGGCAGGACAGCGCTCTGTGCATGCTCAGAGGCACGGGTCTCTTCTGCCCTCATGGTCAGCCATCTGGGCTTCAGCGAAATAAGTTCTGGCCTTCATCCCTCCAACAACTGAAAGAGGAGACGCTTCTGAACATATGCAGAGAGCCCTCCCCTGCGCGCGGCACACACACCGTTAAATCCTTCCTTTTATGCCTGGCAGGTTCCTCTCACTCGTCTTGCAAAGAAGAGGGGTGGTTTAGAGCAGCCCCCCCCCAACGACCCCCCCATTTCATTCTCACAACAGCCCTGCGAGGGAGGCCTGGCTGGCAGGAAGGTCCCACGAGGGAGCCCTGAGGACGTGGGCAGCGCCCCACAAAAGCTGCCCCCCTGAGGACGCCCGTTCATTTTCACAGCGCGCCAGACAAATGGTGCCTGAGGAGGGAGGGTGGGATTAGCGGGGGGGGGGGGGGGGCTTCCCATTTCAAGGAGGTGCCTTCCTCCTCCTCCTCCCCCCTCCTCCCCCATCGGAGGGGGTTGAGCTATTCTGACCGTTAAAGGAGGAGGAGGAGGAGGCTGTTGTCCGGCCGCTGACCCCCCCCCCTCTCCCCCCCAGTGTTCCAGGCTGTTCTCCTCCTTCCACACTTCTTACATCATTTAGGTTATAAACTACTGTATATTTGTAACTGAGGGAGAGCCAGCAAACCTTTATAGATATGTGCCCTGAATGGTTTTTGATTCTCGTCTCATGACCCAAGCCCTCTACTTTCTGCATGGCTTTCTGGATTTCCTGGATATTTTTAGCCATCCTCACCCAGACGTCTTCATGGGTCCCCCGCTGCACTTACTGTAGGATCTGCCTTGCCCCGTCCTTTCTCGGCTGCCTTTTGGGCTCTTCCGCTGGTGGAGCAAGGCGGCGGGTTCTGGGTGCCACATCCTCACCTTTCTGGAGCTGGCCCGTCTGTGGCTGGAGCACCTGTGGCTGCGGCCAAGGAGGCAGGGGCTGACTGGGCGGCGGGGAGGTCCAGCCCAGGGCTAAGCCTTGTGACTCTTCTGGAGCAAAACGAGGGAGCCCGAGGTCACTCCCGGAGACGGCTGGGCCTCCTGGGTTCAGCTCACCGCCCAGTCCTGGGAAAAGATTCCTCTTTGGCAAGGGTAGGGTTAGGGAGAGAGAACCTCATGTCTGCCTTAATTCTCAAGAGCCCTGCTCTGGAGACTCAGTAAATCCCCAAGACATCGTCCTCCTTGAGTAAGATCCTGCTCCCCACTTCACTGATTGGGGTGTGTGTGTGTGTGTGTGTATTGCACTCACATTCTCTTTCCATTAAAAATAACAGGTACTCGAGCAGGAGGAGGGGGTGCCCCATCTCTCCGCTGAGAACAAAGAGCTGAAGCCGCAGAACCGAGAGAAGGAGGAGGGGGGTGTCCCGTCTGAAGCAAGGGGTGCAGGAGCTGAAGAAGAGTCAAGTTTCCTGTCTCTCTGATCAGAACGAAGGCCTGAAGGAACAAGTGTTCTCCGCTGAGAAGGAACGGCTGAAGGATGTACTTGATCCCAAAGGCCAACTCAGGAACCTCCATGGATGCCTCATGGCAGAGGAGGCCTCCAGCCCTGGTGCTGAGCGTGCACAACCGCTTCACCCTCCACGAGGGCTTCTAACCCTTGCGGAGAAGAACACGGCGGCCGTGGCTGACGTGGCAGCTGGCATCAAGAAGATCAATGAGGGGGGGACTTGGCGGCTGGTGGTGTCCTCCTCCTGTGATGTCATATTGTGGGAAAGGTCGGGGCAGGTTTTTAGACACGGATGGGGATTCCTGCAGTGCATGCTGGGATTGGTCGGACTTAGCACATTGGGAGCGGGGGTGATGGGCTTCCCCTGGGTTCTTGCATCAGGCTGGGAAGTATACACCTCCCGCACTATGTAGCATCACCATGCCTTCTGCTGGGGGAAGAGGGACCAGTTGCGGTCAGGGAGACATGAAACATCCATGTTCCACGGGGCATGGGAAGACCTGCCTGCGCAACCTCAGGCTGACTGGCCAGAGTTGGCCTGACAGTGACCTGGCATCTGGTTGTGTGTGTGGCATGGGAGGGGGCTGCGTTTATAGGGTGTGCAGGTTTTGCAATTTCCTTCCCTGCTTTACAGGCCCAGTGGATGATTCACAACAGAAGGGGGGGGGGGGGGAGAATATAGAATCATAAGTGATGAAAGGGAAATGTATGCCAAGGGAGGTACATGCTTTTAACAATCCTGATTCCCCAAAGACCTTTTTCATTGAGTTTTTTTAAAAGTTTTTAAATGGTTCTAATTATTCAATGTGCAGTATTTTAGAAAGTATTGAAGGAGTGGAGAGTTGGATGGCTTTGTGGTGGGGGGGGGAGAAGGTGAGGGTGGCACCATCAGGGGTGGGATTCTCCACCACCACCTCCAGATCACAAAGCACCTACATGCAGTAGCCCTCTGCGAGACACTTGGAAATGAATCCCAACCAAAAGAGAGAGAGAGAGAAAAGGAAAACCAAACCAAACAACAAAGCCTGTGTTGGCCCTGGCGCACAATTCGAACGGGAAGGGCAGGCGATGGCACGGAGCGGATTGGCAAGACCAGGTCCCCTCCACACACACACACACACGCACACACACACTTCTTGCAAGAGTTCACAATCCATCACCTGAAGAGACCTCCAGCTTGGAACGGGAGGGGAGGGAGGGGAGGGGGGAAGGGAGCACCTCCTAAAAAATTTTCACCTGGGGTGACCCGCCCAGGAGGCCCCCCAGGCTAGGCCTACTGGGTGTAAGCCAGTTTGAGCATATCTGACCCGTCTGGGCTGGCCTGGCCTGCTCACCTGGCGCATCCTGGGGTCAGATTCAAGGTTCTGAGGATCACCTACGAAACCCTTCCTGGTTCGGGGTCCCAGTCCGTGTTGGGAGTGTCTTTCCCCCAAGGTCGCCTGCCTGCTCCAGCGGGTCCTCCCAGGTGCTGCTCCTCTGGGTGGCCAAGCCAAAGGAGGGCAGGAAGGCATGCGCCAGAAGCGGGGCCTTCCCTGCGGTGGCGCAAAGGTGGTCCCTTTGGAACCCCACCGGCGGTGGAGCTGCGCCAGGCCCCCTCCCTCCCCTCACATTTAAAAACCATTTCAAAGCACTGCTTTACACAGAGGATCCCCCCCCTTTTTTTTTGGGGCAACGTGTTTTTCCTGCTGCTTTGCTTGGTAGACCTCTCTCATTCCACATTTCATCTTGTAAGGTTGTGCCTCTTGGGAGTTTTCGGTTTGAGTGCTGTTTGCTTGTTTTAATTTAAGTCTATTGTGTTTTCATCCTGTTGTAAACCACCCTGAGTCGTGCATTGCAGCCTATCTATCAAATAAATAAATAAGTATCCACACTGACCAGAAGAACTTTTAAATGATCCTGGCTTTTCCAGAGTTTACATCTGAGTAATGCAACTGCACTTTCTAGTCTTTCTTTTGTTCCACCACCTTGCCTTTTAGATTATGTTATGTTCGTTGATTTCATTTACTGTGTCTGCTTGTCATTTTGACCCAACTCCGGGAGGCCGTGGAAGACAGGAGGGCCTGGCGTGCTCTCTGGTCCGTGGGGTCCCCGAAGAGTCGGACACGACTTAACGACTAAACAACAACAAATGTTTGTCATTTTGATTTTTGTATAATTATGTACTCTATCGGTTGCTGAATGTTGTAACTTCTGTTCTGATTGATTTGATGTTTTTCTATTTTACGTCGTTACTGTTCCGTTGAGCGTAAACCGCTCAGAGTGGCCTTGCAGGGGGGGCCCACCGACCCCCGCCCGCCCGCCCCCCTCGGGCCGGGGCTGCCTGCCGCCTCCTTCCCTCCCCTCGCGGGACGGGGCTTTCGCCTTCCCGGCTCTCCCTCTGCAGCGGCGACGGCCCGGCTGAGCGCGGGGGGCCGCGGGGGGTGGGCCCAGGGCGAGAGTCCCCGGGGGGAACCTGCGAGGGGATCCCCAGCGATGGGGGGGATCCCGCTGTGACGCGAAGGGCTGGCGGGGGGGAGGGGGGTTCGCCTTGAACGGGCAACGGGGAGCCCTCAGCGGCCTCCGCCTCCAGATCCTCCCCCCCCCGGGGGCCGCCGCCGCCCTTCCCTGCCCGGGAGGAGGGGACCTCTGCCCCGGCCCGGAGAGAGGCGGGCCCGGAGGGAGGAGGCTCGTCCGCAGGCGCCGCTTTTTTTCGCTTTCGCTTCTCTCCGAGGCCCGGCGGCGGCTTCCAGGAGCAAGAGGTCCCCCGGGGGCCCGATCCGGAGGGGCGCCACCACACAGGAGCCTCCCGGACGGAAGAGGCCAAGAACGAGCAACCCGACGGGGAGGCGCTCACCGGCTAGCCTGGTCCGTCCCCACCGCCCTCCGCCTCGGCCCCAGCTCCGGTCCGCCCCAGGAGTCTGGCGGCGGCTGCGGGGGCCGAAGGGAGGCGGCCGAGCGATCCGGGAGGGGGCCCCTGCGCCCAGGGCACGTCCAGCCCCTCGTCCGGGGACCCCCGCCGGCTGGGAGCGGGAGCGGCAGCAGGAAAACCCGGAGGGACCCCCGATCCCGAGCGAGAGGAGCCTCCGGCGATGGGGGGACCGCTGCTGGCGATCCGTGCCGCCCGAGGTGAGCGTCGAGGCGCCCCCTCTCGGCCCTGCCTCTCCCTTGCCTTCGCTCTGTGCCGCCCCCCACCCCGGCCCGCCCGCCGATCCTCCCCAGCAGCCCCGAGAGGTGGGCCGGGGGATCTCCAGTCCCCCCCGAGGGAGGTCCCGCCCGGCGCGAACCATCATCTCTCGCTCCCCCGCGGCCACGCGCAGGGGGGGGGGGGGCTGAGCGAGGGCGGAGGGAGGGCTTACGGGAGAGGGGGGAGAGACTCGGGGCCGAATAGCGCTCTCTGCATGCTCAGAGGCCGGGGTCCTCTCCTGCCCTCCGGCTGGGCAAGGCGTGGCTCCAGCGGACTCAGTTCTGGCCTTCATCCCTGGAACCCCCGAAAGGGGAGACGCCTCTGAGCCTCTGCAGAGAGCCCTTCCCTCGCATGCACGCGCACCCGCACCCCGGGCGCGTGCAGAATAGGATCCCCCTCCTCCCGTGTCAGCACGAGGCCAGGCTGCGCATTTCCAGGAACAGAGCGCAGCCGCTCCGCATTTTCGGTGTGAAAGTGAAAGGAGAGGGAAGCGAAAGGGGAAAGTGGGCGCCGGGAAGTTCCCGCCCCCCCCCGCCCCCTCCCTGCTGAAAAGCGGGTCCGTTTTTTCCCTTGGGGCCCCTGGTGCCATCCTTCCTTTTATGCCTGGCAGGTCCCTCTCCCTCCTCTCCCAAAAGAACTGGGAGCTGGTTCAAAGCAGCCCTCCTTCCCCCCATTTCAAGGAGGCGCCTCCTTCCTCCTCCTCCACCCCCCCCCCCCCCTGCCACTGGAGTCTGGGCACCACCAGAGCTCCCGCGTTATATAGCTTGCCCTGAAGGATAACTAGCTGTCAACCTTTAACCAGGTATCAGGAGGCATCATCCCTCCTGAGGAAGGCTGGGCCTCCTGAGGTCAGCTCACGGCCCAGTCCTGGGAGAAGACTCACCTTGGACTGAGAGTGGGCGAGGACACGTGTGCTTGAGAGGGGGGGGGGACCTCCTGCCTGCCTTGGTTCTCAAGAGCTCTGTTATCATTTGCTCAGTCATTCCCCAAGGGGTCTTGCTCCGTAGGGTAAGATCCTGCTCCCCCACTTCACTGATGGGGGGGATTGCACTCACATTCTCTTTCCATTAAAAATAACAGGTACTCGAGCAGGAGGAGGGGGGTGCCCCATCTCTCCGCTGAGAACGAACAGCCGAATCCGCAGAACCAAGAAAAGGACAAACAGGTGTCCCGTCTGCTGAAAGAGGTGCAAGAGCTGAAGGGACAAGTGTCCCGTCTCTCAGCTGAGAATCAACAGCTGAAGCAACAGAACCGAGAGAAGGAGGAGGGGGGTGCCCCATCTCTCCGCTGAGAACAAACAGCTGAAGCCGCAGAAACCGAGAGAAGGACGACCCAGTGTCCCGTCTGCAGCATAAGGTGCAAAAGCTGGAGGAGCAAGTGTCTCGTCTGCAGCAAGAGGTGCAGGAGCTCAAGAAGAGGCCGGAAGCCTCTGGAGCCCAGCAAAACCACCACACGGTTTCCACGGTTCGGAGGAGCAACTCTTCCTGTCAAAGGTGATCAGATCTTAAGGATGGGGAAGAGATTACAAAGTACAATGGGAGTTCTGGGAACATGAGGAGGGGGGGTGATGGGGAAAAACAAAGAGCTCCACTCTCCGAGCTGCCAGGGGGATTCTGGGAGTCGTAGTCCAGAAAAGCAAATTCCAGAGGTTCCACCTGTTCTTTGAGCAACACCTTGCACAGGAGGGTGGCAGGAAAAGCAAGAGAGAGTCTTGTGCCTCCTTGAAAGCGAATGTTGGCCTGCTGACCTGGTGGCCTGCCTGGTTGGGCTCTTCCTGTCCTTGGCCAAGGACGTTCCCAGCATCTCCTTGCCCAGGTGGAATCCTCTCCTGCCCGCCACCCGCCTCCATCTCCCCTACCTGTCTTCTTCCTTCCCTTCCCTTCACACCTCTAAGACTCAGCCTGGAGTTCATCTTCCTTTCTTTCTTGGCCCTCCCCTTCCCTTTGCCACCCTCCCCCCCTCCTCCCAGTTCCTATCAAAGAAACTTTCCTCCAAGCAACAAAACATGCTGTTGGAGGCAGTGGAGCCCAGAGGGGGCTGGGGCAAGGAGAGGGGCGAGGGGAGGGGAGGGGGGGGCGCCTTCAGAGTGCCAGGGCAAGCTTCCTCCTCCGCCCACTGGGAGAGACCAGGCTGCTTCGGAACGGAAAGAGGATCTTTTTCCAGCGGCTTGTGTCATTCTGCCCTCCCCCTGTCAGAGAGGATCCTGGCCCAAAACATTTTGTGGAGAGCTCTTCAGGAGCAGTTAACCTTGAGGGTTGTGTGTGTGTGGGGGGGGGGGTGATGTGGGGGGGCCAGATGGCTGAAGAGGAGCTTCTGGCTCTCCTGGATATTTGTGTCCATGGTTGGAAGACTTCCGGATAGCTGTGGACGTCCCGACCTCATCAGGACACGATCTTTCCTCCATGCAAAGTGTCCTGGCATCTTGCTGAAGGAATGGAAATATTAAAAATATCAGCTTTTCTTCTACGTATTTGTATATCTTGTATTATACCATCTTATCTCCTGAGATTTCAGGGTGGGATGGGTGAGAATAATTGAAGGCACGGAGACAAAAGTGAAGCAGGAAGGTAACAAACTTTATCTAAGGCTCTCGGGAAAGGGGTAAACAGGACATTCCTAGTAAAATAATAAACGACTGAAACTACATAACAAAACATACCCAAATAGGAAAAGGAAGCAGGGCGACGGCAGCTCAGGCAACGCCGACAGGCGAGCACACACAGTCTCGGTCTCGCTCTGTTGGATCTGCATCAGTGTGGGGAGATCTTAAGAGTCAGGCCAAAGCAATGAACCCCTGTTTACCAGGAAGAGGGACAGAACTCGTTGGCTCTACAGTGGGTCGGACTTCCAAGTGAGGTCCGCTTCAGTCGAGACAAGCACATTAACCTCACAGTGGCTAGAAAGTAGATCCTGCCGTATCCCAGCAGGAGGTAGCCACCAAAACACGTTGGACCCATTCAGAGGAATTCGAAGAGATGGAGCCCAACAGGTCAGAGCCAGGAGTGAGGGAATTGCCAAGCGGAAGCTCATACAAGCATCATCATCACTCAGGCTGTGTGATCATCCTCATAATTCAGAGGCAAAACATGTTACTTACATATAATCTCGCCCCAAGGACAACCGTTCTGTGTGTCTCTTCCACAGCAGAGGCTCCACAGTTGTTGGGCAGCCTGGGTTTTTTCAGGAAAAGGGTGGCATTCAGGCTGGCCCTCAGTTTCTCTTTCAGCTGAGAGATGTTAATGGGAATTGTGTCCCTCCCCTCTCTCTTCTCTCCCCCTTTCCAGACTTCTGTGTCCAGATCCGGATCTCTGGGAAGACGGGTGGCTGTGAGGAGAACTTCTTAAAGGATGTCTCAGAGCTCCTGTCCCGCCAAGGAGTCTCTCTAAAGGTGGAGAAGTTCAGGGGGAACTCGAAGGACCCCCTTCTGCTCTTCTGCCCCATAGCTTCCCCGCATGCGCATCAACATCAAAAATGCCCTCGAGGGACTTAGTGGTGAGTAGAGCTGGTTCCGAGGGTGGGATGGGGGTGGGGAGGTAAACCTTGTGTCCCCTTTCTGGCTGTCAGACCGTTGGCCGACCCTTAGGGCAACTTCAGGGGGAAGAATGCAATGAATACCCACACATTTTCTCTTCCTTGATCAAAAAGGAGTCTTCTTGAGGCATCAAGACACCCCATCCAAAAATTTGACAACTGCTCGATGAGTTTTAGCTCCTTCTGGAAAGAGTGGAAAGACTAGCCCTCTTGCAAAACATTTTGAGGTTTGTTGTCCTCTGGCAGGTCCTAGTGAAAAGAAACCGTGTGAGAGGGAGAGAAAAAGGCACGCACAGCATGGGGGGGAAAAATTTAAAAAGTCCAGTTTATTGAAATGATCTGTAGGTGAAGAGACGGACAGGTTATAGAAGCCCAAATCAATCTGCCTCCTTGTGTTCAGTTTTCAGGGAGCCTATAAAGGTTGTTAGTGACGAAACACTAATCAAGTGTTGCAGATAAAGTGTCGAACAAAGTGTTTGTCCAAAGCTGTCTCTACCAGAGATGCACAAGACTGGTTCAGAGAGATCTCCTCCGAGTTTATCCTGTTCTTCGTCAAGGCTAAGTAAGGCATAAAAAGTCAATTTGACACAGTGCAAAGTTTTACATTACACTTTGGTAATCCCTATATGCTTAGCTTGGTTCCTCCTAGTCCATGACACCCCTTATCTCAGAATGTCAGACTAGCCAGAAGTCAGGAAAAGCTTATAACAATAGACCACCAGAGGCCTCTTAGCATCGGTAGCCCCTTACCTTATGCTAGGATATAAAGATGCACAAATGCAGATTTGAAAGACTAGAAAATTCTACAACAACCCTGTTTTTCTGTAAGCAGCAACAGTTGGGGGGGGAAAATGTCTTTTCACACAGATTGAAAGGTCCTTTCTCCAAAAGATAATGAGGGTTTTTTGGTTGTTGTTTTTTTAGAAAAGTCCATAAATACAAGTAATGCACCAAATTTCCCATAATCGTTGAAATATTTCATCTTCCTGCAAGTGTAGGCTATTGGAGGGGACTCTGTTGTAAGATCAGAGGGAAGTGGAACGCGGGGGGGGGGGGGGGCGGAAAGGCTGAATAATGAGCACCTTTTTGCTAGGAGCCTGTCCCTATCTTGGCCATGAGCGAGCTAATAAGCACTGACTGACTAAAATCCACTCTGTGGCTGTAAAGGCTGAGGACCTCATCAGCTACAGGCATCACACTATAAAGGGTTCCTATTTCCCCCTTTCCCCCAGTTTCCAAGGCTCCCTAAGGCGGGCATTCAACCTTTGGGGAGCCTTTGGGAAACCATTAGAGGCAAGGGGAGCCTCTCATGCCCACTCCCAACAGCAGCCGTTCTCAGACCTTAAAGGCTCCCCATGGCCTCACGGCTCCCAAAGGGCTCGCCAGGGAGCTTTGGAAGCTGAGTTTGGAATAGACAGGAAACTTTACATTAAAAGAGGAGGCTCTGTCGCAGAAGGCGTCATCCGTCTTTATGGCCCTGGAGTGACTCAGCAAAGTGTTGGCTGTCTACTTGTCCCATTCACAAACATCTGCAAGCGGAGGAGGCCTCTGGAGGGGTTCACAACCGCTGGGCCCTGGTTCAAGCTGTGGGTCCAGAAAGATAAACAGGAAGGTGATGTCCAAGCTGGGATCTCAAAAGGATTTCGAAAAAGAGAGGGGGGGGTGAAGGTTTGGGTGAACCCTCCACTCCGACCCACTGCCGCAAGTTAGGAATATGGTAGTGTTTCCATAAAAAAAATAGTCCTTGGCTTTGAGGATGGCCCAGTCCATTTTTGGGGCTTTCCCTTCCCTCCTGTTGCCTACGGCACCCCTGGTCTATAATTCTGTGGGTCACCCCACGTCAAGGACTTAGAATCTCTCCCATGCTTGTAAATATTTCCTTTGTCTCCATCAAAGGACTGAGGGGCTCACTGGCCCAGGGCCTCTGTTTCATCAGTACGAGTCTCCTCCTGCCCTAGAAGTGTCCTCAAGGGCCAGCCTTGGGGGGGGTTCCCCCTTTTTCTCTAGACTCCCTCCAGGCTTGGTCTCATGGCTGCTCCTCTCCTTCCCCTTCCAAGGCGAGCAGAAGATCCTCCTGGTGGTGATGCACTATGTTCAAAAGGACAACCCAGGACCCTCTGTGGATGCTGAGCAGCCGGTGCAGCATCCAGCCGTGGTGCTGACCGTGCACACCCGCTTCACCCTCCAGGATGGCTTCTACCCTTGTGAGATGAACAAAGGCGGGCTGTGGCTGACGTGGCAGCTGCCATCAAGGACCATGTGAAAAATCAATGAGGGGGAGACTCAGCTCCTCCCCATGTCCTTCTTGTGTGATGTTATCTTGTAGGGGAAGGGGGTGCTTTTAAGACACAGACGGGGATTGTCGTTGCAGATTGGGGGATGGGGGTGGGGTGAGGGGCTTCCCATGGGGTGGGATGTACACACCTTCAGCTGGAGAGAGTGTTAGTAGTGGTCAGGCAGACATAACGCCTCCCTGTTCCTCTGGGCATGGGCAGACCCACCTGGAGCCTCAGGCTGACGGGGCAGAGCTGGCCACGTGTGCTTCTGTGTGTGTGTGTGTGTGTGTGTGTTGTGGGAGGGGGCTGAGTTTGTCGGGCGGGTCAGCCTTCTGGTTTCCTTCTGTGCTTCTATGGTCCCAGTGGGTGATTCACCATAGAAGGATGTGGGATCATAGAACGATAAGCAATGAAAGGGAAAGTACAGCCAAGCGATTACAAGCAGGTGAATTTTCACTGGTGTGTCACTAATGAGAAAATGTGAAATAAAACACGAGGGTATATTGGGCAGCCGAGAAACTGTTTTTCCCCTTTACAAAACATCATTTCCAACATTCAGAGCGATCACTCGTCTCCTTTTGCAGAAACACCGAGCAGAAGGAAACGTCCCGCAGGGGCCTCCGGTGCTCGGGCCAGGCTCCCCACGCCATGCCTCTTCTCACACGGTTTGTCCCATCCCTCCCACAAATAGGAGGTGGGGGAGAGGTCTTCCGGAGTGGAGCTGGCATGGAGGCCCTTTCCTGACTGCTCTGCATTTCACCAACGGGAGAGGAGCCGTCGTTTTTCCCACCAGGCCTTTGCCACAAGATTAGGGGTCGCTGTCCTTTTCAGAGATGGGAAGATTTACTTTTTTTGGGGGGGGGTTTACTACCCCAGAATCCTCCCACCCAGCACGTTTGTACCTAGAAGATGCCAAGGGCAGGGGGGGCACTCAAAGCAGAATAACCCCTGGGGCGCTGTTCTTAGACTTGCTCCCTCCCGTTCCTGAGCTGAGAGTCCTTTAAATCTTTCAGCTGATTTCTTTACCCCTGGGTTGCCCTGGAACTTCAGGGAACCTAAACACAGTTATATACACCCCATGAAAATGGGTGACCTGCCGCTAGCCAGGTGGGAGCCATGAGCATAAAAAGAGATGAAAGACTGCATCCAGCGTTTATCAACCTTTTGCTCTAAGAGCAGCTTCTGTTATGATACCAGGTCCCCCACCCCACCCCATGAGATGGTTGCCTCTGCCTTCCCTTTTCCCTCTGAGCTTATCAGCAATTCCCCACAGCAATGGGCAGAGAAAACTTCCTGCACCACCCCATCAGTCTATGGTCAAGATGTGTTCCTCCTGTCAAATAAAAGGATCTAAGAGGCGTTTTGCCCAGAATGGGCAGTGAAGAGCCATTGGCTTTACAAAACACCAGCTCCTCCTATGTTGATATGGGCTCCCTGCCGCTTTAGGCTGTCACATTACAGTAAGACCTTTGGGTTCGTTTTAACTTATGTGCCAACACTTTCACATAACTGTAAGGCTTTTGGATTTAAAGACAGGTGCCTACCATTTTTCTGACAACGGTGTGGAAGTTACAACCACTCTGGAATCCTTTTATTCAAATAGATCCTAGAAGCTACATAGACATGAAGGCCTGTAGAAGAAACAAGCTGGATGTTTGCCTGGAATTATTGCAACAATGAAACGAATTAGACTTAGACCTGGGGGGTGAAATGCTCGTCAAGGCTGGTCTGGCTTCCTGCCGGGGACTGACCCTTTACTGGGAGAATTGCAGAGAAGCTGTAGGCTTCTCACCCTTTGGCCAGGGAAGTCTATAAATGGGTTCCCCGTGTGGTGCGCAGCGGATCGAGTGACGGACTAGGACTCTGGAGGCCTGGGGTTCGAATCTCCAGGGATGGGGGCATCACCCAATGGGTATCCTCTTGCTTCTCTGGGCAGGGAGCGGCTTGGGTGCTGCACGTTAGCAGAGAGGCTCACCCTCCCATCATCCCCCCTTCATCCTTCCTTTCTGGGCAACTCATCATACTTACCCCCCCCCCCCCACCCTTTCCTCCTCTGAGCTCAGAGGACTCACAGAGTCTCCTCCTCCCGCTTATCCTCACCACAACCCTAGGAACTGGGCTGGGTACTCAGGCAGAGAGAGACCCTGCCTGGCCCCCAGGATGAGGCCCCCCCAAACCCTTCCCCGCTTGCAGTGCCGTGGCATCTCCAAGGCCAGAAGGTGGCAAGAGGGGATTTAAAGCCCTTTTTGGGACTTCCCACCAACCTCTGGTAGGGAAAGAGGGATGTGGGGGAGGAAAGGGAAAACCCTCTGTGCATGCTCAGAGGCACACCTGTCTTCTGTCCCCTTGGCTGCAGTGAAACAAATGCTGGCTTCTGTCCCTGGGACAGCCCAATGGGGAGACGCCTCTGAGCATGGGCAGAGAGCCGTACCCTGGTAACCCCCCCCCCCAAGCGTGCAGTCCAGGGGCGCAGCCATAGGCCCCTCCTTCCGAGTAAGCGGGGTGGAGAGAGCTGCTTTGTCCAGGAACAAGCCACCGCTTCCTGGATTTCAGGGAAAAGCAAAAGCAGTGAAAACGGAAAGGGAGAAGTGGGTGTCTGGGAGCTCTCCACCCCCACTGGCTCCCCCCCCCAGCCCCCCTCCTCTGCACAGCTAAGAGGGCCAGCAATCGTCTCTCTCCCTGGGGCCCAAGGTCGTCCTCGCTGGGGCCCCGTCAGCCCACCAGCCCCTTGGCCCTCCCTGGCCCCAATCCAAAAGTGGAGCATTTTTCCTTTTTTTTGGGGGGGGGGGGGGGTCTCAGCTACTCCTTTAATCCTTACTAGTTTATACTTTGCAGGTTTTATCTCATTCCTCTTCCTCTCCCCCCAAACAGCCCACCTTTCATTCGTGCAACAGCCTTATGAGGTGGTGGTTGTTGTTTAGGTCGTTAAGTCGTGTCCGACTCTTCGTGACCCCATGGACCAGAGCACGCCAGGTCCTCCTGTCTTCCACTGCCTCCCGCGGAGTTGGGTCAAATTCATGTTGGTCGCTTCGATGACACTGTCCAACCATCTCATCCTCTGTCGTCCCCCTTCTCCTCTTGCCCTTCACACTTTCCAAACATCAGGGTCTTTTCCAGGGAGTCTTCTCTTCTCATGAGATGGCCAAAGTATTGGAGCCTCAGCTTCAGGATCTGTCCTTCCAGTGAGCTGTCCTTCAAGATCTTTCCTTCAGGATCTGTCCTTCCCTTATGAGGTCAGCTGCCCCAAATCACTGAGGGTGACCAGGCAAAGTGGGCTGCACCCCACAAAAACTGACGCCTGAGGACACTGGTTCACCTGTCAGGTACGAGAAGCCAATGATGCTACTTAGGGGCCAAACTGGGGGGGGGGGGGGGGGGAATGTTTCCTCCCAAGACTTTGGTGTGGCATCCTGTGCCCTGGACAGACACCGCCTTGTCGCAGCCTTCCTCCTCCCTCCTCTTCCTCCATCAGAGGGGGTTGAGCGCCACACGACACACACCCATACTGCCACTTAAACAAGGAGGCTGTTACTCTGCCCCCAAACATACACACACCCCTCCAAGTGTTCCTGGCTGGCCCTTCTTCTGCTTCCAACACTGCTTTCCTCACTTACGTTGCCTTGAACGATCAGCTCTAACAAGCCCTAGTTTTCATTTGTCACCCCCATACGGTCACCGAAGCAGTCAGGTTTCTGCCTGGGGGGTGTCATGACTTTCTGTTCCTTTTGCATCTCAACCCAAGACCTTCTTCCCATCCAGGGATAAAAATGTTGAGAATTTGTTGGTGTTTGGTGATTTAAGCAGAGTTAGGAAATATATAGTTGCAATGACACTATAACACTGGAGAGAGCAAAATTCAGCAGTCTGTTTACAAATATACATAGAGAACACCATCTTAGACTCAGGACATAAAACTGGCAGGCATAACATGATACAATACAGAATACAGAATAAATGATCTGACTTTACAACAGATAGCTTGTCCGCTTCATTTAGGCATCCTTCAGTCTCAAGAGACTATGGTAACGTGCTCTGAATAGAGGACCTGGAACAGCCATCTAGTGTGACTGAGAAGGCCCAATTTGAGAGTGACAATCCCTTCCACACTGAAGACAAACACAATCTGTCCCCTGTCCAGTTCCCTGATTTTGCTGCTTTTGGGATTGCCCCTTGGCCTCGGCCTGCTGGACAAGGGTCGCTACAAAATGGGAGAGGCCATGGTGCACCGCCTGCCTCCAGGGCTGAACGCTCAGAGGTCAATGTTTCCCATCTGATGAGGTCCATTCCTAAGGCCTTCAGATCCCGCTTGCAGATCTCCTTGTATCGCAGCTGTGGTCTCCCTCTGGGGCGATTTCCCTGCACTCATTCTCCATACAGGAGATCTTTTGGAATCCGACCATCAGCCATTCTCACGACACACCCGAGCTAAACGTAGACGTCACTGTTTTCAGTAATGTATAGCATGCTAAAAATTCCAGATCGTTCTAGGACTACTCTATTTGGAACTTTGTCCTGCCAGGTGATGCCAAAAATGCATCGGAGGACAACACATCTGGGAACGTGTTCAGCTTCCTCTCCTGCCGTGCACAAAGGGTCCAGGACTCACTGCAGTACAGGAGTGTGCTCAGGACACAGGCTCTATAGGACCTGGATCTTGGTCTATGCCGTCAGCTTCTTATTGAAGCCATACTCTCTTCGTGAGTCTAGAGAACATGGTAGCTGCTTTGCCAATGCGTTTATCCAGCGCAACATCTAGGGGAAAGAGTGTCAGAGATCGTTGAGCCAAGGTACACAAAGTCATGAACAACCTCCAATTCTTGCGTGGGAGATGGTAATAGAGGGAGGTGAGTCCACGCCCTGGCCCATGACTTGTGTTTTCTTCAGGCTGATTTGTTAGGTCCAAAGTCTTGGCAGGGCCTTGCTAAAGCGATTCATGAGTTGTTGGAGGTCTTCAGCAGACTGGGCAACAACGGCTGCATCATCGGCGAAGAGGAACTCCTGCATGCATTTCAGTTGGACTTTGGTCTTTGCTCTCAGTCTAGAGAGATTAAAGAGCTTTCCATCTGATCCAGTCCGGAGATAGACACCTTCTGTTGCAGTTCCAAAGGCGTGCTTCAGCATGACAGCAAAAAAGATCCCAAACAGGGTCGGGCGCGAGGACACAGCCCTGTTTCACTCCGCTTCGGATGTCAAAGGGATCTGATGTCGAGCCATCAAAAACTACAGTGCCCTTCATTTCCTCATGAAAGGACCTGATGATGTTAAGGGAGAGGAGGGTGGACATCCAATCTTGGGAAGTATTTTAAAAAGGCCGTCCCTGCTGACCAAATCAAAGGCCTTTGTGAGATCTGTGAAGGCGACAAAGAGTGGATGTTGTTGTTCCCTGCATTTCTCCTGCAACTGTCTGAGGGAGAATACCATGTCAGTGGTGGATCTATGAGCTCGAAATCCACACTGTGATTCTGGATAGCCTCTGTCTGAAAGTCATTAGGGAACTAAGAATAAGACACAGTTGAGTGGAAAGATAAAAAGAGGGGTGTCTCCTTCTGTTATCATATTGGGGGTGCAAGGGAGAGCCTGTCACAGTAGATCATCCACCAAGCCATCTCTGCCCCAATAACCAAGCCTGGCGCCAGATTGAAAAGAGATCTGGGGGTAGTAGCCCCCCCAAAGAGTAAAACTCCCCCCGCTCTGAAAAGGTCAGAGACCCCAAAACCCTGAAGACAAGGCTGCTCCATTCACCCCACCATCCTGCTGGGAAAGCCTAGTGGCCCTGGTAGGCCAGACAGCCAGGTATATAAAATGAATGAATGAATGTATGAATGAACAAATAAATACATAAATAAAAGAATGCTACCGCTACTCTCCTGTTGCTGAAATGCAGAGCAGAAGGAAAATTAAGTGAAGGTTCCCCTGCTCCCAGTTCTGGCCCTCTCCTCATTATATCACTCTTTGTGTGGTTCAGCTCACAATCTTTGGGAGAACGGCACGCGGTGAGGAGCCTGGCAGCGGAAAGCAAACACTTGCCCTGTGATTTTCCTCCTGCTCAGGGTTTGTGAAACGGGGACACGAGCCATAGCTGTTAATGTTGCAGATAGTGGTTTTGTAAGCGGGGGGGGGGGGGGAAGCTTCTCCACTCCCCAACTCGCTTGTGCTTTATTTCACCTTTTCCACGAGTGACAGAACACGGAAAATTCAGCGGCTTGTCATCGCTTGGCTGGCCTTTCCCTTCCATCATTTAGGGTTCTATATCCCACCTTCTGTTTTGAATCACCCACTGGGACTCGCAAGGCAGAAAAGGAGAGACCCTCCCCTCCCACAACACACACACCCGGAAGCCCACGCAGCCATCTCTGCCCAGTCAGCCTGAGGCTCCAGGTCAGTCTGCGCATGCTCAGAGGAACAGGGACGATTTCCCGTCTCCCCTGACCGCTACTCCTCAGCCGAAGGCAGGGTGCTGCTTCATGGCCCTGGGAGGTGTGCCTCTCCACCCCCCCCCCCCCCATGCAAGAACCCATGAGAAGGCCCCCACCCTGTTGTAAAAAAAAAAAAAGACTGGTTCAATTTACTGTCTCAGGAACTCCTTCGGGCACCTGGAGAGAGAGAGAGAGAAGTCCAGCAACCCAACACAAGAACAACAGGGATTTTACAGGAAAGGGTTTTATTGAAAGAAAACGGTTTCTGCAGAAGGTGGATGACAGGAGGCTACACAGCTCCAATCACGACATCTCGGCAATAGAAAAGAAGAGGTTTACTCTTACAAGGCACAAATCGTAACAAACTCAAGAACTGGGAGAGGGAAGGCTCCGATTTCAGGCCCCCACTGGGGTGCCGCCATCTCCATGCCGTGAGGGAGCGGGCTGGGTGGGTGGGACTCCTCAGCCTTTGCCATCACCTTATTGATCTAACATATACAACAGAATATTGAAACAAGCCTGCTCTGAGAACACAGATCCTGCTTAACGTGGCCACTTCTAGCTATTATTGTGTCATCTAAACTTCCAAGCACTTCGTATCTGTGAAGAGTCTTCAGTCATCCTGGTGAGGGAGGTTATCTGGAAATTGAGTCCTGGGCAACTGGACTCAACTGGCAAAGCACGGAAGGGGAGCACAAGTACCCACCCACCCAACAAACTCAGCCCCCTCCCATGATATGCAGAGAAGCACACGTGGCCAGCTCTGCCAAGTCAGCCTGAGGCTGCAGGTCAGTCTGCGCATGCCCAGAGGAACAGGGACGATTGGCGTCTCCCTGATGCGAGACAGGAGGCGAGTTGGGGTCCCTGCTCGCTGGAGCGCCGTCCCTCCTCACCAAGGGAGCAGAGAGCGGAGGGGAAAGAGAACTCCTGTCGACGCCGGAGAAAGTCCCCGAGGAGTCGTTACCAGAAGCAGAGGCGGAAGAGATAGTAGAGGGCTTGAAGGAGCGGGAGAAGAATTGATAGGGAGAAGGGAGACATTACCCCCGGGTTGGAAGTGGATCTGGTTGCAGGATCCATGGACCCAGAGGTGGGAACGATGAAGAGTGCCCAGGGGAGAGGCAGACCACAGGAGACGATCTTGGGAGAGAGGCTCAATAGGACCGTAAAAGGAATGCTGAGGAAGCTCGTACAGGACAAAACCCGCCATTGGCAGACGTCGTTAGCCCCGCTGATGTTTGCAGTGAGAGAGGCACCCGAAGCTTCCACGGGGTTTCCCCCCCTTTGAACTGCTCTATGGGCGAAACCTGGGCACCTGATCACAACGCGCCTCTTCTTCAGCCGAAGACATGTTGCTGCTCCATGGCCTGGGAGGTGTGCTCATCCCACCCACCGTGGCAAGAACCCATGGGCAGTCCTACCACCGCACCCCACCTTAAGTCTGGCCAGTCCCACCAGGCTCGCTGAGGGCCTTGATGGCAGCTGCCACGTCAGCCACGGCCGCCGCGTTCATCTCGCAAGGGTAGAAGCCCTCCTGGAGGTTGTAGCGGGTGTGCACGGTCCGCACCACGGCTGGATGTCGCACCTGCTGCCTGGCGTCGACAAAGGCCTCCGGGTTGTCCTTTGGTGTATAGTGCATCACCACCAGGAGGACCTTCTGCTCACCTGGAAGGGGAAGGAGAAAAACAAAGCCTTGAGGGAGGGCAGGCCAAGACCCTCTTGGGTTTGTTTTTTTAAAGGTTGGCCCCCTGGAGAACCATTCCAGGGCAGGAGGGCAGTTCTGATGATGCCCTGAAGGCCCCAGAACCATTGGGCACCCGAGTCCCCCGAAGGTCAGAAAAGAGATCTTTACAAGCCAAGGTGAGGCTCTGGTGTCTTTCGCCTGAACCGAACCACTGGATCAAGGATGTAACATAAGGGGAACCGAAGAGGGAGCTTGGTGGGGGAGCAGTGGCAGAAACGCCACAAAAAAGGCCTGTGCCATCTTACCTATCTATCTATCTATCTATCTATCTATCTATCTATCTATCTATCTATCTATCTATCTATCTATCTATCTATCTATCTATCTATCTGTCTGTCTGTCTGTCTGTCTGTCTGTCTGTCTGTCTGTCTGTCTGTCTTAAAAGACATTTAAAGGTAAAAACAGTAAGTATACGAACACTAAAAGGATCACGAAGAGTCGGACACGACTTAATGATTAAACAACAACAACAACAAAAGGAACAAATGACACAAGCAACACCAAAACACTTTCAAAGCAGTCAGGCATAACAATCCATTAAGAAGGGAAAAAAAGACCTCTCAGGCAGCCGGTCAATTAAGCGAAAGCCCGCCTGAAGAGAGAGGTCTTGGCTTGTTTGCAGAAGGACAGCCAAGATGGGGCCAGGCTAGCCTCCAGTGGGAGGGAGTTCCACAGTCTGGGAGCAGCCGCAGAGAAGGCCCTCCTCTCCCGGGTCCCCACCAAGGGCACCTGTGAGGGGGGAGGCACCAAAAGGCCTCTGTATATGATCTTAACACTCCAGCCAGCTCATAGATGGAGATGCAGTCCTTGAGATCGCTTGGGCCCAGGCCCTTCAGGGCTTTATCGGTTAAAACCAGCACCTTGAATTCAATGGATCCGCAGCTGGTGGAGCTGCTGCAACAGGTTTTTTCTGTGATCTCTGTAACCGGCCCCAGTCAGCAACCTGGCTGGTGTGTTTTGGACCTGCTGAAGTTTCCTGACACCATCCAGAGGCAGCGCCACATAGAGTGCATTACAGTAATCCAGCCGGCCTGTGTCGCCTCTCCAGGAACCTTTGGTGTAAACCTTTGGAGACCTAAGTCTGCTTCTTCCCGTGCAGGAAGAAAGGGGGAACCCACAAGGAGAGACCTGTACATTCCTGGCCAGGTGAAAAAACAAACCAACAAAACAAAACAAACAAGACCCAAGGGCTGGCCAAGTAAGGAGAAGACCTCCTCCTTTTCTGCAGGGGGTGAAGATTCTCTAGTGCCCCAGCCTGGCCTTCATCTCTCTCTCTCCCTCTTTCCATGGTGCTTTGAAGACCTGGCTCACAAACAGCCTTCTTATTTCTCTTTCTGGAGCCGTGCCTTGAACCCAGGACCCACCTCTTGTGAACGTCCCCAGCTACCTTACCAACTTGCAGATATTTACAAAAGGGGCGGGCAGGCAGCCAACACCCTCCAGAATCACTACCGGGGCACAAGGGCGGATGAGCTCTTCAACCACAGACGTTCCTCTGTAAAGGTCTCCTCTCGCCCCAAACTCTGAAGCTTCCCCCTTTGGGAGCCTCGAGGCAGCGGGGAGCCTTTAAGGTCTAAAAATGGCTGCACCCGGGATCAGTGGTTGTGGTCCTCAGGCATCAGAGGCTCCCCTTGCCCTAAAGTTGCTTAAGGCTTCCAAAGGTTGATTGCCATCCTTCGGGAACCTTGGAAACTGGGGGAAAGGGGGACAAGGAAGCTTTTAAGATTAACACCTGCAGCTGGTGATGTCATCAGTCTTTACACCCACAGAGTTACTCAACAGGATATTGGCCACTGAATGTTAATTAGCTTGCTCATTATCAGAACAGCAAATGGCCCTTACAGGAAGGTGCTCCTTATTCACTGCTTTCCCCCCTGTGTTCCACTTCTCTCTGATCTTGCTCTATGCTCCTTTTAGTCTCCAACTACCTACATCTGCAGGCAGATGAAATATTTCCAGGTTTTGTCCCTGCTGGACAAGATTATGGGATACTTGGTGCAAAACATGAATTTCTGCCCCACCCCCTTTTTTCTCCTTATTTGCAGAAAGGCCCTTTCACTCTGTGCAAAAAGGCAGGGTTTCCCCCCCTATTATTGCTATGAATGAAAAAAGAGGGGGCTCGTGTTTCCAGTCTTGTGCAGGAGATAAAACTCAGCCAGCACTTGTCAATTTTGATGTGTTAAGACCACTTTTTTGATCAAGGAGGAGAAAATTTGTGGGTATTCATTACATTCTTTACTCTGACGTTGCCCCAAGAGTCTACCAATATTCTGGCTGCCACAGACAGACAGAACAGCTAACCCCATCCCATCCCCTCACCCGCAGAACCAACGACTCACCACTGAGCCCCTCAAGGGCGTTTTCGATGTCGGTGCCCATGCGGGAAGCTATGGGGCAGAAGAGCAGAAGGAGGTGCTTCGAGTTGTCTCTGAACTCTTTCACTTTTAGAGAGATTCTTTGATACAACAGGCGGCTTGAGACATTCTTTAAAAACTTCTCCTCACATCCCCCTGTAGTTGCGGCGGTCCGGACCTGGATGTGGAAGTCTGGAAAGGGAAGAAAAGAGAAGGAGCGGGACGGACATAATTCCCATTAACATCTCACACCGGAAGGAGAGAACGAGGGCCAGCCTGAAGGCCACCCTCCTGCCGACACCCAGGCTGACCGACAACTGTGGAGTCTCTGCTGTGGAACAGCTACACGGTGTGGTTGTCCTTGTGGTGAGATGTGCACCAGTAGCATGCTTTGCCACCCCCTCCCTCTCTCCCTTTCTCCCTTCATTCATACCAGAGAGCTGCAGAGTTATTGACATATATAAAATGCAGGTAAAATTAAAAACAACTTAACATATTACGGTAATTAGGGCCATTTTTTTCCTCCGAAGTACAGTGGACCCTCGACTTACAGACGGCTCGACCTGCAGACTTTTCGAGTTACAGACTTCTCTGGCCGCAAAATTTAGGTTCGACTTGCGGCCGGAGAATCGACCTACAGACCGGAAAATCAAACAAAATGGACCAAAAATGGCCGGTTACGGATTAATCGGTTTTCAATGCATTGTAGGTCAATGGAGCCTCGATCTACAGACTTTTCGACCTGCAGCCACCGTTCCAATATGGATTAATTCCGTAAGTCGAGGGTCCACTGTATGAGGATGATCAGATGGCCTGAGCGAGGCTGATGCTCAGCTTGTCTTAGCTCCAGCTCGGCATTTCCCTCACCCTTCGTTCTGATCTGTTGGGTGGTGGGTTTCTGTTGGAGACTCTAGTTTGCTCCGTTATTGAGAATGGGCCTGAAGTCTTTGGTTATCGACATCCCACCCTGAACCAACATAGGATCAGATTGAGGATATGCAGATACATTAAAAAAAATGCTGGCATTTTTAATATTTTAATTCCAAGCCTACCCTTCAGCAGAGATCTCACGGTACTTGGTTTGAAGGAAATATTGAGGCCTGATAAAGTCGGGATGTCCACAGCTAATCCGCCAAATGACCGATCATGTTCCTTCATTGCTGGTCTTCCAAGCCTCGGTCTTCTTCCAAGTTCTGTCAAGAAAAACAGTCTGTATTAGCGCAAGTGCTACCTTTCCGACGCTTTTCATTCAATGAAAAAGGCTGTAAATTTAAGATACCAATGAGTCAATCTTGGATTGGTATCTTTCATCCCATCCGGCCACTGTAATGGGGCCTGGTCAGTCATTCACGTGAAAGGAACGCCTAACAGTTCAAGGACTGCATGGCCCATTTGACTGCTAGGGCCTCGTTCTCTATGGTTGCATACCGTTGTTCCCTTGGGGCAGTTTTTAACTCAAATACATGATGGGATATTCCTTCCCTCTCTTCACTTGTTTCAAGACTGCCCCAACTCCTCAGTGAGAGGAGTTGGTTTACGCTATGAAGGGCAGATTGATGTCAGGGGCATGACGGCTAGGTAGGGCATTTAAAAGTCAAACGTGGCTTGCTCCTTAGCCCCCCATGGTACCGGAGTGCTTTTTTGGCTGAGCGTTTCCTAGTTAAGTTGTTCAACGGTGCTGCTATCTCTGCAAAGCTAGGTATGATTTAGCAGTAATATTCAGCCAACCCTAGAAAATGTAATACTTCTTTCTTATTTTGGGGAGGGGTCATTGATAAATCTTTCTCACTTTATTCCTCACTGGGCAAATATCTTGTTCTATTAGAAACCCCAAAAACTTTGTACTAGTTTAAGCCACTTTACATTTAGATGTATTCATTCTTAGAAGGGCTTTCCTCAACTCTTTCAAATCCCTTCTTAGATGTCTGAGATGCTCATCTCATCAGGCAATGTAAACCAGGATATAAGCTGCTGCGTACTCCTGGACGAGCTCTAACGCCCTGTTTTTGGAATGTAGCTGCAGCCCCATGCAATCCAAAATGCATGAACGTGAATTGGAATAGACCTTTGGGAGTAATGAACATGGTTTTCTCCTTATCTTCGGCCCTTTGGCATATTTGCCAATACTCCTTAGTTAGGTCTAGAGGGGACACAAACTTGGCTTCGCCTAAAGGTTCTAGCAAGTCCTGAGCTTTGGGCATGGGGTAGGCATTGAACTTGGACCCTACATGAAGGCATCTAAAATCTATACAGAAGAGAACACTCCAATCTGGCTTTGGAACTACTACTTGGCAACTTCTCCAGGGGATGTGCGATGGTTCTATTACTCCTAGTGCCACCATCACTTTGACTTCTTTATCTATAGTGTGTCTCAGGTGATGTGGACAGCTTTGCCCACCAGTTCTCACCAGTCTGTGGTGGAGTGTTAATGTGATGCTCTTGTAGGCATCCTTCAGTCTTGAAAGACTATGGTAACATGCTCTGAATAGAGGACTTGGAACAGCATCTCGTGTGGCTAAGAAGGCCAATTCGAGAGTGACCATCCCTTCCACACTGAAGACAAACACAGTCTGTCCTCTGTCCAGCTCCCTGATTTTGCTGCTTTCGTGACTGCCTCTTTGCCTCGGCCTGCTGGACAAGGGTCTCTTCAAATTGGGAGAGGCCATGATGCACCGCCTGCCTCCAGGCTGAACGCTCAGAGGTCAGGGTTTCCCATCTGTTGAGATCCATTCCTAAGGCCTTCAGATCCCGCTTGCAGATCTCCTCGTATCGCAGCTGTGGTCTCCCTCTGGGGCGATTTCCCTGCACTAATTCTCCGTACAGGAGATCTTTTGGAATCCGACCATCAGCCATTCTCACGACACACCCGAGCCAACGTAGACGTCACTGTTTCAGTAATGTATACATGCTAAAAATTCCAGATCGTTCTAGGACTACTCTATTTGGAACTTTGTCCTGCCAGGTGATGCCAGAAATGCATCGGAGACAACGCATATGGAAGGTGTTCAGCTTCCTCTCCTGCCGTGCACAAAGGGTCCAGGACTCACTGCAGTACAGGAGTGTGCTCAGGACACAGGCTCTATAGACCTGCATCTTGGTCTATGCCGTCAGCTTCTTGTTAAGCCATACTCTCTTTGTGAGTCTAGAGAACATGGTAGCTGCTTTGCCAATGCGTTTCTCCAGCTCGACATCTAGGGACAGAGTGTCAGAGATCGTTGAGCCGAGGTACACAAATGTGATGCTCTACCAGAGACCTAACTCTGGGACTGGTTGAGAATACATTGGAAAACTCCCTTTCTAATGCCGTTATTTGTTGTATTTGTTCTGCTTCCTAACTGTGCCTTTGCCTCTACCTTCCCTGGTGACCGCATCCAATCAGAGGTTTCAGGACCCAAATCCTTCTCCTCCAATTCTCCTAAAAAGGCCTCCCTTTCTTTCCACTCCTTCAACAGGTTCACGTGGAAAATGCCTCGCTTCTTCGCTTTGTTATACAAGCCCGTCTCATAGTCTACAGGTCCTCATCTGCCTTACTGCTTCGTAGGGACTTTGCCCCTTTGCAAAGTGTATCATCTTCTGAGGATGCTGAATGTCCTTTGAGGGGCATGCACAAGCTTCATGAACCGTTTCCTCCACTTCTGGGGCACCACAAACGGTCTCTTCCTTATGTATTCGGTGCAACAGACCTCCCCACAATTCAAAACCCACCATCCCTACTTCCACAGTCCGGTTGGGCTGTGTCCCTTGGAGGGCGTCTCGCAGAGAAGGGTCCTCTTGTTGCCAGTCGCCTCTGTTCCTGGGTTGTTCCTTCAACCAAATTGATCCCCCTCCCCACGTCCTCCAATTCTCCTTGTAGTCCCTCTTTCATTTGGACCGATGAATGGGCCCCTACCCAGTCTCGTCCTGTAGCAACCTCTCCTTTGCCAACCCTGGAACTCTTCCCACTTCTAGTCTTCTCTGCTTGCCGTGGAACTCCACGTTGGCCCAAGCCATCCTGTAGGACTTCTAGTCTCCAGGAACACCTTTGACCAACAAATCACCTTACATGGCGAGTGTGTCTGAAAAGCTCCAAAGGATTTTTGGTAAACACCACATACCCGTGCACTTCAAACCCACAAACACACTCAGGCAGAGACTCGCCTACCCCAACAACTGGAACCAGAACACAACAGGAGCAATACAGTGTATGTGGGCCAATGCAAAGAGGAGTGTTTGGAGCTCTACATTGGAGAAACCAAAGAGCCACTAAACAGGAGAAGGGCCCAGCACAGCAAGGGCAACGGCTCAAGGACCACAATCCACAGTGTTCCTTCATTTCAGGAACAAAGGACGCTCATTTGATGACCAAGAAGTACTCATTTTGGACCGAGAAGATAGGTGGTTTGAGAGAGGGGTCAGAGAGGCCATACATGTGCATAGAGAAAACCCCTCACTCAACAGGCCTTAGATACAATCTGTCTCCTATTTATCATGCTACCTTTTCACCTGTTACCTAGAAAGATCAGGATCACACCCACCAGAAAGACCACTGTTAATGACCCAGGACAATGGGCAGAGAAGGACCGCAGAGGTGGGATTTTCAGTCACCCTCCCCATCCATTGTCCATCTAAGGAGCCTATTCAGACCAGGGGGAAGTGAAATCAAGGTGGAAGATTTATCCGGGGTCTCCTGCCGACTCTCCTTCGACTGAAGAATCTACTTGGATGAGTAGTGAAATGTTTCAACTTAACAATGAAGAAGTCCAGTTGCCATGACTCGACATCCAAATAACTTCAGATGGATGACTGGGAATCTTTACAAATATAACACTGAAAATTCAGCTGTCTGTGATCACTTTGCTTGCATTTCCCTTTCATCGTTTGTGATTCTATATCCCCCTCCTTCTCTTGTGAATCACCCATTGGGACTGCAAAGCACAGAAGGAGAGCCCAACTACCCACCCACCCAACAAACTCAGCCCCCTCCCACGATATGCAGAGAAGCGCACGTGGCCAGCTCTGCCCAGTCAGCCTGAGGCTGCAGGTTGGTCTGCGCATGCCCAGAGGAACAGGGATGATTTCCGTCTCCCTGACCACAACAAGCACCTTCCTCAGCTGAAGAAACGGTGCTGCTCCATGGCCAGGGAGGTGTGTCAATCCCAGCCCTGATGCAAGAACCCATGGGAAGTCCGCTCCCTACACCCCACAATGTGCAAAGTCAGGCCAGTCCCAGCATGCACTGCAGCAATCCCCATCCGTGTCTGAAAAGTCCCCCCTCCAGCCCTTCCCCACAACGTGACATCACACCAGAAGGACACCAGAAACAGTTGAGTGAAACACCTCAGTGATCTTTACCAAGGTTTTGCAGAGCAGCTGCCACGTTGGCCACGGCCGCCTCGTTCATCTGGCAAGGGTAGAAGCCGTCCTGGAGGGTGTAGCGGGTGTGCACGGTCCGCACCACGGCTGGATGGGTCACCCGGTGCTTAGCGTCCACAGGGGTTCCTGGGTTGTCCTTTTGAACATAGTGCATCACCACCAAGAAGACCTTCTGCTCGCCTGGAAGAGGAAGGAGAGGAGCTGCCGTGAGACCAAGCCTTGGGGGAGTCCAGAGGAAAAGGGGGAACCCCCCCCCCCAAGGCTGGCCCTTTGGAACGGTTCTCAGGCAGGAGGCAGCTCAGGCTGATGATTTTTTTGGAGGGCTTGTCTTGATGCGTCAATACCCCTTTTTTGATCAAAGAGGAGAAAAATTGTGGCCGTTCATTATGTTTTCCACCCTGAAGTTGCCCCAAGAGGCTTCCGACAGTCTGTCCACCAAAGACAGACAAACGGCCACGCTAACTGATCCAGCGACTCACCACCGAGTCCCTCGAGGGCATTTTCAATGTCGTTGCACATGCGGGAAGCTATGGGGCAGAAGAGCAGAAGGGGGTTCCTCGAGGTTCCCCTGAATTCCTTCACTTGTAGAGAGACTCCTTGGCGGGACAGGCACTTTGAGACATCCTTTAAGAACTTCTCCTCGCAGCCACCCGTCTTCCCAGAGATCCAGAACTGGACACAGAAGTCTGGAAAGGGGGAGAGAAGAGAAGAGAGGAAAGGAGGGAGGGACACAATTCCCATTAACACCCCACACCTGAAGGAGAAACTGAGGGCCAGCCTGGATGCCACCCTCTTCCTGAAAACGCCCAGGCTGACGGGCAACTGTGGAGCCTCTCTCGTGGAAGAGACACCTCCCATGGTGGGCCTTGGGGTGAGATGGGCACCAGTCTAGCGTGTTTTGCCTCGGAATTAGGAGGATGATCACAGGGCCCGAGGGAGGCTGATGCTGAGCCTGTATGGGCTCCAGGCTTGGCTCTTCCCTCGGCCCCTGGTTCTGACCAGGTGGGCTGTGGGTTTCTGCCGGAGGCTCCGTCTCCCTGAATTGCTCTCAATGGGCCCAACGTGTTCTGTTGGCGACATCCCTCCCTGAAATCTCAGGATATGGGACAGGATCAAGGATATGCAAACACAGGAGAGAAATGCTGTTTTTATATATATATATTTCCATTCCTTCAGCAGAGATCCCAGGGCACTTTGTACGGAGGAAATATCTTGTCCTGATGAGGTTGAGGACGTCCACAGCGATCCTGCACCACTTCCAACCCTGGACACAAATATTCATGGGAGCCAGAAGCTCCTCTTCAGCCACTTGGCCCCCATTTACCCCCACCTCAGCGATACTGGCCTTGAATGGCTCTCTCTCAGCTCATCCCAAATGTCTTCTCAGACAGATAGAGGCAACCCTTTCCTTCTCCTTGTCTGCTCAGCCAGGATCTGGGGCCAGTGGGGCAGTTTGGGGTGACCCCTTGCTTCCAGCTGGCTCCCACCCCCATGAGGACCAGTGAGAATCCTGGCCTTGGACAGGCTGTGCAAGACTGCCGGGGGCGGGACGCACAACCTGTCTCAGGGTGGTGGGATCTGGCCCTTTTATGTGACTGGCTGAACATCCAACAGACTTTCCTTTAAATGACTGGCTGGCCAAGGGGATTTTAAAAAGCGTGTTTTGAATATTGCTCCTCAAGAGAGGAACAGGGATGATTTCCGTCTCCCTGACCACAACAAGCACCTTCCTCAGCTGAAGAAACGGTGCTGCTCCATGGCCAGGGAGGTGTGTCAATCCCAGCCCTGATGCAAGAACCTATGGGAAGTCCGCTCCCTACACCCCACAATGTGCAAAGTCAGGCCAGTCCCAGCATGCACTGCAGCAATCCCCATCCGGGTCTGAAAAGTGCCCCCTCCAGCCCTTCCCCACAACGTGACATCACACCAGAAGGACACCAGAAACAGCTGAGCGAAACACCTCAGTGATCTTTACCAAGGTTTTGCAGAGCAGCTGCCACGTGAGCCACGGCCGTCTTGTTCATCTCGCAAGCGTAGAATCCGTCCTGGAGGGTGTAGCGGGTGTGCACGGTCCGCACCACGGCTGGATGGGTCACCCACTGCTTAGCGTCCACAGGGGTTCCTGGGTTGTCCTTTTGAACATAGTGCATCACCACCAAGAAGACCTTCTGCTGGCCTGGAAGAGGAAGGAGAGGAGCCGCCGTGAGACCAAGCCTTGGGGGAGTCCAGAGGAAAAGGGGGGACCCCCCCCCAAGGCTGGCCCTTTGGAATGGTTCTCAGGCAGGAGGCAGCTCAGGCTGATGAGCAACCGGAGGGCCTGGCGCCATCAAGCACCTCAGGAACTCTTTACAAGCCAAGGAGAGGGTCTCGTGTCGTTTGCCTGCACTGAGCCACTGGATCATGGATCTAACGTAAGGGAAACCCAAGAGGGGTGTGTGTGTGTATGTGTGTGAGGGGAACAGTGGCAGGGAAAGTCACTATTATTATTATTATTATTATTATTATTATAATATCACCCATCTGGTAGCCAGGGCCACTCTGGGCGGTTTGCAACAGATAAACAAACAACAGAATAACAAAATAATACATATACGAAATAATAATAATACAATTGGGGCAAGGATATCATATCATAAAACTGTCGCCAAGAAGCTGCCCGGGAGGGACCGGTCGAGGGGTTCCCAGGTGTGGTGAATGCCTCCCTGCAGCGGGGTAGGATCCCGTCATGCTCAAAGGAGGCAAAGAAAGAGAATCCTGATGTTCAACTAATTTTAAACTTTTAAATTTACTTTGTGAATTTATACTGTACTTATATTGTATTTTATCGGGCCTTTGGCTGTAGAATAAATTTGTATTGTAAATTTTTTTTACCCCGCCTTTCTCCTTAGAAGTACCCAAGGTGATTTACAACAATTAAAAGCAATATTTAAAAGCAAAAACAAGGAGTATACAAATATTAAAGAAGAATTGAACAAGCATTGTATTTAAAATGGTCAATAAAATCCATACTAAACACTCATTTAAAAACAATAGAGCACAACAATCCATTGAAACAAAACAAAACACACAATTAGGCAACCATTCACTCATGGAAAGCTTGCAGGGTAAAATATTTTACATAGATAGATAGATTGCGGGACCTTCCATTCTATACAAAAAGGCATATATTTTTTTGTACTTTTTCCCCCAGCAGGAGGTAAAACTCACTGAGCACTTCTCAATTTTTTTGATCAGGTGTCTTGGTGCATCCAGACCGCCCCCCCCCTTTTTTTTTTAATCAAGGAGGAAGAAAATTGTGGGTACATTCTTCACCCTGAAGTGGCCCCAAGAATCTCCCAGCAGTCTGTAGCCAGAGATGGACCCACCCTCCCCACCCCCTTGAAATCAAGGACTTACCACCGAGTCCCTCAAGGGCATTTTCAATGTCATTGCGCATGCAGGAAGCGATGGGGCAGAAGAGCAGAAGGAGGTGCTTCGAGTTTTCCGTGAACGTCTCCACCTTGAGAGAGACCCCTTGGTAGTGCAGGAGCTTGGAGACGTCCTCTAAAAACTTCTCCTCACAGCCACCCGTCTTCCCAGAGATCCGGTACTGGACATGGAAGTCTGGAAAGGGAAGAGGAAAGAGGGAGGATGGACAAAACCCCCACTCATTCCCTCGCCCCTGGTTCTAACCTATTGGGTTGTGGGTTTTTGCAAACGGATTTATCTCCCTGAATTCCTCGGAATGGGTCCAACGTGTTTTGTGGGCTACATCCCACCCGGAAATCTCAGGGTACAGGACAGGATTAAGGCCATGCGAATACAGAAAAGACATGCTGGTGCATTTAATATTTCTATTCCTAGCCTGCCCATCAGTGGAGATCCCAGGACACTTTGCATGGAAGAAATATCGCGTCCCTCTGAGGTTTAGGACGTCCGAAGCGATCCTGCACCACTTCCAAACCTGGACAAGCTGAAGAAGAAGAGCTAGCCCACCACTGTGGGATTTATGTTTATTTTCTTTTATTTATTTTTAAAAAATTTATCCCACCTTTCTCCATAAAGACTGCAGCCTCCATCATGGGATCCTCCACAAGGGAGAATCAACCTCTTCCTGCTCACTGCCAATAAAATGTCCAACAGGAGCAGAGCAGAACGGCAGAATAGCTGGCTTGGAGGTATTCCGTGATATACTGTAATCTGCTGGAAAGACCCCACTTTCAATCCAGAAGCAGCCTGGTCCCTCCCAGTGGGAGCAGGGGGAGGAGAGCAGTCCTAACACCTCTCCCCTCCCACCTGCCCCAGCTCCCTCTGTGCGCCATTATTTTATCCTGCCCGCTCTCCCCTCTTTGCTGACTTCATCCCACTGGCTTCAAGCAAAGTCTCTTTGCTGGGAATAGGGGAGGAAGATGGGGAGGGAGGCAAAGGGGAAGGAAGGAAGGAAGGAAGGAAGGAAGGAAGGAAGGAAGGAAGGAAGGAAGGAAGGAAGGAAGGAAGGAAGGAAGGAAGGAAGGAAGGAAGGAAGGAAGGAAGGAAAAGAAAGTGAGAGGAAGGAAGGAAGGAAGGAAGGAAGGAAGGAAGGAAGGAAGGAAGGAAGGAAGGAAGGAAGGAAGGAAGGAAGGAAGGAAGGAAGGAAGGAAGGAAGGAAGGAAATGGCCAAACAGAGATGGGACCCAGGAAAAGCCTTGCCTGGAACCAGGAGAAGAGAATGCCAGGCTGAGTCTTTGAGATGTAAAGGGAAAGGAAAGGAAGCAGACAGGTAGGGGAGATGGAGGCGGGGCGGGGGGTGGGGTGGCCAGGTGGGGCTGACACCTGGGCAAGGAGATGCTGGGAACCTCCTTGGTGAAGGCCAGGAAAAAGCCCAGCCAGGCAGGGAACCGGGCCAACAGGATTGCAGGCGAACATGAGCCTTCAAGGAGCCGTGAGACTCCTTCTTTGGTTGTGTTCCCACCGACTGTCCAGGCTGCCCCTCTGGAAGAAAAACAGCCCCCCCCCCTGCAGAGTTTGCATGACCTGTCCTGACAAAGAACAGGAGGAACTTGGGAAAGTTGCTTGTCTGGACTACAACTCCCAGAAGTCCCCCAGCCAGCCTGGGGAGTGGGCTCTTGGTTCTCCTCACCACCCTCCTCCTCATTTCCCCCCCCCCCCCATTACGCTTGGTAATCTGTTCCTTATCTTTAACCGTGGGTCACCTTTGCCAGGACTTGTTCCTCTGGACCATGGAACTGATGTGGGCTGAGCTGTCTGCTGGGCTCCTGTGGCCTCCTGGCCTTTCCTGAGGTGCTCCAGCCCCCTATGTTTCAGCTGCAGGGCCCAGGTCCGGAGACCGGAGACCCGCTTCTCCTGCTGTTCACAGGCCTGCTTCTTCATCTCTTGGTTCTCAGCCTGGAGACCGGAGGTCACCTCCCTCCAGCACAAGGACCCGCTGTTTCAGAGGCTGGTTGTCATCTCAGGGACAGGCCACCTGCTCCTTCAGCTCCGGCGCCTCTTGCTTCAGAGAAGGACACCTGCACATTGAGAATTAGTGCAGACATGAGGGTCTCTCTCTCTCTGAAGCCTCTCCTGGCCCTCTCAATCCAAGATGAGTCTTCTCCCAGGACTGGGCCGTGAGTTGTACCCAGGAAGCCCACCCAGCCTTTCGGAGGAGGGACAAGGCCTCCCTTTGCATGACAAAAGCCCCCCCACCCCAGGCAGATCTTGGCTTCGCCCTGGGTTGGGCTTCTGGTGCCCACTCAGCTCCTGGTTTTCTGGCTGCAGCCGCGGGTTCTCCACCCACAGAGGGGGCACCACCAGCTCCAGAAGGGAGAGGGTTTGGCACCACCAGCAGAAGAGCCCAAAAGGCCCCCCCCCCCCCACCCCGAGAAAGGACAGGGAAAGGCAGGTCTTGCAGTGAGTGGAGTGGAGGACCAACGAAGACGTTTGGGCCAGGATGAATAAAAAAAATACCCAGGAAATCCAGAAACCCATGCAGAAAAGTAGAGCGCTTGGGTCATGAGGAGACCGGAATGAAAAAGTACCAATGTTGAGAACTACTATAACACGGGGAGCTCTGGTGGTGCCCAGACTCCAGTGGCACGGGGGGGGGGGGGGAGGAGGAGGAAGAAGAAGGAGGAGGAGGAAGAAGGAGGAAGAAGGAGGCGCCTCCTTGAAATGGGGGAAGGAGGGCTGCTTTGGACCAGCTCCCCGTTCTTTTGGGGGAGGAGGGAGAGGGACCTGCCAGGCGTCCAGGGAGGATGGCAGTCCCTCCCCTTCAGGTGGCGGTGGGCGCCCGGAGGTGGGACCTCTCGGAGGTGTTGGGAGGATACGCGATTTGGGGGGGGGGGGGAGACAGAGAGAGGAGGGGAGCTCCGTGACCCCCCCCCCCCCGAGGGAGGGAGGAGGGAAGAAGGTAGGGGGGCGCCTCTCCGCTCACCTGGGTCCCCGGGAAGGACCCGCCGCCCTCCCTCCTCCTCGCGCGAAGCCCCCCCCCCCTCCCGCCGGGCCTCGGGGGTCCCCCCCGGGTCCGGGGCTTCCTGCGCCCCTTCCTGCTGCCCAGCCGGCGGGGGGGCTGGACGTGCCCTGGACACGGCGGCCCCTTCTCGGCCCTTCCCGGCGGCCCGCCCGCTTCCTTTCGTCACCGCCGGGCCTCTCCTCGGACGGATGCAGACTCAGGATCCGGCGCAGGGGCGGGCGGAGGCTGCCGCGGAGGAAGGGAGGCGGAGGCGGAGGCGGGGGGGGGCAGGATCCCTCTCGGGTCGCGGAGTCTCCGCCGAGGCGGCCCCTTCTGTCGCCTCCGGGAGGCTCCCGAAAGGGAAGCCCGAGCCGGGGGGGGGGGGGGAGACACACACCGTCCGGATCGGGGCCCCGGGGCGCCTCTTGCTCAGGAGGACGCCCAGCCGCCTGCTTGGGAGAGAAAGGAAAGCGAAACCCTTCGGGGGCCCCCCCACCGCGTGTGTGTCGGGGGGGGGGGGGGGAAGAGACGGATCTTCCTGCTTCCGTGTCCTGCCTGGAGGTCGAGACCGCCCCGCTCGGGCACAGCACGCATCTGGGCGGTGTTCATAAGAAATACCCAGCTGGCACAAAATAAAACAGCGTTCAAAGGAGGATGCGGGACCACGGCGCTCTGCACATGCTTCAAAGGAGGATGCCCGGGAGGGCCCCTGGAAAGAGAGGCGTTTTCAGCAGCCTCTAAAAACGGGGCCGGGTGGAGCTTCCCCAGGAGGCGATTCCAGAGCCGGTCTTTTGTAGGGCCAGTGCCTCTTAATTGCACGTTCCGGGCAAAACGCCTCTTAAACCCTTTATTTTACAACAGGGACAGCTTTTGAGGGTGGACATATTGGGGAGTGGGGGGAGAGGAGAGAAGCTTTTCTCTGCCAGCTGCAGGGGGGGGGGGAAACTGGCCTGCCCCTTTTCATGCCCAAGAAGCAAGCGGATGCCTCATACAGGGGCCAAACAATTATCCCTTTATTTATTTATTTATTTATTACATTTATAGCCCACCCATCTAGTCATATAGACTACTCTGGGCGGGTAACAACATAACATTTAACAATTTACAGTTTAAAATAGCAATATATTACTAAAAACACAATAATCCAAGATGGAAAGAACACAAGAAACAAAAATTCAGACGGTGGGTGGAGGGAAGGCTTGCTTGGACAACCAGGTTTTCAATTGGCATTTAAAAATGCCCAGGGAAGGGGCCATGCGAATCTCAGGAGGGAGATTGTTCCAGAGACGAGGAGCCACTGCCGAGAAGGCCCGGTTTCTTGTTTTTTCCTTCCGGGCCTCCCTCGGCGTTAGGCTCCTCAGTCTCACCTCCTGGCTAGATCGGGTGATGCGGGTAGATCTAGGTGGGAGGAGGTGTTCCGTCAGGTAGCGAGGCCCTTGGGTAAGAGACACTGCTTTTTGAGCAAATGCTTGGTAAGTCCTGCATGTGGTGTGTCAGTTCTTTCTTCCTCAGGGTTCTTACTCAGCCACTAACACAACATTCATGCAACAGTCTATATAAATATAATTAATTCTCATAAAGCTCTCAAGAACAGTAAAGTGTCATAAGATATGCTGATTAAGGAGACAGTGAAGTATATAAACAGCTTGTTGTTGTTTAGTCGTTTAGTCATGTCTGACTCTTCGTGACCCCATGGACCAGAGCACGCCAGGCCCTCCTGTCTTCCACTGCCTCCCGGAGTTGGGTCAAATTCATGTTGGTCGCTTCGATGACATTGTCCAGCCATCTCGTCCTCTGTCGTCCCCTTCTCCTCTTGCCTTCACACTTTCCCAACATCAGGGTCTTTTCCAGGGATTCTTCTCTTCTCATGAGATGGCCAAAGTATTGGAGCCTCAACTTCAGGATCTGTCCTTCCAGTGAGCACTCAGGGTTGATTTCCTTCAGAATGGATAGGTTTGTTCTCCTTGCAGTCCAGGGGACTCTCAAGAGTCTCCTCCAGCACCACAATTCAAAAGCATCAATTCTTCGGCGGTCAGCCTTCTTTATGGTCCAGCTCTCACTTCCATACATCGCTACTGGAAAAACCATAGTTTTGACGATGCGGACCTTTGTCGGCAAGGTGATGTCTCTGCTTTTTAAGATGCTGTCTAGCACTTTTCAAATATTTGATGATGATCAGGGGGCTGGACACCAAGCCCTGTGAAAAAAGACTGAAAGAACTGGGCCTGTTTATCCTTGAGAAAATAAGACGGAGGGGAGAGAGGAGAGCACTTTTCGAATCCTTGAAAGGCTGTCCTAAAGAGGAGGGGCAGGATCTGTTCTCCATCATCCCAGAGTGCAGGACACGCAACAAAGGAAGCCAGATTTAGGCTGAAGATCAGGAAAAACTTCTTAACTGTTAGAGCAGCACGACAAGGGAACCCCTGACCTTCGGAGGCGCTGAGCACTCAGATGCTGGAGGCCTTCAAGAGAACATGGGACTACCCTCTGTCCAATCTGCTTTGATTTGGATTCCTGAATTGTCTCGATGGCCTTAGAGGCCCCTTCCAATTCCATCATCCTATGACTCTATGAGCTCCTGTAGAAAAACCAAAATCTATGTTAGGCATAATCTGAAAACTGACTAAAAATAACAGTGTGAACATCACGTTGTCCTTTACAGATACCGATACTGTTTGGCGTGGACTGATCCTGTCCCCTCCTGGGCCTGCTGCTGTTCTGCCTTTTACTCCCCAGTCCTTGCCTTTCCAATACAATGTTTCGTTCTTATGAATTTGTTGTTGTTGTTTAGTCGTTAAGTCGTGTCCGACTCTTAGTGACCCCATGGACCAGTGCACTCCAGGCCCTCCTGTCTTCCACTGCCTCCCGGAGTTGGGTCAAATTCATGTTGGTAGCTTCAGTGACCCTGTCCAACCATCTCGTCCTCTGTCGTCCCCTTCTCCTCTTGCCTTCACACTTTCCCAACATCAGGGTCTTTTCCAGGGAGTCTTCTCTTCTCATGAGATGGCCAAAGGATTGGAGCCTCAGCTTCAGGATCTGTCCTTCCAGGGAGCACTCAGGGTTGATTTCCTTCAGAACGGATAGGTTTGTTCTCCTTGCAGTCCAGGGGACTCTCAAGAGTCTCCTCCAGCACCACAATTCAAAAGCATCAATTCTTCGGCGGTCAGCCTTCTTTATGGTCCAGCTCTCACTTCCATACATCACTATGTATGGAAAAACCATAGCTTTCACTATGCGGACCTTTGTCAGCAAGGTGAGGTCTCTGCTTTTTAAGATGCTGTCTAGGTTTGTCATTGCTTTCCTCCCAAGAAGCAGGCGTCTTTTAATTTCATGGCTGCTGTCACCATCTGCAGTGATCATGGAGCCCAAGAAAGTAAAATCTGTCACTGCCTCCATATCTTCCCCTTCTATTTGCCAGGAGGTGATGGGACCAGTGGCCATGATCTTAGTTTTTTTGATGTTGAGCTTCAGACCATTTTTGGTGCTCTCCTCTTTCACTCTCATTAAGAGGTTCTTTAATTCCTCCTCATTTTCTGCCATCAGAGTGGTATCATCTGCATATCGGAGGTTGTTGATATTTCTTCCGGCAATCTTATTTCCAGTTTGGGATTCATCCAGTCCAGCCTTTCGCATGATGTATTCTGCATATAAGTTAAATAAGCCGGGAGACAATATGCAGCCTTGTCATACTCCTTTCCCAATTTTGAACCAAGCAGTTGTTCCATATCCAGTTCTAACTGTTCCTTCCTGTCCCACATATAGATTTCTCAGGAGATGGATAAGGTGGTCAGGCACTCCCATTTCTTTAAGAACTTGCCATAGTTTGCTGTGGTCCACACAGTCAAAGGCTTTTGCATAGTCAATGAAGCAGAAGTAGATGTTTTTCTGGAACTCTCTGGCTTTCTCCATAATCCAGTGCATGTTAGCAATTTGGTCTCTAGTTCCTCTGCCCCTTCGAAATCCAGCTTGTACTTCTGGGAGTTCTCGGTCCACATACTGCTGAAGCCTGCCTTGGAGGATTTTGAGCATAACCTTGCTAGCGTGTGAAATGAGTGCAATTGTACGGTAGTTGGAGCATTCTTTGGCACTGCCCTTCTTTGGGATTGGGATGTAGACTGATCTTTTTCAATCCTCTGGCCACTGCTGAGTTTTCCAAACTTGCTGGCATATTGAGTGTAGCACCTTAACAGCATCATCTTTTAAGATTTTAAATAGTTCAACTGGAATGACATCACCTCCACTGGCCTTGTTGTTAGCCATGTTTTCTAAGGCCCACTTGACTTCGCTCTCCAGGATGTCTGGCTCAAGGTCAGCAACCACACTATCTGGGTTGTCCGGGACATCCAGATCTTTCTGGTATAATTCCTCTATGTATTCTTGCCACCTCTTCTTGATGTCTTCTGCTTCTGTCAGGTCCCTGCCACTTTTGTCCTTTATCATATCAGTTCATTCTAGGACTACTCTATTTGGAACTTTGTCCTGCCAGGTGATACCAAAAATGCATCGGAGACAATGCATATGGAAGGTGTTCAGCTTCCTCTCCTGCCGTACACAAAGGGTCCAGGACTCACTGCAGTACAGGAGTGTGCTCAGGACACAGGCTCTATAGACCTGGATCTTGGTCTATGCTGTCAGCTTCTTATTAAGCCATACTCTCTTTGTGAGTCTAGAGAACATGGTAGCTGCTTTGCCAATGCGTTTATCCAGCTCGACATTGAGGGAGAGAGTGTCAGAGATCATTGAGCCAAGGTACACAAAGGTACCATTTCCAACGTTACACACGTTGGTACACACGTGGTACACACACGTTATCTAGAGTATATGTTAAATGAGGGGATTCTAGGGATAATTGACCCCCAAAAAGTAACATTTCCCCAGCTTGTGAAAGGACCCAGAGCCCAAAACCTTTGAGGAAACTCTGCTCTTCTCACCCTCTCCATCCTGGTGGGAAAAGCTACGGCTATTCTCCTCTTGCTGAAATGTAGAGCAGAAGGGAAATCGCATCAGGCCCCCTCCTCCTTGTTTAACCCTTTGAGTGGCTTAGCTCACACTCTGTCTGAGAACCGCATGTGGTGGGGACAGCCTGGCAGCGCAGAATTGACAGACGTGTGATTTTCCTTTTGCTCAGTGTTTCTGCAAAAACCGACTAGCGGTCCCTGTTAATGTTGGAAATGGTATTTTGCAAAGGGGAAAAAAAGCTTCTCTGCCGCCCAGCTCACTCGTGATTTATTTCACATTTTCTCATTAGCAACACAACACTGAAAATTCAGCTGCATGTCATAGCATTTCCCTTTCATCGTTTATGACTCGATATCCCACCTTTTGCTTTCAATCACCCACCGGGACTGCGAAGCACGGAAGGAGAGCAGAAGACCCACCCTAACCCACAACACACACAAAAGCACACGCGGCCAGCTCTGCCCAGTCGGACTGAGTGTGGTGGTTCCGTTGAGGGCTTAGCTGAGACCAGGCTGTAAGTGTGGAAAGGAAATAAGCCAGAGAGTGCAGCTGGAAGTGATGACGAATCATCACGGCTCCATATAGGTTTGGCTCCTGTGCGAGATCAGTGCGGGAAGCAACTGTTGTTTTCGGATGCTATGGTTTGGGGACTGCTGCATGAAATCTTCTGGATGTCTCTTGTCCGTCGGACCGGACCTTGATGGGTGTGATTCACGACACTGAGGCTCCAGGTCAGTTTGTGCATGCCCAGAGGAACAGGGTTGTTTTGCCTCTTCCTGGTCACTACTAGCATCCTTCTCAGCATGGGAGGTGGGTCAGTGCAAGAACCTATTGGAAGTTCCCCCTGCCATGTGCTAGGTCTGGCCATTCCCAGCATGCACTGCAGCAATCCCCATCCGTGTCTTAAAAGCCCCCCTCCTGGCCCTTCCCCACAACATGACATCACACAAGAAGGACTCGGTGAGCCGCAGAGTCCCCCCTCATTGAACTTTCACATGGTCCTTGATGGCAGCTGCCACGTCAGCCACGGCCGCTTCGTTCATCTCGCAAGGGTAGAAGCCCTCCTGGAGGGTGTAGCGCGTGTGCACGGTCCGCTCCATGGCAGGATGGGGCACCCGTTGCCTGGAATCCACAAAGGCCCCCGGGTTGTCCTTTGGGATCAAGTCCATCACCACCAAGAGGACCTTCTGCTCACCTGGAAGAGGAAAGGAAAAGAGCAGCCGTGAGACGAAGACTGAGCGGAAGGCCAGCAAAAATAGGGGGGGAACCTCAAGGCAGGCTCTGGGGGACAGTTCTGGGGGGAAGGAGGATGCACGTGTTGATGAAACAGAGGCCCTGGGCCAGTGAGCCCCTCAGTCTACTGATGGGAACAAAGGAAACATGTCCAACCCAGGGAAAGATGATGAGTCTTTTACGTGGGGTGACCCACAGGATCATAGAGATGGCACCAGGGATAGGATGGGAGCAACAGGAGGGAGGAGAACGCCCCAAAACGGACTGTGCCATCCTTTAGGCCAACACATATTTTTTTTTAATGGATAGACTCCCATATTCCTAACTTGCGGCAGTGGGTCGGAGGGGATGTTTCACCCAAACCTTCCCCTCTCTCTCTCTTCTTCCAAATCATTTTGAGATCCCAGCTTGGAACTCACCTTCCTGTTTATCTTTCTAGACCTACAGCTTGAACCAGGGCCCAGGGGTTGTGAACCTCTCCAGAGGCCTCCTCCGCTTGCAGATGTTTCCAAATGGGGCAGGCAAGACCCCTTTTTCGATCAAGGAGAAGAACGTTTGTGGGTATTCATTACGTTCTTCACCCTGAAGTTGCCCCAAGAGGCTACCAACAATTGGACAGCCACAGACAGTGGCAATGGCCACCCCCACCCCCCAAAAAACTAACTAACTACTTACCACCGAGTCCCTCGAGGGCGTTTTCAATGTCGGTGCCCTTGCGGGAAGCTATGGGGCAGAAGAGCAGAAGGAGGTCCTTTGAGTTCTCTGCAAACTCCTTCACTTGTAGAGAGACTCCTTGGCGGGACAGGAGCTCTGAGACATCCTTTAAGAACTTCTCCTCACATCCACCCGTCTTCCCAGAGATCCGGAACTGGACACAGAAGTCTGTAAAGAGAAGAGAAACTAGAGGGTAAGGGTGACATTCTCATTAATCCATACCTAGATAAGAAAGTCTGGAAAGGGAAGGGAAGAGGAGAGGAGAGAAGGAGGGGGGGGGGGAGGGACAACGTTCCCATTAAAATCTCACACCCGAAGGAAAAACCGAAGGCCAGCTTGAATTATATCCCCTTCTGGAAAAAGACCAGGCTGACCGGCAACTGTGGAAGAGACACACTCCATGGTTGTTCTTGTGGTGAGATGTACGCCAGTATAGGGTGTTTTGCCTCTGAATCAGGAGGATGATCACAGGGCCTGAGGGAGGCTCACACTGAGCTTATATCGGCACCTGCTTGGCTCTTCCCTCGGCCCCTGGTTCTGACCTGGTGGGCTGTGGGATTCTGCCGGAGGCTCCATCTCCCTGAATTGGTATGAGTGGGTCCAATGTGTTCTGTTGGCGACACCCCTCCCTGAAATCTCGGGATGCAGGATAGGGGGATAGGATGGTCTTTTTAATATTTCCCTTCCTAGCCTGCCCATCGGTGGAGATCCCAGGACACTTTGTATGGAGGGAATATCCTGTCCTATTGAGGTCAGGACGTCCGCAGCGGTCCTGCACCACTTCCAGCCCTGGAGACAAATATCCAGGATAGCCAGAAGCTCTTCTTCTTCAGCCACTTGGCCCCCACGTACCCCCACCCTCAGAGACACTGCTCCGGAATGGCTCTCTCTGAGCTCATCCCAAAGGTCTTCCCATCCTGCCTTCCTGCCCCCTTTGTGCAGGGCCAGGAGCTCAAGGGCAGTGGGTCAGTTAGGGGGTCTCCCCTGCCCCCCAGCTGGCTCCCGCCGCCACTTGTACGCTGTACGCAGAGCCAGGAGCTCAAGGAGCAGCTGGCACCCACCACCATGAGTACCAACGTGATGACTGCCCTTGAGCAGAGGAAGCAGACAAGACACCCCAGCTCTCAGGTCTGGATTGGGCCACAAGCCCCACGACGGGTCACCCGGGCAAAATCCAAAACGCAGAGGAAGGCACGAACTTCTGTGGGACCCATTTCAACTCTACTGTGGTGTGTAAGCTTTTGGGTTCTGCAGGGCTCTTCATCAAGCCAGGTGAGGAAGAGGCTGAAGAAGAAGAGCTCGCCCCGCCCACTGGTGGAATTACCGGGGGGGGTGGGGTTGTTCCTCAGAAAGATATTCCCTCCTCCCTGATTGAATTCTCGTTGCCTTTGTTTCTGTGACTATGGATTCCAGCTTGGCCCGTCCTTCTGCCGAGGCTCCTGCCCTCTCTACGTCTGAGCACCTCCATGGGTTATCCATGCAAAAAAGCTCCCGACAGAGAGGAGGGGAAGAGGGTGCATTGCTGCCCCAACCTGTCCACTTTGGGGGCCACGGGTTACACTCAGGGCAACCCACCAAGCTCAGGGGAGTTCAGCTGCCCCTCTCCTCCCCAGGACCCACTGATCCCCACGGCTGCCCCATGGGGTGGGTTCTGCCGAACTCCAGGACCTTTCCACTAGACACAGGTATCTCTGGTGGGGTGGGGGCAATGATGCCTGTGACATGCAGGGTGGTGGGATCAGGTGCTTTTACGTGACTGGCTGAACATCACCTGAATACTTTTAATTATTATTATAACTGCACACTGTTCTTTCCAACTTATGGTAACCCTCTGGAGGGTTTAAAAGCTCAAAGCTCTCAGGATTGATTTCCCTTTCCCTTCTTCTGGGGGTACTTCGGGGACCCCCATGCAGCTTGCCCAAGGCTCGCAGGCTGCCTCTCCTCCTGTGGGGCACAGAGGGGGAATCGAACTCCCAACCTCTGGCCAGAGGCCGGAGTCACTGAACTCTCCGGGCAGCTCTTGGGGAGGGCCATATCAAAACCATTCAAGGGGACAGAAGAGACCGAGAAAAGGCCGTGTGGCACCAGGGAGAGAAAGAGGATTGACTTCTCCTCACTCCTTGGGAGCTGCAGCCTCCATCACGGGAACCTCCACAAGGGAGCTCCCGGATGTTCCAGCTCAGCCCCAAGAGAAGGTCTTGGCCAGGAGCCTCGTCCACTACAGGCAGAGCAGAACGGCCTGCTTGCTGGCATTCCCTGATAGAACGAGCATCTTCTGACACAGGCTGGAGACCCCCCTCCCTCCATTCAGAAGCCGCCTGGTCTCTCCCAGTGGGAGGAGGAGGAGGAAGCTGGCCCTGGCACCTGGCGGATGCTCCTCCCATCTCCTCCCTTTGCCCCCACCTGCCCCAGCCCCCTCGGTGCCCCATTGCTTCCTCCTGCTGGCTCAGGGCAAAGTCTCTTGGCTAGGAACTGGGGAGGAAGAGGAGGAGGGTGGCAAAGGGAAAGGCAGGCAGGCAGGCAGGCAGGCAGGGAAGGGGAAATGGCCAAACAGAGATGGGACCCAGGAAAAGCCTTGCCTGGAACCAGGAGAAGAGAATGCCAGGCTGAGTCTTTGAGATGTAAAGGGAAAGGAAAGGAAGCAGACAGGTAGGGGAGATGGAGGCGGGGTGGGGGTGGGGTGGCCAGGTGGGGCTGACACCTGGGCAAGGAGATGCTGGGAACCTCCTTGGTGAAGGCCAGGAAAAAGCCCAGCCAGGCAGGGAACCGGGCCAACAGGATTGCAGGCGAACATGAGCCTTCAAGGAGCCCTGAGACTCCTTCTTTGGTTGTGTTCCCACCGACTGTCCAGGCTGCCCCTCTGGAAGAAAAACAGCCCCCCCCCCCCTGCAGAGTTTGCATGACCTGTCCTGACAAAGAAGAGGCGGAACTTGGGAAAGTTGCTTGTCTGGACTACAACTCCCAGAAGTCCCCCAGCCAGCTGGGCGGGCTCTTGCCTTTTCCCCAGCACCCCCACCCTCCTCATTTTTCCCAGGGGTCTCATTGCGCTTTGCGACCTGTTCCTCATCCTCAAGACTCGGTCACCTTGATCAGGAGTGGTTCTTCTGAACCATGATGGCCACAGAGGTGATTTTTGTGGCGCTGTTTGCTTGCCTGCCAACCTAGCCGTTCGAAAGCATGTAAAAACACGAGTAGATAAACAGGTACCACCATGGTGGGAAGGTCACGGCATTCCGTGTCTAGTCCCGTTGGCCATGTGACCACGGAAACTGTCTTCGGACAAACGCTGGCTCTACGGCTTGGAAACGGGGATGAGCACCGCACCCTAGAGTCGGACACGACTGGACTAAATGTCAAGGGGATCCTACTTACCTTTACCTTGCTTGGCTCCAAAGGCTTTCAGGATATTTCTGAGCAGTGGCAGCTCCTCCACCCACGCACATACTTGTCCCTTCCACTCCTTCAAGCGATGGGGCACCAAATTCTTCCACTGGTTTCCCAGTTATTTTCAGTGGAAAGAGAAAAAGAATGATACAGCAACCACATCGGTGAAGTGGGGATCAGGATCTTACCCTATGGAGTAAGGTGTCTTGGGGAATGACTGAGCCAATGATAACAGGGCCCTTGAGAACCAAGGCAGGCGGGAGGTCCCCCCCCCCCTCTCTCAAGCGTGTCCTCGCCCACTCAGTCCAAGGTGAGTCTTCTCCCAGGACCGGGGCGTGAGCTGAGGAGGCCCAGCCTTCCTGAGAAAGTGATGTTGTCTCTTTTTGCACCATGAAAGCGCCAAGGCTGCTCTTGGCTTAGCCCTCGGCTGGGCTCCTTCCACCCACTCAGCTCTCCTGCCTCTCTGGCTGCGGCTGCTGGTTCTCCACCCACAGACGGGGCACCTGCAGGTCCAGAAAGGGTGAGGATTCCCTGGTGTTTGTTGTCGTTGTATGGGGTGGCAAACTAAAACGAGGGCTTGTTACGGCGGATCGTTCAGGGCCACCTAAGTGAGGAAAGCAAGTGTTGGAAGGAGGAGAACGGCCAGCCAGGAACCCTTGGTGTGTATGTGTGTTTGTTTAGAGGCAGAGTAACAGCCTTCTTGTTTAAGTGGCACAACCGGGGTGGGGGGGGGGGGTGGGGCTCAACCTCTCTGATGGAGGAAGAGGAGGAAGGAGGAGGAAGGCTGTGTCAGGTGGTGTCTTTCAAAGGCACTGGACGCTACCTAGGTTTCCATGGTGAGCACCGGATCAAGATGGACCCCCAAACTGCGAACCTCACTCTTCAGGAGGAGACCTCTCCCCCCCCACACACACACACAGAGCTTGGCCCCTAGGTAGCTTCTCACACCTGACAGGTGAACCAGTGTCCTCAGGCGTCAGTCTTTGTGGGGTGCAGCCCACTTTGCCGAAGCCCACTCAGTGACTTCCGGGCAGCTTACCTCATAAGGCCATTGCGAGAATGAAAGGGTGGCCGGCCAGGGGAGGTGGACTCTGACCCAGGTCCAGATAGTCAGAAGACACCTGCAAAAAACCTGGAAGGCATGAACAGATAAGAAGGATTAAAGGAGTGGCCCAGACACTCTCGGATTGGGGCCAAGCAGGGGAAAAGACAGGCGGGCTGATGGGGCCCAGCCAGGCTGGCCTCTGCACCCCCCCCCGGGAGGGAGAGGGTGTCTGGCCCCCTTGGCTGTGGGGAGGAGGGGGCTTGGGGGCCAGCCGGGAGGGGGGGACGGGAGCTAAAGGGGCTCACTTTCGCTTTCCCCGATATCCGGGAAGGAGGGGTTTGTTCCTGGATGGAGAGACTGCCTCCCCCCACGCGGGAGGAGGGACCCATTGGGTGCAAGGGTAGGGCTCTCTGCCCATGCTCAGAGGCTTCTCCTCTTGCGGCCGTCCCAGGGACAGAGGCCAGCACTTTCTTCGCTGCAGCCCAGAGGACAGGCGTGCCTCTGAGCATGCACAGAGGGCCCCGCTCCCCACAGTCCCGCCTCCCTTCGGACCTCTCCGGGTGACCCGGGCCGGGCAGGGTCTCTCCGCCGAAGTCCCCGGCCCACCTCCCGGGGTTGTTGTGAGGCGAAGCAGGAAGAGGGGAGCTAGGCGAGACCCCTGAGCTCACGGGAGGGAAGGGGGTGTGTATGTGGGGAGGAAGGATGATGGGTGGCCAGAAAGGAAGGAGGAAGGGGGGGGGGAAGGGGTCGCCCCTCCGCTCACCCGCAGCAGCCAAACCGCCGCCTGCCAGAGAAGCGAGAGGAGCCCGGCCATGGCGCGGCGCCTCCGTCCCTGGGGACCCTCCGGGGCGCGTTCCCCGCCGGTGCCTCCCGCCGCCTCTGCTTCCGATCCGGCGGCGTCCCCGGAGGGGTGGGCGAGAGAGAGGCGCTTGACAAAGGGGGCGACCCTCCTGCCCTTCCCGGTCGCCCAGCGGCCTCCCTTCGCTTCAAGGGAGAAAAGAGAAAGCGAAAGTGACGGGGCAGGAGGGAGGGAGGGAGGGAGGCGGGGCGGAGGGAGGTCCGGGATCCCTAGGCATGGGCAGAGTGCAGAGCGTGCGCAGAGCGCCCCCCCCTTTGCCCAGCGAGGGACAGGACGCAGGAAGGCTCCGGAGGGGCTGCTCCTGACCGTCTCCCCAACGCCCCCCCCTCCCCAGATGCCGGAGAGGATGCTCGGACAGGAGTCCTGTGTGTGGTTGGGGGTGGGGGTGGTTCGGAGCTGCCCTATTTAGAAGCGACCCTAATCGAGGGTTCAAGACAAGTGAGACATCTAAGGAATGATTTTACCAATTTCCCCCACCCCCACCCCATGAGTTTCCATGGCTGAGCGAGGATTCGAACCCAGGCCTCCAGAGTCCTAGTCCGTCACTCGATCCGCTGCGACCCACACGGGGGACCCTTTTATAGACCTCCCGGGCCAAGGTGAGAAGCCTCCGCTTCTCCGCAATTCTCCCAGGAAAGGGTCAGTCCCGGCAGGAAGCCAGACCAGCCTTGGCGAGCATTTCACCCCACCCCCACCCCCGGGTCTGAGTCTAATTCGTTTCATTGTTGCAAGAATTCCAGGCAAACATCCGGCTCGTTTCTTCTACAAGCCTCTCTATCAGCTCCGTGTGAATAAAAGGATTCCAGAGTTGTTGGAACGTCCACAGCTCTTACAATGGTCAGAAACATTGTAGCCAAACATCTTTACATTCAAAGGTTTTGTAAAAATGTAGGCTCGTAACTTAGGCAGGGGTCCCCAACCTTGGGCCTCCAGATGTTCTTGGACTTCAGCTCCCAGAAATCCTGGCCAGCAGAGGTGGTGGTGAAGGCTTCTGGGAGTTGCAGTCCAAGAACATCTGGAGGCCCAAGGTTGGGGACCCCTAACTTAGGGCACCGACAAGGGAATGCGGGAGGGGGGGCACCGCAGAGTTTTTTCCACTGCCGGATTTACCGTGCATGGACCAGGGGTGCAAATGGTGCACCCTGCTTTAAAAACAACCCACCTCCATCCACCCATCCCCCTCCTCTCCTTCCCTCCCTCTGTCCCTCAGCCTCCCGCCCCCCCCCCCCAAGACAACCACCTCTCTACTAAAGTAACGGAGGACGAACCAGTGAAAACTAGAAAGTCTAATGCTGCAGCCGCTGGAGGGTCCTCGGACCTCGAACTTCCACCCGGGATATCGCGAGACAGATCAGTCTCTCGAGACTTGCAAGTAGGGGGGGGGTGTGTGGAAAGCCAGGTTACTTAAGGCAGTGGTCCCCAACCTTGGGCCTCCAGATGTTCTTAACCTTCAGCTCCCAGAAATCCTGGCCAGCAGAGGTGTTGGTGAAGGCTTCTGGGAGTTGTAGTCCAAGAACATCTGGAGGCCCAAGGTTGGGGACCACTGACTTAAGGGGCTTTCCATCCTAACGCCGCCCTCTTCTTTTTCGGGCAACCGAGAGCGAAGGAGTCAGTGCGCGGTTGACATGGCTTCTAGCTCCGCCACCGGGCGAATGAGCGTTGCGAGGACTGGGAGGGCAGCATCGGCTCCCTCCCAGGGTTTGAGTCGTTCTCTTCTCGATTTATTTTGCTGATTTTCCTTTTAAATTCTACTAATTAATTGAGTTGCATTATTTAATTGTTTTACTCTATTTCCCAATATATACTGTTTATTTAGAGCGGATAATTTCTCTGCCAGCTGCTGGGGGGGGGGGGAGGGACCTGGCCTGCCCCCTTTCATGCCAAAGAAGCAGGCAGCTCTCTCATGAGGGGGGTGGTGGGGGAGTCAACAGGTTGTCCCCTGGATAAGAGATGCTCCTCTTAGAACCAAAGGTTGGTAAGTGCTGGATGGGGTGCGTCCTTTCTTTCCTGCTCATGGCTTCCACGCAGTCGGTAACACCACCTCCATGCAACTGTGTACTGTATATAAACATGCTTTATACATTAACATTCCAGTGCAATCAAGGGGTTAAGAAATGAGTGGAAGAATTGCAAGAAGGCAGAGTCCAGGAATGACAGGCAAAAAGAAGAAAAATGGTGTTTGGAAATTATTCCATTTGGAAGGCTCCCCTGCTGTTCACATTCTCTAGGCACCAGAATCAGTCTTGGTTCCCTTTGACACGAAGGACCAAAACCTGGCCGTATCTCTTTTCAAAGCGGCTGCACCTAACTCTGACCAAGATTTCCTTAGGTGTTCTTCCTTCTTCTGCCGAAGCAGGATTTTATATTCTCTGCAGAGCTGGACATAGGAAGGAAAGTCTTCTGGCGAATCCTCTAACCTCAGTCTCCTGATTGCTCCTGCCAGGATACGTTTCTGGGTGGCACACTGGGCCTCAAACCATCCCTGATAGACTTACACTTATCAGTCTCTGTTTGCAAACACCTCTTAAGTAAAAGAAAGAAAGGGAGACTTTTTGGGCCATTCACCTGGGTCTCTCTTGCATGGGGGGAAATACGTGAAAAGGACATTCGGAGGAAGGGAGGATGACACGAGGGGCAGAATATTCCTCTGGGTCCGGAGGCGCGGGCCGGCTTTTGCAAGGGGTCCTCGCCCCCCCCCCACGAGCGCGCCCTCTCCCGGGCCGGGGGCTCCTCCCCGAGCGCCGCCCGGGACCGCGCACGAAGGGGCGGGGGCGTGGCTCTCTGCGTGGGGGAGGCCCCCAGAGGGGCCCGTCGGAGACCCAGGGACAATAAGGAAAAGGGAAAGCAAGAATGCAAGGGGGGTTGGCATAAAATGAACAACCCCCGGCCAACTGTTCAAAAAAGAAACCATGAACACCAGAGAGAGGGATGGCTTTCTACCTTGCATACTCCAGAATCCCAGACATCTTTGAAGCCTAGAGGGTCTGCTTCCTGTCCTACAGAGGACCCATGGAAAGGGTGTCACCCAAACCAGCCCATGGGTATTGCACTTCCTTCTGCCCAAGGAGGAACCGTTCGAAGGGGAAGACAGACTGGGGACGGGGGAGTTTACACCCTCTACCTGGGTGGCTCCTTGGTCCAAGGCTGCCCTGCCCTAGTTACAGCTCTGATTTGATTCTTCTGAAAGGGGTTCAATTTAAGTCTTTTTTGAGTGGCTACACATCTCCTGAACCCCTGCCTCTTTTCCTATGTTTTACCCAGGGTGATTTCAACTGAGCGCTAATGAATTTTGCACCCTTGGTCTAGCTTGCTCAGTTCGCTCGTCCTTCCGCAGTCCCAGCCCCGGCCACAGGCCATCTGGGAAAGGAAGACCTCCCCATTTCCCTCTTCAATCCAAACCCACAACCGGGGGAAAAGAACTCGAGCGGGGCAGACCGTAGCGAGAGGCCATGTTCCCGAGGATCCTCAGCAGCACGGGATGGGGCGGGATCTCCCTCTTCACAAAGAGGCTTTGGAGATGGGCCATCACCTCTTCGAAATGGCCCTTGGCCAAAGAGAGAAGAACTTCGCCGGCTTGCATACTGACTTCTTCCAGAGCTCCCTAAGGAAGGAAATCAGGCCATGACGTCATTGCTCCCTTCTTGATCCACTTGCAAGGTTTAAGCGAAAGACGGGCTTTCGGAGAACAGAGGTTGGGAAGGTTTGGGCTATCAATGGCCAGAACCCCACAGCCGGTCAGGTTGGTAACCAGGATAACTAGGGGTTTCTGGGAACAGTCACCTTAAAACATTTAAAAAAGAAAAGAAAATCTCAACCTCTGGATTGATTAATTGTTCTAAAAGCACCTATAAGTGCTGGGGAAATGGCCCCAGTGTGCACCGTCCCAATTGACCTGTGCTCAGATGTACCCAAATCATGCCGTGAGAAACGAAAACCACCTGAACTTATTTCCACCCTGTTATTGCAAGGATCACCACTAGAGATGGGGACGAATCACCAGTTTGATGAGTCGTCCCGCTTCGTGATCCGTCAAAGTTGACGAAGCACGAAGCACAAATCTCCTCCCCGTGAACCGATGAAACACGAATTTATTTGTTGGTTCATGGGGGAGGTAGGACGGCGGGAGGCTGTCTAAAAAAAAAAAAAGCTGACCCATCCAGTCCCACCGCCTGGCCCCCTGCCCACTTCCCACTACCCCTGCGGCTACTACCGCTGCCGCTTCCACCACCATCCACGGAAGCCTCCGCAGTCACCCTCCAGCCCTGCGTGCTGCGATGGCCTCCCCCGCTACGGCCTGCCTTAAGGGAATCCAGGCTGCCCTTTGCAAAGATGGTGGCTGCAGCTTCCCTGCCATAAAAGAAGCCGAAATGGGAAATGGTACAAGGGGTGTTCTGGATTGGACTTCCCCCCTAAGTGCCCTGATCTGGGAACTAAGCCCCACAGCACCTGGTCTGCGATTTCCATTCCTATCCACCTGGTCAGGTCCTATCAGAGGTGCACTCCTGTGCACCTCGAAGAACTCAGAAGAAAGCCTTTCAAACAAATCTCTGTTGATTTTGCAAAATGGCTTCCTACCTCTTCCAACATCTCTTCAATCAAGAGACTGACCAGCAGGTTGGTCTTCCCCTCTCCAGCTATGAGGATCAGATGTTGGGCAGCCTGATCAGCATCTTTCAGGCATTTCAGCTGGATGCTGATCTGATGGATAAGGTCTGAAAGAGGGGGAAAAACGTTATTGGTGGTTACTTGTTTAACAATACGCTACCTGGCCACAATAAGCACTAGAGAGGAAGCCTATAAGGCCATTGAGACCAACTCCCTGCTCCCTGAAGGCAGGAATCCAAATCAAACTACGTATATCTAAGAGATGGCTGTCTAACTTTCCCTGAATGCTTCCACTGTTGAAATGCGCACCTCCCAAAGTATAATTGGAGCCATTGGCATTCTGCTCTAACAGTCAGGAAGTTCTTTCCTGATATTCAGCTGAATTCTGGCTTCCTCTTCCTTGAGCCCATTCTTATGCACTCTGGAAAGACTGAGAAGAGATCCTGCCCCTCCTCTGTAGGGCACCCTTTCCAGTCTTTGAAGAGTGCTATTCTATTCCCCCCCCCCATCTTCTTTTCCCAAGGCTAACACGCCACCAGATCTTTCAGTCTTTCTTCATAGAGTTTGGTTGCCAGTCCCCTGATCCTCCTTGTTGCCCGTCTTGGCACCTGTTCCAGTTGGTCTGCATCTGCATTTGGACATCTGTCTGCGGAGCCAGACCCTGGGAGTTCGATTCCCCACGATGTGCCTCCTTGACAGGGGCTGGACTCGATCATCCAGAGGGTCCCGTCCAGCTCTGTGGTTCTAAGACCATCATTTACATCTTCTTCTACCTGTACTCCTTAGGGTAACCAGTTTTACCATTTTGGAGCCCTACTTTTCTTGCCAATGCAAGACAGATTGAAAAAAAGTCTACCAAACAGCATCAAGATTGCATGATTCACCTTTCTACTTCCACACACTCAAGTAAGAAGACCAAAAGTCTGAAGAAGGAATGGTTTCCACCTCACTTCCTCCTTCCCTCAACTTACCTTTCTTTAATTTCAGATCCATGATCAAAGTGATTAAATCTATTGGCCAGAAGGCAAACATTGGCCAAAATGAAATCAAAGAAATAGATCAATATCTCCTGCAAAGGCAAACAAATTGATCAAACTTATTAAATCAATTGGCCAGATGGCAATAATTGGCCAAAATGAAATGAAATAAATAAATATCTCTTGAAAAGGCAGACAAATTTTCGCGATAGGCTCTCCTTACTGGAAACAGTAAAGTGTTGAGGCAAACGGTGTGCAAGGAGGGGAAGGCTCGTTTCCCTATTGTGACAGGACATGATGACCCAAACCAACCAAGGAGGCTGATGGCCTGGGGGCTGCTTTCATGGTAATAAAGTGCCACCAGTTGATCTCTTTACCAATTATATTTCCTAGGAAAGACTGAGGTCCATTCAGTACTTAACTTTGAAATAAAAGCAGGTTTATTGGTTACAAGTTATTTCAGGAATGGTTCTTACGCACATTCTTAAAGTTACACAGAGCTTGAGTATACTGTATTCCTTTAACCCAGGGGTCTCAAACTCAATTTACCTGGGGGCCGCTGGAGGCAGAGTCTGGGTGAGGCTGGGTCGCATCAGATTTTCCACCAAGCGGAGCAAGAGCCCGAGGAAGCCGCCCAGAAGTTTCCTTAGCCCGGCTGGGGCTCCGAGGAGGAGGAGGAGAGGCGCGCGAGCCCTCGTCGCCGGCCACGACCCCCTCCGGCTCCTTCTTCACTACCACCACCACCAGCAGCAGCAGGACGAAGAAGCGGAGAAGGGAGGGAGCGCCGGCGACCGCCTAGCCAGGGGGAGGAGGGCACGACATAAAATTTAAAAAAAAAACCCTCACAGAATTCGCCTTGCCAAAGGAGAAAAGCCCCCACCGGTACCCGTGAAATTAAAAAGAACGGGGCGGGCCCCCCACAGGTGCACGCGCACACGCACGCATGCACACAAACACACACACGGAGGTCCGGCAACCTTCCTCTGAGGGCCCCCCTCAAAAAAAGGCGTACTCAGCAGCAGCAGCAGCTACCCCCACCACGACAGAGGAGCAAACTTTGCGAGGCGAGCCCAGGCAGCCTCCAGAGCCGAGGCGGCTGAAGCAGGACAAAGAGGAGGAGGAGGAAGCACCGCCGGGCGCTGAGACGGCCGCTGGCCGGGCTGGTGCTGGGAGTGCCAAGAGAGAAAGAGAGCCAGAGAGCCGCTTCCCTGGAAGAGGCGGCAGCAGCTGCTGTTGGCGGCTTGGAGGCACTCTTCGAGGATGGGCCGGGAGCGAGCTCTGCTCTCAGGCATCGCGCGGCGGCGGCTCGGGCGCTTGGGGAAAAGGGCCGGCAGCACGCCTCGCTCGCCGGCTCTCTCCCAAGACAGCGCCTCTTGCACCCTCCATCCGGAACTGCAGCCTGCCAGCCGGCAGACAGGCGGGCTGGCTGGCAGGCTGCAGTTCCGGATGGAGGGTGCAAGAGGCGCTGTCTTGGGAGAGAGCCGGCGAGCGAGGTGAGGCTTTTTTTGACTCTTGACAGCAGAGGACGCATCGGTGCTTCAGGGGGGGCAGGCAAGGCGGGGGCCACAAACTATCATCTGGCGGGCCGCAAATGGCCCGCGGGCCGCGTGTTTGAGACCCCTGCTTTAACCCCTTCTATTTTAACTAATAGACCTTTGGTCTAGATGGGCGGGATAGAAATCTAAATAAATAAATAAATAAATAAATAAATAAATAAGTGACTCTCATTAGGTTGCAGTTTTGATATATGTAACCTCTTCTATCTGAACTAATACAGATCACACTCTGACTCTCCACTCCTTGAACACTCTCTGTGCCTCAAAACTTAAACGATCCTCCTTTCTCTTCCAAACTTTTATTCCCCGTCTCCTCTTAAAAAGGGTCCCTCCCCCTCTGCGAGAGCCCCTCCCCCTTTTTTTATCTAGCTGGCTCCGCCTCCCAGCCGCTCCCTATGGGTTCATGCAAATCTTCTGCTGAATATTCATGCCAGGGGTGATGGCTCCAAGGCCATTCTGGAATTCCTAGCAGGAACTCCTCCTCCTCCTCTTCCTGGGGGGGGAAGCTGCCTCCAGTCGGAATTTTTCCCCCAGGAGGAGAATTCTGCTTGCCCTAGGCAGGGCCTGGGAAGGCTGTTCTTCTACGGCCTGGTCTTCTCAGCTGGAAGGGGGTTCCCTCACCGGTGCCCTCCCGATGCTTTGGAGCACGACTCCCATCAGCCCCCCCCCAAAAAAACACGGAGGCCCCATGGCCAAGGCTGGGGGTGACCACGGCAGTCCAAAGCCTCTGGAGGGCACCAGGGTGGGCAAGGCTGGCCCGGGAAAAGGCTTCCTCCTCTCTCTGTCGCCTTCGCTCTCCGAGGCAGCTTTCCCGCCTTCCAGGCGAACGGGGCTCCACAGGAAGGCGAGACAGGATGAATTCCTCACCGCTGGAAAAGTCCTTCCCTAAACGTGTTTATGGAAAAGATGAATTCCCTTTTGAGATCTGAATGAACAAGGCCTCCTCCTAAAGAATTAGCGTTCCTTTCTGAACGCGCTTTCACACTTGCTCCTTCCGTACAAATGGGGCCCAGGAGGCCCTTGCTGCTCTCTGGGGGGGGGGTGTCTCTTGTTCTTTTTATAGGTTCCCCAAAGAGAGAAGCGAAGCCTCTTTTACCAAGAAGTCTTTATCTGTTCTCTGGGAAGCTTTGTTCTTCTTCTTCTCAGAGTTTGCATATCGTGCAGACGGTGAAAGCCCTCTCTAGGGCAAAGGAAATTGTGCCCCAGGCAGCCTCTGCAGGGGTAGATTGCTCCTGTAGCTGGAGGTTCCATTGAGCTGTCACAGATGCCTGATAACAGGGCTGGCCCTCATAATCATAATCATTAATAGTTTTAATTTTGAAACTGGGTAAAAACCTAATAAATATGGAATCTTACAGGCCGATTTCACAGTTTGTGATCAGGGTCCTTAAGATTTTAGGCAGTTCTAGAATTACTGTCGAAGAGAAACCTACATTTTATTATTGGGAGCCCAGCTCCGTGGTCCATTTTCTTTCCACGGTATGTCTTTGACGAGTTGGAAGCCTTCCGTCAAAGCGAGAGTGTTCCTGGCCAGGTGCCGAGGGCTCTTCTCCCCCTCCAGCACCTGATCGGCCCCCTCTTTTTGACCCTCCTGCCACCCCTGGGGGTGTGTGTGCCAAGGATGCCAGAGCTGGGCAACTCCTTCTTCTCTGGGATGGCTTGGGAGGTGGCTTTGGTGAAGAGGGAAAAGGGGGGGTACACGCCCTGAAGAAAGACCCCCGAGTCCCCATTCCACCAAACTGACCTGCCTCTGGCCTCGGAGAACAACATGGCCCACTGGTCACCTTTCAGCCGACCAGTTCTCTCTCCCCCCCCCAATACCTTTTAGGATTCCACGCTGTCCACTCCCCATTTTTCCAGACACCCCCCTCCCTCCGCTTGGGTTGGAACGGAGTTCTCGTGAATGGCTCAAAGAAATGAGGGGGGGGGTGTCTGTGTGAAGGCTCTTGCTCAGAGCAAGGGGATCCGTTTGTATGGTGCCTTCTTTGTCCCATTAGTTGGGAGGTTTTGTCGGTAGGTTGGCGCAAAAGCGGCTTCACCCCGTCCCTTGCTATGAGAAAGGGGACGAAAGAAACGGTGTCAGAGTCATTTGGGAAGAGGCGTCTTCTCTCCATCTCGTGTCCAGCTGTGCTCATTCATCGAGTGCCGGAGGAAACGGGCACTGCAGATTCCAAAGGCAGCTGGGGACGGTTTCCCTTTTTCTTGCAGACAGAACGCAAGAGAAGTACCAACAAGTTTCTATTGGCCTTGCAATGTTATCAGTCCCGCCACCTTGATCCCATTTCATCTAAATTATTTTCAGTTAAGTTTGTTGGTGTTAGATTAGATTAGGCATCCTTCAGTCTAGAGAGACGATGGTAACATGCTCTAAATAGAGGACTTGGAACAGCGTCTAGTGTGGCTGAGAAGGCCAATTCGATAGTAACACAATCCCTTCCACACTGAAGACAAACACAATCTGTCCCCTGTCCAGCTCCCTGATTTGGCTGGTTTCAAAACTGCCTCTTTGCCTCGGCCTGCTGGACAAGCGCCTCTTCAAAATGGGAGAGGCCATGATGCACCGCCTGCCTCCAGGCTGAACGCTCAGAGGTCAAGGTTTCCCATCTGTTGAGGTCCATTCCTAAGGCCTTCAGATCCCGCTTGCAGATCTCCTTGGATCGCAGCTGTGGTCTCCCTCTGGGGTGCACTAATTCTCCATACAGGAGATCTTTTGGAATCCGACCCTCAGCCATTCTCACGACAGTGAGAAGAACTAACTCAGTTAGTTCTTTAATAAATCCAAGCTTAACTAAAAGGAGTGGGTGAGCAGAATTTATTTTTCAAGGTGTGCCTGTTTCCTGACTCAGGCTAAAAGGTAACTCAGAAAAACGGTGAATGTACTGTAGTTGTATCCCGGCATTTACACTAGTTCCTAGAAGCTGCCTTCCAGTGAGTTGAGGCCACTGGTCCATTCCCAGAACCATTGTCCACTTCTGCCTCTTCTGGCTGAATTTCTCTCCCGAGAAAGATGTGTTTCCCACCCTAGAGGCTGGACCTGGGACAGTGAACCAGTGGTGTGTGTGTGTGTGTCATGTGTCCGTTGTCCTAATCACAGGCAGCCCTGCATACAACGCATGGCGGTAATCCAGCCAGGGTGTAACTCAGGCATGCGTCATCTCTGGAGGAACACATTTTATTTGGTGTAAACCTTTGGGGACCTAAGCCCGCTTCTATTGGCCTTGCAATGTTATCAGTCCCGCCACCTTGATTCCATTTCATCTAAATTATTTTCAGTTAAATTTGTTGGTGTTAGATTAGATTAGGCATCCTTCAGTCTCGAGAGACTATGGTAACGTGCTCTGAATAGAGGACTTGGAACAGCATCTAGTGTGGCTGAGAAGTCCAATTCGAGAGTGACCATCCCTTCCACACTGAAGACAAACACAATCTGTCCCCTGTCCAGATCCCTGGTTTTGCTGGTTTCGGGACTGCCTCGGCCTGCTGGACAAGAGTCTCTTCAAAATGGGAGAGGCCGTGATGCACCGCCTGCCTCCAGGCTGAACGCTCAGAGGTCAAGGTTTCCCATCTGTGGAGGTCCATTCCTAAGGCCTTCAGATCCCGCTTGCAGATCTCCTTGGATCGCAGCTGTGGTCTCCCTCTGGGGCGATTTCCCTGCACTCATTCTCCATACAGGAGATCTTTTGGAATCTGACCATCAGCCATTCACACGACATGCCCGAGCCAATGTAGACGTCGCTGTTTCAGTAATGTATACATGCTAAAAATTCCAGCTCGTTCTAGGACTACTCTATTTGGAACTTTGTCCTGCCAGGTGATACCAAAAATGCGTTGGAGACAACGCATATGGTACATGTTCAGCTTCCTCTCCTGCCGTGCACAAAGGGTCCAGGACTCACTGCAGTACAGGAGTGTGCTCAGGACACAGGCTCTATAGACCTGGATCTTGGTCTATGCCATCAGCTTCTTATTGAGCCATACTCTCTTTGTGAGTCTAGAGAACATGGTAGCTGCTTTGCCAATGCGTTTATCCAGCTCAACATCTAGGGAGAGAGTGTCAGAGATCGTTGAGCCAAGGTACACAAAGTCATGAACAACCTCCAATTCTTGCGTGGAAATGGTAATAGAGGGAGGTGAGTCCACGCCCTGGCCCATGACTTGTGTTTTCTTCAGGCTGACTGTTAATTCAAAGTCTTGGCAGGCCTTGCTAAAGCGATTCATGAGTTGTTGGACGTCTTCAGCAGAGTGGGCAACAACAGCTGCCTCATTGGCGAAGAGGAAGTCCCGCATGCATTTCAGCTGGACTTTGGTCTTCGCTCTCAATCTAGAGAGATTAAAGAGCTTTCCATCTGATCTAGTCTGGAGATAGACACTTTTGCTGCCATCTAGCGGGAATATCTTTCTATTGAAAAAGTCGGGGAAAAACCCCACCCGAAGAATGTGATGATGACTAATGTGAGCACATTCTGACCTTCCCTGAGCAATGACTGCCCCCTCCTGGCTTATCCTTCAACTCCAGAAGCAACACTGGATGGCTTCTCATGTGAATGAAGCGGAAGGTGCATGGATCAGCCAGTTCTGTCCGTTAAATCTTAATGCTTTACTTTATTGGTTGATTGCTTAAAACCATAGGTCATCGCAATATATCAATGACAGCATCAAACATATGTGGCACTGTCATATCACAATTACACTTCAAAAGAAAGATTTAGGATTTTTTATGCTTGGCACGAATCTTCTTTGCTGCTAGGGCAAATTTTGCTACTTGATGGGTAGTCATTACATCCCTTCCCACAAGCGGCATACAAAGTTGAGCCAGAGGAGAGCTGTCACACAGAATTCTAAGTATGCCTGCAAGAAATTTGCTCCTGGGGTGATCATATAAAGGACATCTTAACAAATAATGAGAAACACCTTCAACTTCTCCTGAGCCACAGATACAAAGTCTTTGATCAAAAGGAACATTTTCATATCTTCCTACTAATATAGCTGTTGGCATACACTGAAAGCGCAGAGCTGTAAACGCTTTTCTTAGAAGGGCTGAGGTTAAATTAACAAAGTAGTCCTCCAAACAGAATGATGTTTTATACAAAGGGAACCAACAGGAATAGGACATTTCTGAGATGGCACGGAGATCCTGCCTCTTAGAGTTAAGACAGATTTTTTCCTTTAACCAGATGCTTAGCTCTATTTGAAACAAAGGTAGGAAGGGAGTCTGTGTCAATCCCATAGTTCTGCAAAATGGGTCTAACTAAATTCACCCAGGATTTTCGAGATGGATTCTGTTCTGTGTAGCACTTCCTAGGAAGGTGAGAATCATTCATACTGGCCAATTTCAGCCAATACATGTGAGAATGTGTTTCAATTGGAATCAGTCCTACTTCGGCCCTTAGATATGCAGAGGGTGTGTTGTGAGGGACAGTTAGAAGAGATTGAATAAAAGAATTTTGGATCACTTCTTCAGTGTGAGTCTTTGTATATCCCCATATCTCTGCCCCATATCTTATTTGGGGTACTATTTTCTTGGCAAACACCTCAACTGCAGGGGCCACCAACCTCCCACCATGGGTTGAGGTAAACCACAAAAGAGACTGAGAGGATTGAGATGCTTTCAGATTAATTGCTTTCAGATGGTATTTCCATGAAAGTTGGGCATTGAAACAAAGGCCAAGAGATCTAAAATTGCGTAGCTGCTCGATGGGTTTGCCATCAAGCTTCCATGTATGGAATTTCCTCTTCTTTCCAAAAATGACAACTTTAGTTTTGGTGTAATGGATGGTCAGGTGTTCTCTTGCACAGAATTTGCTCCAATTGGTCAAGAGTCTTCGCAAACCAACTAATGTTGTGGAGACCATTGCAATATCATCTGCATATAGAAGGACAGAGAGCTTGACATCCCTAATTGTGGGTGGGAAAAATTCCAAACCGTTCCATTCTTGGACTATGTTGTTAATATAGAAATTGAAGAGGAAAGGGGCCAACAGGCATCCCTGACGGACTCCTCTTTCTGTTGGAATTGACTCAGACAACAGGCCATTTGCCCCAAGCCTTACCCTGAAGCTGGTGTTAGAGTGAAGCATCTGAATTAAAAACAACCGCCTCCTATCTATATTGGTGGCAGAATGTTTTTGCCACAGATGGGCTCTATCTACGAGGTCGAAGGCTGAACCGAAATCCACAAAGGCAACCTACAGCTCCTTCTTACCTAATTGAGAGTATTTTGTATTAAATGGTGGAGTACACAACATTGGTCTAAAGTAGATTTTCCCTTCTGGAATCCTGCCTGTTCTTCTGCTATTACTGAGTTTTCAACAGCCCAGCGCTCTAATTGGCCCAGTAAATATTTGGAGTACAGTTTAGAGACTACATTGAGAAGACTGATTGGTCTAAAATGGTTTGGGTCAGCTTTAGAGCCTCTTTTGTGAATAGGGACGATGATACTTACACCCCAACCCTGAGGTGTTTTCCCATGCTGGTTTATATATGTGAACATTCTCGCAAGCACTGCACACCACCAGGTGGTCTTGGACTTAAACAACTCTCCTGGGAGCATATATTCACCAGGAGCTTTGTTACTGGGCAAAGAGGGGATCAAGTCATTTATTTCATCTGGGGTGACTGGGTCCCAGTCAGGGCAAAATGAGAAAGGGAGTGAAACCATACTAAAGGATGGTTCTGGTTTAGGCCCAGAAATGGTATGACTATAAAGAGCTGAGAAGTGGGCTTGCCATTGTGAGGAGGTTGTTTGATGGTCTAAGGCACCAGAATCAGTCTTGGTTCCCTTTGACACGAAGGACCAAAACCTGGCCGTATCTCTTTTCAAAGCGGCTGCACCTAACTCTGACCAAGATTTCCTTAGGTGTTCTTCCTTCTTCTGCCGAAGCAGGATTTTATATTCTCTGCGGAGCTGAACATAGGAAGGAAAGTCTTCTGGCGGATCCTCTAACCTCAGTCTCCTGATTGCTCCTGCCAGGATACGTTTCTGGGTGGCACACCGGGCCTCAAACCATCCCTGATAGACTTACACTTATCAGTCTCTGTTTGCAAACACCTCTTAAGTAAAAGAAAGAAAGGTAGACTTTTTGGGCCATTCACCTGGGTCTCTCTTGCATGGGGGGAAATACGTGAAAAGGACATTCGGAGGAAGGGAGGATGACACGAGGGGCAGAATATTCCTCTGGGTCACACTGGATTTACCCCTTTTTTTAAAACCTATGCTGGCTGTGAGGACACAGGCTTCTGATTTTTTCCCTATAGGTTTATAAAGCTCTGCGGGGCTCAGGCCTTCTCTAACCCGATGCCTGTACCATTTGCCCACCCCCTGCTCCAAAGAGACAGTCGCCCCCAGGAAATGCTCAGGATGCTTCCGTGGTTGGGTGTTCGGTACAGGAAGCCCAGCTTCCTGGGTCTCTTTCTCGCATTTCACAAGTGGAGCGGCGAACCCGGACTTCAGAGACATCAAGAGCGCGCTCACCTGGGGTCCTGGATGGGGCCCCTCCTGAGCTGGCTGAACTCCAACTGCAGGCTCAGCAGGATTGGCACCGGTCCCCTGGACCCCCGCTTCTCCATTAGGGAGAGACCCCTCTTCATGCCCCTTCGGTTATGAAAAACCATCTCTAGCCTTGCACCTCTGCCTGAAAACCAGCCAATGCAATTTCATGCCAAGCGGTGCCCTCTTCCATGGCGTCGGCTGCCCTCTCTTTTTTGGCCCTCCTCCTCCTCCTCTGTGCACAGATCCGTGCCCTCATGCGGCTCCTTCCCCAACTGCCCCCTCCCGTGTATGCTACGCCCAGGAGACCCTTTCCCACCTGAAGGCGCCCCATCTCATTCTGTGGGGTGCCGAGCGCTGCCCCTCCCTTTCCGGCTCGGCTCTGCCCGTTCCACCTCCCAGACAAGCCTCCATTGTCCCTCACAGCTGCCCACGTTCCTCCCCAGCCTCCCTCGCTCATCCATGGGGCTTGGCGGGCATTTGTCCTCCAGGAAGTGGCTTAACCCTCCTGCCACCCACCCACCCCGGACACCCACACCCACACCCTCGGGCACACAGTCCTCGCCAGGGCTGGAAACAGCCACCCTTCACAGCGAGGGGATCAGGAGGGGCCGGGCGTCTTGTGGGGACTGCAGAGCTGCTGTGCCAAGGATGATGAGCGGGTGGGGTGGGGTGGGGACCATGAAGCGCACCAGCTGGCCACCGGCCCCACTTCCGGCTGAGGGTGCAGAAATGGCAGAGAGACCCCCTGCACCAGCAGATCGTTTTCTTCAATGGGTATGGTGCTAAACGATGTGGGGGGGGGGGACGAGTCGCTGCCCCAAGAGGCTTACAGTCCTATATCTGACCTGGGGGAGCCACAGAGGAAGGGCAGGGGGTTGACGTTGGGGGCTACCCAATTACCCCCATGGCTTTGCTTGGCAAACAAGTGCTCTCCTGCCCAGAGAGTGGCAGAACTCAGGAGGCAGGGTAGGAATGGAAATGAATCAGGAAATACTCCTGGGAGGGGGGAGCCAGGTCGTAATGGAATCCCCAAACGCCTTCTTAGGATATGTAGTTTTTAATGTTTCCTTGCTTTTCATTATTCAGTTGCATTTTAGTTAGCATATCGTTTCATTGGTCTTAATGTTTAATGTCCATTTCAAATTCTATTCCTTCTAATATTGTGAGCTGCGTTGAGTCCCCTTATCGGGAGAAAGGTGGCACATAAATAAAATAAATAAAAATCGCAATAAAATAAAAACAAACAAGAGAAGCCAGCTGTGGTTGCTTCTGTTGCTCCTACATAGGCTCACTCACCGGCCGAGCAATTTATTTTATTTATACGCTGCCTTTCTCCAGATAAGGGGACTCAACGCGGCTCACACATTAAGAAAGCTACAGAATGGCGTCATTGCGGGGGGACGGCAGGTGCTCCCATCCTATGCAAAGAGCATCCACCGCCTTGCGGTGCGGTCCAACCTGAGAGAAGGGGGCCAGCTCCCCTGCCTTCACCACGGTCCACACACACACACACACACACGCATACCCCAGCTCGTCTCCTGGCTTTGAAGGGGCTGAATGTTTCCACCCATTTGAGGGGTATGGGTTTGGCTTGAACATCTCTTTGGCTGGCATCTCCTCGCTCCAAAAGGAAGGCCGTGCTCCTTGAAGGAAGCCTTCTGGCTGCCCTTCCTCTGCTCCTTAGCCACACTGGCCTCCTCCCGGACTAGAGGAGCCATCGCAGGCCAATAGATTTTGTCACCTGAAGCTGAGGCTGAAGCTAACATCCCTCAGCTCTTCCAGCAGGCTGGGAGATGGGAATGGGTGCTCTCAGCAGGTAAGGAACACTTTACACCGAGTTGTCCTTTGCCATGAGGTGGCCTTCAACGGAGGAAGGCTTTCCCTGAGTGACTGGCTGCCTGAGAGGGGCCCGTCAATGGCGTGTTGTGCCTCCTTCCTTTGAATGGGCTTTCTGTTTACCGTTTTTCGTGTGAACAAAAACCTAACCCATCCCAACCTCACAGGGGCCAGAGATCCAGTTCCAATGTGATCAGATGCAAGGCAGGGCATCTGGGCTTTAAGGAGACTCGTCATTCGTGAGGCTTGAGGGAATGGGAATTCCTCCTATTTTTCAGTGAAAGGGTTGGCCAACGGGAGTTAGGGGCCCTCCAGAAAAGAGCAGGGCCACATCTGGCCCACCCAATATCTCAATGATCTTCTGTGGCTTTCAGAATGAGTCTAGTCATTTTATTTACATGTACAGTAATAAAGAAAAAAACACCAAAAAGTGAATCTAAAAAAAAAAAAAAAATGCAACACAGCCTTGTGAGCTATCTGCCCAAGGCTGGGATAAACCATCACAGTCATCCTCATGTTATTTTAAACATGGATTTTGGCAGCCCAACAAACTGAAGTGATTTTTACCTGAATCTTTAAGTCAAAGAAAGCCCCAAACGGAGTGTGGGCCTCCTGAGAAAAACTGCGACCTATTTCTGGAGTGGCCAGGAAGAGGTCCGAATTTAATATAGAAGACTCCAAAGTACAGCCATTTTAAAATGCAGGGAAATTTAATACCGTCTCCACGAACAGCATATTGACATGAGGCATCACTAGGACAGTGGCAAAGTTTTCTCACAAATGTAAATAAAAATTCATAACTTTCTGTTCTTAGTTGACAGGGTGGGTTGGTTCATCCTCGAGGCCGTGATTTGATGAGCAAGCATCTTCCACCTCTAGGTGATGGGAAAAAATGCAAGGGACAGTCCTGTATCGTACAGATGATAGATATTGGTCACTCCTAAAATCCTGCTGGGGGTCATTCTGGGACCGGAAATCATCTGTTCCTCGTCGCTTGGCATCACGGTGTTGCCTAGATGGGCAGAGAGAATCAAAAAGAGGCATCAGCTCAGGAGAAGGGAAGAAGGAGGAACCTCTTCCGGTCCAGATGCCATTACTGGTCCTCCCTCGAGGGTCGCTTCTGAGTCAACCACTCAATCAGCCCGATCAACGCACACCAATCCCACTGACTGAACGGCTCCGTTCTAGTTCTGACCAGCCACTGGATCTGGGCAGGATGTGTGGAAAAAGGCTGTGTCCTTAGTCCACTACTGTTCTCCTATTTATTCATCGGATTGCACCAATAACCATCCCAGTAATAGGATTATCAAATTTGCAGACGATACAACACTAGTAGGACTTATTTCCGGGGGAGGATGAGTCTGCGTATCGGGATGAGGTATTACAACTATCCTGTTGGTGTAAAAAAAACAATCTTCTATTTAACATCCAAAAAACCAAGGAAATTATAGTGGACTATAGGAAAAAAAGGGCAGACATTCGGCCACTGTATATAGATGGAGTCCGTGTGGAACAGGTGGTTGAATGTAAGTTTCTTGGGACCATCTTAACAAATGACCTGACTTGGAGTGCAAATACTGCTGCGTTAATCAAGAAGGCGCAACAACGGTTGTATTTTCTAAGGACTCTTAGAAAACAACAATTGACTGAGAGTTTGTTAACCACCTTCTATCGGAGTTCGATTGAGAGCATATTATCCTACTGTCTCTGTGTATGGTTCGCGAGCTGCACAGTGGCAGAAAAAAAGGCAATTCAGAGGGTGATTAAGACGGCCCAGAACATCATTGCTGTTCACCTCCCCTCTTTGGAAGAATTGTATAAGAACAGATGTAAGAGGAAGATATCTAACATACTGAGTGACTCCTCTCATCCGGGATATCAACTCTTTAAACTATTACCATCGAGAAGGAGATTCAGGGTATTGAAAGCAAGGACAAGCAGATTCAAGAACAGCTTTTACCCAAGTGCAGTACTGAGTTTAAATGCAGGGTCATAAGTGTCTGGTGGAAATTTAAATTGCGGAGAGTAACGGGGTATTTATATCTGTATGGAGAGTGTGGTGTATATTTTAATTTTTTTTTTTTTGTAGTGGTGTTGTCCAGCTTTTACCTTGGGAAGAGCACCTCATTTCGTTGCACCCACTTGTGAGTGTAATGACAAATAATTTCTTATGTCTTAAAAAAAAAAAAAGGTCATCTCCCTTAATTGAAGACTCAGGTCGCTCACCTTCATGTCAGAGAACCTGTTTAAAAGCCCACCACCTGAAAAACCATGGCAAGGAAAGAGTCCAGAGCCACGAAGCACCTAGGAATCACCAGCCTCTCCCTAACGACTGGGTCGTTAAGGAAACCCCACAAAAAAAAGAAAGAGTTACTGTTTAAACCCTCTCTCTTAGTGCACCCCAGCCTCCCGTAGGAAGGTGCTCCGTGTACGAGGCCTGCATAGACCCCTAGGCCAGAAGGTGTTCCTCAAAAATTTGCCCACCATCAACAGTCGCTGTGCTGTTAAACCGCCCCCTCCAAAATAAAAAACAAAAACACAACCCCCTGGAAAACCTGTTGTCAGACATTGGGGAGACCCACGGGGGGACCTCGCTAGAATATCCCTCAAGACAACAAGCTCTTGGCTCCACCAAGGGGCAAGAATGGGGGACAGCAGGGCAGCTGGAGAACTTCACTCAACAAGCCCAGGGAAGCGGCTGTCCGAGATCTTGGTGCGGTGACCTGCTCACCTGTCCTAGTCGTCCCTGCGCCCTCGGTGATCTCGGTTGCCGCTGTACTGCTCAGATGGCCTTTGCGGGATGGTTCATTATTGACCCAGCCGTTTCCTGAGCGGCGATGAGGATCCTCACGCATCCGCCAGTCTCCCTAGTGGTGCTCATACTCCTGGTGCCGTTCTTCTCCCCACATCTGGTTGCATTTGCCCCACAGCTCAATTTCTGATCCCTCGACCGTTCCCCTCGATCTGCAGAAAAACGGAGGGTCTTTTGTGAGAAGAGACTTCTGCAAAATGTCCCTTAAGCAGCACACCTCCTGTTCTGAGCAGGGCTGAAGGCCACCTGCGGGATCCGGACGAGCTCTGGAGGGCTTCCTCCTACCTAGAGGACCCCCGGCAGGAAGGGACCCCCCCCCAGAAGGCCACGGAAGCAGGGCCATCTATGCCCAGGCTGCATTTGAAAGTGCATTTCAAAGGGTGGCAGGTCTATGGATTGATTGATTCAATCAATAAGGTGAATTGAAAAGTCTAGTCAGTTGCTGGAAATGATCCTGGTGAGCAGATTTGGGAAGTACATGACAAACAAAAGGAAACTTTTTCCATGATTCTAGGACTGCCGTTAACAAAAGTGGTTCCCCCTCCCCCCCCAATTCTTCTCCTTTTAGTAAAATATAGAGGAGGCCGTGGAAGACAGGAGGGCCTGGCGTGCTCTGGTCCATGGGGTCACGAAGAGTCAGACACGACTTAACGACTAAACAACACAAAAGCTGGGAGTAACAGGGTCAATGCATGGGATGTCCTCTCCCCCCTACTTGTAAAGGGCTTTTTAAGGACACTGGCTTCAATGAGTGGCAAGGTTCTCTCTAAAGCACACCCGTGCGCATCCCTGCACGCCCCTCCTCCCTCCTCACAGCTTTATTCCTCCTCCACACAGCGATTGTTTTCAGCCCCTTCGCTTCCCGTCACAACAGAACCCCATGCATGTGGGGGAGGAATCACAAGAGAGAGAGAGAGAAGCAGAGCACCACAGAGCGGGGTTAAAAATTGGAGCATATGCTGATTGGTGGCTCTTGCGTGCAATAACGGGGTGAGATGTTGGGATGTCTTCTTCTCGTCCTACTTGAAAAAGGAGTTGGAAAGACACTGGCTGCAACTGACAGTTCTTGCATGCAATAACGGGGTAAGTTCGTAGAATTTCTTCTACTTCTGCTACTTGAGAAGGATGGTTTTTAAGACACTGGTTGCAATTGGGGCCTCTTGAGTGGAATAACAGGGTCAGATTGAAAGTTTTTTCCTCCTGCTGCTACTTCAAAGGGGTGTGGGTTTTTTTTTACAGACACGGGCTGCAATTGGTCGCTCTTCGTTGGAACAATCGGTTCATTTCCTGGGATGTCTCCTTCTCCTCCTACTTGAGAAGGTTTTTTTTTAAAAAAAGACAATGGTCGAAATTGTTGGGTTTTGTGTGGAATAATGTGGTCAGCTTGTAGGATGTGTTCTTCTCCTCGCAATCAAGAAGGGTTTTTTTTTTTTGAAAGACACTGGCGTGCAGTGGATGGCTCTTGCTTGGAATAACGGAGTCCCATTCTGGGATGTCTCCTTTTCCTCCTACTTGAGAAGGGTTTTCTAAAGACACTGGCTGCAACTGGTGGTTCTTGTGTGGAATAACGCAGTCAGTACTTGGAATGTCTCTTCCTTACACTTCAGAAAGGTCTTTTGAAGACACTGGCTACAAGTGGGTGATTGTGCGGCATAACAGGGTCACTTTGTAGGATGTCTCCATCTCCTGCTTGAGAAGGATGTTTCTAAGACACTGGCTGCAATTGGTGGCTCTTACTTGGAATACCTGAGTCAGTTTGAGGGACGTCTCCTCCTCCTTCCTGAGGAGAGTTCTGTTGACACCATGGCCGCAATTGGTGGCTCATGTGTGGAATAACACGGGGAGTTTGTGAGATGCCTCCCCCTCCTCCTGCTTGAGAAGGATGTTTCTAAGATACTGGCGGCCATCGGTGGCTCCTGCTTGGAACAGCAAAGTCACTTTGTGGGATGTCTCTTTCTCCTCCCAGTTGAGAAGGGTTTCTTTAAGAAACGGTCCAAAATTGTTGGCTTTTGTGTGGAATAACGTGGTTATATCATGGGATGTCTTCTTTTCCTCCTTCTTGAGAAGGGTTTTTAAAAGACATTTGCTGCAATTGGTGGCTCTTGTGTGGGATCAAGCATTCAGGTCCTGGGAGGTCTTCTCCTCCTGCTGCTTGAGAGGGGATTTTTTTGAAACACAGTGGATACCATTGAAAGCTTCAAGCTGGAGATTTCCTGCTGTGAGGAACGCAGTCAATTCGTGGGATGTCTCCTCCTCCTCCTCCTGCTTGAGAAGGGTTCTCTTATGACACCGGCTGTAATTCGTGCCTCATGTGCGGAATAACGTGTGGAATTTGTGGGATGTCTCCTTCTCCTGCTTGGGAAGAATGTTTCCAAGACACTGGCTGCAATTGGCAGCTCTTTGAATAACGGAGTCTGTTCGTGGGGATGTCTCCTTCTCCTGCTTGAGAAGTGTTTTAAGAAAAACAAAACACTGACTGCCATTGGGGCGTCTTGCGCAGGATAATGGTTCCGATTATAGGATGTCTTCTCCTCCTACTTAAGTAGGTTTTTTAAAAGACATTGTTGTGACGGACAGCTCTCAGAACACTCCTGTCAGTCAGGATAGAGGTCTGATGGGGGAGCCTATGGCATGACAGGAGGGGCGGAACCAAGAGAAGAGCGGGAAACAAAAAGACAGTTAATGACAGTTAAAGACAGTTTAGGCAGTTAGGGCCGTGGTTTTGTGAGAGAGAAGAGTAATAGGGAGATAGAGAAAGAGATTGAAAGAGATAGGAATAGGACAAGTCTTGGAAAGTTTATGTGTTTAAGAATTGAATGAATTCAAGGTGATAATAATAAAAGAAACTGTTGAAGATAGTAACATCGTGATTAAGAAAATCTAACTAAGCAAGCAGATCTCAAATCAAAAGAACATCTATTGAATGAATAAACTAAGACCGGCTTGATTTCCATGTATTATTGAACTGCTATCCTATAAATAAACCTTTTTAATGTTGACAGCTGTGATTCATTATTAAGATGTGGTAGATTGAGGAAAATCCTCTGGTGGCAGCATACAAAAGGGTGAAAACTATCAGTAGCACCCAAAGGCAAATCTGGGAGAGAAGGAAAACAAACAGAGGAGCTGGAGGGTTGCAACATAAAGTGGTGACCAGCGGCAGGATTCGAATAGAGTCCAGTAAGGCCAAAGAAAAGAGTAAAGTCCTGAGTCAAAGATACCTATTAAGTCAGGGAGGTCTGTCGTGGATAACTCTCTAGAGCTTGTGGAAAAAAGTTTAGCTAGAGGGGCTCCTAAACGCAGATCAGGGACTAAGATAGGGAAAGACTCTGAGGGAAAAATTTCTGTCAGAGGTTTGCCTCAAGATTTGAAAGACCAGTGGGCTAGCTTTGGATCCTAGGCTCTAAGAAGGGCGTGCTGAAGGGGACAAAAGAGGAAGCCAGGGTCAGACACAAATCTGAGGGGACTGGAACAAGCAGAGGCTTGAAAAACAGAAAAATAAAAGAAATCTGTTGACACCATGGCCGCAATTGGTGGCTCATGTGTGGAATCACACGGGGAGTTTGTGAGATGCCTCCCCCTCCTCCTGCTTGAGAAGAATGTTTCTAAGATACTGGCGGCCATCGGTGGCTCCTGCTTGGAACAGCAAAGTCACTTTGTGGGATGTCTCTTTCTCCTCCCAGTTGAGGAGGGTTTCTTTAAGACACGGTCCAAAATTGTTGGCTTTTGTGTGGAATAACGTGGTTATATCATGGGAGGTCTTCTTTTCCTCCTTCTTGAGAAGGGTTTTTAAAAGACATTGGCTGCAATTGGTGGCTCTTGCTTGGAACAGCAAAGTCACTTTGTGGGATGTCTCTTTCTCCTCCCAGTTGAGGAGGGTTTCTTTAAGACACGGTCCAAAATTGTTGGCTTTTGTGTGGAATAACGTGGTTATATCATGGGAGGTCTTCTTTTCCTCCTTCTTGAGAAGGGTTTTTAAAAGACATTGGCTGCAATTGGTGGCTCTTGCTTGGAACAGCAAAGTCACTTTGTGGGATGTCTCTTTCTCCTCCCAGTTGAGGAGGGTTTCTTTAAGACACGATCCAAAATTGTTGGCTTTTGTGTGGAATAACGTGGTTATATCATGGGAGGTCTTCTTTTCCTCCTTCTTGAGAAGGGTTTTTAAAAGACATTGGCTGCAATTGGTGGCTCTTGCTTGGAACAGCAAAGTCACTTTGTGGGATGTCTCTTTCTCCTCCCAGTTGAGGAGGGTTTCTTTAAGACACGGTCCAAAATTGTTGGCTTTTGTGTGGAATAACGTGGTTATATCATGGGAGGTCTTCTTTTCCTCCTTCTTGAGAAGGGTTTTTAAAAGACATTGGCTGCAATTGGTGGCTCTTGCTTGGAACAGCAAAGTCACTTTGTGGGATGTCTCTTTCTCCTCCCAGTTGAGGAGGGTTTCTTTAAGACACGGTCCAAAATTGTTGGCTTTTGTGTGGAATAACGTGGTTATATCATGGGAGGTCTTCTTTTCCTCCTTCTTGAGAAGGGTTTTTAAAATACATTGGCTGCAATTGGTGGCTCTTGCTTGGAACAGCAAAGTCACTTTGTGGGATGTCTCTTTCTCCTCCCAGTTGAGGAGGGTTTCTTTAAGACACGGTCCAAAATTGTTGGCTTTTGTGTGGAATAACGTGGTTATATCATGGGAGGTCTTCTTTTCCTCCTTCTTGAGAAGGGTTTTTAAAAGACATTGGCTGCAATTGGTGGCTCTTGCTTGGAACAGCAAAGTCACTTTGTGGGATGTCTCTTTCTCCTCCCAGTTGAGGAGGGTTTCTTTAAGACACGGTCCAAAATTGTTGGCTTTTGTGTGGAATAACGTGGTTATATCATGGGAGGCCTTCTTTTCCTCCTTCTTGAGAAGGGTTTTTAAAAGACATTGGCTGCAATTGGTGGCTCTTGCTTGGAACAGCAAAGTCACTTTGTGGGATGTCTCTTTCTCCTCCCAGTTGAGGAGGGTTTCTTTAAGACACGGTCCAAAATTGTTGGCTTTTGTGTGGAATAACGTGGTTATATCATGGGAGGTCTTCTTTTCCTCCTTCTTGAGAAGGGTTTTTAAAAGACATTGGCTGCAATTGGTGGCTCTTGCTTGGAACAGCAAAGTCACTTTGTGGGATGTCTCTTTCTCCTCCCAGTTGAGGAGGGTTTCTTTAAGACACGGTCCAAAATTGTTGGCTTTTGTGTGGAATAACGTGGTTATATCATGGGAGGTCTTCTTTTCCTCCTTCTTGAGAAGGGTTTTTAAAAGACATTGGCTGCAATTGGTGGCTCTTGCTTGGAACAGCAAAGTCACTTTGTGGGATGTCTCTTTCTCCTCCCAGTTGAGGAGGGTTTCTTTAAGACACGGTCCAAAATTGTTGGCTTTTGTGTGGAATAACGTGGTTATATCATGGGAGGTCTTCTTTTCCTCCTTCTTGAGAAGGGTTTTTAAAAGACATTGGCTGCAATTGGTGGCTCTTGCTTGGAACAGCAAAGTCACTTTGTGGGATGTCTCTTTCTCCTCCCAGTTGAGAAGGGTTTCTTTAAGACACGGTCCAAAATTTTGGCTTTTGTGTTGAATAACGTGGTTATGTCATAGGAGGTCTTCTTTTCCTCCTTCTTGAGAAGGGTTTTTAAAAGACATTGGCTGCAATTGGTGGCTCTTGCGTGGGATCAAGCATTCAGGTCCTGGGAGGTCTTCTCCTCCTGCTGCTTGAGAGGGGATTTTTTTGAAACACAGTGGATTATAGCTCTGCTTTTAATACCATTCTACCCAATAGGAAACCATTTAAAAACCCCATACGTACATTTAGTGTCGCTGCCAAAATAGAAGCCTCTCGTGCCAAGTGTGACCTTTCGGAGTGGTGCTGCGACCACTCGTGGTGGCCTGTTGAAGCTCAATCCCTCTTCTTAAGGATCGTGGCTTCCAGAGCCCCTGCGGCTGCTGCCCTTTGCAGGTTTGTGCCGGCACACTCCTGCAACGCCTCCAGCCCTGATATAAGAGGCGGGCACAGCACCCACTCATCAAGCTCTCCAACAGCGTAAGAGAGACCTCCGCCCTTGGGTTTCCTCCTCCAAGGGCCCCGGAAGGGTCCATGCTCTCTAGCCTCGAAGGGCTGCTGGCCGTTGGAGGGGGAAAGGAGGGCTTTCTGACTGGAGCCTCCTGCAAGTGACATGGATGTTCCTATCCGCTCTCCTTCTCTTTCTCACCCCCACCCACCCACACCTTCTTGCAGCCAGGAGAGAGTTCAGGTGGCCAGCTACCCACAGGACATGACCACCACCACCACCACCACCACTGCTAACATTCTTTACCGGTCAGAAGAAGATGCAGTGTCTTGTCTTCTATCTCTGTCACCGGGATGCTCTGTAAAATGGCCCCTAAAACAAGGAAATGGAGGGAAGAAAGGGTCAGGTTGCCCCATACTTTCCCAAGTCCTGGTTCAAAGGAGGATTTGAACAGAAAGGAGAGGCTTGTCCTTCCCTCAGAGGGAAAACGCTGGGCTAGATGAAGCCTAGGGAAGGGCGAGAGCTCAGTGGCCTGGGGGACATCGGCTTTGCCCACGGAAGCTGCCAGGTGTGATCCCTAGGAAGCCAAGGAAGGGGTGTAGGAATCCCGGTGGTCTGAATAAGCCAGAGGCCACCTCCGAGATTCTCACTCAGCACGGGTGGTCCTTCCTTCACGGAAGGAAGGGAGAGTTGGAACGCCAGTGTTGGGGATGGGGGCATTTGGAGCCACGTGGTGTCCAGGTCTTAGGACCCTCTGGAAGAAAGCGCTCCCGCACGGCTGGCATGGAGGGATATGGGGCACCGGGCAACCTTGAGCACTTCTGCGGCTGCAGCCCCGGCATGGCAAAGCCGAGGATGGGAAATTGTGGGTGGGAGGCAGAGGGTGGAACCATCCCAAACTCAAAGGGGAAATGACCTGGATTCCCATTGAGACGTGGGAGAGAACAGCAAAGTATTGCCTCCTTAAAAACCACCCAAAGGACAGAAGCAGCTTTGCTGCCACGTTGCCACCGAGAGGCTACGAAGAAGGTCTTCTGCTGGACTGTCCATCAAAGAGGTCCAGAACACCCCTTAATTCTACATGGAGGGTGGGCAACTTCCAGAAGGTTTTCTTCTTCTTCTTCTTCTTCTTTCTATTCATTCATTCATTTATTGATTTGGTCAGGGGATCGATGGGGAAACCTAGACCTGGAAGGCCTGCTCCTTCCAACTCAAAACCTTTTTTTTTAAAAAAAAACCTTTTGTCTCTTTTTTGCTCAGAAGCCCCTTAATTCCTTCCAGTTGCAAGAACTGAATGTAAAAAGTAAAACAAAAACTGGGGGTGATGGTGGGGAAAAGAAAGCTGCTTAGACCCGAAACGTGACACAATAGACCCCACATGAATTTCTGAACCAAAAATTTAAAAGCGTTTTCAAAGGAATGGAACAGGTGAGGGGCGTCGGGGGTGACCTTTGGGCCCCAGGGGCTTGCGCACCACACGTTCCCCCGGCGTGGACTTCTTGGGAGTTTGGAGACCCTCTTCGTAGGTGTCTCTTCCTCTCCCCTTGACTTCTGAGATTTGCAGACTGGCCCTTGCAAATCCTTCAATCAGCCAGCCTTGCCTCTTCGAACTGCTGGGCAGCCCAGTGGTTTAGTTTTTTTGTTGGGAGTTCGATCCCCCACTGGGCCGCCTTGACCCAGGCTGGACTTGATGATCCATGGGGTCCCTTCCAGTTCCCCAGTTCTAAGATGATGATTAGATTACCTGAAATTTCCACAGCTTTCATTCGGACCTCGTCCTGGCTGCTCCAGAAATAGGTCGCAGTTTTTCTCAGGAGGCCCACACTCCGTTTGGGGCTTTCTTTGACTTAAAGATTCAGGTAAAAATCACTTCAGTTTGTTGGGCTGCCAAAATCCATGTTTAAAATAACATGAGGATGACTGTGATGGTTTATCCCAGTCTTGGGCAGATAGCTCACAAGGCTGTGTTGCATTTTTTTTTTTTTAGATTTACATTTTGGTGTTTTTTTCTTTATTACTGTACATGTAAATAAAATCAATGATTCTGTTTCCCAGCTTATGAAAAGGGCCGGTGTTCCTGCTAGGGTTTGTGTCCTGACCAGGCATGTGACCGAAACTTGCCCCGGCACCTTGTCAACTAGTCCCAATTAGCTACAGTCCAGGTATGGAAAGCCGACCCAAAGGCGGACTGGATTTCAATATTTGGCCTGGGTTGCTGGCTTGGGTGACAGAATAAACCTGGCACGGCCATTGACCTTTCTGAGGCCCAGCTGATTGCCAAGCCCTCGGGCTCTCGCTGTTACTGTTGTTCTGATCTGTCATCAAGTCGGAACCCATTTCTAGCGACCTTAATAGGGCTTTCAAGGGAAGTGGGCTATTTATGGAGTGGCTTGACCAGTTCCAAACCCCCAGGGAGCTTTTGTGGCGGAGTGGGGATTTGAACTCAGGCCTCCTGAGTCCTAGTCCGCCACTCTGTCCCCTGCTCCACACTGGGGGGGGGGGGTGGTCTGTGGCTGACTAAGGAGCACAGCGTCTTGTTCCGGAAGGACTGAAGGAGCTAGATTCAGATCCTAGCAACAGCTCAAAGGAGGATGTCAAGCAGTAGCTTTGGAATCAAATCTCTGCTTCAGATCCCAAAGAAGGAACCCTAGCAGCCTTGGGTCCCCTTGAGGAGAAAGGCAAGGTTTTAATGAACGAACAAACGAACGAGCAAGCAAGCAAGCAAACAAACAAGTACAGATTATACTGGTGCAATAGGAAGCCCCGGTCTTACCCAGGAGAAGCAGAGCTTGTGAAATGCTATTTTCTGGGCTCCACTGCTTAGAAGCCAAGCCTATTTTTGTGGGTTGCTGGGTGTCTAGCTTAGGACAAACATCTTCTGCTTTGCCTACAGAGAGTCTCAAAGGTAGACCTTTCTATTTTGTACACAGAAGGTCTCAGCAGAGCTGCGACTAACCGGTTGACCAAGGGATGATTCTATCCTGTTCTTTTTACATGTGCTTTTAATATAGTTCTTCTTATGAGTTATAATATGATACCCGTTCAATGCTTTTTAAACATTGTAATAGTTTATTATTTAGATCTTAACTTTGTTTCTTATAAGCCACCTTGGATCTTTTGGGAAAAATGTGGCCTAAAATATTTCAAATCAATAAATAAGTATTCTGTTGTGAAGACACTGTACGTATGTCGGTTAATTCAACGGTCTATCCTTCCCCCTTCCTCTCTCTCCCAGTCCAAACGGCTCCCTCTTGTTTTGGCTCACCAGCTGCTGACATAGGTCTAAAATAATTTTTGTGGGGCTGACATCTGTGGTCTTGTAAAGCTGCCGAAGCCGTTTTTCTGCCACAAAGTCCAGAGCGTGCGAAAAAGCAACTCTGCATGCCTAAAAAAAAATAAAAAAGTAAAGAAAGAAAGGAAAGGAAAAAAAACTTTCAAATTGCAAAGGTACGCATACATCGATAATGCAGGCGTAATACAAACAAGAAGCATACAGAATGCCAGCTGGCAGAGTCACAAGTTCTCTTCCGAAATTAGGTAAGCTTGAGTGCCAATAATCTTTATCTTGCCAATGATCACGGAAAGTCACATTTTACAAAGTCCTTTTAAAGCTATCTTCCTCCAAACCATATACTTTGATATACACCTTGATTTGGAGTGGGGCTTTTAGATTTGTTTGTTTTCAGCTGAAAACTGCATCCTGAGCACATTTGAACCGCATGACGGCCAAAGTAGATAATTAAGTTCTAAATTCTTTATTTAAATGGCTTTCTTTCTTTCAGCTCTTTCTTCATCACTGTTTTTCACCTGAAGATCCCTAAGTGTTTCCAGGCAGCTGATTAATGTGATTTAAAACATGATTTAAACAGAGGATTGAACAACATTCCTCAAAAAGAAGTGGAAAGTCCATTTCCACTAAAAGTCCATTTGAAGGCCAGTCTTTAAAAGGCAAGGACCGTTCACTCCAGACCACCCGGGCTGACCCCTGGAAGCCCGACCGGGTGGGAGGAAGCCTGACTTCCCGGGCGGGAGTTCCATTATGGAGGCGCTGGTACAGGGGAAGCCATTTCTCGTGTACCCGCCAGCCAAGCCTTCCAACAGGGTGGGACATGCAAAAGGGCTTGCCTTGAAGATTTCATCTCCCAGCCAGAAAAGGTGAGCTTCCAGGTTTCCTGGCCCAAAGCCGGTGAGATTTTGTCGCTCAAAATTGGCACTCTGATTAGAACAGAAGTCTAGGTGATCCAGATCAGATCTATTTCAGTCTGGAAAAGCTTCTCTAAAGGAGGAGGTGATGCAAAATAAACCCCTTCCTTATTTGGATAACACCTCCCAGACCCTCTCCCCCCCCCCCCACTAGCCACACTAGCCAGTCCCAAACATGCTGGGGTCAGTTTGTGCCACAATTCACAAACCGTGGGTTTTTCTAGGTCCCTGAGCTCAATCATGGCATCACCAGGAGGCATCAGCCCCTATGGAAGGGGCAGAACCAAGCCCTGAAGGAAGGCTAGCTGAGCGTCCTGCCCTTGAGCAGAGGGGAGAATGGAGGCCCAGCCAAGCGCTCATCGGGCCTCTTGGGATTCCAGGACCGTTGCTGAGGGGAAGTCCTCCGGGTCTTTCTGGATGAAGGCTGGCCCTTTTAAGCTGTCTACTAGCCAGGTTTCTCTGGGCCATGTACAATATATTCCAAATGGGCTGGGGGGGGGGGGTTAGATCAAAAGGAATCTTGTATTAAAAATAGAAAACACATTGAACATGACATAAAACCTCTGTGCAAAACAATACATTTTCTAGAAAAACACAGCACTAGATATGCAAAACAATACATTAGTTTTACAACCATACCTCCGAGAATTTCCAGTTGGGGTCGCTCTGATGGACGAGCAGGGGTACCAAATTTTGCTTCACTTGATCAGCAAAAAAAGCCCGGCACCCCGACTTTGCCCAGGTGGCCAAGACCCCAAACAGGTGGAAGGCTGCCCCACGAACGCGGTCATCCTCCTAAAACCAGAGGAAGACAGGATTTCACCTTCGTAGACAGCAAAGCCACTCTTACAAGAGGTCAAAAAGGCCCCCCAAAGCTTAGGCGAAGGGAAGGAAGGCCTCTGAATTGGTGTGTGGCCTCGTCTTTGGCCAAACCACTCCTGCAACCAGCATTGTGCACGTGCGCGTGCAAGGAGGGAAGCAGGACCTCCCAGGGGAAGCGTGACTCTCGTCATCCTCTGGGGATCTCCATGGGCATCCGCGCAAGGCTTGCGCCAGGCTGAGGCGATGCCTTCATGCCCTGGAGGGGTTCCACCTGCAGATCTGGGTTAAACTCGGGGAAGGGAGGCGGCATGGATTGGAGGCCACATCCAGGGGAGAGGATATCCAACCGTGCTGTTTGACCTCCCTCCCTCCAGAAGCCCAGAAACGGGGAGGAGAGAGGCATCTTGGCAGCTGCCAAAGAGAGCACACCTCTGGGGTGCAGGAAGTGAAGGGGACGTGCACAGATCTCAGCCGTGGTGGTAACCTATGGCGACCTGCATGCCTGGGATACCCCTTAGGGAAGGTTGAAGGTCTCCTTATTCATGGGATCCTAAGGGGGTGGGTCGCCCTGAAGGCTGAGTTCTTCCATAACATTGCGGGAGAGGGATGAAGAAGAAAGCTTAAAAGGGGCAGAGAAGCTGAGGAAGAGCTCAGCTCTCCTAAGTAGAGTTCGCAAAGGGGTGGGTATTTGAAGGGGGGAGTCTGTCGCCAACCTACGCCAGACAGGAATGCTGTGACGTTCATACAGATGTCCTTGAAAAGGAAGGCCACTTTCCCCCACTTGAGGTGCTGGAGAACCAGGGCCAAGGCTTCCATGACTTCAGCCACCACCATGGCGTCGCGTAGGTGACGACAAAGGATTCGAAGAATCACCTTCTTTTGTCCTTTCACCTGCAAGGAGGAGACAAAACCAAGTCCCTCTATCGGCCACGAGTGCTTCCAAAAGGAGGGAGCCGGTCGAGGGCCATGCCTTCTTCCCTAGTGGGTGACCCGCACATCCCATGGCCTTCCCGTCCGAAAAAAGTTCGCTCTCTGCTCTGCCAGAAGGTAGGGCCCACCATGGTGGATTGAAATGACAAGTCAAGAGATTGTGAATCCACCCGAGGGAGAGTTTCCTGGTTGGAAGAGCTGTCTGACAAATGACGCAGAAAAGCTATGCATTTGGGCGTAGCCAGAGCAGAACATTGTCATGAAAGTAGCGCTCGTTGCTTGTCAACGTTTCAGAAGTAATTGATAGCCTAACAGACTGAAGCAGGAGCGAACAGAGGGTGGTCCTGACTGAGCTTACTTGGTGCTGGATCTTCACATGGCAACCAGCCCTTGGAAAGCTGCACCGCAACTGAGGACCCCTGAGATTTGCATCTTGCACCCCAGGCGTCCCCAGAGGTGGGCTGGAATCCAGGAAAGGGCAACAAAACCTCTCTCTCTCTCTCTCTCTCTCTCTCTCTCTCTCTCTCTCTCAGAATCAATGGACTCTGATTTTTGAATAGAATGTTATGAGGTGGCCATATGTTTCCTGCCAGTATCAACTACTTTCATGAGTTTGCAAGAACAACTTTTGTGCACATTGCATAAACTGCGCAAACGGTGCCAACTGGTGCTTGCTTCTTTTTGGATGAAACTCTTAGTCCTTCTCTGCCTGCTGAGTTGTGCCTCCTTGGCCTCTCAAAGGGACCCGACTCAACTGATACCCCCGGTGGCCCAATCCATGGCTCTTACCTCTGTCAAGATCGTGGTTCCCGTGAGCCGCAGTTTTGCTGATTTCGACTTCATCCAGGGAAGGACCCTCTGGATGAGCACGCCACTGAGCAAGCCCTTCTGCAGCAGGCAGCTGGGGGAGAGGAGGGAGAAGGGAACCATGAGGGAGAATGGAAGGGACAGGGCAGAGCTTGACCTGTGGCAGGGAGAGGTGGCCAGCCGTGAGAGTGGTGGCTTCAGGTTGCTCTGTAAGGCAGGAGGCGTGGCTGGAGGGATGCCTGAAAAGCGACCCACAAGTGGGGAAGGAGGAAATATTTTGGCGGATGCAGATGCATGGAGACCGGTGGAGCTGAATGGCGGGGGGGGGGGGGACGACGAACCAAGTGTTATCGTCACCCGACATGTTCATGTGCCAGAGAGTAGGAAGACACAGATCATCCAGAGCAGCAGAAACGGGATTTACTTAAATGGCACTAGTTGTTCCTCCTGGCTAAGCCTGTCACCTGGTCACGATGACCAGCAGAATTCAAAAGAGGGGTAGAACCTAAAAGCCAATGAATGACTGTACAAACTTCACAGATGAGCCATGGTGGGAGTCGGGTTTTGGAGGAAAGATCCTGGTGGCAGCCATTCCCCTGAGATGAGTGTCGGAAGGCCTTTGGGTCTGTGTGGGCCTGTGGCCGTATTGAACAGTGGCAATTCAAAGGGGGAATGGCCACGAGTGGTGATCAGCCGAAGGCTCACCGCAGGAGTGATAACACCCACCGAAGCTCAAAACATGCTCTCCCTTTGCTTCAAGCAGGCAGGACCCTTCAAGACTGGGGCCTGATCTGGATTGGCCCCATCTTTTGTTTGCACCTCTCTTTCCAGACCTCCCTCCCTCCCTTCCTTCCCCCTCCCTTTCCCTTTCTCTCACTTCCTTTCAGGCGATGGGGGCGGGTGGGGGGCGAGGACTTTTCAGGAGAGTGGTGGTGGAGAATGTCCTTGATTTTAGTCTCTCCTTTACCGGATGCGTCCAAGGTGCTGAACCCTCTCCCTCCAAATATGTTCGGCAGGGTGGGTGGCCTCTATAAGGTTCCGATGGGAAGCCAGAAGGGATTCACCGAGCAGTACCACCCCCCCCCCAGCAGGAACCCGGAGTCCTCAGCCCCTGCACCAGACATGGGGGCAACCCCACCCTCCCTCCTTCGCTTCTTGCTCGCCCGCGTTGCACACCGCACAGCCTGGAGGCCACCTACAGCCGTTGCAGTGATACAAAACCCGTGTCTCTTGGGCGACACCTCCCAGAATCTCACAGCCCGCATAGCCATTTCCTCTCTTTCAGCCACTCCTAAGGCACTGACCTGGTCAACATGCAGAGGCCCTCCGGGTGAGTCGCAGGATCCTCAAACAAGCGCCAGGAGGTCACTTGCCGCGTGAGGCAGTGCACGAGCTGGGGAAACGATTCCTGAACAATCGCATCCATGTGCAGCCCCAAGAGGACACATGGCACAGGTGGCCTGCAGAGAGGAGGAAGAGGAAGAGAAGAGGGGGGGGGGGAAGAGACCAGAGGTTCCTCCTGGGTTCTCAGGCCCTCTCCTCCAAAAGGCCGTGGTTTTGGTCAGACTGGAGCCATCCAGGCCAGCAGCTCTAGGAGGAGAACCGCTGAGAATTCTGGCTCAACCTCTTCTACCAGGATGGGTCAAAAGTGGCCCCTGAGAGCTTACCTTGAGGTGTTTTTCTCCCACCTCCTCTTCAAGCTCTTCACGGCCAGAGCAGGAAATGGTCCCCAGGATGGACGGCCGGGTCATGCAGGACATCAGCTTGGGGAGGATCAGCAAGGCCAGGGATGGGTCCCGACCTAAGTACCTCCAGATCCTGCTGGTCCCACTAAAGTAAAGAAGGCCAGAGTTACAGAGACTGTCTGAATCTAGACTCTGCCTTCAGCAGATGGGATGCCATGAGCCCCTGGTGGGCTGGTCACTCCCAGCAGTGAGAAACCAAGGTGGGACAGAGACGACACTGTGAGACCCCTTTCTCTTCTTGTTCTGACCTTCTCAGTGCTTGGGAAACTGACTTTTAAAGGAGAACTAGAATCTTCCAGGCAGCACAATCTGCCGCCCGCCCCGCCCCCGCCCCCGACCCGTGACTTTGCCAGAGTTGCCTAGATCTTCAATGAGGGACCAGGAAAACACTTCCTCATCTCCTTGCACTCATGAGTTGGAGTTGTCTCGACATCCCAAGACACTGTGGCAAGGAGTTTCCAAACCCTGCAAGTTTTCTGGCCCTCCAGAAGAAGACGGAGACAAGGGTCTGTGTGCTTGGGTAAGATTTCTCTGCCCAAAACTGGTCTCTTTGCGAGCCAAAGCCAAGCCAAGCCCAAGAGTCAAGATTGTTCAAGGAGACTCAGTCCCTCCAGTGCTCCTGACCCTTCGTCCTACAGTTAAAGCCTCCGTCATCAGAGTTTTGCCTCATGGCACGGTGTAGCAAACACCCTGCCTTCCCCTATATTCCCCAAAGGCTCACCTGGCTCTTTACCGCATCCCCACGGTTTTGGAGGAGGGCGAGCAGCCAGCAACCACCAGCCCTGGCACAGGTGGGGATCCTGGACACGAGGTCTCCCAAAAGGGCTTTCGTGAAGTCCAGCACCTGATCTTCAGGGAGATGGGTGCTCACCACCTGTCAAAAAAAGAAAGCCTGGTGATCAGGGGGCAGGACTTGCTTTTTGTGTCACTGACAGGACACGAGGGCTCTAGAGATGACTTGAAAAACATCTTGTTCTCCGTGATTTTAGGAGTGGTGCCATCCCGGGATTCTGAGCTGAGAAAACAAAAGACCACTAAGCATCTCTCCCCCCGCCCCCCAGTAATAGATCAATGTCAGATCTTTCTCTGTGGTTGCCTTTGCCTTTCCCCATGGACTTGAACAGGGTTTTCCTGGAGAACCAGGAAGGCCTAAACAGGGGCAGAGACCTGAGCGAGGATTGGATTCTCTCCCAGAGGACACAGGATGGGTCAGGCCACCATTTCTGGGCTCTTCTTTGCAGATGGGGGAGACGGGGGGGGGGGACCCTGCGTGCCAGGATTTCAGACCTCGGCACCTCATCTCAGAAATGACCGCCCGACACATAATCCTGGCCGTTGACTTTCAGCATTGAGAGAACAGAACGTGAACCCATCTGGGACAGGGAGGTGATCCAGACTCTAGGGGTGCTCCCCAAATGGAGTCAATCACCTTAGCCAGTCTGGCCGAGGCCCCAATCAGATCAGGGGGGACTTCCGCTTGCAGATCACACAGGGCGGACTCCATTTCTTTTTCTTCCTCCTCTGTGATTCTTGACCGGCCTGGAAAAGAAAGATGATGAAGAAAAACACAATGCTTGCATCATGCACTGCGTAGATTTTTTTTTAACCCATACTAAAGCTTGCTGGGTGACGTCACCTACACATTTTGGAACGAGGCCTCCTCCTGTGGATTCGAACTGCTGATCTTTCGACCTTGCAGCCCAGAGGCTTTTAGCAGTTTAACCCACAGTGCCACGATGTCCCTTTTATATATTTATACATGGCCACAAATAAATGCATACGTATTTGTCATGCCTAAGAAGTGGATTTGTCCCCAAAACCCATATTAAAATATAGGAGTTCAGTCTTTAAAGGGCTGCAACATTTTTCTCTCCTTTAGTTTTTATTTGTCTTTGCTTTTTGCCTGATATAGGAATGAATTGGTAACACATAAAAAGTTCTTGGAAGTAGCAAGAAAGGGCTCCCTATTTCTACGCTGTCCCAAAAAACTTAAAAGGAACATGGAACATTGACCGTTGGTGAACCTGGGATTGTTGTTGTCATTTAATGATTAAATCAATGTTTTAAACGGGTTTCCAAAACATCTGACGGATGAAGGTCATCTCATTCATTTTCCAAGAGATTATTTCCAAGCTCTGAGATGAAGCCACCTTGGAAGGACAGTGTTTTCCTCCCTTGGGATCTTTGGCCTCCCCTCTGGGAGAACCCCTTGCCTCCCCTGCGGAGGATCTACTGATCCGTTTGGAAGTGGGGTCAATCTAAGCTTGCAAGAGGTCTCCCGGGGTCCTCACAGCCATCCAAATTAAATCCAGACAGAGTCACTCCAGGAACACCAGCAACCACGGAGTGAAAGCATCCACTGATATGCCTTGAAGCCCTCCGTTCTTGGAAGGAGGTCATAACCAAAGTTTATAAATGGATCCCATCTCCACCGCCAACGTCCTCACCTTGAATGCGCATCAAGAGGCTGATGCCCTTGGCCGCCCATCGCCGGCACTCGATGGAGCTCTCCCAGGTATAGGGGGCTAGGAAGGTCACCCGGGCGCCATAGACTTTGAAATTTTCTCCATCCTACCAAGAAAAGTACAAAACCTATTGAAAGGGCCTCGGAAGGCCGGAAGACAAATGATCATATTGCAGCTCAACTATTCAGAGGGTCATATTTCTTGCCTTCCCTCTTGATTGGCTTTGAGTTGGAAAGAAGGAGCTGCTCCCCCTCCATCCGCACTTCTTTCCCAGAGCAAGAGCGCGAAAACCCCTTTCATGTCAAAGACGCGGACATCTTGCTGTACAGAAAGCAGCCAGACTCCGAAAGACTCCCCCGCTCCCAGACTGACACAACTCCAGATTTCCGATATACTCTGAAGCTGCCACCATTTAAAGAAAAAACTGTTTTTCTTACATTTAAGTCTCCATCCAGCTGAGAAATTGAGAGCAGGGGGTGGCAAAACGTGGACTCCTGCTTGCGAGGGTATGAACAGCGCCTCAAATTTTTATAATAAATGCAGATGGCGATGCATATTTTTCCCACAGCTGTCAAAGAAAAGGAAGAAAGTGAAAGTCGGAACCCTCATTATATTCTCTGGAGTCCAGTGAATGAATGCAAGCTTTCCGTGACATTGAGCTTCTTCTCTGACTAAGAGGCTGACCTTAGGGTGCAATTCTTACTACCCTAATGCCGCTGTTCTGTTTGGACACTTAGGGGAAACATATATGATCCTTCATCGTTGCTAATTTCCCAAAAGCTCTTGGCTTTCTTTTGAAGGATGCTTTCTTTTTAAATTTATTTATATTCAAAAGAAAATAAACCAAAACCACTTCTGCAATACAAAACATTTAATCAGCCAAATTTAAACGACCTTTCTCATATCCACATTTCTGCACCAGTGCCACCTCCCCATTTCTCTCCAGAAACACATGGATTCTTCTCCATGCCCCCTCCCTTTCCGAAATACATATTCCAGAACTACATTCCATATTTCTTTAAAATGATTACTTTTTGATATTCTTCTTCTTCATTTCATTCACAAATCCATCTATTGTTAATGGTCATATTCCACCTTTCTCTATACCGTTCTTCAATAGCCATTTAGTTATCACTTTTCCAATTCTTTGCAAATATTAACCTTGCCGCTGTCCTAAACACACTTGGCTTTCTTTTATTTCTTTTATTTATTTAACTTATATGCCGTCCACACTACCCAAAGGTCTCTGGGCGGCTTACAACTATTTTGAAGAACACTTTCAGGAGCTTTGCATCTTGTGCGTTGCTTTCTGCCATTCTACTGTCTTTGTGCTCATGCATCAAAAGGGGAAATCTTTTGTTCTTTTTGAGGTTTTCAAAATGTCAGGCAGAGGTACAACCGACTGCTGGTGTGCCAGGGACCCCACCGGTGCTCTTTGGCTCACGAAGATCCCAGGGAACTGGCTCAAGGTTCCCTCAGCCTTCCATCCGTCCAAGTTCAGTACTAATAAATTGAGTACCCAGCCGGCGGGGGGGGGGGGGGGGAGGCAATGTGTGCCCTGCATGATTATATTGTAAACTGCCCAGAGAGTGCTTTAAGCGCTATGGGCGGTCTATAAGCAGAACACTTTGATTTATTTTTTAAAGAAAAGACGGCATCCTCCATGGGTACGTGGAAGCAGCCATCTATGTTTCTGTACAAGTTCTGTCGCTTCTCCGGGCCCTGTTCCTTATTTTGTGCAAATAACCAGCAGTCATACTTGTAACTTTGGAAAGGTTCACAGCCTGAACAAGAGATACCATTTTTTCCAAACTGAAAGACTGAATGAATGCCTCTGAACAAGTCAGTTGGTGCTTTAGAAAGTCCTGAAAATGCTCAAACAAGGTTTAATTTTTGTTTATTTTTTTCAGCTAGACTTGGGGATCTTCCAGAGCATACGTTTGTCCTCCTCCCATTCTATCTCTTGGGGCCAAATTGATTGGGATTTGCATCCAAACCTCTCTTTGAAAATCCATTTCTCTTCTCTTCAAGAAAGCCACTTGGATTTTAAAAAGCTGGAGCAAGTCTCCAATAAACGGTAGAGAAATCCCCTTCCTTGCTCGTGTTTATCTGCTGGAACACTTCCTTGTTGTTTTAGGTGCTAAATGGCAGCTTCTTACTAGAAGACGGTCATCATGGAAATCAGATTCAGTGGGAAGCACTAGAAGGCTCAACTCAGAATGAAGCAATGCTACCAGGGGTGGAAAGTCACAGGGAAAAGCAAGACAATAAGAATGTAGGAAGGTGGGGAATATGCCAACTATCCCAGTGCAGAGCTCGGTACTTTTAGGAGAGCAAAGAATTCATCCAAAAAGCCATCGGAAGCATAGGATTTGGGAGGACTACGAGATAAGCTCAAGAGGTCAACTTTCCCACTCACCATGACATAGTGCTTCCTTCTCTTCACTAGTCATGGGAAAGGTTGCAACGAACCGTAGGTACTCCAGCACAGTGCCTACAAACGGGATCATCTGGAGAGCTGCAAAAGGAGAAAAACACACAGACAATTATCTACTGATTAATTTACTTCAAATGTTTATTCCCCAACGTTCTCCTCAAAAGGACCCCAGGTGGCTTACAATATTCAAAGAAATAACGTAAGAACTGGGTAGAGAGGAGAAAAAAAGCGGGGGCAGGTGGACCACCCACCAACCACCAAGAAATCAGCAGCCCCCTCTAATAGGGACTTGGACCTTGATACTAAAGACGTGGACTCAGGCTTGGGACCCAGAACCTAAGAATGGCCAACCTCCCTGACGGGTTGCAAACTTTGCAGTGGCCTCCCAGCCCTCCGAACCCCTATGAGCCCCACACTTTCCTTTCTCTTTCCCCTTCGTACAAAAAACACAACCTGTCTTTCCCAGCAGCCTGAACTTTTTCTTTCCTTTTTAGAACTGGCATAGCGCTCTCCTAAAAGGGGGATCGGCAGAGAGCTGAGAGAGGGGCTGGGCCGTTTGAAGTACGTAGAAAGAGAAAGATTGTCTCAGGGAGGGAAAGATGGTTGTCAGACCCATGATTTTAATAAAAGATCCGGGAAAGAAGTGATGGGGAAGACACCAAACAAGGTAGCTTTGCAACCCTTCCCTGGCAAAAGGGTTCAAGGGAAGGCCACAGGCATTCTGGGGGGGGGGGGCTAGGAAGCTATAGCAGCATTCTGCACCCCACTTAGGACCCCCCAGTGTCAGCATCACTCTCGGGCAAGCTTGGGACTCCCTTTTTGAGACCAAGGGACAATAAGGAAAAGGGAAAGCAAGAATGCAAGGGGGGTTGGCATAAAATGAACAACCCCCGTCCAACTGTTCAAAAAAGAAACCATGAACCCCAGAGAGAGGGATGGCTTTCTACCTTGCATACTCCAGAATCCCAGACATCTTTGAAGCCTAGAGGGTCTGCTTCATTTACTACAGAGGACCCATGGAAAGGGTGTCACCCAAACCAGCCCATGGGTATTGCACTTCCTTCTGCCCAAGGAGGAACAGTTCGAAGTGGAAGACAGACTGGGGACGGGGGAGTTTACACCCTCTACCTGGGTGGCTCCTTGGTCCAAGGCTGCCCTGCCCTAGTTACAGCTCTGATTCGATTCTTCTGAAAGGGGTTAAATTTAAGTCTTTTTTGAGTGGCTACACATCTCCTGATGTTTTATCCAGGGTGATTTCAACTGAGCGCTAATGAATTTTGCACCCTTGGTCTAGCTTGCTCAGTTCGCTCGTCCTTCCGCAGTCCCAGCCCCGACCGCAGGCCATCTGGGAAAGGAAGACCTCCCCCATTTCCCTCTTCAATCCAAACCCACAACCAGGGGAAAAGAACTCGAGCGGGGCAGACCGTAGCGAGAGGCCATGTTCCCGAGGATCCTCAGCAGCACGGGATGGGGCGGGATCTCTGTTAACGCGGAATCCTGCAAGCCGCTAGCTGAGAGTTGATTCTGGTCCTGATGGTAAAAATAACTCACACAGACACGTTCTCTTCCAGCCCGACACGTGTATTTACAGCAAATATACAAAGTGGCAGCGTGACAGCATGAAATCAACATTTGTAGAAGTGGTGGTGGTGTTCTGTACAACTCAACTATATACACATAAGCATCTGCCCTTGCCCAATCAGGGCAGATGTTGCATCATCCAGTCTTCACCCAGATGTTGCATCATCCTTTCTATAGTCACTGTGACTCAGCACTTTTATACTTACACACCTGCATGACATGGCAGTTCATTAGTACTTCTGCTCTGCTCTGTTCAGGCCTGTAAATTTTTTAATACTTTGACACCCCTCCTAATTTACACCTGAACAAAATTCAAACCCAACTCTTTGATTATTTCACTGTGTCTTTGAACACTCAAAGGTTTTGTAACTTTCTTTGAAAACCCACTTACTGCCAATCACTTTATGCTCCTGTGGCAGCCTAGTCTCTGTGAAGACCTTGTGGTCGTCCATAGACTTCATTTCCTCAATCATGGCTTCCTGCCATCTTTTCTTTTCTACTTCAGGAAGTAACATGACCTCTTCATAACATTTTGGTTCCTGATACACATGGCACACCCTTATTTCTCCTACACCAAACCTTGCAGGCGGAACCCCTTTGTTAACTCTCTCTGACCTCCTGGGGATTAGTGGCTCATCCTCAATTTTTTGGTTCTTGCTTAATTCCTATCTCACTTTCTTGATCACTACACTGCCCATCGTCTTCTTCATCATTTGTCTTGGGACTGGCTCTCTTCTGTTTCTTCTTCTTTTGTCTCTAACTGCCTATTCTCACACTCTCTTGTGTTTGTGAATGGTATGAAAACTTGGGAATTAGCATGAACCCTATCCCAATTCTCATGCTCACAAAAATTGGCAGACCTCGAAATCACTACATTGCTGTTTCCATCAAGGAAGCGGTATGCCTTTGAACCTCTTTCATAACCTATGAATTTCATTTTCTTTGCCTTTGGTTGTCCCTTCCTTCTTGTCTCTTTTGGGATGTGCACCCATGCACTGCACCCAAACACCCTCATGTGTTTTAAGATGGCTCTCTCCCATATAACATAAAATAAGGAGTCTGCCCTATTGCAGAAGATAACAATCTGTTATTTATGTAGTTCGATGTAAGCAGGGGCTTCCCCCCACAGGCCATGACTCATGTTAGCGTCAGCTAACAATGCGTCTTTCATTGTCCTGCAACACCCCGTTTCTTCTTTCTGCCACGCCATTTTGGAAGGGTGAATATGGACTAGTTTTTCTATGATATATCCCATTTTCCTTCAACCAGCTTTGAAATTTGTTTAGATAGGAACTCAGACCCTCTGTCCGTCTGGATTTGCGCCACCCTGTGGCCATAACGTCTCTCAATGAAGCTTAGCCAATTTCTGAAGTTGCTAAACACCTCTGCCTTTGTTTTCAATAAGTAGCAAAAAGAATACCTTGAATAATCATCTACAATTACCAGGACATATTTTGCTCCACCCAAAGATGATGCAAAAGGACCAATCAAGTCTGCATGTACCAGTTGAAAGGGCCTTTGTGTTTGACTGGTTCGTTCCTTGTTTCTGGGGCTTACTTTAGATTTTGCCATTTTACACACGTTGCAATCTAAATAATTTTTACACTCTTTCAACTGTACGTCTTTTGCCACTGCTTGCATTCTCTGAATTGTTCTAAAATTTGCATGACCCACCTCCTGTGTAACAGGTGTGCACATTTATCATGCTGAGGTGCGTTTTTCACTGTTTACATGTGTGTCACTTTGTATTTTACACCTCAAAACGTACAAATTATTTTCTTGTTTTGCCCTTGCGCAAACACATTTTCCTTTCTTAATTTTACACTCATCATTTTCAAATATGACTACAAAGCCCTGTTTTACTAAAGCAGACACACTTAAGATGCTACAGTCCAACTGTGGTACATGAAGAACACCTTTGAGTTCTTGTTCCAAACCTGACACAAAAACTGTCCCTTCTGCAGCAACAGGCAACTTCTGTCCGTTCGCCAGGCTCACGCTGCTTTGTTCCGAAGCACCTAGAGAAAGAAACAAATCTCTTTCATTAGTTAAATGTGTAACGGCCCCACTGTCCAATTATCCAGCAAGCTTGCTGAACGACCTTGGATTTATCTCTTGCTGCCTGGACAAGAGAAATCCTCCCTTTTCTCTTTTCGGTGCTTCTTTCACTTTTGCAGCCAGCTTTTCTGTCGTCTCTGCTACAGTCTCTCAGAAGATGATTTACAGATCCACAGCCAAAACAGCGTCCTCACGGTCATAGCACGACCACTATCTTCTCTCTCCTAGGAGCTGTTTCTCTGTGTAGGCTGTAATCTGTCTTTTTCCTCCAGCCGTCTTGGTTCCTTTGACGCTGGATGTTTTGTTTCTCTCCGTCACCAGACATTTCACTCTTACGTCGTTCCTGTTCCAGCAATCTGCCCGTCAGGTATTCCAGGGTCAAATTCGCCTCAGGCATAGACTCTAAACTGGTGACCAGAGTGTCGTATTCATCAGATAAACTGCTTAGAATGAGGTACACTTTCTGGATTTCTGGAAACTGCACATTCCTTTGCTCCAGTTCATTAAAGAGACATTTTATCTCTTGCAAATGTTTAGACACGCTCTCACCGGGCTGTAATCTGCACCTGTAGAGCTTTCTGGTTAAGGATACTTTAGATCCTGCTGAATCTCTCACGTAAATTCTCTTGAGACATTGCCAAACTTCTCTCGCCGTAGCCAAGCCACGCACGTGGATTAATTGGTTGTCTTCCAAGCAAAGTATCAAAGTACTCAGAGCTTTTTCATTTTTACGTTCCTCCTCTTCATCAAGCTGTGCTGGGAGGTTGGTTACAATCTGCCACAGATCTTCCCTCCTTAATAGCATCTCAGCTTTGACGGACCACGTCTGGTAATTACAGTCATTTAACTTCGTTAAGGGAAAAACTCCCAGGCTTGTTCCCCCAAACGCCATGCTGCCTGCTCTTCTCTCAGTCCTCTGTTTTCCTTCCCCTACTGGGCACACAACAGCAGAACTGCTTTCTTTCAGGACCTCTATTTCTTCCTCCTTCTATTATAGTGGCACCCACTGGTACTCACCAACGTTCTCAGCAGTAGACGGTCTGCGCAGGGCGCGTCGCTGGGCCCATGACCTTTGTTAACGCGGAATCCTGCAAGCCGCTAGCTGAGAGTTGATTCTGGTCCTGATGGTAAAAATAACTCACACAGACACGTTCTCTTCCAGCCCGACACGTGTATTTACAGCAAATATACAAAGTGGCAGCGTGACAGCATGAAATCAACATTTGTAGAAGTGGTGGTGGTGTTCTGTACAACTCAACTATATACACATAAGCATCTGCCCTTGCCCAATCAGGGCAGATGTTGCATCATCCAGTCTTCACCCAGATGTTGCATCATCCTTTCTATAGTCACTGTGACTCAGCACTTTTATACTTACACACCTGCATGACATGGCAGTTCATTAGTACTTCTGCTCTGCTCTGTTCAGTCCTGTAAATTTTTTAATACTTTGACAATCTCCCTCTTCTCAAAGAGGCTTTGGAGATGGGCCATCACCTCTTCGAAATGGCCCTTGGCCAAAGAGAGAAGAACTTCGCCGGCTTGCATACTGACTTCTTCCAGAGCTCCCTAAGGAAGGAAATCAGGCCATGACGTCATTGCTCCCTTCTTGATCCACTTGCAAGGTTTAAGCGAAAGACGGGCTTTCGGAGAACAGAGGTTGGGAAGGTTTGGGCTATCAATGGCCAGAACCCCGTAGCCGGTCAGGTTGGTAACCAGGATGACTAGGGGTTTCTGGGAACGGTCACCTTAAAACATTAAAAAAGAAAAGAAAATCCCAACCTCTGGATTCATTAATTGTTCTAAAAGCACCTATAAGTGCTGGGGAAATGGCCCAGTGTGCACCGTCCTTCCAGCCAATTGACCTGTGCTCAGATGTACCCAAATCATGCCGTGAGAAACGAAAACCACCTGAACTTATTTCCACCCTGTTATTGCAAGGATCACCACTAGAGATGGGGACGAATCACCAGTTTGACGAGTCGTCCCGCTTCGTGATCCGTCAAAGTTGACGAAGCACGAATCTCCTCCCCGTGAACCGATGAAACACGAATTTATTTGTTGGTTCATGGGGGAGGCAGGACGGCGGGAGGCTGTCTAAAAAAAAAAAGCTGACCCGTCCACCCCCACCGCCTGCCCCCCTGCCCACTTCCCACTACCCCTGCGGCTGCTACAGCTGCCACTTCCACCACCACCCACGGAAGCCTCCGCAGTCACCCTCCAGCCCTGCGTGCTGCGATGGCCTCCCCCGCTATGGCCTGCCTTAAGGGAATCCAGGCTGCCCTTTGCAAAGATGGTGGCTGCAGCTTCCCTGCCATAAAAGAAGCCGAAATGGGAAATGGTACAAGGGGTGTTCTGGATTGGACTTCCCCCCAAGTGCCCTGATCTGGGAACTAAGCCCCACAGCACCTGGTCTGCGATTTCCATTCCTATCCACCTGGTCAGGTCCTATCAGAAGTGCACTCCTGTGCACCTCGAAGAACTCAGAAGAAAGCCTTTCAAACAAATCTCTGTTGATTTTGCAAAATGGCTTCCTACCTCGTCCAACATCTCTTCAATCAAGAGACTGACCAGCAGGTTGGTCTTCCCCTCTCCAGCTAGGAGGATCAGATGTTGGGCAGCCTGATCAGCATCTTTCAGGCATTTCAGCTGGATGCTGATCTGATGGATAAGGTCTGAAAGAGGGGAAAAAACGTTATTGGTGGTTACTTGTTTAACAATACGCTACCTGGCCACAATAAGCACTAGAGAGGAAGCCTATAAGGCCATTGGGACCAACTCCCTGAAGGCAGGAATCCAAATCCAACTACGTATATCTAAGAGATGGCTGTCTAACTTTCCCTGAATGCTTCCACTGTTGAAATGCGCACCTCCCAAAGTATAATTGGAACCATTGGCATACTGCTCTAACAGTCAGGAAGTTCTTTCCTGATATTCAGCTGAATTCTGGCTTCCTCTTCCTTGAGCCCATTATTATGCACTCTGGAATGACCGAGAAGAGATCCTGCCCCTCCTCTGTAGGGCACCCTTTCCAGTCTTTGAAGAGTGCTATTCTATTTCCCCCCAACCTTCTTTTCCCAAGGCTAACACGCCACCAGGTCTTTCAGTCTTTCTTCATAGAGTTTGGTTGCCAGTCCCCTGATCCTCCTTGTTGCCCGTCTCGGCACCTGTTCCAGTTGGTCTGCATCTGCATTTGGACATCTGTCTGCGGAGCCAGACCCTGAGAGCCAGACATCCCCACGATGTGCCTCCTTGACAGGGGCTGGACTCGATCATCCAGAGGGTCCCGTCCAGCTCTGTGGTTCTAAGACCATCATTTACATCTTCTTCTACCTGTACTCCTTAGGGTAACCAGTTTTACCATTTTGGAGCCCTACGTTTCTTGCAAATGCAAGATAGATTGAATAAAAGTCTACAAAACAACATCAAGATTGCATGATTCACCTTTCTACTTCCACACACTCGAGTAAGACCAAAAGTCTGAAGAAGGAATGGTTTCCACCTCACTTCCTCCTTCCCTCAACTTACCTTTCTTTAATTTCAGATCCATGATCAAAGTGATTAAACCAATTGGCCAGAAGGCAAACATTGGCCAAAATGAAATTAAAGAAATAGATCAATATCTCCTGCAAAGGCAAACAAATTGATCAAACTTATTAAATCAATTGGCCAGATGGCAATAATTGGCCAAAATGAAATGAAATAAATAAATATCTCCTGAAAAGGCAGACAAATTTTCGCGATAGGCTCTCCTTACTGGAAACAGTCAAGTGTTGGGGCAAACGGTGTGTGAGGAGGGGAAGGCTCGTTTTCCTATTGTGACAGGACATGATGACCCAAACCGACCAAGGAGGCTGCTGGCCTGGGGGCTGCTTTCATGGTAATAAAGTGCCACCAGTTGATCTCTTTACCAATTATATTTCCTAGGAAAGACTGAGGTCCATTCAGTACTTAATCTAATAAGTGTCTCTCATTAGGTTGCAGTTTTTTGCTTATATATGTAACCTCTTCTATCTGAACTAATACAGATCACGCTCTGACTCTCCACTCCTTGAACACTCTCTCTGCCTCAAAACTTAAACGATCCTCCTTTCTCTTCCAAACTTTTATTCCCCGTCTCCTCCCAAAAAGGGTCCCTCCCCCTCTGCGAGAGCCCCTCCCCCTTTTTTATCTAGCTGGCTCCGCCTCCCAGCCGCTCCCTATGGGTTCATGCAAATCTTCTGCTGAATATTCATGCCGGGGGTGATGGCTCCAAGGCCATTCTGGAATTCCTAGCAGGAACTCCTCCTCCTCCTCCTCTTCCTGGGGGGAAGCCACCTCCAGTCGGAATTTACCCCCCAGGAGGGTCGTTCTTTAATTTTTATTAATTAATTTTAATTCTTTTTAATTCTTTCTGAACACGCTTCCATACGTGCTCCTTCTGTACAAATGGGGCCCAGGAGGCCCTTGCTGCTCTCTGGCGGGGGGGGGGGGGGCTCTCTTGTTCTTTTTATAGGTTCCCCCAAAGAGAGAAGCAAAGCCTCCTTTCCAAGCAGTCTTTACCTGTTCTCTGGGAAGCTTTGTTCTTGTTATCAGAGCTTGCACATCGTGCAGACGGTGAAAGCCCTCTCTAGGGCAAAGGAAATTTATAAAAGGGGAAAGCGGTCGATTAATAAATAGCCGTGAAAGAGCTGGGGGCAGACAAGAGTTGCTGTCTGTCTAGGGCAGCCCCAGGTCATGCAGTGCCCCAGGCAGCCTCTGCAGGGGTAGATTGCTCCTGTAGCTGGAGGTTCCATTGAGCTGTCACAGAGGCCTGATAACAGGGCTGGCCCTCCTAATCATAATCATTAATAGTTTTAATTTTGAAACTGGGTAAAAACCTAATAAATATGGAAACTTACAGGCCGATTTCACAGTTTGTGATCAGGGTCCTTAAGATTTTAGGCAGTTCTAGAATTAACGTCGAAGAGAAAGCTACCTTTTATTCTCGGGAGCCCAGCTCCGTGGTCCATTCCACGGCATGTCTTTAACGAGTTGGAAGCCTTCGGTCAAAGCGAGAGTGTTCCTGGCCAGGTGCCGAGGGCTCTTCTCCCCCTCCAGCACCTGATCGGCCCCCTCTTTTTGACCCTCCTGCCACCCATGGGGGGGTGTGTGCCAAGGATGCCAGAGCTGGGCAACTCCTTCTTCTCCGGGATGGCTTGGGAGGTGGCTTTGGTGAAGAGGGAAAAGGGGGGGGGGTGCACGCCCTGAAGAAAGACCCCCGAGTCCCCATTCCACCAAACTGACCTGCCTCTGGCCTCGGAGAACAACATGGCCCACTGGTCACCTTTCAGCCGACCAGTTCTCTCCCCCCCCCCCAATACCTTTTAGGATTCCACGCTGCCCACTCCCCATTTTTCCAGACACCCCCCCCCCTCCGCTTGGGTTGGAACGGAGTTCTCGTGAATGGCTCAAAGAAATGAGGGGGGGGGGTCTGTGTGAAGGCTCTTGCTCAGAGCAAGGGGATCCGTTTGTATGGTGCCTTCTTTGTCCCATTAGTTGGGAGGTTTTGTTGGTAGGTTGGTGCAAAAGCGGCTTCACCCCGTCCCTTGCTATGAGAAAGGGGACGAAAGAAACGGTGTCAGAGTCATTTGGGAAGAGGCGTCTTCTCTCCATCTCGTGTCCAGCTGTGCTCATTCATCAAGTGCCGGAGGAAACGGGCACCACAGAATCCAAAGGCAGCTGGGGACGGTTTCCCTTTTTCTTGCAGACAGAACGCAAGAGAAGTACCAACAAATTTCTATTGGCCATGCAATGTTATCAGTCCCGCCACCTTGATTCCATTTCATCTAAATTATTTTCAGTTAAATTTGTTGGTGTTAGATTAGATTAGGCATCCTTCAGTCTCGAGAGACTATGGTAACATGCTCTGAATAGAGGACTTGGAACAGCGTCTCGTGTGGCTGAGAAGGCCAATTCGAGAGTAACACAATCCCTTCCACACTGAAGACAAACACAATCTGTCCCTGTCCAGCTCCCTGGTTTTGCTGGTTTCGAGTCTGCCTCTTGGCCTCGGCCTGCTGGACAAGGGTCTCTTCAAATTGGGAGAGGCCCAGATGCACCGCCTGCCTCCAGGCTGAACGCTCAGAGGTCAAGGTTTCCCATCTGTGGAGGTCCATTCCTAAGGCCTTCAGATCCCGCTTGCAGATCTCCTTGGATCGCAGCTGTGGTCTCCCTCTGGGGCGCTTTCCCTGCACTCATTCTCCATACAGGAGATCTTTTGGAATCCGACCCTCAGCCATTCTCACGACAGTGAGAAGAACTAACTCAGTTAGTTCTTTAATAAATCCAAGCTTAACTAAAAGGAGTGGGTGAGCAGAATTTATTTTTCAAGGTGTGCCTGTTTCCTGACTCAGGCTAAAAGGTAACTCAGAAAAACGGTGAATGTACTGTAGTTGTATCCCGGCATTTACACTAGTTCCTAGAAGCTGCCTTCCAGTGAGTTGAGGCCACTGGTCCATTCCCAGAACCATTGTCCACTTCTGCCTCTTCTGGCTGAATTTCTCTCCCGAGAAAGATGTGTTTCCCACCCTAGAGGCTGGACCTGGGACAGTGAACCAGTGGTGTGTGTGTGTGTGTGTGTGTGTCATGTGACTGTTGTCCTAATCACAGGCAGCCCTGCATACAACGCATGGCGGTAATCCAGCCAGGGTGTAACTCAGGCATGTGTCATCTCTGGAGGAACACATTTTATTTGGTGCAAACCTTTGGGGACCTAAGCCCACTTCTTCCCGTGCAGGAAGAAAAGGGGAGACCCATGAGGAGAGACCCATACATTCCTGGCCAGGTGGGGGTAAAAAAGCAAGGGCGGAGGAGACGTCCTTTTCTAGAGGAGGCGAGGCTGATCCCTCAGCCAGGCCTTCCTCTCTTTCTCCCTTTTTCCATGGCGCATCGAAGTTGTGGCTCAGAAACAGCCTTCCTGTTTAATCTTTCTGGGTCCGTGTTTTATACCCCGGGCCTCGGTGTTGTGAACTTCTCAAGCTACCTCGTCCGCTTGCAGATATTTACATATGGGGCGAGCCGCTGACCCACACCTTGCTGAGTAAGTCGAAGTGCACAAGGGCTTCAGCCGTAGATGTTCCTCTTTAAATGTTTCCAAACACCACCCCCCCCAAAGTCTGAATCTTCCCAGGGACCCCTTTGGGAGCCTCAAGGCAGCGGAGAGCCTTTAAGGTCCGAAAACGGTTGCTCCCAGGACCCGCGGTGGTGGCTTTTCGACATTAGAGGCTCTCCTTGCCCGGAGATTCCCAAAGGCTCCCGAAGGTCAATGCCATCCTTAAAGAGCCTTAGAAACGCTGGGCAGGGGCACTGGGAAGCTTTGAAGAGTGACGCCTGCAGCTGATGAGGTCATGAGCCTTTCCTGCTGGCAGAGTTACTCAACAGGATTTCAGCCAGTGAGTGCTAATTAGCTTGCTCATTATCAAAACAGTGAGTGGCCCCAGCAATAAGGTGCTCCTTATTCAATGTCTCCCCCCGCCCCCCGGTGTTCCACTTCCCTCTGATCTTGCTGCATCCTTCCTTTACTCTCCAACCGCCCATCTCTGCCAGAAGATGAAATATTTCTATTTGCTGGACAAAAATAATGCATCTGGTGAATTATTTGCATTTCTGGACTTTCCCCCCAACGTTGCTGCTTAGGAAAAAACAACAGAGCTGATCTTTCCACTCTTGTGCAGGAACTAAAACTCAACAAGTAGGTGTCAATGTTGATGCATCAAGGAGGAGAAAATGTGTGGGTGTTCATTACATTCTTCAGCTTGAACTTGCCCGAAGAGGATACTGACATTCTGACAGCCGCAGACAAACAGAATGGCTACCCCAACCCTATCCCCCCCCCAACACACACACACAACCAACCACTTGCCACTGAGTCCCTTAAGGGCGTTTTCAATGTCAGTGCCCACATGGGAAGCTGTGGGGCAGAAGAGCAGAAGGAGGGGCTTGGAGTTCTCTGTGAATGCCCCCTCCGTTAGAGAGATTCCTTGGTGGGACAGGAGCTTTGTGACATGTTTTAAAAACTTTGGCTCACAGTCACACACACACACCCCGGGTACCGATCCGGTACTGGACATGGAAGACTAGGAAGGGAAGGGAAGGGAAGGGGGGGGGGGATGGACAAAATTCTCGTTAACATCTCACACCTCAAGGAGAGCCCGAGGGCCAAGCTGAATTTCCCCTTCTGGAAAAAGTCCAGGCTGACCAGCAACTGTGGAACCTCTGTTGTGGAAGAGACACACACTCCCCGGTTGTCCTCGGGGGTGATATGGGCGCCAGTATCACCTCCCTTGTTTCTCCCTGTCTGTCTTCCTTCCTGAGTCCAGGAGGCCCAGCCTTTCTGAAGAGTGACATTGTCTCCTTTTTCACCACAAAAACCATGAGGCTGATCTTGGCTTAGCCCTTGGCTGGGCTCCTTCCGCCCACTCAGCTCCTGCCTCTCTGGCTGCAGCCGCTGGTTCTCCACCCAGATATGGGGCACCCACAGCTCCTGAAGGAAGAGGATTTGGCACCCAGAAACACCCCCCCCCCCGCTGCTCCACCAGCAGAAGAGCCCAAAAGGCAACCGAGAAAGGACAGGGCAAGGGAGAAGCCACCGTATGGCCCACCCATCCTGTCCTGTCCCCTCGTCCAATGACATAGCCACTCAATTGCTGATGCTATGTGCCATCAAGTCACCTCTGACTTATAGCGACCCCATGAATGAGTGATCTCCAAAAGGTCCTCTCCTCAACTCTTGCAAGCTCAACCCTGTGGCTTCCTGTAGGGAATCAGTCCATCTCGTATGTGTTCTTCCTCTTTTCCTGCTGCCTTCAGCTTTTCCTAGCATTATTGTCTTTTCCTGAGAATCCTGCCTTCTCAGGAGGTGCTCAAAGCAGGACAGCATCATTTTTTTTTAACTTTTCTGCCTCCAGAGAAGGTTCAGGCATGATTTGCTCTAGGACCCACCTGTCCTCCAGCACACAGGTTGCAGGAAATGAGGAAGACCAAATACGAGATGGATAGAATCCCTAAATGAGCCTTGAATTTGCCAGAGCTGAGCAAGGCTCTTAAGGACAGGTGTACTCATGGGGTCACCTTAAGTAAAGAGTGGTTTAAAGGTGGATCACCATGAGGAAGAGGAGAAGAATGCCTTCGGGGCATGAAGGGAGGACACACACAAAATCCCAGCCACGTGGCAGAGAGGTTAGTGCCTGGAAAAATCTACTTTGGAGATTAAAGGTCCCAGAGCCGCTCCCCCACCCCCCGAACGGCCTGAGCCCCAACCATGGAGCCCAGAAAAGGAACCTATCGGATTTTCACTCCTTCACCAGTATCCGCAGGCATTTTTTTTGTGGAGAGTAGCCCAAAATGGCCTGGGCACATTTGGTGGTCTTTGGGGCAGCCTACCCTGCAGGGCTGTTGCAAGAATGAAAGGGGGGGCTATTTGGGGGAGAAGGACCCTGAACCAAACCCCTCTTCTCAGAAGGATGAACTAAAAAACCTGCAAGGTCTGAATGGACAATATAAGGATTCAAGGCGTGGCCGAGACGCTCCTCCTGCAAGGGGGAAAGTCCCTCTGCTCTCGGATTGGGGCCAGGGGGGGCAAAAGGGGAGGCGGGCCGATGGGGCCCCATGAGGCCGGCCCCTGCACCCCCCGGAGAAGGAGAGGGTCTCTTCCAGAGAGAGGAGTGCACCCATCATGCAAAGCCCTCCTCCCTGGGGATTGAGGGGGAAGTCGTGACCAAACATCTCCCCAGCTCTGGAAAGGACAGAGACTCCAACTCCCCCTAAACCTGGGGGCAAAGGCTGCTCCTCTCGGCCCTCCATCCTGGTGGGAAAATCCTATTGCTGAAGTGCAGAGCAGAAGGGGAAGGGCCTCCGTGAGCCCCCCTGCTCCAGAAGCTCCCTCCGACGGCGTCACTATTTCCATGAGTGATCTGACAAAGAGCATGAGAAGAGGCACCGTTGGGGAGAACCGGAGACTCAGGCAGGATGGTCCTCCTGCTCAGGGTCTCCCCAACAGGCTGGTAGGGATAGATCTTCATGTTGGATATCGTGTTTTGTAAGAGGGGAAAAAAAGGCTTCTCATCTCAACTCGCTCATGCTTTATTTCACCTTTTCCACAAGTAACACAACATTGAAAATTCAACTGCATGCAATCGCTCGGCTGGCCTTTCCCTTCCATCACCTAAGATTCTATGATTTCCCCCTCCTTATGTTTCGAATCACCCACTGGGACCATAGAAGCACAGGAGGAGACCAAAAGGCTGACCTGCCCGACAAAACTCAGCCCCCTCCCTCCCACAACACACACACGGAAGCGCACGTGGCCAGCTCTGCCCAGTCAGCCTGAGGCTCCAGGTGGGTCTGCGCTTGCCCAGAGGAAGAAATGATGATTTCCATCTCCCTGACCACTGCTAGCATCTTCCTCACCCGAAGGCATGTTGCTGCTCCATGGCCTAGGAGGTGTGCAAATCCCACCCCCAGTGCAAGAACCCATGGTGAGTCAGGGCAATCCCAGCGTGCACTGAAGCAACCTCCATCCGTGTCTTAAAAGCCCCCCCCCCATTGCGACCCTTCCCCACAAGATGACATCACACGAGAAGGACACCAGAAACAGCCAAGTCCCCCCCCTCCTCAGTGATCTTCAGCCAGGTCCTTGATAGCAGCTGCCACGTGAGCCACGGCCGTCTCGTTCATCTTGCACGGGTAGAAGCCATCCTGGAGGGTGTAGCGGGTGTGCACGGTCCGCACCACGGCTGGATGGGGCACCCGGTGCTTAGCGTCCACAGGGGTTCCTGGGTTGTCCTTTTGAAGATAGTGCATCACCACCAGGAGGACCTTCTGCTCGCCTGGAAGAGGAAGGAGAGGAGCAGCCGTGAGACCAAGCCTTAAGGGAGGTTCAAGAAAAAGTGGGGGTGGGGAACCTCAAGGCCGTCCTTGGGGGACAGTCCTGGGGTGTGAGTGTGTCCTCAGGCTGATCAACTGGAGGTCCTGGAGTCCCCCGATGGGAGCAAAGGAACTCTTTACAAGCCAAGGAGAGGGTCTCATGTCGTTTGCCTCCACTGACCCACTGGATCATGGATCTAACGTCAGGGGAACCCAAGAGGGGGTGTGTGTGTGAGGGGGAACAGTGGCAGGGAAAGCCACAATTATTATTATTATTATTATTATTATTATTATTATTATTATTATTATTATTATTATTATTATTATTATTAATAATAATAATAATAATAATAATAATAATAATAATAAAAAATTAATTATTTATTTGATTTATATGCCGCCCATCTGGCAGCCACGGCTGCTCTGGGCGGTTTACAACAGATAAACAAAGAACAGAATAACAAAATAATACATATACAAAATAATAATAATACAATTGGGGCATAAACCAAATCTCATAAAACTGTCGCCAGGAAGCTGCCTGGGAGGGACCGGTCGAGGGGTTCCGAGGTGTGGTGAATGCCTCCCTGCAGCAGGGTAGGATCCCGTTGTGCTCAAAGGAGGCAAACAGGAAGACCATGGTTGGGGAAAAAAAACCTCCTTGGACCCAAAGGCACCGGAGAATTACTGCCGTCTCTCAGGTCCGTTTCTTGGGCAAGGAGCTGGAGTGGGTTGTGGCTTTCTCAGCTCCAGGGGGGTCCTGGACGAGACAGAGAATTTAGATCCATTTCAATCTGGCTTCAGGTTATGGGAGAGAGATGGCTTTGGTCACCTTGGTGGATGATGATGACCTACGATGGGAACTGGACAACGGATCTGTGTCCCTGTTGGTTCTGCTGGACCTCTCAGCAGCTTTCAATACTATCAAACACGGTACCCTTCTGGGCCGTCTCTGTGAGATGGGACTGTTTTACGGTGGCTCCGGTCCTTCCTGGAGGGGGAGAACTCCGAAAGCGGTGCCGGGGGGGGGGGGGGGTTCCTGTTCAACACCCTGGCCACTGGCCAATAGGATCATCCAGGGTCTGTTTTGTCTCCTAGGTCATTCAACAGTCATCCAGAGTTTTGGGATTCAGCATCACTAGTACACGGATGACACCCAATCCTCCTATCTCTCCTTGCCTTCTAAATCCTAGGAAGTTTCTTTTGGTTCTGAATCAGTGTCTGGTGTCAGTCATGGATTTGATGAGGGTGAATAAACTGAAACTTCATCCAGACAAGACAGAGGTGCTCCTGGTCAATCAAAAGGCAGATCAGGGAATAAGGATGGGGGTTATGGGGTTACCCTTCCTCTGAAAACACAAGCGTGCAGTTTCGGGGTGGTCCTGGATTCGTCTCTCAGCCTGGATGTCCAGGTTTCAGCGGTGGACAGGAGTGCCTTTACACAGTTAAAACTGGTGCGCCAGCTGCACCCGTCTCTTGAGAGGTCTGATGTGGCCACGGTGACACATGCTTTAGTTACATCCCCTTTGGATTACTGTGACATGCTCTATGTGGGATGATCTGTTTCCGGGCACAATTCAGAGTGATGGTTCTAACCTATAAAGCCCTAAATGGCTTTGGATCCAAACGATCAAAAAGACTAATTTACCCTCTATGAGCCTGTCTGGGCTTTAAGATCATCAGACTTTCTATCCGTCCCACCACTTTCAGAGGTGAGTCTGATGGGGACAGTGGACAGGGCCTTCTCGGTGGCTGCTCCCAGCCTGTGGAACTCCCTCCCACTGGAGGCCAGCCTGGCCCCCTCTTTACTGTCCTTCCACAAGCAGGCAAAGACCTGTCTCTTCAGATGAGCTTTCCCGTAGAGACTGGCTGCCTGAGTGTGTGTGTATTATTTTTTTTTGGGGGGGGGGGGGGGAGGCGGGGTTTAACAGAATTTCATACCTTACAGCTTTGAATGTGTTTTGGTGTTGCTTATATCTTTTAATATGGTATTAGTTTGATCCTTTTAATATTTGCATGCTTCCTGTTGTTAGCTTTAATATTGTATTTTAATTACATAAGGTGCCTTGGGTCCTTTTTAAGGAGAAAAGCAAGAGTAAACAATATTTTGGATGGATGGATGGTTGGATGGATGCCCTGTGTCATCTTCAAGGCCAATATATTTCATTTGGTGTAAGCTTTGGTGAACCAAAGAGAAGGGGGAACTTGTATGGAGAGACTCCAGAGTTCCTGGCTTGGGGTAGGGGGGTTGGAGCTGATGCTTCATCCAAGCCTTCTTCTTTGTCCCATTTTTCCATGACACTCTGAGGTCCCAGGCTTCCCGTTCATCTTTCTAGACCCATGGCTTGTACTCAGGGCCCAGCTGTTGTGAACTCCTCAAAAGCTACCTCCTCCGTAGGCTGGCAGCCGACACCTTCCTGAGTCACTCCAGGGACCTAAAGGTGTCTCCTGTCACAGATGCTCCTCTGTAAATGTCTCCTATCACCCAAAACTCTGAATCTTCCCAGGGACCCCTCTGGGAGCCTCAAGGCAGCGGGGAGCCTTTAAGGCCCAGAAATGGCTGCTGCTGAGATCAGTGGTTGTGGTTCTCAGGCCTTAGAGACTCCCTTTGCCCTAAAATCGATAAAGGCTTCCAAAGGTTGATTGCCGTCCTTCGGGAGCCTTGGAAACTGGGGGAAAGGGAGACAAGGAAGCTTTCTAGAGATGTTTGTAGCTGATGAGGTCATCAGCCTTTACAGCCACAGAGTTACTCCGTAGGATTTCAGCCAGTCTTGCTCATTGCCAAGATAGCAAATGGCCCCTGACAATAAAAGCAAAAGCAAAGCCTGCTGCTTATAGACCGCCCCATAGCACTTCAAGCACTCTCTGGGCAGTTTACCATTTAATTATGCAGGCTACATATTGTGTTCCCCAGTGAGCTGGGTACTTCTTTTACTGACCTTGGAAGGGTAGAAGGCTGAGTCAACCTTGAGCCGGCTACCTGGGATTGAACCCCGGGTCATGAGCACAGTTTTGGCTGCAGTACAGCCGTTGAACCACTGCACCATGAGGCTCATAATAAGATGCTTGCTATTCCCTCTTAAAGGGAAATGGCCAGTTTGCCGACAAATAATAGAAATTATTTTCTATTATTTTCCACCGCCAGGTAGGTGGGGCTTGTCAGCCTTGGAAGGCAGCCCATCTAGGAGAAGGAAAACTCTGATTTCAAACCTCCACTGCCTTGTGGCTATATCCACCGATGGAAAAGGCTTCAGGAGTTAACTTCGAGGCAAAATCCGGAGCTGGAGTCCTGGAGGCAGTTCGTGTCGTTCTGGCAACTCCTGCGACGTCGCTGGAACCAGTTGTATTGGCTCTTGCCTTTCCATTGGACTATTTCAGCGATGTGGAGAGGGAGGATTTGCTGCTTGGGTAACAGCCTATCCTCCATATTATTTTACCCAGGCTTCGTGCTCTGGAGAGGACACTCCAGCTTCACATACAGCGTCGAAGTCCTCCATACAGAGCACGTTATTATAGTTTCTTGAGACTGAAGGATGCCTAAACTATTCAGTGATTTTTTCCCCGTGTTCCACTTCCCTCTGATCATACTGCATACTTCCTTTAGTCTCCAACCACTTTTTTGTTGTTGTTTAGTCGTTAAGTCGTGTCCGACTCTTCGTGACCCCATGGACCAGAGCACGCCAGGCCCTCCTGTCTTCCACTGCCTCCCGGACTTTGGTCAAATTCATGTTGGTCGCTTCGATGACACTGTCCAGCCATCTCGTCCTCTGTCGTCCCCTTCTCCTCTTGCCTTCACACTTTCCCAACATCAGGGTCTTTTCCAGGGAGTCTTCTCTTCTCATGAGAGGGCCAAAGTATTGGAGCCTCAGCTTCAGGATCTGTCCTTCCAGTGAGCACTCAGGGTTGATTTCCTTCAGAATGGATAGGTTTGTTCTCTTTGCAGTCCAGGGGACTCTCAAGAGTCTCCTCCAGCATCACAAGGCTTTTGCGTAGTCAATGAAGCAGAAGTAGATGTTTTTCTGGAACTCTCTGGCTTTCTCCATAATCCAGCGCATGTTAGCAATTTGGTCTCTAGTTCCTCTGCCCCTTCGAAATCCAGCTTGTACTTCTGGGAGTTCTCGGTCCACGTACTGCTGAAGCCTACCTTGTAGGATTTTGAGCATAAGCTTGCTAGCGTGTGAAATGAGTGCAATTGTACGGTAGTTGGAGCATTCTTTGGCACTTACCAACCACTTACATCTGCATAAATAAGATATATTTCAAGGTTTTGTCTTTGCCATACAAGATTAGGGGACACTTTTTCAAAAAAAAAAAACAAAAAAAAAAAAAACCCAAAAACCCACCTTTCTTGTATTTTGGAGAAAGGACCTTTCATGCTGTGCAAAAAGACGTATCTTTTTCCCTGCGGTTGCAATGAATGGGGGGGGGAAAAGGGGGGGGGATGGTGTTTTTACTCTCGTGCAGGAGCCAAACCTCAGCCAGCAGGTTGTCAGGACTTTTTTGTTTGGAAGGGATGTCTTGATGTTTTAAGACATATTTTCCTTGACTCATCAAGACATCCTGCCTTTGATGAGAAGTTTTTTCGATATGTGTTATATTGTTCACCGCGAAGCTGCCCCAAGAGTTTATGAATGTTCTAACAGCCAGAGAGGGACACAACGGCCACCCCATCCCACCCACCCTGCACCACCAGAGTCAATTACTCACCACCGAGTCCCTCGAGGGCATTTTCAATGTCAATGCCCGGGCGGGAAGCTATGGGGCAGAAAACCAGAAGGAGGTGTTTCGAATTCTTTGTGAATTCCTTCACTTTCAGAGAGACTCCTTGGCGGGACAGGAGCGTGGAGACATCCTGTAAAAACTGCCCATCACAGCCATAGGTCTTCCCAGTGGTCTGGACCTGAACGTGGAAGTCTGGAAAGGGAAGAGAAAAGAAGCCGGGGGGGGGGGGGGGAGAGGGAGGGACAAAGTTCCCATTAACATCTTACACCTGAAGGAGAAACTGAGGACCGGCCTGAAAGCCACCCTTTTCCTGAAAACGCCCAGGATGACGGGCAGCTGTGGATCCTCTCTTGTGGAAGAGACACACGCGTGGTTATCACTGGCGTGAGGTGTAGGCCAGTAGGTGCTGGGGGACGCCTGCTCAATGCCCCGGCCATTGGCCTGTGGTGTCCCTCAGGGCGCTGATTGGTCCCCCGTACTTTTTAACATCTACATGAAACCACTGGGAGAGGTCGTCTGGAGATTTGGGGTTCGGTGTCCCCAGTATGCGGATGACGCCCAACTCTATCTCTCCTTTCCACCTAATTCCAAAGCTGTCTTGACTCTAAACCAGTGCTTGGCCTCAGTAATGGGCTGGATGAGGGCAAACAAACTGAAACTTAATCCAGACGAGACAGAGGTGCTCCTGGTCCGTCGGAAGGCAGATGAGGGAATAGGGATACTACCTGTGCTGGAACGGGGTTACACTCCCCCTGAAAACTCAGGTCCGCAGCTTGGGTTTACTCCTGGATGCATCCCTAAGCTTGGGTGCCCAAGTCTCGGCGGTGGCCAGGTGTGCATTTGCACAGCTAAAGCGGTGTGCGCCAGCTGCGCCTGTTCCTTGAGATATCAGATCTGGCTACAGTGACACATGCCTGAGTTGCATCCCGTTTGGATTATTGTAACGCTATTTGGGGCTGCCTTTGAAGACGGTTCGGAAACTTCAGTGGGTGCAAAACTCTGCAGCCAGACGACTGACTGGGGCCAGCGACAGGGAGCCTAGGATGCACCTGTTACAAGAACCGCACTGGCTACCGGTCCATTTTCGGACCCAATTCAAAGTGCTGGTCGTTACCTATAAAGCCCTCTACGGCTTGGGTCCAGGCTCCCTGAAGGACCGTATCTCCCTATAGGCGCCTTCTCAGCAATTAAAGATCAGCAGAGGAGACCCTCCTCTCAGTCCCATTGCCAGCGCAGGCACGGCTGATGGGGACACGGGAGAGGGCCTTCTCGGTGGCCGCTCCCAGGCTATGGAACGCTCTCCCTCGAGAGGTCTGGCTGCCCCCCTCCCTCTTATCCTTCCGCCAATAGCTGAAGATCCACCTTTTCAGGCAGGATTTTAACAATCACAAGCGAGTCCCTGAATGCCTTTTAAAAGTTACGATAGTTTTTAATGTTTACTTGCTTTTAATTATTTAATCCTATTTTAAATAGGGTACAGTTTAATTGCTTTTTAATGTTTCACATACTACGTTTTTAACTTTATTCCTTTTAATATTGTGAGCCACCTTGGGTCCCCTTATCAGGAGAAAGGTAGTCTATGAATGAATGAATGAATCAATCAATCAATCAAAGAATCCCTTCCCCATCTCCAAGGCTCAGTCCCATCCTTAAGAACCAGTCACCTTTTTCAAGAGTCCTTACGCCTGTGGATGGTGGGGGAGCGGTTTGCTGGGCTCTGGAGGCCTCCTGGCTTCTCTTCAGCTCCCGCACTGCCTGCTGCGCGTTCTCGTCTGGGTGACGGGAGACCATCTCCTGCTGCTGAGTTTCTAGGCGGTGCAGTCCGGCTCTTCAGCTGCTGATGCTCACTGAACAGGTGGAGAGCGAACTGGCCGACGGTCTCTAAGGTCCTGACATATTCCTGGGCCAAGGGGTCAGAGGAGCGCCTCAAAGCCTGTCAAGGAGGAAAGAAGGGCAGGACATCAAGCAACACAGGCTTCTGTGGTCCTTGGGAGTGTTGCCCAGAGCATTATTATTAGAGGACTCCAGCGATGGCAGGAGGCTGGAGGTATTTAGGTGGAGCTGTTCAAATAAAATAGCAGGGCTCCTGGGAAGTACAGCAAGACCTCCGTATCTGCTGGGGATTGATGCCAAGCCCCCCCCCCCCCCGGATACTGAAAACCGTGGATAATAGTAAACATGATCAATTGATCTAAAAGAAAAAAAAAAACAAGAAAAAAATTATTTTCACAGGCATTACCAGAACTGGTCACTAGAGGACACCAGAGAGGATGCTATGCATTTGTCACTAAGAAGTTTTCATAGCACAGTCTCTGGGACCTTCTAGTGGCCAGGTGTGTGGTAATACATGTGAAAAGTTTTTTGTTTTTTGTTTTCTTTTTAAAATATTTTTCAGACCGTGGATACTGATACAGGGGTCCTACTGCAATTGGGCCAGAGTATCCACCTCTGAGCATGTCCTTGCAACCAATTCTGTTTCCTAAACCTTCCTATTTATCTCCCCTGCCCACTAGAAACAGTGTTTTTAGCATCTGGAGGAACTGGCTGAAGAACTCTCAGAACCGCTATCCATTATTTTCTTGAAATCATGGGAAACAGGGGAGGTGCCAGAGGATGGAGGAGGGCCAGCATTGTCCCTGTCTTCAAAAAAGGGGCAAAAAAAGAGGAAGCTGGGAACTACAGGAAAGCAGCCTGACGTCAGTCCCCAGGCAAAATTCTGGAACAGATCATAGAATAATGGAATCATAGAAAAGTGAAGTTGGGAAGGGGGCCTACAAGGCCATCAAGTCCAACCCCCTGCTCAAGGCAGGAATACAATCAAAGCATATTCTGCCAGGTGATTATCTAAGTTTTTCTTGAATGCCTCCAGGGTTGGAGCACTCACCTACTCCCAAGGTGATTAATGGGGTCCTCCTCTAACAGGGAGGAGGTCACAAGTGTGGTACCCAAAGGCTCAGTCCTGGGCCCGGTGTTCTTCAATATTTTTATTAATGAGTTGGATGAGGGAGTGCAGGGAATGCTTGTCAAATTTGCAGATGATACCAAATTGGGCAGAATAGCTAATACCCTAGAAGACAGAAACAAAATTCAAAATGGCCTTGATAGGATGGAGCACTGGGCCAAAAGCAACAGAATGATATTCAAACGGGGATAAGTGCAAAGTCCTGCACCCTTGGAGAAAGGAACCAATTGCACAGTTACAAGATGGGGGAGACCTGGCTCAGCAAAACTACGAGCGAGAAGGATCTTGGAATTGTCGTAGATCACAAGCTAAATATAAGCCAACAGTGTGATGTGGCTACAAAAAAGGCAAGTGCTGTTTTAGACTGTATTAAGAGAAGTATTGTTTCCAAATCTGCGAGGTGCTAGTCCCCCTCCTATTCAGCCCTGGTTAGGCCTCACCTTGAGTACTGTGTCCTAGTTCTGGACACCACACTTCAAGAAGGATGCTGACAAATTGGAACAAGGAGGGCCACCAGGATGATCAGGGGCTGGAAACCAAGCCTTAGGAGGAAAGGCTGAAAGAATTGGGCATGTTTAGCCTTGAGAAAAGAAGACAGAGGGGAGATTACGATAGCACTTTTCAAATACTGTATTTGAAAGGCTGTCATACAGAGGAGGGGCAAGATCTGTTCTCGATCATCCCAGAGTGCAGGACACGCAACCATGGGCTCAAGTTACGGGAAGCCAGATTTCGGTTGAATATCAGGAAAAATGTCCTAACTGTTAGAGCAGTTACAACAGTGGAACCAGTCACCTCGGGAGTTGGTGAGTGCTCCAGCACTGGTGGCATTCAAGAAAAACTTAGATAATCACCTGGCAGATATGCTTTGATTTGGATTCCTGCCTTGAGCAGGGGGTTGGACTGGATGGCCTTGTAGGCCCCTTCCAACTTCCCTTTTCTATGGTTCTATGATGTCCTTTGAGGACTGCAAAGTGTGGGGATAACCTCCAAGTGTGAACGAGTTTTCTGTATGTTTAAATATGGGAATGGGGACCATCCAGATCCCTCAGTCTTGTTACCCAGGCAAGGCTTTTCAAGGGAGACACCTCTAGCCACCAGTAAACCAACCAGAACTGTGCCCTCTCTTCCCCTGCTCTGCCCCCCCCCCCCCCCAACAACATGAGCCCTGGCCAAGGAGCCCAGAAAAGGAACTTTCCCCAGACATGACGGAACATCCCTCCCCCCCCCCAGCCACAGAACCCCCCTTCCAGGGGGATCTGCTCGTCAGGTGACTCACCTGCAGTCCTTCCTCAAAAGAGGAGGTGCCCTCCACTGAGTGGGGCCGGGGTCTGGGATGCTCCTTCGACCAGATGATCCTGCAAAGAGAGAAGCAAAGCTTCTTAACAGGAGCGCCACCAAACAGCCCGAGGGAAGGACAGCCCCACAGGGAGCCTACGAAGAGGCAGGGTTTTTAAAATAAAAATTAATTTCTTATTTATTTTTGGAAAATAACAAGTAGCAAAACTAAATTAAAGTACAAATTCAATAACAACTACAGAAAATATAAATTTAAACCTTCTCCACCCTTGCCACCTTCACCCTTGGGACTAGGTAACCAATAACATCATTTTACAACTTTTCACCCCCTTCCTCTCCAAAAATACATCGATTCTTCTGCTGGCCTGTAGCCTTTCTTTCCCCTTTGAAAAGACGTATTCCAAGTATAAGTTCCATACCTCTTTTGAAATCGTTAGCCTTTACCATTCTGCTTCTTATTTTCATTTCACATGTTAACTTATCGTTAATTGCTAAGCTCCAAGCATTTCTTTGTACCAGTCTTCAAGATTAATTCGTTTGTCACTTTTCCTCTTTTTGCAAATATTAATCTTGCCACTGTAACCATTATAAAAACCAACTCTTTCTGATATTTTCGCAAGTGGTCATTCTTAATTATGTTCAGGAGGGCAATAATTGGTGATACCAGTTACCTCGGGAGTTGGCGAGTGCTCCAACCTTGGAGGCATTCAAGAAAAACTTAGATCATCCCCTGGCTCTGCCCCCCCCTCCCCTGCCTCCCCCATTCATTCACCCGGTAGATTTGGGGGGGGGGGGAGACCAGCTGGCTTGCAGCTTTGCCGGCTGACGGGGCGGGCCGGGTGGATCGGAGACGCGCGCCCCCACCCCACCCCGCGACCTCTCCAAACGCGGCTGGGCCCGCAGGGGGGCTTCTCCCCAAAGACCCCACCGGGCAGCCCCTGCCCGCCGGGGGGCTTCCCGGCCAGGGAGGGGGGGGCGCCCGGGGCTGGCCGGGCCGAGAGCGCCTCGGGGGCTTCTCCCGGGTGGGCGGCCGCCCGAGCCCGCAGCCCCCCCCCCCCCAGGGCGCCCCCGGCCCTGCGCGGACCCTTCAGAAAGGAGGAGTAGGAGGAGGAGGAAGACGACGCAGGAGCGCCCAAGCGCCCGTCCCTCCGGATCCGGAGGCGGCGACGGGCTGGGGCTGAGCCGGCGACTGGGACGGGACCCGGACCGGACGAGGGGGGCCAGTCCGGATCGGACCCGGCCGGGTGGCCTCGGGCTGGGGCTGGGCGCCTGAGGACCCCGGCCCCACCCCTCGCGCCCGGCGGAGCTCGACGGGGGGTGGGGTGGGGGAAGGCAGGAGCGAGGGGGGGGGGGCTCACCCCAGGGGGTCCGGGGACGCCGGCCCGGGGGGCGCCTCTCCGGCCGACCACGGCTGCGACGTGAAGGCGCCCATGACACGGGGGGACCCTCGGGGGGCTCCCTTCGCCGCCTCTGCCGCCGCCGCCTCCGGATCCGCGATGGCCGGGCGGGGGAAGCCCGCGGCCCCGCGGTGGCTACCCTTCTGCCTCCTCTGCTGGCCCGGCGGCCTCCTCTCGACGCCGGACTGGGCCCTCCGGGGGCTCTCCGCCGGTCGATCCAGGGCTGGGGGCGGAGCAGGCAGGCAGGCAGGCGGCGGGTCTGCGGACCCCCCTCGGGGGGCGGGGTCCCGGACCCTCCTCCGACCGACGGAGCCGCGGCGACGCTCCGGATCATCGAGGGGGCCCCCCCTCTCCCAGCTCCGGCCGCCCAAGCTTCCTGCGCCGGGCAGAAGGGGAAAGCGAAAGCCTCTCCGGTGGGCGGAGAGCCGTTCTGCTTCCGTGTCTTTGTTCTAGGTCAAGATCAAGTGCCTCCGAGCATGGACAGAGTTCCCCTCTTCCGCCCTGGTACCGCGGGAAACGTGGGGAGGGAACCGCGGGGCCCCAAGGAGGAGAGCCCAGAAATGCAGGCCACGCTCTTGGCCCCCCCGATGACCGCAGGAGGAGCTGGTCTTTTGCAACGCTAAGGGCTCTTAACTGCCCGTCCAGGGCAAAGCCACCCTCCAACCGTCCGTGTTCCGGCGGGCACCGTTTGCACCAATATCCTGGGGGGAAATCCGAGTTCTCTCCCAGAGGTAGAGAGGATTAGCAGCGGAGTTTCAGAGGAAGCAGAGGCAGGGGGGACGAGGTGATGCCACCTCCTGCTCAGAAAGCTGCGGGGCTTTGAGTTTCTAGTTCCAGCACACATTTAGTTGGTTCCCCACGCTACCCTCTGGACCCAGAACACACGTGGGAAAGGACCTTTTCTCCTCCCGGCCAGGCTTGCTCTGGGGATTTGGCCCTTGGAGGTCTTGCGGCTTTACCTGTGAGACAGCAGCCCACTTCCCTGGGATGAAACGGGGGGGGGGGGGCAGCCCAAGGAGTTGTTGGAGGAGAAACGAGAGGGTTGCTCTGCTTTTCCCTGGGGCAAAGTGGCTACTCAGTGGGGCAGCCCGCCTGGCGAGGTGGGGGGCGGGGCCTCTGGCTATGGGAGACAGTGTGTCCTAGTAGGGTGGGCAGCAACCCCACCACTAAGCCTTATCAATGCGCACAGAAGTGAAAAACCCCCATCTCTCAATTTGCTGTTCAGATTGAAAGCTCCTCGGGGCAGGGACCTACCTTCTTGGCAACCCCCCCCAAAACTACCAGCACAAAAGATTCCCAAGCCCTTCTGGGCCACGAAAGGGCCAGTGCCCTGGGCTCCTCCTGGTGGGGGAACACTGCCTTCTCCCCACCAGCCACACTGTCCAGCCCCTCCTACCTTTCCTGATGGGTTAGAGCACAGCTACAGCAGCCCCCCCCCCCCGACTCTTGTTATTCTGGTTTGAGCAAGAAAGGTCAACTCAGAGCAGAGGCTGGACTCCCCCCTTTGACCGACGTGGCTACAGCTATCGCACCCTGCTGTGCGGGCACCTTCACACCTGCCCTGCAGGGAAGGCCAGGGCTGAGCCTCGGATCGGTGCCCACTCCCTCCCTCTGCCCTCAGCGAAGCACCGCGGCCTCTTATCCCCACCAAGGAGACAAGACAGCTCAACGGGGCCACCACACCTGGTCCAGTCCCGCCCTGAATGTGTGACTAAGGCCAGGCTGCTTTTATTGATGTAATTTTTAATATCCCCAAGACAGAGGACCGCACTCCCTCCCTCCCACTACAACCCCATCATCCCCCAAGGGAGGAATAGGCAAACAAGGTCTGTTCAGAATCCAGTCCCAGAGGACAAGAATGAGGCTGGCTGGGCAGCTGAAGCCCGTTCCTGCAATGGCCTCAGTGTGAGCTGATCTTCCATAGCCTCACCTTGGACATCCCTGGACAAGGGCAACCCTATTGAGAAATTAGGGGTCCCAACGTAACCTCAGTGGGGTTTCCTGACACTTGACAGCCTGCCGGACTCCTCCCCTACCCATGGGTGTGTTGATGCAGCCGCCTGTTCAATGGGGTTTCAAGACCCACCAAGAGGCCGAAACGTCTTCTGTAGGAGGGAGACACAGAAGTCTAGAAGTGGGCCAAAAGCCCCCCACCCCCAAGTGAGTCAGATGGAGAAGGGGCAACTCAGCATGTACCCCAAAAGTGAAGCCAGGGAGGCCACCATCCCAGCACTCCGTCTTCTCCGAGGCTCTGGGTCAGCCTTTACTCTGGGAAGGACAGGCCCAGGGGAAAAAAGCTCAGAGTTCGGAGCTGGGTGGGGGTTCCTCCAACCCTGGCGCCCTCAGGGTGAAAGACAATCCTCCTGCCTGAACAGCAAAAAAGGTAACTGCATCTGAGATCAAATGGCAGTTTCAGGGTTCGAACCTTTAAAAAATACAAATGCAGGAACAGGTGATACCTTTATTGGACCATTCAGAATAAGAATAAAAAAACACCAGCAAGCTTTCGATGAGGATTCATCTTCTTCAGGCTGTGCACCAAGTTCCTTGTGGGGTGGCTCCAAATTCCATGCTTTTATTAAAGTCTCAAGCCTCATATAATTTTGGAGCTACCCATTGGTGCACAGCCTGAAGATGAATCATCATCGAAAGTTTGCTGTTTGTTTCTTTATTTTCTTAATGGTCCAATAAAGGTATCGCCAGTACCTGCTTTTGTATTGTTTTGGGGACCGCGTGGCCTTGTCCTTACTTCTACTAACCCTTAAGAAGTTTGTGTGCCCCGCATCTCTTCCTTGTGGAAAGACGCCAGGGAGACGGGCCTTTGTCTAGCAGAACGACCAAAGGAAGAAGCTCGTTACATCGGGGAAAGGGTGACTTCTACTTCTCCAGATGTCATGGGACTGCAATTCCCACCATCCACCACTGCTGGGGCTGATGGGAGTTGCAGTGCAAAAACTTTGGAACTGCCCACTATAGCTTTTAACAGTAAAAAAAGGGGAAAGGCTGTTAGGGAAGTTAACTCATGGCTTCTGATTGCTTTGTGTTCGGAGAGGGAAAAACTCTGAGGGTCAAAACCAGAGATGAGAAACGTTCCTTCTCACAATGGACACATCCCAGAATACCCAGCCAGCGCGGCCACTGGCTCAGGTATACTTCAGAAAAGGGAACTTTTTCCCAGCTCTGGGCCGTGATATGAGAAGGGTCTCCAGGAGGGAAGAGGCAGGGAAGGGGCTTCCGAGTCCCTTAACCCCTCCCCGTTCCAGGAAACGGAGCCAGATGCTGGGTGGTTTTCTAGCAAGGACCGGAGAGCAGGTCCCCGGCCACTTTGGGCCGACCGTTTACTGGAACGACAAAGCAAACTGATCGACATCCTTCTTCCAAGAACACACAATGATGTGGTGCAATGTTCCACGTTTCCCGTTGAAGCAAAGTGCCCCCCCCCCCCAGCAAGTGGTCCAGAGCCAACCAACAAGAGGCGTTTGGGGGGGTCCCACCCAGGAAGTCCCGGTTGCAGAGGCCGGTCCTGCCTGGCTAGAGGCACAGCCAAGGTCCACCACTCCCTGGTCATCAGCTGTCCCCATTGATGGAAGCCCCGTCCGCGGCCACGAGGTCTTCCGTATCGCCGCCCCGCCCTCAGCCTCCTCCAGGGGCAGGCGGGCCAGGAGCGGCCGGTGCAGTCCGTTGTAGAGGGCGCTCCCCCCAGGAGGATGATGAAGCCCAGGATCTGGAGCCCATGGAAGGCATCCCAGCCGACGGCCAGACTGACCACCCAGATGACCACGGTGCGCAGGCTGTCCAGCACCATGCGGGTGGTGGCGCTGATCTCCTTGGTGACGCTGATGCCGGCAAAGTTGAAGAAGGCGATGCTGCTGATGTTGCCCAGCAGAGCCACGGCGATGAGCGGGGAGGTGGCCGATCTGGCAGAAGGCGTCCAAGGCGTCTTCCAGAACCTGCCGCGGGTTGCCGCTGAAGCTGCCCCCCGGGATGTAGTACATGGGGATCAAGAGGAGGGGAAAGGATGACGAACCCAAAAAAGCCTGTCAGGAGGAGAGGAGAGAGGGAAAGCAGAACTGAGTGCAACCGGCAGGAGGACGGCTGGCCGTGCCAGCGCCGACCCATTCGAGAGGCATTAACCTATCAGCTGAGTCCAATTTACACCATTTTCTGGAAGCCACGGAGCCTCAAGGAAGGTATGTCAAGGACACGGGAGGAAGGGGCTCCTGTAATCCCTTGGTTACAGGGATCACATAGATAATCACTTGGCAGATCTGCTTTGATTTGGATTCCTGCCTTGAGCAGGGGGTTGGACTGGATGGTCTTGAGAGGCCCCTTCCCAACTTCACTTTTCTATGATCCTATAACTATCGTGTTACAAAAGCTTCCCTGGTTGCCTCTCTCTTTCTAGGCTGGTTATGACCTATTCACACCCTACATGGCTCAAGTCCAGGTTATCTGACGGAGCGTGTCTCCCGGCGTGAGCCACCTTGGCTCCTCAGACCTTCAAGGGAGGGCCTTCTTGTGGTCTCACCACCCTCACAGGGACATTTGGTAAGGATGCAAGGGAAGGCCTTCTCAGTGGCTGCTCCCCGGCGGGTGGAAGGCTCTCCCTGGAGAAGTCAGTTGGCTCCCTCCCTTCCAGCAGGAAGACAACGAGGGAGAGTGTTTGGACCGGCAGCTGCTGATGGAAGCTCTTCCCTGCGGAATGCCAGGAGGATGGGGGCTCATGGAGTCCTTTCATGGTCTCCCCCCTTCCCCACGCATGCACGCGCACGCACACCCCTCGGGTCCCATACCTTCCGTGCCCACGGCCTGCAGAGGGTGGACGTTGTGCTTGTAGACAAACTTCTCCTCCAGGACCATCTGGATGGCAATGATCACCTGGGCCATGATGATGAGGAGGTCCCCTGCAGATTGGAGAGACTCTAGGCACTCCAGGAAGGTCCCCCGACACCCCCTGTCCACCACCAAAACCCGTGGCCCCCACGGACTCCACGAGAGGAAGGAGACATAAAACCGCTCTCACGTTTTGCCGAGTGTGGAGAGACTGGGGAGGGAGAAACACATCCCTCTCTCTCTGGCCCACACGGGCCATTTTTAAGGCTGCTGCTGATTATATTGTCTTTCTCCTTCGTTGTACGCCATGGCAGCTATTAGTCTGAGGAAAGTGATTTAATAGGACACGATACAGACTTCATGGAATTAACTCACACCAAATGAAAAGAAACTTCCCTTGAGCGATTATAATTAATAACCCCCGACCCATTTATTCTGCTTTAACTTCTCCAAGGAATGCTCTTTAAGGCTGCTGTTCTCCCCCCCCCCCCCCAATAGCTCTGAAGCCCAATGTGAGGTGTCTGAAGTGGGCTGCTCCTCTACAGCGGGGGTGAGGAAGATGTGGCTCCCCAGATATTGCTGGCAAGCAGCTTCCTATCAGCCCCAGCCAGCCCATGGGGGGGGGGGGCAAGAATCACAGCCCAGCAACATTTGGAAAGCCCACATGCTCCCCCCCCCCCCATCTCTGGTCTAGAGGAAACATCCCCATGCCCCAGCAGGATGATGATCGGGCATGCAGGGGTATACGGCGACTGATGATGATAGGGCATGCAGGGTGTACGGCAATTGGACCGCGCGCAGACCTTCCCTTTGGAAATGTTGGCTCAAACTCCATGCTCAGCATTTCAGGGCCAAGTCCACCCTAATTCCACTTTCTGTGCCATGGGCTGCAATGGTCTGAGGACTTACAGCCCCCCCGCCAAAAAAAGTCACTTTTCCAAACTTGGATTCTAGGCATTGGTCCCTCCCTGCCTCCCACCAGGCACCCCCCCTCCTTCCCTTACCTGTGATGACCTCACTGAGCTTGTGCTTCTCGTCGTTGCTGTTCAGCAGATCGGCCAGCCCGACCACCACCAAGCCCAGGATGGTGATCACGATCCCCAGCCACTGGCTCACCCCCAGCTTCCGCCCCAGGAAGGCCACGGAAAGCAGGCCAGTGAAGATGACCACAGCGCCTCGCAGCATCTGGAAGCTGGAGGCGCTGGTCATGTTGAGCGCTGCAACAGAAAGGCCGCCATGAGAAGAGAGGAAATGTAGCAAGCACAAGGGAAAACGCGTTGCATCTAGAAAGCGCCCGGTTGCTGTGGTTGCCGAAACGGAACCCCTGTGGACCCCGAGTTCCCATTTCTCGCACACACATGCATTTTCATTCAAAAGGTGGTGGTGGAGGAGAACTTGAAACAGACTCTGGACCACAGGAAAGATGAAGCAGTGGGTGCAAAATCAAGCCTTAACTCTCAGCAGAAGCAAAAAGGTTGAAGCTGAGGCTGTCCTACTTTGGGCCCATTGTGAGAAGGCAAAACTCACTGCGAAAGACAGGAACGCTGGGGAAAGTGGAAGGCAGCAGGAAAAGAGGAAGACCCAATACGAGATGGACTGGCTCCATCAAGGAAGCCACAGGCTTGCATTTGTAAGCACAGAACAACTAATTTGCATTTAACACAACATGTTTCTAGAGCTCATGGTTGAGAGTCAGCGTAAGTCAGACATGACTTGACGGGACATAACAGAACCACAAGGCTAGAAATTACTTTACAAACAGTGCTTTACAATTTGCTTTCTGAACACTGCCAGAAGCTAACGGTAATAGGTTACTTGAAAAAAAACCAAACAACTTTGCAAACTCTGGTCTGTAGTCCCAGCATCATTCCGGGTGCCAGGTTAGCCCTTACAGACAAAAAAGGCACTCACCCACATACATGAGGCTCGTTCCCGTCATGTCACACAAGGCCGGTGGCAGGAAGAGCAGGGGGTTAAAGGGCTGAGGGGGCGCCATGGTGGGCTCAGCCCTCCGCCGGTCGCTGCAGAGCAGGAGGTAGAAGACGGCCAGGCAGGAGAACTCGCCCTAGGAACATGCCCGCTGCCTAGAAAGCAACAGGAACAGTCCGTGAATGTCTGGAGGGAGGCTGGTGACGGATCCTCATCCGCAGGAGAAGCCAGGCTGGCTGCATGCCGGCTGAGTGTCCCCTCAGGCAGCCGGACGGCCTTGCTCCAGAAGGCCTTTTGGTCTTGGACTGGTTTTAAAACTAGCTTTTAGAGAGCCTTTCAGAGTCTTGCTGAATCAGTTTCTCAATTCACATTTTGAAACCCATTTCCAGGGGCCGCAGCCCTACTGGCGGTCCCATAGGATGGACGTAACTGCCCTGCGGCTCATTGGTGAAGTCCCAGGGCGCGTCTCGGTCACATGGGTGATCGTGCACCCCGTTTTGCAACCAGGGGGCACCCTGACACCTCACAAATTAGTCACAGCCAGTTTCCCAGACTTCATATGAAGCCCGGTCGGACTCTTGACCTATAATTTCAGTCCGTCTCCTGGGCGTGCCCGTGGGCAGAGAAGCGCCGCGTTAGGACTGTAAATAAGGGAGCGATAAGGATTGTACAAAAGAGACACAGCTTGGATGCTTGGTGACCTTTTATCACTTGGGCAAGCCATAGTTTCCTCCCTGGAAGCCCCACCTGCGTAACACCAAGTGTCGTGGAAACACGCTCTTTCAGGTATGTAAACCACCTGCCTCCTGGTGAAGGGAACGGCGGGCCCCTGCGAGGTCTGCTTTAGAACAGGCGTCCATTCCAATCAGGACGAAACTTTGGGGGTACTTAGACCTGTCCATTAATTGCAACGGCAAACACAAGGGGGGGGGGGGGGGTGGGCAAAAGAAATGAAGCTTCAGGATGAACTTTTAGCACCAAGCCAGAGGTCTGGGGAAGACAAAATGTTCTCAGCACCAGAGGAGAAAGCCTGAGCTGTAAAAAGAAAGCTGATCAACAAAGGAAACTCTGCATTGCCGCTGAACACTTAGAGCATTAGGTATATAATATACAAAAGTATCAACAACTTGTATCAAACCGTCAAACAATTAGGTTAACAATGGTCTGTCTAAAACTAAGCAAGTAAATAATATGGTAAAAAGTCCGAGATGCTGAAAAGAGAGACATTCATGAACCTAAAATAGTTTTCAAACACAAGCATAGCATCTCGGAGGTCCAAGGAATATCTTCTGAAGAAGTAAAAATACCATGAAACAAGCTTAGTGGACTATTATTTATGCTCGGAACTCGTCAAATTACCCCGAGGATCCAAGACCTTGACTACCTAATTGGATGGACTTTTTACCCAACCCTTCCAGACCCTAGACTTTGATTTTCTATGAGTAGGGACACTGGACTGCACCCATTGGCATGGGAGAACTTGATCCTATTATTTGCTTGCTTAGTATTAGACAGACCATTGTTAACATATATTGTTTGACTGTTTGATACAAGTTGTGGATACTTTTTTGTTGATACTTTTGTATATTATACGTTGTTGTTGTTTAGTCGTTAAGTCGTGTCCGACTCTTCGTGACCCCATGGACCAGAGCACGCCAGGCCCTCCTGTCTTCCACTGCCTCCCAGAGTTGGGTCAAATTCATGTTGGTCGCTTCGATGACAGTATATTATATACTAATGCTCTAAGTGTTGTTCAGTTGCAATGCGGAGTTTCCTGGGTTCGTTTATCTTCTCTTCCGTCCTCCCTAGATTTTGATGAGTCAAAGAAAGCTGGGCAGAGACCGGCCCATGATGACCCTCAGGTGGGAGGTCATCCAGGTTGACTTGGTTGGGGTTCAAGGTTAGGGTTACCTGGAGGAAGGGATGCTCAAAATTGTGCACCTCTTTGCTGTCACAACCGGGTGCCCTCAGTTTGTCAGCCCACCTGAAAGGAAGAGGGAGACACAAGGCCAGTCACACACCTTTCCGATTTTCTAGAACCTCCTCCCCACCCCACCCCCGCAACCACAACGGCCTTTTGCTTATGGGGCGGCAGAGAGGCAAGACCGAACGGGTCCAGATCCAATTACGAAACGGTGGAGTAGGAAGCTCCTCCATAGGACGACTGTGAAATTCTGCATCTCGGCCAAGCCTCGTCGCTGCTGAAGCCAAGCCGGCGACGGAGAAAGGCCAGCCTAAAGCGGGCGCCTCTCTGGGGCCAGGGGGCCGAAAGGTCCAACAGCTTGCACCAAAGTCTCCGGGGCCCCTCTTCTGGCCCAAAAGGATCCTGGCAACGGGACAACAAAACAACAATATCCGGAGGGCCACCCCGTTCGTCTGCTGTAGCAAAAACAGCTGAGGATGGGGAGGCCTCTTAAAAGGCTGACAACTTTTACGTGGCATATGGTGTTTGCGGGCTCTGGGCCACTTCAGGCCAGGATGGGCTCAGTCCACGGAAGTTTCCACCAAATGAGAGACAACGGGTTAGTCTTGAAGGTACCACAAGATGCTTTGCTGCTTTAACGTTCACTGTTGTTTTATTGTTTTTATCATTATTGTGGTTTATGACCACGTGCCCTTTTGTGAGCCGCCCAGCGGAGTAGCCTAGCTACTACTTGAGCGGGATATAAATGTAAATAAACAAATAGATGAATAAAGAATAGCTTTGTTATTCATGGGGTTGCCTCCGACGGGTGGGGACCCGAGGAATGAGCCACCTCCAAAAGGTCCAATCATGGCTTATAAAATAATAATACTTTAGGTGTGCTGTTTTTCTCCCGGCACAGCAACCCGAGGGATTACAGCACACTTCTTATTTGCCTAAGACATTTCAGTAGCAAAACTCCGGCAGCATCCAACGGGTGAAATCCCAACGAGGAAGACCCTTCCAGGGTCCGAGCCATTGCTCTGGCTGAGCTCACCCCTTCCCAAGGAAGAACGCTCAGGGGCTGCCTCCTTCCCGCCCAGAGGTGTTGCCTCCCCCAGCCGGGGGCCAGCCAGGTGTCCCTCTGCTGACATCGGGCCAAACATCTCCGTTTCCTGGAAACGGAATCGCTGATCTCACAGAGAGCACAGTAGCAAGACAGCCGCTCTGCAAGAAGAAGGATCGGGTGTCCAGGCTGTCCCTCATCTCTGCCAGAACTGACATCCTGAGAGACAAGGTGCTGCCGTGCAGAACGAGCCAGGTGGGTCAGGTAGCCTTAAGAAGCGGAGAGCCGCCTTCTGTCCACGGCGCCACTAAGCCAGCAGCCCCGGGCGCCCGCAAGAGGCAGGGTCGCCCCACTGCGGACATGTGCCGCCGCCACCCCCAAGTGAGATTTCTCAGACCCCCGCTCATGGACACGCACGGGACCGCCTGCAAAGTGCCTCGTCGGACTGCGATTAGGCTTTCGAATACAACTCCGTTGGCAGGAACGGAGGCTTTCTGGAAAGGTTAAGTGCAATGTAGCGTGAGGGGAAAGCAGGGAGAAAAGAGATAAGAGAGTTCTACCTGTCAGGGAAAAGAGAAGCCAGGGAGGGGGGACCAGTGGGAACTGGTCTCAAGGCAGGTGCCCACATGGCAGTCGGCTTTCCACGTATGCATTTATTTATTTTTTTGGTGCCAGGGAAAATAGAGGCCATGGCTGTATTCCGAGCCAGAGACTGCTGCTCCCTCTGGCTCAGGACGGTCAACTCTGACCGGCAGCAAAGGGCTCCCTGAAGATTCCTTCAGGAAGGAATCTTCCCGTCTGGAAATGCCAAAAACAGAGCCACAGACCCTCCGTATGCGACCCACCTGCCTCGTTCCTGGTCGGTCTTTACAAGCCCTGGGATGTGGTGCAGCCTCAACACAAGCTGGCCATCTCAGGCCCGACCCTCAAGGATGTGGGCAGACCGTCATGTGCCGTTGGAAGAAGGCAAAGGAGCCCGAAGAGGCAATCAAGGGTCAAGGAAGAGATTTTTTTTTTGCTAACCCAGCAGAAGCTGGGATTTCACCACCACGTCAGGGAAGTGTTGTTGACAGTGCAGTTTTTAGGACGTCTGCTTACTCAGCTTGAGATTTCGTCCAAAGCAGCCAAGAAGGGGAATAAAGTCCTAGGGAGGGTTTTCGTGGAAGGAAGAAGTCAAAGCCCCGAATGCGACAGGTTTCCCAAACTCTGCGGCCGTTCCCCTCCGTCCTTGGGGATGGGAAGCACCGAAAGGAGAGAACGAAACCAGAGGCGGATTAAAAGGAAAAGCCTGGAGTTCCAGAAACTGGAGTTCTAGTGCTTCCGCCCTCCGCAGACCCGGCTGGCACGCTTTTGAGCTCCGCCTCGACAATAAGGCCTAGAAGCTTAAGTGCCGTTTAGAAATGCAGGAGAAGAAGCGGTCCGCACATGAAGGAGCAGGGAAAAAGGCGGATCCACGGACGGTGGCCGACCCTGGGGTAGAGCTGCCAAACGGATGGGTCCCTTCCTGCAAAGACGTCGTCGGCCAGTCTCGTTAGGTATGGCCAGTCAAGGATAGCCACGGATAGCTAGAAACAGGGAAGGTGCACAAGGCGAGAGGGGAGCCCTGGAGGAAAGGAAGGAAGCCCCCCCCCCTCAGTTCCTCTGCCCCACGTGTGCAGGGACACACATCTGGAACCCGTGTCTTCCAATCGGTGAGGATGGTGGAAAGGTCCTTCCTTAAAGCGGGATGATAAGAAGCTGCACCCGAAGAGTGAGTCACCAGGAGTGTGACCGCGGGGGTGGGGAAGGGAGGGGGCTGATCTTTAACCAGGTTTTGGGAGAACCCGAAGTCCTGAGTCGGGCCCTACCCATACTCTCTCTGGGTGTGTTTCTGGGTGTCTCCGCGCACCGTGGGCCCTCCCTGAGCGAAACCGCCCCGCACAGGCTTTGCCTCCGAGCAGCGCCCCTTGGCCGCTGGAACCTCCCGCCACAAGACTCCGGCGTTTCTGCTTGGCAAAGTCCTCGGCATCTTTTTTTTGGGGGGGGGGGGAAGCGAGGTTTCCGCTCCCTAAAGAGGGAACCGGCCCCATTTCAGGGGGAGACGTCCTGAGCCTGAGTCCCGGGACACCCCCCCCCCCCTCATCAACCGGCCACCTTTTCCCGGTTGCTCCGCCTGCGGCCCCAGCCTCGCAGTCTCTCTCTCCCCCCCAAACCCCCCCCCCTCACCTGGCTGGAAACCTGGCCCAGCCCGGCGGACGGGGCGGGCCGGGGCTGGGGGGGGGGGTTTCAGGCCAAGCCCCCCCCTCCTCCCCCCCCCCCAGCGCCCACCGGGCTCGGGCTCTCCTCCCCCGTCCGACCACCCTCCCCCAAAAGAGGACCCCCTCCCTCCAGATTCGCGCACCCCCCCCCTTCCCAAAAAAACACTCTCCCGGGAAGGTCGGCAGCCCTGCTTCCCCCTGGGGGGTGGGTGTGGGGTAGGGGTCTCCCCCTCCCCCCCCTCCCCCCCCCCCCCACTCACTTGGCCGAGAGGGTGTTGATGGAGCCCGTGACCAGCATGAGCCCCGCCAGGAAGAGCTGGTACTTGGTCCACGCCATCCTCGCCCGCCCGCTCGCTCGCCCGGGGACTCCAGCCGCTTCCTAGCCCTGGCCCAGCTGGGGGTGGGGGTGGGAGGGTCACGTGACTGCCGCCGGTCAGCTGACGGAGGGGGAGGGGCCAGCCCGGCTCTCTCTCCCTTTCCACCCAAGGCTTCCATAGGGAAGAGGGAGGGGGGAAGGGGATCATGGGAGTTGTAGTCCAAGGGCCGCCGCCGCCGCCCCCCCCCCCCCCAGTTCACGGTGGGCTTCGGTCCTCCTTGGGCGGCCGCAAACCTCCCCCCCCTCCCGTCTGGACAAGGAACCTTCTTCCCGGCCAGGCTTTGCAAGATGGGGGGTGCCCCCAAACGGGGGCGGGGGGGTGGGGGTTTGGGGGGGAAATCCTCCGAAGAGACTCCCAGGCCGCCCGAGAGGAAGGTCGGCAGACCCCCTTCCGCCTCCGCCAGCCTTTCAGCCCGTATCGGAGACCCGACACGTGTCAGCCCTTTCTACACGTGCTTTACGCACGTGTCCCCGTCTCCCCCCCCCCCCCCCCGTGCGCGGTTCCGCTCTTAAGCCCGGCGAGGCTGCGAGAGCGCGCGGCCGGCATCCGTGTCGAAGGGGGGGCCCTCTGGCGGCCGCCCGCGGTCATAGCAAGGCTCCTCCAGGTTCCCAAGGGCTTTGGGGCGAACGTGGAGGGGGCTCCGCTCATCCCGTCCCGCTCTTGGGACCCCCGGGGTCGGGTGGGGGGGGGGGGCGCTCCGGAATGGCCAAAGACTCACCACCCCCCCGGTTGCTCTGCAAAAGGTCACCATCCGGATGCACCGGGCGGGAGCAGCTGAGGAAGGGGAGACAGTAGAGTCTCCTTCAGGGGTAGGGGGGGGGGGTGCCCTGTCCTGAAGCCACCTGACCCTTGTGTGTGTGTGTGTGTGCGTGTGTGGCTGCAGGGACGTCCGAAAGGTCTGAAGGCAACCTTTTGGCCAACCTTGGCTTGCCCGATCCAGCCTGGGATAACTTCAGAAGCAAAGAGCAAACCCGGCTGCTTCTGCACCGCTCCATAGCGCTTAAAGCACTCTCTGGGCAGCTGACCCGTCAATGATGCAGGCTACCCCATTCCCTCCTCCTCCACCATCAGCAAGCTGGGCACTCAATTTACCCACCTCAAAAGGATGGAAGGCTGAATGAACCTCAAGCCAGCTATCTGGGAGTGAGCCCGGGTCATGAGAAGAGTTTTGGCGGCAGTACTGCAGTTTAACCACTGCACCATGAGGCTCCTTCACTGTCTGGTCAACCCCAGGATTACTGCCATTCGAGCTGCTGCTCAGGAAAGGCTGCGGCTTTGCCAGGTGCTGTTTCTTTGTTGCTGGAGGTCTCAACACCTGTCTGCTGGTTGGTTGGTTTTCAGGTGGGGATGGGAAGCTGTGACCCTCACTGTTCTGTGCTCATTCGTGCAGTGAGCGAGGGTGGCTGTAAGGGGTTTGAGTGAGGAAGGAAGGAAGGAAGGAAGGAAGGAAGGAAGGAAGGAAGGAAGGAAGGAAGGAAGGAAGGAAAAGATAGAAGGAAGGAAGGAAGGAAGGAAGCTGATGATGGGTGGAAGGAAGGAAGGAAAAGATAGAAGGAAGGAAGGAAGGAAGCTGATGATGGGTGGAAGGAAGGAAGGAAAAGATAGAAGGAAGGAAGGAAGGAAGGAAGGAAGGAAGGAAGGAAGGAAGGAAGGAAGGAAGGAAGGAAAAGATAGAAGGAAGGAAGGAAGGAAGCTGATGATGGGTGGAAGGAAGGAAGAAAAAGATAGAAGGAAGGAAGGAAGGAAGCTGATGATGGGTGGAAGGAAGGAAGGAAGGAAGGAAGGAAGGAAGGAAGGAAGGAAGGAAGGAAGGAAGGAAGGAAGGAAGGAAGGAAGGAAGGAAGGATAGCTGGCTGGTACATGGAAGGTCGACAGGCCATATTAGAGATCTCCAGGAACGGTTCCCCCCTTGATGTACCTTCCCCTTTAAATGGGGAAGGGGCTAGGTGTGTCAGGGACGCTAAGGGCAATGTAATCTGGAAGCCAGACTCTGTCACAAGCCCTGAATTTGCAGTGGAGACACATGAGGCAGAATGGTCAAAGCTGAGACACCAGGTTAAGGTGGACCCATCCTACTTCCATTCATCGGTTTCACCTGTCTATTAATGTCCCTTGCAAGTGAAGGTTCGTGCCACAAAGGCTCTTACAACACACAGAGTGAGAAATACCAGATGTTCAAGCTGGGTTCAGAAAAGGAGACACTGGAGATCATTTTACAAAAATATATTGCATGCTGGAGCATATAAAAAAAAGCAGGCAAGAAAATCAGTCTGTTCTTTTTCAATTAAAGCAAAGCCTTTGACCAGGTGGATCATGAAATGCTGCGGATCATTCAAAATTACATGAGGGCACCACGGAATTTGATTTAATGTACAAACACCATTGAATGAGATACTACCCGCATTTTTCCGTCTATAAGACGACCCCCCCTTTTCTAACCCCAAATTAGAAACATTGATCCCTGCTTTTCCCTTCCTTTTGCTAAGCCACGGAGCTTAGCAAAAGGAAGGGAAAAGCAGGGATCAAAGGGCTCCCTTTGACCGCCGCTTTTCCTTGCTTTTTGCAAAGCCACGGGGCTTAGCAAAAAGGAAGGGAAAGCTCCCTTCGGGTAAAGCAGCGATGAAAGGGCTGCACGATCCCAGCCCTTTGATCCTGAAGCCCTTTCATGGCTGCTTTACCCACTTGCTAAGCCCCGCCTTCCGTGTATAAAACGACCCTCAATTTTTTGTCTTAATTATTTAAGGGAAAAGTGTCATTTTAATACACGGAAAAATACGGTATTTGACTTTGACAATGACCTGCAGGTGGCGACCCATAACAAGAGGGCCCTTGTTAGGGTCAAAATTAATTATAATCTTTATTAACATATACAGGGGCCTGTCAACAGCTTAAATGCTACTGTATCAGCCCTGCCAGACACATGACCCTGATATTCAGGAATGCACCAGTAATGCCCTAAATTACCCACTTTGAAACTTGCAGCTGAGAGACCTCATAGACAGTATGGAAGTGCTATATTGAGTCTCTTGTGGAAGAAGACAATATAGAGATTATAATAGTGGAGCTAAGTAATTGCATGGCATCCTCTGTTTATAAGCCACCTAATGCAATCTTTTCCTTTAAAACCCTAGACCATTTCCATCAGCAAAAAATAAATGTTTATAATCAGAGATTCCAACTGCCTATCTTTATTTATTGTACTGTGGTGTTTCTGACATGAACAAATCCTGCCAAACTAATTTGATCTCGTTTTTTGATCAGGTAACCTCCCTGATAGACACAGGGAATGCTGTAGACGTAGTACCGTATTTTTCTGTGTATAAAACGACACTTTTTCCTAAAATAATTACAGGAAAAACTGGGGGTTGTTTTATACACGGAAGTAAAGAGGGGGGAGGGATCAAAGCGCTTTGATCCCTGCTTTCCCCCTCCACGTTTTAGGGGAAAAGTGATTCCTGCTTTGCCCCTACACTTTCATTGCAAAAAGCTGCTTTCCCCCTACACTTTTTGCAACCAAAGTGTTGGGGCAAAGCAGGAATCGCTTTCCCCCTCCACTTTCTTTGCAAAAAGCTGCTTTCACCCTACACTTTTTGCAATGAAAGCGTAAGGGCAAAGCAGGAATCGCTTTCCCCCCTACGCTTTTGTTGCAAAAAGCTGCTTTCCCCCCTACACTTTTTGCAACCAAAGTGTTGGGGCAAAGCAGGAATCGCTTTCCCCCCTCCACTTTCTTTGCAAAAAGCTGCTTTCCCCCCTACACTTTTTGCAATGAAAGCGTAAGGGCAAAGCAGGAATCGCTTTCCCCCCTACACTTTTGTTGCAAAAAGTGTAGGGGAAAAGCGATTCCTGCTTTGCCCATACACTTTCGTTGCAAAAAGCTGCTTTCCCCCTAAAATTTTTGCAACGAAAGTGTAGGGGGAAAGTGATTCCTGCTTTGCCCCTCCACTTTCGTTGCAAAAAGCTTCTTTCCCCCTACACTTTTTGCAACAAAAGTGGAGGGGCAAAGCAGGAATCGCTTTCCCGCTCCACTTTCGTTGCAAAAAGTGTAGGGGGAAAGCAGGAATCAAAGCGCTTTGATCCCTGCCTTTCCCCTCCACTTTCCACATTAGGTGTGGACTGGATAGATCAAGTATCAGGTGGATGCACAATTGGCTACAGAACCGTACTCAGAGGGTGATGATTAATGGGTCCTTCCCTAACTGGGAGGAGGTCAAAAGTGGGGTACCCCAAGGCTCAGTCCTGGGCCCGGTGTTCTTCAATATTTTTATTAATGACCTGGATGAGGGAGTGCATGAAATGCTTGTCAAATTTGCAGATGATACCAAATTGGGTGGAATAGCTAATAAAATAGAAGAAAGAAACAAAATTCAAAATGGCCTTGATAGGATGGAGCACTGGGCCGAAAGCAACAGAATGAAATTCAACAGGGATAAGTGCAAAGTCCTGCACCTCGGGGGGGGGGGGGGGACCCAATTACACAGTTACAAGATGGGGAATACCTGGCTCAGCAAAACTACGAGCGAGAAGGATCTTGGAATTGTCATAGATCACAAGCTAAGTATGAGCCAACAGTCTGATGTGGCTACAAAAAAGGCCAATGCTATTTTAGACTGCATTGACAGAAGTATAGTTTCCAAATCCCGCAAGGTGCTAGTCCCCCTCTATTCAGCACTGGTTAGGCCTCACCTTGAGTCTTGTGTCCGGTTCTGGGCACCACACTTCAAGAAGGACGCTAACAAATTGGAACAAGTTCAGAGGAAGGCGACAAGGATGATCAGGGGGCTGGAAACCAAACCTTATGAGGAAAGGCTAAAAGAACTGGGCATGTTTATCCTTGAGAAGACGGAGGAATGATAGGATAGCACTTTTCAAATATTTGAAAGTCTGTCCTACAGAGGAGGGGCAAGATCTGTTCTCGATCATCCCAGAGTGCAGGACACGCAACAATGGGCTCCAGTTAAAGGAAGCCAGATTTTGGTTGAATATCAGAAAAAACTTCCTAACTGTTAGAGCAGTACGACAGGTACCTCGGGAGTTGGTGAGTGCTCCAACACTGGAGGCATTCAAGAAAAACTTGGATAATCACCTGGCAGATATACTTTGATTTGGATTCTTGCGCTGAGCAGGGGGTTGGACTGGATGGCCTTGTAGGTCCCTTCCAACTTCACTTTTATTTTTTAAATTTTCTTTTTATTATTATTATTATTATTATTATTATTATTATTATTATTATTATTGTTGTTGTTGTTGTTGTTGTTATTATTATTATTATTATTATTATTATTATTATTATTATTATTATTATTATTATGTATAAAATCCATCTATGCTTATTTAACATCGTGTCACCTGGGTTCAGCTTATAATCATTTGTTGATACAACTACAGTATATATTAAGCTCTTAATCTATACAACGTGCTTCTAAGCAACTTCACTTTTCTATGATTCTATAAAGGGGGAGAAGAAGGCCTTAAACCCCAACCCTCCTGTTTTACATTTCCCCCCTGTATCAGTCACAACAAATCTTGTTCCATGAAATTACATTATCAAGTGAACAAAATTTCATCAACAAAGAAAGTCAAGAAGGTTGTCCTGGGCATGCGAGTTAAGCAAACTAAATAAAAATGTCAGCATTGCACAGAATAAAATAATGTGCTAAAGTAATACAAATGAATGGTGCCGTCTCATTGCTGGTTCCGGGAACTCTCCTCCGGGCGCCTCAGCTGCTCTATAATCACTTCAATTTCTTGCTTAAAGTGTAATACTGTTTTGAAAAATGACAGAAGAAAAATTACTAGTTTCCAACCGTTTTTCAGTCACCACATTTCTTACAGTAAATCACCTTTCACAGACACATTTCCAGATACATCTTTACAGGGTGCAACATGAGACTATTATACTTTGGACAGATCATGAGAAAGCAAGACCCAGTGGAGAAGACTAGTGCTGGGGAAATTTAAAGGTAGCAGGAAAAGAGGAAGGTGAGATACAAGATGGATTGACTTCCTAAAGGAAGCCACTGCCTTGAACTCACAAGACCCGGGCAGGGCTATAGGACTTTCTGGAGATCATTCATTCACCGCATCTCCATAGGTTGGAACTGACTAATGATGGGATTTTCAGATTTCTCTAAATCCCACAATTCCCCCTGGTGGGAGCTCTACCTGCCTCACGCACCCCTTATGTGAGAGAACTCTCAGAATAGGGAATTACAAAGTTTGCAATCCAAGAAATCTGAAAATATCATCAATATAAGTGATTTGATGGCACATTAACAAGAACATGCATTCTTAGGATGTGACTACATATGCTGCCAGAACAGGGCCACCGTATCTGCAGGAGATAGGTTACGCCTTGAAATAACATTAAAAACCATTAAGAGTAGTTCTATTAATGGAGAGTTGCTAGCAATATCCTTCCATTTTTGTCCCACCTCATGAGGCAGTGGGGGCCTGCCTTTTTCAGAGGGGTGGTGAATCCATTCCAGGTTTCACTCCGCACTTTACGGCAGTTACTTGAGGTGAGTTATCTTGGCGAGAATGTTCAGCACTTAACAATAGTTCTTGTCAACGGTGGGCTAAAACCCCAGGTGGATTCACCGCACCTCCAATATCAGAGTAATCAACTGCCCCTTGCCATGATCATGTGCAAGAAAAATTCTTCCTCAGAAGGTGGGAACATAGGCCACAGATGAGCAGCACCCCATGATGTGCCAGGGAAACTTACCCTTCGTGACATGAGAGCTTGGGTGACAGGTGGACCTTCAACGAGCCTTGCCATGACCATGATCTTGGATGCAGCCAGAAACACCAGGGAAGGAACCCTTGTGTTACTCACCAGCAGACTGGATCGTTTGGGATAGAATCTCCTGCTGCTCCACCACGTCCTCCAACAAAGCGGCTAGCCTTTCTGCTTCAACGGACACTGTTTGCACAGCCCCGGCCCCATTTTGTCCTGTTCTTGCAAAGGTGGTTGTTGCTTTCCCCTGGCGACTGTTCCCTGTCAAGAGACAAGGGAAATCCGTTTGTGGTTTGCTAGCCTCCCCCGAAATGTGTTCGCACATGGCAAGCTGTGCACCCGCTGAAGATGACGGTCTTCTTTGCTGACAGAATCCACACAAGCTGTCACATCCACCTAATCCAGATTCTGGCAGAAGCTCTTCAAGGGCTCCTGAAGAAGACCTCAGCCTCTTAGCTTACTCCAAAATGCAAACATCGAGTATGTGCTTCCGCAACACGGAACAAGCCCCGTTTTTGTCCTTACCTTTCAAGGGCTGTTTCCCCAGAACAGACGTAGAGTTGCCTTCACGGCATCTTTGGTCCCACGTCCTAAAGTGGGGCGACCCACCTGGGACGGCTCCTCTTGTGGCTGTAGAAGTGGATGGTTGTGGGGACCTTTCCATGTCTCCTGTTTTAGACAAAGATTTACCATGAATGCAGTAAAGTTCAGGAAGTGGACAAGACCCCGTTTCCAAAGGCCGGCAGATCCTGTCGCTGGACGGTTCACACTTACTGTCTGGTGTCCCAGTTCTGCGCGCAGGCTCCTCTTCGTGCCCCACATACATTTCTGGCATGGGTCCAAAGGTGGCCGTCCTACTAGTCCCTTCTTCCACCACCACCTCCTCCTCCTCCACCTCATTGTCCTCCTCTTCTTCCAGTGATGGCCCCTCTCCTTGTGCCATGCCTGTCACAAACCGGGAACATAAGGGACCACCAACAAAGCCCACAGATATTTGCATCCATTCATATGTGCATCTAGAAGCATGTGTGGATGTGGAAACCTGAAGCAAAATACCCCTACAAGGAATGTAACACTCTGGTAGACCACGTGGGATCCAGCCACAGGCAAATGTTTAGCAGTCCTGAAGGAGAAGATCGTCTCCCACGAACCTATTTTCAGATTCCCCATCACCACCACCCCCTCAAGAAGGCATGTTAATAGCTGTAAGGATGGTTTTTCAACCAACTTTTTAAAGGTGACACATTTTAAATACTTTGGGATTTTATGTTTTTTTATATGGAACCTAGTAGATCATAGAATCATAGAAAAGTAAAGTTGGAAGCACTCACCAACTCCCGAGGTAACTGGTTCCACTGTCGTACGGCTCTAACGGTTAGGAAGTTTTTCCTAACTGTTAGTTTTTCCTAAACAGGAAGTTTTTCCTGATGTTCAACCGAAATCTGGTTTCCTTTAACTTGAGCCCATTGTTGCCTGTCCTGCACTCTGGGATGATGGAGAACAGATCCTGCCCCTCCTCTGTAGGACAGCCTTTCAGGTATTTGAAGATTGCTATCACAGAGGTGTCATACTCAATTTCCTCTTGGGCCACATCGGCATTATGGTTGTCCTCAAAGCAGATATTCAAGCGTACAACTATTGTACAATTTATTGAAAAGTGAGTTTTAGAAAAAAAATATATATATAAGTCTTTAAAGTGCTACCATATTTTTCTCTTTTTTCACTCCTTATATTTATTTCGTTTTCACCTATAATATTTGCACAAACTAACACGGCTACCCCTTTCACAAGTAACATAGAATACTTATTGCTACTGTTGCTCTGTATGCAAAATAAATTCTAAAAAATCATGGGGAAATACACACTGCTCCCCTCTAGTGGCCAGTTCTGATATCACACCGGAGAATATGAAAAGGTGGAACAAAACATTAATTCCCTTGCACTTGATAAAGACACCGGCATCGCACTTGAAAAATCCCAACGAAGTGCTACTTGCAATGCCTTAAAATGCTCTTTGAATGTAACTAGTTTATGTAACTAGTTAAATGTAACTAATTTATCTGTAACATCAAAAAGATTCTTTGGGACTGCCTATTTTATTACTTTTGAAGTGGAACTTATTTCTATGGTTACTGCAAAAGTAACTCACGATAGGAATTGTGTTCCTTGTAACTAGTTGCTTCCAAGCTCTTCCTGAAGCTGAGATGTGGTTTCCTTCAGGGGACTACTAGAGGTGCCCCCAAGGGGACTACTAGAGGTGCCCCCTTCACTCAATAATTGATATCTATTTTTTGTTTTATAATTTTATTTTTTCCATCTTGGTATTGATCTGGTCTAATTGTTTAATAATTGTGATGTTTTATGATTTTAAAATTATTTGAATATATTATGTTTTTATAATATTTGTAAGCCGTAGACTTCATCTAGGGGGGCGGGGTAAAAATCTAACAAAGTAAAGTAAAGTAAAGGGTTAGGACCAACCCCTGCTCTGCATACTCACGTGGCGGAAGGCAGTGACGTGGCTGACACCATTTCTGGCTCCAGGCGGCTCCCGAGGCTTCCCGGCCACTGGCAGCTTCCCCCACTGGTCTCTGCTGGAGCTGATGCGGAGATTGGTTGTAGCCCCTGGCATAAGCGTTGGCTTCTTCTGTAAGAGGAAGAGCGAGGAGGCCGTTCAGATGTGCGTTACTACCAAACTGGTGCTGGATACCAAACTGTGCAGCTAATTCAGGGCAAGGTGAGCCCCGTATCCACCCCACTTGCGTCCCACCTTCCCCTGGAGAGGAGCCTTCTCGGCCATCAGGAGAGGCAGAAGATGCCATGTTGGTCGTGGTGGCTGTGTTCTTGGTGGATGCCGCCATGGCCTGCCCTGCGCTCCTGATGCAGAGCGACCGAGAGCCAGTCCCTTTGCCCGCCCGCCCACCTACCCCGTTATCAGGAGGAGGGTCACCGTGGCTATTCTCACCCAGCCCCGAGGAATTCGGCGGTCTTGCTGTAGCCACAGGTGTCGCAGGTGGGGGTGGCTCCTCCGCGTGTCTTGGTAATGAGGGGACGAGTAGCCTCCTCTTCACTTGTGGGCGCTGATGATGCGGCTGCCGTTGGAAGGGCCTGTTGGCTGCAGGAAAGGGGAGCGTGGCGCAGGTAAGCCATGACAGTTGCAGGAGGAGGGGAAGAGGGCCACGATCCAGGTACGTGGCCCACCAGCCTCTGCCCGCACCTTGAGGGGGCCTTTCCCTTTTGAGGGGGCAGCCCGCTTTTCAAAGGACTCTGCAGCCCAAGGCTCCAAAAGCAAGACCCATAAGAAGGAGGGGGATCAGAGACCTTGAAGTTGCATTCACTGCGGGGGAACACCCAAACCCTGGATCCAGCCGACACACCGCAGGCCAGCCGGTCCACTCAATGCCTCCTGAGTGAGGTGCATTGTTATTCTCTGTAACTTATCTGGCATCTAGAGGCCTTTCAAAGGGGATGGGACAAATTCCTGGAGGAAACGTCCATTGCAGGTGAGAAGCCATGATGGGGATGGATCATCTCCAGGCTTCGAAGGAAGGGACCTCCAAAGGCCAGATGCAGGGGAGGGGTATCAGGAGACAGGGATCTAGTTGTCTCATGTGCTCCCAGAGGCATCTGGTGGGGCCACGGGGAGAGACAGGAAGCTGGACTGAGAGGGGCCCTTGGCCTGATCCAGCAGGGCTCCTCTTATGTTCTTATACATTAACGTCTGGTTTTGCACTTGCCCATAGAAATTACCATATGCCACATTATGCAGACCAGTGTCTTTCTTCGACTTCTTTGTTTGGTGATGGAGGTACACACACACACACACACACACCATGCCATGTGGTACCTTCCCACCTGCCGGACCTCACCTGTGCGGCGTCTGTCCCTGAAAATGGGCTTCCCTGCCCGCTCCCACAGCCGAATCATTGACTGATAGTACGAAGGAGAATCACGACTGTGAACCTTGTAGATCTTGTGAAAGGCTTGCTCTGTGTAGAATTTTGACTTGATCATCTTCCAGCGGCTCCTGAGCTGGGGCACCTTCCAGTGGTAGTTCCTTCTGGCCATCCTTTTCTCCACTTTTTTCCAGACAGCGAAGTTTGGGGCTGATGAGCTTCCCATGAGGTGGATGCCATCAGGAAGGCTTTCTATTTCTTCGATGAGCGCTTGGATGGATTTGGGTGACCAGCGCATGTGCTTTTTTCTGGAAGGAGCCATTGCTGAGCTACCAGAGGATTTGTGGAGCAGGCATTTATCTGTGATCTTGTGCTCGGATTGCTCTGTAAGATGTATGCGAAATGCTTTCAGATCACAATACGAAAGCTGGCTATTGTAAGGCTGCAATGAAATTCATTTCTGGTTGTTGTAGGTTTTTCGGGCTGTTTGGCCGTGTTCTGGAGGTTTTTCTTCCTAAGGTTTCACCAGTCTCTATGGCTGGCATCTTCAGAGGACAGGAGTTAGAACTCTGTGTCTGTGTTCTGGTGTAGTGTGCAAAAAGGTCAACGAACTCTACCCAGCCACAAGGACGGGTGATCACTGCACACAAAAGACTAGCTAACGACACCCATCAATCACAGTGACAGATCATCTCCCCCCTTATCACAACAATACACCTATAACAAAAAACACCCTGATCATAGGAATCACCCAATCTCCTGAAAAGGACAAAAAGCTGATCCCACAGCTAAAAATACTCAACTATCCCACACACTACACCAGAACACAGACAGAGTTCTAACTCCTGTCCTCTGAAGATGCCGGCCACAGAGACTGGTGAAACGTTAGGAAGAAAAACCTCCAGAACACGGCCAAACAGCCTGAAAAACCTACAACAACCATTGGATCCTGGCCGTGAAAGCCTTTGAGAATACAAATTCATTTCTGTTTGTATCTGCACATGTGTCATGGAAGAAAATGTAAATTTGAATGTACAGAGGTACAGTCAAATTTACAAAGGTACTAAGTTTCCTGTGTAATAATTATGCTTACAAGAAAACACATCTGCTAAAAGGGAATAATAAATAAGATAACGAGGTTTATTAGGAAGTAACTACCAGTTTGATCAGACTATGGATATTTTATATTGACATACATTTGATGGAATTAAAGGTACCTACCGTAGCTTCTTGTCTGCAAGGACTCACTAATAACTGCTTACAGGCAGGCAGTTAGAAACTGTGAATGCTTAAATGCAAGGAGAGGTAATTGCAAACAAATAGTGCTTGTAACCATTTTCTGTGGCTGAAGAAATATATAAAGATGAACTAATTTTAGACTGAGATGCAGGAAAAGAAGGAGAGGAATAGGGATAATCCATAGATGTGTTTTCCATTTTAGGGTAAGAGAGAATATTAGTTTAATTTTTATTATCTATTATTTTTGGTGTGTGTCAATTATTATAAGACTTGGCTTATGGTTCTTGGGAAATACATGGTTTTCTAATATAAATGTGGTTGAGAAAACATCAGTTTAGCTTATAATTACTATTTTTTTGCATAGTAATATTTGTTTTATGTTCCTGGCATGTCTATACTTTTATATATGTTCCCTAAATAAAAAGAAGAAAAGACTATACTTGTCGGTTTCATACATAACTTATTTTTCTGCCCAGAAATGGGATGGACTTTATGTAAAAGATATTCAGAAGACTTTCTAAATATGTTCTTAATTATCTGGGTTCCGAACCAATGATTTTTATCCCATAAAGAGGAATGTTTCCTGTGATACTGATCCACAGGCTTCTCTGATCCCTTAGAGTCTACTTTGAGGAGCAGCTGAGGAAGAGATAACACGTATATACACATATAGAAGGTATATGTTATTCAGTGAGTTTCCTTCTAAAAAAACCTAACTTATAGAATAAATCAAACGTTCTCTTAAAGAAGAAAAGAGTGACTGTTCTTAATCACAAATTAAAATGCCCACCTGGAAGCACAAAGGACTCTCTCTCCTGTCCATACCCAGCACATCTGTGAAGGTGATGAGACTGACAGAGAAGATTCTCCTGGTGGTCTTAATGCCCAAGCAGGCTCACAAAGGATGATGGGGTCCTTGAGATAGCTTGGACCCAAGCCGTTTAGGGCTTTACGTATAAGTTAGAAGCAGTCCTTTGAATTGTACCTGGAAACCGATTGGCAGCTGGTGGAGCTGCTGTAACAGGGGGGTTGTGTGATCCCTATAACCAGCCCCACTCAGCCATCTGGCTGCTGCATTTTGGACCCACTGAAGTTTCCAGACACTTTCTAGAGGCAGCCCCACAGAGAGCGAGTTACAGTAATCCAGCCGGGATGGAACGAAGGCATGTGTCACCATGGCCAGATCAGATGTCTCCAGGAATGGGCACAGCTGGCACACTAGTGTTGGGTCCCGCTAGCCGGGCCCTCTTTCCTTTGTCTTTATCAGGGATATGCCAATCAGTAAGACAAAGAGGAGATCCTTTAACTGCTCCTTTATTCAGCTGAGTAGAGGAAAACAGGGGTGCACACCAACGGCAAGCAAGCTGTGGGCGGCTGCCCCACACCTTTGTTACAGACATTTTTATATTTTTTCGTGCCCGAAAGGCACGAATATATATATATATTTATATTTTTACTGTTCCCCCTTCCCCCACCTTTCCTTTGTGATTTTGCTGCAGCACAGGTGACGGACATACTGTATATTTTCTTGCGGTTGGAACACATCTCTCTTTATTGCCCACATCCTATAGATGTTTTGCAGCTTATACATTTCCTTGAAGCAAGCAGTTTCACAGAAGCAAGACAGCAATAATGAGTCATAGGTCAAGAGTAATATGGCAATGGTTAAGTTACCTGTTATACCGGAGTTTATGCTGCGAGGGGACCCCTTCACTAGCTTTAATTGTGCAAATACACTCCTGGCCACCGCCAAGACCTGGGCATCCAAGCTTACGGATGAATCCAGGAGTACCCCCAAGCTGCGGACCGGAGTTTTCAGGGGGAGTGTAACCCAATTCCAGCACAGGCTGCATCCCTATTTCCTGATCTGCCTTTCGATTGATCAGGAGCACCTCTGCCTTGTCTGGATTAACTTTCAGTTTAACCCTCATCCAGACCATTCCTGACACCAGACACTGATCTAGAACTGATACATCTTCCTCGGATCTAGATTTCAAGGAGAGCTCGAGCGATAGAGAGAGAGTCATCACATTTGGTAATGAATTAAAAAATCTTGGCTGATATTTAATGGACATCAATCAGACATCAGAAATAGCAATACATAGAAACCTGTCTCAAATCAATGCAATCTACCAGGACACTCTTCACAAAATATGAAATTTGCTATTCTGGAGAAGAAAAATTACATAACAAGAATTGAGAGGGAAATAGCTGAGATAAAACATATACACATGCTGGACGCCCATATCAATGGGCGATGTTTTCTTAAGTAATTACCAAATTTTTATTTATTTATTTATTCATTTATTTATTTAATAGTGAAATCACTACTTGGGGCAGTTTACAAAATATAGATATATCATACAATCACAATGTAATACTTAGGTTGTTATTTACTGTTATTTTCCTTTGCAACTGCCATTAAAAGCCAGTAACAATAAGTGTGCAAATACTAAAAAGGAACAAACAAATACCACTCTGAGAGATGGCAAACACAAAGAGTACTAAAGACCCAGTCAGAGCAGTACTAAAGACCCAGCCGGGCCTCCAGTGGGAGGGAGTTCCACAGTCTCTGGGAGCAACAAGAAGAGAAGGCTCTCTCTCCCGGGTCCCCACCAAACATGCACCTGTGAGGGAGGAGGGAGCAAGAGAAAGGCCTCCTCTGATGATCTTAACACCTGAGCAAGCTCATCATGGGAGACAGCTTGGACCCAGGCTGTTTAGGGCTTTATAGGTTAAAACCAGCACTTGGAGTCGTGCCCGGAAGCCGATCGGCAGCCAGTGGAGCAGCTGCAAGAGTCGGGTTATGTGATCCCTGTCACCAGCCCCAGTCAGACATCTGGCTGCTGCGTTTGGGACCCTCTGGAGCTTCCTGACCCTTTCCATTGGCAGCCCTGCGTAGGGAATCCAGCTGGGACGTAAGGAAGGGGCACAGCTGGCGCACTGGTTTTAATGGTGCAAAGGCACTCTTGGCCACTGCTGGAACCGGGGCGCTCAGGCTCAGAGATGAATCCAGGAGCACCCCCAAGCTGCCCGCCTGGGTTTTCAGAGGGAGCGTCACCCCTGTTTCATGCTTATGGTTGAATCACAGACCTCAATTAGCCTGTTCGCATCATCATAAGTTGGAAGCAGCCTCCCTGCCCAGAACAACAACAACAACACACCATAAGGAGGATTTGCCTTGAAAAACAGTATGAAATATTTCAAATCAATGAAAAGGACACTCATAGTGAGGAAGAGGGAAAGAAGAAGCTCTGCCACTGCATTTTTTGGGTGTGTGTGTGGTGACACCCCATTTCTTCTGCCTCAGAAAAAAAAAAGTGGTGTCAGAGAAACACAAGAGCACTGGGATTTGCGCATATTAAGGTGACTTTTGAGCACACACCTTTGTGTGGTGGAATTAAGCCTGGAGTTCGCGGAACACAACTAGTCAAAACAAGAACACATTTTCGGCTGGGTATTGGGGAGATAGGAGACTGAAGAATTTGCAGTTAATTCAGCCTCACGCAGAGACGTTAGAGATAGCCCATGATTAGAATGTGAAAATCTTCAACTAATGAAAGCATCTGAGTGCCACAGCAGGAGTTTCTCTCACCTCCAGTATGACTCAGATTGGCTCGCTCTGTTTGGTCAGAGTAGTTGGTCTTCGGCACACAGAAGGATGCCTCCGTCACCCTTTCGATGCCATATTACTGTGCTTTCATCTCTAGTCTCTAACATTTGTTTCTGGCCTCCATAAGGGAGGCGTGGGTGGGTAAGGGGGAGGAAAATGACCTCCCTCTGCTGCATAAAAGGGACCACACGGAACTTTGGAGGAAATTGGAAGGAGGTCACTGTTTTTTAACAGGCAAATCTCATCATTTAAATATTATAAAATAATATTTAAATTTTAACAATATATTTTTTAAAATATTATATTTTACGAATAACAAAGTATCATTATAATTTAAATTTTATTTCAAAAAGGCAAATACTCATCATTTTAAAACTGAGAATGAAGCATAAGAGGATAAGAGAAGGAAGCTCTAACAGAATTAAGTGGATGTAAAAGAAGCCGGAGGGAGAGATTAAAGCGTTTGCTGCCTTCAGGCTTAGCACTACCAGCGACAAGGAACGTGACCGGCAGGGCGGAGGAGCGATGGGTTTGCTGATCCAGCCTTCCAGGGACCAGATGAGGCACCCCACGCTCACCAGAGGAAACCAGAGGAGCCCAAACAATCCGGATAATGCAGTGCCAAAGGCAGAAAACATGCAAGATTTCAAAGTGTTTCAATTACGGTGGTAAGAATATAAAAATATACATACCTTACTGTATTTTTAAACTCTATTGTAAAGTGCTTTAGGTCTCAACACCGGAGTCTGGTTTGCTTTGTTTTCTCCTGACCCTAAAACTAACTTTCGTTTCCTTTCACCACATGTTCCCGGAAACCAAGACAATGAGAAAAAGAAACGAAACCAGAGTGTCACAACAGATGTCTGCTGGATTGTAAAAAAGCCAATTTTAATAATCTCAGAACAAGGATAAGAAACGTCCCATGGCAGGAGATCCTAACAAGAAAAGGAGTCCAAGAAGGGTGGGAACTTCTAAAAGAAGAAATTCTAAAGGCGTAACTACAAACAATTCCAACAAGAAAAAAAGGGAGAAGGCAGCAAAAAAAGGCCAGTGTGGCTTCACAAAAAGCTCAGGGAGGACCTAAAAACCAAAAAAGACATGTACAGGAAATGGAAAGAAGGCCAGGCCACCAGGGAGGAGTACAAACAAGTAGCAAGGAAATGCAGGGATAGCATTAGGAGGGCAAAAGGTGAGAATGAGCTGAGGTTAGATAGGGACACTAAAAGCAATAAAAAAGCATTCTTCAGGTATGTGAGTAGCAAAAGACAAACCAAAGACATCGTGGCACAGCTCCATAATGGAGATGGAAAAATGATAACAGAGGATAAGGAAAAGGCAGAGGTTCTCAATTCCTATTTTAGCTCAGTCTTTTCCCATAAGACAGACTATGTACTTCCAAACAATTTGGAAGTGCAAGTGGAGGGGACAGGATTGCAGCTGGAGATAGATAAACCAATAGTCAAGGAATACCGTACCACCTTGAATGAGTTCAAATCTCCAGGGCCGGATGAACTGCATCCGAGAGGACTGAAGGAAGTGGCTGAAGAACTCTCAGAACCGCTATCCCTTATTTTCTTGAAATCATGGGAAACGGGGGAGGTGCCAGAGGATTGGAGGAGGGCCAATATTGTCCCTATCTTCAAAAACGGCAAAAAAGAGGAACCTGGGAACTACAGGCCAGTCAGCCTGACATCAATCCCAGGCAAAGTTCTGGAACAGATCGTAAAGCGGTCATTGTGCAAATACCTAGAAAACAAGGCAGTAATAACTAGAAGCCAGCACGGATTTGACAAGAACAAATCCTGCGAAACTAATTGGATCTCATTTTTTGATCAGGTCACCTCCCTGATAGACAGAGGGAATGCTGTAGACGTAGTATATCTTGACTTCAGCAAAGCTTTTGACAAAGTGACCCATGATAGCTTGATGAGCAAGCTAACTAGGTGTGGGCTGGATAGATCAAGTGTCAGGTGGATACACAATTGGCTACAGAATTGTACTCAGAGGGTGATGATTAATGGGTCCTTCTCTAACTGGGAGGAGGTAACTAGTGGGGTACCCCGAGGCTCAGTCCTCGGCCCGGTGTTCTTCAATATTTTTATTAATCACTTGCATGAGGGAGTACAGGGAATGCTTGTCAAATTTGCAGATGATACCAAATTGGGCAGAATAGCTAATACCCTAGAAGACAGAAACAAAATTCAAAATGACCTTGATAGGGTGGAGCACGGGGCCAAAAGCAACAGAATGAAATTCAACAGGGATAAGTGCAAAGTCCTGCACCTCGGAAAAAGAAACCAATTGCACATTTACGAGATGGGGGCGACCTGGCTCAGCAAAATTACGAGCGAGAAGGATCTTGGAATTGTAGTAGATCACAAGCTAAATATGAGCCAACAGTGTGATGTGGCTACAAAAAAGGCATATGCTATTTTAGGCTGCATTAATCGAAGTATAGTTTCCAAATCTTGCGAGGTGCTATTTCCTTTCTATTCAGCACTGGTTAGGCCTCACCTTGAGTCTTGTGTCCAGTTCTGGACACCACGCTTCAAGAAGGATGCTGACAAATTGGAACAAGTCCAGAGGAGGGCAACAAGGATGATCCGGGGCTGGAAACCAAACCCTATGAGGAAAGACTTGAAAGAACTGGGCATGTTTATCCTTGAGAAGAGAAGACAGAGGGGAGATATGATAGCTCTTTTCAAAGATTTGAGAGGCTGTCATACAGTGGAGGAGCAGAATCTGTTCTCAATCATCCCAGAGTGCAGGACATGCAACAATGGGCTCAAGTTACAGGACGCCAGATTTCGGCCGAATATCAGGAAAAACTTCTTCACTGTTAGAGCAGTACGCCAGTGAAACCAATGGCCTCGAGAGGTGGCGAGTGCTCCAGCCCTGGAGGCATTCAAGAGAAACTTAGACAACCACCTGTCAGATCTCCTTTGATTTGTATTCTTGTATTGAGCAGGGGGTTAGACTGGATGGCCTCAGAGGCCCCTTCCAACTTGACTATTCTATGAAGTGGATGCTCGGAATGTCCCGAAAGCACAGTAATAGTCAGGGAGTGAAGTTTTTGGCTAGACTTTGGTAAACTCCACTGAGACCTTTCCCTGAGCAGTTTTTCTAGTAAAGTTCTGGATCCCTCATATTTGATTTTCCTGGACAAGAAGAAGTGTCTGTAACTAAGCCTATATTTAAAAAACCTTTGATACCTTATCCAGTACAAATGTGGCTGTTGGGCTGGGGTGAAAGAGCGTTTTCTCCCGTTTTTATGTAGTGCTGCACAGAAATGAGTCAGCGTTGTGACTCCACCCATGTCTTTGAGGAACTACTCTTCCTGAGTGTTATGTTCAAGCGGACTTGGCTTGCTCATATTGTCAGTGAGAAAACTTGAATTCTGGACAATATTCTGAAATCCATAGGCTGTCCACAATCCCGTCAAAGGCAGCATCCAGGCTCTTAACCTTAAATTTTTAAATCCTACCCAGAGTTTGAGGCTTGATTCAGATTTGCAGGAAACCGGTCTCTGAAATCCTCAGGTAAGCGCTGCTTCTTCCGTGGCTCTCAGTTTTCATAACTCTGCTTGTTCCGAGTTCTCCCAGAGACTTTATGTCACTGGTTTGTTAACCATTGGCATGCACGGTCCGTCTGTGGCATGCTGAGAATATGAGGTTTCGCTGCGGGTCAGCTGATGAGCAGGAAGACTCAGAGGGAGGTTCTTGAGCGACCGTGGCCGTCTCTTATCATAAACTCCTGCAGATCACTATTTTAAAGATTTAAAAAAGGGAGGGAAGGGGGTTGGATCATGCTTGCAGCCTGAAAGAAGGGTGGAATAAAACATGCAATACCTACCACTGGTCCAAACATATTAATAAGGTAGACATCAGAGGAGACGGGTGGAATACTGCATAGGGCGGGAGCAATGGCATTTGTTTGCTCAGGCTTCTTCCTCATTTTCGTTACTCAATTTTTTTTAAATATAGATATTATTCCATGTTTTATCCACTTAATTCCGTCGTTGGTTTACTGTTGTGCAGCGCTCGGTTGGTTTATATTGTGCCATCTAGAAGTGACGTTAAGTCAATCATGGATTATTCTGAAGAGCCGTTGTGAGACCTTAAGAGAAAATGTTCATGTGCTGTGAGGTCGAGAAGCAGCTGTTGTCAGAAAAAGCTGCTGTTGTGGCTGACTTGATCAGCGGCAGAACCGGACTTGTTGGTGAACTTTAATTGGGTGTTTCCCAGCTAGGGCCTCCTTTTTTTCCCTGTTTCTCTCCGTTCAGGGAGGGTGACTTTGAGGTGAGCCAACAGCCCTGGGACACCCACGTACTCTTTGAGTGGTCCTGACGAGATCTGGGAAAAGTTGCCTTTTTGGACAACCGTTCCTCTTGGAACTGCTGCCTGGCTGGGGGTGCCTGCGGCTATAGTCTAGAAAAGTAAGGCTTCAAAGCTCTGTTCTTGAATTTGCCCTGAGCGTCTGCTTATTCTTTTGCATGTTGGTCCAGTGCAGAGTGTCAGAAGTGACCTGCTGTGGCCTTCAATGGCCAGCCACATGCCCAGGGTCCCCCTGTCCCCATGGAGGAGCTTTTTTGGGGGGGGCCCAGGAAGGTCACAAGCCCAGTGGGAGGAGGGAAGCCCTCTCCACGGCTTTTGGAATGCATTTCCCCAGGGCTGGGCTGGGATCAGACTTGCTGGAAGGAGCTGGTTTTCTTTCCTCCTTCTGTAGCTGGGGCGGATATGATCCAGTCCGTCAATCTAAACTTTCAGCTCAAGAAAAGAAAAGGGCAGGGCAGGACAAGTTCACCCACTGGTTTGGCTGAAAGCCTAGTAGCGATGATTGATTGGGTTGCCCGTCTGGCAAGATCCGTTCCAAGCCACTCTGGCACACTGAGGTTAGAGAGCACACCTCTCTTTGGATTGCTTCCCTTTCACGTGTATTTATTAATGCAAGACTCTTTGTGTGAGAGGTTGTTTATTTTCTTTTTTTTTAAAGCCAGTTGCAGTATCTAAAAGTGAGCCGGAAACGTTCTTGTATTTTATTGTGTACTTTCCCCGTTATTCTATTTATTTTATTTATTTATTTATTTATTGGATTTCTATCCCGCCCATCTAGACCAAAGGTCTACTCTATCCTGTCTTTGTGTTATAAACTGCTTTAAGCCAAGTTTTATCCATTGAAAAGCAGCATACAGATAAGCAGACGATCATGATCATCATCATAATGATAGTCTAATCCTCTCAGACTAATTTTATATCATTTTTTGACTGGCTAACCTCCCTGGTAGACGGTGGGAATGCTGTAGACATAGTATATCTTGACTTCAGCTGAGTTCTGTGACAGTTCCTGGGTTCTGGCAGGCTCTCTCTTGGGAGGTCAGGCTGGCCCTCTCCCTTTTATCCTTCCACAAACAGCTGAAGACCCACCTCTTCAGTCAGGCTTTTAACCATCATGACTAAGTCCCTTCATGCTGTTTTTCAGTTAAAACAGTTTGTGTCATTTTGCCTGTTTTTAATTATTCAATTGTATTTTGATAGTTATGGATCTATATGGTTTTTGTTTTATCTGTATTGGTTTTTAGTGTGTCTGTTTTAATTATATTGTTTTAAATTGATGTTGGAAGCCGCCCGGAGACTCTTGCAGAGTGCGGGCGGCATACAAGTCAAATGGATAAATAAATAAATAAATAAATAAATAACTTTAAATGAGTATATTGCTTAATTGTTTTTTAATGCTTCACTTAGTACGGTTTTTATTCTATTCTTTTTAATATTGTGAGCTGCCTTGGGTCCCCTTATTGGGAGAAAGGTGGCCTATAAATAAAATAAAATAAAGCCTTTGACAAAGTGCCCCATGATATCCTGATGAGCAAGCTAACTACCCTGTTTCCCCAAAAATAAGCCCTAACCTGAAAATAAGCCCTAGTACGATTTTTCAGGATGATCGTCATATAAGCCCGACCCCAAAAATAATCCCCAGTTGAGTGAAACCCCGCCCTCCACCACTGTGCAGCAACCAGAAAAAGATGACAGGACTGTATTTGAATCAATGTAGATGGTTGTACATGGAAAAAAAATAAAACCTCCCCTGAAAATAAGCCCTAATGAGATTTTTGGAGCAAAAATTAATACAAGACCCTGTCTTATTTTCGGGGAAACACAGTAGGTGTGGGCTGGATAGATCAAGTGTCAGGTGGACACACAATTGGCTACAGAATCGTACTCAGAGGGTGATGAGTAATGGGCCCTTCTCTAACTGGGAGGAGGTAACTAGTGCGGTACCCCAAGGCTCAGTCCTGGGCCCGCTGCTCTTCAATATTTTTATGAATGGCTTGGATGAGAAAGTGCAGGGAATGCTTGTCAAATTTGCAGATGAGACAAAATTGGGTGGAAGAGCCTGGAAGACAGAAACAAAAGTCAAAATGATCTGGATAGGCTGGAGCACTGGGCTGAAAACAACATAATGAAATTCAACAGGGATAAGTGCAAAGTTCAATATGTAGGGGGGGGGGGGGAGAAACCAAACACAGGGTTGCAAGGTGAGGGATACCTGGCTCAGCGATACCAGAAGTGAGAACGATTTTGGAATTGTTGTAGATCACAAGCTGAATATGAGCCAACAGTGTGTTGTGGCTGCAAAAATGGCCAATGTGATTTTAGGCTGCATTAACAGAAGTATCGTTTCCAAATCCCGTGGGGTGCTTGTTACCCTCTATTCAGCATTGGTTAGGCCTCACCTTGAGTCTTGTGTCCAGTTCTGGACATTACACTTCAAGAAGGATGCTAACAAATTGGAACAAGTTCAGAGGGAGGGCAACAAGGAGGATCAGGGGGCTGGAAACCAAGCCTTAGGAGGAAAAGCTGAAAGAATTGGGCATGTTTAGCCTTGAGAAAAGAAGACTGAGAGCAGATGATAGGATTGCACTTTTCAAAGACTTGAAAGGATGTCATTCAGAAGAGGGGCAGGTTCTGTTCTCAGTCATCCCAGAGTGCAGGACACGTAATAATGGGCTCAAGCTACAGTAAGCCAGAATTAAGCTGGATATCAGGAAAAACGTCTTAAGCACTAGAGCAGTACAACAATGGAACTAGCTATCTCAGGAGGTGGTGAGCCCTCCAACACTGGAGGCATTCAAGAGAAATTTAGACAACCCTCTGCCAGATCTCCTTTGATTTGTATTCCTGTACTGAGCAGGAGGTTGGACTCGATGGCCTTCGAGGCTGCTTCCAACTTCACGATTCTAGGTTTCTATTATTCTAGTGAGCAGAAATGCTATTGCTGTTTAACAGCTGGCCCACAGGAATAGTCCAGGGATAGGGAACTGGGGGCTCTTGGGTTCAATTGGCCTCTCAGGCTTTCCCATCTAGCTTGAAAGAGCTCAGGTAAAGCCTGTGGCATCCTCAGCAAGGGGCGGAAGAGCAGTCTCTGGCCAATGGGGCTAGACTGAGGAAGCGTTTCCATGAGCGTTTGTCCTGCTCGGCATTTCTCCACCTCTGCCTTTTCTGGTCATGGAAGAGAGCTGTGAAAGTGGTTGTCAAAATGCAAAATTCTAAGTGTTTCTTCTATCACCTGTCTAGGTTTTCCTTTCCATTTTTTGGGGTACAAGAATTGCTTTTTTTGCATTCTTCCCTAATAATATCTCTGGTTTCAATTGATAGTTCTTCTGGTTCACAATTCATTGAGTTTAGTAATGCAAATCTCTTCTTTATATGGAATTTAAATTCATCAGAAATGTTGTTTAAATTATATTTTGGCACTGGGATTCTTTTAGTGCTCTTATTCTATTTCTTCTGAGGGCCTGACCACACCCGTCAAATGGACCCCAGTTGTTCCCCATTGCATAAATTGTCCGTCACACGACTGACACATGGCCATGATATCAATATTTTCTCAGCCAGTGGTGCAGCTATGGTTTATTTCCCCCTTGCCAGGAGGGTTGTTTTATTTGGTTCCCATGACGTATTGAATCGTTCCTTACTGGTAGAGCATGTGTGCATGTCCCCATCGATTCTTTTCCAGTTCTTTTCCAATGAAAAGTCCCGGGGAAGGCAGCCGCCGTTCTTGCCATGCGACTGCTCTGCGAATATTTCTATTTTTGCGACAGGTATATCGATACGTAGGTAAACATATGTCAATGGCTTTATAGGGACAGTCATTTCACCTACTGTCTGGCAAATGGCACGGCCTTACATGGCGGGTCCGTGCCCATAGTGTTCAGTGCATATTCCTTTCAGACCTGCTGCCGCCGCCACAGATATAGCATGGTCCCAAACATCTAAGAGAGAGACGTGCCTGGCGAATTCCATTTGGCTGAGAACGTTTGGACTTTACATCTCAGAGTAACTTTCCTGGCCAAACGCATCGTGTCATGAATTATTTGGACTTTTAAGCCAGTACAAACCTGAAGAAGTGGATTTTTCCATGCACGAAAGCTCTTGTCTTGTCTTGGTGAAAATACTTCTTGAAACTCCCTTTCCAACTCTCCTAGCTATAATTTTTGTTCTATGGTCAAAGGGTTGTGTAAGTCAAGTTCTGGCAGGGGCACTATCTTGAATTTCTTTGGCCTCCAGACCTGGACACACTTCCTCTCCCAAAAAATTCTTCTCAATCCTGCCAAACCTTAAGCAAACTGATATGGAAGGTCTGCACCTGCTTCCTTTTTTCGGGCATCCTCACCTCATCATCTATAGGACTAACCTGCCTGACCCTATGGCCCTTGCCATCGGGCAAACAGCTTGGCTGATTCTGCTGGTAACAATCACAACCCCTTCTGTCCCGGGTGCCGGGTGCTGATCCTGACCCTCTTATCCTCTCTACTCTTCTGTTTTGCTTGGGCCTGACCTAGTTAATGGGCCACCCTCAGATGTTCTCTCGTTTCTCTTACTTGTTCCACTACTGTTTTCACCTCATCCTTTCCTTCTTCCCACTGTTCTCTCACCCAATCGAGTACACCTCTCGGATTCCTGCCGTATAAGAGTTCGAATGGGGAGAACCCGGTTGAGACTCGGGGCACCTCTCAGACAGCAAACCTAAAGGGAGCCAACAATAAATGCCACCGCTTAGGCTTCTCCCTCACCAATCTTCTCAACATCCCCTTGAGGGTTTGACTGAAACGTTCCACAAGCCCATTTGTTTGGGGCTGATATACCGAAGTCTTCAAGGGGTGAACTCACAGCATGGCCCACCTGTGCTTCAGAGTGGCACTCAGAACGTTTGACCCTTGATCTGTCAAAATTTTCTTTGGAAATCTGACCCTTGCAAATACAGCCACAGCATGTGCGGATCTCAGGGGTACGGCCTCAGGGGTACGAGGATGCATCATCGATCAAGACTACTATATGCGTATGCGCAGCCACAGATTTGGTCAAGGGTCCCACTGTGTCCACCCCCACGCTGTTGAAAGGCTTATCCACCAGAGGCAAAGGGATCAAGGCAGCCCCTGGTGGGTTTTTGCTTGTGTTCTCTGGCCTTCGGGGCATGCTCAGCAGTAACTCTCTACTTTGTTTCACGTGGGTGGCCCAGCCCCCCCAAAATCTTTTCCGGATCTGAGCTCATGTGTTGTCGGCCGCCAGGTGCCCTGCTAACAGAACATCATGAGCTAATTGCAAAACCTGTTTTCTCGGCTTGTGGGAAACCATTAATAAATTCACTTCCTCTGTTGCTTCCTTCACACAATACACCCGCCCATCCCTCAGTTCAAAACCTCCCTCCTTTGAAAACTCTGCATGCTCTGGTTGGGGGGCTTGGAACACCTCCTGCCGGTCTGGGCCATCCTGTTGCCCCCTTCTCAGTTGACTCTGTGTCCCTCCTTGTAAGTCCTCATAAGCGGTTATCGTCTTGGATAGGTGGGCTTCTATGCCAGCTGAATCAGGCTCGAGTCATTCCACCCGGGGCCAGTCTCAACCCAGCAGCATTTCATGAGCCACCCTGGGTGCCACCCTGATACAGAAGCTCTGCCTCTGGCCCCCGATCTCCCCCTCTGCTTCCACCCCTGGCCAAGGCTTGGCGTCACTGTGAATGCATTGCACCATCATGGATCCTTCACAAGTCATCCCTGGCCTTTCCCTGACTAGGAACTCCTTGGACGAGGGCTCTCACTTCCCATCCTGGCTGCTCCCCTTGACTAACTTTGCCTGGAGCCATGGAGGCAGAGGCCCACGTGGAGTCACCCACGGGGCACTCTCTTTGGTAACAGCCCTCCTGCCCACAGCCAAAGCACATTTTCTTCTACTCCTTCTGTGGCACTCCTGGTCTGGTCAGCAGGGTATCTAGCCCAGCGGTCATGGGGGCTCGTACGCCTCTGGGTTCATTCGGGTCCCTCGCCCCCAGACGTTCTGATCTGGACGGACACAGCCCATTCGGGGTAGATGCTCTGGCTCCAAAGCCAGCAGGTCCCTGTGTGGACATCCGGTCTTTTCCTCTTGGTCTCCCTTGTGGCAGGCTGGCGTGGTGCGCTCCTTTTGCCTCAGCCTGGGCGTAGGCTTCCAGCCAGCATCCCTGCCAGCTCCAGCATCGCAGGCTGGTGACGTTGGATCCATCCCCGCATGTTCTGTGGAAGTGTAGCCACTAGCCATTCAGGGACTACCAGCTTCACCACTGGGCGGGTGGTTTGAATCAGCAGCTTCAACCACCGAATAGCATGGGCCTTTATATTTTTTTTGTGCCAGTGTCCTTGGCAGGATGTCCGGCTTATATCGCAGCTCCCAGAATCACCACCTGTAGGTTCCCTCCGACCGGTCTCGGGTCCCTAGAATGGTGGTTTTAACCTTCTCATAGTCCCGGGCCTCCTCTGGTTCCATGGTATCAATGATTTCCTACACCAGGCCTGTCAAGCAGGGTGTGAGTACCAGAGTCCATTGGGCTTTGGGCCATTTCATTGCTTCCACTGCCTGTTTGAGCGTGTGTAGAATGGTCTCTGGGCCATCAGAGAATCATAGAATCACAGAGTTGGAAGAGACCACTGAGGCCATCCAGTCCAACCCCCCCGCCATGCGGGAACATCCATCAAAGCACTCCCGACTGATGGCCATCCAGCCTCTGCTGAAAAACCTCCAAAGAAGGAGACTCCACCACCCTTCGAGGCAGCCTCTTCCACGGCCGGACAGCTCTGACCGTCAGGAAGTTCTTCATGAGATTCAGGTGGAATCTCTTTTCCTGTAGTTTGGAAACCATTGCTCCTTGTCCTAGTGTCTGGAGCCGTGGGAAACAAACCTGTCCCTTCCTCGACATGACATCCCTTCAAATATTTAAACACGGCTATCATGTCCCCTCTCAACCTTCTTTTTGTAAGGCTAAACATTCCCAACTCCCTAAGCCGTTCCTCGTAGGACATGGCTTCCAGACCTTTGACCATTTTGGTTGCCCTCCTCTGGACATGTTCCAGGTTGTCAACCTCCTTCTTGAATGGAGGTGGCCCACTGGATCCCACGCTCTGTGGGAATGGGAGGTGGGGCTCTGACCCCACATTCTGTGACTCCAACCAGGACCGCCTGCCTCCTCCTTGGGGTTCTCAGCCACAGAGGACACAACCACGTCTTTCATCAAAGGCAATTGTTTATTTGTCAGCAAATACAACGGTTAACTCACCCGCTCTTTTTGAAGGCTTTTCCTTACAACCCTTTTCTTCCATATCCAACCGATCCCTCACGAACGGTCCAGGGGTAGAACCCTAACTTGCTGCCCACCTCTTTGGACTGGCCTCTAATCTTCTCATCCTCCTCTGTGGAGATGAAGACTCGTGCGGGGAATAAGCCCATCCTCCCGAATGGTTCCCACACCGTCTTACCTGGGGCTAGTCTGATACTGGGAGGGAAAGGATTCTTCCTGGGAGAATTCCCACTGGCCCTGGAACATCTTCTATTTTCTCTCTCAAACCTCTCTCTCTCTCTTTCTTCCTCTGCTTTCCTCTGTCTGTCCCCAGTAGGGAGGTTTTCTATACATCTGTCTCCTCCACTCTCTCCCCACTTCCTCTCTGGGTACTTTGAACGTCAACCACTCTCCTGTCCGAGGGTCCTCCTTCACTAGGTCAACACAACCTTCCTCGTTCTTTGCCTTTTTATCTTCTTCAGTCCCCCAACAGCCTTCATCCTCAACCTTGTGTGTCAACTGCTCCTTTTCTCCTTTCTCTCTCTCTCTCTCTCTCTCACACACACACACACAGATTCAGACAGACAGACAGACAGACACACACACACACACACACACACACTGGTAGATCTTTTCCTGGGCTTTTTGATTCTCTTTCAGTCCACGTGAGTTCCTCTGTCTCCTTCTCTAAGGACTTTAGGCCTGGGTCTTCTGCATTCTCTCCCACTCTGGATGGCACACCTCCTGGGACTGCTTCCACCATTTCTTCAGCTTCACACATTGCTTTCCAGATCTGAGGTCCATATACTAATTGTGTTTCACTTCTCCAGCTGATCCTTCTGCACAATGGCCTCTTGGGATCCCAACGCCTCGACCGTCGTCAGGGATAATGAAGAAGAGATGGAGTTCCAGGCTGAAGAACCAAGAGGTAAAAACTACAAAGGACCCAGTTGCATTGTTCTCTAATGCTGGGGTGGTTTCCTGTCATCTTGCTCAAGGGGGCTGGATCAGTCCCCGGTCTCTGGACAGACAGAGAGCTCTGTTTTGAGTCCTTCTGTAGTGAAGTTTTTAAAAGCATGAGGCTCTCCCCCGAACAACCCTTAGATACTGGTTGGCACCAAGAGGGCAGGAGGAGACGAAAGGAAACCTGGTCCCATTGACTTTAAGGCAGCCAGATTGGGCCTGGGGTATTTTGGGGGATGCCAGCAATGCAGGTAGCCATCCTTAGAGGAGAACTCACAGCGTCATAGAGGATTCTGGATCTTGGACAAGGCTCTGCAGCCTTTGAGAAGACGAAAGAACTTTGGCCCCCTTCCTACCCTGAGCACAACGTGTCACTGGATTTTGGAAGCTAAGCAGGGCTGGGCTAGTCAATCCTTGAATGGGAGACATGTCAGGCACACCCTGGTTCTCCTTGTTGGGACTGAACAGCATCTGGCTGAGCGATCTTGCCTGCCTTCTCTTCCTGGGGGCCGGCATGGGGTCGGTCCACTGGGTGACGCTGTGCAGACACAACAGAGGGCAGGGAAGAATGAAGGCAGGAGGCAAAGAGGAAGACTGGACCTGAGATTAATTGGTTCCAATCAAGGAAGCCACGGCCAGGAGATGAACAAGGCTGTTAACAATAGGACCTTTGGGGAGTTATTAATTATTGGGAGTTATTCTTCTTACCTGGTGACCATGGACGGCAACCTTCTGTGGCTAAGCAGTTCCTGAATTGCCATGGAGAGCTGAATGGGAACAGTGAATGACAGCACTGGCTGACAAGCACTGGTTCTGTGTCAAGCAAGGATCTGTGCTGTTGCACAGGATCCACTGCACAGGATCCGTGCACAGGAGCTGCTTGGAGAACATGTGCCATCAACTGCAAAATCAGGCACAGAGTCTCAACAGGTTAGCCGCCAGATCATCTCTGGAGAGAAACGGAGCCACTCGTCTGCCAGAACTGATATAACGATGCACTAGACAGTCCTTGTGGGGTGTTCAGCACCAGAATGTCACGGTGGAGACCAGATGCCCTCTTGTCTAAGCACCAGAGGTTCCACTTGTTGGATACCCTTGTTTGTGCACAATGCTTTAAGGAATGCGAACCGTGAAATGGGTGACGTGGCAGCATAAGGGTGCACTGATTCCCCCAGTACGAGATGTCTTGTACAGTCTGTTTCTCGGCTAACAGCCGTGTCCCCTCTTTCCTTCTGGGTTAACAGCAGGTCCATCTGGGTTACCGGAAACCACGGCAGCATCTCTTGGAGAATCCCCTCAAGTGCAAGGTAATGTATACACATGTACACACATTAACACTAGCCAGAAGACTTGCTGGCAGACACAGAGTGGCCAATAGTGCTGAGAGTCTGTGAACGCCACCAGGCAGACGTCTCACGGAACAGGACTCTGTTTAGGTTGCTATTTTAGGCTGCATTAAGAGAAGTATAGTTTCCAAATCCCGCGAGGTGCTCGTCCCCCTCTATTCAGCACTGGTTAGGCCTCACCTTGAGTATTGTGTCCAGTTCTGGACACCACACTTCAAGAAGGATGCTAACAAATTGGAACAAGTTCAGAGGGAGGGCGACAAGGAGGATCAGAGGGCTGGAAACCAAGCCTTAGGAGGAAAGGCTGAAAGAATTGGGCATGTTTAACTTTGAGAAAAGAAGACAGAGGGGTGATAGGAGAGCACTTTTCAAATATTTGAAAGGCTGTCCTGCAGAGGAGGGGCAGGATCTGTTCTTGATCATCCCAGAGTGCAGGACACGCAGCAATGGACTCAAGCTAAAGGAAGCCAGCTTTAGGCTGAATATCAGGAAAAACTTCCTAACTGTTAGAGGATTATGACAGTGGAACCAGTGACCTTGGGAGTTGGTGAGTGCTCCAACACTGGAGGCATTCAAGAAAAACTTGGATAATACTCTGGCAGATCTGCTTTGATTGTATTCCTGCATTGAGCAGGGGGTTGGACTTGATGGCCTTGTAGGCCCCTTCCAACTTCACTTTTCTATGATTCTATATATACATAAGCACTAGCCAGAAGACTTGCTGGCAGACACGGAGTGGCCAATAGTTCTGAGAGTCTGTGAACGCCACTAGGCAGACGTCTGACGGAACAGGACTCTGTTTAGGTTTTAATGCCAAGAAAAATATCCCTTGAAAGCATCCAAGATATTGAGACTGGGAAGTGTCTGTGCCTGAAACCTTGCGGACCTGTTGCTAGTGGGACAAAGTGATGATAATGGGTTCAGGGAAGGAGCAATTAATTGTTCGTTGTTCTTGAGATCTTGTTCACTGAGCTCCCATTTATGAATCTGACCAGGGGCTGTGGAATGCGGCACACCTGAAAGGCAAGTCAGGCGAAAGAGAAGATACCAGGCTTTTGAATCAGAGGAGAAAGACTGCCTGAAGAAGTGTAAGTACACAGGAAGTGCAGCGTCGGCCTCCTCCTGGGTGCGTCGTTTGCCATCTCATCCTCGCTCCTCCTGCCCTAGGGTGACCTTGGAAATCTGTGACCTTCAGCAGGTGTCCTCAGGTCCCTATGGGGGATTTCCTACTAAAAGGGTTTTAAGGACTTTGCTTATTCCTTTTGTTAGCAGAGCCCAATGTGGACAAACACAGAAATGTGGAGAGGTCAGCCCAGTCTCACAACCTCCTCCCTGGCTGCACACAAAACCTACATCTTTCTTTAATAAAAGTCACCCTAGAAGCATCTTTAAGTACAAAAAGGTATCTTTACTTACAGTTAGGGTTATAATCGGAAGGGGGAGGAAAAGAGGCAAAATGGAATTTCCAACATTCAGGAGCCCCTGCATGCTTTGCTGCTTCTCTAATGGTGGCCAAGGAAGAAGAGCTGTAGAAGGGGCAGCCGTGTGAGTCTGTGCATCTCAATGTCTGACACCCACTGACTTTCTTCCCAATCAATCACATCCTTGATGCCATGGATAAATATTTGCCATGCTATATCTCCTTCTCTTATGTCTGATGAAGTGGAACTCGCCCACGAAAGCTCACATTAAGATAGATAGATAGATAGATAGATAGATAGATAGATAGATAGATAGATAGATAGATAGATAGATAGATAGATAGATAGATAGATAGATAGATAGATAGATAGATAGATAGATAGATAGATAGATAGATAGATAGATAGATGATTTTGTCTTTTTTTAAACTTTTTAGTTTCATTTTGTTTTCACCTACAAGGAAGAAGAGGGCAATAGAAGCAGACAAATGGGAAGAAAAAGTCGGCTGAGTGCCCGATGCAGAATCATCGCATTGGGGTGTCAGCCCTCCCTCCCACTCATGCTCATTGATAATCCATGCAAGATTGCTGTTTTTCCAACAAATTCACCTTGTGTTGGTTTGAACCGCAAATTCACCTTGTGTGGCCTGTGTGTGTTTTGTAGATGACATGTGGGAATCCAAGGCAAGGAAGATTCTCCTCAAAACCTACGGGAAGTTGCTTGAAGTTTTGTCCCAGGGCAACATGCCAGAAGGAATGAACTATCTCAAGTGAGTAGGAATGTTCTCTCTCATTTCTTCTCCTATTCTTCATCCCTGTTCTAGTCCCAGATGTCCAGAAGGGGCATTTATTCTACAAAGTTTTGGGGGACTGTAACTTTGATCCCGCTCGTGCTCCCTTCCTGGCTCAACTCACTCTCCTCTTCCCATAGGGAACGACTGGATGCGTTGAAGAAGAAGACTTCCCTGGAGCCCCTTTGTATTGGGTTCCTGGGCCGCACAGGGGCTGGGAAGACCTCCCTGCTCAATGCCCTTTTAGGGAGGAAGCTGTTCCTGCCTGTGTCGGGAAACCAAACCTGCACGTCCTGCATTGTGCAGGTGAAGGGAAGCCAGAGTGAGCAGTACGAGGCTACCGTCCACCTTCTCTCCCAAGAGGTGAGTGCAGGTCTTCTCCCAAAGGCACAGGGACAATAAAACCAGCTGCTAAAAATAACAAAGCTGTGATGGAGCAGTAATAACCTTCCCAAACAATTAATGAACTGAAAACATCTTCCTTCTGCGCTGGGAGAATCCGTACAGATAAATGATGTGAAGAATTTCCTGATCTCAAGATAGGAGCTGCCCTAGTGTTAATTAGCGCAGGGAAATCACTCCAGAGGGAGACCACAGCTGCGATACAAGGAGATCTGCAAGCGGGATCTGAAGGCCTTAGAAATGGACCTCAACAGATGGGAAACCTTGACCTCTGAGCGTTCAGCCCGGAGGCAGGCGGTGCATCATGGCCTCTCCCAATTTGAAGAGACCCTTGTCCAGCAGGCTGAGGCAAAGAGGCAGACCCGAAACCAGCAAAATCAGGGAGCTGGACAGGGGACAGGCTGTGTTTGTCTTCAGTGTGGAAGGGACTGTCACTCTCGAATTGGCCTTCTCAGCCACACTAGACGCTGTTCCAAGTCCTCTATTCAGAGCACGCTACCATAGTCTTTCGAGACTGAAGGATGCCTAATCTAGTGTTAAAAAATCAGCTTTTCTGCGAAAGCAGCTACTGTTAAAGCAGATCCTGTCTCCATGGTCATCTTAGCCAATATTTCACGGCGTACCTAGATCTGGGCTAAGGAAATGTTAAAAATAAATATACAGTCACACAGGGTACCATTAAGAAAATTAATAGTAAGACTGCTTCGTCAATGACGTATGTGCCAGGGCTGGAGGGCAGTAGCGTTCGTATCGTGGTTCTTATGTTTTAAAAGTCTGATCCTAGTAAAGCTGTTAATTGCTACCCGGTCAGTTTGTTGGGGCATCTGTGCAAATGTTCACCAAAAAAGCGAAACTGCTGGTTTGAGGCTAATGATTTGATTACCGAAGAACACGCAGGTTGTTGAAACAACCCTTTAGTCTTGTCCTCACTCATTTGGCCTATAAATGCATAAAATTAAAATGTAGATGTTTATTTGCAACATTTATAGATTTTTCAGCAGCTTTGAATAAATTAATCATGAGTGGCTTTGGAGCAGATTAAGTAAGACTTCTGTAGACAGAAGGTTATCAAGACTGATACGAGAACTACATGCTGGTACTAAGAGTCAGGTAAGGCTAGGCCACTCAGGTCTCGAATCTGACCCCTTACCAACTACACAAGATGTCCACTAAGGGCTGTCTATTAATTCCAAGACGGTTAAACATCTGTCTTCAGTGTTAATCACTGGTTTAAGTAACAATGATAATTATGGAAGAAGTAGCCATGTTTGTCCGTGCAAACATATCAGAGCCAAAGAAAGGACAAAAATGTTCTGGCACTTTAAAGACTGTTATGTTATCACGAGCTTTCGGGGATAAAGCTCACTTCTTCAGACATTGGCGTGACGCCAGATGCCTGGCCTATTGGTAGACAGCCCCAGGACCACGTGAGGATACAGACAATCATCCCAGTGACAGTTCCTTGTTTGTACAAGAATGGGACTGGCAAGCTGGGGATAATTTCACTTAGCAGTAGAGATGGGCATGAACCACCACTTTGGTGGTTCGTGCTGGTTCATTTTTTGGGGCAAACGTGTGCTCGGTGTTCCCCGGTCCCGCCTCCTCTGGGCTTTGTTGACTCTGAGTGGGTGCCCGTCAGAGGAGGTGGGGCTGGGAAGCCCTGAACACCTGCTCAGCCGAAAAACGAACGGGCACGAACCCCCGAACTGGCGGTTTGTGCCCATCTCCAGTTAGCAGTTACTGGATATGAGTTTAGACGTTGGCAACCACATTACTAACACAAGCAGTAAACTGTGAGGATCAGTGTGGGCTCTCCTGTTTGGTAGCGAGCCAGATACCCTTGGTTGCTTCTTACTCCCTGCGACAGGCTGTCAAACATGTGCTTTACCTCAGTGGTCTCTCTTTCAATTCTTTTTTTTTTTTTTTTTTGCACTTCTTCTTTTCCACCAGTCACGTTCAGGTTGTTCCGAGCGTGTCCGGGGAAACGGAAATGTTCTGAAACAGGTTTTTGTGTATTGCCACTCCTGATGTCCAGTTTATGCCCCTTAATTCTTTTGTGCACCGACTGTCTTGTTTGTCCTCTGCTGAGCACAGGGGGACAAAAAGTGAGAGAAATCATGTCACCAGAGGAACAACAAGTAAATGAGCCTCCGCTCTTCTGTGCGAGCCGAAGGCTGAGCAAAGACGGAACTGGAGCGCGTTGGGGAAGGCCTTTCTTGCTACACAGGCAGACCAGAGAGGAGACCTTTCCACTTTGGTCTTCCCCTGAAGCCCCTTTCCCTCAGCCAGCCAACCCCCGGCGGATTAGCCGGTTGCCGTGCGGGCTCCGAACCAGCTGTGGTGCCTGGTGGAAACTCTTGGCAGCAGAGAAATCGTGGTGGATGGACCACGTGTGCCCCAAACCAGGCCCCCAGTAATTTGGGGAGACCCAGGCGTCCCGCTCTCGTGACCCTGCATACTCACACAATGTCACCCAAGGTGGAATGGTCAGAGCTGAGACGTGGGATGACAGTGAGCACATCCACCCTCTTCAGGAATCAACCGTGGCCTCTACCGGAGAGTTCCACCAGTGATGGGGGCAAAGGACGTCTTGGAGGGCAGTTCTTGGGCAGAAGGAGCAGTGGAGGGGATACGGGCAGAGGGGCTGTCACAGACCATGGCAGCAACACGCAGGCTAACTTTCTTTAGGACTTTTTTTAAAATATTTTTTTAATTTTTCTTAAACTACAATATAAACATAAAATACATAAACCAAAATACAAATCGACTGTGTTCCCCACCACCGTAGTCAGGACCTCTTGCAGTAATCCTCTTCTTCCTCTGTCTTTATTCTTCTTCTTCCTTTATTGTCCTCTTCTCCAGAACTGCATTGATTCTTGATTTGCAGCTTTCCCTTTTCCTCTTGTTAACACATATTCAAGAAATCTGCCCCATGTATCGTAGAAATTATTCTTTTTCATCTCTCCTTTCTTAACCTTTAAGTTACAAGTTAACTTATCATTTATAGCAATGTTCCATATTTCATTATACCATTCTTCCATTCGAAATTCAGACTTTGATTTCCAATTCCTAGCTATTATTAATCTGGCTCCTGTTAATAAATTGGTAATCAATTCTCTAGTCCTCTTATCATATTCCACATTCTCAAATATTGATAACAGAGCTATCTCAGGATTAAATTCTATATCTTTTTCACATATGTCATTTAGTTCTTTAAAGATTAATTTCCAAAATCTTTTGGAAACTTTCTTTAGTACTGCGCAGAAGAAGACATGGCAAGTCAGTTCTGAATATATATGTTGTTGCAGAAATTGCAATCTACTATCGCTGTGGCAAACTGCTGGAATTCATTTGGTTCAAATAAGGTCATGTGTCTTATTCCCAGTTGTCTCATAAGTATGAAATATATATATTTCACACTTATGAGACAACTGGGAATAAGACATATATATTCAGAACTGACTTTTATATATATAAGTCAGTTCTGAATATATCTATCTATCTATCTATCTATCTATCTATCTATCTATCTATCTATCTATCTATCTATCTATCTATCTATCTATCTATCTATCTATCTATCTATCTATCTATCTATCTATCTATCTATCTATCTATCTATCTATCTATCTATATTCAGAACTGACATATATATAAAAGTCAGTTCTGAATATATATGTCTTATTCCCAGTTGTCTCATAAGTGTGAAATATATATATTTCATACTTATGAGACAACTGGGAATAAGACACATGACCTTATTTGAACCAAATGAATTCCAGCAGTTTGCCACAGTGATAGTAGATTGCAATTTCTGCAAGAAAAATGGTAGGAGATGTGCTAGAGAATTGTATGGTTAGGTGGAAATAAGGAGCTTCGCTGTTGGAATGCCTGTCCTTAACCAGTGCTCCTTTTTGGCTTTCCGTTAGCCTAATCTCAACGACACAGCCGTGTTTTGAGATTCAAAACCCCAATGAGTCTTGTGGCCTCTTTTGGGCTGGCTTTGTCCGGAGTGTTGTGTAGAGTGCTGGGCACTAAATTTCAAAAGTATTGAGAAAGGGAACATGTCTAGAGGAGAGTAACCAGCCTGGAGACTGGTCTACAGATTAACGCTCATCAGTTTTAATTAGAGAGTTGGATGTGTTTAGTCTGAAGAAGAGGGGATGTGAAAGGAGACATGACAGCTGCCTGTCTTCAGATATCAGAAAGGGCATGACACAGACCTCTTCTGTGTAGCTCCTGAGACCACGACTAGAACTCAACGGGTAGAAACCACATGAAAGGGGATGGAGAGGTTTAATGGCAAGGATTGTTTGAGAGTAGATCACACTGCCTGAGGCAATGGCAGGAGCAATAGAGCTCTATCGGCAGGAAGGTTCTCGATCCTGACGATCCTGACGGAGGCAGTTGATGGTGGTCATACCAAGTGGTCAAAAGGCCCCCAGGGGTTATTTCTGAAGGAGAAAAGAGACCAGGTGTAAGGGTAGCACCCAGAAGATTGTGGCTGTCTCCCCCCCTCCCTCTTTTCAGGAAGGTATTAAGCATAACAAGGTTTTCGTGGATCTTGTTTGACAGGAATGGAGGGATGAATTGAAGAACCTGGTGCAGGTTTTGCAAAAGGATAAGGATGATGAAGATGATGATTCGTCTAACGAATGTGTCAGCGATGCCACCGGAAAGCTCCATGCACTTTATGGAACAGGAGCGGACCAGAAAAGTTACGAAGCGCTGTTAAAGGCCAAGCTGCAGGTGACGATCCCTGCCAAGAGAACAATCCAGCTGAAGGAGAAGGAGGTGAGCGGGTTGTGGATTCCGTCTGGTTTTGCTTGGAGGTTGGGTGGGGGGCGTTGTGTGACAATGGGCAGCATCTTCAAATCAAGAGGAATCAGAGCGAAGGCTGTGTGGAGTGATGGGATGCAGATAGAGAACATAGGGTTTGCTTGCTTGCTTGCTTGTTTAAAATGATTTTTACCCTGCCTTTCTCTTGAAAGACAATATTAAAGCTAAAAGCAGTAAGTACACAAATACTAGAAGGGGGTCAAATACCACACTACAACACGGTAAACAAAAACACCACCAAAAAAACACAGTCAAAGCAGTAAGGCATAACAAGCAATCTAAAAACCCCACTCAGAGAGCTAGCCTCTCAGGGAAAGCCGGCCTGAAGAGAAAGGTCTTGGCCTGCTTGCGGAACGAGAGCCAAGATAGGGCCAGTCATGGAGCTCCAGTAGCAGGGAGTTCCAAAGATGGGGAATAAGAATGAAGACAACTTGGCTAAAAATACCTGATATCTTCAACAAAATCTCTAACACCAAAGCCAACTGGCTTAACATTCTTGACACTGGAAACCTAGGACATTAGTCAGAAGGGAGCAATTGCTGAATCAAAGTTTCTGACAGAAGTAGACAGATGTCTTTGATGTACCCATCACTTTGTTGCAGGTAGAAAAGTTCTCCGAAGCCCTGAAGCCTTATATTCGTGTTGGGGACGATCACCCCAATAAATGCTGGCCTTTGATCAAATATGTGGAATTGGCCCTTCCATTGTCTGAGATGGTGCCGGAAGGCATCACCTTCGTAGACATTCCAGGAACAGGAGATTTTAACAGAAAAAGAGATGAAATGTGGAAACAGGTGAGTTTTGCCTTAAAGGAGAAGAAAAAGAAAATGTTGTGTTCTGGATCAGTCCTTCCATTCTGAAATTAAAAGAGGATCATCATAGAATCATAGAAAAGTGAAGTTGGAAGGGGCCTATAAGGCCATCAAGTCCAACCCCCTGCTCAAGGCAGGAATACAATCAAAGCATATCAGCCAGGTGATTATCTAAGTTTTTCTTGAATGCCTCCAGTGTTGGAGCACTCACCCACTCCCGAGGTCACTGGTTCCACTGTCGTACTGCTCTAACAGTTAGGAGGTTTTTCAATTAAAGCTAGTTTTCAATTAAAGTCTTAGTTTTTTGTCTGATGCACACAGGGTTCCACCATTGCTTAGGAGACCAGTGCTGCTGAGAGAGTAACTTAAAGGTGACATCCTATGTAATGTGCCAACTTTCAGACATATCCAATAACACTGTGACAAGTATAGGTTTGGCACATTTAAACTGGAATGGGAGGACAATAGTAGAAGGAAAATTGATCATGTTCTTTGTCCTCCCGTGGAAAAGAGATCATTTCCAGGTGAAGTCTGAAGACAGTTTCAAAGAGCTGATGCATTTCTAATACAAACAGTGAAACAAAAAATAGACCTACCCTGTTTCCCCGAAAATAAGATTTAACCTGAAAATAAGACCTAGTATGATTTTTCAGGATGCTCGTAATATAAGCCCGACCCCAAAAATAAGCCCCAGTTAAGTGAAACCCTGCCCTCCACCCTTGTGCAGCAACCAGAAGATGACATGACTGTAAAATAAGACATCCCCTGAAAATAAGCCCTAATGTGTTTTTTGGGAGCAAAAATTAATATAAGACCCTGTCTTATTTTCGGGGAAACACGGTAATTCCATGGAAAGATTCCATCATGTGTATATCTCAATACTGTAAGAAGCATTTACACATGCCCTAAAAATGACTCTGAGTGACTACAGAGTTAATTTATAGCAAGACTGGCCCACATAGGTCACTTTTGAGGTAAATCATCCCATGGCAACTCAGGCCAAGTTCCCCTTGGTGAGGTCACCACAGATTCTGGGATTATCTCCCAGGTTGCTCAGCCAGCTGACTTGCAAAAATCCATTTATTGCATGTCATTGGAATGTATACATACATAGAAAGGTTAAATGAATTATATATCAGAAGTAAATACATGTATACATTTCAATACATGCCAGCAAAACTCCAAGTAGATTTTTAGGAAAGACAAATTGCAAAGAACATATCTCTGCTGCTATGTACTGTTTAATTTCCTTGGATAACAATGGCTAACTCAACAATTTACACCACCAAATTAAATTATGAACCTATCAATGCAGAAGTTTTATCTAAGCTAACAACTGTAAATTCTACCAACTTACAGCTATCTGCATCACACTAGAATATTTACAAAAAGTATTTGTTTCTACACTTGGCATCTAAAAAATCTTTAATGAACTCCTCAAACTGTATCTTCTTTAGAACACTTCTCTCGAGGTCCAGTAGGCACAGAGCACTTAGTCTTTCATGGGCCATCATGGTATGGTGCAAGAGAAGTTTCCTCTGCAAAGTTTGAGGATGCTGGATGGACCATGTGGTTTTGGTCAAGGTTTGAAGACATTAGAGAAACATACAAGACAGAATTTGTAGCTTTAATATAATGAGGTTTGTTTCTGCCTTTTTTTAAAAATAGAACATTGATAAATGTTCAGTCATCTGGATTATCAGTGACATGGAGCGCGCCATAGGAAACAATGTCCAGCACATATTGCTGGATGAATCCATCAAGGCGTACCTAGCAGGGAACTGTACTGACATTGCCATGGTGGTCACCAAATCGGATAAGCTGGAGCTGGATGAGTACAGAAGGTAACCAATGATCAGAATTTCCTCGCCAAAACCTTGTAAGGTTTTGGCCTCTAAATGCCTTTAAAGCAAAACAGAATAATGCAAAATCGGAGTGTTTAAAAATCTCAGAAAAATAATGAAGATCATGAATTTGTTTTCATATGGATATTATTTTGAGGACAAGCTAGAACACACCCCTTTTCTGGTGACTGCTGTTTGGTAGAAATGCAGTAACTGTGGTTCCATATCGCCACAAAATAGTTCTGAATTCAAGCTATCTTTCAGCCTCATGCTATAATCCTTCCTAAATCTGCATATACATATATTTTTTAAATAACCAATTACTAACCCAAAGGTTGAGGCAATCTAGTGACCTGACAATTGTTTTAACAGTGCAGGCACTTGTGAAACTCATTTATTATGCTTTTCTGGAAGTTGAGTGATGGCAACTGGGCTTCTTTCTTGTTAGGTTGAAACGTTTTTCTACTCCTCCAAGTAGCTTCTTCAGTCTGAGGAGAGTTGGTAGGAGACCCCTGATAGATCCTCCCCGTTGGTTTCACTTCACTCTGGTCTGAATAGGCTCATTAGAAGCTTCGTTTCCTGGACCGTGCAGTCATCATAGGATCCAACGGCAGCTTAGGAATAGAAATCTACAGAAAATCTACACACGCTGATCAATATCTGCGATTTGACTCCCATCAGCCATTACAACACAAACGAGGGGTCATCAGGATGCTAAACCACAGAGCAAGAAACAGCCCCACCTCCACAGAAGCCAAGAAGAAGGCAGCCGTTAAGGCCTGTGGGTATCCAAAATGGTCCTTTGACAAGGCAATGTCCCGACCCGGGAGGACAATAGAACAGTTTGAGACCCAGAGCCTATGGAAGAACTTGGTCATTCCTTACATGGTGGGTGTGTCTGAAAAGCTCAGAAGGATTTTTGGTAAACGTCACATACCCGTGCACTTCAAACTCACAAACACACTAAGGCAGAGAGTTGTCCACCCAAAAGACCGGACACCAGAACACAACAGGAGCAATCTAGTATATGTGGTCCAATGCAAAAACTAGTGTTTGGAGCTCTACGTTGGAGAAACCAAACAGCCACTAAACAGGAGAATGGCCCAGCACAGGAGGAGCAACGGCTCAGGCACAATGTTCCTTCATTTGAAGGACAAAGGACACTCATTTGACGACCAAGATGTACTCATTTTGGACCTGAGAAGATAGGTGGCTTGAGAGAGGGATCAGGGTGGCCATACATGTGCATATAGAAAATCCCTCACTCAACAGGGGTGGAGGCCTTAGATACAATCTGTCTCCTATTTATCATGCTGCCCTTTCATCCCTCCCCAGAAAGATTAGGACCACACACACCAGAAATACCAATGTTAACGACCGTTAACGACCCATGACAATGGGTGGAGAAGGACTGCAGAAGTGGGATTATCCCTCATCCCCAGTCCTTTGTCCTTCTAAGGACCAGGGGTTAGTGAAATCAACGGGGTGGATACATCAGGGATCTCCTACCAACTCTCCTCAGACAGAAGAAGCTACTTGGAGGAGTACCAAAACGTTTCAACCTAATAAGAAAGAAGTCCAGTTGCCATGTCTCATCTTCCAGATAATCTCACCTGGATGACTGAGAATCTTCACAGCTATATTTTGCTACACATTTATTGTGCTTGTTTACATGAGCTTTGCTCTGTTTTTCAGTGAAAGAAAAAATGTAAGTAAACATTCTGAAACTTTCCTGCTACCCCACAAGTCCCAGAGGCTTAGAGGACTGGTCTTCAACTTGTCAAAAATTGGGTCCTGTCCCGTGATGTGAGAATGACTTCCCTGAGCCCAGGCCTCTGGAGGTAGAGCCTGCTGGTTAAAGAACAGAATGAGGATTCTTAAGGGGAAAGTATTTTAAGGTATTGAGAAGCCTTTTGTCACCAAACTGGGTGGACACGGACGTCCCTCCCTCTCCAATCTAGTTTCTTGTTTCATTACCTGCACAAAGGGGAAAAAAAACTAAACATGCGAAACTCAACCGTGGTGAGTTCCATTGTCTCTGGAATGTGCTGTGATGGCCGTTAATAGTCCCACCCAGCATCTCAGCTGAACTGTGGAAGCCATCTAGGGAATGGAGAAGACCTGGTCTCATCTCCCACTGTGCTGATCTCCAGAAGCTCCATTATGCCAGGAGAGTCAGCAGCAGCTAACGCACTCTCTCCACCTGCCAGGGTGAGGATGAAGAGACCGCTTCCTCAGAGGACCTGTGCAGAATGGAGAAACCAGTTGATTACATCAACATTATCTATGATGAATGATCCAGGTCCTCACTCTCCCGCCCAAACTCCAAAACTACGCCAAATCCTTCAACTCTCCCTCAAAGTCCCTATCTCTAAAACCCTGTCTATGTCTATCTAAACTTCTCCTCCTGCTGCTGCGTCTCTTATATCTCATGACTCCGCCCCTCCAGCACTCCCGTTGGTCTATGCAGATAGCCTATGAATATTCATGACCTGGGCAGACGCCACAGCTACCATCACTGGAATGGTTCGTGATTCCACCTTCCGTATCTCGCACTGAAGAAGCTCCCATCTATGGTGGGCTCTCTTACCTTTGAGCGTTTCTGACCACGGAATGGCTTTCCATGTTTAAAAAATGTTGAACAAGTAATATAATGCTAAGCCAGAACAGACCTATTTTTCAAAATGCCATTTACAGATTGCATTGCACTTGTAGTCCTTACCAGCAGGAGAAGAATGCAGGCCAACGGGGTAGGGTTCTCCTTGACACCCCACCCCACTTTATGCAGCTTTCATCTGGGCAGCCCTAAAGGACCAGGACAGATGACCGCAGAGGCCAAATGCAAAAAACAAAATTATAGGAGTGGAAACACTGCCCCAAATGCCACAAGTCCTGCCGGCTGAGCAAAATAGACGGCACACTCACGATAAAAGATCAGATCTACTCACAGTAGGTGCCAACATCGTGTAATTGATGGGGGAAATTGTTGAAAGAAACAGGAAGAAACATGACACAAATGGCAAGACAAATACCCACCTAGAGTAGACTTCGGTCTAGATGGGCATGGTATAAATAAATAAATAAATAAATAAATAAATAAATAAATAAATAAATAGTCGCTCCCTTCTTGTCCTGAGTGTGGGTTCTGCTAGCCATAGCTTTTCCTTTCCTCATCATAACATAAGAACCTCAGAAGAGCCCAGCTGGGTCTGGCCAAGGGCCCCTCTAGTCCAGCTTCCTGTATCTCACCGTGGCCCCACCAGATGCCTCCGGAGCACAGGAGAGACCACGAGATCTCTGTCTCCTGATAACCCCTCCTCTGCATCTGGCATTTGGAGGTCCCCTCCTTTGAACCCTGGAGATGATACATCCCCATCATGGCTTTTCCTCCAGGAATCTGTCCAATCCCCTTTTAAAGGCCTCTAAGCCAGATGCCATCCCCACATCCTGTGACAAGGATAACAAATCCAAAGAGGACATCATCACCTCTACACAAGCTTTCCATTATGACCACTTTATTTATGAGTTTTTCCTTGCTGGCGAGGATCAAATACTTTTTGTTTCTTCCACCTGTGGAAGATGACCTTGTCAGCAAAGCACATTAAGAATCCATTACACCTTGCATTCTTGACAGAGTTGGACTTCCAGACTGGTTGAGATATTCCACTGCGACAAGTTCTCGTCTTGATCTGTTTGATCAAGTCTAACGGAGGAGGGCGTCCTTCCGGGCTTCTTGTACAATTGGGCTTCTGTGTCTGCAGTCTTCTATTGAAAACGGTGATGCCACGGATTTGTTATGTGGCTGGGAAAGACGAGTTAGTTTTTTCTTTCTGACACTTCCAGACCCAAGTTAGGAATAAACATGATGCCATTTTGGAGAGAAATGGAGAGGTGAAGAAGAACAGAGGAAAAAGTATTCGGGAGAAGCTGAAGGTAACACCTCTCATACTTTAGTTCTCTGCCTGCAAGAGGACAGTTAGAAGTTGTTGAACGTTAGTGCCAAGGCAGCATGGTTAGGTAAAAAAGAATAAGTAAGTCTCATCTAGGAATGGTTGTTGTAGGCTTTTTCGGGCTGTTTGGCCGTGTTCTGGAGGTTTTTCTTCCTAACGTTTCGCCAGTCTCTCTGGCCGGTATCTTCAGAGGACAGGAGTCAGAACGCTGTCTGTGTTCTGGTGTAGCTGTGGGATCAGCTTTTTGTCCTTTTCAGGAGATTGAGTGATTATGGTGATCAGGGTGTTTTTTGTTATGGGCGTATTGTGATAAGGGGGGGGGGGAGATGATCTGTCACTGTGATTGATGGGTGTCGTTAGCTAGTCTTTTGTGTGCAGTGATCTTTTGTGTCACAAGGACCAGTGAACAACCCAAAAAACTAGAACAACTATCGGATCCCAGCCGTGAAAACCTTTCAAGAATACATCATCTAGGAATGTTTAATGAGAACTGATTTAGCATAGGCCAGCCACAGATTGCATCACTATGGAAAATGTATAAAATCAGCTCAGTTCCTCAGAGCTGGCAAGGAAAAGTGAGATGGCATCATGGCCTACAACTCATGATTTTTATGCTCTCTTGGGCAAGAGACTTTACTGAATTTTTAATGTGTGTCAATGTAACAAAATATTAATTACTTAAGCCTATGCATTATACTCTTTACTTTTTACCATGTGGCTGCAATATCTATTTTTTGACAGCAATATTTTATGGATACACTTTTTGGAGTGATGGTTTTCTTGTGTATTAAATATACAGGCAATATAGATAAATAAAAGCATATTAAATCGTATCAGCTTGGCCAAATCAATTTTCTACTCATAAATAGTAGGATAAAAGGATAAAATGAGATAACTATTTCATCATGGGAGAGATGTAACTAATTCCAGAAGAGGGGGGCTGAAACGTTTATAGAAGGATACCCAGATCAGCTCAGAGGCTGAGGTCAACCTGGGTTCCATGCAAGCTACAAAACTCTCCTCTATAGGCTGACGGAATAATGGAGTTGGAAGGGGTATATAAAGCCATGAAGTCTAAGCGTCTCCCCACCGCCGAGACCTTTTCTACTGATTGCCTTTCAGAGACGGCTCCCACCTGATTCTGAAGTTATCCAAAAGCAGGACCTGGTTTATACAGTCAGTGCAAAAGAATTCTGGAATACACGACATCTCAATCAGGAAGAAACAGGTAATAATGGGTGCCAGAAATAATTCTGAGCCTGGTTTTTGCCATCACCTTCTAGTTTAACCACCTTCTCCCCATATTCACCCAGCTGTCCAGTGGATGTATGGGGCAGTGGTGACTTCTGAATTCCACTGTTATGGAACGAATGATGCCGTGTCAGCTTTTGAGTGTGCCGTGGCCCACTTAGGGGATACAGTGGTGCCTCGACTTACAAACGTCTTGACTTGCAACCAATTTGAGTTACAACCAGCTCTGGTTGCAAAATTTTGCTTTGACTTGCGACCGGCGCTTTGAGATACAACTGGAAAAACGTGGGGAATTTGAACTGCTTTCCCTCCTTGGTCCTTCAGTTAACTGTTGGTCAGCGAAGAGGCTGCTTCTCTGTAGCTCCTTCGCCCCAGCGGTTAGAGAGTGTGGGTTCGGAGAGAGACTTCGGACTGCCTGGTACTGCATGGTACTGTACTGTACTGTACTGTGTATGTATATAAATAAAAGCATATTAAATCGTATCAGCTTGGCCAAATCAATTTTCTACTCATAAATAGTAGAATCTGTCCACCAGGGGAAATCCAAAAAGCAAAAATTTTTAAAAGCACAAATGCAAATATATATATTTGCATTTGTGCTTTTTAAAATTTTTGCTTTTTGGATTTCCCCTGGTGGACAGATTAACCACTTTTCAGGTTGCTCGTAATATAAGCCCTACCCCAAAAATAAGCCCCAGTTAAGTGAGATCCCACCCTCCACCCTTGTGCAGCAACCAGAAGATGACATGACTGTATTTGAATAAATGTAGCCTGTTTCCCCAAAAATAAGACAGGGTCTTATATTAATTTTTGCTCCAAAAAATGCATTAGGGCTTATTTTCAGGGGAGGTTTTATTTTTTTCATGTACAACGATCAACATTTATTCAAATACAGTCATGTCCTCTTCTGGTTGCTGCACAAGGGTGGAGGGCGGGGTTTCACTTCACTGGGGCTTAATTTTGGGGTAGGGCTTATATTACGAGCATCCTGAAAAATCATACTAGGGCTTGTTTTCAGGTTAGGTCTTATTTTTGGGGAAACAGGGTAGATTGTTGTACATGAAAAAACCAGATCCCCTGAAAATAAGCCCTAATGCATTTTTTGGAGCAAAAATTAATATAAGACCCTGTCTTATTTTTGGGGAAACACGGTATATATGTGTGTGTTTTGTGCTGTCAAATCCAAACTAATTTATAGCAACCCTAATAGGGCTGTCAAGGTAAGTGAGATATTTAAGGAGTGGTTTTACTACTTCCACTGCCCCAGTGAGTTGCTGTGGCCAAGTGGGAATTTGAACCCTGTTCTCCAGAATCCTAGTCCCTCACTCTGTCCACTACACCACACTGGGAATCATGCTGAGCTATACAGCACAGACTAAAATCCAGAATGGATTAAGAATCCCTCTGAAATTGGCCTCCCTCTGTCTGCCACTACTTCCATCAGAAAGTTCTTATGGGGAATGCTTTTCGACTTTTTATGCTTTGTTTTTAACCATGTCTTTTTGAATCTCAGAGATACCAGAGCTGAGGAAGTACATCAGGAAGCTTTTCCTAAGAGAAAAGAAGAGGCTGGTTACAGAATATGTGAAAGAAATTTCAAGCATTCTCCTGCTTGCTAAGAACATTGGTTCCAGAGAGCAACTTGTGGTATGTCCTCTCCACCGGGGCTGACAAAACAGCGGCCGGTCCCCGAAGGGTGATCCTCCAAAGCAGAGGGCAGGCAGAGTGACCAGGGCTTCGGAAGGTGTCCCAGTGTCCTAGGAAGGACCAGGTTCTGGGGGAGCCGTGCCCAGCAAGCTCTGTGCCATCAGCTGGGTGGCTGCAGTGGTCCAGGCAGTGGTTCAGGGAGGTGGCCATGTGACCCTGGTTGGAGCCCACCAGCCCACCAGCGAGGGCACCTGTGACCCTGCCTCCATCACACGTCACAATTTCTCCAGAGGTCCTCTAAGCAGCCCCACTGGGTGGGGAAGAGTCCCGGAAGAATGAAAGTGTGTGTGTGTGTGTGTGTGTGTGTGTGTGTGTGTGTGTGTGTGTGTGTGTGTGTGTGTGTGTGTGTGTGTGTGTGTGTGTGTGTGTGTGTGTGTGTGTGTGTGTGTGTGTGTGTGTGTGTGTGTGTGTGTGTGTGTGTGTGTGTGTGTAGATCAGAGGAAAACCAGGTGTAACGAGCATCTGATGGTTGGGGAAGTGCGGGACTGGAACGTTTCAACCTATTTCATTTCTTTAAATGTTTCTAGCTCGCCCTCTGTTGTCAGATCTCACGGTGGATTATAAAGCTATATGAAACAAATGTAAAACATATTTTAAACAATTTAGCATCCAACAGCACAAAATTGAAATACTCAGACCATTAAGAACACGGCACTGAAACCTGTACAGGCCACAGTCCTCCACTCCGTATGTGATGCTACCCCATCTGCTCACTGTATGCTAAATAGGTTCGTCTTTAAGAAGTCTCAGGGCTTTCGTCTTTTGCTGTGGCGGCAGCAGATGATGACCAAAGCGGCCTCTCTGGCCTTTTCAACTCTTGTCTTTTCCTGTGACCCTTGCAGCGTCAGCTTTGAGAGAGAGCCATGCTTTCCCCAATTCCGCCTCTTCCGTTCTGGTGCCTGGATGTTGACTTTTATGTAATGACTTCCATGTTGTTTCCCCAGGAGCAGCATTTTCGAGAGAGTGGCATTGAGGAGTTTGTGAACCGCCAGATAGACACTTTGGGAGGGAAGATTGCAAAGTGCTTCGATCAGATTAAAGACCTCCTCCCTGAGGGTGTGGAAGAGGCCAAACGCTCCTATGACAAAACGGTTTCGAAATTTCTCGATGTAAGGAAATTCCTTATGCTCTTATGAGTATCCCGTATAATTGCTTACTCTAAATAGCCCTCGTCTGCAGGTTCTTTTACAGTGGTTCAGTTTCAGCTGGCATCTTTTTCTTGCTAAATTCTACCCTATTTCCATTGACACCACGTGGGGCTGAATTAGTTTGATTTGGACCCACATTCGGTGGAAGGAGATCTGCTGGTTCCCTTCTTCCCATTTGGAGGTCTTCCTGTACCCTGAAATGGGGCACAGACAGCTAAGGAATCCTATGGACCCCATCCAGCTCATGCATGAAAAGCATTGTCATCATCATCATCATCTTTAGGTTGGTTCAATACAAAAAAAAATCATTTGGGGTACTGCAGCAAGACTGAGTGACCCTAAGTCTCATATGCTGGAGGTGGAGTTGAGTCATGATGAATGACAGCAAAATATTTGTTGGCAACACTGTGGAAAGGTATGGCCAGTCGTCCCGCTCAGGGTTTCCCAAACTTTTCTGAGTTGTGACTCCCTTTTATAAGAGACAAGTCACCTGCAACCCACCACCACATTTGCATAAAAAGACATCTTTATGGGGTGAAGAAAACACTTTAAAATATACAGTATATATTTCAAACTATAATTCTAACCTAATCTAGTAATATTAATGTAATAATACCTAATTGCAGGGGTTGCAAATCTGCTTCGACCAGGTAAAATTTGAGAAGGAAAAAATGTCAATACACTTTGAGTTTAACTTACTTTTTAGAAGTGTGGAAACAACCCTCCTTTCATGTCCTCTCTCCCCTCCCCAAATGCCCCCTCCGTGAAGTGTCCTTCCCTCTCAAGCCCAAATAAACACCTCCCCCATGCTCCTTACGAAGATGGGTTAAGTGTGTGCCTCCAGGATACCTCTTAGCTTCTTAACGTGCAGCCCCCCAACACTCCGTCATGCCTTCACACCTCCACTGAAGGAGATGCTGCGCTGGCACAGGTTCATCCATTTTGATAGCAATCAACTTAGGGACCTTGAACACCTTCTTCCAGTGAGATCTGTCTGACCTACTTGATCATCCCAGATGTGGTTTTTTAGGCAGGCTTTTCCCGAATTTACATCTGAATAACACAGTTGCACTTTTCAGGGTTTATGTCTGTTCCGCCCTCTTGCCTCTTAAACTGTTATTTACGTTTGTGTTGGTTATTATTTACCTGAGAGGGCCCCAAAAAAAGAAAACCAGGAACCGGGCCTTCTTCACAATTGCCCCCCCCCCCCCTCCATCTTTGGAATAAACTCCCACCTGAAATTTGCCTGGCCCCTTCGTTGGGGATTTTAAAGAGATCCCTGGAAACACGGCTGTTTAGACAGGCATTTCAAGATATTACATCAACACAGCGCAGAGGGTCCTTCAGTTCTTAAACTATCCATTCCACCATCTTGTTTGTATAACTGTTTTTTATGCTGTCTTCCTTTTTTAGTTTAATTTGATTGGTATGTTTATTTGGTTTTCTGCATTATTATCTCTTTGTGGTTATTATTTAATGTGGCATTGTTGTTCTATTATGTTGTGTACCACCCAGAGTGGCCTTGGTAGCCAGATGGGTGGTATATTAATTCAACCAACCAACTCAGCCCAGCCCAAACCAGCCCAGCCCAGGCTGCCAACCAACCAACCAACCAACCAACCAACCAACCAACCAACCAACCAACCAACCAACCAACCAACCAACCAACCAACCAACCAACCAACCAACCAACCAACCAACCAACCAACCAACCATTGGAGCTAAGAGGCAACCATGCAGCCCAACACATTGCCAAAAATTGAAATATTGGAGAGGGCTGGTAATTACCCAGTATGTCAGGGTTGAGGGAAGGCTTTTTCAGCACGGGTCCTAATGCCACTTCTTGTAGGTAAGTTGGACCCATGCCATGTTGTACAGAGGTATTCATCACTTCCTTGACTCACTTAGCCAGTCTTCTCAGGGCCTTTTGGATGACCCAGGAATAGTAAGGGTCCAGCTGACATGTGCTGATCCTCACCTCTCAAACAATTAAGTCCAGATTCTCAAGCTGCACATACGATTGTGTTACCCTTTCTGCAGTTTCCCCCTGGGTTGGGTTGGCTTTTATCTCAAAAATTTCTGCTGAGTCAATGAGATAGCTGTTGGCCGATGTAGTTGGTTTCTTACTTACTGAATAGCTTTGTATGCACCAATTACAAAAAGGTTAAGAGCTGTTTTGATGACCAACAACATTGCTCATTGCCTAGGGGATTGCTAAATTTCAATGATTTTTTTTAAAAAAACATGGTTTTATATTTCCAGAATTTTGATGGCCATTTTCTGAATTATTTTTCACTTTCCTGTTTTGTTTTTTTGACTTACCCTTTAAGGGCCATCAGCTAGAAACAATAGCACTCAGTTGACTGATGGATCTCCTTCCTGAGACAGAATAGGAAGCAAATCATTCTCCAAATTTGTGACTGAATTCTCCAGATGAAAAATGTATACATGTTTATGTACACTTTTTGACTGGAGGATTCCTCTGCAAAATCTGGAGACTATGGCTAGTATCGCTGTTGCCTAAATGAGGAGCATAAAAGAAATCACGGAGGCATATTTTGCTGACTTTGTCTTGAGGCACGTGAGCCGTGTGCATGCTAAAACTGAAAAAGGAACTCTTTAATTAGGGGCAATCTGCCACTTCCGATGACATCATTCCCATTGCTCCAGTGAAGTTACGCAAGAGGATACTGGCCGTAACAGAATAGATATAGAAATAAATATTATATAAATGTAATCGTTACGTCGTCCGTGACAAGCACTGGGTTGGACTACCCGGTTTTCAACATGCTTGTAGAGCTAATGATTGTTGGAATATCTGAATTATCAGAGGGAAGAGTATTCTGCATGGAGGCAAATGCCTTCCTCCGAAAGACTGTGGCAGAGGCCGGTGGCTCCCTTGGAAGGGCCTTTGCCGATGAATTGTAGGCCAAATCGGTCTTTGAGGGGGAGGGCAATGTCACAGGCAACCCGGTTCATTGGACAGATTCATCGAAAGAGGCCTGTTCTCAGCCGATACAGTAAAACCCTTCTGTCAGGATATCATGGCCCACGAAGTAGAATTTGCTCTTGTCACATGAACCAACGTTTAATAATAGGCATCCATCTTGGAACAGGTGGGCAGACACAGAATCTGCACACGAAGCTGATGCAATCCTTGAAATGTGTATTGGACATGAGGGTCATGTCTGGGGGAAGAGATCAGGTGATGTGCCCAGGGATTGGCTATTCACACTATATAAGTGCTGCACACTCTGGTGATATGTGGCGCTTTGTGTTGGAGAGTTGCTGCACGAAGCGCTGTCCGTTTATTTAGTGATAAGCGTGTTGTGGAGTCTGTTGGCTGATGTCCCTAGTTCCGTTGTACACTGCTGTGAATACACTGCTGGCGAAGGAAGCTCCTCTCTCTGTGAGTCTCTTTGCTGTCAACCTGGAAGACCGACTTGTCTCGGGACCGTCTCCCACTTACCCCAAATCTTGACACCTTCTTTCAAATTATCCAGAGAGAAAACGGGTATAAAGGTTTCCACCAGACCCTAAGAGCTGTATGTGTGAAGAACGGCGTGTATGCCTCAAAGTCTTTTGCACGCATAGATCTGAACGAAGACCTCGCCCGACCCATTTACAACAAAATTGGAAGCAGTTTCGGAAGCATTTTCAGGTAGGAGAGACTGTGCTCCGCTCTGAAACGCATGGTTTTTATTTTCACCTTGGGAGCCAACTCTGAGCTCCCCTGCCCTTCTCTAGTCTTCCCAGCTTCAGTGCAGTTGAGAGGAGGCAGAGAAGAGTCTTCTCACCAGGGTCAATGTTCCTCAGCAGGCTCCTTTCTCAGGAGAAGGTGGTAGGAGAAGCCCTTTCCCCCCCTAGCTTTTCAGGTGTTCCTGTTTAGAGTATTAGCATGATGTTTACCCTGTTAATTCTCATGTTGCTTTGAACCAGTGACTATGCGGTCCCTCTAGAATATTTCACAGTGATGTTGAGTTTGTTCTGTACTTACTCAATTGGGGATTTTACTTTATTTAAATTGGTGACGTTTTGGAACAAATAGTGGTTTTTTTAATCTGACATTTTTTTGAAGTGTGGTTCTAAACACATCCAGAATTCAGTAGTGGCACATAAATCAGCAGAATTAAACTAAACCAATAGCAGGGTATGCATAGTCAGCCCCTCAAATGGATCTCCGGACTAGGTTCACAGGTGCCTCTTCTGTAGCTGCCGTGCTCATTGGGTAGCTTCTCATCCACTTCTCCAAGCCTGGCTGAAAAAAAAATGGAGTTCTTGGTCATGTTCTTCCCGCTTCTGTCCTTCAAACAGGACCCAAAAAGCGACCAGAGGCAACATGTGGTTCCAGCTAGAGGGGTTCAAAACAGAGGTACAAGAGAAGATTCGCAGTATTGCAAGAGACCGCAGAATATCAGAGAATGGCAAGGTCAAAACCTTCATTCATGAGGTAAGGGTATACTGAGAGAGGGAAGAAGCGTTCACCAGGGGAAGCCAGTTAAAATAAGCAAAAAGCAAGGTCACTCGTCTGCACCACCAGCAAATGCTGCTTAGATGGAGATGCTGTCACCCTGGTTTGGGTTGCTTCCACCAGAGAGGCATTGATTTCTCCAGACCAGATCACAGGGAGAAATTCCATAGTGGGGAAGGTACAACCGATAGCCCCTTTCCTGGGTACCCTTGTAGCCAGGCAGGCGGTGCTTCATGGCCTCTCCCAATTTGAAGAGGCACTTGTCCAGCAGGCCGAGGCAAAGAGGCAGACCTGAAACCAGCAAAATCAGGGAGCTGGACAGGGGACAGATTGTGTTTGTCTTCAGTGTGGAAGGGATGGTCACTCTCGAATTGGCCTTCTCAGCCACACTAGACGCTGTTCCAAGACCTATTCAGAGCACGTTACCATAGTATCTCGAGACTGAAGGATGCCTACAATGGGTACCCTTGTGAAATGGACATGGAGGGACAGGAGACTGGGGTGTTTTTAAGGGCATTTTCGGAACCAAACAACCATTAAAGTTATGTGTGAGAGACAGGAAGGAGCCAAGGCGCACTCTGGCGGAGTGTGTGCTTGATGCATCGCTGGAGACCCAGAGTGGCCTGGAGAGAAGCTCAGTTTGAAAAAGATCATTTTGGTCACCGAGTACCAAAAGAAATTTCAGAACTTTAAATTGATCTGCACAGATAGATGTTATCCTGTTGAAGCTGAAAGAAGAAATTCTCCAGGAGAAGCTGATCATCTACCAGACGCTTCCTCTATCTATCCAAAGTGACCTAAGGAAGCATTATGAAGGTGGGCAGTTTTTTCTATATTACAGTTTCCATGCTAATCTGGTTCAGGATATTGAACAAAGGAAGGGGGTGGGGGAAGGGGAAGAAAGGATGAAGTGCTACACACCAGAAAGGCTGACATTTCTTTCAATGTCATAGCATCATAGAAAATTGAAGTTCGAAGGGGCCTACAAGGCCATCTAGTCCAACCCCCTGCTCAATGCAGGAATACAATCAAAGCAGATCTGCCAGGTGATTATCTACGTTTTTCTTGAATGCCTCCAGTGTTGGAGCACTCACCAACTCCCAAGGTAACTGGTTCCACTGTCGTACTGCTCTAACAGTTAGGAAGTTTTTCCTGATATTCAACTGAAATCTGGCTTCCTTTAATTTGAGCCCATTGTTGCGTGTCCTGCACTCTGAGATGATTGAGAACAGATCTTCCCCTACTCTGGAGCCTTTCAAATATTTGAAAAGTGCGATCCTATCACCCCTCCGTTCTAACAGTGCCACCAATTCAGTACTCTCGGATGCAGTTCATCCGGCCCTGGAGATCTGAACTCGTTCAAGGTGGTAAGGTATTCCTTGACTATTTGTTTATCTATCTCCAGCTGCAATCCTGTACCCCCCACTTGCACTTCCAAATTGTTTGGAAGTTCATCGTCTGTCTTATGGGAAAAGACTGAGCTAAAATAAGAATTGAGCACCTCTGCCTTTCCTTATCCTCTGTTATCATTTTTCCATCTCCATTGCGGAGCTGTGCCACTGTGTCTTTGGTTTGTCCTTTGCTACTCACATACCTGAAGAATGCTTTTTTTATTGCTTTTAGTGTCTCTAGTTAACCTCAGCTCATTCTCAGCTTTTGCCCTCCTAAGGCCATCCCTGCATTTCCTTGCTACTTGTCCGTACTCCTCCTTGGTGGCCTGGCCTTCTTTCCACTTCCTGTACATGTCATTTTTGGTTTGTAGGTCCTCCCTGAGCTTTTTGTGAAGCCACACTGGCCTTTTTTGCCGCCTTCCCCCTTTTTTTCTTGTTGGAATTGTTTGTAGTTGTGCCTTTAGAATTTCTTTTTTTAGAAGCTCCCACCCTTCTTGGGCTCCTTTTCTTGTTAGGATCTCCTGCCATGGGACGTTTCTTATCCTTGTTCTGAGATTATTAAAACTGGCTTTTTTAAAATCCAGCAGACGTGTGTGGCTACACTCTGGTTTCGTTTCCTTTGAAATCAAGGATTCTAGAAGGACATGGTCCCTCTCGCCTAGAGTTCCCCTTACTGCCACTTTCCCCACCAAGTCATCTCTGTTGGTCAGAATCAAGTCAAGGAGAGCAAATCCTCTATTTTCTTTCTCCACTTTTTGTAGGAGGAAATGATCAGTCACACAAGCCAGGAATTTCTTGGAAGGGCCAGACTTGGCAGAATTTGCCTCCCACCATATATCCGGATAACTGAAATCTCCCATCACTACTACGTCGTGTCTCTTTGAAAACCCTGCAATTTGTTTTTAAAAAGTTTCGCCTGCTTCCTCTCTTTGAGTGGGCGGTCGGTAGTAGACTCCAACTACCAAGTACCTTTTGTTTTTTGCCCCAACTAGACTGATCCAGATGCTCTCAATGGGACAGCCACTCTTCTCCTCCTGTATTTCTGTGCAGGAATGTCTAATTTTGACATATACTGCCATTCCACCTCCCTTTTTATTCTCTCTGTTCTTTTTGATCAGTTTATATCCCTCAATTGCTGTACTCCAGTCATGGGAGTCATCCCACCAAGTTTCAGTTATTCCTATCAAGTCATAGTTACCCTCCTGAATTAAAATTTCCAGGTCTTCTTGTTTGTTTCCCATACTCCTGGCTTTTGTATACAGACACCGGAGGGTGTGTGATTTGTGGCCTGTTTGTCTTTGTACATTTTTATGAATATTATGATTATGATTCTTATGATTATTGTTATGTTTATTATTGTGATTATTATTGTTAATGTTTTTATTGTTGCCCTTTTGATCAGTTTGGTCCACTCCTCTTATTGTGTGTAAGGCTTCATCTCCCCTTAACTCTGTGCTTGCATCTCCCTCCCCCTTCCCATTCAGTTCAAAGCCCTCCTGATGAAGTTCTTCATGCTGTGGCCAAACACATTCTTCCCAGTCCTTGTTAGATGCAAGCCGTCTCTTGCTAGCAGTCCTTCTTCCAGGAAGCTTAGCCCATGGTCCCAAAAACCAAATCCCTCTCGTCGACACCACCTTCGTAGCCAGTTGTTCACCCAGAGGATCTTCCTTTCTCTTTCAATTTCTCTTCCGAACACCGGTAGGATGGGGAAAAAAACTATCTGGGCCCCAAAGTCCTTGAGTTTCCTTCCCAGAGCTTCAAAGTCAGACGTGATTTCTCGCTAGCTCCTCTTGGCTGTGTCGTTTGTTCTGACGTGGACAAGAAGAAAGGGAGATGTCTCTAGGTTTTATGAGTGATGGCAATCCTTCCATCACATCCCTTATCCGTCCTCCAGGGAGACAGCATACCTGGCGAGCCCATGAATTCTCCCAGCAAATTTCGGTCTCCATTCCACCTAGCAGGGAGTCCCCTACTACAGTGATCCCCAACCTTGGGCCTCCAGATGTTCCTGGACTACAACTCCCAGAAGCTTTCACCACCACCTCTGCTGGCCAGGATTTCTGGGAGTTGAAGTCCAAGAACATCTGGAGGCCCAAGGTTGGGGACCCCTGCCCTACTACAACTCCTCTCCTCTTCTTTTTGTAGGGTGTGGGTTCAGCGACTGTATTCTGCTGCGCTTCAGCCCTCCTCATGTCCTCCAGTGGGGTCTCCTCTGCGTCCTGTCCGACAGACTCTTCTTCAAGTAACTGAGAGGGGTTTTGTAGTTCCACCGGGAAAGAGTGTCTTCTCCTTCTTTTGCTCCTCACTGTGATTCTTTCCCATAGTGGTTCCTCCACTATGTTTGTAACCTCTACAGCATTTTTCTCCACTGCAATGTTTTGGTTTTCTTCCATCAGTCGTGCCCCCTCTGACAGATGCTGCTGCTGCTCAAGAGTTCTCTCAATGTAGGCTTCATCTTCCCTTATAGCCTTGAGTGTGGCTACTCACTGCACCAGGTCTCTGGCTTTCTCTTCTGACAGTGCCACCAGTTTACACTTGTTACATGTATACAGCATTTTGCACTCAGGAACAAAGACAAACATAGCATAAACTTGGCAGGTAACCACAATTGAATTGTCTCCACCCTCCATAATCCCTTCCTGTTTTTTTTACTTTCACCTCTTTGTTTAGGATCCCTGTCCCTCTTGTTTTGTTAGTTTAAAGGTAGTTGTACAAATACCCAAAAGAACCAAAACATTTTGTTAGGGGCTCCCCCTTGGCCTCCCATGGTGAACTCCCTGTTTGCTCTCCTGTTCGCAAGCTCCTGGGGTCTGCCTTGAGCTTTCTTGGTCAGCTGTGCTCTGCCCGGGGTCAGGAATCAAAAAGTGAATCAAACTTCACTTCCTCACAACTATGGGCTGCTGATACTATGCCATCTATATTTATAAATATCCCTGGTGGTAATCAGAACCAGGTGAAGATACAGCCAACAGACAAGGGGAGAACACATAGAAATGCGACTTTTGTTGTTTAGTCGTTAAGTCGTGTCCGACTCTTCGTGACCCCATGGACCAGAGCACACCAGGCCCTCCTGTCTTCCACGGCCTCCCGGAGTTGGGTCAGATTCATGTTGGTCGCTTCGATGACACTGTCCAACCATCCTCTGTCGTCCCCTTCTCCTCTTGCCTTCACACTTTCCCAACATCAGGGTCTTTTCCAGGGAGTCTTCTCTTCTCATGAGATGGCCAAAGTATTGGAGCCTCAGCTTCAGGATCTGTCCTTCCAGTGAGGACTCAGGGTTGATTTCCTTCAGAAGGGATAGGTTTGTTCTCTTTGCAGTCCAGGGGACTCTCAAGAGTCTCCTCCAGCACCACAATTCAAAAGCATCAATTCTTCGGCGGTCAGCCTTCTTTATGGTCCAGCTCTCACTTCCATACATCACTACTGGAAAAACCATAGCTTTGACTATGTGGACCTTTAGGGGTACAAGAGAACAAAAGCAATCACTAAAAGTCTGCTTGATATGTTCTTTTTGAATTCACCTTCTGTCCTCTGAGGTGATAAGTTTTTATTTTGAAGTCTGTTTGGGAGGAAAGGGTGAGCCTAAGTCTGTGACATGATGCCTTTTTAGCAAACTAAGATGATTTCAGATGATACCTTGTGTCCAGTGTATTTGGCCTACAGACACCCTGGATCTCATTCTCATTTTTCTGGTTATTTGTTGTCAAGTTACTTCTGACCAATGGCGACCCTGTGAAGGAGTGACCTCCAGAAGGTCCGGCCCTCCACAGCCCTGCTCAGCTCTTGCAAACTCAAGCCCATGGCTTCCTTTAGGGAGTCAGTCCATCACGTATTGGGTCCTCCTCTTTTCCTGCTGCCTTCCACCTTTCCAAGCGTGATGGTCTTTTCCAGAGGATCCTGCCTTTTCATGATGGTTCCAAAGTACGAAAGCCTTAGTTTGTCATTTTTGCTTCCAGAGAAAGTTCAAGCTTAATTTGATCTAGGGCCACAGGTTTGTCTTTCTGGCAGCCCAGGGTATCTGTAAAGCTCTCCTTCAATACCACATTACAAATGAATTGATTTTTTCCTTTGCTGTCCAGCTTTCTCACCCATACTTAGTGATCAGAAATACCAGTGTGTGGATGATCTTAGACTTGGCTTCCTGTGACCCATCCTTGCACCTGATTATTCCCTTTAGTTCCTTCATGGCTGCCCTTCCGAGTCTCCGTCTTCGTCTAATTTCTTGGCTATAATCTCAGTTTTGCTTGATGACTGAACCAGGGTATACAAAATCTTTAACAATGTTTTCATCATGAAATGATGATTTTTGTCTTCTTAATTTACAACAGTCTTGCTTTTGCTCTTTCTTCTTTCACTTTCATCCAGTTATTCAGGGGTCCCCAACCCCCGGTCTGCGGCCCGGTGCCGGTCCGTGGCCTGGGCCGGACCGGGCCGCGGAGACAGATCTCCCAGCCACCCTGCACACACTCCCCCCCGCACAGCCCCTTTGCGCATGCATGCGAGTGCGTGTGCACACCCCCACCCCTTTGTGCATGAACGTGAGGGCCCCCTGAGTGCCCCCTGCCCTTCACGCATGCGCGTGAGTGTGGGCGGGGGGGTGCCCCGCCTTCCCCAACCGGTCCGCAGGGTTAAAAAGGTTGGGGACCACTGCCTGAGTTATTGATGCTTTCTGCTAGTAATATGGTGCCATTTCCATATCTTAATTTATTGATGCTTCTTCCACCAATTTTCACTTTCATCTGAATCTAGTCCAGCTTTCTCTTATGATATGTTCTGCACAAGACTGAACAGGATAAGGAGATAAAATATACCCTTGTCTGACATCTTTGCCATTGGGAAACCATTCTCCATATTCCGTCCTAACAGTAGCTTCTTGTCCGTAATAAAATCGGTATCCACCACCACCACAATGTGTGTAGGCATCCTTCAGTCTCGAGAGGCGATGGTAACATGCTCTGAATAGAGGACTTGGAACAGCGTCTAGTGTGGTTGAGAAGGCCAATTCGAGAGTGACCATCCCTTCCACACGGAAGACCAATGCCATCTGTCCCCTGGTTTTGCTGGTTTCGAGACTGCCTCTTGGCCTCGCCCTGCTGGACAAGGGTCTCTTCAAATTGGGAGGTTGTGGTTCAAATATAGGTTGTGCATCACAATAATCAAAAGCTGAGGCACACCCATTTCTTTTAGAACGATCCGTTGCTTTTCATGATGTCAAGCTTTTGACCATTGTTGCTTCCACAGTGGCTTCAAAAATTAGTGGTCGGAAATCCTGTGATGAAATGAAGAGAATTCTCAAAGAGGGCACTAAGGAAGAAGTGGGCAAGGATATGTTCGAGAAAGCCACCTTAAATATGATAAGTTCCTTCACTGAACTGAAGGTATGCTGCAGGAACCCCTTGCCTTTGACTCTGAACACACCTATCTATCTATCTATCTATCTATCTATCTATCTATCTATCTATCTATCTATCTATCTATCTATCTATCTATCTATCTATCTATCTATCTATCTATCTATCTATCTATCTATCTATCTGTCTGTCTGTCTGTCTGTCTGTCTGTCTGTCTGTCTGTCTGTCTGTCTGTCTGTCTGTCTGTCTATCTATCTATCTATCTATCCATCCATCCATCCATCCATCCATCCATCCATCCATCCATCCATCCATCCATCCATCTATTTATTTATTTATTTATTTATTTATTTATTTATTTATTATACCACCCATGTGGCCAAAGCCACTTTAGGCGGTTTACAACATATACTGTAAATAATAAAATGCTAAAAAACTGAAAGCACGATACCTCAAAATAGAACACTGGAAAACATTCCACTTTCTACTGAGAATATGATAGTACACAGCCTTCTCTTGATGAAGCGGTCTTGCTTGGAGTTCTCCAGCCCATAATGCTGGCTGGGGGATTCTGGGAGCTGTAGTCTCAAAAAGCAGCTTCAGTCAGACCCTTGGTACAGCTAGACCGGAGAAGGGGGTGCAGTCGATAAGAGTTCTGTGGTCCAAACACACTTATCTTTGGACCTTGCTGAAGTGCAGCCCTTTTTTGTGGGGGGGGGGAGTAATTTTTTTGTTACTAAAAAATAAAAAAAAATGCAGATGCAGTAGCCAGTTTTTAAAAAACCACGGGCATGATGCCCAGAGGTCATGGGTGCCCCTTAAAACATGGCAAAGCATGTACAAGGGAACTTGCTGAGGACTTTTTCTCCCCAGCTACGTAATTATTTTTGGAAATTGGGTAGGTGATGGGAGCCCCTGATGGTACTCGCGACCCATGGCTGTGTATTGTGCTTGACTGTGCTTGACCGTAACAGTTTTTTCACTCTGGTGGCTCTCTGTCCCTGGGACCTTTTTACGTGGAGATTAAATTGGGATCCTTCTGGGTGCCAAGCAGGGGTCGATTAAGGGGCTTCACACCCGCTCTCCAAAGCACCACGGGTAGTTTCGTGACGAGGGGTGCCTTGTGTGTTCTTGCAGGCGACGATCTTGAGGACCTTGAAGAACAAAACGTCCATCGTGCTCGAACTCCTTCTGCGGCAGCAGGAGCAGCTGGCGGTGCAGTTGCCGGGTAAGGGTCTCTAGCTGGGTGGTGCAGAACAGTCTGGGACCCCTGATCTTGGGGAGATGGCATACTCCTCAGCCGTGCCGGGGCCTCTGCGTATCTGGGATGAGTCCAGGAACTGAAGGAAGTTCCCGAACACAACTCTTCGGCTGAGCTCTCTTGTTTTCTTGGCTGCACCTCGAGATGCGTGGAAAGGGGGCACCCTTCTTTTGCAAGATGGGTAAGAAGAGGCAGAGAGCACTGTGGCTCCTACTAATTTTGGTGGGATTGCCCACTGGCTGGATTTTCTCCAGGAATTTAAGGTTTTGCTGTCCAGCTCCTTCCTTGACATCTCTGGACCCCAGGCCTCAACTCCCTGTTCAGGGCCCTCTATCTTTTTGCCAAGGTGCAAGTAACTCACTTTACCCCTATAGACTTCACATTTCCCCCCTCGCAGGTCCTGAAAGAGGGCTTAGGAAGGAAAGAAAGCTGCAGTTGGACCTGGCAGCAAACTTTGCAAATTAAAAGCAGAGAGTGGCGTTGAAGTGCACCCACCGGATGTGTATAAAAAGATAGCCAGGCTCAGTGGCAAACACTTTCATTTAACAGGAGCCGGTATTGGTTTGATGTGGGAGCTAAGGGTCTTCAAATGCATACTAAAGACCATCTGAGGTGGAGAGAAAGTCTTTTTTCTCTCTGATGCCAAGACTGTGGACACTCTGTTCTGATTTAGGAGGACGTCTCTCTTGAATTTTCATAACTGGTAGTTAATTTCCATACATTGAGTTTGGCAATTGCTAGTCACACAGTGCTTTGTTTTAACTTCAGTTCTTTCTGATTGTATACCTGGGCCCAGAATTTGTTGATTTTGAATGGTGGCTTCGGGGTAGAATTAGGGCTTGATCACACGTGCCAAAAAAAAAAAAAAAAAAAGCCCAGGTATATCGATTCTGCGATTCGTAAATTGTTTTATAAATTTATGTTCACATGTCACATGGGTAAGATCAATTCATTTGGCCAGCCAATTGTTTTTTCCCCCTCTCACCGGGAGAGTTGTTTTAAAATGTACTGAGCATGTATCGCTTCATTCCTTATCATTTCAGTGTGTGTGAATGTTGCTGTCAATTTTTTTTACTTTGCAAAGGGGTCAGGTTTTTTGGGCGCTGTGGCCACTTAATGACCACTGTGCTTGTGCCCTTAAATTTCTTTTTGTTAAAAAAAGGGATATTGATAAATTGCTAGTGGCAGCTGCCTCTGTTGCCGCCACAAAAACAACATGGATACATTGCTCAGAAGGAGACAGCTTTCCCCCACTCCCTTAGGGATGAAAGACGGCTTGAGCAGAGATAGGGACATATACTGCTTTGAATTGTAAAGAAAGCGGTGTTGCATTAACATCTCTTAGCTCCTTTTAAACAAAAAACAAAAAACACAACTCTGCTCTTCACAATACTTTGCAAGTCCTTTAAAACCTGCTTCCTCCTCCCTACACTGTGCAAATGGGAAAAGAAAAATGAAAGCGAAGAAGTGAGAGGGAGAGAGATGCAGGGAAATCAGGAAAAGGGAACGAGTGAGTCAAAGAGGTGTAAGCCTTGATTATGAGGTTTTTAGGAAATTTGAGCTAATCTCGGGCAGAGGATCGGACACAGACGAACCCACTGTGGTACAACGCGTTTTATTGAGAAAACAGAGTATGCCAAAACAGACAGCTGGGGCTCTTCTCATAAAGACTGAAAAGGCCCCTAAAATACATTGGTCAGATACATATACAGTATACTGTTTACAAATAGGGAGTCATAGACCCCCAAATCGTGATTGGGCCTAATCTGCAACCAGTTTGGATCCTTGCCCTAATTGGTGTTCGGGCTGTGATCCGGTGAGCTCTTGCTTCTTGACAGGGAATGGAAAGCGGTGGAGCCCCTCCCTCTCATTGTCCTTCTGATTTCCAGACATCCCGGTACCCCAGATGTGTATTCCTTATCTCTCTGTTGGTGTTGTTCTTCCTGAGGACTGAGGATCTGTTGTGTTGTCAAGGGGCCTCTTCACACCTCCCCTGTAACATCTGGTAACATTCCAGTAGTTGGTGGAGGCCAGTTGCCTATCTGTCTAGGTTGCTGGACATGGTGATGAAGGGGCTGGCCCTCCTGTTTAAGAGCTGTGGCAGCCGCTGTCCTCCTCACTAAGGAAGCCCGAAAGTTTAACCTTAGGAGCTTCTGTGATGGTCCATGTTCCACCTGCTGTTGTTACAGTGCTGGAGCAAAAAAAGGGCACCCTGGCTTTCAAATGCGAGATTGAGTAAGTACCAGGCTGTCTTGCTTGATAGTCCTGAACTCCGCCTGGCCACTAGTATGTGCCTCAACCGGGCGACCCTATTCCCTACGCCCCAGATGGGGAATGAGTCTCTCTTACAGGATTGCCTACAGAAGATTGAGGCTGAATTTTCCAGCCGATCAGATTTGTGGGATTCACCGCTGAGCCATCCAGACTTGGAATTTTTTGTAGACGGCAGTAGTTTGGTGAGGGGGGCCCTGAGGTGTAAAATGTAGGCATCTGACTCATCCTAAAGGCCAAGGAGGAAATAATACTGAGGGGAACAGAATACAAAGTCTAATAGGACTTCTTATTTTATTGCCAGGAAAAAACGACTTTCGGCCATATCCAAGTATCAGAGGGAAGGGAAAAAAACAGAAGCACAGGGAAGAGGCGAGGGAAGAAAAAACAGAAAGTGGAGAAAGGAATTGGGAAGTGAAAATTAAAAGGGGAAGGAAAGAGGAACTGCAGGGGGACTCATCCCACCAGGTTGTGCCTCGACTAACAGTTGGGAGGGACAGGAAAATAGTGACCCATCACTTTCTTATTTTAAAAAAGAAAGAAAGAAATAAACTGTTAGGGCAGCAGGGCCCTCCAGAAACAGGATGGCAAATGAATTGATTTATATGATTTATATGGCAGGTGTCGCCTAGAAATGTACGAGTAGCGATCGAACTGACAGCCGTTCGAATGGGCCCAGTAGGATCTATACCACACGGCCACCTGTAGATATATACTGATTCAAGAAAGGGATAAAAAGAATTGGCATAACTGGGGTTCTTTTGGCACGTGTGATCGATCCCTGAGTAAAGAGAAGATCTGTCTTAGGGAAATTATGTGTTTGACTGAGAGAGAAAGGCGTGGAAACGATGGAGGCCAGAGAGGAGAGTCTGTGAATGTTTGACCACATCGTACTCCTTCCTTCCTTCCTTCCTTCCTTCCTTCCTTCCTTCCTTCCTTCCTTCCTTCCTTCCTTCCTTCCTTCCTTCCTTCCTTCCTTCCTTCCTTCCTTCCTTCCTTCCTTCCTTCTTCCTTCCTTTTGCAAACAGATATTGAAAATGAGTGCAGAGAAATCCAGCAGCTCCTCCAGACGTTGCAACAAGATACGGAATGAGGATGAGCGACCAAGAGGTGTCTTCCTGAAATATCATTTTCGCATTATCTCAGGTTATGCTTTTAATTGTGAGAGCTCTCGTGGTAAAGTGACCTTGTAACACAAGAACTTGCATTCATGATTTGCACTGGCTCACCGTACCCTCCCGCATGGCATTGCTACCCTTTTAATCTGTTGTTTTGCTTCCTGTCTGCTACATTAGCCAATTTTATAATCAAAGGGATATGTTTCCATGTAGACAATCTAAGAAACATCAACTCATTTGTTACACTTGAGTAAATATCTTGATGGATTGTCCTTTTTGCTTACTCCTGCCATTATGGCTTTTTATTTTAGAAAAAAAACACACCAATAAAATCAAAATAAAAGGAATATATTTCGTTGCCAGGAATTTTGTATTTTACACAGCATAGTTATAGGTACCTTGTGAGACTTTCTGATTAAGGAGGTGTTCCCTAGTTCGATTCTCCTGGGCTGGACCAGGAAGCGATGCTCCTCCTTAAAGGTTCTGGCTGAAAATCCATCCGGTGGGCAACCGGGAGATCCCCAGGGAGAAGTTGTCGCTTTCCGGGGGGTGGGCTGGAGGTGGAGAGACCCGTGGCACGGACTTCTTGCTTCCCCTGGCTTGCGATGTCTCTTGGGCAGACTGCAATTAGAAAATGCCAACAAGCTTGGAGAGTCAATTATGGGTTCCCTGCTGGCCAGCTAAACTCCCACTGTCCGTGTCATGCACAGAAACGGCTTCTTTCTGCTCGTGTCAAGAATGCCCAGTGGCATGTGCCCAGTGGCATGAGGGTTTGGCGTGCCATGGATGAAAGCCTTCTGCAAATGTGGTTTGGGTGTGTGGAATGAATTTGAGGTCCCTGGCACTCTTCCACGGAGCCTTGTGGACCTCTGTCTATGGCCACGGGGGCTGCTGTTGGCTTTCGCTTAGGGTGATGCCCACGGAATCGAGCCGTCCCGCCATCTGACCCATCCGCCTTTCTCGTACGGGTTTTTATAGTGATGTGTAGATTTTCAACCCCAGCTGCTCAAGGCGAATGAGTGGCATGACCTCACTTGCTACAAACACACACAGCGCATGAGCAGAGACAGAAGACAAAAAACTCAGGGGAAATCTGACCAAACACAGGCTAAACCCCCCCTGGAAGGCCCACTCCATAGTAGTGGTGGGAGCCGTTCTTCTCTGCCACCACCGTGGCATCTGTTCAGGTTTGTCCCGTAGAGCTCTTTTGAGTGGCAGACCCACTGTAAGGGCCGCTGGCCCCACCACGAGCAGGGCTGGGTCCCCCAGCAGTAACGCCATTGGCTCCACGTTATAGGTTTAATAGGTAAGAGTCATTATTGGAGCCAACGTAGAGGTAGAACTTGAGTACCCACCCCTCCAGGTGATGTCCTGCCTCTCTGGGACCTACTGGATCAAACGGCAAGCGTTGTCTGTCCCTTCCTCCCAGCGCTCTCTAAGGAGGTTCAAAAGGTCTTGGGGTTGTCAACCCTACAGCAGATGGAAGGGAGAGAGTCCTGTGAAGCCATGCGGGATCTCATGAATGGAAGCAGCCAGCAGGAGGTGCCACTGAAGAAGCTTCTCATGCATGTGTTTCCGTAACATTCCTTTGAGGGTTGGGTTGAATCGCTCCATGGATGATACACAGATGTTTTCAGGGATGAAACAGAGACCACACCTGCTGGAATGTCTGACTCTCAAAGTTGGTGCCTTGACAGGAGACCTTCCCACAGTTAAAACAAGAGATACTGAGTCTTCTCCTCCCTTTTGGGCTGAATGGCTACTAATGTCTGCCAGAAGGACTCATTCTTGCCAGAGTAACTTCTTTCTGCGAGACATCCCCTAACCAGGCTAAGCCAACCTATCTGGTGGCTCATGCTGGCCCCTCCCTTATGGACGGGGCCAAGTGTTCCAGATCTTCCCAGTCTCCCCCAATCCCCAAGGACCTCCTTGGCTAGGGTGGGGACCCTCTCGACCCTCATCCTCTTGGTTCACCTTCCAACCCACACGCTTGGATCCAAGAAGAGAAAGATGAAGGACAAACACAAGGTCGGAATGATATCCCAAGTGAAACCGAAGCCAAACCACATGAACATTGTATTCACAAATATTAGAAAAAGCAAAACCTAAATAGTGGCAGAACACAGAAGTCTTTTCACATCATGATCTGTCCTCCCTTTTCCAAAATGTAAAACCAATGACAAAAAAATTAAAAACAACCTTTTAAACAACTAGCCAGAAGTGTATGCAAATAATATGCAAAAACACATCTGCAATTCTCATGAATAAAGAATAACTGGTCTGAGTCAGCGACAATACACTATAAAACCGTAAAAGAATTGAATATCAAAAGCACCCTGTGCATTTTGACCTCAAGGACTTCCAAAGTGATATAATATTATATTATAATAAAAATTGTATGTCTTCAAGTCAATTCTGACTTAGGGTGACCCTTTTTAGGGTCTTCCAGGTAGAGATTATTCAGAAGGGGTTTGCTTCCCCTTCCCTTCTTCTGGGGCCACTCTGGGACTGTGCCGCTTGCCCGTGGCCGCACAGTCTGGCTCTTCTCCCAGGAGGCAAAAGTGGGGAATTGAACTTTGCATGATTTTATTGTCTATTGCAGGGGTGGGCAATTAATTTCTATAGGGGGCCACATGAAAAATCTGAACTGTGTTCGGGGGCCGAACCAACTTTACTTAAAAATAAAATGAAACAGTGATGTTATGATTGTTTTTATTTTAAACTTGTTAATCTTCACAAATACTAAAGAGTTTTTTTGTGGTATGTTAAAGATAAGCAACTGATCAACTTTAGACAAAAAGCTATAAATGGTTTTGATGTCGGGCCCAGGTCTGGTCTATTGCGAACCGCCCAGAGAGTGGTAACTCTTCTGTGGCAATATAGAAGTAGAAATAATACATACATTAAATAAATAAATAACTCTTAAAGACCTTTAATCAAACAGTGACATACAAATGCTTTCATAAGTTAAGGATTTTCCTATTCTAATCACAGGCTATCTATAAGTCTGTTTTCACTTCAGGAATGTGCTGCTTCCTGCACTTTTTCACACCCAGTGTGCAAGGGAGCTCAGCTGACATTTCTTAAACAAAGCACTACTGCTGCCACCTACAGGCCTGTAGGGGAATAGTCTTGCAGTACACTTTGGCCAGAGAGAGAGTTTTTATCAGGAAAAATCAGGTTTTTATCTGATTTTATCAGAGCATCACAGCTTTGGTCCATGCAGTATAGCAGCAGCAGCTTCCTCAGGCTGGGGTCTTGCCCAGCTTCGGGGACCACAGAGCATTTTCTCTGTCTGGCATGCCTGGGGTTGATTATCCGTCTCAACGTGCAGAGGATCTGCTTCACTCCTGCTTCATCCATACGCCAGCATGAACTCACATGGGTACACAGCTGGGCCTTTGCATGCAACCTATTTAGGCGCCATTGGTTTAGAAACTGAGGAACAGAGTCTTCAAAATCATACTATTTTGCTGCCCGGGACTGACTGATAAATTGGCGGCAATGAGATGGCCAAAGTATTGGAGCCTCAGCTTCAGGATCTGTCCTTCCAGTGAGCACTCAGGGTTGATTTCCTTGAGAACGGATAGGTTTGATCTCCTTGCAGTCCAGGGGACTCTCAAGAGTCTCCTCCAGCACCACAGTTCAAAAGCATCAATTCTTCGGCGGTCAGCCTTCTTTATGGTCCAGCTCTCACTTCCTGTAGCCATCTTGCTTTCTGTAACTTGCTTTGCTATCTAAATGTATAAACCAGATGTATTAAGGGTTTCTGCTTAGGCAGGCAAGAATGAACAAGGGAGGAGGGGGCCATCCATCTGAGTTTCTTTCACTTTACAATTAAAGTGTTTCTAATGGACATTTGTCCTTGGGAGAAGAATGGGCCCTTGACACAGAGCGAGAAGAATGAATTATTGTCCACAGCCCAGACACCTGCAGTATCACCTCCCATTTCTCCTCCTTCTCCCAAACCCCCTTAGTTCTTCTTTCATGTTTGCTTATAAAAATGTATAGTTGGTATCTCTGGGGCACGCCATTGGTCTTTTCAGCATGTACCAAGAGGGAACTATTTTTGGATTTTAATAAGAAAAGTTTGAAACACAGACAACAAATGAAAAAGAGAGAGAAAGGAACAAAGAAATAATTAAAGTTGTCAGTTCAATGTTTAATCAGTAGGGAACCAGTCTCTGAGTCCTAATGAGATTGGAAGAAAAAGTCCAAATGATTAAAATAATAATAATAATAATAGTGTTCTGGTCACAATAATAGGTGACCATTGTTGAGGATTTTCTAGATACAGAGTACTCAGAAGTAGTTTACTAATCTCTTTTTCTGAGGAGCATGAGTGTAACTCTGGGACTGTGCAGCTTGCCCCAGGAGACACAGGCTGGCTCTTCTTCCAGGAGGCACTGTGGGGAAGCGAACTCCGGATCAGGGGCTCCAACCCAACCCAAGCCCTCCGGCCAGCCCAGATAACATAGGGACTACAAATAATGCATAAACTGGACTGGGTATTCATCCAAAGCCTTTTTAAAAAATGTAGTTCTAAAATGTCTTTTTGGGAACATTTTGGTTCTTTGGTTCTTTTGAGCTCATAACAGCTTCTACACCTGAACCTTGGTAGACAGACAGACAGAAAGACACATATATATCTCTGGGTCTACAGTACTCTGTGTGCCTGACTTTGTATGATCTTTCAGACCTAAAGAGAACTGAGATATTAAGCTTAAAGGGTTTTAATGCATTTTTAAAAGAAGCTACTTTGTCAATTCCTTCCACCTTATTTATGAACTGTCCTATTCCATACACTTGACGGAGGCTGATTGACTTCCCATTTGTGGTTTTTGCAAATTTCATTTAACCTTTAAGCGTTTTATTTTATACTGACATTCTTGCTTTTAAGATAAAAGGATAGAGAGGCATGTAGGGAGACTTTATGGCCACCTTGCATTTAATTAACAGTATTATGCAATTCTTTGTTTGCTCAAGGTAATCCATTTTATGCGGCAATCAATTTCATGATATTTCCTTTCTTCATTCTGCCCTGGCTTTCACGATAGTCTGTTAGTCACATTAAGACTGCATCAGCTGCCAGGCTGTTTTGCTGCAGTCATTAGCGTACAATTTGTCTTTACTTCTTAAAAATCAATATTTGTGACATTTCACCACGGTGTCTATTCTTTCAGAAAATCTTATACTGGTGCAACGTTTGCTGCGATTCTGACTTAATGGTAACTCTCCATGAGTGGAGCAAAATATTGGGTATAAAAAAGTTCCTTTTCACCCTGCCTGCCTACAATGTTCAGCGAAAGGTGGAGGTGGGGAGCCAGGAAGGACAGGAAAAGGAACTTCTGCACATTTAGCTCCTCAACCAGCAAAGCAACCTGTGTGGCTGAACGTGACTGTCCTTCTGATCTACCCCATTGCTTTTCAAACCCTCCTGTGAGTTTGGGAGGGGGAGGCGAAGGCTAAATGGGTCAGGGTTTCTGTTTGCTAGCAGCAGACAAGGGTTGTGTGACTGAGCTTGGGGTGTCAGGCAGCTGCATGTCCCAAGCAGACCTGAGCTGAGCCCTGGTCCACCGGCTTCACAAAATCACATCGTTTCAAAGATGCTGTGGTTCAATGTACCAACAGAGGGCAAGCTTGCTGCACAGTTGTGAGTTCTCTGTGCCAAATGAGAACCGTGTGAGTGCGTGGGGACGGCGGCGGGGGGGGGGGAGTAGCATTCCCCGGATGGCTCAGCTTGTCTTAAGTTTTGTTTTCTGGAAAGCAAGGCTAAAAAGCCAGCAATGCAGAAAAACTCTTTAAAGAGGTTGGTTCAGATTTACTAGGAAATCCAACTTGGATGGACTTTGGGTGGGTGGGGAATATCTTTGCCAAGCAAGATGGTGACGATGAGGCCCCCCGGACTCAGCACCGGCTCTGCCATAAAGACCAGATTGTGCACTGATCCTGCAAGCATTTTCCTCTGCATCTAAATGACATTCCTCTTATATCCCTTTGAGCTAAATGTCCCCTCTTGCATAAGTTCCTGTACCTTTTTGCCTGTCCCCAGATCAGAGAATGGCAGAGTTCACTAATCATAGAATCACAGCGTTGGAAGAGACCACAGGGGCCATCGAGTGCAACCCCCTGCCGTGCAGGAACTCCATCAAAGCACTCCCGACCGATGGCCATCGAGCCTCTGCTTAAAAACCTCCAAAGAAGGAGACTCCACCACCCTTCGAGGCAGCCTATTCCACTGCCGACCAGCTCTGACTGTCAGGAAGTTCTTCCTAATGTTCAGATGGAATCTCTTTTCCTGTAGTTTGAAACCATTGCGCCTTGTCCTAGTGTCTGGAGCCGTGGAAAACAAACCTGTCCCTTCCTCGACATGACATCCCTTCAAATATTTAAACACGGCTATCATGTCCCCTCTCAACCTTCTTTTTGTAAGGCTAAACATTCCCAGCTCCCTAAGCCGCTCCTCGTAGGACATGGCTTCCAGACCTTTGACCATTGTGGTCACCCTCCTCTGGACACGTTCCAGGTTGTCAACATCCTTCTTGAATTGAGGTGCCCAGAACTGGACACAATACTCCAGGTGAGGTCTGACCAAAGCAGAATAGAGTGGTACTACCACTTCCCTTGATCTAGACACTATACTCCTATTGATGCAACCAAGAATCGCATTGGCTTTCTTGGCAGCCGCATCACACTGCTGACTCATGTTCAGCTTGTGGTCTACCAAGACTCCTAGATCCCTTTTACAGATACTGTTGTCTAGCCAGGTGTCTTCCATCCTATATCTGTGCAGTTCATTTTTTTCTGCCTAGCTGTAGGACCTTACATTTCTCCCTGTTGAAATTCATATTGTTAGTTTTGGCCCAGGACTCTAATCTGTCAAGGTCATTTTGAATTTTAATCCTGTCCTCTGGGGAATTAGCAACCCCTCCCAATTTGGTATCATCTGCAAATTTAATCAGCATACTCTCTATTCCTTCATCCAAGCCATTGATAAAGATGTTGAATAGCACAGGGCCCAGAACATAACCCTGAGGCACCCCACTAGTTACCTCTCTCCAGGATGAAGAGAAGCCATTGGTGAGCACCCTTTGGGTTCGGTCAGTCAACCAATTACAAATCCACCGAACAGTAGCACTGTCTGGCCCACATTTTACTAGCTTCCTTGCAAGAATATCATGGGGAACTTTGTCAAAGGCCTTACTGAAATCAAGATATGCTACATCCACAGTGTTCATCTATCAAGCCTGTAACTCTATCAAAAAAAGAGATCAGATTAGTCTGGCATGACTTATTTTTGAGAAACCCATCTTGACTTTTAGTGATGACAGCATTGCTTTCTAAGTAATAACAAACTGTCTGTTTAATGATCTGCTCAAGAATTTTTTTCCGGGAATTGACGTCAGGCTGACGGGGCAATAATTATTTAGGTCTTCTCCCCCCCCCCCCCTTTTTGAAGATAGGGACAACATTTGCCCTCCTCCCGTCTGTGGGGACTTCTGTTCTTAGAGTTCACTAAGTGGCAGAGTTCAGCCGTAGGGCCATTCTCCTGCCTGGTGAGAGTGTCCTAGGTTCCAAGCTTTGATCGGGTTAGTGCTAGGGGTATTGGTGAGTCTTTGGTTCCGAGTCCCAAGTACGAGTTTTTGGTACCAAGCCCCAAGTGTGAGTCCCTATGAAAAAGCAGGTTATTCCCCCCCCCCAGAAAAAAGGGAGGGGTGGGTGGGTTCCAAGTCTCAAGTCAAGCCAGAGTAAAGTTGCCGGTGTGACTTAAGTCTGACTTGACAGCGAGTCCTACGCCTCGAGTCCCTTTCCCTGGTTAGGGCTATACCATCCCTCTGCAGGGGAAAAGAAGCCTTCTGGTACTGCAGAAAGAGGAAGCAGCGAAGGTACTCCAAAGGCATGTGCAGAGGGCAGGGGGTGCCAGGAGAGAGAGGGAGCAGGGAGCAGGATGGGATGTGGAGACAGGTAGGGGAATCAGCGGCCCAGAGCCACATGGATGGGCCATCAGCAAACAGCACCAAAAGGGGGAGGGGAAAAGGTGATGCAGGGTGGACCAAGACAGGCCACACAAAGCATGATGCCTGGTATTTCGGGTAGCCCCCCTGTGGGGCGTGGTTAAGGGCTCACCAGTTTTCCATCTGGGCAATTAGCTGGGATGGAGGAAACATCAACCACTGTTTGTTTTCGTTTAAAACCAAGGAAGGCTCAACAAAGCAGAGGCCAGGCCAGCCACGTCCAGGGTGTCCTTGAGCCCGCACCAGAGTTTTGGGTTTTTGGGCGGGCGGGAGAGATCCTCGCTGGTCTCGTTCTGGTGTGCGAGAAGCAGCAGCAGCAGCAGCAAACCTTTCCTCCTCCTCCGGCAAGATTTGCTCCGCCACGAGGAGTGCTTTGAGACTCAAACGATGGCAACCGCCGTGGCTTTGTCGCACAGACTTGAGGACAACCGTCAAAATCCTGAGCGGCAGATGGGTCGCTGGCCTTGGCTCGATCGACCCACTGATCCTCCTGGGGTTGCTGCGCAGATGGACGTGGGCTTAGCTTCACAAAGGGGCAATGCGCTCGTTGCGCACAGAGGCCTTGACTGCGAAATGGGGAAAAACACGGTAAAACACACACAGAACAGGAGGCGAGAACTCTTGAAGGGGCTGATGAATCCTTGGCTATGAATGAGAAATTTAGGGGGGGAAATTGCAACCCAAGCTGTGGTGAGTGATGGTCCTGGGTTGATCTCCTCACTGAAACCTTGGCATCCTGCAGGTGCAACTGCTTGGACACACTCAGCCTGGACGTGGGGCTGGAGGGAGGTCAGGCCAGCGGGCACAGCGCCAGCCCCACTCCGGGCACCGAATCAGAGAGAATCGGGCAGTTGACTCTGAAACTTCAACAGGAGGGGAGCACCTTCTCTGTCACGTGTGAGGACAACCAGGGGCGGGGGGGGGGAGGTAAAGGGTAGGACTAATTTAGGGGGTTTAGCAGACGCTTGAGGCAGGGTCCCCTCACCCTGCCTGATGGGAGGACCGGCTCTGCTGAGTCTGACAAGAGCGACGCTCTTAGAACGGCAGAGCTGAAAGGGACCCAATGGGTCATCGAGCCAAACCCCTGCCAAGGGGGGGGAATCGAGCTCCCAACCTCAGAGACCCAAACCACTGAGCTATCCAGCCGCTCGACAAGCACAATACATAGCAAACAAGTAAAGGTTTTGCAAGCAAACTGACCTAGGCAATTGTGCAAATGCCTCTTGCAAAGCCAACAAGACCCTGGACTGGGCCTAAGACAACGGATGCCGGGGGCGTGCGTGCGCAAGAGTGGCGAAGGTTGCCAGATCAGCAGCATCCCATAAATCTGTGGCCGGGTGTTGAGTCCTTGTGGGGTCCCAGAGGTGAGGCAGCTGGAACTGCTTTTGAACCACAGAATGGTGGAAAAACGTGGAAGGGGAATCCAGGTAAATGGTCCAGACCCTGATAAAAAAGCAGCTGACTAGGCAACACATCACACCTGGCAGAAAGCGCGCAAAAGTCATGGCGATGTTGGGGGTCCCGTCCAATTTTGTTCCAAGGGAAGGGATGGGCACAGGCGCAGGCGCTCCCTCCCTCCCTCTCCATTTCCCTCTCCTCTGTTCTGGCGCACCAACACAGTTGCAAGAGCAACCGGTCAAGAACGGGCAGAAAATTGGCACTTTGGCTTTACTGAGCAGAGAGCACCAGCAACGTTTACTGCCACCTCCCAAACAAAACCCACTCTTTCATCTCCTTCCACGTTTCTTCCTTTGAAAGTTGTATCCTGACCAGGATACCCAGGGAAGCATACTTCTCTGCGGGATCAGTATCCACTGATTTACTTATCCATGGTCTGAAAATATTAAAAATATTACAAGAAAAATCCTAGAAATATATATATATTTAAGATGAAGTTACCAGAAGTGGCCACTAGAGGGAGCAAGAGACCATGTTATATTTAGTGTTCACTATTAAAATTCACTATTAAAGTTCACTATTAAAATTTGTCTTCAGTGTGGCAGGGATGGTCACTCTCGAATTGGCCTCCTCAGCCACACTAGACGCTGTTCCAAGTCCTCCATACAGAGCACGTTACCATAGTTTCTCGAGACTGAAGGATGCCTAATCTAATTAAAATAGTGTTTGCTATAATCCGCATTTTTCAGCATCCATAGGGAAGCTTTGAACTGATTCTGCGCAGATACAAGTTTCCTACTGTACTTGTTTCCCGAGACTCCAGATGGTGCCCCTGAGACCTGGCATACTAGCATGGGCAATCCACCCAGCTGCTCCATCTGAGTTTCTTCCATGGCACAGACTCTCCTGGCCCTGCAAAACTGGACCCCTTCGCTAGAAGGAAGGACACGAACTCTTCGCCAGGGTTGAAGGAAGATTCGGTTGCCCGTCCAGCCAACCTCCGTACCTGGAATGGAGGGGAAGGGAGGGTGCCCTTTTGTCCCTTGCCTCGGGCTAGCTGAATATCTTGGGCCAGTCATGCGATCGAGCTGTGGCACGAGGCCCTCAAGCCACGGTCAACACCCGGGAGACACGAGGAGTTCTCTGGAGCCCTGGCCGGGCAGATGCAGAAACTCAGAGTCACAGAACGGATCTTAGACTCAGAATCCAAGAACCAAGAGGTGAAGCCCAGGATTAGATTACTTTTAATCTGGATTAGATTCCTTTTAAACAGGAAGAAAATAATGTGAGGGCCGAATGCGGCCTCCATGATCAGGAGCAGTCTATCACAGAATGCAAGCAGCTGTCAGAAGATGGCTGGGGGAAGCTGCTAGGGAGCCCAGGCCATGTGGGGCATGCAGGCTGGGGGCTGTGCCCCGGCTGGCTTGCCCTCCACAACGAGGGCCCCCCGCGTGCTCATTGTCCCTCCATGAACACAGATGCCCAGCCATCCGCAAGGGGTCAGCGGCCAGGCTCCTTGCTTTGCTGCAGGCCAGCTGCCCAGGGGACGATGGACTCCCCATCCGGGAGGGGCGGACAGGGCTCCGGGGATGTTTCCCAGAACAACCTGGCTGCTTTTCCACCTGGCGCTCAGGGCTCCGGCCAAGCTGTGGGGCAGCGGCCGCAGCCACTGCTGTCTTTACACTCCCCTCCCTTTCGTGCACACACACACACACACCACCCAGCTGGGAGATAAATGGTTTTTCCATCCCACGTCAGCCACGCTGGGCCATGACCCATGGGAAGAGAGGGAGGGGGGGGGGGAAGATGGAAAAACACTGAAAAGCCTTTCGCCAAGGCTCTTTCCAAACCGGCCGTCTGTCAGGCGTGTGGGAGGCCCGGACGCTGGCGCTTTGCGTCTCTCCGCTTTAACCCTTCCTGTTGTATGGCAGGCAACCGGGACCCCGAGGATGGGAGAAGCATCGGTATCAGGTAGGAGGCAGAAGGCCTCGTCCAGCCACGGAGCTCGAGGGTGTGACGATACAGTCCAAAGAGCTGCAAGTCCGTCTGAAATGCCAGACTGTAGCTCGCGTCAGCATGGAGCATCAACAAAAAGACGACAACACCTCTGGCCATGTGCAGAGGGCACCTGCTGCTACCACTGTTTCAACATGATTTGGTCTGAAGCTTCTTGAAGGCATCCCCCCCTCCCAGGGGTTTCCTCCCTAGCAGCTTCCCCCAGCCATCTTCTGACAGCTGCTTGCATTCTGTGATAGACTGCTCCTGATCATGGAGGCCCCATTCGGCCCTCACATTATTTTCTTCCTGCTTAAAAGGAATCTAATCCAGAGGCTGCTGTCCCCACAACCTCTGGCCACCAGTCCCAGAAGCTGTTTGGAGTGCAACCGCTTTCTGCCCCTGAGGGGGTGTCACGTCGGAAGGTGGATGTCCAAAAGTGGAAAGGGGGTGCAGCCAAAGCAGAGGCTAGAGAAGTTACTTTGGGGGACTAATAAGAATCCCCACCCAAAGAAAACCACTCCCAGTGACCCAGGAGCAGATCATCTGTGGCAGACGTACAGTCTATAAGGCCTTCCCTTCTGTGGGCCTGGCCGTAGCTCTCAAAGCCTAGGCTGAAACCGTAGGCACCTTGACACAAGGGCGGATGCTGCAGTTTTTGGGCACATGATAATATCGTTCCTCCCTTCCCATCCGTTTTCCTGGAGCAACGCTTCAGTTACGGTTACCTGCTTCACCAGACCGTGTGTTGCATCAAGTTTATCCTTTTCTTTTCCTTTCCTTTCCTTTAAATCATCATCTTGGAAGGAAGGCTAAGCTTTCAGGAAGTAAATCAATAAATGTGCGCACGGAGAGACCGACCGACACAGGTTCCTCCCTTTACACAAATGGGAACGGAATCCTTTCCTTGTCCTCAGGAGGGGAGGGGGATCATCATCACAAGGCGGCCTTTCCCCCCCCCGGGCAGGGAGCCTCTTCTCCCCATGAGGAGCACCACGCCTGTCCCCCCATGTAAGCCATGTACTGCCAAGGCCATGCTGACCGAGGACGGCCCTTCCCAGGGTTTTCTGAGGTACAGCGTCCTCAGAGGTGGTTTCCCCGGCTCTGGCGCTCGGGGACCACCGTGCAGGTTGCCCAAGGCCACCCAGGTGGCCGGGCATCGTGGCACTCCCTCCCAGGATCTCGGTGACCTCAGTGGCTCTCAGGAGGCCGGGTGGGGATTGGAACTCCTGGCCTCCTGGGTCTGCAGCCGGCTGCTCCAACCCACTGAGCGACCCCCGTTCTTGCAGCTGCTCTAGCGCCCTGATTTCGTGCAACAGGTTTCTTGAAGGAGGAACCACAGAAGGGAGACCCGGGCGGACAACCCACAGCCTGGGGGGGGGGGTCCCATGCCCCTCCGGGCTTTAAGATGTGTGGCACTTGGGAGCTTCAAGGGTGAGCCGAGCTTCCCACCTCCAAATCTCCTCCCTCCGTTCCTCCGTTTCCCACAGATCCCTCTGCCTATCCCTCTGCCTTTCCCTGCAGTGGGGCAAGACCGGTCTTGTCGGTGGGTCAGCAGCATCCTCCCCCCCTAAGAGTTCAGGGCCAGAACCTCCGAGCAGAGGGAGGGAGCAGGCCTTGTGATGAGGCAGCCGTGGGGCAGGGCACAGGTTGGGAAGGAAGGCTGGTCTGCTTCCGCGCCAGGGGGCCGTGGACGCTGGACGCAGGGGCGAGCGCCTAGAAGGGGCCTCCGAACAAGATAGCCGGGCAGCCTGAGACCCGAGGGAGGGAAACAGTACCCCCTAGCAGTGGGACATGTGGCAAAATGCCCCGGCCGGCTCGAATGGCAGGATTCCAGGAAAGTCGTCCTCCCTGCCAGGAATCACATCCCGCACCGCCTCAACTCAAGCGCGCAGGATGCATGGAAGGTTTTCCCTGGCACGACTCTTCTGCGGGCCCTAGATAATGTATCTGCTGGATAAATTAATCCTGCCTCGTGTCAGTAGCTGTATTTTCTGAGCAGCGCCAATAATTTCCACGTTGCGATTCCAGGTTCTTGTCTCCTGAGCACCGAGAGGGGAATCTGCCGCTCACCGTATTGTCAGCCTCTCTTATGCCTTCTCCCTTTTTTGCCCTCTATTTTTAGAAGTCAAAAAGTCCCCATGGGTCCGCTTATCCTGAGAGGGTCGGTGTCTCCGACTGCCCTTTCTTAGCTTCGTCACTTGCGGCGGCTTCGGGAACAAGCAATTGCTTTTAAAGAAACCCTACGTTTTGTCCCGTACACAACGCAAGGGAGATCTTGGTTGGTGGTCCACGTGCAACACCAGTCTTGAGAAGGCCTCGGGGATTCATTAGGTCCTCAAAACCACCAACGGCCAAGGACACAGTCAGGGAAATGGAAGGTGTCCTGTTGCGACGCTAGCTGCAAATTCTGGGCAGCCTGGTGACAGCCCGTGCCACCAGGTGAGAGAGGAGGGAACAGGGAAATTGTGATTTCCTTTATTTTCTTCTTGTATATACATAATCTATTAAGTTTCTCATACAAGGGATACATTGGGGAAAGAGAGTTCAAACAGAAGCCATATAGAAACTTCAAAGTCAGTATTTGCTGCATAGAAAGTTAGTCCATAATCAAGGTTATAGGAGTCTTGATTTGGATTCCTGTGCTGAGCAGGGGGTTGGACTGGATAACCTTATCGGCCCCTTCCAACTTCATGATTCTAGGATCCCACATTTACGTCCATGTCTCTAGAGTTCAAAACCACATGCCACCAGTCCATTCCCCCCCCCCCCCTTGTTAATAAAAAGGCCAATAGGGTCTTCCTGGTTGTTCTGAAGGCCGTTGATGACTTGTCCCTAATTATGGCTGGCAGTTTTGCCATCTCTGCTATTTCCAGCACTTTGAGTAACCATTCTTCTACTGCTGGTGTTTTCTTCGGTTTCCAGTATTGAGCAAAGAGGAGTCATGCAATGGTTGTTATACAGCTAATCATCATTACTGTATTCTTTTCTGCTTGGTTATCAATGAGACTTAAAAAGGAGCAATTCGGGCTTCAATTGCAAATTAAGTTTCGATATCTCCTGCCTTATTTGGTGGATTTGCTTCCACAACTTTATAGCTACTTTACACGTCCCCCACGTGTGATAAAAGGAACCTTCTTTCTCTTGGCAACACTTCTTGATAACCCCCTTTGTACATTTTAGAAAGCTGGGATTTCCAGTTGCAGCATTTCGTAAGAGAAATTTATGTTCTGTGCTTTTGTAGCATGAACGACGACAAGTTCGGGATCTGAGGGCTGGCTTGGGATGCTGGATAGCTCAGTGGTTTAGGTCTCTGGCTGCACAGCCAGAGGTTGAGAGTTCTATTCCCCGTTGGTGCCTCCTTGACAGGGCCTGGACTCGATGATCCAGAGGGTCCCGTCCAGCTGTGCCGTTCTAAGATTATGCTGTCCTAAGCCATGGCCAGCCTGTTCTTTCCCATTCTGCTGGCACTGCAGGATAGTTCACATGGCAGGGGGAGGGTGTGTGTCTTTGAATGCAAGGGAGGCGCAGTTTGGAACTGCTCTGGGGTTGAGTTTGAACCCTACGTCAGCTATCCAACCTGCAGTACCTACAGGGTGGGTGGGATGGAATCCAGCACCCTGGAGACCTCCTGTAAAAGGTGTCTGGACCAAAACCTGGTGTGAACTCACTGCCCCCCTGAAATCGGAGTCTCCAGCCCCCACCCATTAAAACATGGCACCTCCTGAATATGGGTGACCTTACTTAGACTATAAGCTGGCCAGACCCTGGGAAAGGTTCTGTTTTGTTTGGGGTTTTTTGGGGGGGTTGAGGTGGGGTGGTTTTACAGATCCAGAACACACTGCCCATCCGGGCTGGAAGATTCTGGTGGCTCTGGGAACGGACTTTTATCAAATACACCGTTCGTGTCTGAGAGGATGTGGCTTCACTCTTCTGGTGTTTGAGCGATGCAGACTCGCTTGTACGTTTAGGGTGGCTGTCCCGGACTGGCAAAATAACCCTGGGAAGCCTCTCATGCCGCTTAGATCTCACAAATAGCTCTTGTCGTCCCAGCGTTTTTCTTTAGCAGAGAAGGGCAAGCGGGTGGGGGGTCTGAGGCTGCTGAAACATCACACCCGGAAGGGGTACCACAGCCCTCCCTCCTTGGTGAAGGGCTGCCCAGAGCCCACCAGTTAACCAGTTTGCGTGCAGACTGGTTCAGGACTCCAGAGACCTCTGCTTTGGCAATGAGCTGACTCTCCTGCCCCCGTTTGATAGAAGGACCATGGACACAGACCCACACCATAGGGAGAGAAGCGTTGTGACCTCGTGTCCCATTTCGAAACAGAACGCCCTCGCGGTCCGACGCCGCCTGGAAGCCAACGTCTTCCACTCGGCTGTCTTGCGGCTCAACCCCTCTTTTAGAAAACCTGCAGCGAGCTTTCTCCTGCCGGGATGATCTACCACCTGGAGCGGAAGCACTTCGCCCACATCTGTGTTGGGCAGAAACAGAGCCCCTGGCTCCCCGTCCTCCAGGCAAGGATGATGCTAGCTGGCCAGCACTGGCTGGCTGGCAGTGTTGTTTTTGCCTGGCCGGGGGGGGGGGTTAGGGGTGGTTGGTCAGCTTCCGTGGGACTATTTTCACCCCCCCCCCCCCATGGAACAGGCTGCTCTTCTTCCTTCACAAGGCTCACTTGTCGTAATTTGGAGAACATATTGTGGGCAACAGTGGTGGCGCTCCCAGGATCTTGAAGACACCCCCATTGCCGGCACTGCCACCACGATCCTGGCAGCTGCTACCCTCCGGCTGCCAGCTGGACAAGGAAGAGGAAGGGCTGAAGCCTTCCCGGACTTCAAAGCGGGGGGCCCCAACGTGCACGGTCTTAACATGCAGTAAAGCATGCATCGCCCGAAGCAACAAAAGCCGCTTCGCATTTGACGCCGGTCGGAGGCCGATGGGTAGATTCAGCACAGCGTAAGATCCGGCTCTTTTTCAGCACCGCAGAAGGTGCTCTGCACATGCCCCGGAGTCTGGGCTGCCTTGTGCATCGCGTCCAAGGTTTCTGTGCAAAAGCTTGGCTTGACTTCTAGGGCTCCTCTGTCGTTCCTGTGGAAAAACAGGTACAAGCAGAAGGAAGGCCACGTCTCCCTCGACCTGTCCCAGGTTCACCCCCGGCCCCGGCCTTCCCTGGCCTCCCCCCCCTCTTCCCCCCCCCCAAGGCTTCATCACTTTCTCCTTCTTTGGTGACACGCAGTATGTGTTCATTTTTCATAATCCCTCATCCGAGATGCAAAGACAAACACACGCGGGCTGGAGATTTATAACCAGTGGAAAATAACAAGATGATAAGATCAGCTCCAGGCCCAGCCAGCGGGATCCATCCAGGGGTGGGGTGGGGGGAATGGTGGAGGGGGGGAGAAGGGAGGGGCCAAGGGGTAAGGACAGAGAGATTGAGAGAGAGAGAGAGAGAATGTTTTTTTTTCCCCCTTTCCCACCCACTGAGCAACCAAGGAACAGAAGCGGCCCCGGGTGGAAACAATCACACCCCGAGTTTGTCTTGCCAGCCGTGCATTGTGTGTTTGTTTGCCCACACACCTCACAAAAGGTCCGGTTTAATTAAAACGGGGCCGGGAAGGCATTAGAGAAAGGGCGTTTCGTGGCACATGGCGCTGGCCCATTTGACAGGTGATGGAAAGAGAAAAGGACCCCACCCACCCACCCCCCAGACACAGGCCCCCCGGCCGGCCTCTGGGAATCTGTTCCTTTTCTCGTCAGTCGGAGATCAGATCTGCCGTCCAGTGCTTGGAAAATGTCCTCTTTTTTTGGACTACAAAACCCATCCCTCACCAGCCGGCTGTCTGGGGGAATTCTGGGATTTGTAGTCCCCAAAGTCACTCGTCTAAACTCTGCTGCAGTCTTGAGGCCAGGGCTTGTCTTTGGATAGCATGACAACAGGCCGGTTCACACAGTTCATTCATCATCATCATCATCATCACCTGCCGTCAAGTCAGTTCTGACTTATGGCAACCTTTTTTCAGGGTTTACCAGGTAGAGAATCCACAGAAGTGATTTCCCATCTCCTTCCTCCAGAGGGCGCCCTGGGACTACTGGTGCAGCTGGCCCAGGGCCACCCAGGCTGGCTCTTTCCCCTGGAGGCACAGTGGAGGGACTCGAACTCCAAACCTCTGGCTCCTCAGCCAGACACCTGAACCACTGAGCTATCCAGCCAGCTTAGCAAAGATCAAATCAATCCATAGCAACGGATGCTCCTCTCGAGTGCCTTGGTTCAAGAGCAGGACTCAGTCAGGCCGTAGCCTTGTGGTGCTCCTGATACAGTTTGGAAAAGTTACTTTTGGTACTGGAGCGTTGGTACTGGACCCTATGGGCCAAAACACTGAGCATCAGGCGCAGGGGACGAGAGAGACCGAAAAAGCCGAAGGGCTGTCATGCGTCGCGAATCAGCTTGTCGCCCGCTGCCCTGCGTGCTCCAAAACACCACACGGCAGGCTTCCCTTTTCCTTCCTTCCTGCGTAGCCACGAAATGGCCGAGCCGTGTGGTGTAGTGGTTAGATCACTGGATTAGGACTTGGGCCATCTGGGGCCAAATCCTCTCCACTGAGCTGGGGGGCTCACGGAATGGACAGATGATGGCTCATGGGTTTCAAGTCGATTTCCCCGGATATCTTTCCATCTTCTCTCCCAATCAATCTGCAGTGGACCCATTGCCACCACGCACATAAACTTTTTTAGACCCTTTCCTTGTAAAACACACACACGGGTGCGTATGCATTTTACCTCGACCCCTCCCCTTTACTTTCCAGGTCCAGGGAATCCTTTCGTTGCCCTCCTACCTGTGATCGCTTCAAACGGCAAAAGAGATGACACCAAAGTCGGATGTCAACGGCTAGCTGTAATGTCTTTGATCTGCATCCACACGTACCCAGAGAAAAGCATGTGTGCGTGCGCGCACACACTGCTAATATTGACATCCAGTGTATCCAGGACTTGTTTGCTTTTCCGAGAAGGGAAGAGATTCCCGCTGGGGGCCCCAATCCTTCCTGATGGCAACCAGACCTCCTCCCGCACACCTGTTTGCGCCAGAGAACTGGAGTTAAAAGCTTTGCCCAGCCCTTGATGTCCGGGGCTGTTTATAATTCGGGGAGGCAGTTCCGTTGCCTTGCCGTAATTAAACCGCACATTTGGCCCTTGCTGGCTCATTAAAGGAACATCCAATTCTTTTTATCTCTGCACCTTGCCCGGGCCCAGGAAACAGGCTTCCCGTGTAATTGGATTTACCGGTCCAGAGCAGCTCATGCAGGCCGTTGAGATGAACAGATACCTGGAGATTTTCCATAACACCTATTTTGGACAAGTTGCTCCTTGTGTTTAAAATGTAGGCAGCCTGCGTGCAGGAGGGAGAAGAAGGGAGACGGCCGGGGTTTGTCGGCTTTAAAAGGCAAAATCTAGACGCGGAGCATGGAAAGAGCAGTTGAGGCTAAGTTGGGACTCAGGCCACCTCTTGAAAATCTCCTCTGTTTGATGATGTTGCTGTCAACTTCATTTCCTGAGGGAAAACACCCCATTCACAGAGCAAAAGGCAAGTCCAGGAAGGGCTCCAGCAGACCTGAGGGCAGGCGCTCCGTTCCCATCTCTGGCGAGGGAGTTTAGAAACAGAGCAGTGGAAGACTGTCTGCCGCCTGAGGCTCGGGAGAGGAGCCAGAAGCCGACAGCCAAGAGGAAGCCCCGGAGACACAGACAGCCCGGCGGTCTGAGGATGTGAGAGGCTGAGAGTTTGCATTTCGGACTGCTCGTGGCAAAGTCTGGCTCGATCTGTTTCAAAGGACACCTGGGGAAAGGTGCCCCAACCAGACCCCGATCCGGGCCTGAACTGGACCTTTCTGGGGACTGGACTGGAGTGATTCCTTGCCCGACGGAAGGGTCACCTTAAGGGTGATGAAAGGTGACCTTTTCAGGTGCAATCAGACACGCTCCTTGCTCACCATCTGGTCGCACCCTGACTCGGTGAGAGAGGAGGCCGCGGTACTGGAAGGAGACCCAGGACGGTGCTCCCACTCCGTCCAGGGAGACAAAAATCCCCGCACATCCCTCACCGCTTGACAGAGTGGAACCCTCGGCCCTCATTGGCACAACTGGAGGCATGTCAGCAATGACAAGGTCTGAGGACGGCCTTCTACGGCCACGGAGAAAAGAAAATTCACGTTTAAAATAGTAGGCTGCTTACCAGACTTGCTCCTAGCTTTACCCCACTTCTTCCTCATATGTAGAACAACGAGGGAGTAAGGACCTTTCAGTCTGTTTCCCCAATTTCCCCGTCTCTCCCCACCACACCACGAGTATTCTGCTGCTCAGACACGGGAGAGGCCCTTCTCTGTGGCTGCTCTTAGACTGTGGAACTCCCTCCCACTGGAGGCCAGCCTGGCCCCGTCTTGGCTGTCCTTCCTCAAACAGGCCAAGACCTTTCTTTTCGAGCAGGCTTTCCCTGAGTGAAATAGTTATTTATTTATTTATTCATTCATTCATTTATATACCACCCATCTGGCAGCCAGGGCCACTCTGGGCGGTTGACAACAGTAACAAAACCATAAAATAACAAAACAATGCAACGTCAAAGTTAAAGTGCAAATTAAAATATCACAAATAAATTGAAGGACAAGGTGGAGAAACACAATACATACAATAAATATAATTAATAGCATGGAATATGGTGACATATAAATTAGCGCCTTATCGGAGAGTTTATTATAAGTATTATTTATTCTTTTTATACTTTGTATACTTATACTTTGTATATGTGTATACTTACTGTTTTAGTATTTAAACATTGTCTTTTAAGGATGTAAGCCACCTTGGGTTCTTTTTAAAGAGAAAGGCAGGGTTAACAGAGAGCTTCTACACTTACGAAGGCGATGGCGAGACCATCAAGGTCCAGCCTGGGCACAGATCACGGTCCAGCCGGAGCCCTCGTGCCCGTATGTCATGGGATCGCTGGGAAAACAGACGCACCACATGTGGTCGAAAATGCGAGCTACGTAGGCAGGCAGGCAGGCAAGCAGAACCTTTGCGAGGCCCAGTTCTCTCCTTCTTTATGGTTAGAGGCAGATGGCCCTTCCCTGGCCAGGTCAAATCTGAATCTCACGATGGTGGGCTCGCTGTGATTAACAAGTCTCCCCCTCATCAAAGCTCGTCTGGGATCAAGGCATGGATCTGCTGCACGCCGGGTGGCTACAAGCTCCTTTCGCAGCCTCTAGAGCAATGATGCAGACGGGGAAAAGACGGGTGTCCTGCTCCACCCTAAAGAGAATTTATTGATTGATTGATTTATTGAATTTATACCCCGCTCCATCTGGCAACCAGGCCACTCTGGGCGGCTAACAACAATATAAGCAACAAAATTAAAACACAATACAAAATAAATCAATACATAGCCAAAGAGGGTAAATTAAAACAGATGGCGATAAAGGTGGTAAAAAGGGTGATGAAGAGGATGACAAAGGGATGGTAAAAGGGAAGCCGAGATCTTAATGTTCCGGGAAAGCCTGGCGGAAGAGCCAGGTCTTCAGTGCTCGTTTGAACCCATCCAGCAAGGGTGCCAGGCGGATCTCCATGGGCAGGTGGTTCCATAGGTGGGGGGTGACCGCCGAGACGGCCCGGTTTCTTGTTCTTTCCCTCCAGGAAGAGCATGCGTGTGGAGGAAGAGCCACCCTGCCATGGGAACGGCATGCCCTCTTTCCCCCCTTTTAGCCTTGAGAAGCATGTACGTCCCAGGAGCGTCCACCAGCTGTCCGTTAAACGAGGGGGAGGTGTTTTAAGTCCAGGCGGCCGGTCAGGGATCCGCACCGCAGATCTTGCCTGGATCAGGAGGCTGGACCAGATGGCCTCGGATGTCCCTTCCGACTCTTTGCCTCTGCGGTGGCGCAGCCTGAAGTGCTCCTTTACAAAAAAAATAAACCCCTCACAGATGGAAGATTTTCCCGTAATCTCAAACCGACGTATTTCAGTGGCTCGGTTGTGCATTTTAATCTTCAGTTTAATCATGATAGATTTTATGAATATTGCAATCCATATTATAGTGCCGGAGTGTTTATTTATGTGATATTTATGTGATAAGAGGATGCCTGGCAGATCAGCCCAGCGGCCTCGGTAGTAATCTGTTCCCATGGTGCCCAAACAGATCTCTACGGGAAACCCGCATACAGGACACAAGTGGAAACACAGCTTGATAAGAGTAGAACGCTAGACCAAAACGAATTGGACGAACGCCATAGGATCTTAGGGCTGTAGACGGCCAGTGTGATGTAGTGGATAGAGCAAAGGACTAGGACTTGGGAGATGTGGGTTCAAATCCCCACTTGGCCATGGAAACTGACAGGTGGTGGGGGTCATGGAAACCTGGAATATCTCACTTACTTTGAACAGCCTGTGAGGGTTTGCCATAACTTGGGAAAGATGTGATCACAGAATAATTGAGTTGGAAAGAGCCTACAAGGCCATCGCGTCCAACCGCCTGCTCAGTGCAAGAATCCAAGTCAAAGCAGATCTGGCAGAGGGTGGTCCAATTTTATCTCTTGAATGCCTCCAGTGTTGGAGGGCTCACTACCACGTCCTGAGTTTATCATGGGCTCCATTGTTGTACTGCTCTAACAGTTAAGAAGTTTTTCCTGATATTCTATCGAAATCTGGCTTCCTATAGCTTGAGCCCATCGTTGCATGTCCTGTACTCTGGAATGACTGAGAACAGACCCTGCCCCTCCTCGGCATGACAGCCTTTTGAGTCTTTGAAAAGTGCTATCACATCTCACACACAGGGGACGTGGTGGCACTGTGGGTTAAACCGCAGAAGCCTCTGTGCTGCAAGGTCAGAAGACCCGCCGTCGTAAGATCGAATCCACGCAACGGAGTGAGCTCCCGTCGCTTGTCCGAGCTCCTGCCAACCTAGCAGTTTGAAAGCATGTAAAAATGTGAGTAGATAAATAGGGACCACCACGGTGGGAAGGTCACGGCGTTCTGTGTCTAGTCGCGCTGGCCACGTGACCACGGAAACTGTCTTCGGACAAAACGCTGTCTCTACGGCTTGGAAACGGGGATGAGCACCACGCCCTAGCGTCGGACACGACTGGACTAAATGTCAAGGGGAACCTTTACCTTTACCTATCACATCTCCCCTCAATCTTCTTGATGATACAGAACATAGAACGGTGGAGCTGTGAGAGACTCCTGGGGTCATCTTGTCTCACCCTCTACCAACGTATGTTCATCACTTTCCTTTTAACAGCAAACGGAAAATATACAGTCTCTCATTTAGGCAATAACAGCAACGGCAATAATAGGTCTAGGACTGGGGAGAGCTGGCTGGGTTCCCACGTGCAGAAAGGAGCGAAGCATCTTAGCAGACGGCAAGCTGAATATGAAGCAGCCTTGTGAGGCAACTGCTAAAAAAGAATTAATTCAGTGTTGGGCTGCGTTAAGCAGAAGCGTTGTGTCCCAATTGCCAGAGCCACTCTTCACTAGAATCAGGTGTCTAGTTCTGGACACCAGACCTGGACAAAATGGAACTTATCCACAAAGGTGTGTGTGTGTTTCTCTGTGTGTGCAAATCAAGACCTATGAGGAACACTGAAAAGCATAAGCAGAGTCCAGTCTGGTGCAGCTCTCTCTTCAAATCCTGCCGTGGCTAACCAATTGACTCTGGAAAACCAATGGGTAGGTCATGGGCACCATGTGACCCCCTCGCAACAGAATGCACTCATTCCACATCCACTTCCATAGATCTCTGCTAGGATCTATGGAAGATCCTAGCAGAGATAGCATCAGGAGGCTTCTTAGGGAACTGCTTCATCCAATCAGAAGATGTTCGGGGTGGGGGTGTCTAGTTTGGACGTGAATATACAGATACCCTCTGGTCCAGGAGATAAAACAGCTATTAAGGCTAGTAGGCCGTGCTCGATTTGCCTGATTATTACCTTTTTGTAGCAATGCCAAGTGGCATGTGTCAGTACCTCCTGTAGCAGGTACTTCTTTATTATACAGTATCACTGTGGTATTGTTGTTTAGTCGTTTAGTCGTGTCCGACTCTTCGTGACCCCATGGACCAGAGCACGCCAGGCCCTCCTGTCTTCCACTGCCTCCCGAAGTTGGGTCAAATTCATGTTGGTTGCTTCGATGACACTGTCCAACCATCTCATCCTCTGTCGTCCCCTTCTCCTCTTGCCCTCACACTTTCCCAACATCAGGGTCACTGTGGTATACATGGGGAGATTGGCTCCAAGCACCATTCCTGCAGAGATGCTGAAAAATGTGGAAATATATAATGCTATATGTTGCATAATAGAAGGGGAAGAGATGGAGGCAGTGACAGATTTTACTTTCTTGGGCTCCATGATCACTGCAGACGGTGACAGCAGCCACGAAATTAAAAGACGCCTGTTTCTTGGGAGGAAAGCGATGACAAACCTAGACAGCATCTTAAAAAGCAGAGACATCACCTTGCCGACAAAGGTCTGCATAGTCAAAGCTATGGTTTTTCCAGTAGTGATGTATGGAAGTGAGAGCTGGACCATAAAGAAGGCTGACCACCGAAGAATTGATGCTTTTGAATGGTGGTGCTGGAGGAGACTCTTGAGAGTCCCCTGGACTGCAAGGAGATCAAACCTATCCATTCTGAAGGAAATCAACCCTGAGTGCTCACTGGAAGGACAGATCCTGAAGCTGAGGCTCCAATACTTTGGCCATCTCATGAGAAGAGAAGACTCCCTGGAAAAGACCCTGATGTTGGGGAAGAGTGAAGGCAAGAGGAGAAGGGGACGACAGAGGACGAGATGGCTGGACAGGGTCATCGAAGCGACCAACATGACTTTGACCCAACTCCGGGAGGCAGTGGAAGACAGGAGGGCCTGGCGTGCTCTGGTCCATGGGGTCACGAAGAGTCGGACATGACTTAACAACTAAACAACAAACAACAATACATTGCATGATCTGTGCCACCCTCTGGTGGCCACCTCTGGTAAATACACTCTGGAAATACATATTTCTTGAGTGGGGGAGTTGTCTGGTATTATCAGGGACCGGATAAGTGAATCAGCAGATACTGATCCCGTGGATAGGGGGTCCTACTGTAATTTGAGTGGTGTGGAACAGCCTTTCCTCCTAATTATCTTGATATTGCCTGGTATTTGTTTTCACTGGCTGGCCTTGAATGCTGATGCTCAAGAGGAGGAGAACACAACGATCTCCATCCATGGACAGATTTTTTTACTCTTGGCTCATATTCCTCTGCCTTCAGTTTCTTCCAAACCACGAACCTTGCCATCTTTCCTCAAACAGGAAGTGCTCCAGCAGCCCATGCATCATTTGAGATACATTTTTTGGTTCTTCCCAGCTCAGTCACATGGCTTTCGGGAGCTGGTGCCCAAGACTGCACAGCCTCTTCCAAATGGAGTGAATCCAGAGATTTTTATAAAGACGCTACAAATGGGGCAGTAACAACTGCATTTTGACTTCCTTCCCTAATTGTGGCGAACACGGAATTGCCTTCCCCTTTTTGCAGGATTTGTAGACCAGGTTGACAAACAGAATAACTTGGCATTTGGTTGCATGAGCAGTGAGGTCATAGCTGTGCCATAAAAGGCAGGCGAGAGATTTCCTGGAACAGTTGTCTTAGGATGAAGAACGTAATATGCAACACACACACACACAAATTACAGTTGCTTTAGAGAATGGGAGTTGTATGTTGCTGTGTGTTTTCGGTTCTTGGGTAATGAAGGAAAAAAAATGAAGAAAATAGATTCGTTTGAAATATAGTGCTGGATCTTGCAGATACCCTGGACTGCCAGAAAGACAGACAAGTGGGTCCTGGATCAAATCAAACTTGAACTATCCCTGGAAGCAAAAATGTTGAAACTGAGGCTGTCCTGCTTTGGGCACTGTTGAGAATTTTGATTATGACGTGTATTAGCTAAGGACTTTTCTCTTTAGATGAAGATTTTTCCACTATGCATGGATTAATATGCTTGGGATCACATGCTTTGTGACAACTCTTGGCAACCTCCATTCAATATGTTTCCCCCTTTCTCTTTTCCCGATCTAAATTTAGATTGCTACTCTTAGGGTCACTTCTTTCACCTTCCTTCTCTGCAGTTCTTTCCTGTTTGTGGTTTTTCAAGAGAGCCAGCCTCGGTGCTGGCTAGCTGCTGACCCTGCACACACTAGAGCCAGCTGTTGGACTTTTGTAAATAAGTTTAGAGATCTTTCCTCCTGCATTATCAATTATGGGATTTCTTGGACAATAAGCCATCCCTTTTAAAAAAAATGTCTTCCCCAGGCTTCAGTGTGATTAATTTACTTTAAGCCAGGCACAAAGTCATAAACTCAGAGTGAAAGAAAGCAGAGCTGAAGAAATAGCTTATCGAAAGAAAGAAAGAAAGAAAGAAAGAAAGAAAGAAAGAAAGAAAGAAAGAAAGAAAGAAAGAAAGAAAGAAAGAAAGAAAGAAAGAAAGAAAGAAAGAAAGCTAAGTTTCCGAATTTCGTCAATTTCCTCCCAGTCATGATTTGGTTGTTATCACTAGTAGCATGAGTCACTCTTCCATATTAAAATGCAGCAAGTGTGCTGAGCCTGTAGCACTGGCAGGAGAGCGTAGCTCCCTGGCCCACTTTTTTCATTTGAACAAAACAGCCCTTGACTCACAGAATCATAAACTCATAGAATTAATGAGCTGGAAGGATCACCAGTGGTCATCCAGTCCAACCCTGCAGGGACACACAGCTAAAGCCCCCCCTGATAGGGGGCCACCCAACCTCTGTCTAGAAACCTGCAGGGGAGGAGAGGCCACCCACTTACTGTCCGAGGGCGCCTGTTCTGTTGCCAGACATATGTTGCCATCTGGATAAACCACACTTCCTGCAATTTGAACCCATTCTTTCGCTTCCTACCCTATGGAGCAGCTGCAAATAATCCTGCTTCCTCTTCTGTGTGACAGCCCTTGAAATATCTGAAGATGACTCTCTCCGCTCTCCTCTCAGCCTTCTCTTCTCCAGGCTAAATACATCCAGCTCCCTCAATCCTTTCTCACGTGGCTTGGTTTCCAAACCAATGGCCATTCTGGTAGCTTTCCTTTGGACATGTCCCACCAGAAAAGAAGAAGGGGAAAATGTAGAAAAGTGTGTGTGTGTGTGTGTGTGTGTGTGTGTGTGTGTGTGTGTGTGTCCTTGCTATTGTCCCTCCTGCTGTTGTGACCTATCCACTCAAAGCCGACACAAGAAAAGAACCTCGTATTCACCCACTCACATTCCCATCTCAATGGGGCTCAGGTGTCAAACTACCCAGGAATAGAGATGTAAAATTTTTGAAAATTTCCATTTTTTTCCAGAAAAAAACCCCCATCCCTCCATTTTTTTCTGGGGGAAAAAATGGAAATTCTTGGAAATTTCTAGAGAGAACTGAAATACATAAAGTCTCAGCAGTCTTTCATTCAGGTCTTCATGTTATAGTTTGAATACTATGTCATAGACATATTATTTATCATTGTAAAATAGCATATTCCACACTTCTTTTTTCAATTTTTCTGGGGAAAAAAACAAAAATATGGCTTTGGAAAAAAAACCTCTTGGTTTTTTTCTCCATTTTTTCCGTGTTTTTTTTTCAGGCCTTCCCATCTCCAGGGCTTCACTGGTGGTCCAATCTGTCAATCTCCTTCTCTTACACACTTCCTTCTTGGGCTACTGTTTAACCCCAATACTGCTGGAGCAAACTGGCATGATCTTGGTTGGGGGGGGGGGCTGGCCCAGCTCAGGGGCGACTGTCTTGCTCCTGTTGTGGGCCATAAAAGGCACAAATCCTGATTTAGTACATTATGCCACTTTTCTCTGAAGACAGGGCACATGCCAAAGTGCAGCCAGGATCATGTTAGCCGTTTTTGAACACCACTCACAGGGTCAACTAAGACCCCCCCCCCCCCGATCAGTCGTCCTCCCACCCTTTTTGAGTCCCGACCCATTTTTATAAGAGCGAAGAAACCTGCGAACCCCCCCCCCCCCTTTCTGCCACATTTACATAAAAAGGCATTTTTCACGGGGTCAAGTCATCCCTTCTTAGAATGTAGAGGCTTCTTTCTCCCTGTTTCTCATGCATACACAGACACGCTAACTTGAGTTGCAGAAGAGGTCACCATGCTAGCCTGTGCAAGCATTATTGATAAAAACAAAATAAAAGTGTCAAAGAAAAATATATATATAAAAAGAACACATTAAAAAGAAAAAATATACGTGGTGGCACCTAATGTCTGATGATGGGGACTTGTCCACGAAAGCTCACATTGAAAAATATAACAGTCTTTAAGGGGCGGCCACGGTTTTGGTCTTTTTTATTTGTTCTTTTATTTTACACTTTTATTTTGTTTGTAACCTAGAATGCTAACTTTAATACCCTGCTCTGAAAGGTCAAGGAAGAAATTATTTAGCAAGGGCTACAGCACACATAAGGGACGTGGTGGCGCTGCGGGTTAAACCGCAGAAGCCTCTGTGCTGTAAGATCTATAGATCTGCAGCTGTAAGATCGAATCCACGCGACGGAGTGAGCGCCCGTCGCTTGTCCCAACTCCCGCCAACCTAGCGGTTCGAAAGCATGCAAATGCGAATAGATAAATAGGGACCACCTCAGTGGGAAGGTAACGGCGTTCCGTGTCTAAGTCGCACTGGCCATGTGACCACGGAAGATTGTCTTCGGACAAACACTGGCTCTATGGCTTGGAGATGGGGATGAGCACCGCCCCCTAGAGTCGAACACGACTGGACAAATTGTCAAGGGGAACCTTTACCTTTACCTTTACAGCACACATAAGGTGGCCTGCTACACCCCCCCCCAAAAAAACGCACACCTGGTGAGCCTCTTGGGGGTCACGACCCCCAGGTGGGGAAACACTGCCCTTGATCCTCCTTCTCCCATGTGCTACTGGCAAGCCAGCTGCCACCCATCCTGCCTTTCTGCATCTGTTTTTTCCTGCCTAAATGTAGAACTTTGCATTTACCCTCCGTTTGTTTTGGCCTAGTTCTTCAATCTGTTAATGCCGTCCTGAATACTGGTTCTGTCTTTTGAATGATTGCATATTATGTTGCCTGCATGACGCTTACTAAGAAGTCAAGGCAGCTCTTCAGACTCCTTTGCCTAACACCATATGCGGACAGCAGTGAGTTTTCTTTCTTCTGGAAAAGAACAATTTATTGGTTACCATTTTCAACAGACGGTAGCCGCGACCTTGAATTTATTTGATTTTAAAAGAGACCGATGAAAGAGTTCTAAAACTCGGAGATGTCTCTCTCCAAGCCTGCCTGCAGAGACTTTTCATTATGTTATTCCTGCACTAAGAGATGTTATTCATTCCAAGCCCAGACGCAAAACTCCTGCACTCAGGGAAACCAAATTCGTCCCAGGCAAAATACATTAACGCTTGTGCAACCCAATCCAATATAAGTCTACTCAGAATTGAGCCCTACTAAATTCAGTATTCGAAGCGACCAACATGACCTTGACCCAACTCCGGGAGGCAGTGGAAGACAGGAGGGCCTGGCGTGCTCTGGTCCACGGGGTCACGAAGAGTCGGACACGACTTAATGACTAAACAACAACAAATTCAGTATAATTTACTTCTGGGAAAACACACAGGGTTGCAAACGCAGTTCAGAAATGATTCTAGACTCTGTGACTTTCCTAATGGAGAAGGATGGGATCACAGAATCATAGAATAATGGAGTTGACAGGGGCCTAGAAGGCCATTGAGTCCAACTCACTGATCATTGCAGGGATACAAGTCAAAACAGATCTGACAGATGGTTGTCCAATTTTCTCTTGAATGCCTCCAGCGCTGGAACGCTCACCACCACCTCCCGAGGTGGTGGGTTTCCTTGTCGTACTACTCTAACAGCTAAGATGCTTTTCCTGATCTTCAGCCTAAATCTGGCTTCCTGTCACTTGAGCCCATTATTGTGTGTCCTGCACTCTGGAATGATGGAGAACAGATCCTGCCCCTGGTTTACCATATCCCTGGCAACAATCCTAGCATCTGTTTCTATACTTTTCCAGCAATTATTTGCTGGATCAATTTTTCTGACATACCCTTTTCATGTGTGTGTATACAGTATATGTGCCCGTGGGATCAATTCAAAAGTCCAGGGTCTCCTTTTATGTGTCAGCTTAATATCATTCCAGCTGCAGAGGATAAGGTTGAAATTTAGAAATTATTTCCTATTATGATTATTTGGTATCTGAAGAGTGCAGGGACCTAGTGCTGACCTTGTGACTATTGAGAAAGAAATAACCACTAGGAAGACTAAGGAAAGCAAGGCAAGATTACTTTTTTTTTTTTTTTGCTTTGCTTTGCTGCAGGAAATTTATTAAGAGAAAACTTATTTACCAAAGTTGGGAGACTTGGCTTCCCTGTCTGCCTATCATAACAGGCAGGAGCAGTTATGAAGTGCCTCTGTCTCTCCGTACCTAGGAGAAAGAATACAAAACAGTTGTTGAACTAAGGTGAAGAGGGAGAAGCAAGGAGAGCCTGAGAGTATCAGTCCAAACGTAGATTTAGAAAAGGCAAGTGGGGGAAACAGACATGATTACATTGGGGTATTTATTACCCGCTGCCTTCAGTTCACAATGGGTGGGAGCTTCTTAAGGGTGAGATCCTGAAGGCTCAGTCACAGACAGTTCGAGGGTGCAGTGGGAAAGGTGAAGAGAAGCGGGAGGGAGGCTGCTAAAGGAACTTCAGTAGCTGCAAAAGGAGTTTTCAGATGAGCTGAGATTTAAAATCAGTATATATGGGAAATGGAAAGACTAATCAGCAAGGGAGGGTATAAAAAAGTAGCCAGGGATTGTAGAGAGAAGGCTAGGAGGGCTAAAGCTCAGAATAAGCTCAGGCTGGCCTGAGGGGTGAAAAAACACAAAACATACATTTTTTTCAAGCTACGCTCGAAGCGAAAGGAAGAGCAAAGACGTGGCCGGTCCACTAGAGAGAACCAGGGAATGCCAAGGGCTGACGGGCAGAAGGCGGGCCTGCTGAATCCCTCCCTTGCCTTTGTCTTCTCCCAAAAGGAAAAGAGGGCTCAGCCGAAGGCAAGCGGAAGAAAAGAGGAAGGGAGGGGGCTGCTCCCAGGACAGGCCAAGGGGTGGCACGGGAACCCCCCACCGCTTTCAATGAACTCCAGTCTGCAAGGCGGGAGGAACCGCGCCCAAGGGTACCCAAGCAACGGGCAGAAGGGATCGCAGAACTTCTTCATCTAAGCTTTGAGAATTCTTGGAGAACCAACGAGGTCCCGGAAGACGGGAGGAGAACCAATCTCATCATCTTTGAGAAGGAAGAGAAAGAAAATCCAGGCACCGATCAACCAGTGGTCTTGATGTTGATACCAGGAAATGTACTGGAACAGATAACTAACCAAGCAGTCTGTGAGCATGGAAGAACAGCATGCCAAAGCCAGCAGGGTCCCTTCTCCCTCACCCACAAAAAGGGGATGATGGCTGCCGGACAGGCTGTTCACGGATGGCTCCTCGTCCTTCTGGAGAGAAGCCACACGTGGGGTCCCACAGGGTTCTCTCCTGAGCCCCGTGTGGTTCAACCCCATTGCAAACAACTCGGAGGTGGACGTGGAGAGCACGCCCAGCAGATTTGCAGATGGCATCAAACGGAGTGGCGGGGGTGGGAGAGGGGGTTTGCTAATGCTTTTGAAGGCAGAGCGAGGATTCAAGTTTAGAGAACGGCGCTACAGCAGACGAGATGCATTTCGGCCAGGGGAAAGTCCCAAGTCCTCCATTTAGGCAGACAACATCAGATACACAAATATCAGGTGGGTGGGAAAGAACACCCATCCTTTCCTGTCTATGGATCTGCAGTCCCCCAGTTACATTTCTCCTTGGATTTGGGGCACTGCCTGTTTGAGAAACGGAGGGCTCGGTTAATTTTTAGGATTTACACACAGAGTGCTCTTCAGTGGCAGCTCATCCATCAGGATAAAGGCAGGAAGGGACCAGGCCTCGCAGTTTGCTGAGATGTGTTTGGCTGCAGGGTGTGACGCCGTGAATGGTTCGCCTTTCGTTTCTCGTCGTGCCACCAGATTTCTTTCTTTTCTTTAGTTTGTATTCCTTTTCAATAAGGGTAAGGGTTGGGGTGTGGGTCCAAGAGAATAAGAAAGGAAGGAATAAGGATGGGGAAAGGGTAAAACTCCAGAGAGTGAAAGAGTATTCTTACATCCGCTTACTTAATTATGTTAAAAAGGGAAATCACATAAGTAAACGATCTAACAATTTTTCCGGACTGTCTATCGTTCCCACTCTCTCCATTCCTTTGGACCGTCTCATACTTAAAAGAAGTAGACTTCCCAGTCCCTATTTCGGATCCAATTATAAAACCTCCACCCGCCAGATTTCCATGCAAAGCAGAGAAAGATGCTGGTAGGTGGGTTTCCTCCAGGCGACGGGCAACATTTATATCTCCTCCGGCATCAGCCAGGCAGCCGTTCGTGAATGAAAAACTGAACCGGAAGCGAATGGCCATCAGGCCCGTTTCCTCTTCTTCCGATAATCTTCCTGATGCAGAATAATGGCTCACCTGCTCGGCTGGGCTTGCAGAGGCAGCTGGCCGCTAAGCCCCATCCATTAACCTGGCCTCAGAGAGTGGAAGGATGCTTGTTCAGAGGATACCACCCTCCTCACATTGTCCCACTCATTTTGCTGATGAGGAAGACTAACAAAGGGGTGGCAAAAGCCATCACCCGTCTGGTTCTCCAGGTCAGGGAGGAAGGACCCAGTTTTCCCCACCAGGCTGTTTGATATTCCGGGTGGAATATCAAACGTAGTGAAAAGAAGACGCCGTCCCTGTCTAGATTTGGCACCGGGGACAACCACGCTGTGCCTCAGAGGCTTGGAATGCATCTGTGCTACTTTTGTCTTTTGTGAAAGTTTGCTTTTTTTGAACTACAAGGCTGCTGGTCCTGCTGGCTGGGGATTCTGGGAGCTGTAGTCCAAAAAAACTCACTTTTCTACGCTGTGGTTGAGGTTGGCTTTTGCAGGAACCAAACAGGGCCCGATGTCATGACCTCAGACTCTCTCCCACCCTAACCCTTTGCCCCTGGTCTTTCTCATGTCCTCTATGTGCCACATTTTGACGGTCCTGGTCAATCAAGGGAAAGATTTTAAATCGCTTTTAAGAAATGCTACCTGAGCTGTCTTCTTTATTTCATAAAGGGTTATTCCCAGGAGATATTAATCTGTTCCGGAAATCAAAAGAAGACTTGAGACTCAGAAGGGCAGCAATGAAGGAATTAGAACAGATCATCAAGTGTCAGGAGGATATGTCACTGGAGACCAAGACTAAAATCATCCACACTCTTGTATTCCCTGTCATCACCTATGGGGTGTTAAAGCCTGACAGTGAAGAAAGCTGACAGGGGAAAAAAATGATTAATTTGAAATGTGGTGCTGGAGAAGAGCTTCGTGAATACCCGGCACGGCCTGAAAGACCAACGAGTGGGTGCCGGATCAAATCAAGCCTGAACTCTCTCTGGAAGCAAAAATGTTGAAACGGAGGCTGTCCGTCCTACTTTGGGCACCTCCTGGGATGGCAGGATTCTCTAGAGAAGACCACAATGAGCTGCAAGAAACAGGAAAAGAGGAAGACCCAATACGAGATGGACTGACTCCCTAAAGGAAGCCACAGGCTTGAGTCTGCAAGAGCTCAGCGGGGCTGTTGAGGAGAGGATAATTTGGAGATTGTTCATGCAAAGGATTGCCATAAATTGGAAGCAATGGCACACAACAACAACAACAACAACAGAAAACACAGAAACAAACAGCCCAATACAGTATTTATTTGTTTATTTATTTACCTCCCCATTAGTGCTGGGCACTATGCTGGGCAGTCAACACAGTGCAATCAAACAGTTGTGACACAGGAAACAACAATTATAAAAGGGGGGGGGGGAGAATCAGAACAATTATCATGAATCTCCAGCAGTGCAGCATTTATATAGTAAGTCACCATCGGCACACAGCAAGCTAGCACGTTAAGCCGTAAACAATTTTGATCTCTATAAGTTACAATCCTAATTGGTAACCCTGTTTTACGTCTGATCCCCGAGAGAAACTTGGGTTGGTAGGTTCTCAAGACAGGGCCTTTTTGGGAGCAGCCCCCTAGCTCTGGGACTTCCCCCCCCCCAAGAGAAAAATGATTGACGTTCTCCTTGTTTTGCTTCAGAGGGCCAGGAAGCACGGTTGTCTTCCGCGTGCTCGGGTGAAATCAATAATGCAACAGGACTTGGAGGTCTGATCTGGCCACAGTGACACATGCCTTCATTACCTCCTGGCCGGGTTCCTGTAATGCACTCTTCGTGGGACACACGTCAGCGGGTCCAAACCACAGCAGCCAGATAGCTAACTGGGGGCGGATCCAGGGGTCACACAGCCCCTCTGTTCCAGCAGCTCCACTGAGCCTCCACATCAGGAGGAGCAACAGGGTCTGGGCTCAGCTGCTGCTCACCAGCTGCTCGGATGGGATCACTGAACCAGGGCACTTTTGCACAAGGGTCAAGGGACCTCGATGCAGTCCCTGGGCAGCTCAGCTTCTCCCGGCTTGCATTACACCGCTAATCCCTCAGCAGTGAGCTAGGGAGAACAAAGGGGTAGCAAACGCGGGCACTAGGTTTGGGGAAGGGGGGGTATCACACAGGAGGGAGGGAAGCCCGCCGGTGGAACAGCTGTGCCAAGATCTGTTTGGCATTCGGGTTCAGCTGCTTGCTTGGGAGTAGCTTCTGGAAGGCGTGACCGGGTAGACGGTCTCCGGGTCGCAAGGCTTCTGTATGGTGCCCCCTCCCGATGAAAGTTCAGGGGGAATCCCCTCACACCCAGATAAGCACCCCAAAACTGTGCAGGGAGTCATCTCAAATGGATTCCCACATGCAATGGGGAAATTGCCTTTTTGCAGACATTTTCTGGTGGGAGAATCCATATTCGTCCATGGCAACAAAACCAACTGAGAGTTATGTGGCACCTTTAAGAAGACCAGTTTTGGTTTGGCGTAAGCTTTCCGAGATGACACTCACCTTCTTCAGATGCAAGCTTCTGTCAAAGCAGAATCATTCCCCTTTCTGAGTTGTTATTCTGAATACAACTCCCAGGATCTCCCAGCTTGAGGGATTCTGGAAGTTGTACTCCCCAGCGAAGGAATTTTCCCAGGGTCTGATTCCGATGAAGTGGTCTGGTGTGGCTGGGCCAGATTCCCTTCAAGATCTGATCTAACTCTTCCGAGCTACACTCCAAGCCAGGTAATCTGTATTCCAGCTTTCCTCTATGTCCAGAAGGACAGTCCATTCCTCTGACCCCAACTGGCTAGAATTACTGGGTATACTAAATTGTACCCCAATTCCCAGTTTGAGGACATGGGTTTTCTGCATCACTGCAGCTTCCCTGGCCCGAGCAGAAATGTCTGTTTCAAAGAAGAGTCAAATGGACAGGAGGTATGTGCGCGCGTGTGGGATTTATCCACAAAAGCTCACATAGGGTATGATTTTTTTTATTAGTGGCCTATAAAGGTACCATAGAATCATAGAAAAGTGAAGTTGGAAGGGGCCATCAAGTTCAACCGCCTGCTCAAGGCAGGAATCCAAATCAAAGCATATCTGCCAGGTGATTATCCAAGTTTTTCTTGAATGCCTCCAGTGTTGGAGCACTCACCAACTCCCGAGGTCATGGGTTCCATTGTCCTACTGCACTAACAGTTAGGAAGTTTTTCCTGATATTCAGCCTAAAGCTGGGTTCCTGTAACTTGAGCCCATTGTTTCCTGTCCTGCATTCTGGGATGATGGAGCACAGATCCTGCCCCTCCTTTGCACAAATGACTACCTTTCAAGTTTTTGAAAAGTGCTATCCTATCTCCCTTCAGTCTTCTTTTCTCAGGGTTAAACATGCCCAATTCTTTCAGTCTTTCCTCATAAGGCTTTGTTTCCAGCCCCCTGATCATCCTTGTCACCCTCCTCTGAACTTGTCCCAGTTTGTCAGCATCCTTCTTGAAGTGGGGTGTCCAGAACCGGACACAGTACTTTAGATGGAGCCTAACGAGTGCCAAATAAGAAGGGGAACTAGTACTTATCGGGATTTGGAGACGATACTTTTATTAATGCAGCCTAAAATAGCATTGGCCTTTTTTTGTAGCCACATCACACTGTCAGCTCATATTCAGCTTGTGATCTATAATGACTCCAAGATGCTTCTCACTCATAGTATTGCTGCTGAACGATACTTGCATTTGTATTTTGTGATGGCTACACGGCTCCCCCCTTTTATTTCAATAGGGTCAAAAGCTAGCTTATGATTGCCGTTTTTAAAAAGGTCTAATGAAAGAATCACCTACCCATGCCTTCAGTGAATGAGGCATTCGAAGACCACAGAGTCCCAACGTACTTGGAGAGAAAACCTCAGAGAGGACCCTCAAAGCCCTATGGGTTTCACACATGTCAAGCAGACACATTTAACCAGGGCGTGACATTGTGTTCACAGCTGCATGCACATTTAGTGGCCTCTGGCGTTTAGCTGCTGTATACCAGTCAGTTGAATGGGAATCATGTGTGTCCCACGTCTGCAGCCCCACCTGCAGGCTGGATAAACACCCCTTGCATAGCACATCAAGGCTCATCTTTTGGACCACAATGCCCAGAGTCCCCAGGGCCATGCTGGCTGGGAGAACCTGGGAGTTGCAGACCAAAATGGTAACTTTCCCCCACTCTGTCCCAGCTAGAAAGAACTTCCATGTTCAGGAGCAGTGTACCTCTTTTTACCAGATATCAGGGATTCTTCCTTCACTGAGCAAAGTTCTCCTAAGATATCTCAGGCATTTTATTACATAAAAAGCCAGAGGAGCCCACCATGACCTCTACAGCCAGCTGCTGAACCTCTGGCTGTCCACTGCTGGAAACAAAGAGTGGTTTAGACTTAGATGGAAGAGAGGAAGTGAGCTTCTTTTCTATTTTTGCAAGAGCAGGCGAGTGGAATGATTTTTATTCTCTCTTTTGACAGGAATCCGTGCCTGTTCTTTTGAGGACACGAGAGTCACTCTCCTTAAAATAGCCCTTTTCCAGTTTGCCTTTCCAGTTGGGAGAGGCGTGATGTCATCAGAATGGCAGTGGCACCATGAAAGTGGGATGCCAGCCAGCCAGCCTGCCAGCCTCTGACGAACCAGCCGGCCCAAAGATGCCAGGGCCGAGAGAGAAGGAGACAGACAGAGACAACGCAGATCGAAACCACATCTCAAGGCTGCGCTCGACAGCTCAGAAGAGGACAGACCTTGTGCCTAACAAGCAAAACCTCTGTCCATCTCCTCTACGATCACAGCTCTCATGGAGTCACGCTGCTCTCTGTACAGCGGGAAGGGACTCCATAGTCATCCAGGGAACCCACCACTCAAGCACCCCTGATTGGCAGCCCTCTAATTGGTCTTTAATTACCTCCAGCGAAGAAGGAGCACCCACCACCCTCTGAGGCAGTCCAGTCGGCTGCTGAGCAGATTTTGTGGTCAGGAACATCTTCCTAATGTTTAGGCAAAATCTCCTTGTCACTTGAAGCCACTTCTTTTAGCTGCAGAAAACAAGCTTGTTCCACATGAGACCCCTTCCGACGTTTCAAGGTCGCTCTTGTGTTCCCTTCCGGTCTCCTCTTCTCCACCTTAATACTTACCCACCTCCCTCGATGGCTCTTCCCAGGGCTTGGCTTCCATAACTCTCACCATTTTGGCTCCCCGTCTCTGGACACCTTCCAGCTTCTTGGTGTCCCGCCTGGGACAGTGCTGGCCAGAGCTGAAGGCAGGATTCCCGGAACCAGTAGTCCTGTTGGTGAGACCCGACAGGTAGATGCGGCCACATTGTAGGGCGGGCACTGTAAAACGTCGGCCCGATCCTCCGAAAGGGGTTCATGCAAACTTCTACTACCACGCATATTTCCTTCCTTGTGAGGCTAACCCGATAGGATATTGAATGGTTTTTGAAAACCTAGTATTCTAATCCCAGCATTAATCCCCACTTATCCTGACACAGATGCATGTAGCAGTGTGTGTGTGTGTGTGTGTGTGTGTGTGTGTGTGTGTGTGATGCCGCCCACACTACCCAAAGGTCTCTGGGCGGCTTACAACAATTAAAATACAATAAAAAAGATAAAACAATTAAAATATATACTCTAAAAATTGCCATCAGGACCCACAGCTGATATTATTTCAATTAAAAGCCTTCTGGAACAGGAAGGTTTTGACCTGGCGCCGAAATGTCATCAGCGTCGGCGCTAGACAAATCTCAATTGGGATGGCGTTCCATAGTCTGGGGGCAGCTGCCGAAAAGGCCCTTTGTCTGCAAGCCATCCCTCTTACCTCCTTGAGGGACGGCTCTTTCAAAAGGGCCCCCTGGCTAGATCTGAACTGCCAGGTAGGTTCATATGGAAGGAGGCGGTCCTTCAGGTATCCAGGGCTCAAGCCGTTTAGGGCTTTATAGGTCAAAACAAGCACTTTGAATTGGGCCCGGGCAGCAACAGGTAGCCAATGTAATTTAATCAGAATCGGCTTGATGTGTTCCCTAGCGGCCCCACCACTCACCAGCCGCGCAGCTCGATTCTGGACCAGCTGCAGTCGCCGGACCGTTTTCAAAGGCAGCCCCATGTAGAGCGCATTGCAGTAATCTATGCAAGATGTTACCAGTGCGTGTGTAACAGGGCCCAGTCCTGCAAAGCAGAGGGAGACTGAGCCAGGCTCCCTTGGAAAAAAAGTTGGCAGCCAGCAGTAGCCCAACCACAGTCCCACTGTCTCTCACACAGTGACCTGTAGAAGGCAGATGGTCTTCGGCTCCCCCGAGCGCAGGAATGCTGGTTGAGCCCTATGGTAGGAAAATGCTCTCCTTGGCCCGTCTTACGGTCTGAGCCTTCTGTGGATGAGACCTGGGGGTCACCTTACAGAGCCCTGCATGTGTGTCGGCTCTGTGGGCATGGGTTGTGTCTTCCATGGCATGTGATGCCACAATCCAGGCCTCACCGCTTTGGCTGAGCTGTTTCCGACAGAGCTCATTTTGATTTCATCAGATGGTGGAACGGCGCCAGCACTGAGCCAGATTTGGTTCCACCTGCAGGGAGTCTGCTGGAGGCTTATTAAGGTGCTGTCTGTGTTTTCTCCAAAATGCTGGCTGAGCAGAGGTGGAGTGGAGATATAGCTGAAGCACACAAACAGATAGCAAAGTCCACGGACAAAGGCAAACTTCTGGAGAAATGCATATTTCATATTCTTACAGTGTTTACACGTCAGAAATTCACCCTCCTTTCCTATGTGTATCACAGCAGTCAGACCAGAAGTCTATTTTTAATGAGCACAGCTTGTAGTTATGGGATCTGTGTTTTGTGTACTGCTGGTACCCTCAAGATCCTCACAGAGCCCAGCCTCAGCCATCCATCACTAGGCCTCCCCCCCCCCCCGCCCCTGACCCAAGCTGGTATCCTGTCCTTCGTTTCCTCTCTCAGACAGACTCCATAATCTCCACCAACCATTATGGTGGTACAAGATCGTCTCCTTTCTGGCGTCTCCTAGCCATCGAGACGGCCAGCTGCTGAGAGCCATCCGCCCGACTGCCTAACCAAAGGAAGGTGGCTGGAAACTTTCTCAGGACTCTGCAGAATATCTGATTCCATTAACTTTCTCCTGTTCAATCGTAAATCCACACAGTCCCAGACTGTTCTCGGAACCCACCTGTCTGCCATGTGCAGATAATGTGTTCTGAACATGGAGAATATGACGTGCGCGCACCCTGCCTTCTCTTTCTCCCACTTAAAAATGCAACAGGCCTGTTCTTCTCAGGGAAGCAAAGCGCAGGGAGACTGGAGATGGTGTCAAGCCAACCCCTGGATCGCCTTTGTAAGCTGCGGACGTCTTTGCCGCTTCCCAGCTGGCCCACTAAACTGGTCCGTGCTCTTTGGCGGACTCTGATATGGCACGTCGAGGAACACACTTCCCAGATGTTCCCTCCCGAGATAAAGGCCCGCCTCGCGGCCTTTGCCTGTCTTTCCTCGGGCTACCCAAAGGCAAAGGCGCTGATCCGAGCTGCGCCAACCTTGCCTGGCACAGAGCGGGCAGGGAGCAGGGAAGAGGGTGGGTTTTCCTTGCCACCGCTGGGGTTTAAAATGCTAAAAGAGGCACCCCTTACGAGTCAGGGAGATCTGTTTCTCAGGCTGAAGGGATGGCACAGGGAGGGGGGGAAGGCTACCCTTCGTGGGGCGAAAATGAAAGAACGGTGGCGCTTTAAAGGAAAACGGTTTTCCTATTTTAAAAAAATCAGGAAAGGGCCAGGGGGTCTTCAAATCAACACAAAGGCAGGGACAGGTAACACCCAGGGACGGAGTCTCGACTCACGGGACTTGCTATCCAGTTGGACTTAAGTCACACCAGTGACTTGACTCGGACTTAACTGGGTTTTTCTTTTCCCCCAATGACTTGGATTCAGACTTGACTCCCGACGCAGAACTCACCCACCCCTCCCTTTTTCCTGGTTGGGGGGGGGGGGGGGAAGCTTGTTTTTAATAGGGACTTGGACTTCGGACTTGATATGGGACTTGGACTTCGACCCAACGATTTGCCAACCTCCGTGGTGATACCTTTATTAGACTACTAAAAAATTTCAAGCCAACATCAGACAGCAAGCTTTCAATGATAATTCATCTTTCTCAGGCTGTACACCAAGTTCTTGTGGGCAGTTCAGAAACTTACATACTTTTATGAGAGTCCCAAAGTTTCAAGTATTGTGTGTGTGTTTGTGTTTGGTATATTTCTATCCTTCCCTTCCTCCGATAAGGCAGCCTAAAAGCTTCCTTCTCCTTGCAACAGCTGAGTTTTTAGGGTGGCCGAGGATCCGAACCTGAGACTCCCAGGTCCTTCCTTCAGAAATGCTCGGTTTTGCCCAGTTTATTTCACTGCAGTATTTATTGTTTGTCGGTACAATAAATAAATAGATAGAAGAGAAAATGGCTCACCAAAGTTCGGAAAGTTACTCTGAGTCAGAATGAATAAAATGGCACATGGAAACCATCCACCGGCGTCTTCCGGCTCCTTGGGCTCCCGCTGCTCGCTTAATGGGTGGCCAGGGGATGTCATCCTACCAGTTCTTCCTAAAAGTAATCCCTAACCCCACCCCCAGGCTTAGGAGGATGCTAGAAAGCAGTGGGACCAAGCAATGAGGCGAAAGGGCGGCAAGAGGAAGAGCTGCAAGTGAGCCTTGCAGTGCGGTGGTTCAACTGCAGTACTGCGGTCAAGACTCTACTTACAACCTGGGGTTCAGTCCCAGGTAGCCGGCTCAAGGTTGACCCAGCCTTCTATCCTTCCGAGGTCGGTAAAATGAGTACCCAGCTCGCTGGGGGGGGGGGGCAATGTGTAGCCTGCGTAATTAACTTGTAAACCGCCCAGAGAGTGCTTGAAGCGCTATGGGGCGGTAAATAAGCAGCACGCTTTGCTTTTGCTTCACAACACAGAGTTAGACTGTGGAATTCACAGCCACCAGATATTTGGCTGCAGACATGAATGGCTTTAAAGGGGAATGAGACACTTTTATGGGGTGGGGGAAGGCAATTGGTGGTCTCGAGTTATGATGGGTGAGTAGCATTTCCAGCATCAAAGGCACGAGTGGTCCTCAGTGCCAGTTGTTGGACAGCACAAGTGTGTATGTGTGTCTGCATGTATGTACGTGTGTATACACACACACACATATACACATATACATAGACATAGACAAAGACTTAAAAAATTATATTAAAAAGTATATATACTTCTGACTAGGGGGAGGATTTCTATGACATGTCATATTTTTTCTGCAGCCCATGTTTGAACCTAGTGGGTTTGGACATGTTTATGAGTAATCTGGTGAGAAAGGCTCATAAACATGTTTAAACCTGCTTGTGGAGTCATCAAGTATAGGTTGCAGAGAAAGTGCGACATGTCATAGAAGTCCTTCCTCTATTTATGACTTTAGATTCGAAGGAACTTTTTAGACAATTCTAAAAGAGTTTAAAGGATTTCTTCCCACTGGAGGCCAGACTGGCCCCACTTTTGCTGTCCTTCTGCAAGCAGGCAAAGACCTTTCTCTTCAAGCAAGTTTTTCCTCAGTGACTGTTGGTCTGAAAGGGGTTTTTTAAGTGCGTTGTTGTGCTCTGTTGCTTTTAAATGTGTTTTTAGTATTGATTTCCTTTACCAGTTTTAATATAATACTCTTTTAAATGTATTCTTGAAGGCTTTCACGGCCGGGATCTGATGGCTGTTGTAGGTTTTTCAGGCTGTTTGGCTGTGTTCCGAAGAGAACGCCTGTCCTCTGAAGATGCCGGCCACAGAGACTGGCGAAACATTAGGAAGGAAAACCTCCGGAACATGGCCAAACAGCCCGAAAAACCTACAACAACCACTTTAAAATCTTTTCAAGTACCAACACTTACTGTTTTTAGCTTTTAAATGTTGTCTTTTCAACAATGTAAGTTGCCTTTGGTCTTTTTAAGGAGAAAGGTGGGGTAGGAATATATGATTTTTTAAAAAAATGAAATAATGAGTTATTGTGAAAAGCAGTTGATTTCCAAAGGAGATGAGCGAACGGGGGCAGGCCTCCTCTGAAAAGGGCTCAGATCGGAAGTTTTCTGTGAGAGTCCGAATCTGCTTTTAAAAAAATAACCCAGCGCAGATGATCAGAGACTAGTAAGGTAAAGGTTCCCCTTGACATTTAGTCCAGTCGTGTCCGACTCTAGGGCGCGGTGCTCATCCCCGTCTCCAAGCCGTAGAGCCAGCGTTTGTCCGAAGACAGTTTCCGTGGTCACGTGGCCAGCGTGACTAGACACGGAACGCCGTGACCTTCCCACTGTGGTGGTTCCTATTTATCTACTCGCATTTACATGCTTTCGAACTGCTAGGTTGGCAGGAGCTGGGGCTCACTCCGTCGCGTGGATTCGATCTTACGACGGCTGGTCTTCTGACCTTGCAGCCCAGAGGCTTCTGTGGTTTAACCCGCAGCGCCACCACGTCCCACGGATCAGAGACTATTATGTCACTAATCCCAGCTGAGAAAAGTCCCATTGATTCAACAGTCCAATGAGAAGGGAATGCTTAGGGAAATCCCACGGAGTCAACAAATCTGCTCCGTTTGAGGAGCAGCGATAGGGATAACTGGCTTTCTCGTTTCCATGTTTCTTCCAGTTTTTGCATCACCTCTTCAAGAGAGGCTGAACTCTGAAAACAAAGGAACTTTTAGGAATAAGTCAGGAGAGAAATCCCAGCAGGATCCGTGCTCATCGGGCAGCAAGCGGTGTAAAAGGGGGAAAGACAAAGGTGCATCTGGATGAGCCCCTTGCTGTCGTTGTTGTGTTACAGCAGTAGCGATTGAAGCAATGGTGTTATCTCGAACTTCCTGGAAGGTTTGTCATGGGAGTTTATGTTCTGCTATGGCAACACAACAGAGTGTCTTGCGGCACCTTGAGGGCTAGCAGCATCTTTTGTTTGGCACCAACGTTTCTGGACTGAAAAGTCCAGTTCTTTATGTCTATGGGCTGTAGCCATAGATTCATAGAATGATGGAGTTGGAAGGGGGCCTCTAAGGTCATCGAATCCAAACCCCCTTGCTCAAGGCAGGGATCCAAATCAAAGCAGATCCGACAGAGGGTGGTCCCATTTTCTCTTGAAGGCCTCCAGCGTTGGAGCGCTCAGTCCCTCCAGAGGAGAACATGGGCTCCATTGTTGTACTGCTCTAACAGTTAAGAAGTTCATACGTATTCAGCCGAAATCTGGCTTCCTGTCGCTTGAGTCCATTGTTGTGTGTCCTGTACTCTGGGTTGATCGAGAACAGATCCTGCCCCTCCTCTTGAAGTCTTTGAAAAGTGCTCTCCTCTCTCCCTTCCGACTTCTTTTCTCAAGGCTAAACATGCCCAGTTCTTTCAACCTTTCCTCATCAGGCTGGATTTCCAGCCCCCTGATCCTCCTCCTTGTCAGTAGTAGCCCTCCCTCTGAACTGGTTCCAATTGGTCAGCATCCTTCTTGAAGTGCGGTGTCCAGAACTGGACCCAGGACTCTAGATGAGGCCTCGCCCGTGCCAAATAGAAGGGGAATGAGCACCTCGCAAGATTTGGAGACTCTACCTCTGTTCATGCAGCCTAAAATAGCATTGGCCTTGTTTTGCACGCACCGGGAAGAGAAAACATCTGCCTTATAATTCAAAGAACCATCAAGATGGCTTATACTAGCCAAACTGATATTAAGAAACAGGGTGAAGGAAAACAGCCTCTAAAAATAGGTCCTGCTAATATATTAAACAACTGGTTTAATAAAATGCCACTTTATGGCTACCATTCTGTGGAGAACCCTGACAACCATGGGTGAGAGGCTTTTTATGAAGCAATACAAGTGTGGGTGGGTGGGTGGGGAGTCAGACCCCCTGCCTTTTGGATCTTAGAACTGGCCAAGTCTTCATGGGTGTGAGACCAAACAGGAGGGCATGGGCTGCTCATCAAGGATCCCAGGCAGGTTTAGGGATGCCCTGCTAAAGAACAGACCCTGTCGAAAAGAAACGTCTCTGGAACTCCCCACCACTAGAGGACACCGCAGAAGATGAGTAAACTGGAGCAGTGACAAAAGCCCCAGCTTCATACAGAGGCGGAAGTGACAAGTTCAGATACCCTCTTTCCCCGAAAATAAGACCTAACCTGAAAATAAGCCCTAGTAGGATTTTTCAGGATGCTCGTCATAGAAGCCCTACCCCCAAAATAAGCCCTAGTTCAGTGAAACCCCGCCCTCCACCCTTGGGCAGCAACCAGAAGAAGAGGACATGACTGTATCTGAATAAACGTAGATTGTTGTACATGAAAAAAATAAAACATCCCCTGAAAATAAGCCCTAATGCGTTTTTTGGAGCAAAAAATAATATAAGACCCTGTCTTCTTTTCGGGGAAACACGGTAGTTGGGTATGGATGAGAGCACTCAAGCCTTTGAGTCGCAGCCTCTGATACAAGAAAGGATGTCAACTGTGATCACAGCAGATCATATGAAGAGATCCCCTCCAGAGACACAGTGAGTGCATTTATAGCATTTAAGGTCATTGGGCAAAGCAAGGGGACCGTGGGTTGCCCCCTGGTTGTTGCTAATAACACTTTAAATCAAACTCCATTTGGCTAAGGCCTCTTTCTGGAGCTCGGGTACAACAGCTAGCGCAAGAAACAGGGAGACGGATCAGGTTCCTGATAAACCCCTGGATAAGACAGCCTCTCCATCGCAGCTCCAGAGAAAGGTCGGACTAGGCAATGGGGCTGAACCAAGGCGTTCTCTTTACTTATTCTTTATTTATCTATTAAAGTATTTCTAACACGGCCAACATCGACAGATCTCAGCGTGGAGCACAATCTATAAAACCTGTTAAAAGAACCCGGAACAATTCTCAAGGATTTTAAAACCATTTCGTCATTTCAAAAACACGGTAGAACAAGCTGACGTTTTAAAGGGAACAAAAGTTTGCATGCTGAAGACTGGGAATCGAAGCCTGGCTGAGGTTTTTGCCTGTCTCTCGGGACGTCAAGGGGCCTGTGGAGATGGGTGCAAGCAAAGGGTCACCCTTGATCGCTCTTGAGGGCATGGCAAGCGAGGCTGGCCCTCCCGTTACAACCTGGCTGCCGAAAAGAATGGCATATTTGGAGAGGGGCACCCTTGCACAAGGCCGTCTTCCAAACCAGGAGGAGACAAACTCTGCAGAGAAGTTTTGGAAACTGGGGTTTTTGGATAAGAACCCCGTGGATGCCCTGCTGACAGTCTCTCTGCAGGCATGGGTGAACTGAGTCTGGCTCAGGGATGCTATAGTTCCCAACGCACGCTGAGTACCAGCCTGAGGGAAGGATCTCTCTTCAGATCAGCCAAAGAGAAGACTGGGCACCTGGCTGTATTCTAAGGCTAGAGGTGAGACGGTCCTTTAAATTCCCCCAAGCAGCAACAAACTCAGAAGAAATGAGTTGACTGTAATATTGAGGAGAGACATAGCACAAGCAGTCACGGACTCTAATGTGAAATCTGGATTAAAAAAATATCGATCAGGCTGTCAGCAATAACCGTCATCCAAGTTGACGCCCCAAGTACAGAAGCCGAAGAAGAAACTGGAAACTTTTATGCAGGTGTCCAGAAAGAAATGGGTCACACACCAAAACAGGGTTAACCGATAATCACAGGTGACTTGAATGCAAAAGTAGGAAATAAAAACAGAACTAAACTTCCCTGGAGAAGCCAAAAATGTGTTTATGTTTCAGCCAGGCAAACAAACTTTCTTCAACTGAACAGGCAACTGAATAGACCATAAATTTATGGGGTCGCCATAAGTGGGAGGTGCCTTGGCACCACATTCTCCCTGAGTCAGGTAAGGGAGCAGGCTTTGGCACTCCGACAACAAAGTTAGAGGCTCAGTTTAGCCCAGAACCATGCTAAAACAACATAAAACAACAAAGAGTAGACCTTTGGTCTAGATGGGCGGGATAGAAATCTAATAAATAAATAAATAAATAAATCTATGGGTCAGACAGTTAGCACGTAGTTCAAAGTGGTGCTCCCAGGTATTTAAAAAAAAAGTCTGTTTGTCATAAATAGCAGGTGCTTCCACCCTCCTACAGTTATGTTGTGGTTGGTCACTGAATTGCTCAGTCAGGAACATATTGCTGGTGGAATAATATTGTGGGAGCCAAAAAACACACACCTCGGGCTAATTCCAGATCATACACATTTCCTTGGTGCTGCCCTACTTCCAGGGAGAGTTTGTTTATTCTTGCGAGCTGCCTCTGGCTCTCTGGAGCCTTTGTCTGATGCTTGATCCTCATTGGCTGGTACAGGATTCCTGCTGCCACTGAGTCGTGTTGAGATTTTACTCAGCACCCCAGGGACTATCAGCTTGAACTCACAGAGAATACAAGGCCAGCTCTGTAGGGGTGGCCTGCCAGTCCCCCAGGTGCAGCTGTCATTCCGAGGCAGAAGGTGGGAATGTGGGCCAGCTAGGCCTTATAAGACCAATTTCCACCTGTCTTTTTCCTTTTCATTGTGATGATGGGGAAGATGGGATGTGCAGCGATCCGAGAAGGTGTTGCCTTGTTCTCTCCAACCAGAGCCAGAACCAAATGTTCCCGTCTGGGATGCTGGCTCTCATAGGGAGCTGCTGTTACCTGTCTTGCTCTCCGGGTGCCTTGGGGAACTCAGACATTTTCTGAGATGCCCCTGTGAGGGGATCTTTGAACTACGGACACCATGTGTCTTGAAACCGACAGGATGCCCTGAATGATCTTTAAAAGAGAGCCATGCGTGAGGCGGATGGGGCTGCAAGCATTGAAACTGGGCTTGAGAACTGTTGCCTTAAGAAACTTCAAACGTAACCGTGCCGTGGGAGACGCGAAGTAAACACGTAAATAAAACATGTCAGCTTCAGAAGCAGAGTGGGAGAACATGAACTCAAAGGAAGCAAACTCACAAGGCTGAGAGGGTTTGGGGGATTTGAGCCACTGTTGCAAGACTCAGACAGCTAGAAAGGACTGGGTTCAAATTCCGGGAGGTAGCGGAGATTGTTGCAAAGATAACGAAGGGGGAGGGATAGACAGGATCCTTTCCTAAGCCAGGGACCTGCAAAAGAAAAGAAGAGGAAACCGATGAGGGAGCTGTCAAGGCACGGAGAAAACAGTCCCAAACACAGTTTTAGAGGTGGTAGAAATCATCTGCCTATCATCCTAACTAGGCCTCTCACTCAGAACCAAGAATTTAGGTGAGAAAGGGAAGCAGCTAACAGGATTCTCCGGCTGAACCTTGGATTTTCAAGGAATCCAGCCCAAGGAGGCTCCCGTCTGTTGGTGAATGACCAGGAAGACAGCAGGCTGCAGGCAGAGATGGAGAAGGCCAGCAGGCCCACACTTGGAGGGAAGAGAGGAGGGCAATCTAGGGCCTCTTGCCGTGGTTTGGGGGAGAGAGGGCACCCCGTTGCCAGGCTGCTCAGCTTGCCTCCACCGACTGGGTCCAGCCAGAGACTCTTGGGAGCCTTGGCCGTCTGGCTGACCAAACCATCCATGTGGCCCTGCTCGGCCAAGGAACAGCTCAATATTAGCAAACAGGAGCATATATTGCAATGTACATCCAACGCTAGTTATCTTAGGCCATGGTCACACCAATGAAATGTTTTTCCCGTTCTCCCTCTTGGATTCCGCAATTTAAATTTGCAGCCACACGACGCACAGCCACGCGCGAATCATTTACCCAGCAAGCGTGCTAACTGCGCACCATTTCTCGCTTGGCCAGAGGCTTCGACTTTTTTGTTGTTGTGGATCTTTTTTTTTAAAAAAAATGTTGTGTCAATGCATCCGTTAACTTCTGTCAAACGGTCTCAACAAGAAGCTCTCGGCTCTTATTGAATTGGAAGGAAATGACTCGGCAACCCAAAACCACATTGGGACTCACCTCCTGGAATAAATACCACATGACCTCAAAGCACAACAGGAACGTGATTAAAAGTTGCCTAACCACAGGGGGACATTTCGCGGGTGCAACCATGGCCACACAGATTATCATATATATTCAGGAATAGCATCCATACCTAATATTTCACTGTCTACAGCCAGGGAATGGACTTCACTGAATGGTTTGAGCTGGAATTCTATTTCCTGCGATTTTCCATATTCTACAGTATGCTTGCTGAAGAAACTCACCAGTAAAGTCTCATTTCTCCCACTTTCTGGTTACTGTTTCTGAAACGGCAGCTTCCATGGCAGCCTCCCTTTCTCCAGACGGGCTCCCAGTTCAACCAGCATCTCTATGCAGTACAGTAGGACCCCCCTTATCCGTGGGATCAGTATCCACTGGTTCACTTACCGGCAGTCTGAAAACATTAAAACTAATAAATGAAAAATCTCAGAAATATATATATATTTTAAAGATGAAGTTACCAGAACTGGCCACTAGGGGAAGCCAGACACCATGCTATGTACGGATACCATCCTCTCTATGTAATCTGCGGTTTCAGCATCTTCTACGGGAGACCCTTGGAACAGATCCCCCGCAGATAAAGGGGTTCTACTCTACATGCACACATGCATGCACATGCATGCGCATGCGCGCACACACGCAGGTATGTGGAAAGGTCTCGTCGGAGATCGGACTTTGCCAGGGGTGTTGTGCAAATCCAACTATCTTGGTAACACCTGGTGATGTGATAAGAAGGGGAAAAATATTGATTGGTTTGGAGGTAGAGACCTCCTGGCGTAGGCACGGAAAAAATTTCCAAAATCCTCGCTGAGGTGATACCTTCAAAAACAGGCGGCAGCAGGGTTCAAGCTAGGAAGAAGACAGGCACCTCATGAGAGGAGATATTAAAGGTGGAGGTGAAGGCAGAGAGGCTGGATCTTCAATCATTCCTTTCGTTTTTTTAATTTAAATTATTGATATGTCGCCTTTGTCCCCACAGGGGACTCATCTTTTGCACATGGTTCCAGGATTTAACAGAAAACATGCATCCATCCACATACTTGGCTGGGGTTTTGCAGACCTTCTCAATGTCCTCCCTCGGTATTTCAGTCATCATCAGCCATTGTTCCAAGGCAGGGCCTCTGGAGGGGGTGTGGGGGGGGGGGTCACCGTTTCAATTAATGTTAGCATATTTAGCATAAGTCGCAAGCCAGCCAGCAAGGCAATTTGGCCTGCGTTGTTAGGATGTGATGTGCCACCGACGGCCTTCTGCATTACAGCAGCCCTAAGAATTAATGTCTAAGTGATTATTTATCGTTCACAGGTGCGCCTCATTAAACGTGCCGTTTTCGCGCTGGCCACGTGACCACGGAAACTGTCTTCGGACAAAACGCTGGCTCTACGGCTTGGAGACGGGGATGAGCACCGCACCCTAGAGTCGGACACGACTGGACTAAATGTCAAGGGGAACCTTTACCTTTACCTTTCGCAACAGCTTAGGGGTTTTCTTTAAAAACACGAACATTTTCTTAAAACCTCTTCAGCTGAAAAGAACTCTCAAGGTTAATAAGAAGACGTGGCAGATAATGGGACGAGCTCCCTCATGCTCGTGAGAAGCGCTTGTAAGGCTTCCAGGGGCCGGCACAGAGTGGATGCCTGAAGGCGCCAAGTGCTGCACACTGTTACGTGCGGCCTCTCTTACACACATACACCCAGGCCAGCCCAAGGAGGGTAACTTTGCTCTTCTCCATGTTTGCTTTCTGTGGATCCAGAGGTGTATGTGCTCTGATCCTGCCCCCGGGAAAAGAGCAAAGGCTGATGGGTCAACTGCGACACAGCATATGCTTTTGCAGACAGATATGGTCTACCTTCTTGCTTCTGGCACACGCCATCCCTTTACTTGAGGTTTTGCAGCATTACGATATGGCTTCCCCTTAAAGATCTAGCACAGTCTGGGGAGGAGGGTTGGCCTGTTTAGGAAAAAAAAGAAAGCAAAATACAACAGAGAATGTTCCCTTCCGTCAGAACCTGATGAGGATGCTTGACTCCCCCAGGTGTCCTATGGAGATTTATAGACCTCCCAGGCCAAGGACAGAATCCTATGATTCATCATAGCTGACATGATCCCAAGAAAGGGTTAATCCCAAAAAGAAATTAGACCCTCAGTGACCAGCACTTCCAATTCCATCTGGGCATCTCATTAGAAATGTCTTCATGGTTGCAATAATTCCAGGCAATTCCAAAACTTGTTCATTCTGTCCAAGTTCTATTTATTTACATCCTTTCTAGGTTCCAAACTTAAAAATAGCAAATCCAATTTTTTTTTTAAAAAAAATAGAAAATCAAAGACAGTCTTGCCGTTGTGAGGAAAACCCGTAGGAAGATAGGGTTAAAAAAATCTATAAATACTAAACTTAAGCTTTGGACAAATACTTAAGTCAGAAAAAAAATTTTCAACGGTAAGCTTACTGGTAGTGGTAACATCATCATCGTTATCAGCAGCAGCAATAACAAGAGTTTTGTACCGTCAAGTTGTTTTTAACTTACGGCAACCCTTTGCAAGGTTTTCTAGGTAGAAAGTACAGTACTCAGAAGTGGTTCCTCATTCCCATCTTCTGCCCAAGGTCACGCAGGCTGGCTCTACTTACAGGAAGCTCAGTGGGGGAACCCGAACTCTCAACCTCTGGCTCTGCAGCCAGAGACCTAAACCACTGAGCTTTATCCAGCCAGCTGTGTGTGCCATCAAGTCAATTGTGACTGGTTTTACTCAGGAGTGGCATTCTCTTTTCCTGGGGTTACTCTGGGACTGTGCAGCTTGCCCAAGGCCACACAGGCTGGCTCCACTCCCAGGAGGCACCAACCCACCCATTACGGGATGAAATAGCTTCCCTGATAGGGAAGTGTGCATGTGGGTCTGGTCTCTGGGTGTCTGTGTGAATTTCGTTGTATGGGTATACTATGTATATACTTACAATGACAATAAATTTCCTAGATGTCGAGCTGGATAAACGCATTGGCAAAGCAGCTACCATATTCTCTAGACTCACAAAGAGAGGATGGCTTAATAAGAAGCTGACGGCATATACCAAGATCCAGGTCTATAGAGCCTGTGTCCTGAGCACACTCCTGTACTGCAGTGAGTCCTGGACCCTTTGTGCACGGCAGGAGAGGAAGCTGAACACGTCCCATATGCGTTGCCTCCGATGCATTTTTGGTATCACCTGGCAGGACAAAGTTCCAAATAGAGTAGTCCTGGAATGAGCTGGAATTTTTAGCATGTATACATTACTGAAACAGCGACGTCTACGTTGGCTTGGGCATGTCGTGAGAATGGCTGATGGTCGGATTCCAAAAGATCTCCTGTGTGGAGAATGAATGCAGGGAAATCGCCCCAGAGGGAGACCACAGCTGCGATATGAGGAGATCTGCAAGCGGGATCTGAAGGCCTTAGGAATGGACCTCAACAGATGGGAAACCCTGACCTCTGAGCGTTCAGCCTGGAGGCAGGCGGTGCATCACGGCCTCTCCCAATTTGAAGAGACCCTTGTCCAGCAGGCCAAGGCAAAGAGGCAGTCCCGAAAGCAGCAAAATCAGGGAGCTGGACAGGGGACAGATTGTATTGGTCTTCAGTGTGGAAGGGATGGTCACTCTCGAATCGGCCTTCTCAGCTACACTAGACGCTGTTCCAAGTCCTCCATACAGAGCACGTTACCATCGTCTCTCGAGACTGAAGGACGCCTACAACGACAATAAATTTATTTGATTTGATTTTTTTTTTTTTTTGATACACCGAAAGGTACTGTGAGTGTGGCTTTAGCTGTTTCTGGAAACTTTCTTCCTAAGCTTGATTCTACTTACAAACAGGATGGTAACAGACACGCTTCGTGTTTACAAACGGCCAGGAGAAAATGGCCTCGGTAGCTGAGGAGCAGCTTGGAGGGTGGCTGGTGCAATCCGAAGGCGCTTAAGTCTGCACCAGTGCATGAGTGAAACACCTGGTGTTTGTGGTATTCGCTGCTGTCCAGGTGGGTAAAGGGGTCGGTGGGGGGCAGCGGTTCCACTCTCCAACCCAGCAGCCGGGATTTGTGTTCCTGAAATCCTTTATGCAAAGATGGAGTCACGGGTATGGGCTCCTGAGAAGGCGGGCAGGTGGAGCCAAGGGGCTTACCTGCCAGGTAGCGGAGGGTCGAGACCTCAGCTCTTCACAGCATCTGTTGTATCAGATCAGATCCAGGTCATCAATATTGCCAGTTGCTTTGATAAAACTGGTCCTGATGAAACTAGGTTTACAAATATCTTTTCTAAAAATCAGATCAACAAAGCCTCCTTCTGAACCCGTAATTGGGGGGGGGAGACTGCGAATGAGGACAACTTTGGAAATGGATTTCTCAGGGACCGTCTGTGGGTTTCCTGGGATATGTCTCCGGGTATTGCTTAACTGGGCAGTGATACGGGCAGCCCCTCAAGCCAGCCCAAGGTGGAAGGCCTGGAAAATGGTTTCCAGCACGGGGGGGGGGGGGAGGAAACCTGGCAAGAGCAGAGACGATGGAGAGGGTGTTTGATGGGAAGGAACAGGAAAGGCACCACGTTCTCTCCAGGAGAAATGGAGAAGGAGCTGCTTGTCCGGATTTGTAGCCTGTCGTCATTCACAACAATATTGACGAGGAAGAAGTGGTAACAAATTGGACTTGTAACCCATCGGTGTTTCTCCTGAGTGCCTTGCCATGTCTGCAAATACACTTAGAAATGAGTGTGGTTGTGTGAAGAGGAAGGAGGGCAGCTAAAACTTAGGAAGTTTTCTTTAAAAAGAAAATATCTACTGTTATAGTTTCAAGAAGGATACCCAGAGTGTGGTGCAGTGGATAGAGTGACAAACTAGGACTCAGGAGAACAGGGTTCGAATCCCCACTCAGCCATGGAAACTCACTGGGGGAGGTGTGGAACTGGTAAAACCACTCCTTAAATATCTCATTTGCCTGGAAAGCTCTATTAGGGTTGCTATAAGTTGGTTCCAACTTGATGGCACAGAATAACATCGTTTCAAGAGCTCTGAAAAAAACAGGGTATTTCTGTTAGAGTTTTTTAAAAGTAATGAGTTCCTGTACAGAAGGAAAAAATCAGGACGCAACCACATGGTTCTCAAAACAATACAAATGCTGGAACAGGTGATCTCTTTATTGGACCATTAAGGAAATAAAACAAAACACAAACGAGCGTTCGATGATAACTCATCTTCCTCAGGCTGTACACCAAGTTCTTGCGGGCGGCTCCAAAATTATATATTTATATTAAAGTCAGGAAAGTAAGAGTAAGTCCCTTCATCTCTACCTGTGGAGGACCCTTTGCTCGGGATTTATTTTATTTCGTTTATTCCCATTTCTGTACTGCCCCATGAGTGCTGCCACTCTCTGCCTTCGGTGCAACATTGCCCTGTGGCTATGACAGTCTGTGGGGGTGAGTTCCATGTTCTGTGGGGCTAGCTTAGGTGTAGTGGGGTTAGACTACATGATCTCTTGGCCCCTTGAACCACCACCTCTGTTCTTCTACCCAGCCAGCTGCTGTAACTGTACTTGGCTGGTAGCATAAGGGATGCCGCTTAGAGAGAAGTCCTGTTGGTGCCGTCCAGAGGACAGAAGAGAACAGAACCCCCAGCGCCTGCCCGGACTCTGGAAAGAGTGCTGAATCTTGTCTTATGCCATAATCAGAGCTCGGGAGACTTACTTGGTGGACTCTAACTTCCAGATCCAGTATCTTGCCAGGGAGTGGCTTTCTGGGAGCCAGGCTCTTTAAAATATAACTTTTCCCAAGCTCCGTGGGTGAGGTGCAGCTCCATCCACTGCCTGCCCAAATCCACGGGAACGTTCACACAGTCCTGGCGAGATCCTGAATCAAGCCCCTGTTTCCTGGTAAGCAAATGACATCCAGAACACCCAGCAGCCCAGAGGTTTTTAATTAAACTGCCCCTTTCTTCAGTTTCAGACACAACAGAAGGAATAATGCTTTCCCTTTATTTAGAAAATCAAACATGAAATGCAAGCTTTCATGAATAAAATTCACTTCCTCAGGCTTAGAAGTGGATTTTATTGTCGAAAGCTTGCGTTTCATGTTTGGCGTTTAGGAGTCTATATAAAGGTATCACCTCTTCTACTTCTGGATGCCTTAAAAATGGTAAACTGTGCTCCCCCAATTTGCTATGAAGGCCCCCAATATCTTTGAGGGTGTCTGTGGGCAGCAGTGGACAGGCCTCCGAGATCCAGGGGATCACAACGGTCGCCCCTCAGACGTGGCCGGCTCCCAATGAATCGAGCAGAACTCAATCACTTTAAACGAGACTAATCTTCCAAACGGGCTGTGCTGAATTCAGAATTTAAGACTTGGCTTTAGAACGAGAGTTTCATGTTGACAAGAGACAACTTAGGCTTGTAAGCCCGTCTCTTCATAACCGGGTATTAAATGCCACAGAGCATCGACAATCAAATCCTAATATTGATCCCCTGGTAATTGACGCATTTCTTATCATTTTAAATGGCAGGTCAGCCCGGGAAGTTTGGGCAGAAAGCAGCCTATAAATAGATGGTACGGATATCCCTGGATTTAGACGGAGAGGCTATGAGTGGAAAGGAGGCCCTCCCTGGGATTGTGATGCAGGCAGATATCGAAATATCTCTGTCCAGCCTCAACAGGTCACTTGCAAGCCAGCCTCCGACACCTTATACCAGCCCCTCTCGCACAATGCTTGGCAACGGCCTCAGGAACACAAGCCCCTCTTCCTATGACAGGTGCTCTGGGCTTTGGCCGATGTTCTCGCTCATGTCAGGAACCAGCCCCAGCTTGTTTTGTGGAGCTTATTTGAAACCCATTCAGAGTCCGAGCGGCAGATATTTCTGCTCTCTCCCCGCCCCTCCATCGCCCTCACCAGCTGCCTCTCTTGCGGCCAAGATGCTGCTGGCGTGGGGCGGACAATTCTCGGCCTGTCTGTGTTCCCATTTTCCAGAGGAAATCTGAGCTGCGCAGGCCAGAGCTTGCCAATAAAAAAGCGATAATTGCCAGCCGGAGCCTATATTTAGACCCTGAACAGGTGGTGAGGCCAGAAACAACAGGGAAGCTGTTGTGGGGAAGGGAGGCAGGCCTTTGTGTGTCCCAAACCTTCTGCTGTCCCTTGATGATGGAAAAGCAGAGGGCCAACGCTAGGCTGAAAAAAGTCTGTTTGCACTTGTAACTGTTCCTTGAATGGAACACCTTGCATTGCTGATTAGTACTTTGTACCCGGTAGCTATTAAGTTGTCCCTGTATCCCTGTGTGGCACTGCTGTTAGCAAGTACACGTGATCATACAGGAGGATGCTCTCTACCTCCCCCTAATGGCCAATTTTGACATTGCACCTCAAAAATATTTTACACAAATAGAGAGGGCGAAACAGAAGGATATTTTCTCTAGACACTTAGCAGCTGACATCCTGCAGTAAGCTGCCACTAGAGGAGGTCCATTGAATCAATGGGACTTAAGGAGGAGCTGACTCACCAAATACCCACTGATTTCATGGGCGCACTCTAGTAATGATATATAGCCAGTGTGGTGTCGTGAATAGACTAAGACTCTTGAGGCCTGGGTTTGAACCCCTGCTCAGCCATGGAAGCTCACTGTGGTTGTGGAGGTGGTAAAACCACTCCTTAAATATCTCACTTACATGGAAAGTGCCCTTACATACTAAATTGTGGAAATAACTGTGATATGCCAATTTGTTACTCCAAAAGGTAATGTTCTAACTTTTGAGCTGTAACTTAGGGAGTGACTAGGCAGCCAAACTGGAGTGGGCTGCATGAGTCTAAACAGGATTGCTTACGGTCACATAGAGGTGTGATATGCAGTTTGGTGTGGCCCTTACATCAAGTCAGGAAACGACATGGCACCTCAAGTGACTGTATTTGGCCTTTCCTCACTTTAAAGGAAGGAAGGAAGGAAGGAAGGAAGGAAGGAAGGAAGGAAGGAAGGAAGGAAGGAAGGAAGGAAGGAAGGAAGGAAGGAAGGAAGGAAGGAAGGAAGGAAGGAAGGAAGGAAGGAAGGAAGGAAGGAGCTGATGGATGGATGGATGGATGGAAGGAAGGAAGGAAGGAAGGAAGGAAGGAAGGAAGGAAGGAAGGAAGGAAGGAAGGAAGGAAGGAAGGAAGGAAGGAAGGAGCTGATGGATGGATGGATGGATGGATGGATGGATGGATGGATGGATGGAAGGAAGGAAGGAAGGAAGGAAGGAAGGAAGGAAGGAAGGAAGGAAGGAAGGAAGGAAGGAAGGAAGGAAGGAAGGAAGGAAGGAAGGAAGGAAGGAACACCTAGTCCTTTCCCATCTCCTCTGTGGGAAAGCAGTAGGAAACTTTCAATTTTCATATTTTTTTCCTAAGTGACATAGCACAACAGCGCTGCCTTACATGGGCTTTAAAAAAAAACCCTTTCTCTCTGCCTCCACAGAGGAGGAGAAGGAAGCTTTTTTCCCCCCCAAGATCATCAAGGGGCTTAAGGAGAAGGCTTAAGCCATTTGCTTTGGTTCAGTACCAGCAAGTAACAGAACCTAAACTGAGCACTCCACCACCACCACCCCAAACACACATAAAAACCCCCTCAGGTCCCTAAAAGGGACCCAAAAAGCAACAGGGTGGTTCATGGTGGCCCCTATGTCATAAAAGGAGAGGCGAACGCAGCTACTCCTTCATATGTAACCGGTTACGGATAATGATATGACTCTCAATTTGTTTCTTCCATGCAAGACTACCCAGAGGTGGCCAAAGTTACTTTATAAACTGTTTTCAAACAGGTAGCCATGACAGTCTGTTTCTGCGTGTATAACCAAATGCACACAGAGACACACGCTCCACAATGCCTTTGTTTTCATTTCCATTTTTTTATTTGTTTGTTTATTCAATTTATGTATATCCTGCCTTTCCACTAAAAAAAAGAGAAGCAAATGTTTTGGGAAAAGATACCACACAGTGTGGGTTGGGCAGCTGTGTTCCCCAACAAAATCCTCCGTCATTCCAAGTCCCCTTTTTGTGCAGACCTAACAACAGAATCAGAGATCGCTCACACGACAATAAAATCAGGAGCCTCGGCAATAAAATCTCTCCTTCTCCGTTCACCTTAATAACGTTGGCCTGCGCCTTGCCTAGAGGCCACGGGGAAGTAGCAAATCTTTCCGCTGTAGAATTTTTATTACAATGCAAACCTACACACACACACACAGACAGAGACACACAGACAGACACACACACACCCCAAAGCATCTTTGCACTGAATGGCAAGCGCGCGAGGGTGGAGACCTGCTGAAAAATATTTTGTGTTTACGTGTACCATGCCTAAGATGCCACTATCAGGGTGGTGAGGATCTCCGTCTTTGCGGCTGAAAAACAACGAAGTTACAGGTGACATCGTGCGAGCAACTTTTCTCCTTCGGCACATTCCTGTGGATTGTTGCCAGACAGAAATCTCGAGTATTGGATGGGTTTTAAAGCTGAGTGGTTTCCCCCAGGACAGTGCTTGAAAGATCGGGGTCTGACTCAGCGGCTATGATGTCAGAGAAGCTCCGGTGGCGCAGGAACGGGGATGCTGTTTCGTCAGATTGGCACAGGTGTGAGCCAAAAAGGGACTGGGTTGAGGGCGAGGGTTGATCGGCCTGCCGTGGCAAAGAGGGCAGCCGAAAGCGGCCAAGGGCTTCGGAAGAGAGGAAGGGGAGGCTCAAAAGAATGAGGCAAACAAGTGGTTCTGGGAGACACTCAACCATCGGCTGAGATGTTCCGATGCCACATCGCTGAGCCAAATTAGGGTGTGTTATAGCCAAAGTGTGTGTGTCTTTTTTTCAACAGACCATCTGGGTGTCTGCCTGTTTGCTAGCTCTCAAGATCACAAGGAGCTTCAATGGGCAGAGAGATCTGTAGTCATATAGAGGAGGGGCAGGATCTGTTCTCGGTCCTCCCAGAGTGCAGGACATGCAACCATGGGCTCAAGTTAAAGGAAGCCAGATTTCGGTTGAATATCAGGAAAAACTTCCTAACTGTTAGAGCAGTACAACAATGGAATCAATGACCTCGGGAGGTGGGCCCATGAAGGCAGACTGGTCCAGGTGCCTGATGGTTCCGATTTTGGAGGGTTCCCTAAAGGTGCTTGGGGTGCTTTCTCCTTCATCTGTCGGTGGTACTGCTGGAGCCCTGAGTGACCTGTGGAATATGAGAATAGTCGTTGACTCCATCACTCCCATCGGACCCTCCCCTACCGTTTTAGTGCTGGGTCGGCTCCTTGGTTTAACAGGGAGTTGGGCAAAACAAGACAGGAAGAGCAGTGGTTAGAGTGAATCCGACGACCAACCAGCTACCTCCATCTGGAAAGGGGTGCTGAAACCACAGGGGGTGCTAAGGAAGAGCCTGTCCCTTCTACCGCCGTGTCTGCACCAGTGGGGTTTTTCCGAGCCATACAAGGCCTCCTTCACGGGGTCACTGGGGTGGGCTGGGAGGGTTTGCTATGGGTTCGGCAGACAAAGTCTGTCACCCTCACTTTGATTTGGAGCAGGTTCCTGGAATGCAAGGTTGGCCAACGCTTGCCCTGTTAGTTGGGATTCTTCATTGCTTGTAGACCTTTGGGAGTTTGAACAGGGTGTGTGGGCTAGTGAGGGCTACCTCCTGTTTACTTCGTCTTTGCCCATTAATTTAATCTGCCATGATGGAGGTGGTAAAGGCTTCCTTCTTTACAGGAAGGAGCTGTCCTTTCCTGTCTGAAGGAAGCCGTTATAAAACCTCTGGTAAAGAAACCTGCCCTTGACTCAGAAGACCTGAGGTGAATTATAGGCCAGTCTTGAATCTACCACGTCTAGCTAAGGTAGCCAAGAAGCTAGTGGTGCCATGGCTGCAGGTGCTCCGGATGACACCAGTTACCTGGACCCACATCCGTTGGGCATTTGGCCCGGGTGCAGAACTTTTCATCACCTTGGTAGATGCCCTGCACAAGGGACTGGATAAGGGGAGCATGAGCTAGCTAGTCCTCCTGCTATTTCGAAGAGGTTAACAGTTTGTAGATTTCATGGGTTTTTCTGGTTTCTTAGGGCCCTGATTCTTTGCTTTTAATGGCTTCATGTCTGAATCTGCTTTTACTGTTGTGGTTATTATGGATTTCAAGCTGCCTCATGCACTTCCTAGTCTTGGGAAGGCGGGGCACTGGGAAGTATTTCTTCTTATTTCTAGCAGTAGCTAGGCACACAGCTGCAACCACAGACAAGGCGACAGATCAAGCAGTAGTGAAAAAAGTGGCACTAGGGGAGATCCTATTTGGTAGAGGATTTTGGGAACTGTTGTTCCCCAAAGCGACATTTCCAAATTCTGGCACAGAACCCTGGGGTGCAAGGGTTTATGTGAAACCTACTAAACCCAGTGTGTTGTAGGGGATAGAGTGACAGACTAGGATTCTGGAGAACAGGGTTCGAATCCCTGCTCAGCCAAGGAAACTCACCGGGGTGGTGGAGCTGGTAAAGCCACTCCTTAAATCACTCACTTACTTTCAAAGCCCTGTTAGGTTCGCTACGAGTCCGTTCCGACTTGATGGCAGGTAAGCAACAGCCAACTAGGCCTTGGAGGCGGTTTAGACTTTTTGAGACTGCCAGCTATGCTGAGTGGAGGCTTTGGGGGAACTGTAGTCCAAAAAAGTGCCACGTTTCCAAGCCCTGAAACCTACCCTCTTTTCAGCCCTCATCCTTTTGAGACACCAAACGTTCTAAGAAGAATGTGTGATTCATCTCAGACTGCAACGGCTCAGCCGAAAGCCACTGGGAGCATGGAATGTGTGGCTTGGTTGGAGGCAGGATTCGGGCTCCCTTGGAACCAAACAGGAGCCGTTCCCGTGGCGGTGCAATGCCATTGGATGGCTGTGGAAGCAGAAGCAATGACGGTTGTTGTTGTTTAGTCGTTTAGTCGTGTCCGACTCTTCGTGACCCCATGGACCAGAGCACGCCAGGCCCTCCTGTCTTCCACTGCCTCCCGGAGTTGGGTCAAATTCATGTTGGTCGCTTCGATGACCCTGTCCAGCCATCTCGTCCTCTGTCGTCCTCTTCTCCTCTTGCCTTCACACTTTCCCAACATCAGGGTCTTTTCCAGGGAGTCTTCTCTTCTCATGAGATGGCCAAAGAATTGGAGCCTCGGCTTCAGGATCTGTCCTTCCAGTGAGCACTCAGGGTTGATTTCCTGCAAAATGGATAGGTTTGTTCTCCTTGCAGTCCAGGGGACTCTCAATTACGGTACCCGGCTTTAAAAAGAGCTCCTTGACAGGAAGAGCGGTGAATGGAACTGGATTCCCTTGGATGATGGCAGGACCACCTGGCTAGCTGTATATCTCCTGTTTCAGCAGGGCTTTGGACTACTTAATCTCTGGTGCCCTTTCCCATTTTGCAATCCGATGGCCTGGTGAGTCAGCAATGGCCCTGGGCTTCCACGTCAGTAGAGTCATCTCGGCTTGGAAGGGGTGTTTTCTTTTAAGACTTTGGGGCTGGGGCTTCTCAGGTTCTGCATTCAGGCTAAGGAGAACGGCTTGGAGCAGAGAGGCTGAGTCACCAGAAGCGCTGGTCGAATCGCTCTGAGAGCCGAGCCGCCAAATGTTTAATTCACTCTTCCAAACCTGTGATGGAGAACCCGGTAGCTCTTTCCCTCCCCACTCTGCCTTCTGTCTTTATTTGCAATGGAGGGGGCTGCCGACCAGCGACAGGCCACCTCGTTTACATTGACGAGCTTCCTTTTTGACCCTCCGGCTGGTGATGGGGAAGGCCGTTCTCTGCCAGAACCCCACTCCATAGCGATAACTTCCATAACTTCCATAGCGATGTGCACTCTACCACCCAATGCCAGTCTCTTCTGGTTTTGCAAGTGAAGTGAAGGTTGGCCTGGTTATTACTTGGATGGTTAGACCATCTGGAAAGACCAAGGATCTCTAGGAAAAAGTCCTGCACAAAACCCCTGGGCAGCCATGGCTTCTGCCTAGAGTTGGCAGATCACGGACCAAAGGTCTGACACAAGGTAAGGCTTTAGATTTGCCTTTAGGAAATTAGATTTAGGAATGCAATGACACAGCGTCTTGCATTCCTTCCTGTGCTGCCAGTGTTGACCTTGCTAGGGCAGAGGGATCAACGGGTTGTTTAAAAGCACCTTCACGATGTTCAGTCTGCATCTACTGACAGCAGGCAGACGATTTGGAAACTGGGCTCTGCTGGGTACTGTAGGGTGTGTCTTTCAGGTTCTACCAAGGGTTCCTTCCTAGTTAGGAGAAGACAGTAGTGGACAACCTCCATGAAAGATCCCTGACTCACCACTATGGTTCTTCCATGAAAACGTGCAGGTTCAGGGAAGCATTGGGAGTCTTTCAAGGCTCACTCGCAGTTTCTGTAGAGCAGGAAAGCCAACCAAATGGGATGTTTCCTGACCTTTCTACTGATGTCCTTGGAATTCCTTTTCACAAATCTGTTTTTATGTTGCGCAGCCGTGGTCACACCAGCGAAATGTCCCCCTGTGGTTAGGCGACTTTTAATCACGCTCCTGTTGTGCTTTGAGGTCACATGGTATTTATTCCAGGAAGTGAGTCCCAATGTGGTTTTGGGTTGCCGAGTCATTTCCTTCCAACTCAATAAGTGCCGAGAGCTTCTTGTTGAGACCGTTTGACAGAAGATGCATTGACACAAACATCATGGAAAACATAATTATAAAAGTAAAAGCATTTTAAAAGGACATGCAGAGTGACAGTGGTTCAAAAAAGTTGCGATAAGATTGTTCACACATGCAGCAACACAATTTTTTTTAAAAGATCCGCAACAAAAAAAGTAGAAGCCTCCAGTTGAGCGAAAAATGATCTGCAGTTAGCATGCTCGCTGGAGAAATTATTTGCTCGTGGCTGTGTGTCATGTGGCTCCAAATTTAAATTGCAAAATTGAAGAGGGAAAACTGGAAAACATTTTGTTGGTGTGACCACGGGGGTTTCCCGCCATTAGTCAGCTTTTTGTGACGGGGAGGTGGGATAAACTTCGTAAATATAGTTGATAAACAAATAAAATTTAGGCTGCTGTTTCACATCTAGTGTACAGATTTTCTGCATCACACTGGGAGGATTATCCAACAGGGGAATTTCTCTATGCCTCCCTCTAAATGTGTTGATGACCAAGCTGTGGGCGATGAAACCTAAGGAGACATCTGAATTCTGCCGAATGCACATCCAGGTCCATCAAACCACAGGATGGCAGGAGAAAAACCCCAAGCACCAGGAAGAGAGTCTGGCTCCAGAGTATTTTTAGGCAGATCATGCCACTGGGGTTTTTTTTTGCCCAAGTAGGGGCATGCAAGCTCAGCACAGGGGAGAGGGGAATCTGCCACCCAAGGACCCCTCCGTCCAGGGGCAATGGGCTTGGGTGGGGAGGCAGCTGCTGAGACCAACGGGCTGCATGTTCTCCAGGAAAGCCAGCAGGATTTGTTAGGCAAAAAGTAGGATTCCGGGGTGGTGGATTGGGGGGGGGGGGAGCAAAGTGGAGCTTTGTTCGGTGTGAGAAATGGCTCCACATGACAGATGGCACCTCTGGAGGCACACACAGACTACGGTGCCCAGAATCCCCTAGCCAGCAGGACTGCTTAGTGGAGATTATGGAGATGGTCCTCAAAACATTCTCCCCCCATCACATTTATTCATTCATCCATTCATTCCTTCACTTTATTTATATCCCACCTTTCTTTTAATAAGGGCACTCAAGGAGGCTGGCAAAATATTGCAATGCTGGTGGCTGTTATTATCACCGCCACCACTACCGTTATCATCCTCATCCTCGTCATTGCTGTTGTTATCAGCATTAAATAGACCATGCGGGAGTTGACCTAATATTAGGGAAAACAGTCCGGGAAAATTCTTTGAATTAGAATTTGTCAGCACAAATCTAAAGCCTTTTCAAACCCAGCTTTTAAAAGAAAAACTAATTTCCTGGTGGTGGTGGTTGTTTTTAAAAAAGGTGTCTGGAGGTAGAAAACATTCTTAGCCACCGAGGATGATGCAGCTGTAGATCATTTCTTACAGGAACCCCAGCTGTAGAAAACATGTACTTCTGCTTTTAGCGCTTTAACCCAAAAAGTAAACATACCAAACCATGCCACGTTTCTAAAGCCTCCGAAGAAATTTCCTCAGCAGTGGCTTTTATCAGAGTGGCCGAGACAAGAAGGAAGTAATCCAGGCGGCCCGAAATCCATCCACCCACCCATGGGCTTCTCCTCCTGCCAGCCCCACTGAAACCGTTCGGCAAGAGCATCCTTAGTCTGGCCGCCCTGCCTGGATTTGGAGCCCATCTGTTGGAACAGGGCTCACACCATTCCTGTGAGGACAACAGACAAAGCCACCGTTTCACATATTGTCGACTCTTTGTGGTCCCCATGCCTCAGTGGGTGATGGGGGGGGGAAGGCCCCCCTCCCTTGGAGAAGAGCATCACGCAGCAAGGTGATAAATGACGCCGGAGCCTTTAAACAAACCGGGACCAGATGTTGCCTTAATCAAATCTCCATTTTGCTGCTTTTAACTATGTTACAAATTAAGGTCCGGTTTCTGGGGGCCTTGCAGGACACGGCGCGACAGATGCCTTGCGCCGAGAAAGTGCAGCTTGCACGTGACTTTCCGGCTTGGAAAGCCTCCTGGCCTTCAGCAGAACAAGCCCGTGGCAAAGGCTTCCAGCCTGAAGGGAAGGAGAGCAGCTGCTCAAAGGGAAGGAGGGGGAAGGAGGCAGGGGCGGGTGCCCTTGCACACACACACACACACACACACAATTCATTCCAGGGAGGCTAGTAGGGGAAGAAGGTCCTGCCTCAAATCCCAAAGGAGCGTCTTGCTGGGAAAAGCTACTCTGTTGGTTTACCCAGCCAGCCTGGCCAGCAAGTGATGCACAGTCCTTAACATCAGGATAGATCCAATGCTGATTACTTATATAAGCGATGTACATGATCCCTGATTGTTTGGGATCACAAGACGAAGGAGGGGGAGAGCCCAAACCAACGGTGGAACAGCAGACTGGAGGAAATAGCAGCAGCAGCCGCAGCAGCCAGAAGAACCTCATATCCCTGGCAGGTTTTCTGGGGAGTCCTTTCAGAACTAAAGTAATAACGTAATAATTATAATTGCTAAAATAAGAAATAAATTACTACTGCTGCTGCTCCTGCTACTACTATTACTACTGATGATGATGTGCTGTCAAGTCAATCCAGACTAATGGACACCCTTTTCAGGGCGTTCTAGTTAAAGAGCACTCAAAAGTGGATTCCCCTTCCCTTCTTCTGGGGGGTGCCCCGGGACCGCTGTGCCGCTTGCCCATAATGACACAGGCTGGCTCTACTCGCAGGAGGCCACAGCAGAGAATCAAACTCCCAACCTCTGGCTCTGCAGCCAGAGACCTAAAACACTGAGCTGTCCAGCAGTGCATTAATAATCCTGTGCCATCAAGTCAGTCCTGATTTATGGTGGCCCTTTTCAGGATTTTCCAGGTAGAGAATACTCAGAAGCGGTTGACCCTTCCCTTCCTCTAGAGGCACATCCTGGGACCACTGTGCAGTTGGCCCAAGGCCACCCAGGCTGGCTCTTCTCCCAAGAGGCACAATGGGGGAGTCAAACTCCCAACCTCTGGCTGTACAACCAGAGAGCTAAAAAACAAGCCTCCTGAAAACCTTGTTTTTCGTCTCGAAGGCAAAATGAGGAAGCTGGGGTGTGATTTTTGTTATTTGTTATCAGAACTCTCACTGGAAATGGTGAGACGAAGCTATGTCACAATCTTGACTGTGGATCACTTCCTGGCCTGTTGCGATCAGTGCTAGAAACCACAGGGATGGTGCAACATCAAGAGCTGTGCATGGACTTGTTTGCTTCTTTTGCAGCATGGCCAGCTGAAATAGACTGTAAGCAGGAAGTTCACATGTTGGCTTCACTTCGTCAGCATGGAGAGAAGTGAGACTGGGTGTTGCCATCCGAAAGAAACTTCTACAAGCTTTTTTTTTTTTCCCCAAAAAGAGAGAGAGAGAGAAAGGGGAACTTAATGAACTCAACATAGACATTGCTTGCTGTGCATCTCTGTCCCAGACGGATCGAAAGAGTCACATCCGGCCAAGACCTGAAAATGTGTCCTTCTCAGCAGCCACATGTCCTGTCTCTCCAGCACCAAGATAGGAAGCCGACAGGAGGCTGGGTGGCAAGAAAAAGCATCCTTGGGAGAAAGAGGACATGCAGAGCTTTGCAGGAGCAGCCCGAGTTAACAAGGGCTGGTGCGGAGACGGCAAAGCTCCATCCACCGTTGAAGGTTGCCGTTGAAACTGCAAACACCTCCTTTCAGGTGTTGTGACTTATTTATTGTTACAGACTAGTAATTAATCAATGCCCACGCTCCAAAGATCAAAGGTTCCATATTAAACATCATGGCTACCTCTTAGAAATGTACTCTCTTAGGGTCAAAATGAGATGCCATGGTTAGGGTGCCGTTTGAAGAAAAGAAAGACTTGAAACGTTTCCGCCACACAATCGCTTCAAGTTTGCATCGGAACAATCAGCGTGGAAAGGGAGGAATCCTAAAATAAAGCAAGTTAATTGGGTTGCTTTTAACAGTTATACTGATGCTTCTGACAATGAGTTCTCTGTAATATCGAGTTTGTCCTTAAAAATTCACAAGTCATGTACGTTTCAGAGAGATGCCATCTCTCCCTACCTGATCTTCTCTCTTTCACCATTCTGTCTATTTTTGTATCCATTCAGAAAGAACATGAAAGACTTGAGGGTTTGCGGCCTCTTGACCTCTTAATCCACTCTCTTCCATGCAGGACATAATGGGCTCAAGTGACAGGAAGCCAGGTTTCGGCTGAATATCAGGGAAAACATCTTAACTGTTAGAGCAGTACGACAAGGGAGCCCATGACCTCAAGGGGAGGTGGTGAGCGCTCCAACACAGGAGGCATTCAAGAGAAAATCGGAGAACCCTCTGTCAGATCTGCTTTGATTCATATTCCTGCCTTGAGCAGGGAGTTGGACTTGATGGCCTTAGAGGCCCCTTCCAACTCCATGATTCTATGATTCTTTGATCTCCTCATTGTGTCCACAGGTACATATGGATGGCCTATGATTAGATTAGGCATCCTTCAGTCTCGAGAGACTATGGTAACGTGCTCTGTATGGAGGACTTGGAACAGCGTCTAGTGTGGCTGAGAAGGCCAATTTGAGAGTGACCATCCCTTCCACACTGAAGACAAACACAATCTGTCCCCTGTCCAGATCCCTGGTTTTGCTGGTTTCGGGACTGCCTCGGCCTGCTGGACAAGAGTCTCTTCAAATTGGGAGAGGCCGTGATGCAACGCCTGCCTCCAGGCTGAACGCTCTGATGTCAGGGTTTCCCATCTGTTGAGGTCCATTCCTAAGGCCTTCAGATCCCGCTTGCAGATCTCCTTGTATCGCAGCTGTGGTCTCCCTCTGGGGCGCTTTCCCTGCACTAATTCTCCATACAGGAGATCTTTTGGAATCCAACCGTCAGCCATTCTCACGACATGCCCGAGCCAATGCAGACGTCACTGTTTCAGTAATGCATACATGCTAAAAATTCTTATGACCTATGGATGTGGCTATAAAGACTTTGGGGTGCTGATCTACCAGTATGATGATGAAATACTTAGGGTGTATGCAAAACTGATGACCCTCTAGCTTTACCAAACAGTTTGTTTGTTTATTCAAAATATTTTTACCCCACTTTTCTCCTTAAAAGGGCCCAACCCAGTTAACTATTGCAGAGTGCAAAAGACCCTGCTTCTTATTCACCTACTTTATACGTGTGTGAGAGAGATTTGATGGAGATTCCTATCACAGGTGCGTACACGTTGCCTGCTTTGAGGAAGAGAAAAATCCAAAATAAACTAGTAGATCTATGCCAAGGCAATGGCTCATTGACTATTTAGGTTTTGCCTCTCGTTAGAATTGATTGTTCCATTATTTAATATTAGTTTTCTTCTTCACTGACTCTGGTTTTTGCCCAATTATTTCCTGTAAAAATCATACAGTGGCTTTTGTGTTCTCTGCTTGATTGATACAAACCACTGGGGCAATGCCAACAAGTCCCTTATGTTGGAACCCCACTGGGTGAGTGTGGATCAAAAGGAAGATGGAATGTCAAGGCAAAACTCTGGATAGCTTTGGCTGACTGTCAGTAGCAGAATCTCTGGGTCTGGGGTTTACTCTTCAGCCCTTGTTTCCTCGGCCAATGCACTGCCCAGGACTCTGTCTCCTGAATTTCTGTTAATGTAGCACAGATCCGATGGCTGGACAAAGAGGTTGTTGTTGTTGTTGTTGTTGTTGTTCCAGGTTTCTTAGGGCTATCACAGATAAAACAACAGCAGGTCTATGACTGTCCTTCTTGGATAGAAAGGCAGGTGCCAGAGTACCCTTTCTTTTGGTGGAAAGGCTGTTAGAAAAATATACAGTGGGAACCCCATATCCACTGGGGATTGGTTCCAAGCCTCTGTGGATACTGAAAGACATGGATAATAGAGAACACGAGAGAGAGAGAGAGAGAGAGAGAGAGCATGGTGAGCAGGAAAAAAACACAGAAAAATTATTTTTCACATGCATTACCAGAACTGGCCACTAGAGGATGCGAGAGACCATGCTATGTATTCTTCACTAACAAGTACTGTATTCATAGCAAGGGTTCCCTGTAGTGACCAGTTCTGGTAATGCATGTGAAAATATATTTTTTTCTGAATTTTTTCTCTTAATATTTTTAATATTTTAAGACTGCAGATAAGAGAAACCACAGATAGGGGGAAAAGGTGGGAAATTCAAATTTGTAACTGTAGGTGGCGATGAGGCTGATTCTTTGTAGCTCTTTCGCCCCAGCAGTTAGAGAGTGTGCATCGGAGGAGGCTTGGGACTGCCTCCTTTTGCTTCTGAGTAAGCATGTGTGTGTGTGTGTTTGCACGGAGGCTTTGGGCTGCCTGGTAAGGTAAGGTGCTGTTTTCTGCTTTTTAAAAACTGTTCTGGGTGTTTTTGCAGCGTGGTTTTGAGCTGGGGGGGTTATGTTTCTGTGCTGTGATGGGTCTTGGGGGGTTTGTTGGTTGGTTGGTTTTTCCCCCCGCCCCTATTTCCGATGGGTCTTGGGGGGTTTGTTTGTTTGTTGACTCCCCCCCCCATTTCCGATGGGTCTTGGGGGGTTTGGTTGCTTATTGGAGTGTTTTTCCCCATTTCCGATGGGTCTTGGGGGGTTTGTTTGTTTGTTGACTTCCCCCCCATTTCCAATGGGTCTTGGGGGGGTTGGTTGCTTTTTTGGGGGGGTTCCCCATTTCCAATGGGTCTTGGGGGGTTTGGTTGCTTTTGGGGTTTTTCCCCCCCCATTTCCGATGGGTCCTGCATGCTTCCCTTGCTTTTTCCTTTGTTTTCTTTGCATTTCCAACCTGCCCCCTTTGTTCTCTGTGCATTTCCTATCTGCTCCGTTTGTTTTCTGTGCATTTCCAATGGGTCTTGCATGCTTGATTGCTTTTCTTCCCCCCCCCCCCCCCTTCGGCCGGAAGGGATTAATCGCGTTTCCAATGAGTCTTGCAGTGATTTTTTTTGGTGATTTTTTTCTTCGGCCGGAACGGATTAATTGCATTTCAATGCATTCCTATGGGAAATGGTGCTTCGACTTACAACCATTTTGAGTTACGTCCATCTTCTGGAACGGATTATGGTCGTAAGTCGAGGCACCACTGTACCTTCCTTTTAAGCCTAGAGACTGTACATCCCCATCATGGCTTGTCACCTGCGATGGACTTTTCCTCCAGAAATCTGTCCTATCCCCTTTTAAAGGCATCTACGCCAGATGCCATCCTCACATCCTGTGGCGAGGAGTTCCACAGACTAACCACACCTAGCTCAGCCTTGTCTACCTGACTAATGGGGCCTGCTTCTATGGTTTCAGGTGGAAGCACTGGAGGTTTTTCAGAAGAGGGTGGATGGGATGCTCTAGCTGTGGGTTTCCTGCACTGGCAGGCAGGTGGAGGAGATCACCCCCCAAAGTCCCCTCTAGCTCTAAAATGTTGTGATTCTATGATTCCCCAGCCCCACCTGGAGACCTTTTATACTGAAGGCAGTGGATCTACCCCTGAGCTATCCGTGGCCCACAAAGGTCCAAAGAAAGAGGGCAGTGGCTTTAGATCGGGAAGCACCACAAGGGAAAGGATTAGCCCGGCTCCCCAGCCACTGCAACCCCTCTGTGAAATGGGTCTAGACTGGATTCCATTGGATTCTCTTACCATCTCTTTCCTGCTCGGCTTCTGCAATAGTCCCATGAGCAACTGGGGAACCAGAGCGCTCTCATAAAAAGGGAGCTGATTTTCTCAGAGGAAGCATTTGTGCGCTGAGTTTTCTGGGTTTTTTCAGCCCTGGGGTGGGGGGACGCCCTGCCCAGTTGCTGCTGAGGGCTGTGTGTGTGTATCTGCTGCTGGCCGACTGCCCCGCTGGTCCTTCCTTGCTAGGGCTTGTTCCCTGTCCTTGGTCCTGAACCCATTCCCTTTTCTCTCTTGCCTCCCCTTTTCTGGATCACACTGAAACAAGGCTCTGGACTGCAGAACGACCTTATTCCCACCCTGGGGATGGAGGGACTCTCCCTCTGCCCTCCCTAGGTGTGGATGGGTTGACTTTTTAAATTGCTATTTCTTCCCCATTCACTTGGGGGAAACGCACACAACGCCCTCAAGCCTTTCCTACCAAATTTAGGAAGAATCAAGGGGATTGTGGAAAATTCTTCCAGAAATGGATCTGAGCCAAACTCTACCCCTTTGGCAGTGGCTGGGTTCTCCCGGGATGAAGAACATCCTCTTGCATCTGCTGGTGGCCAGGTTGTTAAAGACAAGGAGCCTGTCAGTGAAAAAGAGGTGGCAACCTTAAATCCACACCGCAAACAGTCGTGAGATGGACTATTCCGTGAGGGCTGCCTTCTGCCTTTCTTCCTACAAGCTCAAAGCAGCAGAAGGAGTTCTCCTCAAGCTTCTTTTCCCCCCACCTCACCACAACCTGTTAGCAGCAGGCCAGGCTGGACATGTGGGATTGCTCTGTTCCCAAGCTTTTTTGAGTCGCCACCCCCTTTTATAAGAGCCGAGTAACCTGCAAACCCCGCACCACCATGTTTGCATAAAAAGGCATTTTTCATGGGGTCAAGTCATCCCTTCTCAGAAAGCAGAGGCTTATTTCTCCCCCAAAGGGCCCGTTTCTCATACATACACAGACACGCTAACTTCAGTGTCCTGCTACGAAGAAAGGGGCGTGGTGGCACTGCGGGTTAAACCACAGAAGCCTCTGTGCTGCAAGGTCGGAAGACCAGCCGTCGTAAGATCGAATCTACGTGACGGAGTGAGCTCCCGTCGCTTGTCCCAGCTCCTGCCAACCTAGCAGTTCGAAAGCATGCCAATGCAAGTAGATAAATAGGTACAACCTTGGTGGGAAGGTAACGGCGTTCTGTGTCTAGTCGCGCTGGCCACGTGACCACGGAAGATTGTCTACGGACAAACGCTGGATCTATGGCTTGGAAACGGGGATGAGCACCGCACCCTAGAGTCGGACACGACTGGACAAATTGTCAAGGGGAACCTTTACCTTAAGAAGAAATTATTTAACAAGGGCTACAACACATGAGTGACCTGTGACCCCCGGAAGACACTGTGCTACCCCCTTGGGGGTCACGACCCCCCAGGTTGGAAAACACTGCTCTAAGGTCACCCACTGAGTCTCCCTCTGACTCAACTGAGATGTCAACCTTTATTTCCCAGGTCAGCTCCCTAACCACCACACCATACTGCCATTCCCACTGACATTCACAGCCAGAGTGCTAAGAACCAGGCACGCAAAGCCTGCTACGTGGACAGACACGTCTATCCATTTTGCCATCAACCACGTTCAATTTCTTTGAAACCTCAAGTTCCGTTCACTTGTATTGAGGAATAAATGGGTGAATTTCGGAAACTCGTGTCCGAAACACCAGCGAACAAGGAAATGAACCAACCAGACAAGACCTTCTCGCTCATGGCTATCTTCCCAGGTAGTTCCCTCTCTGGAACAAAATGACACCGGGTCTTCTCCTCATTGTGTGCATCCCGTGCTGAATTCAAGGATCTCTCGCTGATTCTCAGCAGCCCAGGCCTACTCAAATTATATTCAGCCAGGGAAGCTCCTCCGTTGATAGCGTTTCTCAGGTGGCGTGTATGATCAAAAGCCGTGCCTGTGTTGTGCTTTCCCAAGGAGCCCAGAAAAAACAGTTTATTATCAAGGCCTTGAGCATTCCAGGGTCCAAGAGGCATCTTTACTAAATAATTGTCATTTCTGCTGTCGTCTCGGTTATGGCAGGGGGGGAGAGGAGCAGGCAGCAGAGAGGATCCCTGGTGGCATATCTTCAGGAGAATATTCAATATTTCCTCTTTCACAGTGAGAGCACAAGGACGTCTACTCTGCCAACCCAAGTAGAAGAGGGTGGGAGGAGGGAGGAAAGAGAGTCCCTGTGATTGGAGAGGTCCAAGTCATCCTGACGTGCTACTTCGACCTATCCAGTCATAGCCCCCATAAGAGAGATGGTCCTTTGCCACACACTCGTCCACATGTCATAAAGACTCCATGTAGTCTGTACTTCATTTTATTCCATGTGTCTGAAGAAGTAGAGGTGATCCGTGAAAACTCACATTAAAATATAATAGTAAGTCTTTACGGTGCCACATTTTTGAAGAACTTGGCCAAGTTACCTTAAAAAAAAAACATAACAACTCCCAGGATTCCTACGAAGCAGCTGTGCTGTTGATTCTCACAGGACACTCTCTGGTACTCTTGAAAGTATCCCACAGGGAGGGTTGTGGTTGGAGGAATGGGGCGCTTCACCCCAAAAAATTGCAAAGAGAGAGAGAGACGTTTCTGGCCTCAGACTCTGGGCTGCTGGTAGGCCTGGGGCCACCCTTGGCGGGTCAAGCCAGCAGAGGATCTGCCATGACGCTTCCGTGGGTTCCCTCTCCGACATGCCCCTTTCTCCTTCGCGGCCCCACATGTCCCCCCCCCCAGGATCCCCACCTCTTGATGCTCCTTTCACATCCTCCAAAGCTTTCCTCAGAGACCAGCCCCTTTGCTAGGAAGCCTTTGGCACAAATGACACCCTGGCTAACCCCCCCCCCCCCATTTGAACTGAGGTCCTTCCTGTATCCAAGGACATGCTATGGTAAGATCCTGCCACAAGGCATGTGTGAAAAAGTGGGTGCCACACATGATAAGCTTCTCTATAGGGTCCTCTGAGGTCCCCCCACCCCACCAATATGCTGTCCAGGCAGGGGCTGATCCTCTTAAGCTCTGGAAAGCAACGCTGACCCAAGAGATGCTGCTGCCTGAAGTGGACCAGGGCATCCTCCCACGATCACCCTTCCTAGCAAAGGCGCAGAGCGCTAGCGAATGCCGGCCCAGTTATTTGGGCAGAGGAGCCAGAAAATCCTGTCCATGCCTCTCCTTCTCCGTGACCATCAGAGTAGGACACTGATAAAAGGAAATAAGCAGTCCTGTGGCCTCCAGCCTTCTCTCCACAGCTCTCCAACTCTTCCCCGCTTTCCTCGGTTTCTTACCCATTTATTTTATCTCGGGCCTGCTGCAGAGATTCCTCCTGTCCTCATTCGAAGAGGGAAACATCCTAGCTTCCTGCCTTTTAGGTGTGTTAAGATTTCTTGGTCTTTGCTCTTCCTCCTTCATACTTCTTTGCCGGTCACCCTCTCGTCTAAGAAATTCTTAGCATCCTGTAAGAAATCTCCATTCCCACTTTATTTCCTTCCCACTTTGTCTCCCCTTTTATTTCTAATAAAAGCCTGTGTGAAAGTCCCTGGTTTCCCTAGAATCAAGAAGACAGAGCCCTGCGGGACGCACCGATTCTCAACCTTCTTTTTCTTTTTGAATGGTGCTAAGGAAGCTGCTGGGGGCCATCTCTCCGCTGTGATTTCCGAGGGGGCCCCGATCCCAGCTGTGTGTGTTCGCCCCAACCCCAAGGCCATAACGCCATATCCTTTGAGGCTGTCCTTGATCGAAGTCCTGTGAACAGAGCTACGGCCCCTGCTTGTCCCGGGTGAATGGCAGGGCGAAAACCAGTGCGCCAGCTGCGCCCATCCCTGGCGAGGCCTGAGCTGGCCACGGGGAGACATGCCTTCCTGGCACCCTGGCTGGAGGACTGCAAGGCGCTCTACCCGGGGCTGCCCTTGGCAATGGTTCGGAAACTTCAGCAGGTCCAAACCGCCGCTGCCAGGTGCCATTCTCGGGGCTGCTTAACAAGGATCTGGTTTCCTCCTGGGTGGATTCCCCAGCACCAGGCAGAATTCCTTGTTTCCCTTTGCCCCCCACCTCCCCACACACACACACCCCCGTTGCAGCCGGTGGTTGGGCCTCCTCGCTGGGGGGATCGGAGCCCGCGGTCCTGGGAAAGCGAGCCTGCCGCCGGGTGCCTCGCTGAGCCCAGTGCGCTCTCGGGAGGCTGCCTCCAGTCCCCGCCGCCCCAGCGGCGGCAGAGAAGGGAGGGGAAGGGAGGGGAGGGGAGGGGGAGTCGGCGTTGCTCCGGGAGGTGGTGCTGAAGGGACAGCTCCCCTCCCTCTCTCTCCCCCGTCCCTCCCTCCTTGCCTGGCTGGCTGGCTGGCTGGCTGAGCCGGAGCCGCGGCGCTGCCCGCCTCCCCGCCCAGCCCCAGCCCAGCCCCAGCCCCAGCCCAGCTGCCAGGGGAGTCGGAGTCGCGGCAGCCGCCAGCAGCCGCCGCCGCCGCCGGAGCCGCCGCCGGAGCGGAGCAGCCATGAGCCAGGAGGAGGGCGCCGCCGCCGCCGCCGCCGCCGCCGCCTGGTCCGCCCGGTCCGCCCTCGCCTCCCGCCGCCGCCGCCGCCGCCGCCTCCGCGCCGGCTCCGCTCCTGCCGCCGAGGCGCCCGGGCGCGGTCGCAGTCGCGGTCGCGGGCGCGGTCGCGGCGGCCGCCCGGCCGAGCCATGAAGCGGCAGAACGTGCGGACGCTGGCGCTGATCCTCTGCACCTTCACCTACCTGCTGGTGGGCGCCGCCGTCTTCGACGCGCTCGAGTCCGAGGCCGAGACGGCCGAGCGGACCCGGCTGGAGCGGCGGCAGCTGGAGCTCAAGAGCAAGTACAACCTCTCCGAGGCCAACTACTGCGAGCTGGAGGGGGTGGTGCTCCGGCTCAAGCCCCACAAGGCCGGCGTCCAGTGGAAGTTCGCCGGCTCCTTCTACTTCGCCATCACCGTCATCACCACCATCGGTAAGAGCAGCGCCGCCGCCGCCGCCGCCGCGGGGCCTCCCGCTCCCCCTCCCCGCCTTCGAGGCCCCCCCCTCTCCATCCCTCTCGACCACCCCCAACCCACCCCCCAACCCAGCCCCACCTATCGGTGCCCGCCGGACTTCGCCCTCCCGGCCTCCTTCCCGCTTTCTTCTCTCGGTGCCTGTCTCGAACCATCGCCTCTAGTTTTCCAAAAAAAGTGGGGTGGGGGGGGGTGGTTCTCTGTCGGGGCTCCGAGAGGAGTTGGCGAGTTGTTTGCGCGCGCTCACACACACACACACACACACACACACACACACACACACACACACACACACACAAACCCAGAGTACGAAACGCTCCGGGCTGGGAGCACTGGGCGCAGAGCAGCCTCTCTCTCTCTCCCCCCCCCCAGTCCCCTCACTTTTCCTTTTAGCGTCCCTTCCCTCCTCCCCCCCCCCCCCCAATAGCTGGCGCTTTCTCGAGAGTTTGGACCACAAGCCCCATCACCCCTGGGCCTTGCTACTGGGGATGATGGGAGATGTACTCCAGCAGACCAGGAAAGCGCCACCTTTATGGGAGGCGAGTAAGGAAAGGGTGAAAGGCCCTGACCCTCTCGGTTCTCTCCCCCTGCCCCCCCCCCCGCCCCATTGCTCTGGCGCCTTCTTTTCCCTTTGGATGTGCCCCCCCCCCCAAGCGCGCATCTCGGAAAATGGGGTTTCCGCCTGGCCTTCCGCGGCGAAGGTGCGGGGAGGGCCGGCGGCCAAAGGCCCAGGCCACGCGCCGGGAAAGGGGGGAGACAAAGGGGGGCTCGGCAGCCCCCTTCCCCCCTCCCGTTCGGTAGTTGCTGGTTCTCCTGGAGGAGGAGGGTGAGGATGATGCGGAGCGGGCCCTTCTGCCGTATGTGTTTCTTTGCATATTTCATTGGGGGGCGATGGATTCTGGCTTTTTTCCTTGTTCTTTTATGGTGCTAGAAGGGAAATGAACGCGGGGTCTTTGTGTGTGTGTGTGTGTGTGTGTGTGTGTGTGTGTGTGTGTGTGTGTGTGTGTGTGTGTGTGTGTGAACTGCCGGCCCCCAAACTTCTCCGAAGGGCTGCCCCCTCGGTGGAGTCTCAGGATGGCTAGTTCGCCACCCTGGGGTTCCCGGCTCGGGGAGGGGGGGGAGCCCCACGGAATGCAGCCTCCCGGGTCTGCCAGCGCCCAGACTTGCGCTCCGGAGCTGCCATCGATCCTAAGAGACCAACCAACCGAGCGCCCCCCCTCCCCCCCGGGCTCGCGCAGGGGCTTTTCTTCCCCGGTCGCGCGCTTAGGATCCTGCCCTCCAAGTGCCGTTGCTGCCCGCCGCCTACTTTGGGCAAGTTGGGCCCGCGCGCCGGCCTCCTCGGGAGCCAGCGCCGCTCTCTTTCCGCGCGCGCCTTACGCCCGTGTCGAGCGTCCCGAGGGAGCGCGGCGGCGTAGCGGAGCGGGGCGCGCAGACTGCTCCGGCGCGGCTGCCCCAAGAGGTGCCTGGCGAGGCGGGGGAGGCGGGTGGGAGGGAGAAACACACACACACACACACACACACACAGAGAGAGAGAGAGAGAGAGAGAGAGAGAGAGAGAGAGAGAGAGTTTCCCAACAGGTGAATCAAGCGGAGGCGGCTCTTCTGGCGTCTGGCTGGGTCTGCAATGCGTAGGATGCCGGCGAACGTGTTGCTGGAAGGCAAGCAGGCTGGGCGGCCGGTCGGGGTTTCCCTGGGCGGAGAGGGGAATGGCTGGGGATTTTCCTTGCCTGCCTCTTCCGCGCCCAGAAAGTGCCTCCAGCTGCCCGCCCGCCCACCCGCGGACCCTCCCGAGGACCACGCGTGGGCGACCGCAGGAGATCCAGGGGCCACTGGCCTGGGGGTGGTGTGTGTGTGCGGCATGCGTGGCTTGCAGGCAGCCTTTGTCCCCCTACCAGCATCCCCGATCAAAGCGGCACACGCACGCACACGCACGCACACACACACACACACACACACACACACACACACACACACACACACCAGGGGAGGCTTATGCCACAGAGAACTGGTTGGCCTGTTAAGAGCGACAAGGTTCTTTGCTGGTTCTGCCTTTAGGGTTCTTCTGACCCACCGCCATGGGGGGAAGCAGCCAGGCTTCCTTAGGCAGCTGAGACACAGTGTGGCCCGCACGGAGGGCCCCCTTTATACTGGGCAGAGGGGTTTTGCCCCAGGACCACAGGTGGAGAGATTTGAACCCAGGCCTCTTGGGCCCAGAATTCCGCCTCCCATAGGGATTTACTAAGTTGGTTTCCCCCTTTTGTTTCCTGTTTCTTGTCTGTTTCGAAGCCCCCACCTCCCTGCATCTGTGTGAAGAACTGGTGAGTGTTGAATTGCCCCAAAGCTCATGAACAAAAGAGACCTTCTGTGGAAGGATGGGAAAAGAACATTATAAACAGGGATCTATGTATTACTTCTTAAAATGGCATCCCAGGATTGCTTTCTTGTATCCAAACAGAGAAGTCAAAGAAAGTCCACCATAAATGCAAGCACATCCTCGAAACAACTCTGGACATGAGATGCAACTTTGTTCCTTTTTTACCTTGGAGTAAACATGCACGGAACCAGATTAACACTGGCCGACAATCCCTCCCCACTTTCAGCTTTCTTAGTGGAGACCGAAAGAATAATATATTTTTTTCCTTTGACACTTTGGAAACCAAGAAGCCATACATCCCTGTTGAACCACACATTAAGCCAGCTGCAGATAGAGCGTTTTTAAGGACCAAAAAGTGGCGGTGGGGGAAGGGAATTGGATGCTGTTTGACGGGCAGAGGAAGAGATCAGTTTAAGCTCCTAACTCTCGCATGCAATCAGATTAATTCCTGATTTATGGGGCTGCTGCTATATAACAAGAGTGGAATTCTGGCCAACAACCCTGGGAGGCCGGGAGGCCTTGAAGCGGTTTGCAGCCGTTCCAAATGATTCTTCAAAACTCCAGCTTTTAAAAGCTCTTCTCTGCAGCCTCTCCCTTCTAAGACAGCATTTGCTCTCTGTGGCTGGGCCTTGTTTTTAAAATATTCCCTTGACTCTGGAATACTTGATTTTTTAAAAATGTGAAACCCTTTTTACAACTTCTCATGCCCATCACAACATTCTTACATGATAAGCTGCTGCTTAAATATATATATATATTTAAAATATTTTACCCTGCCTTTCTCCTTTAAAAGAACCCAAAGCAGCTTACATCATTAAGGGGCCATATAAAACAACTGTGAGAATACAAATGCTAAAAAGGATCAGACACTATACTAAAAAACATAAGCAACATCAAAACACTTTCAAAGCAGTAAGGTACAACAATCGATTAAAAAAAACCAAAATGACCAAACTACTCATAAAAACAATTAAAAAAAATACTAATAAGAAGGTTGGGCTCGGGAGCAGCACCAGGATAGCTCCTGTAAAGTTCCAACTGAAACTCAGTGCGGATTCAGTGCCCTACTCACATTAGAGCCCCCATTCATTTACTGGATGGATTAAGTTCGTTTCTCTCTTCCACCCCCTGAGCCTGACTTATCTTAGAGGGCTGTCGTGAAGATACTGTGGGTGGTGGACAGCCACGTACGCTGCCTTGAGCTTTTTGGAGGAAACCTGGGATTCAAATAATTAATTAACACATTATTCTTCCCTCCCCCCCCCCCCAAACTATGAAACACTGTTGTGGAGTTTGGTGTTCCAGTGATGCAAACAGATGCTCGTTCGCGTTGGCAAATCCCTCCTGTCGACCGTGTGACACCAATCATAAGTGATGGGGTTGTGTACACAGCTCTCCTCTGGATGTTTTCCAACTGAGGCATACGTTGGTTGCTGCTTTGCTCAGTTTATTATAATATTTGCCCTTTGCCAAAAGAGCTTTGGAAGGCCAAGGAGAAGAGCCACAGTGGCCGAACATTTATTTTGTAGATACAAAGTTCAATCGTAAAGTCATTTGATCCTGTTTTTATAGTTTTAATGCTCTTTACTGGTGGTCTTTGACATTACCTGTCTTGTTGGTGCTTGGTGGTAGTTTGCGTCCTGTTACCCTGGCTCCGAACCCCCATCCGTGGTTTCTGGAAAGGTAGAATATCAGCTCCGTACCAAACGTCAAACACAGGAGAGCCCAGCTTCTGTTCCTGACATCTCTGAAATAGATCAGGAACTTTGGAGATCAATTTTCAGCCGTCACCGGAGACCCTTGCTTGGACAAGTTACTTTTTTTCTTGATCAACAATACTGACCTCTCTGGCTGGGGGTTCTGGGAATTACACACACAAAAATGAACTTTTCCAAGCACTGCTGAATTCATTCCAAACAGTAGGCTGATCAATTGCTCTCTCTCTCTCTCTCTCTCTCTCTCTGTCTGTCTCTGTCTCTGTCTCTGTCTCTGTCTGTCTCTCTCTCTCTCTCTCTCTCACACACACACACACACACACACACACACACACACGGAGTCTAGTACTCTATTCCGCATCTTTGTAACTGCAGTTCCATCTTACCCATCGGATCCCCGCAACAGCTTCCACCACAGGAGCTGTGCATGCCTATAAATACTGAGTAGGATGCTGGCCACAGGGTTTTTTCCTTTTACTGCTAGGTGAGGGAAGGGAAGGGTTGTACTGTTGTCAACACATTCTGAGGGCAGCTCTTATGAATAATTTCCTCAACAGAAGAGACACACAGCAGGGTCCCTGTGACATTCTCCTGCCTGTGGCCCATTCCCAGAATCACAGACTCACTGGGAACCCTGGAGTTCATCTACTCCACTCCTGCTCAGGGAGGGGAAGATTGTGTTTGGTTTTTGCACAACTGCCTCTGCAATATTTGGGGAGCTCAGCAAGAAGGAACAGGAAATGCTCTTCCTTTACAGCTGACAGTTGCAAAGGAGGCCATGTTGATCCTTGCTGCTGATGCTTCAAAATCTGGGCATGTAAATTGGTCCAGTCATTTAATCCAGAAAAGCTGAGGGAGGCTGGATTTGCAACAAAATGTGAAGAGAGATGCAGAGAGAGAGAGAGAGAGAGAGAGAGAGATTAGGTGGAATTATTTATTGAGTTGGGGGGAGCGAAGGAAGAGGTCAAAGCTAACAAACAAGCAGTGAGGACAGTACATGACTGAGTCAAACCCAGAGCTTAACTTTCAAACAGAGAGCGCGCAAGGTTATGACCTCCCCCAGGGCTGATCCATATTTCACTTTTTCAACTCAAGGTCAGAAGTACCTGTGTTTAGAGCCATGCCTCTCATTGTGAAGAGGGCACTTTCATACACGCACCATGAGGCAACCCAACACAGCGATGGAGAGCAAAGAAGCAGAGTTAATCCTTCTTTCTAGAGCCTCGTGGCGCAGTGGTTAAACAGCTGTCCTGCAGCCCAAACTGTGCTCATGACCCGGGGTTCAATCCCAGGCAGCCGGCTCAAGGTTGACTCTGCCTTCTCTCCTTCTGAGGTCGGTGAAATGAGTCCCCAGCTCGCTGGGGGGGGGGGGGGCAATGTGTAGCCTCCATAATTAACTTGTAAACCGCCCAGAGAGTGCTTGAAGCACTATGGGGTGGTCTATAAGCAGCATGCTTTGCTTTTGCTTTTTTGCTTCTTTCCTGTCTTGGGATACTGGGGTCCGGTGGGATCTTCCAATGAAGCCATGAGAGCTGTCTATGAGAGCGAGGGACCTCGGATGGGCCACACCAGATGAGATTCGACAGGCCCAGAGGCAGACATTTTGAGCTGGGTGTCCTGTAAAGTTGAACGGAAAGTAGGCCTAATTCTTGGAAGGAAGGAAGGAAGGAAGGAAGGAAGGAAGGAAGGAAGGAAGGAAGGAAGGAAGGAAGGAAGGAAGGAAGGAAGGAAGGACGGAAGGACGGACGGACGGACGGACGGACGGACAGACAGACAGGAGGTCCGGCTGATGTAATTAACACCCTTCACCAGGAAATAGATAATGTGCCCAAGGGGCCAGAGTTTGGCCTCCCTTCCTTTGGACAGTGGCCAAGCAGATGTTTGAGGTGAACTGCCTTGGGCCTATCCATTCTGCCCCAGCAGCAGTGAACCAGATGCCTCACCACAACCTTATCAGGAACCCCACAAGCAGAGCTGATCTTGGGAGAGCGAAATGTCTGCTCTGGGATTTCATCTGAAATTTGTGGTGGCTTTTCAAGGGGATGGACCTATTTGGGGGATAGGGTTCAGCACCTCGGAGAACTCCATTAAAGTTCAGACTGAAACCCAGGACGGACCAGAGTCTTCCGAGGCTGTTTGTTCCTCTTGCATTTGGTGTTCAGAGGAAGCTAAAGGGCTCTGGGAGTGGAAGCAGTCCATCGTTTATCACGGACAGGTCACTTCCTCCTCCTCCTCCCCCACCTCCATAACATTTGCACAATGCCTCTTAAAACAACGTAAGTGTTGTTTGGGGGCAAAAGGCATCCTTCTCAATGCCATGAGAAGCCATCATGAATGGAAGGGCCCTCAGTTCACCGTCATGATGAGAGTCTTCCTTGCAGAAGTTCCCAGATTCAGCCTCCCTCACATTCTGCAGTCATGAGAACTGTTGTGCGGGAAGGGACCTCAAAGGTCATCTAGTCCAGCTCTCTGCCAAGGCAAAACAAAAACAAAAACCCTCCCTGACACATCCTGTTGAAAGGATGGAAATGTCAAGGTTGAAATTCTGTATGAATAAACTGTTAAAATGATTACGGGTGGGGAGGGGGGTTACAAGAAATGTAACCCTCAACACCATCCTGTGCACAGAATGTACATTATCTCCGGCATCCCCACTCTGGCGCCTGGCCTTGACCACCCAGCGCCACTCTGCCGCCCACTCAGAATGACCCTTGGCTCGGCCGGTGGAGCCGGCCATGCTTGTGTATCTCCCCAAGAATTTCCTGATCCAATTCTTTTGAGTGTCGAGGGAATCTCAAAATGTCCGCCACTGAACGTCCAACAACATCTCGGTGTCTATTTTTGAGGCATGCGGCCCAGAACAGTGACCTGGACTGTCAAGGACGTTGATGTCCCTCAATATGTCACACAGATCTTCCTTGGTGTTCTGGGCCAGGAATGCTTGATGGGCTGGGAAGAGATTTCAACACAGGCTCACGAGGATTTGTCAGGTTGCATCCTCCTTAGAATTTGCTTTGTATGTTTCTAGACCTCATGCACTGAAAGGCTCTGATTCCACCCAAACGAAGCTTCCACACTTCAGGGAGCATGCCTTGTCCTTTCTTCCCTTGAGGCTAGCATGCATGCTCTGGACCAGTGGTCTCCAACCTTTTTATAGGTTACATTCCACCCATCGTTCTCTCAAGGAACCAGATTCCCACCATGAGAACAGCTAAACATTCACTTTCACCCCAAGCAAGCTGTCTACATGTTTACAGGAATTACAGGTTTATAGGGTAGCACTTTTCAAATCCTTGAAAGATAGTCACACAGAGGAGAGGCAGGATCTGTTCTCAGTCATCCCAGAGTGCAGGAAATGTAATAATAGGCTCAAGCTACAGGAAGCCAGATCTCGGCTGAATATCAGGAAAAACTTTCTAACAGTTAGAGCAGTACAACAATGGAACCGATGACTTCGGGAGGTGGTGAGCGCTTCAACGATGGAGGCCTTCAAGAGAAAGTGGGACAACTGTCCGATCTGCTTTGATTTGGATTCTTGCCTTGAGCAGGGGGTTGGACCCGATGGCCTTGGGGCCCCCTTCCGACTCCATGATTCTCTTCTATGATTCCTTTACCACATTTATAATTTATGCAGGGTTGGTGGGAAGGGGGAACAAGAGGTTAGGAGACACCCTAAATGTCCAGAGCTACTCTTAAAACGATGGCAATTCACAGATGGAGGATCCGTTGAGGGAAGATGAGAAGGGAATGACACGACACCTTTGCAGCAGGACATAGAGACTGAACTCTTAGTGCCGCTTGTTAAAACCTTGTATTCTGCTTAGATTATTTCGTACCACGTTCCGGTGATGGAGAACCAGCATTCTAGAACCTAGTCTCATGAACCATGCTGGCTAGTTGGGGTTCCTAGAAACTGAAGTCCAAAATATTGGATAATTCCTCATTCTTGTTCTAGAAACCCTATTTATCAGCTGGTCTCCTTAGATCCTTGTATCCTACCCTTCTGCCAGGGAACAGCACACATTCACAAGGCGCTTCTAGGTCCAACATTTGGCTGTAGAAGCTGCCTTTGTGGATTTTCTCAAGTTCCTAGACCTCATGACTATCAAGGTATGCTTGAGGGCCTGTGGACAATGGTTGCTGAAATGAAAACCTTGGAGGGGGGGGGTGATTTCTGGGTGGGTGTGTTTAGTTTCCACAGCTTTGCATGGCTCATCATGACCCTTCCTGCTCTGTGAGGAGCAGATTAAATTTATGTGCAGTTAAGAGGCAGATAATGCAAATGTCCGGTCTATTTCCGCAACTTCCAGAGGCTACAGAAATCCATTTCTTCTTGGTGTGGAATTTTGATGCTCCAGATGCAGTTTTAAAACAAACAAGATTTTCAACTCAGAGGACAGGCAGTTCTGTGCAACCGCATTGATGTAGAGGCCTCATGATGTGAGTGAGGATTCAGGCTTCCTTTGTGAGACCCCCTTGCGCTCTGCCAGCTCCCCCACCCAACCCCTTCTGGTCGAAAGACGCCAGAGGCAGCTCTGCAGGGCAGGGGAGGGGAGGGGGGGCTGCCTGGGCCACCTGATTTCTCTCCTCATTGCCAGTGATGTCTTTGGGCCTGTCGTGGCCATCACCTGCCCTCTGGGTGAGATTTGGCATTTCCCTGTTTTTGGTCTGCTTTGAAACGGACATTACATTTGGGAATGGACGTGCAAGGCAAGAGCCACGACAACAGTCGAAGCACTTGAGAAGCCTGAGCTTCAGCCTGTGAGTCATCCTTGAAACACAAGGTGCCTCGGGAGACGTCCACGGCCTGAGCGCAGGAGCGGGAAAATGATATTTTGGATTGTCATTCCCACAGTCCTTAAGAGTTTGCAAAGGGAAGACAAAGTGAACTGCTGGAGCCCTCATGGGCTTAGCTCTCTGGCTGCGAAGCCAGAAGTTGGGAGTTAGTTCCCCCACTGGGCCTCATTGAGAGGGGCTAGACTTGATGATCCATAAGGTCCCTTAGAGTTCTGCAGTTCAATGGTGGTGGTGGTTCAAAGTGGACATTAAGATTGGAAAAACGGGAATCCAGGCAGTCCCGAAAGTGACAGATTCCCCCACTCTTAAGGGGCAGCAGCATCTGCAAAATATTTGGAGGGGGGATCTCTGGTGGAGTAGGAAGGACCGTTACAAAGCGTGCAATAAGATGCTGGTATTGTAACCTTCAGAAACATTTATCCTAGGGCAAGTTAACATTCATTTTAAAATCCAAAACACAAAAATTAAAAATCTACACCTTTCCGTATGGGTAGGCAGCAAAACCCAAACTACTATGAGACAATGACTTAACCGTATTGCTTCAAAATATATGGCCAGAATCCTATTTGCTTGCAAAAAGGCAGTCAAAGAATGGTCGGGAGCTATTTTCCAGGCTGTTCCTCATGTCTTTGCTCCTTCGTGGCTGCACACTGGGTGACATGATGAGTTGCGCACTCAAGTGTACAACAGCCAGTCATGGGAAGCAAAAAAACAAAACAAACCCACAACCTTGCAAACACCTTAAGTGCACTGGGATATTGGTGTGTGAATTTTTTTTTTAATGCCTTAAAAGAGAAGAAATATTGTAATCTGGCATCTGAAAGATAGCAAAGGAGGTCTATGTTGGTGATGTAGTTCTGAATGCGGTCTTCTTTCTTGCCACCTGCTGGATAGCTCAGTGGGTTAGCTCTCTGGCTGTGCAACCAGAGGGTTGGGAGTTCAATCTCCCCTTGGAGCCTTTTTTTTTTTTAAGATTTTGAAAAAAAAAAGACCTTTATTGACAAACTTTAAAACCATGGCCCCCCCACCCCCCAAAAAAAAGGCAGGGAGGGGGAGAGAACTTTATAAAGAAATCTGAATTCTAGCTGGGCCCAAAGAAGCTTACATTCAGGTATTGTTGAGAAGCTTAACAGAGCATTCACTACCAAAGGGAACTTGAATCAGCAGCCAAAAAAAAAAGGTTTTTCGGCAGCCACACGTTGCCCCCTATGATGCACCCTGTCTGAGAAAGCAGGCCACTCCCCTGTTTTGCCTGACTAGGTGCTCAGATTCCCATCCTTGTATTTATGATTTTCCACTGTTGTGACAAAGGCCGGAGTCAATGAACCATAGGATCTCTTCCAGCCCTGTAGTTCTAAGATTATCATTAATCTCTGAGATTAAGGTCACAGCGTGGAGACATCTTTAGTGTCTGGGAAGGTCACTATGAGTACAAGACCTCCTCAAGGTCCCTAACGTGATTTAAAGGTCAAAAGCAGCACCTAGAAAGCTGGGCACAAGGGTAAAGCAATGGCCAGGGTAGGTCTCTCGCCCACCTGGCAAGGTATGTTCCCAGGTGGCCATCCCAGTCTTGTCCCTCCCACGGCACCACCACCTCTGCCAGTGGTTGTCCTCCTTCATTCTGGCTGCGTGTCCAACAGCGGAAAGGAAGATGGCCGCTTGGTCTGGCCCAACCTTTCATGGCCCAACATGCCGGTGGCACCGACGAACTACAATACCATCTCTGGGCTTCCAGGGCAGAAACAGGCCATCGGGCACCCGCTGTGCCAAGATGCCGTGTTTTGAATCAACTTGCCAACGTTCCGATGACCCGTCACTTAGCCAAAGCCAACCCCTTGTGGAGTCGCAAAACCTGATGGGAGGAAGAAGGCACATCTTCTTGGGCCTCTCAAAAGGGGTAGACTCTTCTCTGGCTCTTCCTTCCAAATGGCTCAGGTGGGTTTTTTTCCACTGGCCTCCCCCTCCCAACTCCGGATCCGGTCAAGGCCGCCTCTTCTCCGACCCTTCGCCAGCTGCTGCTGTCCTTCGGGGTTCCAACAGCGTTTCTTTGTTGGCTGTCGTTGTTGTTAACGGCGATTGGGTTTTATGGCCAAGAGCTCTTTAATGGTTTCCTTGTAAGTCCCCTCCATGCGACCGGCTGCCTGGCATAAATAAATAAATAGCCACAAGTTCATTCATGAGATGACAAGTAAGACTGAAGTGCAGCGATAGGTGGGTGGGGGGATAGGATCACTCCTTAGCCCCCACCCCCCCAAAGGGCACAAAGTGGGCATCTACTTGGGCCAGAGGATAAAATTGCTTCCTGAGATCCTGCCCTCCCCACAAGACCAGAGTTCTCTCTCACCACCCCACCCTCCTCAACTGGCATGTAAACCCCCCAGGCTGTGAGCACCCGTGAGTCGGGTGGCCTTAGCGCTCCTGGGGCTTGCTGGAGACAGAGGAGAGGTGGCCTTTAAAGCGACAGCCGTCTTGGTAGGGAACAGCAAACACACAACCAAAATAAAACAAAACCTTGCCAAGAAGAAGGGAGAGCCACCAAGGCCCCTGTGAGGAATGGGGGCAATGAAAAATAATCAGGCCCAGAGGGATGTCAGGAAGGGGCTGTTCTTTCTGGCTGTCCTGGTTGGGGGCAGGCGGGCGGGCGACGGGGGGGGGGGCACACGTTGCTGAGTGTTTCCGAACAACTGAGCTGGCTGTCATCACAATTGGCAACGGCAGACGTCCTTGGCAGAGGAAATGCACACTGCCTCTCCCAAAATTCACACTCAGCCTTTGGAAGCATCACTGGTTGGAACTACGGCTCCCAGAACCCACCCGCTGGCATTTGGGCAGGGGGATGGTGGGAGATGAAGTCCTCCGAAGTGACTTTTTCCCAGGCTTTGTTTATGCTGCTGAGAAGCGGGGCAAAATTGGGTGCAAACCCCAATGCAGATGTTCATTGCCAAGCATCCGATCTGTTGTCACAAACCGTGTTGACCAATCGTGATTTATAGAAGTGCTGACTTACAGACAACAGGTGATTCACAGGGTCTGTTCCTTCACCGAGACAAGCAATATGATACTGGCCATTATCATCATCATCATTCTTGTTTGATGTTGGTTTCAGCTCCAGTTTGCTTTCTCTTGTTTCAATCACATGCAAGTCAATTTAAGGAGATACCTTGCAGGAAATGTCTTACAGAGGTGATAAACGGAGGGACTTAAGAGGAGTTGCAATCAGAAAATGGACAGATTTATTTCCATTAGAAAGGCTAACAAAAATAGAAATCAGTCAGTCTTCTAAGTGCAACGGTTTTTATTTCTGTCTTTGCTGTACAATGCACTACACTGCAGTACTCTCTAAAATGGGGCTAGATTGGCGGCCTGCATTTTATTTTCAAACAAGTCATGTACAGTGGATTTCCTGTCTCTGTCCCCCTCTTTCCCCCTCTCTGTCTCTCACTCATCAGTCACTCACCTACACCTATCAGCCTCTGAATGGCAACAGATCGAGTTTCCACAGGCATCTGTTTCAATATTGACAAAAGGTTGCATCAATTAATGGCCTTGTGCGTTCTAGGAAACGCATGGATGGCTCGTAATTACACTGCCTCACGGGTTTGGTAGTCTTACAAAACAGTTCCACATCCCCGCCTCGTATACAGGAATCCTGAGTTGCTCAGCTCCAGGAAAACTAAATTATCTTGAACATAAAGATGGGACGAGGGAAAACCTGGAACGTAACGACAGAAGGGAGTGAGAGCCAAAGTCTGTCTCAGGGAGAGTCATCCATAGATCCCTTGGCGATCCAGAGGTATGGTTCAGGCAGACCTTTGTGACAAGAGACCCATCAGACTTGCCAGTGAAGCCCACGCTTGCTCTCCAGGGACCAATCGCAAAAGGAAGCAAGCTAATTTGCAAATGACAGGAGACGTGAAAAACTCCGGCCCTGACGACCAACCTACGTTGGACCAGTGCAGCGGTTTGGATGCTAACAGGCAGTGAGTCTCCAACCTGTTGCGAACCAGCACCATCTAAATAAAACGCCAGGGAGGGGTGGTGGTGGTGGGGAAGCAAGAGAGGAACTGAACTTGATTTTTGTCAGTCTTCAATAAGAGTCTTCTCTGTGCTTTCCAATCACAAGACGTGCAAGAGGGAGGGAATGGCACGAAGTTACTTGAGATGGACATTCAGGCAGCTCTTGATTCTTCTGCTTTTCTTTAGCAAAATCATGGAAAAGCTGTTGTGATTGTTTTGATGGGTTGTTGGACAAATCCAAGCCTGATCCTTCCTTCCAAGCCTTTTGTCTCGTTAATTTCAGAGCTCTTGTCTAGACTAAGCCTCTTTTTGCTTTCCTTGTTAATCTGTTTATTTGAGTCGTAATCTGTCAATTGTGTGCTGCCTCTTAAGGTGCTAGAGAGCGACACTTCTGCTCCATCGCCACCTCCTTTAACCCACAGCTTCCAATCTGGGCTGGGCAAAAGTCTCACCAGCACTTTCCAACTGCAGCCGCTGAACCCACGGTGGTTGTGGCTCGGTGGAAATGTGGTGCTTATGGTGGCTTGTGTTTCGTCTCCACGCATGGCATAGGGAGCCAAATTCTGACATTCCTCTCCTGATTCTTCTCCAATCCAATTTCATTTTTCCTTCCTCTTTATTTTTGCTGTTCATTTGAGTCTGCCTGTGGTTCTTAGTGTAATTTTAGAAATCCTGTTATGAAACGGCAACAGCTCTATTGTCCCTCTTCTCCCCAAGACTATTTTGATGCAATGTTTTTTTTAACAAAACTGTCTTTTGATTTAAATTGCAGTCTTTGTCACTTAGTGAGCCTTCTCTGTATTTACTGAGTAGTCTTAATACTCAAACAACATGTATAAGTCACAGAGAGAAAAATCTGTGCACATATTAGCAAAGTTTGCATATTAAAGTAAATCTTAGAATAGATGATGCAAAGTTCCTTGGATCTATCTGTATGAAACGGCTTAGAAGGGTTGCAATGCCCCCCAAGTTTCATATATTTCATATAGTTATGTTTAAAAACAAACAAAGAACAAGTTATGTCTGTTTGCAAGAAAAAAAAAATCAAAGCTGGCTAGCACAAAAATCCCTGGACCGATTTGGCTGGAACTTGGCAAAAAATAATCCTCTCTGAGGTTTCCACTTATTCACAAAATTTCATGCATATCTATGGGTGGGGTGTGCACAAAAAAATTACCATCATCTTATTTTTTCAGTGTAAACTGATGGGACAGGTAGTGGGTTCAGATTTCCAAATTTTGATTTGAATCAATGGAACTTACTGAGGGGTTGACTCACAGAATCCCCAGTGATTCAATGGGCCTAACTCCAGTGAGATTTACTACCCTAAGCAACAACGTTCCATCAGAGCTGATAGCAGACCTTGGAGAAGCTGCTGTTGGGTTACAATTCCCAGAATCTCTCCTGCATCGTGGCTCATGGATTCTGGAGTCATACTCCCCCAAAAGCAAATGTTCTCAACTCCGGATAGAAGCCATCGCTAGACTTCGCCTCCTCTTTCTCCTCCATGAAGTCATCTTATCTCTCTCCAAGCCTAAGCTAGCAATCTTGGTCGTCCGGTCTAGTGGCAGTGAGTTCCCCTGACTGATTATGCACTTGTGTGAAGAAGATCTGAAAAGATGCAGGCGCCTCCCTTTGGTCCTCCTTCGTCTCTGCTTCCCGGTTGGTCATCCAAAGGTTGGTTTGAGGATCCTAGCTCTGCTTTGCATCTCTAGGACAGGGATGAAGTGGTTCCGGAAATAAATAATGGGATCCCTCTGTTGCCACACGGCCATAATTGCGGGACAACTGAGACTTTGACCCAGGGTGCCAAGTTTAGAGGGTGCAAACATTTGCTGTTCAAAGGGCAACATCCCAGCCGTTGGTATTTGCCCTGGGGGGCAGGCACCACCTCTCACCACTCTTTCTTGGGCAGAAGGAAAAAGAGGCCAGGTGGGCTCAGCACAAAGCCCCCATGGCCGATCTCACGCAAGCCAAGCTTAACCTATAAGGCAAAACCTCAGGGTGCTGAGTTTACCTGCTACAGCTCCTGCTGAGCACCAGATCTGAATGCAGGAATTCCCTGATTCAGTCTCTGGGTACTCAGACTCCGTCCAAAATGCGAGAGGGCCAAGAGCAATCAGAACGGATAATCCCTGGCCAATTGCTCTCCCTGCAGACAACCGCTTCCTCCTCTCCTGTGAAACTCGGCCTGCTTTGTTGATGCTCCTGAGCAGTACTTGGGAAGCCACTTTGGGGGCTGAGAGCCCTCTCAGAATCCCCCAGCCAGCATGGCTACTAACCATGCTGGGAAAGGCGGAAAGGCAGCAGGAAAAGAGGAAGGCCAAATACGAGATGGACTGACTCCCTAAAGGAAGCCATAGGCTTGGGTTTGTAAGAGCTGAGCGGGGCAGTTGAGGACAGGACATTATGGAGATCACTCATTCATAGGGTCACCATGAGTCAGAGGCAACTTGATGGCACAGAACATCAATCGGTTCCCCCAAACTTTGATATTATGCCTCTCATTGGGTTTCTGGAGATGGGGAAAAGTCAGGCCCTGTGTAACAATCCGTAGGCTTCGGGGAGTTTAGCTTGCTGTTCTCCTGAGAGAAGGAAGGGTTGCGAGAAGGCAAGAGGAGAAAAGCAGATGTTCACGGATGCTTTGTCTCTTGGGAATCTTGGACAGACATTTTTCAAATTAATTCTGTACGGAATGGTGCACTGGGCTGTCCATTTATCCTATGAGGCTGAGCCTGTTTTGCAGGTCCAGCCAAGTTGAACCTGGAAAGGTTACTCCTTCGGGATCCTAGCTGCCAGAATCCCCCCGCCCCCAGTGGCCGTAGCGGCTAGGGGCTTCGGGGGCTCCTTGTCCAAAGACGTGGCTGCAGCTGAGGAAGCCACACGCGGGCAAATGTGTGGTGAAGAACCACAAGGAACATATGGGCAGGCCAGCTTCACCCGGGAAGAGAGCCCGAGGTGAGGGTCCGGGATCTGAGGATAAACCAGGTTCTCCAGATGTTTGTCAAGAAGCTGCCAAGGAGCTGAGCCCGGAGGCCTGACTCTCCAGATGGAGGCTTGCCCTTCGTGGTAGGAAATGTCGAAGCATCGCTCCGATAACCTCTAAAAAAAACCTTCAAGGAACTCGGCTGTGGTTTTGTCCAGACGGTCACCTTAGCTGACTGTGTTGCTTGTGGACAGGTCCAGCTTTTTCGGCTGCTGGGTCACTCCGCGTAGCTCCACGGTTTGCGATGAGAAGATGCGGCCCGGGGGGCCCTCTGCAAGGTCACGGAGGATCAGAAAGACTCCCAGCTCTTGGCCAGGGCAAAGTTTTCAGATGGGCGATTGCTGAGGCTTCTGAAGCAAGGGGGCTCAACCATGGAAAACAAGCCTGCTGGATGGCTCAGGGGGAGCCAGAGGCTCGGGGTTCGATTCCCCACGGGGCCTCCTTGACGGCGGCTGGACTCCGTGATCCAGAGGCTCCCTTCCAGCTCCGCAATTCCAGGATGGTCCTAACAAGGATTAGATTTCACTTTTCTTATTTATTCTCCTAGGATGTTTTTTTGGCAGGACATCTATTGCTTGGAAGTAATTAGTCACAAGTAACTGGTTGTTCGCCATGTCTTTATTTTACTTATTTCTCTCAGTTTTAGGCTAGTTTTCTCCCAGTGAGGGTCTCCCACTCCCTGTTATCTAAGAGATCATTGCATCCCATTATAATTGCGGTTGCTTAACACAGAGTCACGTCCCTCCTTTTGCAGTGAATTGTAACTTTTAAAAGTTACCATTCTAGTTGTCAGGGCCTGGTCTCATTTGATGGTAGAGGAAGATGATCACTGGGTTCAAGGGCTGGCTGTTGTAGGGGTTGATGTGACAGAGAGGTGGATTCGGAGAGAGCATGTTTTGTACCACAGTTCAAGGCTTGACACATTCAGGGAGAGAGAAATTAAGCTACGAGTAACGATTTTGGTAATCATTTTTGAGAAATGGAAAAGGAGAGAGGGGCACTTTTTTAAAATAATGCTGGTATAAAGGAAACAGATGACTCTTTTGGGTTTTTTTTAATGGTAACTGTAATCTTAAAAAGTAATTTTCCAAGCTCTGGATACAGAAAATTTTGTTGTTAAAGGCCATCAAGTCATCTCTGATCTATGAAGACCTCATGAATGAGAGATTTCCAAAATGTCCGGTCCTCCACAACGCTGTTCGGCTCTTGTAAACACGAGTTGGTGGCTTCCTTTAGGGAGTCCGTCCATCTCGTATTGGGTCTTCCTCTTTTCCTGCTGCCTTTTCCCAGCCTGATGGTCTTTTCCAGAGAATCCTGCCTTCTCAGGAGGTGCCCAAAGCAGGACCGTCTCCCTCAGTATGTACTGCTTGAGGCGATCCTCTCACCCTGCCTCACTGTAGAGCCACTGGCCTTATAGGTAAACCTTCCAACCTTCCACTCCCTTTCTATTACAACATTACAAGATCACAGTGTCTCAAAATACAACCTTTAGGAGCTGGAAAATATATCCTTTGAGAAGTTTCAACCTGAGAGAAACAGACCCGGAAAAGTCCAGATTGTGGCCTGTTAGCACAGTCTTTGAGCTGATTCAGTCATAAATAAATCTATGATCTCCTCACCGATTTAGGAATCCAGCATTATATATTGGTTGAAAAGTTTTGAGGATTATAAGTGGTGGGTTTCTCTTCCAATATTTGCACATGGGTGCCAATGAAGTGCATCGTGGAAGTTTGGTGCATGTTTTGTTTGTTTGTTTTTGCTATTATTTTAATTTATATACTACTTCATAGAATCATATAATAGAATCATGAAGTTGGAAGGGGTCTCTAAGGCCATTGGGTCCAACCCCCTACTCAAGGCACGAACCCGAATCAAAGCAGACCAGACAGAGGGTTGTCCAGTTTTCTCTTGAATGCTTCCAGCGTTGGAGCACTTACCGCCTCCCGAGGTCATGGGTTCCATTGTTGTACTGCTTTAACAGTTAGGATGCTTTTCCTGATATTCATCTGGCTTCCTGTAGCTTGAGCCCATTATTATGTGCTCTGCATTCTGGGATGATGGAGAACAGATCCTGCTGCTCCTCTGGATGACAGCCTTTCAAATATTTGAAAAGTGCTATCCTATCACCCCCCAGTCTTCTTTTCTCAAGACTAAACGTGCCCAATTCTTTCCATCTTTCCTCCTTATAGGGCTTGGTATCCAGTTCCCTGATCATCATCCTTATTGCCCTCCTCTGAACTTGTTCCAATTGGTCAGCATCCTTCTTGAAGTGTGGTGTCCAGAACTGGACACAAGACTCAAGGGGAGGCCTAACCAGGGCTGAATAGAGGGGGACTAGCACCTTGCGGGATTTGGAAACTCTACTTCTGTTAATGCAGCCTAAAATTGCATTGGCCTTTTTTGCAGCCACAACACACTGTTGTCTCATATTCAACTTTTAATCTACAGTGGTTCCAAGATCCTTTTCGCTCGTAGTTTTGCTGAGCCAGGTCTCCCCCATCTTGTAACTGTGCAATTGGTTTCTTTTTCCGAGGTGTAGAACTTTGCACTGATCCCTGTTGAATTTCATTCTGTTGTTTTCAGCCCAGTGCCCCAGCCTATCCAGATCATTCTGAATTTTGTTCCAGGGCATTAGCTAATCCACCGAATTTTGTATCATCTGCAAATTTGATTAGTATTCCCTGCACCCCCTGATCCTGGTCATTAATAAAAATCTTGAAGAGCACAGGGCCCAGGACTGAGCTCTGGGGTACCCCACTTGTTACTTCCTCCCAGTTTGAAAAGAAGACCTTAATCATCACCCTCTGGGTACGATTCTGAAGCCAACGGTGTATCCACCTGACGGTTGTTCTATCCAGCCCACACCTACTTAGCTTTTTGATCAGAATATCGTGGGGCACCATTAGTGCTGAAACACTATTCTGGGTGGTTTACAAACAGATAAAACCAAGCTCCGCAAACAGTAAACACTAAAATATAGCACAGATAACATTAACATAGCATCCCCATTCACCACAGCAGAAGACGATACAACACTTCTTTCCCCGACTGCATGCTGCCACCAGTGTTTTACTTACAAGAATAAAGCAGGAGATCCACACGGAGGCAGAGCCATACAGTAGGTGGTGGCAGCCGTGGCAATGAAGGGGGCTGTGGAAACAGATGCCCTTGTCAGCAAGACAGCCTTCTCCGCCCCAAAGGAGCCACCTTCGTGTCCCTGACGCTGCTGAGGCTGTGAAGGAGGAGAGGACCCTAAAGCCATCAGCCTCAACCAGTGGTACACATGTACTATCGGTGGAACAGTGGCCTAGGTGTGGATGCAGGATATTCAGAACAGTTGCACGCCTCTCTGAATGAGTAAACCCTGAAGATTGTTCATGTTCCATGTTATGGAAACCACCCTGAGTGTCTCTTTCATGAAGTTGGTTGGCATATAAATTAAATAGACGAATGAATGAATGAATGAATGAATGAATGAATGAATGAATGAGAAATAATAAAAAGTATTAAAATAAAATAATAGAGTCAAAGAATTCTTTCTCCTTCATCCCCCTGAACTCTTACAAATGCGATGCACTTTTTCCTCCTTGTCTGTTGGAGAGCATCCATTTTGGACATGCTAGTACTAACAGTATTTAGAATCACCCCCTGGTTCCCGAACTCACCGATTTGCAGTAAATGGTCAATGTAATTCAGAATGCCCGTAAACATATAAAGGCCCTTTGGAAAGAGCTGGCTTTAGTATCGTGGTGAGATTTGGGCTCTTTGACCAAGCGTTGGATGGGATGAGCAATGCAAAAAGGCTGGGAACCCCTGCACGAAATCGATTCTGTGTGGATCTGTCTTGCAAATGCAACTTTTAAAATGGCCTTAGGGGGACAAAGGGCTGCGGTAAGCATCGTTGGCGCCTGTGCAAAGATAGAATACTTACATACGGACAGGCTGGAGGGCCATTTCCCTGCCCTGAATGGGGTTGCACTCCCCCTAAGGGACAGGGTCCGCAGCTTGGGGGTGCTCCTGGACCCCAGTCTAACTCTGGAAGCCCAGGTGGACTCGGTGGCCAGGGGCGCCTTCCTTCAGCTGCGGAAATTATACCAGCTACAGCCCTACCTGGACGAGCGGAGTCTCATGACAGTTACACACGCACTGGTAACATCTCGTATAGATTACTGCAATGCGCTCTACGTGGGGCTGCCTTTGAAGACGGTCCGGCAACTGGTCCAGAATCGAGCTGCACGGCTGGTGAGTGGTGGGGCCGCTAGGGAACACATCAAGCCGATTCTGTTTAAATTACATTGGCTACCAGTTGCTGCCCGGGCCCAATTCAAAGTGCTTGTTTTGACCTATCAAGCCCTAAACGGCTTGGGCCCTGGATACCTGAAGGACCACCTCCTTCCATATGAACCTACCCGGCAGTTAAGATCTAGCCAGGGGGCCCTTTGGAAAGAGCCGTCCCTCAAGGAGGTAAGAGGGATGGCTTGTAGACAAAGGGCCCCAGACTATGGAACGCCCTCCCGACTGAGATTCGCCTGGCGCCGACGCTGATGACATTTCGGCGCCAGGTCAAAACCTTCCTGTTCCAGAAGGCTTTTAATTGAAATAATATCAACTGTGGGTCCTGATGGCAATTTTTAGAGTATATATTTTAATTGTATTTTAATTGTTTTATTTTTTTTTTCACTGTATTTAAATTGTTGTAAGCCGCCCAGAAACTTTTGAGTAGTGTGGGCGGCATGTAAGTTAAATAAATAAATAAATAAATAAATAAATAAAATGTTGGGGCAGAATGTGAACAGCCTCATAATCAGTGTTGGCTTGAATTCTAAGAATACTGGGGTTTGTGAGTCAGCGCTCCTGACGCATTCATGAGTGACAGGTTGACTTGAACTGATCTGTAAGGTGAATGATGTAAAATTTCCTTGAAAGTGCTCCTCCCGGAGAAGAATGGGTGGTGGTGGTTGGCTGGCATATATTGAACACAGGGAACGGCAGACCCTGAGAGGCAGTGATGGTAACATCTCGCATAGATTACTGCAATGCGCTCTACGTGGGGTTGCCTTTGAAGATGGTCCGGCGACCGCAACTGGTCCAGAATCGAGCTGCACAGCTGGTGAGTGGTGGGGCCGCTAGGGGACACATCAAGCCGATTCTGTTTAAATTACATTGGCTACCAGTTGCTGCCCGGGCCCAATTCAAAGTGCTTGTTTTGACGTATAAAGCCCTAAACGGCTTGGGTCCTGGATCCCTGAAGGACCGCCTCCTTCCATATGAACCTACCCGGCAGTTAAGATCTAGCCAGGGGGCCCTTTGGAAAGAGCCGTCCCTCAAGGAGGTAAGAGGGATGGCTTGTAGACAAAGGGCCCCAGACTATGGAACGCCCTCCCGACTGAGATTTGTCTGGCGCCGACGCTGATGACATTTCGGCGCCAGGTCAAAACCTTCCTGTTCCAGAAGGCTTTTAATTGAAATAATATCAATTGTGGGTCCTGATGGCAATTTTTAGAGTATCTATTTTAATTGTATTTTAATTGTTTTATCTTTTTTACTGTATTTTAATTGTTGTAAGCCGCCCAGAGACCTTTGGGTAGTGTGGGCGGCATATAAGTTAAATAAATGAATAAATAAAATAAATGTTGGGGCAGAATGTGAACAGCCTCATAATCAGTGTTGGCTTGAATTCTAAGAATACTGGGGTTTGTGAGTCAGCACTCCTGACGCATTCATGAGTGACAGGTTGACTTGAACTGATCTGTAAGGTGAATGATGTAAAATTTCCTTGAAAGTGCTCCTCCCGGAGAAGAATGGGTGGTGGTGGCATATATTGGCTGGCATATATTGAACACAGGGAACGGCAGACCCTGAGAGGCAGTGATGGTTGTTTATTCGCCTGGCTTTAAAAGGGGGCTCAGAGGTCAATCCATGTGAGATAAGTCCATCTCTGGCTATGCATCAGGGTGGCAGCATCAAAGACCGATGTCTCTTGACGTCAGTTCCGGAGGACGAACGGCACACCCAGCCTGCTGGCGGGCTCCCCGAAGGCAACTGGTCAGCCACTGTGGGAGCAGAACACTGAGCTAGAGAAAATTGGGGTCTGATCCAGAACTTTTGGTCTCTGCTTCTCTCCAGAAGCATGAAGCTGTTGCTCCCAAAAGGGACAGCCCGCCTTGTGGCATCGTGAAGACATACACATTTCCTTCAGCCTAAGTTTTTTTGTGGGCTGCAGGCTACGTTTGCAGTTCTGAGCTGAATAAAGCGATATTCAGTGAAACTTGTTGATTTTTAAGGTGCCCCAAGATTTTCTGTTCCTCTTCTCTGTTCTGAGCTTTCCGTTCTGTCGTGTTTGTGGAGAAAATGAACGTCGATTCCAGTAGGACTGCCGACGGATCGAAAGGAACCTGGATTGTGAGGTTCCTGCTTCTCTCACAGCCACCTGGATTGCAGAAATTAGCTGTGGAAAACCAGCTTTTTCCTGGCACAAAAAGGAGCATGAGCGTGCTTGATGGATATGAAGGTGCAGTTAAAAGGGAAAGGAAGCAAGGCCAGTGAGAAAAGTCAACAAAGAGGATGTCAGCATACCGTTTCCCGAGTTTAAGGTCAGAAACAGACATTATAGAGTACGTAGCCATAAGGGCTAAAGCACACTGTTGCTGGAGAGAGATGATTCAGCTAGGCTTTCATGTTTGAGAAATAAGGCTTCCATTTTTTAAAAAATGTGTTAAATCTTGAAGATCAATTGCAATACAAAGCACACTGGTTTGGAAATTATGGGAAGTGGGTGCCTGTGGTACAGCCTGGCGCTTTCAATATTTATCTTCTTTTACTCATGGACTCTTTATAAGAGCTGTTTCTGCCTCTAGGTATCCCATCTTACCTAAACACCTGGCACGAGAGACATGTACATGGGCAGAAGCAGACTAATATCTGAGACAGTGTGCAAACGGACTTGAATGCACATTAGTGTTGGAGAGACATGACTCAGGCGGACTTCTATGTGTGAGATAGCAGCCTTCAAAGGAATACAGTCCTGAGCTCCTGAAGGCCAATCACAAAATAAACCAGGTTAATTTGCGAACTCCTAGAGGTGAGAGAAACTCCTGCTGTGACACTCACAAACAATCAGCCCAGAAAGATTTCCTTTTCTAATGAGGGTCTCTCTATATCTGTCTGTTTCTGCCCTACCATTGTCTTATGCAGAAAGTTGGCTTAGGGAATCACTCTCCAGAAGTCCTTCAGCAAGAGTTCAGCCTGGCCAGCTGAAGACTATCAGGAATTATCTAGTGAATGAAGGCGATAACCCTCCCTTCATTGGTTTGCTTCCTAACCGTTAGTATTCAGAGATAGATTGCCCTTTGACTTGGAGGTTCTGCTTTGTCATAGTGGCTGTTATGGCTCATGGAAATGAAACAGGTGCAGCTGGCATGGAAAAATGCCCATTGTGTTGCTGGTAATTGCTGGTCTCCTCTTAGCTGCTGTGAACTTATTTTTGTTTGATTTTTCATGCTATATTTTTTTCTGTGTAAGTTTCATTGATGGCATTTTACTGTATATTTGTCTTAACCAACAGTTGTGATTTTAGAAGAGGCAGCCGTGTTAGTCTGTGCTAGCATCTCAGGCAGACACAAAATAAAAATAAAGAAGACCAGGATCTTGTGGCGCCTTAAAGACTAACTGCTATGTTTTAAGGTGAACTTTTGTGGAAAGGTCCACGTCCTCAGACATAAGAGCAGGACTACGTGGAAAATATGTAAACATTTATACATGGCCCCAAATCAGAGACTGCATTTGGGCACAAGTTGTTGACCTGGCCATGACCTTTAAGACCCCCGTTGATATTCAACTCCGCTTCCAGGAAACCTCGTTCTGTAAGCGGTAACAGTGATTGATGGCTAAATTAATCCCAGGCTATAGATAACAGGCAGGAACAACATGCTAATAAATATCTCTAATCACCAATGGGGCTTGTGAGGTGGCGCTGGTAAGTTATATAGCAGATACAACACAATATTTTACATTTGATAGCGGCCTAAGAAATCTTGGCTTATATTGAGTCCATTGAGATGAGTATTAAACAGATGTATATATTTTATCTCAGCGGTCTCTTCCTGGATTCTTGCCTTGTATTTTTTCTTCTCCAGAATGGCAACTTTCAGATCTTGTGCACAGTGTCCAAGTAAATTTGTGAGTTGCTTTGAGGATTTAGAGCAGTTCTCTTCAACTTGGTGCCCTCTTGACATGACCGGCTACAATGATGATAGCTACTGCAGTCTGATGGTCAGGAAAGCAAAGCAGACTATGGGATGGCACCAAAATGCCTTGTAGATCCCTCCTGACCAGCTGCAGAGTAGCAAGCATTAGGGACTGGGTAAGGGGCTGAGGTTTCCCGGAAAAGAAGGCAAACTGTGGCCCACCAGTGTTGCTGAGCTTTAGCCCTGGAGCCTCCGTTGAGGGTCTGGCATGTTAACTTCACCCAGAGAGGGTGAACAGAGTACATCCTTGCCATCACCAAGGAAGCCCAACCAGCTTCCAAATTTTGGAAACAGATATTGGGGAATGAGATGTTTTGATCTGGGTCCTGAGTCCTGGGCAAGGAATTTGTTTGAGACACAAACCTCCCGGAGGAAGGGTGGGCAGATGGAGACAGAAGGACTCTGTCCCTCTCTCGCAGCTGCAGAGGGCCGTGCCAAGGGGCACGCCTGCTGGCTTAATTTTAGCTCTACCTCCAGCCATGGCATGGCCCTGGGCATCCACGTGGTATTGTTAACGCAGCTGATGGAGGACACAGGCGGCTTTTCCTGCTGCTGCTGTCGGTCACAGGCCGGATCCGTGGGCTTTGGGGACACCCAAATCCTGCCCGGTTTGCTAAGTTACAACAGAGGATTAGAGGCTGGTATGATCTCCCGGGCTTGCTGATGGATTCAGAGGCTGGCAGCACGCAAGTGTGTGTGTGTGCGTGCGCGCGCGCGCTTACAAGCTCCCCTGGTCTGAAACTGGTTAAAATTTCAAAGCCACCCTGCCTAGGGCGATTCTGGGAGTTGTAGTTGAAAAAAGTAACTTTTCCAAAGGATGGACATTTTCAGTCATGAATTTAACAGCAAAATGTACCGAAATAGGATAACCTGTCAATTTTTCTCCCTCCCGACTCTTAATATTTATCTTTAAAAAAACAAAAAACAAAACAAAATCAAGACCAAAAACAAAAACAGATTTTTTTTTCCAGGCTGAGCATGACATTTGCAAATACTGGTATATATATTATTATGTATTTAAAATGTTTTTATCCTTCCTTTTTCCTGAAAAAGGGCCCAAGGCGGCTTACATCGTTAAAGGACAATTTTTAAAGCTAAAATCAGGGACAAATAGCACTCTACAATATGGTAAACGAAAACAACACACACAGAAAAAAATCATTTGTCGTCATCCTAGATCTGCAGAGCTGGAAGGGACCCTATGGATCGAGTTCAGCCCCTGTCAAGGAGGCCCAGAGGGGAATTGAACCCCCACAACCCCTGCAGCCAGACACCTAAGCCACTGGGCTATCCAACATTCAAAAGTAGTAAGACACAACAGTCCATTTAAAAACCCCACTCAGGCAACTGGACATTAAAGGCAAGCCTGCCTGAAGAGGAAGATCTTTGCCTGCTTGTGGAAGGACAGCAAAGACTGGCCTCCAGTGGCGGGGAGTTCCAGAGTCTAAAGGAGCAGCCACCGAGAAGGCCCCCCTCTCCCGTGTTCCCACCAAACATGCACCTGTGGAGGTGGTGGGATCAAGAGAAAGGCCTCCCCGGAATCCATCAGCAAACAGAACAGTTTCAGTTTGTTCAAGTCTTTGAAGGATATAAGACTTAAGCAAACTGAAACTTTTCTGTTTCCCAGACTCACTTTTACAAAAAAATATTAAATTCAATTTGTTCCACTGATGAAGAAATCTGAATTTTGCTAAGTTCTTATAGCAACCCAAATTGAATGAGCTGCTCACCCCTCCTGAATGCTCCCTCTGCTCACTGTCATGAATGTTCTCAAAACTTGAAAACTTTGCTTTCAGATCCATTTTGTTTAGATTTTCTGTGGCCGGGCTGGCTGGGGGACGATTGGGAATGGCCCCAATAATTAAATTTCCAAGCTCTTGGAGGAATCGTGGGTGTTGTCACCTCATAATAATCATCATGTTCTCTCAAATCAATTCTGATTTATGGCCACCTTTTCAGGGTTTTCCAGGTAGCCTCTGGACTCAGCAGTGGTTGACCATTCCCTTTTTCTAGGGACATGCTGAGACTGTGCAGCTGGCCCAAGGCCACCCGGGCTGGCTCTTCTCCCAGGAGGCACAGTGAGGAATCGAACTTCCAACCTCTGACTCTGCAGCCAGACACCTAAACCTCTGAGCCATCCAGCCACCTCTTTTTAGGTATAAAGTCCACATAAGTCGTTCCCAATTCCTTTCTTCTGGGTTTACTCTGGGACTGTGCAGCTGGCCCAAGGCCACCCAGGCTGGCTCTACTCAAAGGAGACACAGTGAGGAATCGAACTCCCAACCGTTGGCTCCGCAGCCAGATACCCAAACCACCGAGCTATCCAGCCAGCTAGCATTTTTTCCAGGCTGGGGCCTGGCTTTCCTCTCCTTTCTTTTCCCTTCCTTTCTCTACTCCTAACAATCAACCTGAGGGTTCAGCTTGTGCCTTATTTCCATTTTATGAAAAGAACCCTCGACTCCGTAGGTGCTCTAGGAATAAATACATACCAACGACGCCAATGATGTGCGCTTCTTTGACAACATTGGCCCAGAGAGGCTCCTTTTAATTAATTACATTCCTACTCTGCCACTCTTCCTTCTTCACAGACCTCGAGGCAACTTTTAAATGCCGAGACTTAGGCGTTCAACTGTTGAGAATTTTGATTATGACGTGTATTCTCATCACATCAGCAGAGTAAGGAGATATTGGTTAGCAGAGATACTTATGACACGATGACATGGAGAGAGTAAAACCAACAACTTAGTCTATTTACATATATACAGAGAGAATAGACATTCCTCTGGCAGCATAACAGGACATGAAGCAACACATGAAGCATAGGAAAAAGTGATCTGACTTACAGCAGATAGAGACGTTCATTTTACACATGACTTATGTACAGTTCTGTGGCCCATCAGAAAATACATTACTTCATTTTCTGTTACACAAAGTTTCATCATGTACACAGCTGTACAACATGAAGTCTTAATCCTTGATACCCACCCCTGAATACAATCCGTACAGTGACTCGGGTAAAATCAGCCATTTTACATTTAACTATACAACATTGATATTTAATACATTTTCATATCAAAATCTCAACAACAACATCAGGGTGCAGCCGAGGTGGTGACGGGACAACCAGAGGACCCCGTTCTTTTTGGGGGGCTCCAACCTGGTGACATCTCCCCCCTTGTCTGTTAATCATTTTATTTCTTCATTTTTGGGGGCCCCCAGTGAACCCTTTCCTTCCTTTTACCTTTTGAGGATATCTGATACATTTTAATAGTACCTAAATATCTAATACATTTTAATAGTATTAATTTTATCCACCTTGAGGATGTCTTACTGTCCTTTTCTCTTTTTTTATGATCTTGTTATTTATTTATCTGCACAGTGTCCATTCTGGCTGGTAGGTTCTGAAAGTTGTAGTCTAAAAAAAAGTAACTTTTCAAAGCTCTGGTTCGCGTACAATAGACGCTGAGTGTATAAATGCATTTATTTTAAATCCTTTTCCAAGGATTTAAAAATGGCACTCCCCCTCCCCGAAGGACTTGGGGACAATTAAGGAACCAGTAGAAGGCCATAAAAATCCCATAAAAACAGCCATTAAAGATACAACCAGCTGCTCTCCCGAGTCGGGAGAGCCTAATGAAACCAGCGGGTTTATGGCACTTTCCAAGTAAATCTGAGAAATAAATAAATATCTCTAAACATTTCCTTTGTCACATTTTCAAGTGTTCTTCCGGCCGAGGCCCAGAAAGGATCTTAATGATTCCTGACAATGTTAATATCCTGAGAAGAGAGAGGCAGCCATAAATTATTAAACAGGTCAGACAGATGGAGAAATTTCCCTTTTCAAGTTTGCTGCTTCAAACGTGTGCAAGCAAAGCCCTCTTTTTCTTCTGTACGAATAGATGAACAGCTGCCTGCTTTTGGCTGTGTATTTTTGCATCCGTCGGATGGCGTGTCCCGGAGATCTCTCTCTCTCTCTCGATCTCTCTCCCTTCCATGTCTCCCACCCCCACCCCCGGGCTCTGAGTTCAGCACACTGGGGGTACCTGGCCACGCGCCCCCCACCCGCCCTCCGGCTGCCCAGGTGTGCACGTTTATCTCCCTTGTGCCCGGCTCTAAGCAGATTTTCTGGCTAGGGTGTAGCTGCTAATGCCACTGACGTCAAGAAGGACCTCGGCCTGAACTGCATGTGTGAGAAAGACACACTCAGAGAGAGAGAGAGAGAGAGAGAGAGAGAGAGAGAGAGAGAGAGAGAGGGTGGGCTCCTGTACCGACAGCCAGATGGAGTTCTGCAGCCTAGGAGGGCATCTTTGCTCTAACAGCTTTGGGTGTGGTTGATCCCCAAGTAAGAGGGAACGAAGGATCATCGGAGGGGATTAATCTTCGCCTCCATCGCATCACTAAGTCATATTTGCATCATTAAACACACACACGCCCCATGTGCCTCTGGTGGTGCAGGGCCATGCGAATCGGGCGTTTGTTCGTGAGGCCGAGCATCCCCCACCCCACCCCACAGGCCGATGGAAGGGATATTTTTGCTGGAGGGGCGGAGCGGGGATGCTGAGAGATCCCAGCGTCCACGGCCATCCTGAGCAGGAGATGGGGGCGTTTTCTAATCTAGGGAAGAAATAATTCCAGTAATTCTTTGTAGGAGGAAGAGTGCAAGGACCTGGATTCTCTTTGCAAAGAAGTGGCAATGTCAACCAGCCCCTTTCCATTCCTTGATCTTGGAACCAGGATAGAACGCGTTACAATTAATGTCTCAACCTGTCCATCAAAGGAGGCGGAAAGGGTGTCTGCAGCCCCAGAAATGCGGCTTTCTAAGTAACTCTAACACAATGTCTCTGTGTTAAAATGGTTAGTTGTGCAGTTGGGGCGGCCACACCTCCCCTCCTCCTCAGAAATGCGTCGCCCTGTGAGCCCGAACAAGTGACTCCTAAGTTTGCCCCCCTCATCTGTGGCTTGAGTTCAGCTAGGACCCCCCAAAAGCTTCAGCCAGCGCAGCTAAGGGGTAGAGTTAGAGGGACTCACGGCCCCCTCGTGCCAGAAGTCCAATAACTGGCAACTGGAATTGGTTGATGGTGGCAAGAAATGAAGGTGGCGAGGATGGGGGGTAAGTGGGAAGAAGAGGGGTACAGCCTCTTGGTAAGATGGCAGCTTTTTGTCATTCTGCTGCTCCCCTGTTGCTGTTGTTGTTTAGCCATTTAGTCGTGTCCGACTCTTCGTGACCCCATGGACCAGAGCACGCCAGGCCCTCCTGTCTTCCACGGCCTCCCGGAGTTGGGTCAAATTCACAGGAGAAGGCTAGAGTGCAATTGGAGACGGAACCTGATGGATTATAATCGGAAAGCTGTCAGGATCGCAACTAACCGCTACCTTACTAAGGTGAGGGCTGCTAGTCGAGCTCACTTCGCTGTCCAGATAAGCGAAGCTTCAAATCAGCGGGTGGAACTTTTCCGTATAGTTCGCGATCTATCCGGAATTGGTCTAAGTGATGGGCCTCCTACTAACATCTCACCTGACCAATTTGCAGCATTTTTAAAATCTAAACTGGAGGCCATCCGCCGGGAGCTCTCTCCTTTTTTGAATCCAGTAGATCGAGCAGAGATGTCCAGCGCTCCGCCTTGCCCAGTGAGACTTGATCTCTTTCAGCCTGTGATGCCAGATATGGTGGACAAAGTGCTTGACCGCTGTTGTGCCACCACCTCCTCCCTTGACCCTTGCCCGGCCTGGCTAATCAAAGCAGCCAGGCCTACAACAACTGAATGGGCCACAGCAATAATTAATGGGTCTCTCCAGGAGGGCAAGGTTCCCCTCATTAGGCCCATAAGGAAGAAACCAAGTTTGGCGGCGGAGAACATTGGCAATTATAGGCCCGTCGCCAATGTTTCTTTCCTTAGCAAAGTGGTGGAGAGGGTGGTGGCTGACCAGCTCCAGGCTCTTTTGGATGAAACCAATGCCCTGGATCCATTCGTCGGGCTTCAGGCCGCGCCACGGTACGGAAACGGCATTGGTCGCCCTGTTGGATGACCTGCTGAGGGAGGCTGACAGGGGCAAAATGTCTTTGTTGGTCCTCCTCGATATCTCAGCCGCCTTCGATACTGTCGACCACGGTATCCTCCTGGGGAGACTCTCCGAGCTGGGAATCGGTGGTCTGGCGCTTGCCTGGCTCCGATCCTTCTTGGAGGACCGTCCTCAGAGAGTACAGCTTGGGGAGACTGTCTCGGCCCCATGGAGCCTCAATTGTGGGGTTCCGCAGGGGTCGATCATCTCCCCAATGCTGTTTAACATCTATATGAGGCCGCTGGGTGGGGTTATCAGGGGGTGTGGGGCATTGTGCCATCAGTATGCTGATGACACTCAGCTCTACATCTCCTTTTCTCCAACCACAGTGGATGCTGTTCCGTTCCTTCAGCGTTGCCTGGAGGCTGTACTGCAATGGATGCAGGAGAATGGGTTGAGGCTGAACCCGGACAAGACGGAGGTCCTGAGGGTGGGTGGCCCCTCCATTGGTGGTTTGGGAAACTCCCTCTCTTTTGGGGGAGTGACTCTCCCGCGAAGAGTGAGGTTCGCAGCTTAGGGGTCCATCTGGATCCGGCGCTCACTATGGAAACCCAGGTGGCGTCAGTGGTCCGCTCCGCCTATTTCCATCTGTGGTGGATTGCCCAGCTGTGTCCCTATCTTGATGTTGGGGCGCTCACCACTTTGGTCCATGCGCTTGTAATCTTGAGATTAGACTACTGCAATGCGCTCTATGTGGGGCTACCTTTGAGATTGATGCGGAAGCTTCAAATGGTGCAGAATGCGGCGGCCAGACTCCTTAGTGGAGTGAGAAAATACCAGCACATCTCTCCCACTCTGGCCGCTTTGCATTGGCTGCCCGTTCGCTTCCGCATTGACTTCAAAGTTTTAATGATTACATATAAAGCCCTAAACGGTTTAGGACCTCGATATCTAGCAGAACGCCTCCTCCCAACTAGATCTACCCGGATCACTCGTTCTAGCCAGGAAGGGCGGTTGAGGGGCCTAACGCCGAGGGAGGCCCGGAGAGAAAGAACAAGAAACCGGGCCTTCTCGGCAGTGGCCCCTCGGCTTTGGAACTGTCTGCCTGCAGAGATCTGTCTGGCTCCCTCGCTGGGTGTTTTTAAAAGCCAACTTAAGACCTGGCTCTTTAGGCAGGCTTTCCCTCCTGTCGTCACTTGATTATTTTTAATTTTTTTCCCATCTTGAACTATATTATTATTGTTGCTTTTTATTTTATTATACTGTTTTTATTCTATTTTTATTGTTAGCCGCCCAGAGTAGACATGTGTCTAGATGGGCGGGGTATAAATTAAATAAATAAATAAATGTTGGTAGCTTCGATGACCCTGTCCAACCATCTCGTCCTCTGTCGTCCCCTTCTCCTCTTGCCTTCACACTTTCCCAACATCAGGGGCTTTTCCAGGGAGTCTTCTCCTGTTGCTAAGCCATTGTAAAGGAGCCGTCTGACATGGTCATGGGGGCACCAGATCTCACTTGTGCATTGGTTTGCTCAGAGTGTGGAAAAGTTACTTTTTTTTCCCCGGACGGCACCTCCCAGATTCCTCCAGCCAGCTTGAAGGGATTCCAGGAAGCTCCGAGTCTAAAATGCGTCTCTAACAAGTTACATGCCTGAGTTCATCGTAACCGAGTTCATAATAACCTGCTCAGTAAGACATTTGTTTGTTTGTTTGTTTGTTTGTTTGTTTATACCCCGCCCATCTAGACCAAAGTCTACTCTGGGCGGCTAGGTTATGACGAAAACCCTTGATCTGCTAGATCATGAAAGTTCTCCTGATAATAACAGGGTCCACCGAGGAGCCTGTCGATAGAATGGGCTCAACTGCATTTAGAGGGGGATGGAAGATTTTACTGTGGCCACTAAGAGCTAAACTTCCTCAGCCATCTTAAAACAGCTTTTTACGTCAGAGGACAAAGACTCGGCGTAAAGGTCAGTAGGGGGCCATGCTAGCGGCTGAGACGTGGGGACGGAGGCTCATGCGTCAACTCAGAAGAAAGATGAGTTGTCTTGTGGGGTGCAGCCGTGAGAGGTGAAGGCCCCACTGTCTGCAGGCAGCAGAGTTTAGGAAAGTGACTACAACACCCAGAATCCCCATCATTGCAACAGTCATTTTTCCAACCGTTACTCTTCTAATTGGTTGTCTAGTATTTCTGCTGCTAGAAGTGCCTCCTCCAAAATGTGCGTTTCAAGGGTGCTTCCTGGGCACGAGTTCAAAGTGGAGGACTCAAGATCCCATGAGGCTGCTCATCGTAGTGATGGTGGTGGTGAATACTAACTCTTTTGAGTCGTGGCTATGTTTATCTACACATTGCCAAAACTCAGTGGGAAGTGAGATCGGCTTTAGTTTTGTACGTGACATTTCTCACAAAACGATTTGTTTTTGACCAGACTGAAATGTTAATAAATCTGTGTCTCCCGCAAGATTTCTCTCCCCCGGATGTGAGAAGAAGACAAGAAGGCAGTTTTGTTCATGCAAAAAGGCTCGGGAGAAAGTGGGTGTCTTTTGCCTTTGTGTGTGCAGATAGCTACTGGATCACTCAGTGGCTTCGGTGGCTCGGGAGTTGGAATCTCCCCACGGGGCCTCCTTGACCAGGGCTGGACTTGATGACCCAGAGGATCCCTTCCAGCTCTGCAGGACGATCATTCATGATTAGGCACGGATCTAGTGCCCAGCAAGCCAAGAAGAACTGGCTGATGGGCCGTAAAAGTTGCCAAGGAACCACCTGCCGTTTCTTAAAAGTCCCTCCCTGCCACGAGGCCGTTGCGGTTGCAATTTTGTGCAACTTGTGCGAAAAATCTTCTCGAGGCTGCGTGGATCCTTGTCTGCCATGGGAGAAAAAACATCTCCCCACTGGTGAGGAGAAAGGATGTTGTTGTGATCGCCTGCCCTTGCACACGGGCGTGAAAGGAACATGGATGCGCACCCGTGGACTTGGTGGGAGAGGCTCCTGGGGGGATCCCAAACAATGTGCACGGGTCAGGCTGTGTGTGTGTGTGTGTGTGTCATTCTCTCTCTCTCTCTCTCTCTCTCTCTCTCTCTCTCTCTCTCTCTCTCTCTCTCTCTCTCGGCTGAAATGGAAAACTCTCTGCTGACTGACCTTCTCTGCAGCTGCCAGGCAGGGGCTTGAGTGGAACAGCTGCAAGAGAAGCCTTTCCCCTTCCCTCTTGTCATTCTCTCCCCGCTCGGCTCCTCTCCCTGTCTTGGGGGAACAGGTTTTCCCCCTTTATTCCTGGCAAGGATCCGGTACCTTGTTGGACAGCTACACCTCTTGCGGAGGTCCGAGGGGTTCCGGACTTCCCATCGGTGCAACTAGGCAGCCGGGGGAGCATCATGGGGTCATTCCCCACCTGCCCTGCCCTTTCTCTCCTGCTTAGGGTTACAGGTCGCTCCGTGGCTGTTTCTTTTGCAGTCTCTGGCCTCTCTCAGCCTCCCCTTTTTTCTGGGGGGGGGGTGTCAGGGAAGGGGTATGGCTTCCCTGGAGACTTTTACCAGCAGAGATGCCCTTTGCAAATAGGTTGTAGGGAATCGCACGGCATCAGTTAAGGAGAAAAGTGTGTGTGGAAATAGACATTGGACCACCTCTGGTTTTTGTTTTCTGTGTGGGATCCGTTTAGGGTGGTCCATGTGGCTCCAGAAGGCCCCGGGGGGGGGGGGGCAGAGCATGGACCCCCCTCGACCTGCCAACATCACCCAGACCAGCAAAGATCCTTTGTTGAGGGGAGATTGGAGACCCATAGGCAGGGAGTCCTTCCAAAGCAGACGATCCGGCCAACCTTAAGGGGATCCAGTACAGATCGTCCGAGTGTCCCTTTCTAAAGACATGGCAGTGCCAAGGGGAAAAGGGAAACGCAGCACTCCCAGGATCCGTTTTAAGGCACTAGAGATGGAGATGGCCGTGCTGTGGTCAATGTCACCCTCGGCATACACGGCTGCTTTGTGCATGCAGGAGGTGAAGGCTCTGCCCGCGGAGCCGGCCATGTAAGGAGTCCCTTGCGGACCCGAGGTCTCAGCCCCAAGGAGGGCGCAATTCCCATTTTAACCAAGGGAGGAAAGAGAGAGAACAGGGAACTGGGAAGGAAGAGAAAGAGGCACGTAGGCGGCCCAGTCGTCTTCAAGCAGCTTCAGATGGGGTCAAGGCCACCCCTGTGTGGATGAGGGGATGGGGAACATGACCGACAGGGGTTGCCTCCTGCCACCGCTCCTTGTCCCGTGCGATTTGGGGCCAAAACCTGCAATGGGCAGACAGGCCCTTGTGACTTCCAAAACGAAAAAAAGAGGAGTTGGCCCTTTAAAGGGCTAACGGTTCCATTTCAGGGTGAGCTTTCAAAATGTTTTCTTAAATTAGTGTTTCATATTTTCTTTTTCACTTTGCCTGGGTATAATGGCACAGACGAACCTGACTATGTCTTTGAAAAGGTGTGTGTGTGTGTGTGTGTGTGTGTGTGTGTGTGTGTGAGAGAGAGAGAGAGAGAGAGAGAGAGAGAGAGAGAGAGAGAGAGAGACTGTGATGGTGAGCAGGTGGGCGACCAGCCTCTCTAAATTGCCACAGCTGCTTCTGCCATAGCAGTTACACATGTGAGCAACTGAACAGGGTACTGGCTTGTGTGCCACACGTGTGTGTCACGTACCGTCACACTGCCACTGAGCCTTGGTGCCAGAGGGGAGTGGGTGGGGAATGGCTCCCCAGGCTCAAAAACCAAAATCAAAGTGTTTCCTCCTCCAGCGTGATTTGTCTTAAGATATTTTTTTCCCCACTAGGGATAGGATTTTTGGATGACAAACCCCATAATCCCCCATTCTGGGAGTTCTCCCTGACAGACACACACCTAAATGTGGCTCATGCAAGAGAAAAGGCTGCCACTGGAAGACTTTAAGGCTGAGCTAGGCCTAGCTCTGCCCAAACTTCCTGTTCCTGCCCCGGTGCAGGCTGGAAGCTTCCTTTCTGAACAGGAAGCTAGGCCTAGCTCAGCCTCCAAGCCTTACGGTTGAGGCTTTATTCCCAGGTGAGCCACACGTACATATCTGCCAAGTGCCTGCCTGTCAAGTATAACTCCCTGAATAGAGAATCATGGGATTTGTAGTCTAAGAAATCAGAAATTTGCATTCGTACTTCTTGCCTAGGGAGATGGAGAAGGAGAGCAGTTCCTGGAGACTTTGGCTGGTTCTCTACAACCTGACACCCCTAGATGGCTTGAGGGTGCTTATTTTTGAGTAGGCACTAATAAGAGGACTACATCACCTGTCACTTCCCCGGCCCTTCTTCCTGGCTTCAAAAAGATAAAGCCACCCGATCCAGAGTCTGTCTTCCCAGAGCCAAACGGAACAGCTTGGACCACCGCTGGAGTCTTAAGAGGCAGACACACCAGCTTTTTTCGAGCATCTCGTGCTGCTGCTGCTGCTGCTTGATTTATGAGTTCAATTAAATATTGATCACATGTCTTCCATGCCAGAGTGACTGCCGTTGTCTAGATTTCGGTGAGGTGCTGACTCTGCCACCCATGAATCATTCATCAAACCATTCCTGGTGGGAAGAAAGGTAGAGCAACTGGCAAACGGAGGAAGAGGCCTCAGTGTGCACGGGCAAGCTCCCGGATTATGACAGTCAACCTGGCAGGAGTGATGGCTCCTTCTAGCCCAAATCTGCCTCCTCAAGGGTATGTGTGTGTGTTACCATTTTTTCATTGACCTCTGGGTTCTCCACAGGCTGAAATTGACCGTGGCTTAAATTCAACAGGTGTCTCCACGAATGGAAAAAGGATGCAGTGGCAGAAGCTTCACCTGTTGAATTTCTGCCTGCTGTGTTGCTCTAAAACTCTTGGGAGCCCTACCTCCCTTGAACTTGGATAACACAATTATTTCTCAAACTCAGGGTGACCAGATGTGAAAGAGGACCAAGTTCTTCTCCTTTAAAGAGTTGTGCAAAAGGAGGGCGGGAATAATTATAATAATAATAACTTTCGAATTGCAGAGCTGGAAGGGACTCTATGGATCATTGAGTGTGCAGCCCTTGTTAAGGAGGCACCAAGGGGGAATCGAACTCACGACCTCTGAGCCACTGAGCTATCCATGCAGAACAGGAGTTGCCTCATAGTGGTGCCAAAGAGGGAGTTCCAGAAGCTGGTGCTTGTCAAGAAAACCACAGTACCAGGGTGGATTTTAAAAATATATATAGTTTTTAAAAAGATTGGGGGAAAAAATAATCACAATTTTATTTTTTTAATTTAAATTGTCCAAAAATATACAATTTTTAAATTTTAAATTGTGATTTAATTCTTGATATACACACACACATACGAGTTAACCTTTTACCATCTCTGGAAGGATGCAAGAGATGTCTCCTTAATTAGAAGTTCATTTTTTTAAGGCCCTGATCGCGAGACCCTGAGTTTGTGCAGGAGAGTAAGATGGCCAGATCTGTAACGCCCCGTTTCCTGAGATTTTTAAGGTCTCGCCCTGAGAGCCAGGAGCGGGCCCTTCTGGAACGATTGCAAACGAACAAGGAGAAGACCAAAGTGGCATAAATATGCACGGGTGGTAGCTCAGCAGAGGCCGGTTTGGGCCAAATCAAACCGGTCGTTACAGATTAAGGTGCCCCAAGACTCTTCCTGGTTTCCACTGCAGCAGATTCCCCCCCCCCCCCGGAAATTACACAGTATTTTGTGCAAGCCTGTATGTCAGAGAGAGAGACCGTGTGGATTTCCTGCGCTGCCCCTGAAATAAATGTTACGCGTGAGAGACATGCTTGCAAAAACACCTTTGCACTGGCCAGTGAGCCTTGGGGTCAGCTGGGAGTCTGGAGGAGACGGGTATCTAGAGAACTACCAGGCCTCTCCCTAGTGTGCCATTATAAGGTGTTGGAGCCTTGAATGGCTTCCCACCTCCAGGGATTTGCAGAAGGAGACGAACCGTCCCAGTCTAGTTTCGGGACAGCTGATGGGGCGGAGGTGGCTTGGGTTGACTTGGTAGACCATGGCAACCAGGGACAGAACAGGAGGAGCGTGCCCCTGCTAGACCTCTCGGTGACCTTCTGCACCATTGACATGGCATCTGTGCGGGTGGACTCTCTGGGATGGGGTCTGGAGGCACCCGCTAGCAGTTGGTGCTGCGGGCTTCCTTTCTGACATTTTGGCCACTGGCTTGTGGGGTCCTATAGGGCTCAGTTCCGTCCCCCATGCTATGAAATGCACGAAACCTCTGGCAGAGTTCCCCTGGAGCTCAACAGATGGGAAACCTTGACCTCTGAGCGCTCAGCCTGGAGGCAGGCGGTGCAGCATGGCCTCTCCCAATTTGAAGAGAGCCTTGTCCAGCAGGCCGAGGCGAAGAGGCCGTCCTGAAACCAGCAAAACCAGGGAGCTGAACAGGGGACAGATGGTCTTTGTCTTCAGTGTGGAAGGGATGGTCACTCTCGAATTGGCCTTCTCAGCCACACTAAATGCTGTTCCAAGTCCTCCGTTCAGAGCACGTTACCATCGTCTCTCGAGACTGAAGGATGCCTAATCAAGATGAAAAACTCTGCGGCCAAACCAAAGTCAGTCACCTTGGGGTGCGTGTTTCCCTTGTTTGATGCTGCTTGGCTAGGGCTTAGGATATTTGCTAGATTACCCCTTTCTGTTTCTTGAAAGTAGCAGTCAGGGGCACTCTGCATTAAAGGCGTGACCTTTTGCTAAATTCTGCCATAGGTGGGTGATACGGAGGTGTGTTTATTTGCACAGAAAATTGTGGACAGGAGCAGTTGCTAAACCCTTTGCTAAGTACTCAGTCATATTTTTTTTATTTGATTAATTAGCTGCACACGAGAGAGAAAATATTTGCTCATTGACCTCCAGGAGGAATATGGTGATTAATGTTTGCTAAGCACCCGGTCTCAAAGGGAAATGAGTTTTGAAGCCGAGGAGGGTGCCTCGCTTGCTCTGGCAAGGATGGCATTTAAAAAAAAAAAAAGCAGGGTGAAGCGGCTTGCCTGATTTTAAAAGGCGCATATCATAAGGACAAGGAGAGGCGTATGCCGGGGGGGTGTGTGTGTGTGTCCTGGCAGGCCCTGTAATCTTAGAAAAATAGAATGGTCAGGTTGGAAAGAAGCCGAAAGGTCATCTAGTCCAGCCCCCCCACTGAAGCAGGAGAAGCGGAGATTTCCAAGTGCAGAATATCTGGGAGGGAGGAAGGGAGAGTCTCGCCTTTGGCCCCTTGTTGGCATTCCCCGATTCCTCCAATTAGCTTGGCTATTCATAGAATCAGAGAATGATGGACTTGGAAGGAGCCAACAAGGCTATTGAGTCCAACCTTCTGGCTCAAGGCAGGAATCCAAATCAAAGGAGATCTGATGGATAGTTGTTTAGTTTTCTCCTGAATGCTCCAGCGTTGGAGCGCTCACCACCTCCCGAGGTCAGGGGTTCCACTGAGTCGTACTGCTCTAACAGTTAGGAAGTTTTTCCTGATATTCAGCCTAAAGCTGGCTTCCTTTAACTTGAGTCCATTGTTGCGTCTCTTGCACTCTGGGATGATCGAGAACAGATGCTGACCTTCTTCTGAATGACAGCCTTTCAAATATTTGAAAAGTGCTCTCCTCTCTCCCCTCAGTCTTCTTTTCTTAAGGGTAAACATGACCAATTCTTTCAGCCTTTCCTCCTAAGGCTTGGTTTCCAGCCCCCTGATCCTCCTTGTCGCCCTCCTCTGAACTTGTTCCAATTTGTTAGCATCCTTCTTAAAGTGTGGTGTCCAGAACGAGACACAGGACTCTAGATGAGGCCTAACCAGTGCTGAATAGAGGGGAAGGATTTGGAAACTATACTTCTATTAATGCAGCCTAAAATAGCATTTGCCCTTTTTTTTTTTTTTGCAGCCACATCGCACTGTCCATGGTGGTCCTTTAACAAGCAGTCCCTGGTGGGTGACGGGGCCCTCCAGCCCAGGCAGGTTGTTTAAATCTGCAGCTCGTGTTCTATTTTCCAAGTTTCCCTTCTAAGTCACCCTGAATGTGCGCTGGAGATCAGTTTTAAACAAAAAAAAAAGTTTCATTTCCCGACACTCCGACCCTATCCAGTTAATCATCTCCACTCCGCTGAGTTCAGTTGAGGGTTCTCGGGATGGTAGCCATATATAGCCAAAGTTCTTAGCAGAGTGCTGTGATTTCCAAAACAGGGGATGGTGCCTGGCGAGGCCTGACATTAAGCCGAGCTTAAGGGTCCACTTCCAGGTTGTCTTCTGAAGGGCTCTTCCTTGGCAGGCATGGAAACTCAGGGCCGAACTGGACAACATGTTTAATGTGGTTTCTGCAGAGTGCACCCCCCCCCCCAAGTGCATTGGTTTGCCAGCTCATAGGATTTCTTCCCCTTCCTTATTTGTCTTGCATTTTGCTGTGATTTGTCTCGGGACTAGTCTGGGAACCAGTCAGGGGAGGGTCAAGAGGGGCTTAATTTGTACATATGAAAGCAAAGGTACCGTATTTTTCCATGTATAAGATGCCCCCATGTATAAGACGCCCCCCCCACTTTTCTAACCCAAAATTAAGAAATCTAAGTGGGGCTTAGCAAGTGGAGGGGAAAGCAGCGATCAAAGCCCTGCAGGATCACTTTGATCCCTGCTTTCCCCTCCACTTGTTTTTGTTCTCTCCTCAGCTTACTTCCGTGTATAAGACGACCCTCAATTTTTAGTCTAAAGATTTTAGACAAAAGTATAGTCTTATACACGGAAAAATACGGTATGTGTCTCTGAGAAAATTCCCTTCTGAACCATTTCCTCCTGCTCCTTGGGAAAAGGACGGGGGTCCCTCTTTGAGAAAGCAGCAGACCACTCGAACCATGCCCCATCTTTTGGAAGCTAAGCAGAGCCAGGCCTGGTTGGGATCTGGAAGGGGGACATTCAGGGAACTCCTGGGAAAGAACCCCTCCTGTAACCTTGAACACAAGTCTGTGCTGCCTCTCAGAGCTGGCACCATTGGGCCAGGCGGGCCGAAGTTCTTAGACAGGAGGGGGCAGTTTCCTGCATTCTCCTTTTCCTGGCTCAGGAGGGGCAGTTGGTGGGGAGGTGGGCTCCCCTCTCAGGAAACATCTTTTGGCTTTTGCCGAGCATCAAGGCAAGGAGCTGAGCCATGGACTTGATGGCACTCTGTCATCTTTGTGTGAGCAGCGTCATGTAAGCAGAGAGCTGGCCGGTTTTGGAGAGCCTGCCTGCTTGCCTGCGGAGCACAGCTGTCGCAGCCCTTCTGGAAGGGCCAAACGGAGCGTGGTTTCTTTTTGCGAGCAATTGTTGCCATCCGCCGCCGGACCGCGGTTAACTCCCAAGCTTCGAAGAGGGCCGTGGCAGGCTCTCGGTGAAGCCCCGTTTGCTCTTTCTCTTCTCAATCCGCTTTTTTTTTTAATGTACCATAAAACGAATGACTTGATTTCCTGGTTCTCTCTAGAAGGACACGCTGCAAAGAGAACTGCGCAGAGGCAGAAGCAAATAACTTTTCTACCAGCCGGTTACATAAGGCACTGTCTAGTTTAATCATATATATTGTTTCCCATTTTAGCACCACGGCAGATCTTTTTTAATAAGGCAAAACCAGTCCAAATGGGCCCCAAACCAAATGTTCAACAGTAATGGCTGAGCTCCAAGCTCTTTCCTTTGTACAGGTTCTTTTTCTCTTGCAGCTTTCTCTGCTGGTTTATCTTCTGGTTGCTTTAGAAAAGCAGGTGACAACTGGCTCGTCTCTCACCGCCCTGCTCAGTTCTTGCAGACTCTGGGCTGGGGGTTCTTTTACACAGTCAAACCATCTCCTGTTAGAGCTTCCTCTCTTCCCACTACCTTCTACCTTTCCAGACATGAGTTGTTTATTTCTTTATTTTTGGTAAGGAACGGTGATAACTAGAAGATATTTCGTATTTTCAGCATGTTGACTTGCCACACATCTGTGTCTTCACTCTGACCCGGATGATCGGGCCGTTGCAAGTCATTTCCAGTCAAATGCAAATTTAATTCCAACGCCTGTCTTGTTCACTGATGCTGGAGTTAGAGATTTGGTATCGTCCTGCGTTCCCCCACCCCAGGGTCTCATTTTTAAAATCCGGGATATTTGTCTCTGGGCGTTCTGCAGAAAAACAGGACTGCCGGTGACCCTTCTTCCCATTGGTTGAACTGCTGTGAGGTCATGGAATATTTGCAAACATTTCTGGGAAGCTTTTAGGAAGGAATTGTTTTCTTGCACAGTAATGAGCTTTTTTCTCTGCATCATTCTGAAGTGGGGTGTGGAGGAGAGATTGAGGGAGGCCTGGCGTGTACGTACTCCCTTGAGACAAGCTGGTTGGGCTCTTCTCCTTATTTTGCCACAAATACTCCCTAGATGGGAAGAAAGTAATGGAGTAAACTGTGCTAACAGCTTGGGGTGAACGGGTCACGGAAAGCAAAAGCTGGCAAACCGTGCTGCCTCTGGGCAGGAAAGCCGACAGACGGGAAGGGGCAGGGAGAAAACGGGTCGGCAGCATTTTGGGGAGTGAACGAAAAGGCAGGGAGGATGGAAGGAGAGAAGTTAGAGGATAAGAACCGCTTGCAGGAGATCAGTGCAAGTCTGTATTCAAAAAATGTTGTACCGATGGATCTGCAGAGCCATGGAGTCATTGCTGGACAGCGAGCCCATGGAGACAAACAGTCCAATATTTTTAGGAGTTTTGGATTGCATTATGAATCCCAGCGAGGAACTGTATAGTTTCCTGCCTGCTTCTCTTTCTACATTCACAAGTAAAAGGATTTGAAACAGTCTGTAAGAAAGCGAAATTAAAAATTTGACATGCAAGGAGAGGATGTGATATCTGGCCCCAGGGATCAGGAATTCAGGAAAGTTACTTTTTGTTTTCATATTACACTTCTAGAAGCCTCCTGCCTGGGGGCTTTCTGTTGGTCAGGGTATTCTTGGGCCCAGGACTCTTCAACATTTTTATCAATGACCTGGATCAGGGGGTTGCAGGGCATACTAATCAAATTTGCAGATGACACAACATTGGGCGGACCAGCTAACACCCTGGAAGACAGAAACAAAATTCATAATGATCTTGATAGGTTGAAAACAACAGAATGAAATTCAGCAGGGATAAGTGCGAAGTACTGCACCTCGGAAAAAGAAAACCAAACACAGAATTACTGTTCTGGACATTGCACTTCAAGAAGGATGCTGACAAACTGGAGCAAGTTCAGAGGAGGGCAACCAGGATGATCAGGGGACTGGAAACCAAGCCCTGTGAGGAAAAACTGAAAGAAATGGGCATATTTAGCCTTGAGAAAAGAAGACCAAGGGGAGATACGGTAACACTTTTCAAAGACTTGAAAGGCTATCCAATAGAGGAGGGACAGGATCTGTTCTCCAGTGTGCAGGACACACAACAATGGGCTCAAGTTATAGGAAGCCATATTTAGGCTGAAGATCAGGAAAAACTTCCTAACTGTTAGAGCAGTGTGGCAAAGGAATCCATTACCTTGAGAGGTGATGAGCACTCCAACACTGGAGGCATTCAAGAGAAATTTAGACAACCACCTGGCAGATCTCCTTTGATTTGTATTCCTGCGCTGGACTCAATGGCCTTAAAGGCCCCTTCCAACTTCTTCATTCTATGATTCTGGGAGTCGTAGTCTGAAAAAGTAATCTTCCTGAATTCTTCCTGGGACAAGCAAAGTGCATTGGCTGTGGAACAGAGCTTGAAAAAAGTTAATTTGGGGGGGGAAGTAACTCCAAGAAACAGGGACGTGGTGGCGCTGCTGGTTAAACCGCAGAAGCCTCTGTGCTGCAAGGTCAGAAGACCAGCCGTCGTAAGATCGAATCCACGCGACGGAGTGAGCTCCCGTCGCTTGTCCCAGCTCTCGCCAACCTAGCAGTTCGAAAGCATGTAAAAATGCGAGTCGATAAATAGGTACCACCTCGGCGGGAAGGTCACGGCGTTCCGTGTCTAGTCGCGCTGGCCACGTGACCATGGAAACTGTCTTCGGACAAACGCTGGCTCTATGGCTTGGAAACGGGGATGAGCACCGCGCCCTCGAGTCGGACACGACTGGACTAAATGTCAAGGGGAACCTTTACCTTTACTAACTCCAAGAATCCCCCCATCAAGTAACTCTTCCAGTCTTCTTCCTGAAATGACAAGCGGTTACATTCAACATTTCAATTTGTCAAGTTCTTTCTGACAAATTGGTGAAGAAGTGTGTGAATTCTGGAAATGATTTGGTTTAAAAAAAACAACACAAAACTCTCAAGCAGCTATGGATCTGAGGGCCGCAAGGAGGACCAGGCAACACGTTGCAGGAGGTGGGATTTTCAACGCTCCCCCATTTTGCCTTCCTGCAGAGCATGCGGCAGTACCTGTATGCATTGAACTGCTGCAGGGATCCAGAAACCCTGCCCACGGAGAAAGAACCTTTGAAACACCTCCGAGTACAAATGAGTTGACCGTTTTTTTTCCACTTGCTGGCAGAACGCTGTCTGTCTGCATTATGAATTCCTTGTTCAAAATGCAATCGTCTGCGACTTTTGTGAATGGGCAGAAACTTGGCTGACTTCCTTAGCACAGCTTTTGAAGAACCTGCAAGCCAGCGCTTTCCTCCCTCGTGCAATGGCACCAACACATCTCCTCCAGAAGACCCGCTAGCTGAATGCATGGAGGGCACCGGGTTCTCAAGAAAAAGCTGGATTATAACCCCCCCCCCCCAACTCCTCTTCCAGAAACCTGCTTTCTTGTTCTTTATGTTTATCTTTAATAAGGTTTCTTGGACAATATAATTAGCAATTACAGCGTAGTGATTCCTTGAAGTGAGATCCTTGTTAGATCAAAGGAGAACCATCTGCAAGGCAATTCGGTGCCTTCGCAAGACCATTAAAACTACCTGGCGCTCATACAAGCCTTCTTTTAATTACCTTTCAGTGAAGTATCTGGCAGGACAAGGACTTGTTTTAATTAGCTTACAAGGCAGCTGAGCCCTTTTGCAAAAGCAATATAAGCAGGCATGATCTTCAGGGCTTAAAGCAGAGCTCCTTAAAACATTTCTGCTCTTTTTCAATCCCATAAAACAGTTTAGGACATTCCCCCCCCCACCCCCCCCGCTTGGTTGCTCCTCATGCTTGCATGTAAACTTTCCTTGGCAGGTTTACATAGAGCACCCAACCCTTTTGAAATACATGTTGGATTATTATGGTCTGAATTGAGTGCTCTCCCCTCGTCCTCAACGAGAGTGTCTCTCTTTGGATGGAAAGGAGGCTTGGCCGGTATGAAAACTTAAGCCACCCTTACTCTGACACTCAATTATAGACCAACGAGCTGGATCAAGACCACAGTATCTTGGGGAACGAGAGAAATCGGCAATTTTTTTAAAAAAATGCCTATTGAAAAGTAAGCCCAAATGATTTCAGTGAGTCTTTCTTTCCCTTGGGAAAACCGAGGATGGGTTTATTTAGGCCAACCACAGGATCTAAGTGTTCATCTTTGAGGATAACAACTGGCAAAACCCCTGCACGGGGAATTCTGGGCATGGTGATCCTTTTTATTTCCACCTTAAAAAAACAACAACCCAGCCATACACCTGTTGGTGCGACAGAGAGGGTGTCAGAGAAGCCGGGTTTCTGAGGCAAAAGCTAGGACCTGGGCGCAGAACCAACCTTCCGATGGGGCAAAGGGCCAGGCCTTGTGATGTGTCAATTCCATGCTAGGTCTCATTAAAAGGGGGGATTGAAAATAGAACAGCCAACGTTCTAATGCCGTCGTACAAAACGCGGGTCAGGCCGCACCTGGAGTATTGCATACCGTTCTGGTCGCCGCACCTCAAAAAAGACATGGTGGAACTAGAGAAGGTGCAGAGGAGAGCGACTCAAAGGATGACAGGGCTGGGGCAGATGGTGGTGACTGAGCAGCCTGAGAGGGGTTTTGTGCTCTGTTGCTTTTAAATGTGTGGGATTTTTTTTTAAAAGAATTGATTTCATTTACCATTTAATTATTTTGTAGTATTTTGTACACTTACTGTTTTTAGCATTTGTATATTGTCCTTTTAATGATGTGAGCCGCCTTGGATCCTTTTGAGGAGAAAGGCGGGATAGATAGATAGATAGATAGATAGATAGATAGATAGATAGATAGATAGATAGATAGATAGATAGATAGATAGATAGATGGAGGGAGGGAGGGAGGGAGGGAGGGAGGGACGGACGGACGGACGGACGGACGGACGGACGGACGGACGGACGGACGGACAGACAGACAGACAGACAGACAGACAGATAGATAGATAGATGTGCTGAGATTTGCCATCTCTCTTCCTGGAGACCTGGAGCAGCAAACCAGTTCTCTGGGACTTGGGCCAGCATCCGAACTTAGGGCAGAGAGTCTTCCTAAAAGGAACAGGAGGAGATGGTTTGGTTGCTGGCCATAAAACCAGCTTTCTCCCATTGCAACAGGGGGAAACTCAACCACTCTGGTTCTGAGGGAGGCGAGGATGCCCCAGGAGAACGTTACCCACATGCTTCCTTGCTCCCGAGAAGGACCTCTGCGGAGTCCCGCCTGGGGCTGGCCTGGTGCAGGAGGCTCAGCAGGTGCAGCTGCAAGCCGTGTGTTTATTGTGCTTTTGTCCTGCCAAGCTAGGATGATGGGGGCCGTAAATGTGTCATCCCAGCCTTCATCAGGAATGTAAACCGAGCCCAGGAGAAAAAGCAGGAAGGGAGGAAGTGGTGAGGTAGAAGCCAAGGGTATCGTTTATTGCGCTCTTTCTCAGAATAACAGCCTGTCTCTTCCCGAGGGCAGGTAGCCACTTACTTTAAAAACCCAAGTCGTAAAAGCAGTTGTTGGGTCATCTCTCTCCTTTAATTAAGATCCCGGTATCCTACCACTCCCAGGTTGCCTTTGCACATCAGTAGCAGATCAAGGCAGCCATTCCCGTCCTGCTCGCTCTTCGCCTCCTGATGGGGTGAGGCCATTGTCTTGCCTGTAAGGAGTGGGTTAAAAGCCATTCAGCCAGCGTGGGAGCCACAAAGGAGCACTCCATATGCAGGGCAAAGAGAAGTTACTTGTAAAGTAACTTATTGGCATAGCTTGGAAAAGGTAGCTTTTGCACTACAGCTCCCAGAATTCCCCTGGTCAGTATGTCCAGTAGATTCCAAGAGACTGAGGATTCTGAGACGTGTAGTCCCCAAAAAAAGTAACTCTCCCAAGCTTTGTCAATAGGTTACCTTAATGTGCATAGCTCTCTCCAGTTGCATTTATAGTCCCCCTCATTCCCAGACAGCATGTTAGAGGAAGGTTAATGGACAGATTTTTCTTTCTTTCTCTCTGTCCCTAACTAGCGAACCAACGCAGGGTGAGAGGCACTGGTGCAGGAGGCTTGAGGAAGGACAGGAAAAACCCAGAAACGTCATCCCGGTTTTTAGCTAGGAAATGACTTAGCAACATGGAGCTTCCAGATTCAGAAGCAGCCTATCTCTGAGTCATAGAGACTGGTGGAATTACTAGCAAAGGCAGGGCGTTTGTGCCTTGTCTTGCTTGTGGCATCCCCTAGCTGTGGCGGAGCTTGGAAAATTTACTTTTTTCTTGGAATGTCCTGGAGTCCACCAGGGCAGCTACCAGTTGCTGTTCTATTCCTGCAAAACTTCAGTTACCCCATAATAAACTGCTAAATCTAAACTGCTGGAGCTCTAAAGGTCTCGCATGTAAATCTCACTTTAACAAACGTTTTCAAAGCTTTCTATTATTTTTTTTCCCCTATAGGTATTGTAGTTTTTTGTGAAAAGTAATTTTTCCAAACTCTGGTCTCTGGGAAGAAGGGTGGCACCATGTAAGGGTTGTGAGAGGCAGAATCAAGGATGCTGGGTGGCAAGCTAGAAAACAGGTGGTTTGATGGAGAAGCAGAGCTGGCCCAGCTGTTAGCTGCCTGGAACAACAGATACCAAGTGCAGCAGACAGATGGGAATGGTATTTATTATTATTGCATTTTTACAGAATAGGGGAGACTAGAAGAGAGCTTCAGGAACAAGGGCCGAAAGATAAGGAGAGCCCAAATGAGGTTTCCCGGGTTTTCCCAACATCTTTGTACCAAAACCGGACAGACATTGAGTGGGTTTTTAAAGTTCAGACCTATTCTGGCCTTGAATTAGCTCACAAGCACATGTGCGTGTGCGGATGGGATTTTCAGAGGCTTTGCAGTAGGACATGACGATGGTACGGGTGAAACCCCAGATGGGAAGCCAGGCATCCCAAACTCGGGAGGAGAGGGTCCGGGAATTCATGATGACCTTGGCGAGGTGGCTCTTGCGGAGTTTGGTAAGGGACAAACACACAAGGCTGGCAGTGGAACCCGTGACCTCAAGGGGAGTGGGCGAGTGCTCCAACACTGGAGGCATTCAAGAGAAAATGGGACAACCGTCTGTCAGGTCTGCTTTGATTTGGATTCCTGCCTTGAGCAGGGGGTTGGACTGGATGGCCTTGTAGTCCCCTTCCAACTTCACTTTTCTATGATTCTGTGTAACAAAGGGGGAGTGGGAGGCGGTTGAAGATTAATAGGCAGCAGTGTGGCACAGTGGCTAGAGTCAGAGCTGGCGTGGGAGATTCTGATGCCCACAGCAGGGGGAAAAAAATGACCGCTTCCCCCATCCCGGTCAGCACTGTCAACCTGGAGACTCTCCCGTGTGAAAAGCCATGCTGTGCGTAGGGAAGGAAGTGAAAACAGAGACGGAGGGTGGAGCAGGCTTCAGTTGCGCACTCTTTCCCCACCTATTAAACCCCCTTCCAGACAGGTAGGACATTTAAGTACCCTAGCTTTGTGGCTTATAAAAATTCACAGAGATCTAGATCCACCTGGTGGGCCATTTAAGGTCATTTTCACTTGGCCCACCCTGTAAACATATCAGCACAAACCAGCCGTTTGCCACGTGCAGTTTGCTTGGCTCTGTTTGATTTATAATCTCAGAACGGCAAGGCTGGAAGGGACCCTGTAGATCATCAAGACCAGACCCTGTCAAGGAGGCACCAAAGGGGGAATTGAACTCCCGACCTCTGGCTCCGAAGCCAGAGAGACCGAAACCACTGAGCTATCCTATAATCTTAGAATTGCAGAGCTTGAAGGGAACACTCTGGATCATCGAGTCCACCCCCTGTCAAGGAGGGTCGGGGGGGGGGGGGAATAGAACTCCAAACCAGTTTGGGTTTTTTTTTTTACAGGAAAAAAACAAAGGGGACAAGCATTATCGCAACCCAGGCACTGAAGTTTGCCGCTGTGGGCGTCTTTGTGCCACTCAATGGGTTTTTGCGATTTGGAGAGCCAGCATGCAGAGAAGCTGAATGTGGCGTGCCTAACCCTAACCCTCTGCAGCTGGCATGTTTCTTGGGTTAGAGGCTGTCAGACCCATGCCTTGGTCCCTTCATTTAGTTTGTTTGGAAATAAGACACATGGATCACTTTGTATCCTTTAACCTTTTGGAGATAATCCTCACTTATCCATGCCTAACATCCAAGCAGGTCTCTGTGCATTTCCGAATCGATGCCAAATCAGATTAAATGCCCAAAGCAACGAGTCTCCTAAGCAGGAGCTCCTATGATAATTTGATCAATGACTTTGTAGCAGAAGAGGCCAGGAAGGCTCGTTTCTACAGTAAGGAGCATGCGATAAGCATGCTCCTCCTTCACTCCCACCAGCTCAGTGTGTTCCTTACTTCTGACTGCCCTTCCTCCACTTTTAGTCTTTTTTCACTTGAACACATTGGGTCCCAGAAATGCCAGGGTTAAAACAAGCAATCTGTCCGAGGGGTGCTGCTCCACCTTATGAACACCACTGGGCTCTTTCCTCTGCCCTGGGGTGGCCCCATAAACACAGAAACAGCCCAACCTTGGGTAGCGTTTCGATATTCAGCCTCATGCGGTGCCCGCAAATGGCATGCATCCTTTTAATGGTGTTCAGGTATCTTTTTGAATATACTTCTTCTCTTTTTTTTTAACCCTCCTTATCACTGCTTGAAAACTGCATGGGAATCACCCCTTCCTTCCATAGCTTGGACAGCCTGCTCCAGTCCTGTCTTCCAGCTTTCTTTGTTGGGTCAAGTCCTTCTGTGTTTTATGTGTATCATTTTCCTTGCTCTCTGCCAAACCTTGGCTGAGTTTTCTATCCAGTTGTCTTAAATCTGGCAGGAAGCCCGGCCAGGATCAGGTGGGGGTGGGGGGAAATCCTGCCAAGATCTAACCCACCTTGGATTCGATGTCATGACTGCTTCCTGTCCTTTCCAACAGGATTCCATTGCCATTTATGTATGTATGTATGTATGTATGTATGTATGTATGTATGTATGTATGTATGTATGTATGTATGTATGTATGTTGGTGGAGGACAGGGAGACTGCCTGGGGCCATCGTGTTCCCAACAAAGTTCTCTGCAGACGATCCAGTGGGAGGAATTTCCGGCAGAGTTAGCTGGATTAGGCCGTTGCAGCAAAAAACAACAAACCATCCCGCAGTCCTTCAAGACTAACCCGTTTCGTTTGGCATTCGCTTTTGGTGAGCTTCCGCCAGGAAAGGAATCAGAAGAAATAAACAGCAGCCATTGCAAGATGATGCCCGATAATACTTGTTAACCATGAAGGACTGCAAGGCTGTTTGGGGCTTCGAGAAATAAAGTTTATCCTCATCGAGGCAGGAAAGAAAAGTGGGGACTGAAGGAATGCTGTAGTATTTTCTGACCCCATGGGATTCCTGAAGTATTGAGGGTCAACGGAGGGGTCATGAATTGGGTTAAGGTCAACAGCTTCTAGATTTTCTGTGCCCTCCAAGAATTCCACCCCTCACCAACTCCCGGCCGGGAAGATAAATCTCAGAGCAAGCGGGACCGGCAGAGAAGAAAGGTTAGTTTTCGTCTGTGAGGTGGCCTCCAAGGCTGCCTCCCGTGCTGCACTCATGTTTTATGTGCCTCCCTTGCACAATGTTGATTGTCCAAAATCCAGGAGTGAGGGAATTGGACAGGGGAGAGACGGTACATGCCTATATTTAGAGTATTTTGTCTCCATTAAGGAAGGGGGTATCAACTTCTCCATCAAATGAAAGTTTCATACTCCTACGAGGAGGATGGACTCCAGATAGATCAGAAATTTTGGATGAGTTGAAATGTTCCTAGACAATTATTCAGGGGCTATTCGCTCAGTTTCCTAGCAAAGATGAGGCCAAATTCTGAAGAAGTTCTGAACAGACATCAAGAGCCAGCCAGCATTCAAAATTAGTGTCTGAGCGGAGATAAGCCCTGGAGGTTTGAAGTTGTCCCAAAAAGTTGTCTGTAGCAAAGCATCCCAGACCCCAGTCATCAACTCAAGCCTGTTTTGTGTGTGTGTGTGTGTTTTTAAAGGATGGCTTTTCTGCCTTTGCCATGATTGTATGGAATACTCTGGGTGCAACCAGACGGCAATTTAGCTTGCTTTTTGCACCACTAATGGCAGGGTCTGGTTTGATCTGTTTTTTGCCTACCATACATCATATAGGAGACTTTGAATCAGCCTGACTCTGCTCTGTGCTCAAACCAGATCTGTTTTCGTCCAGCAAGAGGGCTACCCTGTTTTTGGACCTGGGTTGGAACGAGGGGGGGAATGGATCCCATGTGCATGCATGGAAGGGTCAAATTCCCAACCTCTGATTCTGCAGCTGGATAACTAACTTTAAAGCAGCAATTCCCAACCTTAGGTCCCCAGATATTCTTAGACAACAACTGTCCAAAGCCTTCACCCCTAGCTGTGCTGGCCAGGATTTCTGAGAGTTGTAGTCTAAGAATAGGTGGGCACCCAAGTTTGGAAACCAGTGCTTTAAAGGGTCACTTTAAAGATCGCACCCAGCAAAGCGACCCTTTCCAGCAGGGTCCAGCTCAATCCCGTATCGCCGCCTCTTTGCACCCCATGGGTAAAGAAGAGACGGCTTTGCCCATGGCGTCCTGGGTATAGAATCCCAAAAGGGGAAAACATATTTAATTGCTGGAAGACTTTATACAGTGAGAGTGTTTGGGGCTGGGGAAAATCCATAGTGGTGCAAGTGTGAGCCGCCTGGATAGCTCAGTGGTTCAGGTATCTAGCTGCAGAGTCAGAGGTTGGGAGTTCGAATCCCCCCACTGGGTCTCCTGGGAGTAGAGCCAGCCTGGGTGGCCTTGGGCAAGCTGTGCCGTCCCAGGGCGCCCCCTAGAGGATGGAAAGGGTAAAGCCCTTCTGCATATTCTCTACCTGGAAAACTTGGAAAGGGTCAGCATCAGTCAGAATTGACTTGATGGCACGCGACTATTATTTTCAAAGTGTTTGCACAGTGAGAGGGGTTTAAACATCTATCAGTGAGGGTTTACAGATTTTTAATCCCATACTTAGATGACATGGTGGTGGTGGGTAAAAACGATGGTCCCAGGAGCGGCCTCAGTGCTTGGCCCTTTGACTCCGTTTTTGAAATTTCTACCCGGTTGTTCTGCTAAAATGGCAGGCACCTCTCCAGCAAAGGTTTCCCTGGAAGATCAGGGCTTGGAAGCAGGTTCTCCAGGAATTGCCCAACCAGTGTGGCCAGTGGCTGTGCTCGCTGGGGGGATTCTTGAAGCTGTCATTCACAAGTAACTTTTCTAAGCTCCGGTCATAACTGATAATAGAGGACTTCCTCCGTCGAACTTGATCCTTATTTCAGGGTGCCCTCGGTGAAGCCCTGTACATTGGGTCACGAAGATACACCTTTTCACGTAGGCAGTTCTGATTTATAGAAATCCCCCTGTCTGTATCTTTAGTTGAAATTGTGATGGCTTCCTTTCACGAGAGGTCTTGGAGAGCAGCTTTATTATACCGTATACATTTTTAAAATAATTTAATGACTCCAAAAGCAAATGAAACCAAGAGACTGCCCCTTCTCTTCCCCTGAGAGTCCAGACAGATTACTCCCAAGCTATGAGCCTGCTTTTTCAGACGGATTGTGGCCACGTCCCGACCCAGCTGGACACGAACTCCCATAGATCTGAAAACGGTCAACTCACAGCACCTCCACCGTTTCAGTGTTTTCACCACAACACATTCATGGGGTTCGGAAAGTCGCCATGATGGCTGGGGGATTTTGGGTGTTGTAGTTCACAAAACCAAATCTTCACAAGCTCTCCACATGGCTAAAGCTGTCTCTTTACCTGAATAGCTACTGCTACTACTACTTGTATCTGTTAAGTAATACCAGTCGATGTGAAGTCAAGATCCTGTGGGATTTCTGGATCCAAACGGACAGACACCTTGAACATAACACACGAGACACCGTAGTGATAGAATGAATAAATGTCTGGATGATTGACATTGCAATTCCCCGGGATGCCAGATCTGAAAATAAAGAAGAAAATTGAAAATAAAGATCATCATCATCATAGTGTACAGTTAGTACGGACTTATGGAGGCCCTTTTTAAGAGATTCCAGGTATGGAATACTCAGAGGTATTTTCCATTCCCTTCTTGTGGGGGTGCCTTGGGACCAATGTGCAGCTGGCCCAAGGCCACCCAGGCTGGCTCTACTTCTCAGGAGGCCCCGTGGGGAATCGAACTCCCAACCTCTGGTTCAGCAACCAGATACTTAAACCACTGAACATCCAGCCACCTGATAAATACATTAGAGTCTTTAGTCCAGGCTCTGTGAAAATTGCATGTCACTTTGGCTTTGATAAGAATTTATCAGAATTCACAGATGTCTCCACATTCAAAATAAAAGGACCAGAGGTCTTAGTCTTAGTCTGTGCTTTTTAAAAAAAGGTATGGTGGAGAAACTGAAAATGTCCACTGAGGCCCCAGGACTTAAGTGCACAGTTCTTGAAATTCTGGGTTTGTTACAGAGCTCAGAGAAATGCTTTTTGAAAAACTGTGATTCTTAGGATCTCGTAGCTGGTAGGGCTGCATCTTCCACCCGGTTGGTGCTGAACAGGAAACGATTTCTTTTCTGTGAATAGAGTTGCAGCAGGTCAGTGGCCTGACCTTCCTTGTGATTTGGGGGGGGGGGGGGAGAGAATCTCAGATGGAAGGATGAGTGCCCTGGGAATGTCCACAAGTGACAAACGCTCCAGCAACACTAGGAGGCAGTGCCTGTGTGCCAGACAGACAACCGTGGGTACACAGTGATGGGTGCAAAGGCCTGTGTACTCAGGGGTGCTCCCAAAGGCCAGCCTTCCAGAGTCTGTCAGGAGAGGCTGAAGGCTACAAAATACAAGGGGGTGCAAGTTCTTTGTGATGAAAAGAAAACAGTGCTTTCTAAAGCAGGTAAAGGTAAAGGTTCCCCTTGACATTTAGTCCAGTCGTGTCCGACTCCAGGGCGCGGTGCTCATCCCCGTCTCCAAGCCGTAGAGCCAGCGTTTTGTCCGTAGACAGTTTCCGTGGTCACGTGGCCAGCGCGACTAGACACGGAATGCCGTTACCTTCCCACCGAGGTGGTACCTATTTATCTACTCGCATTTTTACATGTTTTCGAACGGCTAGGTGGGCAGGAGCTGGGACGAGCGACGGGAGCTCACTCCATCTCGTGGATTCGATCTTACGACGGCTGGTCTTCTGACCTTGCAGCACAGAGGCTTCTGCGGTTTAACCCGCAGCGCCACCACGTCCCCCTTTTCTAAAGCAAGGGTAGGATAAATCTGAATTGGAAACCACTGGGTGGCCTGTAGCAGGGCAGAATGTACCCCTGAACCAGAGAAGGGCTGTGAGATCAGCAGGCATCCCATGCCCTCCACTTAGACCCAGAGAAAAAAAGCTCCAGACCTGAGCCTTACAGCCAAAGCTGAAGCCGGCTGTGCCACTTCATCCTTTGTATGCGAGGAACAGCAGTGCGTCTTGCTATTGCAAGCCAGGAAGAATGTCACTGTAGTTTATTTTTGAAGAATGTGTGAAGGTTTGCAGAGAACATTTTCAGGATGGAAAGAAAGGAACTGGAAAGTTAAAACATTCAAACATACAGGAGCAAGTTCAGAGGAGGGCAACCAGGAGGATCAGGGGACTGGAAACTAAGCCCTTTGAGGAAAGACTGAAAGAACTGGGCAAGTTTAGCCTTGAGAAAGGAAGAGTGAGGCTAGCGGTTTTCAAAGACTTGGAAGGTAATCCTACAGAGGAGGGGCAGGATCTGTTCTCGATCATCCCCTAGTAAAGGACACATATTAATGGGCTCAAGGTACAAGAAGCCAAATTTAGGCTGAATATGAGGAAAAACTTCCTAACTGTTAGAGCAGTACGACAATGGAACCCATGACCTTGGGAGGCATTCAAGAGAAAACGGGACCACCATCTGTCAGATCTGCTTTGCTTTGGATCCCTGCCCTGAGAAGGTGGTTGGACTCGATGCCCTTATTTATAGGTCTCTTCCGACTCCATTTTTCTATGATTCTAGGGGGAATGGTGAAACTGACAGAGTTCTGCACTGCCAGGATCACAGACCACAACCCGGTGGTTGGGTCTTCAGATTTAAGATTTTTTAAAAAATTTATTTTTTAACTAGGGATAAGGTAAGGAATACAGAAGGTAGAGGGGAATATGGGGGGGGGGGGGAAGGGGGGAGGAGAAGGGGGGGAGGAGAACACAAAATATACTATCATCCAATCTGTTCATGTTGCGATATCAAGTCGACTTTCCGCCTTTCTACAATTTGATTGCCCTCCAGGTTTCAACTTACAGTTACATCTTAGTTTAAATCTATGTTATTCAAGCACTATCTGGTGACTCAAGCCATTTATATAATAAATCCCATCGTTCAGTTGCCTTTTGTATCGGACAGTCTTTCAACACTTCTGATAAAATATCCATTTCTGCTGCTTCCCGTATCTTCCCAATGAGTTCCTCTTGTTTCGGTATCTCCGATGTAAGAATGTTTGATCTCACAGCCTGTCTAGTTCCGAGCTTGGAAAGAACACTTCGATTTAACAGGTTGACCAAAATGGTTACACGTGCAGTAATAGGAAGATAGCCAACAGATACATCCCAAGAATAATATTTTGACAGTAGTGTTTCTGAATGTTGTAACACTGCTTTCAAAGTAACATTTAGATTCGATGTGTTCCTCTTTTTTATCACAAAAGTAACGCTCGTAATGTTAGCGTGTGAAATCTAACACATTATTTCCAAGATGTGCTCTGATTGTCTTGACCCAGATCCACAGTTTAGAGGTCTTTAGCGACACTTCTTATTGGAGCAAGCAATAACCGGGGAGGCAGGACTGCAGGGGGCAGTGGTTCTATTATTTTATGGCCCCATACATGTGTTCCTGTCCATGTGCAAAAGGCATCGCCCTGCTTCAATTTAGCCTATGGGGACCATCAGGGTGAAGATGCAGGGAGCTGGATTTGATGGCCTTATAGGCCCCTTCCAACTTCACTATCCTCTGATTCTCTGAAGATGAATGAAACCTAAAGAATTTGGGTGGATGGATGTTAGAGGACAGATTTCAGCACTGTTTCCAAAGCCTTGCAAAGGCGGGGGGGGGGGCATTGTTTTTACTAGGAAATAGACAGGGTCTCTGGTAAGGAGGAAGAATTGGAGCACACAGGCATTGATAACAATGCTGCCGATCGATAATAAAAATGGGAACGGTATTCTTGTCCATGTGCAGAGTGCTTTTAGCTAGTGAGTTAATGGAGAGAGACTGGTTTCCCATGCTGCCTGGCCTGATATGACCTCCTCTTGAGTAGAAGACTAGGGTGCAGAATATCTCTCGGCAAGCCATTTCGTTTTCTGCTTGTTTTCCTTTCTCCGAGGGCCTCCGGCCCCCTTGTATTCGCTGCTGGCTGAGAAAAGCAAGCTGCTGCCGGGGAGGGTGTAAATCCAGTGCTCCCCTCCGGTCCAGGCCAGGGGGAGAGGGGGAGGACCGACGGAGCCTTGAACCTCTGGCTGGGTGGTGGAACGGCCCTGGCCGGGAGCCGAGGTGAAAATAAGAGAAAGTGCCGGATACTGTCAGAACAGAAACCTTGCTTTGGCCGGCTACAGCTTTTTCCATGACACCATCCGCTCTTTGGCGGAGGGACAGCTTGGAGGGTTGGGGGAGAAGGAGGGGAAGGAGGAGGTGGAAAGAGAGAGAGAGAGAGAGAGGCCCGGGTGATGGAGATTCAACCTGACAGGTCTGGATGCTGGGAAGACGTCGCTGCTAGGCCTTGGTGAGATGCAGTCGGGAGGAAGGGCTGCGGAAACAGAGGCAGGCAGGCAGGCAAGAGAGAGAGAGAGAGACCCATAGGAGAGGCAGGCAGGATTCAGAGGGCTTGGGTGAAGGAAGCGGAGAGGAGGTGCCTTGCCCTCTGTGTTTCCATAGTGGAGAATCCTGGCTTTGCATGCCAAGAGCCCTACCATCATTCCCCAGCATCTCCCATGAAATTTGTTTGGACCAAATGGCTCCCCTTTATTTCAATGGAATTGTGAGGATACCAAGAAATAGCCACCCCTCCTGTACCAACAAGAACTCTCAACGGGAGTGGAGCAGGACTGCAACCACTAGGTAATATCACCCTATTTTTCCATGTATAAGACGCCCCCATGTATAAGACACACACACACACACCGCTTTTCTAACCCAAAATTTCTTTGTTTGCAAGAAAATGGAGGGGGAAGGCAGGGATCAAAGCGCTTTGATCACTCCCCCCTCCTTACTTCCGTGTATAAGACAACCCTCAATTTTAATCTAAATATTTTAGAGAAAAGTATCATCTTATACACTGAAAAATACGGTATGTTGACTGACCTCAATTGGCTAAACCTAGTAGGTTTACTAAATTATCACCCCAATTCCCAGATTCAGGTTTTCTATGTCACCCACCACCACCTCCCTGACCAAACAGAAACATGCATGTTTCAAAGAAAGGCCAAATAGGGAAGTGTATGCACATGGCCTGTGCTTCTTTGTGTGAAGGACTGGGGTGCAACTCCCAGTCCACAGTTGCCTCAGCGGTAACCCTACAACAGTAACCAATGCTTCCTGCATCTCTTCTGATTTACATCTTAAGAGTAACTTTCTTGGCCAAATCCATCTTGCTACCAACTTTTGGAGTTTAACGTCTTCACCCCGGTACAAACCTGAGGAAGTGGAGTTTTTTATCCAAGAAAGCTCGCATGTTGGATGAGGATTTTTCACTGGCCTGTCAAGGTACCAGCTATCCTTGCATTTCCATAAAACATTATCTCGAGGACAGATGGAGGAAACCAAAGCTTAAAAGGGTTACTCCTCTTCCCAAATCTTTCCAGAATCTCCAGCCAGGCTGTGCCAGCCATTGAACTATAATGTCCACAAAAACCACACCTTCCGAGGTTTGGAAGGATCCCTCAGGTTTGCTTCCATCCACGCCCTTTCCCCTCTTCCTCTTTTCTTCGTAATCTAAAATTTCTCCTGCCAATGTGTGCAATGGAAAGCTCTAAATCAGCCTGGGAGCTCCAGGGCGTTCTTAGCCTCCAACACACACACTCCAATCTCAACCAACAAGTCACTTTTCTCCCTCTTTTAGCCACAGAAAATGAATGGGACATTATTTAGGCCAGAGGAACGGCACAGAACAGTTTCCCAAAAAAGGGACACTTGGTGGCACTGAATCACATCCTCTGACTAGAGAATGATAAAGCACTGGGTTTTGCTTTGTTTTACATCTCTCCCTATTCATCCGGGTGGATGAACCCCCCACTGGATTCTAGCATGACTTTTTTAAAAATTAGAGACAGAGACAGAGAGAGAGAGAGAGAGAGAGAGGGAAAGGAGAGGAGAAGAAAACTGCCTCCTGGTCTTCTTTCCTCCCATCAGGGATTATGTCACATGCCTCGGCCATGCCGTCTCTTGCTTCCCTGTTTGTCAGAAGGACCTCAAAGGTCAGATCCAGATCCCGGATGATTTTGCTGCCCCTTCTCAGCAGTCTTTTCCAGATCTAGGCTATAGCTTTAAAGAGGCAGTGACCACGGCTGCCTTGTGCACAGGTTGGCTTACCGTACTGCCTGGTTGAGGAAAACTTAAGAGAAAGCCAAGGGAGGCTAGAATTGGAAAAGGAACGGAATGGGTAGGATGCAGTTTAATAGCCCCAAACATCCAGGTTCCAGATTCTGAATGAGCACATTATTGTAGTGGGGTTTTGATGCTCTGGACAAATTCTCTGGATTCTGCCAGGTTTCTGTCTCGCTGTTTCAAACCTTATTTGCAAAGCTGAATGCTGCAATTGGTCCTTCCCTAGATGTCAGACTACAAACCCCATGATCCTCTGCCAAGCCTTCTTGTAGTCCAACGGATGTCGCCCTTGTCTTCAGAAAGGGAAATAGGTGGGTCCAGTTAGTTGGACATCAATGCCAGGAAAATTTCTAGAAAGATCATAAAATGTTGGACTGTGACCACTTGAAACGAAAACCCTGTGACTCATCATGAGTTTTTCAAAAACAGGTCACACCAGCTAATCTTAGATCTCTCTTTTTTGACAGAGTCACAGGCCTGGTAGATAAGGGGAATGTTGTGGTTTTAATACATCTTGATTTCAGAAAGTCATGGATAAAGTCCCTTTTGACATTCTTGCGACCAAGTGGTAAAAACTGGATTAGATTATGCTACTAGTAGGTGGGTTCGTTGGCAAACTATATCCAAAGAGTGATCGTCAGTGTTGCTCCACCATCCTCTATTATTCATCACTGATTATGCCTCACCTTGAGTATTGCGTCTGGTTCTGGACACCACATTTGAAGAAGGATGTCAACAAAAATGTTCAGAGGAGGGCAACCACGATGATCAGGGGACTGAAAACCAAGCCCTAGGAGGAAAGACTGAAAGAACTGGGCAAGTTTAGTCTTGAGAAAAGAAGTCGGAGGGGAGAGAGGAGAGCACTTTTCAAAGAGTTGAAAGACTATCATACAGAGAAAGGACAGGATCTGTTCTTGATCATCCCAGAGTGCAAGACACACAACAATGGGCTCAAGTTACAGGAAGCCAGATTTCGGTTGAATGTCAGGAAAAATTTCCTAACTTTTAGAGCAGTATGGCAATGGAACCGATGACCTCAAGACGTGGTGAGTGCTCCAACACTGGAGGCATTCAATAGAAACTTAGACAAGGATATCCTCTGATTTGTATTCTTGTGTTGAGCAGGGGGGTGGACTTGATGGCCTTCGAGGCCCCTTCCAACTTCAGTATTCTATGATTCTATGATCACAGAAAGAAGCAACAAGTAAGTTTCTACAGAGTTCTCTTTTAGGCCCCATGTTGTTCCATTTTGTATAAATCCATTGGTGGCATCACAAAGCTATAACCTTCACATCAAGGGAAGTAACAATATCCACGGTCTTCTGCTTTGGTCTCAGACCTCACCTGGAATCCTGTGTTCTGCTCCGGGCACCACCGTTGGAAAAGGATATGGACCCGGTGGAACATGTCCAGAGGAGGTCAAGCACAGTTGTTAAAGTTCTGGAAATCAAGCCTTAGAAGATGTGGTTGGAGTAGCTGTGTATGTTCACCCTGGAGAAAAGGTGGGTGATTGGACAGCTCGTGCTCCGGCCACCGAATCCCTGTCGCTTGTACAGAGGGGCCAAGGCTTAGGCAGCTGGTGGGGATATGAAGACGGATGGCCAAATAGAAAGCGGCAGGTCTAGCAGAGAGTCAGAGAAGTTACTTTTTGGACTCCAGTGTGCAGAATGCCCCGGCCAGCATGTTTGTTAGTTATGCTGGCTGCAGGATTCTGGGAGTTAGAGTTTTTTTTTTTTAAAAAGGACTTTCTCAAACTGTTTTGTGTCCGGGGGAAGGCAAGCAGGATGAGAAGAGATTGGGGAACCGGGACCCATGAGAAAGGGTTGAGGAATGCTTAAGGTGGGGTATGCTTAGCCTTAAGAAGAGAAAGCAGAGAGGCAAAGGGAGTGAGTGGCTCCCAAGACGTTTTGAGCCATGGCTCTCTTGACTCTCTGGCCCAGAGCCTCCCTGATGCAAAAAGGACATCGCTGCCCGCGGCCAGCTCTGCCTCCTGCGCAGGTGGGTGTCCTGGGACCATGGCACCACTCCCTCCAGGGTCCGCAGCTAGGCACGGGCAGGGTGTGAAGCACCATCCGGACTGGCAGGCAGGGAGACTCCCCGGAACAAGGAGAGGAGAGGGAAATGGCTGTGAAGGATGAAAGGGTTCTGCGGCACCCCCGGCTGGGTTTGGCAGCACCGCGGGCCGCTGGGACACACCGTTTAGGAACCACTGGGCATTAGGGATCACGACGATCCCCACATCGCTGAATGGCTGTCGTGTGGAAACTGGAGCGACTGTGTTTTCTGTGGCCCCCCAAGGAACGGATCCACGTTATGAGAAAGGAGATCCACAAGGAACAGAGAAGAAAACCATTCAGAGGCTAGTGGCTAGTTACAGTGGGTTGACCCTTCGATTCCCTTCCAGCTCACTCTCCAGTTCCATGTTTCTTTGATTCATCCCAAGAGAGTGTGTGCAGCTGGCTAGACAGGGAGACACCCCTCGATCCTGGGGTACGCCAGAGAGCGCAAGGGCAGAACGGGGCCTCATCCCTGGTGGATTGCAGCAGCCTGCATGGGCTGCGAGACCTGGCCCCCTAACTTCACATTTTCAGCATCCCTCTCCGTTTCTCCAAATAAGCCCAAGGGCCATGATTCGCTCCCTAGTCCTCGTCCCAAACTGTCGCCCTTCATCAGCGTTCTTTCCCGAAGCAGTGTTTACCCTCAACGTGGCACGGAAACCTCACCACTCAGAGGAAGAAGGGAGAGCATATGCTATTAATAAGAAATGGGCAGAGGAAATGGGTCCTATGTGCCAGAGTCACAGCCGGGTAGAACCGAGCGCTTAGCCAAGGCAGACAGAGTCACCTGCAGCCAGCTCTGCCCTTCTGCTCGGCCAGACGGGCCCGGACGTTAATCACTGCCTAACTGGGGGTGGGCTGGGGGCTTGGCTTTGTCTTCTAGGAACACAGTGGTGATGATGGGTCTCTGTGGCCCAAGGGGATTCCAGGAACGTGATGCATCACATCGCTGCCATTTGCATGTTACGGATACCTTTTCCCCCTTTTATTTGTTCACTGGTGAAAGTGCACTGCTTTGGCTGAGTTAGAAATTAGTTTCTTTAAAGTGAAGCGAAGCAGCTGTCAGTGGCAGCATCCTCTTTCATGCCCGAGGGGCAGAGTGCGCCAGTGGTGTACGCCGGCTTCGTTCCCCTCGTGTGAGTGGAGATGGTGGGGAACTGCCCTTTGGAAGCAAATGCACTTCCGTGTGTGCAAGGAGCTATGATAAACTTCCCAAGTGCCGAATCTCTTACACCCTGGATTGCTGGGGGGCTAGGATGATGGAAGAGGGTTCTAGCTGTCATTTCCGCCCCTTCGGTGTGAAGCCACGGCCACTGGGACCCCTTGGCATCCTGACAGTGGTTGTGTGTGCCGCTGCAGTCCGCTGATGGAGCGATCTTGCTCACTTCTGCCATTGATGGGTGAGGTGGATGGCCCACAGCAGGGATGACCCTTATGCTGTCTTTCAGGCCTATTCTGACCACCACACACACACACACACTTCAAACTAGGGATATGGATCTCACAACCTCTCACACTTGATAGAAAACAAGGTGTCAAGGTGTATTGGGTTGTTCAAGTTTCTACATGGGATGGCATTTTTCCTGCATAGGATTCACAGATGTTAAGCTGCACAGAATACAGTAGTTTCTTGCACAAAACAATGTGCAAAAACTCAACACAAAACAATAAAGGAAAAAATGCAACTCATTTTGGTGAGAAGCTGGGAAACTCCATGGAAGTGAGGGAAGTTTTGGCAGGAAGTCCCAGCAATTGTAAGCCATGGAAATCTTCCAGGAATGAGAATATTTTGACTACTCGTGACATCCCTACTTCAGACTACAGTCAACCCTCGACTTACAAACTTAATCCGTTCCGGAAGGAAGTTTGTAAGTTGAAAAGTTCGTAAGTTGAATCAGCATTTCCCATAGGAATGCATTGAAAACCAATTAATCCGTTCTGGCTGTTTTTGGTTCTTAGGTCGAGGGGCGGTTTCGAATCATTAGTTCCCATAGGAACTAATGCAAAGCCGGTTAATCCGTTCCTACCACTAGGGGCAGACTTTTTTTCTTTTTTTCCCTTTTAACCTAAGATGACTTAGGTTAAAAAAAAAAGTTTTTTTCGGTTCGTAACTTGAATCTAAGTTCGCAAGTTGAGTCAATATTTTTCTATCAGAGCGGTTCGTAAGTCGAAATGTTCGTAACTAGGGCCGTTCGTAAGTCGAGGGTTGACTGTATGTCAACCACAATGCTATGCCCTGGTTAGTGAAGTCTGTCGCCTATTGGCTGAAGATGGTACTGCAGGTGTCCAGCTCACAAGGGCATTTAAATCGGCTGAAATGTCTTACTGTGCTTTAGTCTATTTCAGCATCTGTATCGAAAATAAGTACAAAGCAGTTGTGCTTCCTTAAAGAGTAATGGATATATTTCCATTTGAACTTTCATGGCTTGCAATCCAGTACTCAAATCTACAGAGTCTAATAGTTAGGCCACAGGTGTATCCACAAAGTATAGACAGAGTGGTGGGGACGAGACGTGGGAGCTTCGTATTCATATCCTAGGGGATACAAATATGAAGCTCGGCACCACAGGTGCCACGGCGGTCCATTCCCGCTCCGCAGAAACCAGCCTGGTCCACTCACTGGGCTCTTTGCCCAGTGAGTGGACGTCTGATGGTGGCGACGTCACGCCAATCTGATGGCGTGATGGCGGCGACGTCACACCAATCGCAGATGTAGTCCCTCCATCACTCCTCCATCTCTCCCCTCAGCTGACCGCTCAGCAGCTGAGCAGGGAGACTCCATTTTTCATCTGTTAACCACTTCTCATTGAAACAGAAAGCAAGTGTCAGTGTTGTTTTTCAACAAGTGTGAATGGAAGGTAAATTTGGTGCTGATCCAAGGTCCAGTTTCATGGTTACAATTTTTTGTTTGAGGCACCCCTATATTCAGCGTTGGCTTCCGGAATGCTAAATCCTGTGAATCAGCACAATATATGGTTGTCCTCTTAGGCACCAATAATAGAGGCTCAAGTTAATAGTAGGGTGAAAGCTAGTGAAGCTCTGTGGAACTTTTCAAGTGATTTCTTGCCCTAATTCCAGTTTATAAAGATGTGTCTCAAATAGAAGAGAGCCTTTAGATACACATTTCTGTCCTGTTTCCTGCAAGAACATATTGGCTGAAATCTTGTGTCACAGCTACATGTGTGCAAAATCGTGGCAAGGCGGAAGTAATATTCACCAAAGCATGTTGTGCAACAGTCACAACTGTGTGATCAACTACACAATCATGAACGATGCAATCAATTGTGCAATGGTGAACAGTGGAGCTGTGAACCTTCTGGGGTTGAACCTTGGACCAAAGCAGATGCTCTAATGCTGATTTCTAGTCCTTTCCTGGACCTGAAGGCTAGTGGGGCTCAAAGCGTTCAATATTGCAACACCCTGCTTTGCTGCCTTCTCAGCAGGGATGGGATACCTTCGGTCCCAATGAGCAAACCCCCCCATGACTCAGGCAGCAGATCCTTAAGGGCTGGCAATTGCACACAGCCCCCCCCCCCCCCATGGCTGTACCTTACTAGGTAAAGGTTCCCCTTGACAATTTGTCCAGTCGTGTCCGACTCTAGGGGGCGGTGCTCATCTCCGTTTCCAACCCATAGAGCTAGCGTTTGTCCAAAGACAATCTTCCGTGGTCACGTGGCCAGCGCGACTAGACACGGAATGCTGTTACCTTCCCACCGTGGTGGTACCTATTTATCTACTCACATTTTTACATGCTTTCGAACGGCTAGGTTGGCAGGAGCTGGGACAAGCGACGGGGGCTCACTCTGTCGCGTGGATTCGATCTTACGACAGCTGGTCTTCTGACCTTGCAGCACAGAGGCTTCTGCGGTTTAACCCGCAGCGCCACCACGTCCCTAATCAGTACCTTACTAGCTGATGCTATTCCCTCAACCACCACCAGAAGCAAAAAAGTGTAAGCGTTCTGCTTTTATACCATCCCATAGAGTTTAGAGCTCTCTCTGGGCAATTTACAACATGATTAGGAAAGCAACAACTTGCTGTCCCTCCCTCCCCCCCCCCCCCTCCGGCAAACTGGGTACTCATTTTACCGACTTTGAAAGGCTGGGAGGCTGAGTGAACCTTCAGTCGGTTACTTGGGATTGAACCCAAGCTGTGAGCAGTTTTGACTGCAGTACTGCAGTTTAACCACTATGCCACAAGGCTCCTGGCGCTGTGGGGTATGGAGCACTAAGGGTTGCTTTGGTTCCCAGAAGGGAAATGTCTGTTTTTTGCACTACAATGGCCAGCATTCCATAGGCAGTTAAGGCCACATGTTGGCTGTGGGATTCTGGGAACTGTAGTCCAAAAACCCCAAACATTTCTCTGTGCTTCCTACTGTGGTCAAATACTCATGAGTAGGGGGAGGATTTCTAGGACATTTCACATTTTCTCTGCAAACTACATTTGAACCTGTAAGCAAATTCAAGCATGTTTAGGAATAACCTGGCCTTTCTCACCAGATTACTCATGAACATGTTCAAATCCACCCATAAACTCAAACACAGGTTGCAGAAAAAAATATGACGTGTCATAGAAATCCCCCCCCCCCCCCCCCCAATATTACTGTATCTGGAGTGGAAATGTTGGCTCAGCAGCCCGTTCTGGAGTGGCTCTCCAGCAGCAGAAGAGCAAAGTCGGTTTTGTGTTAATCTGCACACTTTAACACAGGAACAGTGGAATTCATATGCTTTGGACTGCACTTGTCACTAATGTCCAAAACTGGTGAGTGTGCAAATGCTCTCCGGCGCCCATCATCCCCATGGATCGTGGAGGGGGAAGGAGAGTTCTGGGGATGCTGTGTTGCCCCCCACTCACACAACAGCAAAAAAGAAAAAAGTGTTTCCTGTGTACCGTGTTGGATTGTACAATTCTGGACACGTTGATGGTGAACCTTCCTTCCCCTTTCCCTCTGTGAGATTTTTTTTTTCTCATATATTTCTCTTCTAGCCAAACAGGCATAGTTTCTCCATAATGGCTGAGCAGATCTGCACACATAGAAGCCAGCTCTAGAGTCTTTTATGAGTAAGTTTAGAGATCTGTCTTCCTGCACTATCTCTAAAACGGCTCTTCCAAGTTAATGAGCAGTCCCTTTGCTTCCCTGCCTCCCCTCAGTCCCCCAGAATATTTGCTTCTCTCCCACAGAGAATTGGGACGCTCCACTTTTAACCATAAAATAAGTCCTCCTCTTAAGAAGAAAGTGTGGAAGGGCCAGGAGACAACAACGAAGGGTTGCCTCCTCCGGGAAGGGAGTGAGTTGGGAGAGAAAAAACGGCTGTCGGGGTTAAAGGCTATTGCCGTGAACTGCTGAACTGTCCAGAGAGAGAGACGGAAAAATGGATAGACAGAGTGAGGGAGAAAGAGAAGCCACCGAGTTAGGGTGAGGGATGGCCATGACAAGGCGAGAAGAACCTGTATGTAGTAGGAGAGAGGTAAGAAGCCTGTGGCTTTACTGGTGTGCGCGGGACCCTGTCATGAAGGGCTGGGCTCAAATAAATCTTATTTATTTTGCAGAGTGGAGTGGGGAAAGACAGCAGGTGGGGTGTGTGTGTTTTTTTCTTGGCAACTGTCGCATTCTTCATCGCTAGTTCCCTTTCAGCGCCTCGCCTCCCCTTTCCTGCGATCCATCCAATCTATTTAAACCTTTGCCGGCTCTTTTCCCACCTCCCTGGCTGGACGCACAACGTCCCCTCCCTCCAGGGCCTTTCCTGAGTTGAAGCCGCTTGGGTTGCTGGAGGACACGACCCTTTCTAGAGCCTGGGCCACCCTGAACGCCCGCTGAGACCACTTGGTGCCTTCCACAGGGAGGGGAAGGTGGAAAAAAAGCATAGCACCCCGCTTCTGATACCAAACTGTGGCACCCCTCGTGGTAGGGGTTTAGGCAGGGGTGGAAAGCAGCCCCCCCCAGGCCAGCAGCACCCCCAGAGCCCAGGGGCGGGGGGCCTCACAACGTCACAAAAGCTGGGCAAGCAACCTTGGTTCCCCAGATGTTCTTGGACTACAACTCCCAGAAGCCTTCACGACTAGCTGTGCTGGCCAGGATTTCTGGGAGTTGTAGGCCAAGAACATCTGGGGCACCAAGGTTGGGAAGCACCGCTCCCAAGCCATCCATGTTCTCCTCAAGGTTCCCCAGGGAGAGACCTCATTCATAGCCCCGTGACCCTGGCCACCCTGCCCTGGCAATTCATCCCATCCGTCCGCTCCCCGGAGGACCAGCCGGGAGGGAGTCCTTCCACACCAAGATGCAGCTGGGAAGGACTCTGTGGGACTCATCCTCCTGCAGTCCAAGCAAGCAGCAGAAAAAAAGGTCCATTCATGCAGGGTCCCACAGGGTCCTGAGATTTGAGGTGTGCTCCTTGTCTTGGGGGGGGTATGATCGATAGCTCAGAAAGTACAGTACCTTTGCAAGGCGGGGAGGAGGGGATTGGGGGAATTTTAGTTTTCTGGATTGTAGCTCCCAGCATCTTCCAGCCAAGGGCCAGGCGGGCTGGAGGGCATTTTTGGAAGTTACCATCCGGAACAGGAATGTCTGTCTTCCTTGGTCTCAGGTGGCGACAAAGAACTGAGAAATAATTGTCTGTGGCCCAAGAAAGAAGGAGGTAGTTTCTGGGGCGGTCGTTTTATAACTCTCTCTCTTTCTCTCTCTCTCTGTCTCTGTTGTGATGTCTTCTTAAGACAAGACACTTTATCTCAATGAGAACAAGGAATGTAGTCACTGTTCTTTACACACCTTTGTCCAGAGAAGCCGTGATTCCACAATCTGGACCTGCAGCTGTTAACAAATCCGTGCGAGAGCCCTCCTGCCTTTGGGAGGCTCTGCTTTCCGCCTCCTCTCAAAAGTCTATGAAATCAAGAGGGATTAGTGGAGAAGAGAACGCTAATCCCGGAGGAGTCATGAAGGAGATGGGCAGCCAAGGCGTTGTCAGATCAAAGTTTCCACAACATTTATGGGGCCATTTGTTCGTCCTCTCTGCTGTGCTCCAAAGGGAGGGACCGTGATGTTCTACTACCGAGCCTTTGTGTTCTCTCTTTGGGAGAAAAGGATTCACTATTCGCCGAGTGCTTGGAAAAATTACTTTTGGGGGGGCTGCCACTCTGAGGACCACGATAGATGGTGGAGTCTGAAAGTTGTACTTCAGGTCTTTACCCAAGCTCTGGGTAAATTCATGGAGGGGAATACCCATGAAACCCCTTCCTCTTATTAGCACTCTTCTCTGCCTTGATTCTAGTGGAGAAATATATCATAAAACAGAAGGATGGAGTTGGTCTTCCACCACTGGGAGATACAGTGCCATTATCTTTTGATAATATGCACAGGGCTAGCAGGGTTCCTTTCTTTCATTCCAGTTTCTCAGGGCCCTTCCCACAGAAATCAGACTATCTGAAGAATAACTGCCGATAAATTCATGTGATTTCAGCTGCCATGACTGCAAAGAGTTTGGTGTGTGTAATGTGTAGTTTGGCCCCAAGATATGTTTTCTCAGACTTATTGAGTCAGGCTTTGGGTGAGTATTCCTTCAGTTTTCATGAATGCCTTTTGTTTAATCTTACAGAGCCTCTTGGCGCAGTGGCTAAACTGCAGTACTGAAGCCAAGACTCTGCTCACAACCTGAGTTCAATCCCAGGTAGTCGGCTCGGGGGTGACTCAGCCTTCCATCCTTCTGAGGTTGGTTAAATTGATTACCCAGCTCACTGGGGAGCGGGGCAATGAGTAGCCTGCAGAATTGACTTGTATGCCCAGAGAGTGCTTTAAGTGCTATGGGGTGGTATATAAGCAGCAAACTGCTTTTTTTTTAATCGGAAGGAAGGAAGGAAGGAAGGAAGGAAGGAAGGAAGGAAGGAAGGAAGGAAGGAAGGAAGGAAGGAAGGAAGGAAGGAAGGAAGGAAGATCTTGTGAATTATGAAGTGTAGCTTCTACCCAGTATAGTGTGAGTAGAGTGATGGACTAGGATTCTGGGTTCGAATTCCTGCTCAGCCATAGAAACTCATGGGGGGAGCGGAACTGGTAAAACCACTCCTTAAATATCCCGCCTTGAAAGCTGTGTTAGGGTCACTATAAATCGGTTCTGACTTGACCACATGTAACACACACAGCTGGCTGGGAGTTACTTGGTAGTCCCTGGAGGTATATGGGAGGCTATGACCCAGTCAAAGCTGGCAGGATCTGCTTATAATTTGGGTAAGGGGTAGGCCAGGAAATTCTATATAAAGCCCATCAGCCAGAGAAGTATGAATTGAGGGTGGGTAAGAAGGTGCTTAGTAACCCTCAGAGTAGGGGAGAGTAAAGTCTGGGGAGTGATGGTTTGGACCACTGCTCCCAGAATCCTTTTTCTTGCCAAGGGAGTTATAAAGCCCGTCCACACTGGCATATAAATCGATATATGGATTGCTGCTGGCACAGTTTGGATCAAGTCAAATGATGGCGACTACATGTGTTTCCACTTGGATCGAGCTATCCTGCCCCTTTGAGAGCTGTCACGCACCTTTCTGGCCCAGCGGTGGGGCGTGCATTCTTTTTTGACACAATTCGGCAGAGTCCTAATTAGCTCTTTGCTAAACCTGTGCAGATAGTTCCATTTCAGCAAAACAGGACTATGGGGGGGCATGAACTCTGGCGGCAACGCTGAAACGTCTTAGGTGGGTTGCTTGGTGGGTGTCTTGGCCATTTTGATATACCACTTACTTTTATTTAACAACAACAAAAGGGAAAATCGCCCCAGCCCTCTGAATGATGGCCAAGAAAATAGCAGGGCAGGGGGCTATCTGGAGTCCATGGGCTCCCGCCCCACAGGGAAGCACAGCCTCAGCAGAGTCCCCCAGCTGAGGAGAAAGGAGGGGGAAAGATGGGGTTACCTCCCTTCCGTGTCGCCAACCTTCACCCCAACGTTTTCCCCTCACGCTGCACCTGTTCTCGGCAGCGACCCCTTACTCATGAGTAAACTGGTAAATTTATAATAATTACCTTTGAATGGCAAAGCTAGAAGGGACCCTCTGGATCATCCACTCCAGCCCCTCTCAAGAAGGCACCGTGCAGGACTCGAACCCCAACCTCTGGCTCCGACCGAAGCCACTGAGCTATCCAGTGTGTGGGTAATCCAGGTAAACCTTGCTCGGTGTGGACCTGGAGCATGGGAGAAGGAGACCTGTAGCACAAACGCCTTTGCGGGCGGAAGGATCGTTCAAGTGAATATTAATATACCCTGTTTCCCTGAAAATAAGACCTCACCTGAAAATAAGCCTTAGTAGGATTTTTCAGGATGCTTGTAATATAAGCCCTATCCCAAAAATAAGCCCCAGTGAAGTGAAACCCCGCTCTCCACCCTTGTGCAGCAACCAGAAGAAGAGGACATGACTGTATTTGAATAAAAGTAGATGGTTGTACTTGAAAAAAATAAAACATCCCCTGAAAATAAGCCCTAATGCGTTTTTGGAGCAAAAATTAATATAAGACCCAGTCTTATTTTCGGGGAAACACGGTAGATTGCACCTTGGAAGCACAGACTGGATCACATCAAACTTCCTAGTGTGGACAGGCCATCATCCAAAAGCCCACAACATTTGCAAGATCAAATGGGGAAAGAGAGGGTGGGGGGGAGTGATGCTGGAACCAGTCATGCGAGCATCTAATCGCCTCGATGTCTCTCAGGAGGCAGGACCCGCACCCCTTTTCTCTGGGGGCTTGCCCACCTCTCTGTTGATCCAATGCAAGAGTAGGGTGCTATTTGTACTAAAGTGGCCTGGCGAACAGTCACAGAGTAATTCACAAACCCTCTGTTTGAAGCTTGGGATGGGAAATTCCATCCAGCTGCAAGGGGTGGTGCTCAGGGCCGCACCTTTCCAGCTGAGATTTGCAACTCACTGAACTCGGAACTCACACAGAGCAGACTTGGCACAGATATTGGCCAGGATGAATTTTTTGGGACTCGTAACTACAATTTTTCTGTACTAACCGTGAAGGGGCGGTGCCCAGCCTGAGGAAGTGGGATTTTCTCCATGAAAGCTGGCAATTTGTTTGATTTGTTTTAGTAGTTCAATAAAGGTATCGCCCTATTCTTGCGTTTGTGAAATCCTAAGGACCACACGGCCTTTTCTGAGTTCTTTCGGTTCATCAAAGACGACTGTTCCCCCTTCATTATCTTGTGATCACCCCAGGTCTAGGTTTCTTGCAAACGTCTCACTCACCCTTGGAAAATGTCCTACAGCCAAGCAGCTAAATGCTTTCCTCTTCGCTCAGGAAATGACCTCTTTTATTGCCATGAAGGGGTTGGCAGCCAAGCAAACCTAAGCTCCGTATATCTCAGTTAATGCATGTCCAGCAGTTTTGGCCATGCCGTTCAATACTAAGCATTTTAGAGGCGTTTTTGAGCCAAAGCAGGAGTGAGGTTTATTTCATTTTTATGTACACTTTGCCTCTTTTTATTTTGATGAGCTTCTAACTCGTAAGAGGAGTATTAAGTTATTTCAAACACTTTGATGATCTGTTGTGCTCCTAGCTCTTATAACTGATTGGCTGTTTTGCTTTGGCTTTCAATTCTGGCTTGCAGCGGTTGTAATTAGCTTCTTATTAGCTTCCAGGCAATGAAATTTGCAGATCATGCAGCCCAAATGAGTGCACGGCTGGATCTAGACAGGTGAAATTCTCCTGGTGGATCCTGGCTTAGATCTGAAGCCCACTTAACACAGGGACTCCGACGTGAGCACGCCAGGGGCTGCGTTTAAACACAAGGACAGGCTAGGATAGCTGGCTTATCCTGGTTGACTGTCAGCTCAGGTTTATTCCTGGTTTACATGCCTGGCTCACTTGGGAACAACAGTAAACCAGGATAAAGTCACCATTCCTAAATATCATTATGCACACAACCTGTTCCAGTTTTCTTAGCCTAGTCAGCCTCGCAGGGGTATTACGGGGAGAAAACAGGATCACATGAACCCACATTAGAACTAGGCTGGCTGGGAGACTCATAAACTTGTGACTTGTGGCCTCAAGTAGCTGCTTTTCCAAGCCGAGATATGGGGGGGGGGGGCAAGAGTCTTCCTCTTCATATTAAAGACAACACGCGGATCCCTGCACCGGCGGTCCAGGGGAGCCCCAGCCCTTGCTGTGTTTGGGCAAGGCACATCAGTCAGCGCACTGGCCTGATCTTGGTCACTGGTGAAAATAACTTCTTTCACACACTAATAACCTAGAGCAGTGGTTCCCAACCTTAGGTTCTCCCGGTGTTCTTGGACTCAGACTCCCAGGAGCCTTCTCCACTAGCAGTGCTGGCCAGGATTTCTGGAAGTGGTCATGGGCCCCTTCCTCGCCTTAGATGTCCCAGAACCTCTGGGAGGGGGATAAATGGGCTTATTTCCTGGGCTGGCAGCTTTCCACGGTGAACCTGCAAGAAATGGCATGCAAGGACTGTGCTCGACCTCAGAAACCTCTCCCCAAGAGGGTTGGCGGCCAGGTCTCAGGGTGCCCCTTTTATTCCCCGGGAATTGCTAAGTGTCCTCGAATCTCCAGGCGGCGGGGTGTGTGTGTGTCAAATCTCAGGGTAAGCGGTGTTAGAGGAAGAGAAGGTTTGTTTGTTTTTTTCGCCCAGGAAGTGGCGCGAAAGCTTGCATTTCCATCCCTGCCATTTCCCAGGGCTCCTGGGCACAGCACAGAGAAGTTTGTGTGGGTGCTCCTCTTGCTTGCTTCCCTTTAAGTCCATGTCTGCTTTACTCTGTAACTTCACAAGGACCCACCCATAACGTCACATCTCCCTGTGTGAATGGAATGAGGGGCCCGACCCCCAGGATGCAATATTTGGCCTCGAAATCAGAGGGGGGGTGAGGTGCTCCAGTCTTAAGCCAGCAATCTCAGATCAACAACATTCACTGTGCGTGGCAACTGTGTATACGGGGGGGGGGGGGGGGGGGAAGGTTCGAGGGGAAAAGAGCGAGGGGTGCACTAGGACCAGACCAAACACCGGGAAGAGCCTCCTGACAGGAACCACTGGGTTTTGGCAGTGGAACAGACAAAGCGTGCTGCTCAGCGTACCATCGATTGTGATTAGAGATGGGCACGAACTGGATCGTCCCAGTTCGTCCCAATTCGTAAAGGTGGCAGCACAGGGGGCTGCCGCTCCCCTTCCCGCCTCAGCCGATCAGCCACTGACCGGGCCCGGCTGGCTTGCTTTTCCCGCCTCCTGGGCTAATCTCCCAGTCATGGGCAAGAGCCCAGACTTCTCTGCCCCGCCCTTTGGTCTGAGTGGCAGGTCCGCCGAGAAGGAGGGGGCAGAGAAGCCTGAGCTCCTTGCCAGGACTGGAAGATCGGTTGAGGAGGGGCAGGAAGCTCACCGGCTGGGCCTGGTGAGGGGCTGGCTGAGCTGGAGGAGGCCGGGCAGCTGCTGTGTTAACAAACTGGGACGAACTGGTTCGTGCCCATCTCTAATTGTGATATACTCTCCTTCTGTGGTGGTTTTTTAAGGGTTTGGGTGGTCAATTGTTAAGGGTGCTTTTGCTTTGGATTTTCTGCCTTGGTTCCCTTTTGAAATATATACTCTTGACCTGTGCTCGCAGCCTGCATTTCAGAACTCACTTTTAAGAAACAGACCTGGCACGGACATCTGCCAGGACTTTGGGAATTTTCATATTTTTTTTCCTGCACCATCCCTAATTTATTGGTGCCCAGCTCAGTGAAGACTAGTATAGGAGAAAAGCTAGCTTTACAAATATATATATATATATATATATATATATATATATATATATATATATATATATATATATATATATATATATATATATATAATTTTTAGTGGTATTATCTGCTCTTGCTTTTCGACTGTGTAAAGACCACACAGCTTTGTTTGTTTTTTGTCTAAACAGTGCCTTTCCTTTTTGGGGCAGCTTCAAAGCGCGTCCGACACATGAATCATGGAAAATGTCTCTGGGCATGCGCAAAGCGCAAGCGGCCTGGCTTCTGGGCAGGCATGGCTTTTGCTAAAAAAAGAAAGCAGCGGACATCTGCCCTGCTAACGTAGGGGTCAGCCCGGCCTCAAGTCGCTCCTTGTTCTTGTGCGTTTGCTGTCCTCGCTTGAACTGTGTGCTGAAACAGCCGAGAAGTTGGCTGGGAAAGAAAGGCTGAAGCTGCCCGACTGAGTCTCCCCCATGCAGGAGAGGACGAGGCTGGCTTTCACGGTGTGTTTGGCTGGGTGGACTTTGGGCAAACACAGAGGTCCTCTGCCAGCTCAGAGTCTGCATCGGAGGACCACGATTAAGGGGCACCCGTCAGTGCTGTGGAAAGAGTTGATAGCTACCTTTCAAGCTGCCTGTCCTCATGAGGAAGGCCCTGATGTCTTGAGGGTGGCCCATCATAGAATGATTGAGTTGGAAGGGGCCTCTAAGGCCATCAAGTCCAACCCCCGGCTGAAGGCAGGAATCCAAGTCAAAGCAGATCTGACAGACGGTTGTCCCATTTTCTCTTGAAGGCCTCCAGTGTTGGAGCGCTCACCACCCCCTCCCAAGGTCATGGGGTTTCATTGTCATACTGCTCTAACAGTTGGGAAGTTTTTCCTGATCTTCAGCCAAAACCTGGCTTCCTGTCACTTGAGCCCATGGTTGTGTGTCCTGCACTCAGGAATGATGGAGAACAGATCCTGCCTCTCCTCTGGAGGACGGCCTTTCCACTATTTCAGGTTTGCTTAAGTGCCATGAGCAGAGATGGGTCATCTTGAGGGCAACAGCAAGTGTGCACGCAGAGAAAGGGAAGGGTCAGCAAAACAGACAGGGAGGGGTGGGCCGCTGCGCCGCTTTGCTTGTCCTCTCTCTGTCGGAGTCAGCAGCGGCTCCCTCCAGCCTCGCTAAAACGTTCCCTGCAATGAAATGCAAAACGGGTTCGTTCCATTTCAGACCAGATGTCCAAAGCTGTTGAAACAGAACTTTCTGGATATGAGTTCGGAGATGTACTCTGAAAACCGAGAAGCCATTAAGAAAAGGATGCCCCTGAGCATGTGTGGAGTTTTCTGCCTTATCTCCAAGCAAGCACAGCCACCTACAGTAGCACCACTCCCGTCATGGAATGCATGTCCATTGAGGCACTGGAGAATATTAGCAGACCTTTGCTGGCTGGATTAGCCTCTATAGTCCAGCATCCAGTTGCCCCAGCGGGCAACCAGTTGCTGCAGTGGGAATCCGATGCCTACCAACAGGACAGGAGGGCCACTGCAGCACAATATCTGTTCAACTTCCTTTCCATCCATGATACTGGTCCTGCATGCCGGGGTCCGCATGATGCAAGGCTGAAACTAGTATCCATGATGGCCCCAGGGTGCAGTGGCTCAACTGCAGTACTGCAGCCAAGACTCTGCTCACAACCTGAGTTTGATCTTGGGCTCAGGTAGCCAGCTTGAGGTTGACTCAGCCTTTCATCCTTCCAAGGTCGGTAAAATGAGTACCTGGCTCACTGGGGGGGGGGGGCAATGTGTAGCCTCTATAATTAAATTGTGAACCACCCAGAGAGAGCTCTCAGCACTGTGAAGATGTATATAAGCAGCGCACTTTAGGATGATATCACAAGGGTGCGGGTCACTGTTATGTATGAATTTATGTGTGCAACTGTTCTTGCACCGTCTGGAACAGGATCCCTTCTGCCCTCCTGTGAACCCAAAGCAAGCGTGGCCCCTTCTTTCTGTAGGAGGACGCACATCGAAACCACCAGTGCCTGCTTCTTGTGTTAGGTGAGAAAGGGTGTGACATACTCGGTGTCCCCAAACCTCAGCAAATGAGAGAAACCAAGTGCCAAGGCATATGTTCAAGCATGCAACATGTTGCACAGAGCATAGGTGCATGGTAGGAACGTGTTGCACAGAGCAGAGTAAGCCCACATTATGCCAAACCATGTGCTGCAGGAGAAGGCACAGGAGGCAGCCAAGGTGGGCTTCTCAAAACAGGGATGGGGTCGGGTGGGGGGGGTCCTTATCTCTAGGTTTAAGATAAGGCGCTGTGTCCATGCTCTTTCAGAGGGTGAGCGTTGCCTGTACACTAGCTGCCGAGCGTCAGGCTCCATTAGGCACCGAGGCCGCTAATCCCAGGGAAATAGAAGGAACAGTCCGTTTTAACATCATCGAGCATGTGGTTTCAGCCTTTGTGCCAGACGGAGATTAATTGAAATCCAGCCGCAGGGATAACTTCGGCGTTGGGAGAGGGGCTTTCAGCCATTCCCTGGTGTGTGCCCCACATGGCCGTGGGAGCACTTGAGCCACAGAATCGTGGTGGCCCGGAAGTGGACACGGTGCCTAAGGGACTCTGTTTCTGTTCCTCAAGCTAAGCCTGGTCGGTTGAGGGATGGAGGATCAGCTCTCCTGGCAAAAGGTGCCTCTGCCCAGTTTCAGGGATCCCAGAGCCCCCATCTGTGGGGCTGATATGGGGAGAACCACCTGGGGAGTTCCCCTGCCACCAGCCCTAAGGGAACCATTGAAATTTGGATTTACCAGTTAAGGGTTCTGAGGCTACAGGGCTTTGGGGAAGGAAGGATAGCATTTTTCAAAGACTTGAAAGGTAGAAACCCATTTGTTCTCGATCATCCCAGAGTGCAGGACACGTAACAATGGGCTCAAGTTACAGGAAGCCAGATTTAGGACGAATATCAGGAAAAACTTCTTAACTGTTAGAGCAGTACAACAATGGGACCCGTGACCTCAGGGGGTGAAGCACTCCAAGGCTGGAGGCATACAGGAGAAAATTGGACCGCCGTCTGCCAGATCTGCTTTAATCTGGATTCCTGCACTGAGCAGGGGGTTGGACTTGATGACCTTCGAGGCCCCGTCCAACTCGATGATTCTCCTTTTTCGGACGATGTGGAGGTCATCCTGAAATGGAGGGTGAGGTGCCCCTTCCTTGCTTAGCCACAAAGGGGCAGTTGTGGCTATTCCCAGAATCCTCTGGGGCAGCGCAGTTGTGGTGGGAACTGGGAACTGTAGTCTAAAAAAGTAACTTCTCCTATCTTTGAAGTGCTAAAAAAAGAATTCCAAAGGAAGCGGAAAGGACATCTAAATAGTTAAAAAGGACACCTGGCAAAGATCCGTGAGGTGGTTTGAATGTAGGCGTCGAAGGTCGGGGCTTTTATTTCAAGAAATCAGGAGAACGGATTTATTTCAGGACAAAGAATCAGGGTCATTTCCGTGGGACGGCTGGGTTTTTTTTTTTCCTACCTCTTTAAAGAAAAACTTACGATAGAGAACAAATTTCAAAACAGTTCCAGATTTTCCTGCCTTGAAACGCTGTGATGATCATGATACTCTCTACGCGGAGGAAACCAAGCAAAAGGATGGGTTTTTTGTGATATGTGGAAAAAGAGAAACCGAGCAATGGAGAAACAGCTTTCCTGCTTCCATGAGCACCACTCAAGGCCAATGAATCCAGCCTGTGGACGGATCCTGGCTCCTCAGAAGGCACTCCCTCCTCCGGGCCACAAAATGATTCTTACTGCCCTTCCGTTGTCCGCAGGGAATGGGGTTTGTCTGCAGGGTCTGTCATCTTGCGCTCCTCGTGTTCTGCAGATGCTCCCTATGTACGCCCTTGCATGTGCACATATGCACGCACACAGGCGCGCGCGCGCACACACACACACACCATTCCCTTTCTCCTCGCTCTCCTTTTCTCTTTCTGAGGTCATATTATCCTCTTAGGCTTTAAAACCATCTGTAATTATACCCTCTAACTGTGAGGCGGGTTGAAAGCTGATTTTACTGCCCGGTTTTCATTTTCATCACTGCTGAGATCAGTTTACAAGCAAATTTCTAATCATCTCAACAGGGTCAGCAGAAGTCGGCCGCCCGCGGCCTGAGGGGCCTCATCCGGCCACTCTGGAGCCCCCTGGTGGGAATGGGTGGCTAGGTGAGAGGCTTGCCAAGAGGGGGAGCGGAGTTAATTCTAGAACTTGGGGAAAGTTACCTGTTCAGACTACGGCTTCCAGAATCCCCCAGCGAGTATGCCCAATGATCATGCTTGTTGAAGGATCCTGGGAAGTAGAGTCCAAAAATGTAATTTTTCCAGACTGAACGTTGGTCCTACCCCTACCCTGACTGTGAGTTTCTTACGCTTATCCTCCTTTTTTATCCGACTGATGTATGATTTGGGGCCCACCTTGAGTTCCTAAATAGCCATACATGGTCCAGATGTGATGAACATGTATAGGTTTTAACAACCACTGCAGGATTCATCGCTCCAGCTTGAGAAGGGAATAGTTTGCATTTCGTGCTGAAAATCCTCCCTTTTATCCAAAATACATGGGTTGTTGTTGTTGTTTTTGCACAAATTACAGTGTTTTCCATGAAAAATACAAGGACTTTTTGTGCAAAATCTGAGGGGGGGGGGAGGTTGCACTAAGAAAAAAACTACCCCCCCCCCAAAAAAAGCCAAAATAACTACACAAAATGGTTTATCTCACCCAGCAGGGAGACGATGCCTGATCCATTATTCTTGTAATCAGAAAGTCCAATTTTAAATTCAAGCTTCCCCTGGATGGTTTCTCCAGGGACAGTTTCTCCAGGGCCCAAGGCTCACTCATCTCCTGCTGCAGTTGTGAAGCTAGGTGTGCCCAAGCTCAAAGGTCAGGAAGTGTTGCAGAGTTTTGAATTTTTTGGTTAAATTCCCTGCAGGAGTGCAGGGATTTACAGAACAGATTAGTCCACTCTGTTTTCTCAGCAATTGGCACTTACAGTCTCGATAACTCTCTCTGAAACATTAATAGGAGAAAAAATATAAAAGGTTTTATTGCTTACACAAATCAAACAGCAAATGGATAAACGCGACTGACTGCTTTCAACAACAGACGTCAACAAACTCAAGAAAGGGAAAGATACACGGAGGAAAGAGGCAGGGCTCTCTTTGAATTCAGAGGCAGGAACGGAATGATTGGTTAGTGCTGGATAGATTGACAGCCATCCGAGCTCAGAAAAGTCCCTCCCAGCCAAACCTACTGAAGGCAGCATGCGAGGTTGGAAGAACTCTAACAGGAAGCACACCCCGGGTCAGCATACGTCCAAAATAGGTTCCTGATTCTGTGCAGAAACCGTTTGCACAAATTGATAAAAGAGAAGGAAGGGGGGGGGGGAAGGTTCAGTCCATACAGAAAGTTTGTTGTTGTGTGGCTCCTCACAACTTAATTGTAGCCACAAAATGAAGCCCCCAGGTCTTGTGTGGCCAAAGTGGAGCATCTGGAGTCAAAACAAGCAACTTCTTCAAACATGAGTATGTTGCGTGGAGGAGTGACTCCATGTTTGTGTGGATGCAGCCCGGTGTTGTGTTGAGGCCTGGGTTTGTCTGTGACAGAAACAACTCTGGTTAGCAGGGGCGTGTGTAACAGGTGCTAGAATCCCACAGTTACTGTAGAGACCGGCAGGATAACATGGTCTTATGGTGGCTCTCATCATATTCCACGTATTTTCAGAATATGAGACTTGGAAAAAGTGCTGGGCTTCACAGCTGTGGCTTTATGTGACTCCACAAGGCTCCAGGACATCTCCTGCATTTATAAAGATCCGTACAAAGCCATGTGTGGGATATGTGTGAAGAACCCCATGCTAAGTAATGGGGTTCTGTCTCACCCCATACTTCATTTTCGTGCACCATCAAATCATGTCCAACTTTTGTCCATCCTAATAAAGTTTTTGAGGGATGTGTGATGTTCAGGGAGCGGCTCATCATTGCCACAAACACGCACACTGCAAATCTCCGTGACTGAACACAGATCTGAATCCAGGTCTACCCAAGTTTTAGTCTTGCACTGCGTCCACCCAACATCACACCGGCTGCCACACAGCTGAAGTCAGATCCTTAATTTTCTTTCTCATAGACTTTTGTGGACTGCAGCAGCCTCACAAATTTAGGAGCCAGTGTAGTTCAAAAATACAAAGGGAATTCACACAAACACACACACATGTTGTGAAAAGCAATGTTTCCAAGTTCTGCTTGGGATGTTGGGAGAGATAACCCTTGCTCAGCTGCTTGGAGCAGTCGTAGGGGTGGGAGTGGATACCTATAAATGGTAAGAAGGTTCAGGTGACCTGGCAGATCCTCCTGTGGTCCCAGAACAATGCCTGCTTTGGAGGCAAAACTCACAGGTCCCATCCTTGGCAGCGTCTCCACAGGTTGCAAACGGAGGTCGGCAAAGGCCCTTCTCAGCCAGATTGTGGACATTTCTTGCAGCCCGTCAGAGAGTGGATATGGAACGGGAGGGCCAAATAGTTAGAGGTGCTATACAGCAGGACAGCAGTATCCGTCAGGTATTGGTTCCAAACCCACCCACCCCGCAGCTGCCGAAAAATTCGGAAGTAGTTAATGTCATACATAGCATTGTCTCTGGCTCCCTCTAGTGGCGAGTTATAGTAAATACACTCTGGAAATACATATTTCTGTATGATTTTATTTAATATTTTCAGGCAGCCGAATTATAGAATCATAGAAATAGAATCATAGAAAAGTGAAGTTGGAAGGGGCTTACAAGGTTATCAAGTCCAACCCCCTGCTCAGTGCAGGAATACAATCAAAGCATATCTGCCAGGTGATTATCTAAGTTTTTCTTGAACGCCTCCAGTATTGGAGCACTCACCACATCCCAAGGTAACTGGTTCCACTGTCATACTGCTCTAACAGTTAGGAAGATTTTCCTGATATTCAACCGATATCTGGCTTCCTTTAACTTGAGCCCATTGTTGCGTGTCCTGCACTCTGGGATGATCGAGAACAGATCTTCCCCCTCCTCTGTATGACAGCCTTTCAAATACTTGAAAAGTGCTATCGTATCACCCCTCAGCCTTCTTTTCTCAAGGCTAAACATGCCCAGTTCTTTCTGTCTTTCCTCATAAGGCTTGATTTCCAGCCCCCTGATCATCCTTGTCGCCCGCCTCTGAACTTGTTCCAATTTGTTAGCATCCTTCGTGAAGTGCGGTGTCCAGAACTGGACACAATACTCAAGGTGAGACCTAACCAGTGCTGAATAGAGGGGGACTAACACCTTGCGGGATTTGGAAACTATACTTCTATTGTTGTTGTTGTTGTTGTTGTTTAGTCATTAAGTCGTGTCCGACTCTTCGTGACCCCATGGACCAGAGCACGCCAGGCCCTCCTGTCTTCCACTGCCTCCCGGAGTTTGGTCAAATTCATGTTGGTTGCTTCGATGACACTGTCCATCCATCTCGTCCTCTGTCGTCCCCTTCTCCTCTTGCCCTCACACTTTCCCAACATCAGGGTCTTTTCCAGGGAGTCTTCTCTTCTCATGAGATGGCCAAAGTATTGGAGCCTCAGCTTCAGGATCTGTCCTTCCAGTGAGCACTCAGGGTTGATTTCCTTTAGAATGGATAGGTTTGTTCTCCTTGCAGTCCAGGGGACTTCTATTAATGCAGCCTAAAATAGCATTAGCCTTTTTTGTAGCCACATCACACTGTTGGCTCATATTTAGCTTGTGATCTACGACAATTCCAAGATCCTTCTCGCTCGTAGTTTTGCTGAGCCAGGTATTCCCCATCTTGTAACTGTGCAATTGGTTTCTTTCTCCAAGGTGCAGGACTTTGCACTTATCCCTGTTGAATTTCATTCAGTTGCTTTCGGCCCAGTGCTCCATCCTATCAAGGTCATAAGACGAAGTCATTTTGAATTTTGTTTCTGTCTTCTAAGGTATTAGCTATTCCGCCCAATTTGGTATCATCTGCAAATCTGACAAGCATTCCCTGCACTCCCTCATCCAAGTCATTAATAAAAATATTGAAGAGCACCGGGCCCAGGACTGAGCCTTGGGGTACCCCATAAGTTACCTCCTCCCAGTTAGAGAAGGACCCATTAATCATCACCCTCTGAGTACAATTCTGTAGCCAATTGTGTATCCACCTGACACTTGATCTATCCAGCCCACACCTAGTTAGCTTGCTAATCAGGATCTCATGGGGCACTTTGTCAAAAGCTTTGCTGAAGTCAAGATATACTACATCTACAGCATTCCCTCTGTCTACCAGGGAGGTGACCTGATCAAAAAACGAGATCCAATTAGTTTGGCAGGATTTGTTCTTGTCAAATCCGTGTTGGCTTCTAGTTATTACTGCCTTGTTTTCTAGGTGCTTGCACAATGACCGCTTTACGATCTGTTCCAGAACTTTGCCTGGGATTGATGTCAGGCTGACTGGCCTGTCGTTCCCAGGTTCCTCTTTTTTGCCCTTTTTGAAGACAGGGACAACAATGGCCCTCCTCCAATCCTCTGGCACCTCCCCCGTTTCCCACGATTTCAAGAAAATAATGGATAGTGGTTCTGAGAGTTCTTCAGCCAGTTCCTTCAGTCCTCTCGGATGCAGTTCATCCGGCCCTGGAGATTTGAACTCGTTCAAGGTGGTACGGTATTCCTTGACTACTTGTTTATCTGTCTCCAGATGCAATCCTGCCCCCCCCCTTGCACTTCCAATTTGTTTGGACGTTCATAATCTTTTAGACTCTGTCTAAAAGGGCGGGATAGAAATCTAATAAATAAAATAAATAAATAAATAAATAAATAAATAATCTGTCTTATGGGAAAAGACTGAACTAAAATAGGAATTGAGCACCTCTGTCTTTTCCTTATCCTCTGTTATCATTTTTCCATCTCCATTATGGAGCTGTGCCACGATGTCTTTGGTTTGTCTTTTGCTACTCACATACCTGAAGAATGCTTTTTTATTGCTTTTAGTGTCCCTATCTAACCTCAGCTCATTCTCACCTTTTGCCCTCCTAATGCTATCCCTGCATTTCCTTGCTACTTGTTTGTACTCCTCCCTGGTGGCCTGGCCTTCTTTCCATTTCCTGTACATGTCTTTTTTGGTTTTTAGGTCCTCCCTGAGCTTTTTGTGAAGCCACACTTTTTTGCCGCCTCCCCCCTTTTTTTCGTGTTGGAATTGTTTGTAGTTGTGCCTTTAGAATTTCTTCTTTTAGAAGCTCCCACCCTTCTTGGGCTCCTTTTCTTGTTAGGATCTCCTGCCATGAGACCTTACTTATCCTTGTTCTGAGATTATTAAAATTGGATTTTTAAAAACCCAGCCGACATGTGCGGCTACACTCTGCTTTCCTTTCCTTTGAAATCAAGAATTCGAGAAGGACATGGTCCCTCTCGCCTAGAGTTCCCCTTCCTGCCACTTCCCCCACCAAGTCATCTCTGTTGGTCAGAATCAAGTCAAGGATAGCAAATCCTCTAGTTTCTTTCTCCACTTTTTGTAGGAGAAAATTACCAAGAATTAGTGAATCTGTGGCGGTTGATCCAGCGGACAGATGGGTGCTACTGTAATGGTTTCCTGTATTCCTAATATCTTAGCTTTGCGCTTTCATTACTTTAGCAGAATAAACATTCTAGATCAATTAATCTCCGGGGGGGGGGGGAGAAAGAGAAAGATATTCCCAGGAGCCTCACTCCCCCTCCTGAAAGAGACCCTCTAAAACATGGATTATTTGTATTTAGGAAAGGGAGCATATGAAAGTTTCATGTTTCTTTTGTGTTCTTTTTTGTGTAAGCTTTTGGTGGCCTTTCACCTTTTGTTGCCTGTCAAATTGCCTAAGAAATTTTTCATCCAAAAGCATCATGAAGGCTGTCAGCAGCCAATCAGAATGTCTGGGGAATTTAAATCTGTAAAAGAGCCTGGAACCCAGTGAGGTTCAGTTGCTCCTTGTGGGCTTATTGTGTGCTGAGCTCCTGGTGCCTTCCATTTTGGATTGTCAGCTGCATACTATGCATCCATATCGGGGCATCTTCCTGTTTTTCCTTCCTTTCTTGAATTTTTTTTTCTGAGCGGGGATACCCTCCATGTCTTTGAATTATTTTTGTTGCCCCTAGGCGACTGTGCCTCGTAGGGGTTACTTTTGGGATTCCTCCTTGATTTCTTTGGGATTCCAAAGAATTTTGGAATTTTGGTTTGGTTTGGTTTTGGAAGGGGAGGACCTTTCCTTTCATGGACTCTTTTTTGCTGCTGCCTGGCCTGTCTGCTGCTGATGTCTGCACTCAAAGAAGAGAAGAGAAGGCATAAAATGGTGGAGGGGAGGAAAATCTCCCCTTTTTCTTGTAGTTTTGATTGGGGTGGGGCTTTGGTTGGTATTTACATGCCTGCATTTCCTTCCTTGCTTTGCTTGGTTTTTTTGGATATGGATCTATGTGTTTTTTATTTTATTTTATTTTGCTATTTCTTCCTATGTGCGTCCATGCGTGCACATGTGTTTTTGCCAGTGGGTTGCATTCTTAGTTTGATTCATATTTTTTTAAAAAAATGTTATTTGACTAACTTACTGTGTATCTATTCTGTTAAAGGTGTATATTTCGGTGTGCCTTATGGGGGACTGTTTGTTTGTCACCCAAGTCCTTGGGGGATGTGTGGACTAGGGGGTGGACTTTGTGACTGTCCCCATGTGCCACTGGGCAGTGCTGGTCCTATTAATATTTTTTTTTATTTCTCATGTACTATGGCCCACTTTTGAAGGAGATTGGTTCTCTGTGTTCTTTCCTCTGCTTCTTTGAAGTAGTTTTAAAGGGCTTTGGGAGTACCAGAAAACTAGAACAGGGGACATTAATGTGAAACCCAAAAGAGGCTTTCTCTTTTGTATAAAATGAAAGGAAGGGTCCACAAAAAATAGGAAAACACGAGAGGCACCCCTCCCTCAAAGAACCTGAAATGAATGAACTATGAACATGTTCACCATGCACATCCTTAAAGGACACCTCAGTGAATGGGAACATATGGATGCTCTGCTCTGGCCCCCTGTTGATCTCCATGCGTTCCTCAAAAGCTCAGAGCAGACTCTTTCGGCCTAAGCCCTTGGTTGGCAAATTTTGGAGATTCCCCGCCCCACACACCCCCTTCTTCAATTCATACTCTTCCATCCACAGGTATGTCCCGGAAAGGGACATCTCCCCTTGCTTGTCTGGAAGCCTTATCCAGATCATGCAAGGATGATTTACTGCAGGATCCTTCTCTCTGCTGCTGAGGAATTGCCTGCCATTGTCAAGAACAGTTTATGCAGTGGCAAGACAGATGTGCTACACCAGACTTTCCATTTTCCAGTTCACAACCATTGCCCTTGGTTTTACACAAATTCTTCCCCCCCTTTTTTTTTTGCTCTGAATTATGCAAAACGTCCATCTGAAGTTATAAAGAAGGTCTTTCTCTCATGGAGGTAAGGAATGAATGGAAGTACCCGCTTCCTTCCTGGGAAAGCCCTTCTGATTTGCAGACATTTCCTCCTTCCTCCAACCGTTCCTTTATTATTTATGGGTTGACATTCCCTTCTCGCCCGTCCTTTAGTGAGCTCGGGGCAGCGCACACAGCTCTTCTCTCCTCCTCCTCCTTTATCCTCACAACAGCCCTGTGAGGTTGGTCAGGATGAGACAAAGTGACCGGCCTAAGATCCCTCCGTGAATTTCATGGCTGTGTGGGCATTGGAACCATGCTCTAACTACTACGCTGCACTACCTCTTTTTACATTACTTCCAGCTTCCTGCTGGCCACAGGAATAACCAGCCAGGCTTTGTTGCCTCTCCATTCCTGCCCCCTGCACGAGGAGATATGAATCCTTGCTCCAGTTTTTAATAGCTACTAATTGATTAAATAAATACGTGCCAAGCTCCAGAACCCCACAGGCTGTCTTCGGTTAGAAGGCTGCAGACACAAAGGTTTGGCTGTAATTTTATTTTTCATGTCTGAAGAAGCTGCCTTAAGTCACTGTGCTTCTTGGCCTCTGGAGGCAGAAAAGTCACCCTAAGCAACATCGAAATTTAATTTGCAGTGAAGCCTTGCCTGGTTTTTTTGCTTGTTTGTTTGTTTGTTTTGCACACAAAAGATGATTTTGTACATTGGTTGGGAGAGCTTGCAACGAAACGTCACGCTTCGTGGGGCTGGCTCTTGCTAATAGGCACTGAGGTTCTGTACTGCAGGAGGCTGTAAAAGTTGAGGACCTCCATGTTTTCCAAAGGAAAACTTCTTCACAGTAGCTTCTCCCACTTTTTTTTCCTGCGTGTTGTTTCTTCGTTTGGGCTGTCATGGCAATTACTGAGCTGCTGTTCTTTTCTTTTATAGAAACAAACTCCAAACACAGCAGCTTCCCCGGAGCACTGCAGTTCTAAGACAATTAGTATAAGATTTCCACTTTCTACTTTCATCACTGCTAAATGGTGTTGCAAGATTGATGCAGTCCTTCTACCTCCAGAAAACCCTGTTCTGTTGGCCTAGACCTCATTAAGTCCCATCCACGCTAATTTGTATGTTCACTTGATTGACATCCCACCTTTCTCCCCCCCACAGAAGACTCTAGGTTGCTTACTTTTTTTTTGGGAAAAAAGGAAATGACAAGAAAAATACAATCCGTTGGAACATTTAAAAGACATTAACATATTAAATAACAAAACAAGACCTAAAGAAAAGAAAATCTGAAGCAAGAGTTTTTTAGAAACAGCATTAGCAGCTGAGATCTGAGATGATGGAAATTTTAACTAGGTGCTGCTTCTTGTAAACGTGTGAGTGTTTGCAACACAAGAGAGAGGGGAAATATTAAAGTTTCTCTCTCTGTCGTAGGTTCAGCAGAGACATGTGGGCAGCCCGTCCCACTGCAGACCCACACTTCAGGCAGCAGAAGCTGCTAAAAATTAAATCACTAAACTTTTATTAAGAAAGTTATACTCAAGATAGAAAAGCCTAAGTCCTAACTCTAGCTGTGTGTTCAGACACAGGAGAAAAGAAGACGTGACCTGTCGGATCCTTAGAAAGGTGCGAGCGGAAGGAAGGATGGAAAGAGACTAGTGGTTAGACCCCGAGAAAATTTTTTCTTGCTGGCTACTAGGGACGGGCCTTTCATATTTTAGGAAAAGACCCAGAGCACACACACACAAAAGGCTTGTTTCTTTGGGATCTCCCATTTTGTATAACCTTTCTTTTGCCGAATGGCTGTCAAATGACCTTGGAAATTTTTCATTTGACATCCTCATGAGGGCTGCTGTTTAGCAGCCAAGTCGGGGGGTGGGGGTGGGTGAGAGCAGGAGTTTTGAATCTGTAAAAGGATCTGGATTGGTTGGAGACCGATGAAAAGTAGTCTTTGTATCCGTCTTTCTTGTGGGGAACTGTGTTTCAGCTCTGGTTGCCCTCCATCATAGTGCTGCCTCTCTACCTCCATCCTGGGTCCTTTCCTTTTGATTCCCTGAATTGGCTGGGAGGGGATTTTCCCTCCCCCCTTTGTTCAGATTGAACAAAGAATGGAGAGAAGACGTTGAGCGGTAGCAGGGAACGAAATCTCATCATGTAGTAGATTTGGCTTTGGGGGGGGGGCATTCTGATTGAATTTTCTGCCTTTCTTTGCTTGCTTCCTTTTCTTAGTTTTTTTGGAGAGGGGGCTATCTCTGGTGGCGAGGAGTTGTTATTTGTTCCCCTTTGCATGTGGGAAGGGATGCTTTCCCTGTTTGATTGATTTTTTAAAAAAATGTTATTTGGTAATTTACTGTGCATTCATTCTATTAAAAGTATCTGTTTTAGTGGGAGTTTGTTTCTGGTGCCAGAGTTCGTTGGCTCACTGTGAAGGAGTCTGTGTGCATAATGAGTCCAAGTGCATGCACCGGCTGGCTCTTGCTCAAGTCCCCTTCCCTCTCTCTTCACATTCTCATGCACTGATGTTGGGTCCTTCATAGCATGTGGGGTACCAAGGCAAGGAGGGGAGTCTCAGCACGGTGACTCCTGAGCCTTCCTGTTGCAGAAGCTTAGGCAGTAGCCGTGCAAAGCCTGGAACAGGATGAATCCTTTTTTTCTGCCCTGCCTCTGTTGCAACAAAAAAAGGACCATTCTCAATGTCACACATATTTTGCACCCGGGACTCAGACTCTGAAATCTAGTGTGAGTTACAAGAAATATGTTTGGATTGTTTCAGATCTCCTAGTCTCCTACCTGAGTGTTAAGCAAATCTGGGTGACCATGGAAAAAAGAGAGAGAGGAAGAAGAAGAAGAAGCCTCTCACATGCACAGAAAATACTGAGAACAATCTTCTCCATGCACACACAAAGGCCCATTGTGGAGCAGAATTATCTGCATCCCCCCCCCCGAATTGCCCTTTTTGCACAAAATGGCACAAAGTTCGCAAATTGCACAAAATTGACCGAAATTAGAATGATTGCTTGGCTCCCTAAGAGAAGCCCCAGGCCGGAGTTTGCAAGAACTGTGCAGGGCTGTCGGGGGGAGAGGACCTTGGGGAGACGGCTCGTTCATCCTAGGGTCACCATGAATCGGAAGCAACTTGATGGCATTGAAGAAGAAAGAGTAAAGGGGGCTTGTGGCACGAGATGGTTTGGTGGTGGTTTTCTTAACGATCAGCCATCCCTTCTGCCCATGCTGTGGGTGTGCATGGGTGTGCTTTGTTTTTGGAAATGAAAGGATGCCAGAGATATTTGGCACACATAACAGAAATCGGCTGTTTGTCTCTCTGACAGCTGGACACAACGAACCTTGCCTGGTTCTTTCTCAAGGTGTCTTCTTGGGTTGGCGGACACCCAGAGTCGAGGAGAAATGGGGAATCCAACAAGTATCATCGATGATAGGGCTCTTAACCGCAGACCCTTCTGACAGTAGCCCAGCGGGGCATGGAAGAAGCTTCCCATTATTGTTGTTTTGCTGCGTTTCCCTAAACCTTGCTTACATTTTCTCCCTACCCTTCCTTTCCAACGGTAAGATTCTGGGTCAGATCACGCATTACGGTAAAAGGGTTATTTCTTCCTCTGACGTCATTTATCCTTTCACGTTTGGAAAGTCTTTCGGCGCTGCGACAGGCCACGTGCAGACAAAGCCGGGCCTTCTCCTGTCTGATCCACGGGGGGGTTGTGGGGGGAAGTAAGCTAATTTCCCAAAGGCAGATGGAGACACGCCCTTGTCAGAGTAAACAGCCTTTTCCTCTTAAGGGTGCACTTCTTCTAGATACAAAATCAGTGTTTTGTCTCCTGACGTCCTTTAATTTTTTTTTCACCTGGCCGGAAATCTGTATGCCCTTTAAAGAGATTTTTTTAAAAAAAATCTGCACCTTTAATCACATGCTTTGCTTAAAGTATACATGTTTCCCCAATGGACGAAAGCTTGTTGGCGTGTATTTATTTTTCCACCACCACCCCCAACAGGCTATTTCCTTTTATTATTATTTAAATGTTATATACATAAAACACATAAGCAAAAACATAAATAGAACAACGTAATGAAGCAAAACAACAAAAAACCATTATACAAAAACACGCTCCTTCCCATCGGGACCATTTGGAAATATAACTGGGTTTTTATTCCCTTGATGCAGCTCCAGTCCCCTTCCAAAATTTCATGGACTCTTGCAAAAGTATAAAACCCTTCCCCTTGATTAATTGAAAAAAAAATCGATAAATGTCCTTATTTATCAGCCCCTTCTTTACTTTAACATTACACGTTAACTTATTAATAACTATATTCCAGACCTCTTTATACTATTCGTTTAATAGAAAATCATACTTTGTTTTCCAATTCCTAGCTACAATTAATCTTGCCCCTGTAATTAAATTCGAAATTAATTATTTCATTGTCCAGTTCCATTGCCCCGATCAAATGTGGATAAAAGCACTATTTTAGGAAATGCCTCTGCACTTAATGTCGTCGTTTCATTTATTCCCTTGAAAACCAACTGCCAAAATTTCAATATATTCTCACATTCCCATCGCATATGAAAATAAGTACCTGCTTTCTGATATCTTCTCCAGCACAACTTAGAATAATTAGTATCCCTTGGAATTAATTTCACCAGAGTGAGATTCAACGAACTAAATTTTACCGACATGGATTTCACTATTCTTGTGAAATTCTTGTATCCCACATTTTATTCCAAACTTCGGTATTGTGTCTTCGCCCAAATGATGTTCCCATCATGTTTCAAGGCTATTTCTGTTGGGACTTGAATTCCACGAAATGTTTCTCTGTTCTTATGTCCACTTCATTAGGAGGGCATCAGCTCAACGAAAGCTGACGTGGAACAGAGGCTGCTTGGTGCATATATAGAATATTGGTATCCTCTCCGAAGTTTGGGAATGCCATATTTTGGACTACAAATCCCTTGGATGGAGTTGTTGAAACCTCTGAGTAAACCCAAGGCGTTGAGTTGCTTTTGAAAATCTTGAGTTCATCTCCTGGCGGTGGAAGACCTGGTTTTTCCAGCCCATGTTCTTCATTTGCACAAATGGAAATGAAAACATAGCGCCCTATGCCTCGGGTGGTTTGGGAGGTGAATATAATTAAAAAGCATTTAAGACCTTTGAAATAGGGTGGGAAGAGCAGCAGGTTTCATGGCAGGTTGGGGACCATTGAGGGCTGCCTCCATCCATCTACTTAAAGGTCTTCTGAGATGTATGCTGTGTTTCTCAAAAGGTTTCTGAGCTTCCCAGGGACAGCATTTACTGACTGGGAAGAAGTGGAGCTGTGTTTATTCATTGGTGGATTACATGAGACCCAGAGAGCTCCGGGTCAGTTGTTGACCAAGTTTTGAAGGGGGTGGGAGAGCCTTTAGTTTCTCCTGCCCTGAGTCCTGATGGACAGCATCTGCTCTTCGAGTCGTGTAACAACCGATTGACACTGAAGCTGCCAGGAATGTTGGCAAGTCTTTGGGTCGGAGTTGAGTCCAAGTGATGGGAAAACAACAACAACAACAAAAACCATGTCAAGTCTATGTCAAGTTACTGGTGTGATTTAAGTCCAACTTGAAAGCCAGTGGGTCCCAGCATTGGGAGAAACAAAACAAATAAATGCACACACGTGTGCAGACATAAGCAAGCAAGCATGAAGGGTGTGTCGCATCTGACACCAAGGGTGTGTGTGGAAAGTCTCTGGAGATGGTGAGTGTCAGGCAGAGCAAGAACCCAGAAGATCTGAACCGCCATGTTTTAAACGCCAAATGGCGATCAACCGACTTGGCTTACAGGCTTTGAAGGCACATCCCAGCTGCCCCACTGACTTTGATAAAATCCTAGTGGGAAAAAGTGAAGTTGCATGCGGTTGTGGGGTAGGGGAGATCATCCCTGTGGTGCTTAGCAAAGCCACACCGCACCACAAAATGACACCCAGGCCTCTTCCCCACCCCACGGCTTTTCCAGATCTCCACCCCACCCCAATTTTGACCTTTCCCTCCCTTCTAGACCTTCCCCCCTTCTCTGTACAGCATCCCACTGCCCCGTAAGGATTTGTCCGCCAACGGCAAACCCATCCGGGCCGCCTTCCCCATCCTTGAGGGGGTGGCAGCTCCACCCTGCAAACTCCGTGGGGTGGCTCTGTGTGTACCCCAGGATGTACAGACCATGGGGTGGTGGTGGTGGTGGGGCTCTTGTGGGTTGTGTCATGGGGACGGAATGTTGTAGCTTCTTCCAGTTCTTGTACCAGAGGCAGGAGCACATGGACCGGAAGAGGAGGACCTTGGCCCTGGTGGCGCCACACCCCGGAGTTTGCAGGCCAGGGCGGCGTCCCATCCAGCGCGGCAACTCGTCCCCCTTTTCTCACCTTCCGGCCCCTGGAGGAGGAAGTGGCGGCCCCCCCGCGCCCCCTTTCAAGCCGGGACGAGGAGGGGGAAGACGCTTCCTCCCTACGTGGACACTGCCCCCCCGATCTACTGACCGCGTTGCTTCTGCTTTGTGTCTTTGTCCCCTAGGGTACGGACACGCGGCCCCTAGTACCGACGGTGGGAAAGTCTTCTGCATGTTCTATGCCCTGCTGGGGATCCCGCTCACCCTGGTCATGTTCCAGAGTCTGGGCGAAAGGATCAACACCTTCGTGCGGTACCTCCTCCACCGCATCAAGAAGTGCCTTGGCATGAGACGGCCGGAGGTGTCGATGGCCAACATGGTCACCATCGGCTTCTTCTCCTGCATCAGCACCCTCTGCATCGGGGCGGCGGCGTTCTCCTACTACGAGAACTGGACCTTCTTCCAGGCCTACTACTACTGCTTCATCACCCTCACCACCATCGGCTTTGGGGACTACGTGGCCCTCCAGAAGGAGCAGGCGCTCCAGACCAAGCCCCAGTACGTGGCCTTCAGTTTCATCTACATCCTCACTGGGCTGACCGTCATCGGGGCCTTCCTCAACCTGGTGGTGCTGCGGTTCATGACCATGAACGCCGAGGACGAGAAGCGGGACGCCGAGCACCGAGCGCTGCTCAGCCGCAACGGGCAGGCCAGCAGCGTCCACACCACGGACACCACCGCCTCCTCGACGGCGGCCGCGCTCGGTGGGGTGGGAGGCGGGGGGAGCGGCGGCGGGCGGGGAGGACTCCGGAACGTCTACGCCGAGGTTCTCCACTTCCAGTCCATGTGCTCCTGCCTCTGGTACAAGAGCCGAGAGAAGTTGCAGTACTCTATCCCCATGATCATCCCCAGAGACCTTTCCACCTCGGACACCTGCATGGAACAGAGCCATTCCTCTCCGGGGCACTTCCCGGAGACGCCGTCCAACCGATGCTTCTGCAACGCCCAGCGCTCGGCCATCAGTTCGGTCTCCACGGGGCTCCACAGCTTGACCGCCTTCCAAGGACTCATGAAGCGCCGGAGCTCCGTGTAGAGGGGCCTGGGGGGGGGGGCACTTTAAAAAGCAAACAAGCAAAACCCCAGCAAACAAACTTGTCTTTAACTCCAGGGAAAGATGTTCAGGGAAGGAGGCACCAAGCCCCCAGGGGATCAGACTTTGAACTGAGGCAGATTCTCTCTCTGCAAAGAGAAAGCATGGGACAGCAGGCAGCTCAGGGGTGTGATGAGCCCAAGCTGGCCCCTCAGCAGATGGGTTATTGAGTCCTGGGCTGGCCGTGGGGCCCCACGTCCGGGGGAAAACGAACCACACGGGGCTTCTACAGCACCAGCTAGGCGTGGGCTCAGCGACCTTCTCCTGTGGCGGAGGCAGAGAGGAAGGGTGGAGAAACGGAGGTTGGTCCTCCCGAAGGGTTGGCATGGAGTAGCCGGCCCTCGGCGCCATGGGAGTCCTGGGGTTGGACCTTCCTTCAGCTGGTTCAAATTCAGACCTCTCGTCTGCAGCCTCTCCACAAAATGTGAAACTTTGAAACTAGTTTTTTGCACCATGGCGGGAGTGTGGGACGAAACCGAGAGGAGCAGGGGTGAGGCGGACGCCTCGGCTGAGCCTGCTTGTCTTGATCTAGACCTCTGTGAAGGTGGGGAAGGACGCTGCCGTTCTTCCAGATCTGGTCCAATAAAGTGGGGTGGGGTGGCCAGGAGATGAGGATTGAGCCCACCCTGTCTACACTCCCTTCACCTGATTCCACACACCCCGGTTTTAAAGCTGAGGGGTCTCCTCTCTTGCCCACAGCTTGGGAGGCCTCCGTTCTGCCAGTCCCTAACACCTCTCAGGATTTGTGCATATGGAGCACAGGAGGAAACGGGTTGCAGAAAAGTGTGTACAGCGTGGCTTCCCTTCTGAATGCACAGGGAGGGCAGGACTCAGAAAAGTTCCTTTTTGGGGGGATGAAAACCCCTAGATCCTCCCACAAACTGGCAGGCTAGCCAAGCTCTGAAGGACCCTGAGAGTTTCTTGTCTGAAAATTTCAATTTCCCAAGCTTTGCCAGAAGGTCCTGGCTGTCCCTCAGCAAAAGCTGCCTTTTATGCACTTGTGTGTTCCTTTCACAGGTGGTGCTCCCGACTCCCCCCTCCCCCCAATCCTCCAGAGGGTCATATGGTATGAAGCACCTCCCGGATGGTTCCTGTGTGAGGATGCAACACGGGGGCACACACCCTTCCTTGCAGTTTTGCTGTGTGCGGTTCGGTTACCAAAACTGACCCAGGAGTACATTAGTGCTCCTGTAACATCGACACATACCACTGAGTAACTCTCCATGTTGGCGTGCTCCCTATTGTCCTTTTCTCGTCCATTGCACCACCTTCTTCTTGTCCTCTGCAGCCTATCCAAAGGGGACGGCCACTGTAATTTTTTCAGAGTACCGTAGGACCCCTGTATCTTCAGGGGACCCGTTCCAAGCTCACTCCCCCACATAGATGCTGAAAAACACAGATGATAGCAGACACTATCCTAATAGCAATGATATGCATAGCATGGTCTCTGGTTCCCTCTTGTGGCCAGTTTTGGAACCTTCATCATTAAAACTATATTTGGGAGGATTTTTCTTTTACTATTTTTAATATTTTCAGTCTGTGGATAAGTGAATCAGCAGATATTGATCCCGTGAATAAGGGCATCCTACTGTATTTTCGAAGTGTGTGAATTTGGGTGTTGGGGTGGCGGCTCTGTTATGAATGTTCTAAGGAGATACCCATCAAGGGTCATGATGACTTGGTACCCACGGATAACGATGTAACCAGGGTGGGATGCGAGGTGAGGGCTGGACATTCACAGGCCACCTCATCTCGCTGACAATTTTTGAGCCCCAGGATGTGTGGTTTGTTATGAAAAAGGAGAACATCTATGCAAAAGACGGAAAGAGGATGCCTATCAGGTCAGACGAAGGCAGCCTAGGGTCCACGCTTCCCCTTTGCTAATGGAGATGATGCGGAGATGACCGATCAGGCCTGATGCTGCTCTTGGAACACCAGCGGTCTCTCTGCCACCAACCACCGGCCATTTCTAGAGCTTGGAAAAATTGCTTTTTGGGGATTACAACTGCCCAAATCCCCCTTTTTAGACTCCAAAAAGTAACTTCCCCAGGCTCTAGAACGTGTGCTGACTTTTGGGTGTTCTCCAAAGCGGGTGAGCAACTTGTGGCCCTCCCAATGCAATTGGACTACATCTCCCATCAGCCAGCAGAGCCAGCTGTGAGGGAACTTGGGCGCTGCAGTCCAACCAATATGCCTACCTCTGCCTTGGGTTGGCCAGCGTGGGCTGCAGGAACGAAGCCAGCGAGCAGAAGCCTTGTGAGATGGACCACGACATACAGCGGGAGCATGGAGCATGCATGTTCGAGTCCTCCCTCTCTCCCACATGAAAAACTCCAAAGGAAGAGAGAAAAGGCCGTGTACGTAGAAAACTCAAAGAAAAAAACCTGGACTGGGTTTAATCCATTTCTCCTAATATGGTCTCTCTCGCTGTTTCTCTTTTTCATTTTCAGGAAATATTGTTCTAAGGGTGCGCCTTTCACTTCTCGCCAAGTTTGCATTCATGCTTTTTGTATCTCCAATTCTTCCTGCTCCAAATATGCAATTTGTGAATAACCACAATGTGTTTTTTTAAACTTGTCCACCCATCTGTGCTGGCCAAATTCAATAGATACAGCTGTTTCCCAGCACGGAGGGGGCTCCTGTCACATCTGTCTGCCATCTATGTGCTCAAGATGATAAGGGGAAAATAAAATAAGCGGAAGGCCTTCATCATCCACCGCTAACAGGTCTGAAGACGCTGGGATTTCAACCCGGACTTCCAGGATTTAAGTGCCCCAAACCCCAGGGCTGTATGATGAGTTTTCCATTTTCTTTTCTCCGTACATTCATTAGCGCACGTGCGCACGCACACAAGCAGAACATCTGTTGTAGATTCAAATGGGAAGAAATCTGTGAATTTTTCAAAACGACTTCTAAGTCATAAACTAAAGCAAAATGTTTTTCCGTCACTATTTTGAGATGTGGGGGAGAATTCAAACCTGTGGCACCCTAGTGACCGTCTGAAATGGTCCCGTCCAGCAGACAATGGCTCTAGAGAGCCAAGTTGCACATTCTGAGGATGTGTCTTCCCTGCTGGCAAAGCCCCAAGCCTGAGTTGTAAAGCCCTGTTTCCTTTTCCAAAACCCAATCGCAAAGTGAAAACAGCCTAATTTCAAGGTACTGAGCTGAGGAAATCATGCTATGATAAACAGACCCCTTTTGCTTCTTAAGAGATCTCTGCTTCTAATGATGAGCTAACTAGACTGTCTCATTGGCCTAAGTTTTCTCCCACCTTTGTTACCTACGAAGGTGCCTTTGCTGGAGAGGCTATAAATTAAAGAACACACCTGGAACTGGGGGAAAATTAATTAAAAATCCCCCCCTCCCTATGGGAGTAGTTGCTAAGACCGCCTCAGTCTTTAAATGTCCAGTGAACCACCCTTGGAAAGGCAGGCCAAAAAAACCCGTGGCAACTTGCAATCAGGATGTGAGCCACAAGGAACCATTTGCAAGGAGACCCAGACATTTGCCGTGTGACAAAGGAGATACACCCAAACGGCTGGGTGGATCCGCCTCTCCAGCCTGGGTCAAAGAATACAGATGGGATGGCACCCTCAAGCCAAAGATGATCCCACCCTCTTGCAACTGATCTGTTTTATTTACTTTCAAATGTTGCCATCCCCACTTTTCAGAGGGCAAGCCTCCCACGCGGATGGCAACAAGAACAGACTCTGCACGCTGAGTTACTCCGCATGACCGGAAAGGGGCAGGACAAGGGGCCTCAGGATCAGGCCCACCACATACCCGAGGAGGGGGAAGGAGAAGGGAGCAGCTCTGACCTGTGAGGTGCAGCCGCCTGCCCAGGTGGTGCAAGAGCAGAACCTGGAAAAATTACTCTCTATTTTTTTTGGGGTGACCCTGTTCTTTGCCCTCCCGGTGCCAGCTGAACTGCCCTCTCCCCCCCCCCCCCCATCAATGGCTCTCATGGCTTTTTGCTTGGGAGCTCAGAGCATTGACGTGATGCAGAAGGTCCCTTTGCTTTGACTAACGTTGGTCTAGACCACAAAGCGAGAAGGAAGCAGAACAAAAACACAGAGGGAGGCAGAGAGCGAGAGAGAAGACAGGAGGACGGAGCCTCCTGGATACAACCAGCGTCCGCATCAGTGGGCAAATTAGGCTAAGACGGTCTTAGGCGAAAGCTTTTTATATTTCGGCCCACGTGACTCCGTTTGCGGTGGCACAGGCAAACCGGCAGAGCCTCACGTAGGCAAAGGCAGCCTGGCCGGCTTGCTGACGAGGCCTCCGGCTGGCCCACCGTGAGCCTCCGGGGCCAGTCCTGGAGCGGCAAAGCGCAGGGCAGGAGCCAGAGCTGAACGATGGGGCAGGATCCAGAACCACGGAGAAGGATTTTTGGGGAGGACCTGATCCAGGTTGCCCCTTCTGTGACCCGCCGTGGCCAAGCTCAAGGGGATTACAGTGTGTGGGCGATGGCTGTTCAAAACAGTGGCCGAAGCTGCCCGGGGAATTTTGGCTGAAGCACAAACTAGAACGAGGCTAGTGCAAAAGGGGGTCATTTCCTCAGCCTGGAAGCTTTTGAAAGTGACCACAAAAAGCCAGTTTTCTTTAAAAAAAACGGTGAGGTTTGTGGGACAGGAGTTAGACCTTTTCCCAAACTCTGAGCTTGTTCGCTTTGGAGTTTCTGGGGGCGCACTCCTCCTCTCTTTCCATCGCCCTCGGTGTGCTCCCAACCATTGCCCATCGCAGGCCATGCGCAACAACTGCTGGCAGGGGAGTGGGCAAGTGAATGGCCTCTCGTCCATTTTGTTACCTGGGAGTAAGGACAAGGGGTAGAAAGCATGCCACACACATCAGCTTAGCGGGAGTTTCGTCTCCAAAGCGAAGGCTCGGTTCTTCTGGATGCTGATGCTCACAATTCTAGGTGTGCAAAAGCCAGATTTCCCCCCCCCCCCCCGATTCCAGAGTGCAGAGCACTCTGCATGTGCTCAGGAGCACTGCCTCCTTCCTTGTGTTTCTTTATGTATCATCTAAGTCTAAACCCCGGCATTTCAAGTGAAACGCACAGCCTCTTGCTCTCAGTGAGTACATCTGGAGGGAGCCATCATTCAACTTTTCATCTGGGTTTTGGTCCACTTTTCTAAGCATGAGCCTTCACAGGCCTCACGTGATTTCTTCCATATCACGGAAAAAGACCTTTTCTGACTAGCTTGAATGTAATTATTTTTCCTGTATTATAGACGCCAGAAATATCCCCAGAGGCCAATTCACACAACCAGAGCCGTGTGTGGAAACCCTGCTGCCGACAGCGTAGAAGGCTGTGGGAAGGTTTCTGTCAGCCGGCATCCCCCAGGAAAAGGAACAACCTGAACTCACGAGGGAAACACAGGTTAGGCTTTGAAGACAGGTGCACAGATTTGTAATTTTTGCGCTACGGCACCCAGAAACTCTCAGGTAGCCAGCTGAAAAACTCATCTGCATACCTCTAGTTTTGGGGAACCCATTGCCCAATGAAACATTGCCTCAGACATGGGCTCCTGCCGTTTCTCTTAGTCTCCCCGCCCTTTGCTTGCGCTCAGTAAAACTTCAAGTAACTTGCCATCGGTCTGTGTGCAGAAGCTGGCTCAGGGCATGGCCCTCTCTCCACGCGAAGGTCTTCCACAAGCCCACACAGAAGCTTTGGCTCATGGCTGGTTCTTTTCCCGAGCCCAGCAGTTCTGTCTGCATCCACCACATCTCACCAGCACAATCTTCTCCTTCATCTTCTGCCTTTTCTTTGGGACCTATTTGCACCCTGTTCCGTCACCCCAGGGAAGAGGAGGTTTGGTGTACTAGAGAGATCGGACTTCTCCAAGAGATGTCCCTCTCCTAAAACCCTTTTTGCAGCTAAGGAAATATTCATGGCGACATACTTAGGGCCGATCCCTAATGAAGCCCCAACTCAACCCCGCCCTTTAACGCTGTCTGATCCTACAATATTTTTGGATCTCACGGGACTTGGAAGGCTTTTGTTCTAGCATGTAGTGAAATACTTCAGAGAATATCCTTCAGAGAACCTCCTACCTTAAGAATCTTGGAAGCTTTCCGTGAGACTAGGTGGCTCTTTGCAGTCCGATCCACCTATAGAGCTTTTTAGGTTCTTGGGAACCCCGCCAGTAACCTTCTGTCTGCATTATGTCAAACTGGTGTGACTCCACGGAGGACCATTAGGATATTAATCACAACTTCCTGAAGTTCTTTGGACATGTGAGCAATAGGGAAGACCCAACTCCCGATCCACGTTGGGGCTAAGCGGTGAGGTTTGGATCAAGCTCAGGGACCTCTCAACTGGATAGCACTGTTGCAAATAAATAATAATAATAATTAAAAATCCCCAAGGGTTCTTCTTGCCTTCTCTTAGGCACCAGGATCCACGGTCCTTCTCCCCTACAGCCTGTACCTATGAATCCTAAATCTTGCCATCTTCTAAACTTTAGAGATAATACTCTTACAACAGCAGAGCTGGAAGGGACCCTATGGATCCTTGGGTCTGGCCTCTGTCAAGGAGGCCTTGGGGGGATTCAAACTCCAAACCCCTGGCTCTGCAACCAGAGACCTAATCCATTGGGCAATCCAGCAGTACAGAGGATGGATGGATGGCCTCGGGATGCAAAATAAGGACAAGCAAGAGCCCACAGTTATCTAGGGGAATCTGTTAAGTGGACAGCCGGCTTACCAGGCTGGGGCTGGTGACTTTGCTTTCAGCTCTTTTGGGGGGGCTCTGGGGACTCACGGTGGCCTCCATATCAGCCACGTAAACAAAGGGAACAGTGGAGGGGAGTCCAGACTTTGCTATCCCTGTCAGAGCTCAGAAAGCTTGCTGTTTGGGGTGACGACTGCCAGCATCCACTGGCCAGGATCCTGGGAGTTGGGATTGAAAATATTCCTTCTCCAAGCAGCGGGAATAATAAATCCCGTCAAGTAAGTCCAAGATCCTTCTGGAGCCGGCCATCGGTTAGAGGTGATTCTGCTGGAACCAACAAGATGGGGAAGGCAGTCGCCTAGAAGAGAAATGCAATTTTTGCTTTCACATGTTTCCAGGTTGGGGGCCAGGAAATCCATGTACCGCTTTGCTGGGAAGAAAAAAAAATCTCTCTTGTGCTGCTGGGAGAAATAAAGATACAAAACCCACAAAAACGCCCGGAGCGTGCAACAGCCGTGACGTTTGAGAACCAGCGAAGTGAGCTGTGGAGGGCAAAATACAAGGGTTGGGAGCGTTCTCCCACCACATCTGGCTTCAGACAGACAGAGGTGTTGGTTAGCTGGCCAACGGGGCAAAAACCTTTTGGATGCCTTGTTTATTGGACAATAAAACCAGGCATCACAAAAAAAGGCAACAAACCGTGGTGGCTTTGTTCATGTGCAAGACTCTGTCAGGGTAGCAGAAGATCGAGGAGAATCACAACACCTTGGCTGTGGATGTTTCTGGGGGTGGAATTCTGATCCGTAGCTTCCGATATTTGCAAACCAAACAAACACACAACGTAGGCACAAACCCACCCACAAACATAGAACTTAGGTGTAACTAATTAGAAGTAACATTAGTTACTTTCGGGTTAATGATTGCAAACAAAGTTGCATTTCAACATAATAAGTAGCTACCAGTTACATTTTGGTGTAACATATAGCCATTTCTAGTTACTTTCAGGAGTTGCTTTTTCAGGGTATGCTGAGGCATTGTGACAGGAATTTTTCAAGTGGCATGCCAATCTCTTATCAATTGTACCCAGCAATGAATGTATCCTTTTTCATTTCATCTTCTGCCAAGTATTTTGGGCTGCAGTATCAGAACTGGCCAGTAGAGAGCACCTGATAGTAGTTCCCTATATTTTCCTGGGTTAAAGGCAGAGCAACTAAGAACTGCAAGACAACGAAAAGCTTGTGGAAATTAGACAAACAATCCTGATAGCTATCATCAGAAGGTTTCAAAGTAAAGAGTTTTGTAATGAGTTCCTTTTTTTTTTGAAAAGTAACATGCCCCACCCACACCACTCTTCAGCCCCTTGCTAGACAGCTACTTTTCCCCAAGAGCTGCTGCTTCCTTTCCTTTTCTGCCTGAAAGGCAGGGTGTCAAACTTGGAAAGAAAGAAATCTGGACCCTGGCTTGCAGAGTCCAAGGTGGCGCGGCAGCTTTGGACTCAAAGCGGCAAAGGGGCTGGGGAACCCAGAAGGGGTCGTGGCTCTGGTCACCGGAGGGGGGGGTCTTAGTCCCACGAGAAGTCTCCCCATCTATTTATTTACAGCTTTTCCAGGCTGTCTATTTATTTTTTGGGGTGAATTCACTGGGAAACGGGGAGGGTTGAGGTTAGAGAGGAAAAAAACAGAACGCCAAGTTTTTATTTAGGAAGCATCCGCGTGGAACCTGCATTTTGCTGTTTTTAAAGTTGCAACGATTCACCCACCCCACCCCACCTCCTGTTTCTAATACTTGACAATGTGTACATAATGTTGGATATGAGATTTTAAAGAGAAACTATTTATTATAAATGATGCTCTACGTACACACACCCCATATCGCTGCATAGACCTGTCTCTCACGAAAGCATTGCCAGGGATTTGCTGTCAATCAGTTCTGGAGGGTTCCCCCGCACCCTTAGGAAAATAAGATTATTATTATTTTTTTCTTTCAGCGGGGAGGGGGTGGAATAAAACACACCCGGACAAGTCTACTCTTTTTTCTCATACCAAAGCCTATTTGTACTGCTCTTTTACTTTCATTTTAGAAATAAAAGTCTGAATTCAACCTCAGCTCTCTTCTGTTTCTCTCTTTTCTATTTTTAAAAATATCGTATTGATTGGTTTTGTATGCTGATTAAAAATTTATTCCAAGCCGCTAAGAATAATATCTAACAAATAGCATTTTTTAAAAAAAAAAAAAATCCCAAGGCACATTTATTCCCCTTTTCATTTGTTCAAATGAGTTTGCAGCCTGAAAGCTGTGGGACTCAAGGGGACATCCATATTTATTCAGGTCAGTCTATTTTGCTTTTGCGGTCTGTGTGAAAGCGTATTTTGTTGCTCAGGGTTAGGGTCCTGGTGTTCTGTTGTTCTGGGAATCAGACATGGCTCTGTTCGAAGGCGGGCCAAGATCCTGCCCCTCAGTGCTGCATCGTAACTTGGTTTTGTCCTTCAAAATTTTCCGGACATTTCCTAGATTTTCAAGGACAGCTAGATTTGCCCTTCAGTGCAAATTTTTGTGGGTAAACAATTTCCGAGTGCCTTTGCACCTCCAAGGGTTTTCTTGGTTCCCAGAGCAGTGGACAAAATTGGCTAGAATTTCCCAGCTGAAATGCAGGGAAATGCAGAAGCCACGGCTGCCATTGTGTGTGTGTGTGTGTGTGTTTAAAAAATTCACTTTTAGCGTTTAGGTGACCAGGAGAAGAACAAACATGTCACAGCCCCAAACAATGGAAGAACGAACAGTCCCAAATGCATTGTATAAAGGTTATAAATAAACTGCCCTCCCTCGGGGGCATGGGGTGGGGGGCGGCCAGTGGAGTGGGTTCAGAAGACAACCATGCCCTGTCAGAGGCTCTTCTTCGCTTTCCTTCTGGCAGAAGGACATCCCCGGGATGAGTCTTCTGGGATGGGGCAGAAGGTGGCTTTGGGGTTCTGGAAGTAGGAAGGACGAGGAGATCATTTCTTCCTCCTCCTTTTGGTCGCTCCCACCGCCATCTTGCAGGCCACACCAGAATGCCCCCGATCCTCTGCAGTTAGTCCTTTGAACGTGAAGTAGACACGACAAAATCCAGCCTCCAGCCTCTTTCCAAGGTCTTCTTGGTGCCGATGGATACATGCCATGACCTGCATCCGACGGCTGATTCCCCAGCTGTGTTTCACCATTTCACACTAGCAGTGTCCTCCTAAATCTTTAGCATGTATACATTACTGAAACAGCGACGTCTACGTTGGCTCGGGCATGTCGTGAGAATGGCTGACGGTCGGATTCCAAAAGATCTCCTGTATGGAGAATGAGTGCAGGGAAATCACCCCAGAGGGAGACCACAGCTGCGATCCAAGGAGATCTGCAAGTGGGATCTGAAGGCCTTAGGAATGGACCTCAGCAGATGGGAAACCTTGACCTCCGAGCGTTCAGCCTGGAGGCTGGCGGTGCAGCATGGCCTCTCCCATTTTGAAGAGGCACTTGTCCAGCAGGCCGAGGCCAAGAGGCCGTCCCGAAAGCAGGAAAACCAGGGAGCTGGACAGGGGACAGATTGTATTTGTCTCCAGTGTGGAAGGGATGGTCACTCTCGAATTGGCCTTCTCAGCCACACTAGACGCTGTTCCAAGACCTCCATTCAGAGCACGTTACCATAGTCTCTCGAGACTGAAGGATGTCTAATCTGGCCTCCTGTGATTAAACTGGATCCAGCCCATTCACCACGATCGGC